>ML058357.1:4780000-7180000 GCA_003013855.2 Liriodendron chinense
GATGATCCTACACATCTGGTCTGCAGCCTTCAAAAGCAACAATCCTACGTGGCCCACCTGGCGACCAGCGTGGCAGAATTTTGAGAATAGGCATTTCCATGGGATGGAAGGGGCATTTGATGACTAGCTTGGATATCATAAGCACGTGTCACACAAACATGCACACATGTCTCACATGAACATGTGTTGAGGGTGTCTTCAGAGCAAGGTATTCTGTATCGGTAACGGTTACCACTGTTACTAATATGGGTATCGGCCATAATGGCGGATACGGGGCATAATGACCGTTATAACCACCCTACCGGTTGAATTTTTTTTTTGCCTGGAAAATTCTGAAAAAATATTAAAAAAATCCAAAATAATATAAATATTCCAAATATGTATGCATTTTTTTTTTGTTTTGAACATATTTATGGTAGCGTAACAGTCCACTCTTTGGTGGGAGTGTTGTATTTGGCTGCTTGGGGAATTTATGAACATGGTTATGTGTCTCTAATGTTTACACATCACAATCAAGCATTAGAATTAGCAATCAGAAAAAGGCATAAATACTAATATTTTTTTCGATTTTTTGAAAAAAATGGCCATCGGAGCTTCTATTCACCCAAATCTCTTCAATTTATGCTTTTAATCCTAAAAGCTATAGTAAGAGCGGTCGAAATATGCTATAGAATGATCTAGGAAAGTATTTGAAATGAGAAAAATGGGGAAAAATAGATTTAAATAGAAAAAAAGGGGTCGTTTTTCGACTGTTACAAGGGTAATAGTCGCTTATACCCTGTAACGATTGATTTTTTTTTTTTTGGAAGGATCCCTGTAACGATTGATACGGTCCAAAAAAATCAATTGTCTTGTTTCACCCTCATAGCGCGTAACGGTCACGGCTGTTATTGATATGTATTGACCTTTACGGCCGTATCACAACGGATACAGAACACCTTGCTCGAGAGGATTTACAATGTCAGAGAGAGAGAGAGAGAGAGAGAGAGAGAGAGAGAGATTATCATGCTATTATTTTTTTTAAGGTTTGGGCCAGTCCCGATACCTAGGTGATTCGGGTCTCCTTGGGTTGAGTTGACTTGTCATGCATCTTATTGAGTTTGTGAGGCTACTAATTTGATATAAGAAACCCAACCAGTTATTAGAAAAAACCTAGAGATCACAACTCACTATGTATTATGTAACCGATTATGACAAAAAAAAATTTTGAGGACATGCTCTCTTAGATTGATAGACCTCAAGGTTGATAATTTGTAGATCATAGACATTTGAAGAAGATAGTTACCATCAATGTTGTTAAATGTGACTGCATATTCGCATATGCGATCACATATATGCGAATTCCCATATGAATATCGCGTTTGCCATGATGGCATATGCGATTGCAGTGCATATGCGATCGCATATGCTAAATGTGCCGAGGATATGCGATCGCATATGCGATGTATGTGATCACATACAGTATATGCGATCACATAACTTTGGTAAGTAGTGTAACTATATTGTTGAATGTAACTTAGTGTTAGTGTAACTAAGTTGTAACTTAGTGCTAATGTAAGTAAGTTGTAACTTGTAAGTAGTGTCAGTGTTATAGTGTATAAATAATAAACATTAAGATGTAACTTCAAAATTGTATTTGTACAATAAATAGCTTATTGATTGTTTTATTACTAAACTATATTGTTGAATGTTGAATTTGATATACTTCATTCATTTTTCTAACAAGTTGCAAAGTAATTTTATATATGTAAAATTACAATATTAGTTACCTATTAACTTAGGGAAGTTTCTCCTTAAGTTCTTATATTTTTCTACATTTTTTTTTCAAAAATTTCCCTTATTTTTCCGTTTTTCTTTTATAATTTTCATAAAAAAATTTAAAAAATATGTGACCGCATATGAATCGCATATGCGCACAGGCATATGCAATCGCACAGAATCGCATATGCGGTTTGACAACATTGGTTACCATTTCCATTAAATTCATTCTAACTATAATGGGATACCATTTTTTAGATCACTTACCTCATTGAATGCACATAGGGTGACTCTCTACCTATCATTTTGCTAGACCCACATAAACTATCTTGATTGCTTCCAACTAGCTGTCCTTAGTGCATACTCTTAAGATGGGCATGAAACTGATGGACAAACTAGAAACCATATTGTAACTAGAGTTCTCTTGCTAGGGAAGCAATCTATCTTGATTCAACAACCACGCCCTCAGGCCACTTCACATTTTTTTCCTAATTAGGACCTAGTTTCTCAATCTTGACTAGGTCCACATATTTGATGTTCCTCTCCTCCCTAGTCCTTTATCTAAGTAGAGGTGGCAATCGATCAGGCTTGGCCTTTTGGTTTTGGTTCTAGTCTGGTATGGGTTGGGCTTAGGTCTGTGGCTTGGGTACATGCTTGGATTTGAAGCTGACAAATAAACGGTTAGGGCCGTGGCCTTGATTTTGCAAAATTTTTTATTAAAGCCTGAACCAAGCCTAGTCCTACTTATGATATTAATGTGCTGGGTTTGGCTTGAAATTGAAGGCTCAATTACTAAACAGGTTGGGCCAAGGTGTCCCGTATCGGTTTCGGTGGGCGTAACGGTGCCCACCGTTTCCGATACGGATACGGGCCGTATCGGCCGATACGCCCCCCGTAACGGTCAACTTTTTTTATTTTGCCAAATTTTTTTAAAAAATATGGATTAAATCCAGAAAATTCCAAACATCCCAAATATGCATTCATTTATAATTTTGAACGTGTTTATGGTGGTGAAGCGGTCTACTCTTTGGTGAAAAAGCTGTATCGGGCTGTCTGGTGAATTTATGAAGCTAATAACCTGGAATTAACTGCAGAACTTATAAATTCAAATTTCTAACTGTCTAATACCAATAATATGTATATTAGAATAAATGTAACATCAAAGTATTTCAATTTTCACATGTACTATTATTTTTTATAATTTACTTTATATTATTTACAATTTATTTACATACCTGAGGAGTGAGGAGTGAGGACTTGTAAAAAATAATGTATTAAGACTTCTCTTATCTTGAATCTATGACCGACTCTTGTCCTGCCAATTGAACATTTTAAAGTAGAAAAAAAAATTAGTAATACCTGATATACTCCCCTGCAAGCATGTTGATTAAAGATTACTTGACTGGTTGTCACTTGTCAGGGGAGTTATTTTAAACACAAGTTCAACAATGTAAAGTGTGTGTTTTTTTGGTGAATGTATGACCATGTGGGTAATGGAAAAGACTCACCAAATCGGAACTCACCACCAAAATGAAAACCTGCTTTGTTGTGGTTGCTCAACCTCCACGTCGTCGTCGTCATCATCATCGGGTTGTTGCGGTCTTGTTGTTGCATATCCATAATATTCAGTGCCAGAGGGAAAGATCAGGTCAACGAAACCTGATGATGACTGATCCTGACTAGGCAAAGATTCTGACCCTGAGTGAGGATATCTACTAGTGCCCGTCGAATAGCCGTGCCCATATTGGTACTCGTATTCAGGGCCAGGCTGTTGAGATTGATATGAATAACTTGGATTTGGTTCATATGGTAGATGTGGAACAGCGTCAGGAGGACTACTCCAACATGAAAGTGGCGGAACAGGTTCCCTATAATCCCATTGGCTGTAAGAATACCCATAATTCCTCGGATCATAGCCATACGCATGCTGATGTTCCAGATCTGTCGGTGTAGATTGCGGTGCAGGTGCAGGACCTGTAGGTGCAGGACCTGCAGGTGCACTACTGGAGCCAGGCTCTTGCTGGCTGTATCGTGACTCAGTACACTCATAAGTTCGACCCCCTTGGACCCGCTTGCTTCGTCGAAGTTTATCAGCCTCGCGATCCGTAGACGGCTGTATGGTATCAGTAGCCCCGGTGGGTTGAGCAATGCCAGAAGTGGGACCAGCATTAGGTGCATCATCATCATCATCATCTGTTTCAGTATCGCTAGAGCTCGCACTCTTCTGCTGAGTTTGCATGAAATCTGCCCCCCTTTCTGGGTCCAACACAAATGCACGACTCTTGCTGTGCCCTACGTATTTCTGGGTCTTCAACTTCTATTTCTTCACTATCATCTTCTATTTCTTTTTCCCTTACTTCCAACCAAGGTAGAAGTGGGTCATCCTCATCATAAATATTGTCCAAGTTTATTGGACAATAATCCCCATCACCGGCATTACTGGTAGGCCTCCTTGAATGCATGCGCATTCTTAGCCTCATGTTGTAATGCATAAAGACAAGTCTATCTAACGTCCTAGTCTGAATTCTATTTCTATTCTTCGTATGAATAAGTGCAAAACAACTCCAATTTCTTTCGCAACTAGAGGAAGACGTTGTTTGGCTCAAAATCCTTACTGTAATTTTTTGGAGAGCCGGTGTGTCCTCTCCGAAATTTATCCACCAGTCGGCGGGGTGCAACTTAAGTACCGCATGTTGTGCAAGCGTATCTCCAAAGCTACCCTGGCGAGTTCCAAATATATCCAATTCATTCAAAGCCTTTATTTGTACATCTAAGTCAGGCTCTAATCTCTTTATCACGTTCTTTAATCCAATACGAATCTCATCATCCATAACAAATGATTGGGCATATCTATACCTAGGATTTAGGTAATAACCTGCTGCATGAATATCGTGGTGGAGCTGATTTCTCCATCTTTTGTCGATCAAATTCCAGTAAGATTGCTAGCTTGAACAATCACGTTGAATTGCCAACTTCGCTTTATCCATGGCGTCGTAGAGGAAGCCCATCGTAGGTGCTTCATCGGTTTCAACAAGACGAAGTACCCTCATTAGTGGTTCCATCACCTTTAAAATTTTCTTAACCCTCTTCCAATATTTGTTGTCTCTTATGGTGTTTACAACATCAACCGGCGTCCCTGATGTCTTCTTCCCATATTTTGTGTTGAGCCATTGTTGGGAAGCAAACATTTCACTCAACTCTCCCCTATGCTGATACAAACTCTCTAAAGCTATAAAGTTTGTTGCAAATCTAGTCGCCGCTGGCCTAAGCAACTCTCGTCCCTTCGTGAACTTCCTCATTATTGCAACTAGGTGATTATGGTTGTAAATAAATGTTGTCACTTCTTTTGCTTTTTCAACCATTTCCTTGACATTCTTTCTCTTTCCAATATCTTCCAATATAAGATCAATACAATGTGCAGCACACGGTGACCAAAATATATGTGTTCTCTTTAGCATCAACATATTTCCTGCAGACTTATATGTTGCTTCATTATCTGTCACAATCTGCACCACATTCTCCTCCCCAATCTCATCCACTACTTTATCCATCAAGCTAAAAATATATTTAGCATTTTTTATTTCATCCGAGGCATCAATTGACTTGTGGTACACTGTTCCCAAGTGGCAATACATCATAAAGTTGATCATGCTTCGTCTTGTTGGGCCAGTCCAACCATCACACATGATCGTGCATCCTCTGGCCTGCCATATGGGTTTAAAGGTATTTACGTATGCCTTTGTATCTGCATACTCTGCGTCTGTCCATTTTCCCCTAATCTCCTTGGCTGTGGGAGCTTTAATTCCTTCACCTGCTTCTGCTGCTGCATCAATTACCACCTGCCAATATGGAGAGTTTGCCGCATTAGGGGGTATGTTGGCATGTATAAATAACTTTTGCTGCTGCCCTACCTAGTTTCTCAACAGAAGTACTACTCCACATTTGTTTTATCTTCTTTTGTTTACTAGATTCTTTCCTAAAGAGGATCGGATCAACAAAGGGTCTCCTAGGCACATCTTCTTCTTCCACATCTACATTTATAGGATGACGAGCTACATGTGAAGATGTGCCCCGCCGGCTGCTAAACATACGCCTTAATCCACCAAATATACCCCCTCCAACCCCAGCTGTACTTCCCGTTGGGGCTGCAGTTGTACTCCCCTGGCCACTCCCACTCCCACTCGCACTCGCACTTGAACCAAACGTGCGTCGACGTTCTTCCTCTTCACGAGCATAGCGCACGCTTTCTCTCCTAGCTATAGTCATTTCTCGATCAGAATCTTCCCCAGAATCAATGATGTCTTCGCCATGAACGCCCATATATTCTGGACCAAACACCTCTTGTCGGGCTCGATCAAGGATATCATCTTTCTTTTTCTGCACAGCAGCTCGTTTCCCCTTTGACTCTTCTAAATTGGCTTGCATCTGTATCATTATCTCTTTGGGAACTTTGGTGCATCCTGCAACTTGACCCTTTCGATGTGCCAAATGTTGTTTAAGTCGCGTAATTCTACCATTTATTACTCTATCACAATAGTTGCATTTTATTTGGTGCCTTCCACCTCCTACCCTCTGACAATGTTCCCATCCAATATCCTCATTTGCAGTTCCACTTCCAGTTCCAGTCCCAGACATTTTTTAATTAGAGATGGCTTATGTGATGTGGCTATGTCACTTGGATACTAAGTCTAAGAGTGAAATACTTAGATTTTAAAATTTATAAATGTAATTGTAAATCTTAAATACAGATAATGAAATCAAGTACTAACTACTAAATTCAAATACTAAACCCTATGTGCTACAGCCTACAAAGTACAACTACTGAAGCTCCAAAACGGCAAAACCTAGTCGAAAAAATAAAAATATAAACATACATTAGTCATTACTCATTAATCTGTAAATATGATTCTCCATGTTTTTGAAAAAAAATGATTTTCTCTAATTTTTAAAATTATTCCGAAATTTAAAAAAATACAAAAAAAATAACAAACCATATGCATAATCTGTAAAATGCACATATGATTATGTTCTATTATAAGTAACACATATTATCCAACCTTTAAACCAGAATTTTTTTTTGAAAAAGATGATTTTCCCTAATTTTTTAAATTATTCCGAAATTAAAAAAATACCAAAAAAAAATAACAAACCATGTGCATAATCTTTAAAATGCACATGATAACATTTTATTATAAGTAACACATATTATCCAACCTTTAAACCAAAATTTTTTTTTGATAAAAATGATTTTCCCTAATTTTTAAAATTATTCCGAAATTAAAAAAATACAAAAAAAATAGCAAACCATGTGTATAATCTGTAAAATGCACATGATTATGTTCTATTATAAGTAACGCATGTCATCCAACCTTTAAATCAGAATTTTTTTTTGAAAATATTAATTTTCCCATATTTTTAAAATTATTCCGAAATTAAAAAAATACAAAAAAAATAGCAAACCATGTGCATAATATGTAAAATGCACATGATTATGTTCTATTATAAGTAACACATGTCATCCAACCTTTAAATCAGAATTTTTTTTTGAAAATATTAATTTTCCCTAATTTTTAAAATTATTCCGAAATTAAAAAAATACAAAAAAAATATCAAACCATGTGCATAATCTGTAAAATGCACATGATTATGTTCTATTATAAGTAACACATGTCATCCAACCTTTAAATCAGAATTTCTTTTTGAAAATATTAATTTTCCCTAAATTTTAAAATTATTCCGAAATTAAAAAAATACCAAAAAAATAACAAACCATGTGCATAATCTGTAAAATGCACATGCTTATATTCTATTATAAGTAACACATATTATCCAACCTTTAAACCCGAATTTTGTTTTTGAAAAAAATGATTTTTCCTAATTTTTAAATTTATTCCGAAATTATTCCGAAATTAAAAAAAATACAAAAAAAATAGCAAATCATGTGCATAATCTGTAAAATGCACATGATTGTGTCCTACTATAAGTAACACATGTTATCCAACCATTAAACCAGAAAAAAAAAACATGATTTTTACTAATTTTTAATATTAATCCGAAAATAGACAGAAATTAAAAAAAAAATATAAAAATCAGTTGCATAATCTTGAAATACACATTTTAACATTTTACAATGGCTACAACATCATATCAAGGTGGAAAAAAAGTGATTAGAGGAAAAAAAATGTATAAATACCTATTTTCGGATTTCTTCGAAAAATGGCCCACGGAGCTTCGATTCATCCAAATCGTAGAAATTGGTCGTTTTAATTCTCCAAAATAGACTAATTGTGGTTGTTTTTAGCAAAAGAACAGATTAGAAAAGAAATGGGGGAAGAAAAGTGGGAAGAAATTACAAAACAGCAACTATTTATAAAAAAAAAAAAAGTTACCGTTTTTTTACCGTTACGGGGGGCGTAACGGCCGTTTTGGGCCGTACCGGCCGTTACGGCCCCGTAACTGTCCGTTACGGTCCAAATTTTCGGGGTCCCCGATTTGGACCCCGTATCGCGTAACGGTACCGGCCGTTTCCGGTACGTATCGGCTGGTACGGCCGATACGTAACTGGTACGGCACACCTTGGGTTGGGCTGAGCATGGCTATTTAGCTCAACTAATAATTAGGTTGGGCTCGGGTTAACTAATATCCTACTGGTTGCCATCCCCCCGTTTGAGCAATTTGTGTTTTTTTCCCTCATGGATCTTACCAAATCATGCTAGTGGGAAATTTGCACTCTCATTACTAGTCCCAAGCTAGGGTAAGAGATGGTTATGTTAGTTTTTTTTTTTTTTTTTTGAGAGATGACGAAATTTTATTAAAATGGCCACTGAAGCGGACAAAGAATACTACCCCCCGACCCAAAAAATCGCCATAAGGAGCCGTCTCTAAATTCTCTTCTTTGAGCTATCATCTCCACCACCATGTCATGCGCAAATAACATCACTCATGGAGTTTGGCATAATGGTGCAGGATGCTCTAATTGTGATGCATGCTCATGAACACATATAATCCAGCGGAAATAAAAGACAATAATAATCTAAAAATTCAACATCAACCATCATAAACTAAGAAAACCACAAAGAGACATGCAATAGAGCGGGCCATCATTACAACCACGAAGTGAGAAGTTCAAGTAGTGCATAGGTTAGATCCGGCGAGGAATGGAACCTCCCGATCTTGCATGGTTATAGCCCAAATTTCCAATGAGAATCACTAGTTCGAGAGACCAAGGATTTTCTCGGATTAGGGATTTGAAAACTTGAGAATTTAGGGTTTTGAGTTAATTCTCAGATTTTAAGATTCAAAGAATGGAGATAATGGAAGTAGAGAAAGAAGGGAGAATAACTTACCTTAGAAGAATGTTAGAGGGGCATAAGAAGAAAAGAGAAGAAGAGAATTAGAGAAGAAGATTGAAGTTCCAAGAGAGAGAGAGAGAGAGGAAGGAGGCACCAAAAAGGTTTTCTTTCATCAATCAATAGCTAATTCGAGTTTAGGGCTTAAACCACTTAAATAAGCACTAAAAAACAACCAAAAGACTAAAGTACCCTTAAAAGTTTCGTAAAAATAATAATAAAAAAAAACTAAGTTTGCGCGGTGGTCGGGCGCTCGATCGGTCACCTGAAGTCGCCCGAAAATGTCCAGCGACTAAATGTGAAAACAGACGAATCTCGAGCGCTCGGTCGGGCGCCCGATGAAGGTCTTCTTCATCCTACACACGTGTCTTCCCAATGTGGGGCCTTCTATGTACCAAACCATGTGTGTTGGGTCTTCAATGCTCTTTAATGGTTGCCTAGTCACAAGGAAGATGCTTATGGCGTGCGCTTTATTCGTTGGTTGACTTTAAAGGGTCTTGTGTTCTCATCAACTCCCCTCGGGTGAGAAAAACTCGAATCCGACTCGTCGGGGTCGACTTTACTGAACCTTCCTCACTACAGGATGAACCTTGCTGAGCACGCAGAATTGAAAAGACAGATTGATGAGCTTCTACAAAATGGTTTCATCTAGGAGAGTATGAGCCCATGTGCCGTACCCGCATTGTTGACGCCAAAGAAAGACGGCACGTGACGCATGTGTGTGGACAGCCGTGCCATAAACAAAATTACCGTCAAGTACAGGTTTACTATACCTAGGCTTGATGATATACTTGACTTCATGGCCAGGTCCACAATTTTCTCCAAAATTGATCTCAAGAGTGGATATCACCAAATCCGCATACACCCAGGAGATGAGTGGAAGACAGCATTCAAAACGAAAATTTAATGCAAGATGACCTAATTATGATGCATGCTCATGAACATATATAATCTAGTGGAAATAAACAACAACAATAATCTAGAATTCAGCATCTACCATCATAAATTAAGAAAATCATAAAAGAGACAGTGCAATAATGTGGGCCATCATCACAACCACGAAGTATGAATTTCAAGTAATGCATAGGTTAGATCCGGCGAGGGATGGAACCTCTCGATCTTGCATGGTCATAGCCTAATCGCACAATGGGATTCACTAGTTCGGGAGATCAAAGGATTTCTCAGATTAGGGAATCGGAAATTTGATAATTTGGGGTTCTGGATCAATTCTCAGATTTTAGGGTTGGAAGATTATGAGATAATGGAAGTAGAGAAAGAAGGAAGAATAAGCTTACCTTAGAAGAATGTTGGAGAGTAAAGGAAGAGAAAGAAGAAGAAGATTGGAAAAGAAAAGGAAGATCCACACATACAGAGAGAGAGAGAGAGAGAGAGAGAGAGGGAGAGAGAGAGAGAGAGAGGCAACCAAAGAGGCTTTCATTCAATAATAATTAACCAATCTCATTTTTAGGGCTTAAGCCTCTTAAATAAACACTAAGACAGAAAGAAAAAGACTAAAATACTCCTAGACTAAGTAAAAACAAAACTTAAAAAAAATAGTTCGCGCGGTGGTCGGGCTTGACTTCGAGCGCCCAATCGATCGCTCGAAGACGTCTAAAAATGTCCAGCAACTAAAACACACAAGCGGCTAAATTTCGGGCGCTCGGCGCCGATCGGGGGCCCGAAGACGGTGAAAACTGTTTAGCAAGCCATTCTAGTTTTCCAGTCAGGTCTTCTTCATCTTATACACATGTCTTCCCAATGTGGGGTCTTCTATGTACCAAATCACATGTGTAGGGTCTTCAATGCTCCTCAATGATCACTTAGCTACAAGGAAGATGCTTGTGGTGTACGCTTTCTTCACTGATAGACTTTGAAGGGGTAGATGTCTGGCATCACATAACCCAAGCCATTTGCATCCAGCTGAGGAAGTGATTCCAGACTTGGTGGGCAAAAGGGCAATGAATAAGCAAATGATTAACCGACTCCTCATTTGCCATACACATGAGACAAATATTAGGTAGAACAAGAGATATTTTCCTCAAATTGTCTACTGTGAGAATCCTTCCTCGTCCTTAAAAAAAAAGTGAGAATCCTTCCCCGCCCCAAAAGCCACACAAAGGCTGCCACCCTAGGGGGAGCACCATAAAACCAAAAATGATACGGGAAGGGAGTGCCTGGCAGGGAGAGGAGCCTCAATGATAAGCTCATAGAGAGACTTCACTGAAAACTTCCTCGACCGGTGCCTGGACCAATAAATGTGATCATCATCATTGACCTCGGGCCTTATGTTATTGAGTAGGTTCAAAAGCAAAGCCACTTCATCAATTTCTTCTTCCTACAGATCCCTACGACATGGCGGGGACATACGACCGTTCCCTCAACTAGGGAAAAACAGTCGGCAACCAAAACAAATCTATCAACAGCTAGAAGGGCAATTGATGAGGACACAAGGCCATTTCAAGTGTACCAACGAAGAAAACGCCATCCACAAGTACCATCCTTGTGGATAGGCGACTATTGAGGAGCTGAAGACCCTCCACACGTGATCACACATATAGAAGACCCCATCCAGGGATGACACGTGCGTAGGAAGATTGCAGAAAAGGACCGAAGAGCTGAAGACTTCGGGCGCCCGTCGGGCGCCCGACCATTGCCTTCGGGCGCCCGAACTTGGCCTCTCGAGCGCCCGAAACTCTCTGGACGTTTTTGGACGTCTTCGGGCGCCCGATCGGGCGGCCGACCGAGCGCCTGAACTTTTGCGCAGTTTTGCTTATTTGCGCGTTTTTGTTTAGTTTAAGGGTAGTTTAGTACTTTTACTTGTTTTATTTGCGTATTTAAGTGGGCTAGGCCCTAAACACGAGATTAACTTTTTGATATTGATTAATGAAAGCCTCTTTGAGCTTCCTCCTGCCTCCTCTCTCTCTCATGGTGATTCTTCTCTTCTCTTTGATCTTCTTCTTCTGATTTCTTCTTGAGCCCTCCAACTTCTTCCAGGTATTTTATCTTCTGTCATTATCATCCTAACTTCTGTTCTGATTATTCCCTACGATCTAAACCTTGAGAATTGATTCAAACCCTAAATCCCCAAATTCTCAAATCCCTAATCTGAGAAACCTCCTGGTTCTTTGGACTAGTGATCCACGTTGATCAATTGGGTGTAACCATGCAAGATCGGGAGGTCCCATTCCTCGCCGGATCCAACCTATGCATTATTTGAATCCCATACTCCATGGTTGTGATGATGGCCCATTCCATTGCATGTTTTCTTTATGCTCTTCTTAGTTTATGATGATTTATGTTAGATTTCATTATTATTATTGCTTTTACTTCCGCTGAATAATTGTGTTCATGAGCATGCATCATATTTAGGGCTGTCCTGCATTAGCAATCCTCGGGAATAGGGCTTGGAGAGACTGGCCGCCTACCTAAGGGTTGTTCCAAAACCGAATGCGGCTACCGCTACCCACCCTGAAAGAAATCCCACGCCTCACCATGTGCTCTGTCCTTGCTATCGTTTTCCAGATTGTCGATGCCCTATAGAGGGAAGCTTTTTTCACGAACCACTTGCCTTCCTGTGTACTATACTTACCCACAACCACCTCTCTTCACAGCCTCCCTTCCTCCTCACCAAAGCGCCAGATCCACTTCCCAAGCAACTAAGTGTTCATGGCCTCCAACTGCTTTAAACCCGCCCCTCCTTCATGGACCGGCTTGCACACTTCCTTCCACTTTAAAAGATGTAACTTTCTCTTATCACTAGCTCCCAAGCAAAGAAACCTCAACTTATCCAGCCTATCCAACACTGGTTTAGGGCATTTAAATAACGATAAGAAGTAAGCTGGCATATCAGAGAAAGCTGATTTCAACATCGTCAGCTGGCCTCCCAAAGATAGATTGTGTCGCTTCCATGAAGTAAGCTTCCACTTGATTCTTTCGATGACCTTAGTCCACAAATGCTTCGTCGATTTTCCACCGGCTTTACCCAAAAATGCCAGCGAGACGATTGAGCTCCTCCCCTGCCACGTTCACTCCAAGCATTTTGGACTTCGCCACATTAATCTTTAATCTTGACATTGCCTTGAAACACACCAGAATTTTCCTGTTCCATGCCATCAATAACCACATGTTGGTTATTCAAAAGCATCCTATTGCATGAAAATGTCAATGATGGCTAAGAATGTTCAAGAGATGCGGAGGAGAATCTGTGGGAACTCTTAAAGGAGGTTTGAGCATTCAAGGAAGATATTGTAAAAGAATTCAAGGAATTTAAGAGGCGATAAGTGCTTGCTTCGAGCTCTTGATTAAACAAGAAAAGCACTATGGACTTTAATCCATTTTCTCTGGAGTTCCTAACAATGACATATGTTAACATCAGATTCTGGTAACACGCTCCTCCCAAGTATTCGCCCTTCTTTAGGTGAGCCTCCCCCTAAACCTGAAAACCAAATAAGAAAACTAAGGGTGGCTGGTGCTTGGCCGTTGGCCCTCTGAAGCTTAAGTCAGGTGGGACTCGATAGTAAGATGAAGTGTGAGACATGGATTTTTAGATTACATGCCTTTGTCATCAATGGGGCAATCTATTTATGCAGATCCCGAGTGATCCGGTTTGTTACACAAGCCGTCGAGATCAATGCTGATTTCAAGGGATAAGGTGCTTATCTCGTTAATCCTTATCCTTAAACAAAGGGATGGCATAACCAGCTTAGATGTCTAGCTGATTACGCCTAATCATGGAGATTCCCTGTGATTCGGGGCTACGAATAGAGACAAACCAAAAACCGACCTATAGGGGTGGCTGGTACTATAAGACGAGAGACGTCCCTACCAGAGACCAGAGATCAGGATGGCTCGCATCATGGGAGTGTCCTCACTCGATGACCAGAGACCAAGGCTATTCGCATAACGGGGGTCTCCCCACTCAATGACCTAAAATCAGGGTCACTCACATCCTGCGACCAGCGACCAGTCCTGCTCGTATATTTAGAAATATATAGTGATGCGTCTTACCCGATATACGAGCTGCGACCATATAGGCTCATTAGTCGAATGATTAGGTCGTGACTTTACGGAGTTAAAGGCGCTTGCGGGTCTTGGGTCTTCAAACCTCTTCGACGACCAACTTTATCCTATAACAACATATTTGAAGCAAGTGTGGGGACTTAAGAGGAATCAACTTTTGGCTTGCTCGATATATCCATGGATACATCTAATGATGGATTAACAGCTCGATTGAAGGAAGCACCAATGAAAATGGATGGTTAGCCATCGAATGACATGGTAGAGGAGATTGGAGGATTAATAAGTATGGATGACTTGACGGTCAGAGAGATGGATAGTTTCATGATCACCATTGTGCCATCTCAATGTCAATTAAAATCCACTGGTCGAAAGCCAACTGTGATGAAGGGGCCACGATCGACGTCTAGAAATGGAAGACCAAGAAGAAGAAGAAAAACAAACCGATGGTGTGTATTTCAACGTTGTATTATGCACAAGTTGCTAGTTAGACGTGTAGGTCTTCACCATCATTTAGGTAAGAGAATTTGGTGATTTTAAAAAAAAATGGATTTTAGGGTTCGGAAATATTTGGGATTTTGGCAAAATTGTGATTTGGGGGAGTTGGGGAAAATGGGAAATTTAGGGAAAATTGGGGATATGGGCTTTTAGGCTTGGAGGAATTGAATGATATTGACTTCAATTGTTTTAAAAAATCAACTTATATCTATAAATGGCTATAAATAGGAAAGTATAAATTTGTGCCTGGAATCTTTAGGTGCACGATTAGGTGTTTTGGGCGCTACAGGGCAAGTGCCCGAGGAATTGAATGATATTGACTTCAATTGTTTTAAAAAATGAACTTATATCTATAAATGTTTTGCCATTGTGCATAAAAGTACCACATTGGAGCGACCAAATATCATGACGTTCCTTATTAAACAACCACGGCCTACCTAGGATAATGTGACCTACATCCATAGGTAAAACGTCGCACCATAGAGATTCTTTGTACAATCTGAACTTGATAGGAATTAAACATTGCTGGGTGACAAGGGGAGAAGTCTTGTCAACCCAAGAAACTTTGTACGGGTCAAGATGAGGGGTGGCCTTCAACTTCAGGCGATCTAAAGTGTCAGTAGAAATCACATTCTGACAGCTTCCACTATCACTTCGTAGTTTTTATCTCCACACTTGGCGTAAGTATAGAAAATAGTGTTTCGACACCAATCAACATTACTCTTAGACTGAGCTAGGACACACCTAACGACTGCAAGTGTCACATCATTAGTCGTCTCTTCTTCATCACTCACTCCTTCGAGGTGATATTCTTCCACTTCACAATCACCTTGGTCATCTATACTCTCGTGGGACTCGCCTATAACTAAGGCTTTTTTACGATTCTCCGTGGGACGTTGATTTGAAATATGACCTGTATTCCCACATTCATAACATCGTACTTAGCTTCCCCCACTTGGACCAGTACCAAGGACACCTTCACCCTTATCATCTCTAGGCTTAGGTGGAACATTCGCTTGCACCCTGGGCTAACTGCGAACGTTAGATTTGGTTCCCTGGAAGCCAGTTCTAACATTAGAGTCTCGGGACTCAAAAGCGCCGCAGTCATAGGAGACTTCAAATACTGCTCTTAACTCTTGTATAACTTAGTATACTTCATCCAAGTCCGTTATGGGGCGCATCAAAAGCTCACGCTGAAGATCCGATCGAAGACCCGTCTTGAAACGCGAAAGCATCACCAAAGGGTCCTCCTGGATATCACATCGCATTATATATTCCTCGAACCTAGCGATGTAGTCAGCTGATAGACATTGACCCTTGGCGTAAGGACTGCCACTAGTCAATGAGCTTCTGTCGGTAGGAGAGAGGGATGTACTTCTCCTTTAACAACTCCATCTCATCCCAATGTGCGATGGGGGGTCTTCCAGCTCTATCAAATTTTCGCTCTATATTAGCTCAAAACAATTTGGCCTGGCCCACAAGTTTCATCTTTGCAAACCGCACTTGACGGTTCTCGAACATGTCATACCACTCAAAGTAGTGATCCATGTCAGCTAACCAGTCAAGGAATGCCTTTGAATCCAGGCGCCCATCAAAACTTGGGGTTTCTACCTTCACGCTTTTCATCGCACACTCGTCAGGATCGTAGTGGTCCTGATAATCATATTATGTGGCTTGTGCATCCCGCAAAACCCCACGACCAGCTCCATGACCTCTACCTCCATGTGTGGGAACACGTTCTTCATTGGCTCCTCTTACTTGAGATTGCGTATCTTCCCCAAAAGTGGGGTTCTCCTTCTAGGATGCCTCTAATCGCTTTAATCTATTCATGGTAGTGGTGACTTGGTTGCCTAACTGAGCGAAAGAATTTTTGTTTGCCGCTTCCAAAGCGGTTATCTTTTGCATCAATTGAACAAGTTGCTCAGATAACTACTCGTTGTTCATGATAGGTGGAAGTCCGAAACCTTTTTCGGCTCTCGTGGGCATGCAAATAAAGACTTGAACAAAGTTCCATCCAACTTGCCCCTGTGGGTTAGACAACTCACAGAATGAATGCGATGAATCTATACCTATAATGGACTGACACCTACTAATTCTAGACGATACAACCCAAATATGAAAATCTTCCAAAATTGGAAACGTTCTAAAATTGGAAAGTTTCTAAATCTGAGAAATCCCTAAAATGGACCTAACATGAAACCCTAGTTTGTTAACTTGATCTAAGATAACTATGCAAAACCTTAAGCTCTGATACCAAAATTTGATGTAGGATGGCCTAGTTATAATGCATGCACGTGATCATGGATAATCCAACGGAATAACACAAGCAATAACAGTAAAACATTCAACATTCATCATCATAATTAAGAAAATCAAAAGTGACACATGCAATGATATGGGCCATCATCACAACCACGTAGTATGGATCTCAAATATCACGTGGATTGGATCCGACGAGGGATGAAGCCTCCCCATCTTGCATGATTATGATCCAATCGTGCAATGGGATTCACTAGTCCGGGAGATCGAAGGATTTCTCGGACTAGGGAATTAAAATCTTAGAAAACGGGTTTTGGGATCAAGTCTCATATTTTGGGATAATGGAATTATGAAATCTCAAATTATATGGTAAGAGAAAGAAGAAGATTACCTTAGGACGGAAGAATTTGGAAGAATATGGAAGAAAGAGAAGATTACCTTAGGACGGAAGAATTTGGAAGAATATGGAAGAAAGAGAAAGAAGAAAGAGAAGGAAGAAGAGAAGAGAGAAGGGATGAGAGAGAAGAATCACCAAGGAGGGAGGAGAAAATAACCACCAAAGCTCTTTTCTTAATAATAAATCAACCAACTAATTCGTTTTAGGGCTTAACCCCTTATATAATATTTAACTAAGAAGGGAAAAAACCAAACTACCCTTAAAACTTAAGAAAAACGCAAAACGAAACTAGAAAAAAATGGTCCGTTGGGCGATCGGGCGCTCGGTGACCATTGCGTTGATAAGCCATCGGGAATATGAATTTTTTGTTTTTCTACAACACTTTCCTTGTTTCTCTTACACATATCTTCCTATGGTGGGGCATTCTCAAATGTCCTGAACCACATCTGTACGGTCTTCGATGCTCCTCATATCATCATGAACGATCTAGGCCCGTCATCAAGCCAAAGAGATGCAGGCGTCGCTCGCCTCCTACTGCTCGCAAGGTCAAGCGCCCGACCACTGTTCAGTAGGCGTCCGAAATTCGTCTGATTTATTAGTTTTAGTCGCTAGACTATTTTGGGAGGAGGCGGGCGCCCGACCACCCGAAGGACCATTTTTTTTTTCTAGTTCCGCTTTGCGTTTTTCTTAAGTTTTAAGCGTAGTATGGTCTTTTCCCTTCTTAGTTAAGTATTATACAAGGGGTTAAGCCCTAAAACAAATTAGTTGGTTGATTTATTATTAAGAAAAGAGCTTTGGTGGCTATCTTCTCCTCCTTCCTTGGTGATTCTTCTCTCTCATCCCTTTTCTCTTCTCTTCTTCCTTCTCTTGCTTCTTTCTCTTTCTTCCATATTCTTCCGTCTTAAGGTAATCTTCTTCTTTCTCTTGCCCTATAATTTGAGATTTCATAATTCCATCATCCCAAAATCTGAGACTTGATCTCAAAACCCGTTTTCTAAGATTTTAATTCCCTAATCCGAGAAATCCCTCGATCTCTCGGACTAGTGAATCCCACTGCACGATTGGATCATAACCATGCAAGATCGGGAGGCTTCATCCCTCGCCGGATCCAATCAATGCGATATTTGAGATCCATACTACGTGGTTATGATGATGGCCCATATCATTGCATGTATCCCTTTTGATTTTCTTAATTAGGATGATGAATGTTGAATGTTTTACTGTTATTCTACTGGATTATTCACGATCACGTGCATGCATTATAGCTAGGCCGTTTTGCATCAAAATGGCTATAAATAGGAACGTATAAAATTGTGCCTGGAATCTCCAGGTGCACGATTAGGTGTTTTGGGCGCTACAGGGCAAGTACCTGGGGTGCACCTAGCACCTGTTAACTACACTGGTTTCCTTTGACATATTCATTTAGGAGTTCTGAGGTCCTGTAATTTGGACACAAAATGTCTTATTTCTATTCTTGGCTGCCATTTCTGCCCCTGCAGTCACACTATTTCGGTAACTTATCTCTAGATCTTCAACTGTTATTGTCATCTATTGACTTTGAAGCAAGTCCTCTTAAAGTGGATGTATTTTAGGTACCACCTTATGGTAATGGTCCTTGTGCTAGTGGCTTTACTGTTTCATTTTAATGGAATTGAGTCAGTAGACAGTAGCTAAGTTGGTGAAAATGAGTTACGGTACACATTTGGAGCCTCATATGAGGGATATCTTATTTTGTTGGTGCCTTGGTGGTAGGTTCATTTGTGCTACTCTGATAAGATTATTGCAACCTTCTGATAAAGTGTAGAGATGCATTATGTTTTGTTGATATTGAACATAATGGTTGAGCATGTAATGTACCTTGAATCAAAATGCTGACATTAATGCAAATATGCATAGACTTCAAATTTGATGTATTTTTTGTTCATCACATTCTGAGGCTCATTTTTTTAGTGTACCCTACCATTGTTTGATGACAGCAAAATCTCAGTTTATTTTAAATGCCGTAGGTGGAATACTACTTCAGCGATGTAAACTTGGCTACTACTGACCATTTGAGGAGATTCATAAATAAAGATCCAGAGGGATTTGGTGAGATACATGCTATTTTTCTTTCATATTCTCACAATACAAATTTTGGTTGTCATGCTTATATGTATATTTTGTACATATAGATGCATTCTTCTTGATGGGATATTCAATTTTTAATAGTCACTGTCACTTAGTGTTAGGTTTTGAACAGTGAAGTTTTACCCTAGTTCTCTGCTGTTCTGTGAGCTAGGTTTTCTATAGCTGTCCCATGGTAACTACGTCCATATGTACTGTGGGAGAAATGTACAGTCAGGTGTGCAAGCAAGTTTGTACTTCCATCTCTGAAAAATCAGAAAACGCTTTCGCATCTAAAAAGCAAGTTCGTACTTCATCTCTGAAAAAACAGAAACAAGGTTTCGTATCTTAAAAAAAAGAAGAGTATGGAATGGCAAATAGTTCATGAGCTTGCCAATTAATCTGGAAAATAGAAGCTACCTCGGTATTATGGGCAGTCTATGCTATTTAGCTTGCTTGCAGAAGTCATAAACATGTTAGTTATTTCTGAGATATTGCTGCTTGCCTTTCAAAAGAATCAGGGGGTCGATTGACATTCCTAAATTGTTCTAGTCCTATTCAGGAGCTATAGTGGATAGAATTAGCAACAATCTGTAAAAGCCATAAATCATAGGGATCGTTTGATTGCTCTCTTGACCGTAATTGTTTTCCTCTAATTTGTTAGAACTGAAATTTGTCTATGTAGAATCAATAAATGCAAGGAAGCAAAGCCATCTCTCTCTCTCTCTCTTGAATTGAAATATGCACGCATAGACTCATTAAACTCAGGAATCTCTCTCTCTCTCTCTCTCTCTCTCTCTCTCTCTCTCTCTCTCTCTAGCTATCTATCTATCTATCTGCATTGTCATTGTAACTCTGCCTGCCTACCTCTGTTTGCATGATCATTGCATGTAACTCTGGTTGCCCCTTGTTTATTGAACAGTGCCGATATCAGTCGTTGCAGCTTTTAAGAAGATTAAAGCTCTTGTCAGCAGTAATCCCCTGCTTGCAAAAGCTCTTCGGACCTCATCAAAGCTTGTAATGCTTCATAAATCGGTGGTTTTTCCATATCAGCATTTTTATGCAATCTATTTATATATTTTTTGCTAATATCAGCCTGTCCCATTACGCTGCTGCATTCCACAGGTCGTCAGTGAAGATGGAAAGAAAGTTAGAAGACAGCATCCATTCACTGATGCAGATGTGGAAGAGTTGCAGGTTATCTTCATTTTTTATTCTTTTTCTTGTCTCCACTTGCTCCATTTGTGCTGATGATGTTGGCTCGTCTGTACTTTTGTGTATGCAGTCTCGCATTGTTGTTGCTGAAAATCTTCCTGAAGATCATTCTTATCAAAACCTCATGAAGGTTTTCTCAGTTGTTGGAAGGTGGGGACTAGGGAGCTTTGCTAAACATTTAAACTGTTTTCTTTTATTGTTGAATGTCCCTAGAATTTCAATGTCGTGTAATGATTATGGCAGTGTGAAAGCAATCCGTACCTGTCCTCCTCAGACCACCAATGGTGCAGCTCCTGGTGCATCTAGATCAGGAAAAATGGACATGCCCTTCAGTAACAAGGTATGTTATACATCAGCTGATTAGTCGTTTGTAATAACAGCAATGCTTAAGGGTGCACTAGGTTGTACCAAATATCACGAAACTAATGATATTTTGCTCCAAATTAAACTGTTTAATCATGAAATATCATGATATTTGGTTCAACCAAGCCCTAAACAATGGCCTCAAAAAAAATTCGGCGATTTTTGGAACAGTATATGGAGATGGCAGTGTCTTTCCTAGACAGGCCAAATTTCCCACTCTAGGCAGATAAAAGACACGTTTGGACGGCCATGGTTCTCACCATGTATATTGGTATCCCCATTATCTTCAGGAAGAACTAAGGGTGCTGACTAGGTTGCACATGTGGGCGTTGTGGCCATGGTGTGCCTCGCCCTGGACCCTAGGCAAGGCGTTTACCCTGTGTGTGCGCCAAGGGCCTGGCTGCAGCTGGGCATGCCTACATCACATGGGCCATTTGATGTGGGTTTTTGTGTGGTTTTTTTTTTTTTTTTTTGTGGCATTTTACCACGTGTAAATGCATAAGAGGGTTCGTTGAAACCCTATATCAACAACTCTCTTCTGAGATCAAAAGTTGAAGATTTCTTTCCCCAAATGTCAACATCTTTCATTTCTTTTCCTCTTGCTTTCTTCTTCTAATCATGCGTTTTTTAGTAAGAGTTGCTAGTTTAGTAGTACTAGTTTCATGGATGGTTTGATTAATGATTAGTTGATTACTAATATTAGTTTGATAAATAGATGTTTGGTTTATCTTGTTAAAATGTCTTGGCTCTGTTTTACCTTTTGTTTTCCTTTGAAATTGGAAGTGTTGATTTTGATTGATTTAAATATAATATAATATATTTAAAGGAAATATTAATATTTACTATATATTGAAACATTGCACCTAAAAACTCCAATCATGTGCCTGAGTGCACCTAAGCGTTTCAGGTCCTCCAGGGACAGGTGCACATGGGGTGTGCATAGTGCCTTTAGCTACACTGGGTGCTGATGCCTCATCATGGCTATCCATATCACCCCCTTGTCCTAAAATGTGATACCCTCTTATACGTTGATGGTTTGACAAAATGTGCGAGAGTGGAGATCAAGGACTTTTGTGGTAGATTTGATCCAGATGCCTTCCAGGTTAGTTTGAGATCATTGGAAGAATATTTTAGATGCATAAACATGATAGATGGGGTGAAATTGTGATTCACAGCTATTAAGCTTAATGGATTGCTTCGAATATGAGGAAGATCACGCAATGGAAGCAGTCTTAGGTCTTAATTGTTCAGAAGAGTGATATCCTAGGGCGTGGCTGGGTGAGATGTTTAGAATCTAGCAGCAGTTTTTGGGTGTAAAACCAGGGCCGTTGTCAATTTACCTTGAATTTGTTTGGTTAAACTAAAGACAAGGCTTTTGGATTCGGCAGTGGAGAGAGATGTTAAGGAACCTTCAGCTTGGAAGAGCAGATATTTGAGCATTGGAGGTCGAATCACATCCTAAATGGTGGCGTTGGCTAATGTCTTCTCAAAGGGAGCTCCTGCGACCGGTGTCAGACCATTGTCCGGTGGTGCTATCGATTGACGAAGATAACTGGGGTCCCAAGCCCCTTTAGATTCGAACTCTGTTGGCTGGAGTTAGAAGACTTCAAGCAGAACATAGTAGATCGGTGGTCCTCTTTTCAGGTGGAAGGTTTTGCTGGGTTCATCCTTGTGAGCAAGCTGAAATTGCTGAAAGAAAAGATCATCACTGGAAGAAGGAAGTCCTATATAAAAGGTACATGGAAACAACAGATATTTTGGTCAAGCTGAAATCTCTTGATATTAAAGTGGAATCGGAGGAGCTATCTGAAGCGGAAATGGCAGAGAAGATCAGCCTCGCTGGGCAATACGCCGAAAGGGTTAAGGAAAATGAGCTTAAATGGAAACAACAATCCCGTACTACGTGGATTAAGGAGGGAGACAGAAACACGAAGTTCTTTCACAGCTTGGCTAGTGTGCGGGCTAGAATCAATAAAATCAGTAGCATAGTTATTGATGGGGTGTGCCTAGAAAACAGAGAAAAAATATTAGAGGAAATCCCCCAGTTCTATGAAAATTGCTGGCTAGGGAGGATTATCAGAGACCGAAGTTGGATAAAACCTTGCTTTTTACTCGATTTTCTGAGGAGCAAGCTGCATCGCTCAAGGCTCCCTTTTCAGAGGATGAACCAGCAGTTGATTCACTTGGTCAAGATGGCTTTCCGATTCTCCTTTTTCAGAAAATTTGGGGAATGGTGAAAAGTGACATTATGAATTTTATGTTAGAATTTCATGAGAGGGGGCAGCTGTCAACGGGGTTAGGGGCGTCTTTTATAACCCTTATCCCAAAGGTTTTAGTGGTTGAATCTTTGAAAGACTTTTGGCCGATTAGTCTTGTAGGGGGTCCTTACAAGATCTTAGCGAAGGTGTTGGTGTCAAGGCTGTGGAACATAATCGGTCACGTCATCGCTAATAATCAAAGTGTGTTTGGGTAGGCAAATTTTAGATAATGTTTTAATCGCTCGCAAATGCCTTGACTTGAGGCATAAAGAAGGTGTGAAGGGCATAGTTTGCAAGTTAGACATTGAGAAGGCTTATGACCATGTTGATCGGTCTTTTCTTGATTACACGCTCGATCGGATGGAATGCGAGTCGAGATGGAGGAAGTGGATTCAGGAGTGTGTTGGTTCGGCGCTTCTCTCTTTTAATCAATGGGTCTCTGAAAATCTTCTTCAAAAGCTCAAGGGGCCTTGGGCAAGGGGATCCGCTTTCGCTGTTCCTTTTTCTCATGGTGGTGGAAGCCTTGGGAAGCATACTTCACAGGGCCCAAGAGGCAGGCTTTATTTGTGGTGTTTCGGTTGGAAATACGTCCCTCCCCATCTCTCATTTGCAGTTCGCGGATGACACCCTTTTTGGCAACGCTTCCCCCTCTATGGTAGAGAATCTTAGGACTGTGGTCAAATGTTTTGAGGTTGTGTCGGGTTTGAAAGTTAATTTGTGCAAAAGCAAGATGTTTAGGGTTAGGATGCAGTTAGAGGAAGTCGAGGAGCTGACCACTATCTTTGGTTCTGGCAACCTTTTGTGGGTCTTCCGCTTTGTGTGGGAAAACCTTCTACGCATCTTTGGGAAAAGGTGGTGGAAAGAGTCGAGCAGATGCTTGCTCGATTGAGAGGTTGTTATCTATCACTAGGTGGCCAGATTAGTCTCATCAAAGCGACGCTTTTAAGTCTTCCCTTATACGTCTTTGTTTAAATGTCTAGTTACGGTGCTTTCTAGGCTTGAGAAGCTGAGACGGGACTTCTTGTGGCAAGGTGAAGAGGATAAGGAAAGTTTCCATCTTCTTAGTTGGAAATTTGGTTTGCAAGTCTTATGATGGTGGAGATGCTGGATTAAACGATCTTAGAATTATGAATAATGCATTGCTCGAGGCATTGGTGGTTCGATGAGGAGGATGGTGGCGCCCTTTGGAAAGAGGTCCTCAAGAGTAAGTATGGAGTCTCACCAGGGGGCTGGGGGACAAGGGAATCGACCCTTTATAGAGCTTCAACTCTTTAGAAAGGCGTATGCTCAATGAAAGCGACTTTCTGGCAAGGAGTGAGGTTTTCAGCTGGTAATGGTTAGAAAATCATATTTTGGGAAGATGCGTGGGTGGACTCTTCATCGATGAAGGAGGTTTTTCTGTCTATTTTCATATCTGTTTATGATGGTGTAATGGTCTACTCTTTGGGAAGAAAGCTGCCCCGGTTTGTTTGATGATTTTATTAACTTGACAGGCTTAGATTGATCTCAAAGTGGCCTGAAATTCATGCAAGTTGTATCCCTAAGCATTTGACATCATTTCCCCCAATAAATTTTAAGAAAAAAATTGAAATTAAATTCATATGAATTATTTTGCCCATTTTGCGAGGGCCACTCAAATGCCTCCAAATAGTCTTGAAATTCGTGTAATATATGGCATTCATCAACTAATGCACATCCCTAAGCATTTGATATCACTCCCCCCAAGTAATTATAAAACAAAATTAAAATTAAAATCAAAATCAGATGAATAGCATCGTTGATTTCAGGGGCCACTCAAATGCCTCCAAATTGGCCCCAATTCCATACAAGCTATGATACTCTTCCCACTAATGCATATTCCTAACCATTTGACATCATTTCCTTCAATAAATTTTAAGAAAAAAAAGGAAATTTAATTTGGATGAATAGTGTCGCAGATTTGGGGGACTACTCGATGCCCCAAATAAATTCATGCAATTTAGTGGCACTCATCCCACTAATGTAATTGGTACCAGATCGGTGGACATTTATTGGATGGTGAAGAATGAAAAATATCCAATGGTCCTATTTCAAAAAATAAGTGTCTGCAAATTAGCGATTACGATCGTTCAAACAATTTGATCTTTGGGTTGTGACAAACAATAATGGGTTCCATAATTTAATTGGTTAATTTTGAGTTAATATATGCCACATGTACAATTTTTTGAGTGCAAGTGTATGAAGCGTCATAGCTCACCGGAGCATCATATAAGAAAAACAGAGGTGGTCTTAAGTTAAGTTAGTTGGACCATGAGGTATGGTCCACCCATCAGATAACTTCCAACTAGTTGATTGCATGTGAAATTCAACCTTTTCAATAGATTGCCCCCAATATGAAGGTCACCTAGAGCAAATTTTATCCATATCTACTCTTCAGGTGGGCCACACCATAATACAAAAATCTAGCCATTGATAAATAACGAATACAATTGCGGTCCATTCGCTAGATGGATATACTGCGTTTTGCAAAAGGTGATAGTTGGATTCAATGTCTCATGCACATAAAAAGGTGGAAGTTAATCCGGTGGTGGGCTATTACCTATAGTCCAACTGGTTGGATCTTAAAAGCTTGGACATAATCAAGATATGTTGCAGTCTTTTAAATGAATGAGGGAGGGAGGAGGGAGGGAGGGAGGGATCTAGTCATACCGAGGCTTGTTAGTAAGGGCAAGATTTGTACTATCGATCACCTAAGGCAGGCTTGTTGGTAAAGGCAAGATTTGAACCGCCTAAGACATAGGAGAATGGTCATCATTAACTCGCTGCTCCTTATGCTTGAGGAACGAAGAAAGCAATTAACCACCTTTTTATGCATTGCCTGTTTGCAGCAGATATTTGGAGGGCTTTCTTTGATCCATTCAAGTTTGTGGGTAATCAAGCTGGATAGCTTCATCTTTCAAAGTTTGGGGTTGGGGGTAGAAGTTTCGAAGAGCCTTGTGGAGAATGTCACTGTTAGCAATTTAGCGGGGTTATGGTTGTTTTAGAAGGAGCATAACGACAGTGTCTTCAATGACAAGTCAGAATCCTCACATGAGGTCTTTGCAGGAGCAAAGAAAAATAAAATTTGCCGAGCATATCATGGCTCATCATGCAGCCTTTTCACTGTAATCTTCATTTGACCTGATTTTTTTTTTTTTTGCTTTTCGAGGGAGGGTGCTTTATACCTCGCACCTCAGTAGTGGAACATATTGAACTTCATGGTGACATTGGTGTTAAAGTAACTCCACTACTGACATGCTGATTCTAATGGCTCCCGCAGAATCTGAGAATGAAGATTGTTTGGGTGTCTTCCACACCTTGGTGCTTTGCGAAGTAAAAACAATCATAGTTATTATCGATGGCAGAAGTTGCACAAAATAGCCTTGTGCAAAATGGTGGGTCCGTTGAAGGCTAAGGTGGAAAAGCACCCACAACTAGCATTGCTTCAGTGAATGATGAGTATCTGCCAGTGAACCACCAATATTTGGTGAATTATTCATTAAGGACCTTATTGCACTGACTTTGTATGGTGTTATGAATTTCAACAGGAGTCTTCTGTGTCCTATAGGTCTGTACATGGATATATGATCTCCACTTGCAAGTTGCAACATACCCCATGGCCTTGCATTTGTAGGACCATGGCCTTGCATTTGTAGGATTATGTCATCATCTTCAGATGATTTCCTCATTCACCAGACGCCAAGACGTGAGATGCCAGCCACCATTGGAGGTGGCGGTTTAGAGAGAACAGTTTTTTTTCTTTTTTTTTTCTTTTTCCATGAGAGAGAACAGTTCATACAGGATGCAACAGGAACAGAACACATTCCATTTGACATCACATCAATCCGACAAGGGGGACTTCATCATCTTCTCCCAATGTGGAAGGAAAGACATGCCATGAAAGCACATTCAGTTCTAGCATGGGTTCTTTTCATGTTGACGAGAAATTGTGCAGCAATGGAGGCATCCAAGTCACACAGACTAGCTGTTTGAATAATGAATAAGAAAAGTCATATCATTGGGCCCTAGGCTGACAACAAATCCATTGGATGGTACAAGATAAAAAATCGATTGGAATGTGAGGCTCAACAAGTCCAATTGATTGGATTGACACGGGCTTCTCAAGGATGGGTTCTTTTCTAGTTTATGTAAAATTTTGCAGCAATGGAGTATCCAGACCACAGGAGCAAGCTGATTGAAGAATGAATAAGAAAGGTCATATGATTGGACTATAGGCTGACAAATTCATCGGATGGTCCAAGATAAAGAAACGATTGGATTGGGAGGCTTGACAAGTGCAATCAGTTGATGATTTTGGCCGTTATGTATCAACTGGATTTTCATTTTAAGGTTGATATGCAATCATACAGCAAATGGTTGTATATATTACGTGTTTTGATGCTTGCATATACATTCGTCTAGCTTGTTCAACATGTACTGTCATTACTCATCAGTATAACATGAAAGATCATACTGTGGTACAACAATGACTACACAGCTGATAGATAGAGAAGATCTAATTGAAATTAGATATTTAGTGGTAGTAACAAAAGACTTGATGGCCTATGGTCTAACTGAAGTTATATGGCCCCTGGGAGTGGAATGGCATACCGTGATTCGTGTAGACAACCCCAATTAGTTGGAAAAAAGCTTACATGATGATGATGATCTTGATAATCTTTACTGGTACTAAAAGATGTTATACATCATCCAAAATTGCATGCTTTGAGGAATGCTTACCTGCGCACAGTTCTCATGAGGACTCGTGAGCACTTTTTTCACAACTCATCACATGTGATGTGAGACCAAAATCCGAAACGTCCACGTGACGAATCACTCCAAAAAACCCCTAGGGCCCAACTTTTACCCTGATCCAGAGCTTTGGTGGGCCATGGCAAATGGAAACATTTTCCTCCCTTGATTTGCCTCTCTCTATGCTACGGCCCACCAGAGTTTTGTATCATGTTGAAATTTGGGCCTTGGGGCTGGGGTTTTTTGGGGTGTTGCATCATGTGGACGGTTCAGAATTTTTTGGTACATCATGTGTGATGAGTTGTGAAAAAGTGCTCTGCGTTCTCGTGAGAACTGGTGCGCAGGTGATCATTCCTCTACATAACCGTTTAGCATATACAACTTAATGAGGCACATGTGGTTGGTCTATAGAAAATTAGAAATAGATTAGTGCTCTTTAATTGCAGCTTATTATTTTCTTTATTTGGAACACTTATTTATTAGCAAGTTAGAGTAGGAATAGGCCACTACAAGTAGATCATAGGATTGTTTTCTTAGATATTTGCCTAAGAATTTGTGTGAAAAGTTTTTAAATATGGCCATATACATGGGATGGAATAGAATATAATTATTTTTTGATTGAATGGTATTTTTAGTTTAGTTTAATCTTGATTCTTACGATGCCTTGGAAGTCTCCTCGGTACAACTCCATTGGGTTCTACTTGGAGCGATTCAATGGGCCCGTTTGGTAGCAACAAAACTTATAGCCCGGATGGCTTGTCTAGGTCGGGCTTGTCCTAGTCCTATTTGGCTATGTCAATGTGGTCCGTTTGGCTGATGTTTATTGTAATTAGTGCTTTAAGTATCTTGCAATATCAACTCTATATCCCCTAGGCAATACAAAACCCAACTTTAATATTCATTTTCATGGTATCGTGCAATATATCATACGATACTGCAACATATCATGGATATTGCGATATCGTGCGATATATCCACACTCCCCCTTTATAAATTCTTAATGTATTGTGTAATATATCAATATAGAGTGCAATATCAAATGGGAGAAAAGGAAACCGATGCTGTTTTATCCAAAAAATCCTTAAAAATTCACAAAAATCGATTTTTTGCACGAAAAAAAACCCTTCCTATTGCATTTTGTGAGGTGATTTCAACCAATCCATTATATTTTGTTGGAAGAAAATCTTCGAAGTTTCTCGGAAATTGTGATTGGAAGCTTCTTGGGGCCGAATTTGAAATAGTGTGTATTTTTTAGTTTTGATTAGTTTTTTTCTCATATATGTTGTAAATAGTGTCAAGTGGTAAGAAATCCATAATTTTTCATTGCAAAATTATGGATTCGGAGCTTTGATTTCGAGGTTTGGGGGAGATGGGCCGCGTCACGGAAAATTGGGAAAAAAATTAGAAAATTTTCAGTTTTTCCCAAATCGGTTGCATTCTTAGTGTCCAAATACGAAATCAAATATGTACATAACTTGATTTACGCATTCTTGGCAATTTGGGGATTTTTCGGAAAAAAATAAAAATGTTAATTTTTTTTTTTGAAATCCACATGTATATTTCTAGTTTTCTACTTCATCTTTTGCTTTCATACATGTCTTCTTACATTTATAAATTTTATGAATTGATTTTGAATATAGTTGCATCAGTTCGACTAGCATAGATTAGGACTTTATACGAAGGAAATCTATTATGTGCACTTGTTTTTTAAGTTTTTTTTAATTTATTATTATCAAGTGTGTATTGGTGTTTTTCTTAACAATCTCTGAAGTTTCATTGAAAAATTCGACCAATTTCCCAATGTTTTCCAACAACAACTATAAATTACGTGATACAGCCGACATATCTCGTGTGATAACCAATATGTATTAGTATCCCAAGGATGTGATAAATTACACGATAACGATATGAAAAACATCGGTTTTAACCTATCTCTTGTGGCAAGAACAAGCCTGTTTGTTGTTTATTGTAGCCTATCTAGATCTTATTTTCTCATTCAAAACACCTAGAGCTTTGTGGGTCCATTAGGCTATTAGAGTGAAATCCACTCGGTCCATTAGGCTCATGGTGTACCGTAAAGGCCGTTACATAAAGGTAACAGTGGCAGCCGTTACACGTTACGGGGTTGTAATGGCCGTTATGGAAGAAAAATGACCCGTAACCACCGTTAATGGCCTATTGTGTCCCCTGTAAAGGTTATAGCCTTGTAATGGTCTATTGCGAGGCAGATACAAGTTTTTCAGACTTTGTTTTAACATTACGGGGCAGATACAGTTTTTTGGGTTTTTTTTTTTCAATAAAAAAGAGACTGTAAAGGCCGTTATGGGTGCCGTAACAGCTGTTACAACCCGTATCGTAAAGGTAACGTTGGTGGCCGTTACGGGCACTGTTACCGTTACAGAATACCTTGCTTCTTCCCTCATATGTCATATCCACCATAAAAAAAAAAAGGGAAGAAAAACAACTCAATAAAAAACTCAGTTTATATAGTTGGAAAAATTATGTGAAATCATGGGTAAACCCCTTAAAATTGAATGTTGTGGCCTGCTGAGTTTTAAATCATCAACATGTTTAGTATGCCCCTTCATCTTGGTGGGAGGAACCTGATTAATGGGTTGGATTCAATATTTAGATGGTCTGGATCAGGTTGATATTTGATCTGAGGGCCTAAAATCATCATCAAATGTCATTGATGTATCGGATATCACCACACATGGGAAGACGAAGGGAGGGAGAGAATGTTGTCTGAACTTGTTATGAATCTACTCCTTGTAGAGACAAGGGACCTGGCCAATTCTCAAAAAGAGATATTAGTAGCCTTGCTTTTCTCGAGATCCTTTCTAGGACAAGGTAAATCCGGGCTCCAACTTTTCTTGCTACCAAATGGTCCCTATATATTTATCTTTTCTTTGGCCCCCTTTTATATATATATATATATATATATATATATATATATATATATATATATATATATATATATATCAATTATTGCTGAAATTGGATCTGTTGGAGCTATATATTGTGACTTCTAGAGTTGGAATTGATTGATGAAAAGGGTATGTACTTGAATCTTTGTTTTCTAGCTTGATTTCCAACTTTATTGTTGTATCGTAAGTTGAGTTTTAAGTTTTGGTACCTTGATGCATGTGTAGTAGTGCATATGCAGTTTGTTGTGGATGTTTTGATGTTGAATTTGACTAGTCTTTTCTTTTTCTCCCATTTTAATAAATGGTAATTCTTTTGTTTCACCTGCAGTTGCATGCATTTGTGGAATATGAAACTGTTGAGTTAGCTGAGAAAGCAGTAAGTTTTCTTCCGTCTTATGCACTCTTAAGCTGTTTTTCATTTGGGACCTGTGCGCTCTCTAGAATCTCTCTCTACTTGTTTAAGGAAAAGAATGACTGAACTTTTAAAGGACATGTGCAACAGTTACCAATGCCATTTTTAGAGTTAAATGTCTCATTTGGTCTTCGGAGGAATCATTGGGTTCCTTTCCTCCATCCCATGGGCTAGCCCCACTTATTTGATCGGAATTCTTCTGCACTAGCTTTGAGTCGGCCTTCGGGCTTTCCTCTTTGATAAAATTTTTCATTACTCAAAAAAATCTGATCGGCTATCTCCTTTCTTGATGAGCAGGTTGCTGAGCTAAACAATGAAAGGAACTGGAGAAGTGGCCTCAAAGTTCGACTACTGCTTAGACGCACGGTATTTGTTCTTCTGAATATTGACTGTCGTCTTGAATTTGGAAATTCACTTCTTGTGTGTTCATGCGAAAGCGCAATATTCTGGGATTGGGTTGGGCAATAAACTTGGACTGCAAGTCCCCAGATACTGAATAATATTTTAGTAAAATTTTAAAAATATTAAAATATATAAAAACATGGATTTGCGGGATCACCCATATCTATAACATTCCACACAATTTTTTCTCAATTTTTACATTCTATGGCATTTTGATGTTGTGATTAACTACATAGAACATGCTTTTAAGAAAAAAATGAAAGAAAGAAAGAGAGAGAACATTTAAACAGATTAGATGTTGCAGATAAGCTGGTTATACCATCACCATCATCTTCTTCTTCACCTTCTAGTTTCAACTTGAACTAACTCCTACCCGGTGCAGTTCTTGGTCTCTGCTGCACTTGGACAAACCATCCAAGCCTTCTTTCTCTCATTCTTGTTTGCCTATTGTTGCTACAACTCAGTTCAGCAAATGCATTCATTAAATTCTATCATTCCCCATCTTGCCACTTATCCATCTCAACATCCTCATTTCAGCTACGCTTCCTATGAACATGACATGTTTCTTAACTGCATAGCATTCTATCCCATGCATGGATGGTTTTATAGACATCCTATAAATTCTCCCTTTCAGTTTGATTGGTATGCGGCAATCACATAAAACTCCAGAGGCACATCTCCACTTCATCTATCCAAGCTCTAATTCTATGGAGATGTGCCTTTAGTTCAAATTCTTCTCGAGTAAAAGAAGAAGAAGAAGAAGAAGAAGAAGAAGAAGAAGAAGAAGAGCAAAGCCTGACAGTATGCTCAATACTAGAGATGCACATACCATTCCTGTTGGTGGACGTGGGTTTTGATGCTGAATCAGTTTTTTCCTTTTCTATTCTTTCTTTTTCTTTTCTTTTTTTCTTTTTTCTCTTTTCTTTTCATTCTCTCAAATAGCCATGAAATTGCTTCTGCAGTATACTAAGATATGATTACGAAGTGATCTGTTTTGATTCAAATCATTGAATGATGTTATTTTTGCATGTTCAATTTGTACCCCAAATCATAAGTAGTTTGAATATCCAGAATGAATGGTTACTCTTTCCATTTCCATTTGGGATGTTGCATAAATAGAAAATCACATTAACTGGTATAATATCTTTCCAAAATTTCCATCCCTAATCAATATCAACAATTGGCGTTGGTACTGATTCAGGGTGCACATGTTAGAGAAACAGTATCCTGCCTAATGTGATTCAGGGCTTCCATATGATGGAAGTCTGGAACCTGGATTTTGATAGAACTCTCAGATCCGTAGAAGAGAATTCCATGCCTCCAGATATGTTTTGAAAATAACATTCAAGAAGGCATTGTATGATGCAATGTTCTTGGAACAAGACAATTGGATCCTTTTAGTATAATGTATCATACACATGGGTTTTTAAAATATTCAGGAATTGGACTTGAAAATTGTCTTGTTGAGTTTTATTAGATGGGCTTCGTTGCTTGATAAACTATAAAATTTCAGTGCTTTTAGCTCAGAACCTCATATTGGTAAAGTCAGCTTACGACAACTCAAAAGTTTCTATAGTATATGTGTGTGTTATCGACCTCTCATCTAATATTCTCTTTGCAGACAAAGCCTGCCCGAGGGAGAAAAGGGCATGAAAGTGACTGGAATGGTGAGGAGGAGGATGTGTCCACATCTGAGCAGCCAAACGAGAAGCAACCAGAGGATCCTCAACCATCTGAATCATCAAACGAGCACGCTGTACTCTCTTTCACGCCAATTTGAGCATTCGATTCTATTTTAGCTGTTTAGACAGCTGATAGGTTTGTTAGATAATGGATATGCTTACAAATTTTGAACCGCCATGTGTCCTGATAGGTGGAGGAGGGTCTCAACGGTCACAACGACAAGGAGGGTGGAGCAAGGAGAGTAGGGCGAGCCCGAGGCCGCGGAAAGGGTCGTGGGCGGGGTCAGCACCACAATAACCGTGGAGGCCATGCGGTGGGCACTCCCCCTTCGAATAACTCAATTCCAAATGACCAGCCAGCTGTATCTAAGCAACCTCCCGGGCCCCGCATGCCTGATGGCACACGGGGATTCACCCTTGGCCGAGGGAAGCCACTCAGTGTCACCACAGCCTAAAAAGTCTTCATTTATCTTAAGTAGAGATCACATTATATATGTATTGCACCTGTTCTGTGTGTTTGTGGGTGTTGATGGCAGGGTTTTAGAGGCGGCTGTCCATCCTTCAAAGCAGGAATGGCTGGGAATCGTTTGACAAGTGCTGTGGTTTTCAAAACGTAAGAAGCATGCAAGCTGGTTTTGGAGTTTGATTTTGTTAGCTATTTTAATGTAAAAAAAAAAAAAAAAAAGGAACATGTGGAGACTTATACCTATATCATCTGTAGCTGAGGATGTTATATTCCAATGCAAATAGGGTTTTTTCTTTTTTTTGTTGTTGTTCTCTATTTTGGTTTTTTGGGGCAGCGATGTTCAGATGGTAAAGATTGGAGGACTGATGTTTAAGGGGGTGTTTGGATTGGACCTATAGTCGTGTAGGGAAGTAAATATGTAATTATTACATTTAAGAGGTGTTTGGATATCCGCGGTCTTTGGCGTTAAAGCAACAACAACAATACAGTTCTCTTGCGTCATCTAAAAGGGGCAAGATTAGGCGTATACAAAGCTGGGTTTGAATTCGAAGTGATGGCAATGACACTCGATGCACCTAATGCACATGTATTTGAGTGTAACAAATATTCAAGGATGGGGTGCATTGAAACATTCTCGGTCGTTTTACATAATGTCTTCATCCCTATCCAATCTATGAATAACTGCCAAGTTGTATACTCAATTGCAATGTGTATACAAAGTCGAGCACAATGATAGAATGTCAGGTTGAATTCTATATGATGGTATACGTTCAATTCAAACACCCCCTAAACGGAGGGCAGTCAATGGGACCATATTCATAGGGAAAATGCCTATGTAATCAGATGTCAAGAAATGTTCACTGGTCCAGTTGTCGGTCAGTTTGCTTGTATTGTGAGCAATCAATGATTAGCCCAGTGCATGGACAGTTTTGTATGGATGTTATATTTTTCTGCGGCCGCAATAGCAGAACTTCTAGCCACCCTGAGTTCTCACCTCCCAAGCAACCAGAGCAACCTTCCAGTGTTAGGCTCCTTCCCTGCTCCCTCAGTAGTACTCTTAAGCACCTTGCAACCTTTCATAAGACAGTAAGTGATCCTACTGGGGGGTGGTCAGCGGGCCACTTTTTATGGGATGACAATTTCTGGGGAAGATGTTACCCTTGCTATTGCGTTGGGCCATCTGGAAGTAGCGGATCCTACAGAACTTTTTACTTGGACACTGATGGAATTGGGCATGTTTGGATACAAGAATCTGATTCCCTTGATTAGATAGCAATGTTTGTTTGGATAGATAACATGGTAGATTCTGCAAGGTAATTATTGTCTACGGCAAGATACAAGATAGCTATTGTTTATTGAATTCGAGATTTCTACGCTTTATCCAAATTAAGATTCTTTTTTTTTTTAATCCATTCAGATTCAGTGGTTGGAAAAGGTAATTATTACATTAATCCATGTTCAGGCAATGAATTCTTTGTATGCAAACAGGCTAGTGTGGATGTTGTCTTAGAATTTTGTTGGTGGGACTTGAAAATGGAGTCTTGTTAGAGACGGAAATGAAGAAAAATCTCACGCATCTTTGGGAAGGGGGTTCTTGTCTGTCCCACCCATGCTTTTGAAGAGTTTTGATCTTCGTCGAAAATCAAGTTTTGATACCAGAGTAATGCCACAGTAAAAAAAAAAAAAATTGCCACACAGGATGACTGACTGGAGAAGTGAGTTCCATCGAGGCCTCAATTAGGACCATCTGGTTTGAAGTTTTGATCAAAGAAGCATTTATCCGCACCTTTGCCAGAGTCAGAGGTCTTCACTTGCTGGAAATGATGGATTTTTGTGTCTTTTGGTTTGATGAGACTTTTAACCATCCGTCCAGAAATGCACTATGATATGGATCTACCGACTGCAGTACTGCCAACCCATCCGTATAACAGTAACGTTACTGTGAAAGGAGTCTTGTGACCTGACCTGACCTGACGTGTTCAATCCCAAGTCAAGTGGGGATGCTCCCCCAAGTTGGAGCTGAATCAGCCTGACCACAACTGAGTTATAGGGTTGACTTGGAGATGACTAGTGGTATTTTACCCAATTAGGTCCAACTGGGTCTGGGTTGAGCCCCATCAGACACTTCAGAATCTTAAAGCCATGGGTAATAGTGAGTCACCAACCAATCCGTGACTTGGCTTTTGAGATGGAAAATATGGCGTAACTTCTCATGCAACTGTATATCGTTCACTCACTATTACACCAAGTAAATGGGACGACGGCTGAAAATGACATTGGGCAGGCCGGGTCTTGTTGCTCAAGCTGTGCTTTTAGTAAAGCTAACCTGCTTCTTTTCGTTGCTCACTAGTTCCTTATTTTAGGCTGTTCAAAATCTGTACGTCTCAAGGCCCTTTCTTCCTGTAATTTGGACCATTCACTTGGCCTGAGAAAGTTACACTGATCGTTCATCTGATAGGCAGACACTTTTGTTTTGACCAATGCCCATCATCTTATGTTTGGTTAGACGTGTGTACACATCTTTTTTCCGTTGGAGTACAGCTGTGTTCTTTGGAAATATCTGGCCTGTTGCTAATTCATGGTGTGCCCACCTGATGAAAGTTTGGTCATTGCAACGGTTGAGCAAAAGCCCCTCCAATTTAAAAGCTAGAATCATCCAATTAAAGGAAAATTTTGGATTTTAGCTAATCCATGGTGGGGCCTTTTTTCAACTAATGGTCCCATATCATGTGCTCATATATACTACCTTTTCTCCAATGAATAATTCTATAGCTGTTTTATGATGAGGGGTCTGTATCACGTACAAGACCAACGAAACTTATGAATCACAATCCTTTGTGTGTTAATCCAAAGAGAAAAGGAGAAGAAAAGAAATTATACAAAGACTGAGAAATGATGGTATGGATCGTGATCCTTTCTATGCTAATCCACAGAGTGACCCACCTGATCAATGGTCCTGATTATGCATCAGTCCACTGGATTGCGGCAACCATGACTGTGTCTAGACTCGATACACTATTCTGTCAAACATCTTGACGCAGGGAAGGACGTGGTAGGTCGATCACCGTCTCCCTAACCGATAATTTCTTGAATCCACGAGAAGAAATAAAAGATAAAAAAAAGGAATTTAATTCCAAATAATTACTTTATTGAAGATTGAATGAATAAAAATGAAATTACAATGCATATAAATAGGAAACTAAACCCTAGGTAAGGTATCAGAATCCAACTCCAACTAAAACTCCTAGAAAACGTAACTTACTATAAATAGTAACTTACTATTTATAGAAGTCGTTCAATCCTACTAGAACTCTTGGTTTTTGGCCAAAAATAGAAAGTTATCAAACGGCCTCAACCACGTGGTTCTACTAGATATTCTAAGCCTTTTTCATGTTGGACACTAACTCTAAAGCTCTACAGATGCAAAGTTATGATCGAATTAAAACTTACTGTAAATAGTAAAACTGAAAATAAACTAGCCTAATGACCGTCGATACGGTTGAATCTCGCGATTCCGGCTTGGGCAACCCGGCATAGCGGGGTTGGTTGGCTAAAGTAGCTCGAGCTACCCCAAATTGATATATTATACGTCCCGTAACTCATTCCGGTTTGTGAGACACGACCGATTTACGGTCCTGACGGTCCAGATCACTTTCGACCCCGACCGGTCTTCTTTTGCTCCATCTGGGCCATGAAATAATCAGCGACCCGTTCTACATCACATCTCCTAGGCAGAGAAATCCCAGCTACCAAGTATTTGGATCCTTTTTTCAGTAGGATGTTGACATGGTTTGTTTTATTTCGCTTCTAAAACTGCCAATCAAAGGCATGGTTAATACAACTCTCAGCTACTCAGCTGAATCCGCCTGACTCGTTCTATTCCTGTGGAGAGATATTGAAGGTGGCCATTGAAAGGTTGAGAGGCTCGCTCGCTGTTCTTGACGATTCTCTTGTTCGATCTAGAATGTCCCCCACCATATATGGGCCAGCAGCGATCTCACATGCATATAATATACAAAAGGAGAGCTAGAATAACTGCCTGCTTTGTAGCCATCCATTTATTTTGTACACTGTGGCCCAGCCAATGAAGGAAACGGCATGATTTTCAGGTTTCCATATCTAAACAGTTGGCCCGCCTGATGGAAAGTTCCTATCTTGCACGTTTGCTTGCGTGTGGATGAGATCCTGACCACTTCCTATGTCTACACGATGCACGTACAGCTGCTGTCCGAGGCTTGCCACATCTCAATGTGGATGGACCACCAGTCCAAAGCAACACGGACCGGGGATCCCCACGGTGTTCATTTTAAGGTGACCTGGGTATGGCATTGTTGGTTCTAATTTAAAGAAATATAGCAGAAATAAGAGCAGGAGAACCTGGAGAGCTGAGGCATGTTATTGTCGTTGTCTTAAAGATATATTTGCCCCCACAGGAAGACGGTCCTGATGCATTGGGTCCAAGCAAGTTTGCCCCTAGGATACAACATCTCTCCTTCACAAGATGGACAACTTGGATCTAGTGCACTCTTCATCACAGCCACACGAACTCAAGAAACTCAAACTGCTTTGCCCAACGAGAGAGTTGCAGAGAGAAAACCAGACGAGAAGATAGATTTTCGAATTGATTTTCAAAACAGAGAAGATACCTTTATAAAGGCAAAGCAGGCTACCGTTGGAGCTCGAGGCGTATGCGGCGGTTGTAAGAATCTACATTAATTAGGTAGGTGTGTAATAACTCTCTTGTCCTCTTATGAAGAAAAGGACAAAACGTGTGTAGAGAATACCAAAAGTGTCTGATCAAAGACACACCACACTACACCGCACTGCACCATGCGGCGCCTTGCCACGGTCGTAGCATGCGCGCGTGTGAGATTGCTCCCTTGGCATACCTTTGTTTTCCAATAAAAAGGAAAAGTGAAGGGTTTTAATATAAATGTTTAGTTTTTCAAGTAATTTCTACTATGGGACTAAACTAAACACCATTAAGGAAAGTAAGATAATAAAGGCAAAAAACTAAATTTTCAAGATTTTTAAATCTATTATTTTAAACTAACGATCCCCCACAATTCGAAAAAAAAAAAAAAAACAAATGAAAAACTAATTGGGCAAATCAGTGAAATGAAGTGCAACAACAAATGTATCTAAAAGATTTGAACCTTGCCTAGTGTAAATATGTCTGGTTTGTCGGGAGGAAGTAACATAAAGCTTTGAACTAACCCCCCCACAATACAACCCAAACACATCGCACGCGCAACATTTCAAAATAACTTGAATTTCTAATGCCAGCACGTTACGGCCATGTGCTAAATACCAATTTCATGAGAGCTCTAGAGAATGTTCCAATTCTCATAGGAAACGACCCTACTTTCACTCTTATATAGGTGAGTCCATCAGAGATGTACCTACAGCTAGACATCTCGCTGTATTACTAGTTATGAAACTCATTAAGGACATAGTTCAATCTTTCTCGCTACATGTCAATGCACTACTACACCATAAGAATGGAGTTCAAATAATTTGTATTTAGTATGGTATCAAAGCACTTAGGGAGACTTGTTATTACCCTATTGAACCTAGTTCTTGGGATCTTCAGTCATATAGGTTGGGTTCCCATTGCTGGTGATTCATCTAATTAAAACTCAACCCAATTTCCCTCGATGTACTCACCACTAATTCTCTAGCTAGCGCTTTAGTTAGTGGATCAACTAGATTTTCTTTAAACCTTACAAAGTCAATTACAATTATCCCATTTTGGGTTAATTGTTTGACTAAGTTATATCTTAAGTGTAGATGTCTGGACTTTCCATTATAAGTTCTATTGTTTACCTTAGCTATCCCAGCTTGGCTATCACAATACGATGTAATTGCTGCTACTGTTTTACCCCACACGGGTATATTTGAGAGCAGATTTTTCAACCATTCAACTTTGTTAGAACTGAAAATGCTATAGGGACATTTTCTGTGGATTGTTGCTCTGGGATTCTGAGTAGTGGAAACATTCATTAACAATCATAAGCATTCACAAAAGGTACACGAGAAGAGATATTGCAAGGCGAATTTTATTCCAGAGATTCGAGATCTTGTACATTCCAGGCCGTGATCTGGCACGAGCCCTTAATTACATTGAATGATCAATGACCCTTGATTAAAAGGCAGAAGACTAGTCAGCGAGGACTATGGTCTTAGAATTTGTGGTCGTGGAGACCTGTATTTGTTTTGTTATGAACTAAACCATCTTTATATTAGTTAGATGTCTATGTCCCATGTTTTGATCGGAATCCGGGCAAAAACTATCAGGGTTTTTAACTGAGAGGGTACGACTTTGGGTTTCGAGCTGTCATGTTTGGATAGGCGACCTCGGGAAGACCGGTCCGCAGTTGTACTGTACCTGAGCAACCCAACCGACGGATGACGTTTGGATGGGTAGGGCATCGACCGTTGTGTTGTAGGCAATTCATAACAATTGCTTTGTAAAGAATCGAAACTCTTTGATATGGTTTATTGTGATAACCATAATCTCATTTTTCTAGCTTTCGACCCTAATCGGGTCATATCTTGCAGTACATGTGAATGATGATACATTTGTATAATTCTGGATGCTAGCTGCTTCTTTCCGAAGAAGTTATTTCACTCATCACATTGAATCAGGTCAAACTTCGAAGACATGCGATTCTGCTCATTTAGAGATCCCAGAATGATCGTTTGACTACTCCGTTGCGTTCGGAATGCTCGAAATACCAAAAATAGGCTCAAACAAGGACTAAAAACACTTAAAATTGAGTCCGGCGTACCCATAAACATTTTATGAAATTGGCTGACTTTTAGGTGAGTGGGACCTTATTTATGGGTGCGTGGGACTTCGACGCACTCTTAAATTAGTTGCCTAATTTTTGTTGAATTTATGAATGCGTGGAACGATTTTCAGGTGCGTGGGAATCCAATGCATCCTAAAAATACTTGTCCGAATTATGTTGAATTTTCGAATGCGTGGGACTCCAATGTATCCTAAAAGTACTTGTCTGACTACGTCGAATTTATGAATGCGTCGAACTATTTTATGGACACATCAGACCATTTTATGACTACATCGAACTTCGATGCATCCTGAGGTTATTTGCTGAATTTGTGGGTGCGTTACCACACTTGCATTTTTTGTGGAATTCAGACCTGCGGTGGTATTGGTCGGAGTGATATTCCAATGAAAGATACTGGTGGTTGGAAAAGAATTCCGGTGATCGGGAAAGTTTTTTGGCGGTCGGAAAGGGATTCCAGCGAGGGATTCCGGCGATAAATCCCAAGTACTCAGGGGATAATAGCTCTCTCTCTCTCTCTCTTAATCTGTACAAATGAATAGTGCAATGGGGTATTTATACTCGAAAATACCGAAAAGCGACTAATGAGGGGCTATCACGTATGACGCACCCCAAAAAGCCTTCAACGCACTCTAAAAATATATGTGTGGGGGCTCCAACGCATCCCGAAATGAAGTTCTGAAATATGTTGAATTTTTTGGTGCGTCGAGCTATTTTTTGGGTGCGTGGGAGTCCAATGCATTTAAAAAATGATTTTTCTGATTTACTGAATTTATGGACGCGTCGAGCTATTTTATGGATGCGTCAGACGTATTTTTCGGATGCGTCAAGGTCTAAATCATCCTGAATTGATTTTCTGGATTTGCTGAATTTATAGACGCGTCGAAGGTATTTTTTAGATGAGTCAAGCTATTTTTCGGATGTGTCAGAGGTAAAATATATCCTGAAATGTTTATTGAATTTTCATGAATTTAAGGGTGTGTCAAGCGTAATAAATGGGTGCGTTAACAGACTTGTCGTCTGCGCAAATTGGGTTTTGCAAAATGAAGGGTTTGCAGAGCTTTTTTTGGCGAATAGTCATGCACTGCTTATTATAATTCATAATGAAGGTGTCCACTTGATTTTGGACTACTCTGATCACGGTAATTCATAGGGCTCGCTAAAGAAAAATGGCTAAGTACTGCATCTTTTGTAAATCTTAATATTTAGGTGCGTTGGATGGTATTTTGTGGGATTTCCTTGAAGTGCATGTCCATTTCATTTGTTTTGGAGGATACCAACTTTTGGGACCCCAACAAGCTTCTTCTCTTGCAGTTGCAAGAGCGATAAACGGACTCGATCGTGGACCGAGATATATAAGTCTACTTCTTAGACTTCCAGGATACTGTGACTCCACCAAGAGTAAACACATATCCACTAGTAGACTTGGATTCCATTGAATCTGATATTCAATTTGCATTATTGTATCCCTCTAGTACAGTTGGATATCTAATATACCTGAGACTATAGCTACAAGTATTTTTTAAGTATCCCAATAATCTATTTATGACATTCCAGTGATCTTCTCCAAGATTATTGGTGTGTCTACTCAATTTACCAATTGCATATGCAATATCGGGTCTAGTAAAGTTCATTAGATATATTAAATGCCCAATAACACTAGAGTATTCTAGTTATGATACACCATCACCTTCATTTTTACATAACTTCACATGTGCATAAAGGGAGTTGTTGCAGATGTACAGCCTAGAAGATTATATTTTTTCATGATTTTTTTCTACATAATAGATTGAGATAAAATGATTCCATTAGAGTCTTTTGTAATTTTGATTCCAAGAATCACATCCGCTTCTCCCAAATCCTTCATGTCGAATGAAGGACTTAGTTTCATTCACCACATCAATGTTAGAACTAAAGATCAACATGACATCCATATATAAACAAATGATAATACATACATTATCAAATAGCTTGTTATACATACATTTATCTGATTCATTTATTAGAAAATCATTTGACAATAGAACTTTGTTAAATTTCTCATACCATTGCTTTGGAGCTTGCTTGAGCCCATAAAGAGATTTAATCATTTACACACCTTATTCTCATAACCTTTTATCATAAACCCTTCGGGTTAGTCCATATAAATCTTTTCTTCTAATTCTTCATTTAAGAAGGCAATTTTTACATTCATTTGATGGATCACCAGATTATGAATAGAAGCAATAGCTATCAATATTCGTATAGTTGTGATCTAGATCACCGATGAATATGTACATAAAAAAAAGTCAATGCCTTCCTTTTGCTTATACCCCTTAGCCACAAGCTTAGCCTTGAATTTTTCAATAGACCCATCTGGTCTTAGCTTAGTCTTAAAAACCCATTTGCAATTTATGAGTTTGCCACCAAGAGGTAGGTCTACCAATTCCCAAGTATTATTGTGCAATATCAAGTCCATTTCACTATTGACAGCTTCCTTCCAAAAGGTTGCATTAGGAGAACTCATGACTTTAGCATATGAGGATGGATCATCCTCTATAAAGAATGTGTAAAAGTCGGGTCCAAAGCTTGTCTCAACTTTAGCTCTCTTACTTCTTCTAGGTTCCAAGGGCTCATCTATTTTGTCATTTTCCACATCAATCCTTATGGCTGAATCTTTAACTTCCATAAAGAAAGTATCTTTAAATTTTACTAGAAATATATTTTCAAAGAAATCGGCATCTAAGGATTCGATGACAGAATCGACCTCAATATGATTATGAGACCTCAAAACCAAGAATCTATAAGCCATACTATTTTGAGCATAGCCTAAAAATGCACACAGTCAAGGATTTTATTCCCTAATTTTATTTTCTTGGGTAAAGGTAGCCCTACCTTGGCTAGGCACCCCCACACTTTAAGATATCCCAAGTTTGGAGGTTTGTTCTTCCACAATTTATAAAGGGTTTTATCAGAATGCTTATGAGGCACACGATTAAGATTATGACAAGCAATTAGGAGAGCTTCTCCCCATAGATTAAAGGGCAAACCAGAACTTGAAAGCATAGCATTTACCATGTTCATTAGAGTTCTATTTTCCTTTCAGCTATTCCATTTTATTGAGGTGAATATGGTATAGTTACATCATGTATAATTCCTTTTGATTCATAGTAACATACGAAGTCGTGGGAGATGTACTCTCCACCTCAATCCGATCTAAGAACTTTCACCTTCATTTCCAATTAATTTTCTGCCTCATTCACAAAGGCTATGAATCTATATTCCTCACTCCTGATTAGATATACTTTAACATATCTGGAATAATCATTTATGAAGGTTATAAAGTATTTCTTTCCCCCATGAGTCATAATATTTTTAAGGTCGCATATATCACTGTAAATTAAATCTAGGACTTAATTGTTCCTTTCAACTCTTTTGAATGATCTTCTAGAATGCTTAGATTATACGCATATTTCACATTTATTTTAGTTTTCCCTTTCCACTCTAGGAATAAGCCTCATGGAAATTATGCTATCAAGAGAATGATAATTTACATTTCCTAGTCTAACATGCCACACATCAAGAGACTTAATCAAGTAAGCAAAAGAGCTATCACAATTATCATTCATAACATTGAATTTGAACAACCCACCAAATACATATCATTTCCCAACAAAAGTACCATTCTTGGTGACAACACAGTTTCCAAATTCACAGACTAACTTAAACCCATTCTTATCAAGAGTAGAGCCAGACACAAGATTCTTCCTAAGGTTCGGAACATGTAGCACATCTTGAAGAGTCAGTACATTTTCAGAGAAAAGTTTCGAGCTCACATTTTCCTTGTCAACAACCTTTGCATTGGACGAATTTTCCATGAATATGTCCCTAGCATAGGTGTTTGGTGGCACCTGAGTCAATCCATCACTCATTTGACCTACAAGCAATGAGTACTTCAGTGATGACCCCCACAAATTCCTCAGCTACATTAACAATATCTTTTTCTTTCTTATCACCTTTGTGGAACCCACATTGCTTTGCAAAGTGAAATTTCTTTCCACACACATAACACCTATCATTTTTCTTATTATTTTTATCAATTTTCTTGTTCCTTTGGCCATGTGGATATTTTTTCTTTGGTGGTCCAGAACTTCGTTTTTCTTGACTCTTTTGGTGATTCTCAGCAAGGTGGGCCTCGATTACAGATTTTGGCTCCAGAAAATGTTTATCACGATTCTTTGCCTCTTCTTCGATTAGTATGTGAAGGATGAGGTCATCCAAGGTCATATCCTTTCTCTTATGCTTTGGAGAGTTTTTGTATTCCTTCCAAAATGGAGGAAGTTTTTCGATTATTACTGCAGCTTGGAAAGCCTCATCAATCACCACATATTCAGATGAGACTTCACGGGCTATCTTTTGTAAATCATGCACCCGATCTATTACAAACTTTTCATCAGACATCTTAAAATCAATATAGTGACTTATTACATACTTCTTTATCCTAGCATCCTTTGTTTTGAATTTCTTTCCGCGATGTTCCCATAGTTCCTTGGCCGTAGAGAAATGACAGTATATATCATAGTTGTCATTAGTCATAGCATTAAGAATGTGATTACGGCACGGATAATCATCATCCTTCCATTTCGATTGTTCAACAGATGTCGCCGGTTCGTTCGCCTCAAGTGATGGGGTAGATTCTTTCATGACATAGATAAGCTTGAGGGTATTAGATATAACTCCATTTTCTACTGCCATCTCTTGCAGTTCTTCCCATAAAAAATCTTAATTCTAGAAGTCTTAAAAACGGTAGCCATAGTGCTGAGATTTTTTAAAGAGAAATCTGTCTTTAAATTGTTGGTTATAATTTAAAGAAATATATCATAAATAAAAATAATAAACCAGAAATAAAAACAGAAGAATCTGGAGAGCTAGGGCACGTTATTGTCGCTGTCTTAAAGACAGATTTGCCCCCACAGGAAGACGATCCTGATGCACTGGGTCCTAGCAAGTCTGCCCCTCAGATACAACATCTCTCCTTCACGAGATGGACGGCTTGGATCTGGTGCAATCTTGATCACAGCCACACGAAATCAAGAAACTTAAACTGATTTTCCCAACAAGAGAGTTGTAGAGAGAAAACCAAAGGAGAAGATAGATTTTCAAATTGATTTTCAAAACAGAGAAGATACCTTTATAAAGACAAAGCGGGCTACCGTTGGGGCTCGAGGCGCATACGGTGGCTATAATAAATGCATGTTGGCACATGCGAATCTATATTAATTAGGTAGGTGTGTAATAACTCTCTTATCCTCTTATGAAGAGAAGGAAGATAATATGTGTAGAGAATACCAAAAGTGTTTGATCAAAGACACACCACACCACACCACCACACCGCACCGCATTGCACTGCACTGACTGCGCCGTGCCTCGCCACGTCCACTCCATGGCCGCGGCCATGGCACGCGCGTGCATGCGAGGTTCTCCCTTGGCATACCTTTGTTTTCCAATACAAAGGATAAGTGAGGGGTTTTAATATAAAAGCTTAGTTTTCCAAGTAACTTTCCAATGTGGGACTAAACTAAACATCATTAAGGAAAGTAAGAGAACAAAGGTAAAAAACTAAGTTTTCAGGATTTTTTAAATCTATTATTTTAAACTAACAGGCATTGTGGTGGTCCATTAGATCAACAATGCCGATCATCTTAGACGGTTTCCATGTCATCAAAGATGCTGGAGTTGACCATTGATTATCTTTGTTATGGGGATCCCGAGCTGGCCCTCACTCGACATTTAATGAAGAAAATCAAGTTGACTGAGCGACTAGGGAGGCCAACACCCAACCACGGACCGAGCTACCGATCGAGTTGACCTGTGGAGTCGGCCCGACCTGACCCACCCCCATGAAAACGGCGGCATACAAAGAGAGGGTGCGTGTCTTACCCAGGCCTTTAATGTGCGACACGTGGTGAAAGTTAGGTGAAGAGCCTGAACCCACGCCTAATGATTGTGGCAGGCCTACGTTGCCAGGCTAGGCCTACTAGCAACAAAGGGGGCCACCCCATGCTCCCATGATTGAAAAACTGCAGGCTGGCATGTCTAAGTGGATTTACCAAGGTTAAGATACCATCCACACTCTATAAATACCCTCAGCACTCCAAGCCAAGGTACGTCATTAATACAACTCACACCTTCTTGTTGTCCGACCTGAGAACTGAACTGACTTGGGCCTCGAAGGGTCCCTCACCGCATAACGACCCCCTTCTCTCACCTTTTTCTCGTGACTCTACAGGTCCCAGACAAGGACGACGACCGTGAAACCCCAAGCGAGCTTCAGCTCCCGCAACCCTTTCCGTTGCTGACCAGATTTTGGGTGACAACAGTGCCGCCCCCCAATAGGGAAAAGAAGGGGAAGGCCCCTGTTGAGCCTAAGTCTCCCCAGCACATCGCCAGGGGAGGCCAGGCCCGACAGATGGGCTCCCAGCACGAACAATTGCATTCTCAACAACATTCCCGCACCTACGGGCAACAACGGTCCCATAACCAGAGGGGCCGACTCTCTATGATCGAGGAACGAGTTAACGACCTGGAAAAACATATACTCCGCCTCACTAGGGCGATGGAGCGGCGTCCGACATCAGCCCCCGCCCCCCGGAGGCGCCTGAGCCCTCCCATGGCGACACCCCAGCAATCGCGACAAGAGTGGTACACGGGACTGTCCCTTATGGACGAGGATTGTGCCAGCCGGGCCATCCTCGTGCAGACGACCACCACATTAGACGACTCCGACCTTCGTCACATGCTTAACAAAAAGCGGAAGACTTGGAGGGACAAGGACGTAGAAGAAGTGGCAAACGATGAGGTTCCCTCGAGTGCAAAGCTTGGTGAGATCCGGGGCAAGCTTGGTGACATACAGTTGGCCTGCAAGCCAAAGGCCCCAATCTCCGTAGACGCTCTCCTTGAGTAGGCCAAGCCGTTATTCACCGACAACATCATGTAGGCCCAGCTGCCCAAGGGGTTCAAGATGACACAGATCACCCCTATGCGGGCACATGCGACCCAGCCAAGCACTTAGAGTCGTTCAGAAACTGGATGGAACTCTATGGCACCTATGGTTCAGTCATGTGCAAAGCATTTTCCTTAACACTGATTGGAGCCACTCGAAAATGGTTCCAGAGTCTCAAACAGAAGACCATCAGCTCCTTCCTCCAGCTCAGCAAACCTTCATTACATAGTTCGTCGGAAGCAAGACCATGTGGAAATCAGTGACCCGCCTGCTAACATTGAAGCAGAAGCCTGACGAATCCCTAAAAGACTTCATTGTCCGGTTTAATACTGAGGTCATCCAGGTGGATGGATATTCTGATTAGGTCGCCCTAATGACCATGGTGGCCAACTAAAGCAAGGAAAGTTCCTTTTCTCCCTCAGAAAGAACACCCCAAAGACTTTAGTCGATCTGCTGAATCGCGCATAGAAGTATATGTTTATACAACAAAATGTTGTTTTGATAGGTAGGGGAACAACTGTATTCTAATAACTGACAGAATAATTAAAAGGGAAGAAATTCATCATCTTTATTCATTAAGAGAGGGTTATTTTACATTCTGGGATTATTCCCCTTGATTTTAGAATGGAATACACAGATTTCAATAATAAAATGATATATGCTAAGATTTCGACAACATTCAACCTCTGTTTGAGATCGGTCAAAGTGGCAAAAAGGTTATGCAGGTTCTGCAAGGCAGAACCACCTTTGGAACAAGCGTTAAGCCTTCAGGAGCTAGTGTAGATTAACTTTTTTTTATTAACTTTGCTTATATAAGACTTCAGGTGAAACAAATGGATAGAGTTTCACCCTCTTCCGGCAAGCGGGCAGAGGTCCGGTCCTTTACGCGGCTTGGTAACGTAGCTTATGGCTACTACACAGGCCACTTAAGGCACTGGCCCATCGGCCTTCTTCATCGTCCATTTCGGTAGTACTTCCACATCCCTAGTCGTTCTTTCCAAGCCCGAGGAATGCACCAAGTGCATTCGACTCAGGACGATGAAGATGCACAAGTCTTCTCTCTCTACCTCTGAAGAGGGAGATCTCAAGCTTTGGAGACCGAATAAATGCCGAATGAAGACCCGAGGGGTATTTATAGGCCTCCGCATGTGTGAAGGTCGGTGATCCGCGTAACGGAGCTCAAATTTCATCACTCAAGCAAACCGCGTAACCAAACTGACCGTTACACGACCACATAACATGCAGAGTCCATTACGCAGTCGTGTAACGACTCCCAACTGTTACACGGTCGTGTAATGGGCAAATTTCCTGCACTTTCCTTAATTTTTTTTCTTCTTTTTTCTCCAATCTTCTTACTTTCTTCTTCCCTTTCTTTTCTTATCTCAATAATATACTAACGCAGAAGAGTTAGTTAACGCTTGGAGGGAAATGAAGGGGGAGGGTGGATCGACTAAAGGGAAGAAGCACAAAGAAACTAGAGAGGGGTTGGCTACCAACCCCAAGCGAAAAAAGGATGACCGGGGCAGATCTTCCCGTACCCTTCAGAGTCGATATTAGCAGGTGTTAATGGAGATAAAGGGGCAGAAAATCCTGAAGCGGCCACACAGATTGAGGTCGGACTCGGACAAAAGGGATAGGGCAAAGTATTGCCATTTCCATCGGAACCACGGCTATGATACAGCCATTTTTTTTATTTGAAGGAGGAGGTTGAGTCCCTCGTCCGGAGGGGATACTTGGGCAAGTATGTCGCCAAGCACTGTAAAGACAGGTTGCCACCCAGGCAGGAGTGACGAGAAGAACGGACTGACAATGAACCCGTTGGTGAAATCCGAGCCATCTTTGGCAGACCCGCTGGTGAGGGAGATTCGACAAGGGCACGCCGCGCCCACGTCTGGAATGCTCGGTTCATGGACGAGGTCCACTAGGTGAACCTCACATGCCGACCAACTAAGGAGCCCCGACAAGAACCCTGCACCATCTCCTTCACAGAAGAGGACCCTAAGGGGATTCAGCATCCCCACGACGTCGCCCTCATGGTCGCCTTAACTATGGCCAACTACAGATTGCACCAGATCTTGGTCGACATAGGGAGCTTGACTGACATATTGTATGCCGCTGCCTTTGACAAAATGGGAATCAAGAGATCCCAGCTTCAGCCCGTCAGGACCCCCGTGGTCGGGTTCACGGGAGAAACTGTCATCCTTGAAGGCAACATCATACTACCTGTCACTGCAGGGGAGGGAGCTGTACAGGTTACCCTCTAAGTTGACTTCCTCATGGTGAATTGTCTGTCTGTGTACAACGCTATCCTGGGACGCATCTCCATGGACACCCTGAAAGTTATCGTCTCCATCTACCACCTTACTATGAAGTTCCTGACCGAGCAGGGGATCGGTCGAGTCAGGGGCGACCAATTGGAGGCCCACCGGTGTTATGTCATGGCCCTCCATGCCCGTGAATGTTCAATGATGCAAATCACCTCGCTTAACTCGAGGAAAGAGAGCTCGGAAAGAGGGTCACCCGCAAAGGACTTGCTCCCGGTGTAGATACATGAAGAAGACCCCACTAAGACAATTCAGGTCATATCCTTGTTCGATGTGCACCTCAGGGCCGAGATGATAAGCTTATTAAGGGAGCACGCAGATATATTCACTTGGTCTCATCATGACATGCCCATGATAGACTCGAGCATCATGGTCCACCGTTTGAACGTGGACCCCGACCATAAGCCCATTTGACAGAAGAGGCAGGCTTTCGATGGACAGCGGTACACCGTCAACAATTAGGAAGTCAGTCGGCTACTGTAGGTCGGGTTCGTTGAAGAGGTTCACTACCCTGATTATCTCGCCAACATGGTGTTGATCAAGAAACCTAACGGAAGCTGGAGGGTTTGTGTAGACTACACCAACCTCAACAAGGCCTGCCCTAAGGACAACTTTACATTGCCGAGGATTGATCAGTCTGTGAATGCCACAGCCAAGCACGAACTCCTTAGCTTTATGGACGTGTACTCAGGGTACAACTAAATCACCATGCACAAGCACGACAAACAGAAGACTGCCTTCATGACAAACAGAGGTTTGTACTACTACAGGGTCATGTCATTCAACTTGAAAAATGCTGAAGCAGCCTACCAAAGACTAGTCAACCAGATGTTCGCCCAACAGATTGGGAAGATGATGGAGGTCTACGTGGATGACATGCTCGTCAAAAGTGCCAAGGCGGTTGACCACATTGTTGACCTGGAGGAAATGTTTGGCATCTTGAGACAGTATATGATGAAGCTTAACAAAGTGCGCATTTAAGTTTACCTCAAGCAAGTCCTTGGTCTTCATGGTCAATCAGCAGGGGATCGAGGCGAACCCCGACAAGATCCAAGCTCTCCTGGAAATGAGCTCGCCCACTGCAATGAAGGAAATCCAACGCCTTATCGGACAAATAGCTGCACTAAATCGGTTCGTCTCCAGAGCAACGGATAAGTATTTCCCCTTCTTCAAGTAGCTGAGGGGAGGGGGGAAATCTACATGGATAGAGGAGTGTGAATAAGCCTTCCAATAGCTTAAGGTGTACCTTGGGTCACCGCCCTTGATGTTAAAGCCTACCTGGGGAAGACCTCTTCTAATATTTAGCCATTTCACTGACCGCAATGAGTTCGACCCTGATTAGAGAGGACAGAGGCACCCAACAGCTCGTGTACTACGTCAGCAAGGCCATGGTTGATGCCGAAATTGTTCGCTCGCCTCAAGTGCAAGGCTATGACGTAGTAATAATTCTCGGTAAGACCGAGGTCGATCCACAGGGAGAAGGTAAACGAATTCGAACTACTCTAATAACTTGAATCTAAAAGGTTTAGAAAATCAGTTGTAAACATAAAACATGAAAAATCTGAGATTTGGGAAGAACTAGAGCATCAAGGATCCACTTGTAGTGGTCCAATGCCATCCACTCATCCAAGCACAATACAATTAGAATCAAACTTCTATCTCTCATCTAATTGGACGATATATCATTCAAGCACAAACAGTCCCACTTAAATCTGAAAATCAAATTTTCAGTTCTAATGAAGCACATAGAACTCAAACTGGTAGCCTTCGAAACAACAGCCATGCCAAGAGATTATGGCATGCTCTAGGGTTACTACAATTTGAATCTAAACAAACCCATCATGGCAATCTCAGAGAATTTCAAGGAACTCATGTCTGAAGTACAGAAACTCTCATAATTCATCTAAAAATCCAAGCTTTATTCAAAATAGAAGTTCAAAATTGAAAATTAAGAGAAGGGTACTTGCATAAATGAATTAAAGCATTGAAACTAACTACAAGTTTCACCTCTTAGCTCTAGCTCAGAGGTTAACTAAAAGAAAGCATAATAAACTAGAACTAGAACTAAGAAAAGAAAAAAAAAACTAGTTGTATGAAGCTAGGAAGCCTCCTAGGTCTTGATCTCTTTGCTCCCCACGTTCTTAGATGCCTTAGGAAGGGAATGGAGGTGTCCTTTTATAGCTTAGATCCGCCACCGACTTGGAAGATTTAAGAAAATGCTGAGTCCTTCAGCGATTTGGAAACCCAAAATTTAGAAACTGAAAATTGGAGTTTCTGGAACACTATAGAGCTGTCTGGAGACCAGTCTTTGCAGCACAAAAACAGCCCAGTAAGCTCTGTTTTTCTGGACTCCTGAAGACCTGTCTAGCGACAGGTCTATGAGAGTTTTTTCATATTTCTTCTTTTTCTCCTCTTTCTTTCTTCCTCTTTCCTCCACCTCTTGGCACTTGTTTTATTGATCTTCAATGCATCTAAAGTAACTCTTTTAACCATGAACCGGTGAAGTCTCCCTCTCATTCCTACAATCACAAAAACATGTATTAGATTAGTCTTAAAACATGAAAACCATGCACAATTTGATGATGAAAAGGGGTTAGAATATGCAATATTGATGGCTTCAACAAAAATGCACTACCCGAAGATAGAAAAGTTGGCTTTGGCCCTAGTTACGTTATCTCGACGCTTGAGACCCTACCTTCAAGCCCACACAATCGTAGTGTTAACTAACCAACCGTTGCGGCAAGTGCTGCAAAAGACAAAAGCTTTGGGTCGACTTGCCAAGTGGGCGATTGAGCTCGGTGAGTTTGACATTCATTACAGGCCCCAGACTGCGATCAAAGGACGGGTCATGGCCGACTTTATCGCCAAATTCACCTACTCTCTGAGGCTCTAACTCTGGGCGAGCAAGAAGGTCTGGACTTGGTCGCGCCAGTTTGGACCCTTTAAGTGGATGGATAATTCAACTCACAGGGCAGTGGGGCAAGGTTAATCTTGAACTCACCCAAACAAATAGATCCAGTACGCCCTGTGATTCGACTTCTGTGCCTCCAACAATGAGGCCGAGTATAAGGCCCTTCTTGTGGGCCTCCAACTGGCCTTGGCCATCGAGGAGGGAAATTTGAAGATCTACAGTGATTCCCAACTAGTGGTCAGCCAGGTGACCAATGAATATCAGGCAAAAGGTGAAAAGATGATTGCTTACCTAGGTCGAGCTCGAGAGCTACTTGGTCAGTTCGAGGGCTATGAAATTGTACAAGTTCCACAGTTGGAGAACACGAACACTGACTCCTTGGCCAAGATGGCCTCGACCGTTGACTCTGACCTCCCCAGGACTGTCCTATAGAATTCCTCGCCAAGCCAAGATTCACTCACCTTGAGCCTCGGCAAGCGCTCCTTGTAACGGTCATGCCCTGTTGGATGGACCCGATTATCCGTTACCTACAGCATGGCGAGCTCCTAGAAGACAAGCTCGAAGCCCAGAAGCTCAAACACAAGTTGGCTTGGTATACCATGCTCAGGGATGTTCTCTACAAAAGGGGGTTCTCTTTGTCGTATCTGAGGTGCCTTCGGCCAAAGGAGGCCAAGTATGTTCTTAGGGAGATTCACGAAGGAGTCTGCGAAAATCACTAAGGCGGAAGGACACTGGCATACAAGTCTATTAGGCGGGGCTACTATTGGCTCACCATACACGATGACGTGAAGCAGTTCTCAAGGAAGTGTGATAAATGCTAAAGGTTTGCCCCAGTGCCTCGTCGACCTCCCGAGCAGTTGAACCCAATGACCCCTAGCCCTTCGCTCAATGGGCGATCGACATCATTGTACTATGCTATCGTCGTCATTGATAACTTTACCAAGTAGGCAGAAGTCAAGCCAGTGGCACGAATTACCGTGCGAAGAGTCACGAACTTCGTTTGGAAATCCCTCACCTGCTGATTCAGCATACCGCACACTATCATCACTGATAACAACAAACAATTCGACAACAATATTTTTGAGGGTTTTGAGAGTGGCTCGGCATTTAGAATGTCTTTGCCTCGCCATGAAACCCCCAAGCTAACGGACAGGTAGAGGCCATCAATAAAATCATTAAGATAGGCTTGAAGACTAAGCTCAAGCGGTGCAAGGGGGGATGGGCAGAAGAGTTGCCCCACATCTTATGGGCCTACCGCACTACGGCGCGATCAATAACAGGGGAGACACCCTTCTCCCTGGTATTCGGAGCAGAGGCAGTTGTCCTAGTCGAGGTCAGCATGCCATCTTATCAGGTTGACCACTTCCAACCGAAAGAGAACCAACGACAGATGTTGCTCAGCCTCGACCTCCTTAAGGAACTCAAAGGAACAACCTAGATAAGGATCATCGAATACCAACAAAGGACAACGCGGTACAACAACTCCAAAGTGAAGCGATGCGGATTCTGTGTAGGGGACCTAGTACTTTGAGAAGTCTCTCAAGCTACCAAAGATCTTGGGTCAAGCGGCCTAGGGCCGTACTGGGAAGGCCCCTACTATTAGTGCACTTTTCTGTGGCATACTAGTGCACCTTATTTATCAATCACGTGACTCCATGTTTTGTAATGTCGGTTGAGCCTTGAAAAGCTGAAGACCGAAGATTCAAGTGGATTAGAAGCATTAAGAAAGAAGAACAGGTAAATGAAATGCCCTAGTGACCCTAGCCCTTTGAACCAAAACCTCTTAGATGACTTGAACCAACTAGGAAAACTCTTAGTCGTCATCATTAGTTTTAGAGCACCTTGAAAAATATGATAAGTTAGACTAATTAAAGAGGTGAAAGTTATTGTAATTAATCTAGTCCTAAACAATAACTTTCGGTAGACCTCTGATATATCAGAAGTCTGTACTCATGACCGTTTGATGCTTTGGGACTAATCTTGCCGATGATGTCGAGTCCCCACATGGAGAGGGCCAGGGGGTGGTCAGGTTGTATAATTCTGATGAGGGGGCATGGATTTGATTCGCATGCTCCTGACACTTGAAGCATTTTCTGACGTGCTGGCAGCAGTCTGTCTCCATGGTGAGCCAATAGTAGCCGAGTCAAAGAATCTTCTTTGCCATCATGTGCCCGTTCATGTGTGGGCCACAGATTCCTTCGTGTACTTCTTTCATGATCTTTGCAGCTTCTGTTTCATTGACGCATCGAAGGAGGATGTGATTATAGGATCGCTTGTAAAGAACTTCACCACTGATGGTGAACTGGCCGGCCAAACGCTGGATGGTTCGGCGATCTGTTGCTATTGCTAACTTTGGATATTCCTGGGTTTCGAGATATTGCTTGATGTCGGCATACCAGGGTTTGTCAGGGACAGCTTCGGTTTCTTCTATCTGCAGCAGAAAGCAGGTTCATCTTGAACTTCGACTGTAAGCTCCCATTCTGAAGCTCCTTTTGGTATCTCGAGTATTGATGCAATGTAGCGAGAGCATCTGCAAACTGGTTCTTGGCTCTGGGCATGTATGAGAAGGTAATTTCTTTGAATCCTTCGATAAGATTGTCAAGATACACATGATATGGTATCAAATTCTCGTCCCTGGTTTTCCATTCGCCATTGGTCTGATTGATGATAAGCTGTGAGTCTCCAAATACTCGTAGCTTCTTGACGCCTAAGATTATGGCTTCCCTTAAGCCAGCAATGCATGCTTCGTACTCTGCCATGTTGTTGGTGCACTCGAATGCTATGCGCCTTGAGATAGGAATAGGGACATCATCTGGAGAGTAGAGGATCACTCCAATGCCACTCCCTTTAGAGTTTGCTGCGCCGTCGAAGAATAACGTCCACTCATCTTTCTTCTTCTTTTCTTCACCTTCGATAAGCAAGAGATCTTCATCAGGGAAGAATGTCTTGAGCGGTTGATAATCCAGGAGAGAATGAGCGGCAAGATGATCGGCGAGTGCCTGCCCCTTGATTGCCTTCTGAGTGACATAGGTGACGTCGAATTCAGACAGGAGTAGCTGTCATTTAGCTATCCTTCTAGTGAGTGCCGGTTTCTCGAACAGGTACTTGAGCGGATCCATGTGAGCGAGGAGGAGAATAGGGAATGCAATCATGTATTGATGGAGTCGCTGAGTTGCCCAGATTAGGGCGAGGCAAGTCTTCTCGATTGGGGAATACCTGGTCTCGTAGTCGGTGAACTTTCGGCTCAAATAATATATTGCTTGTTCCTTCTTCCCAGTCTCGTCATGCTGGCCGAGGACACAGCCAATGGCTTCTGCTGCTACCGAGATGTATAACAATAGTGGACGTCCATGAGTGGGCGGCACTAGGACTGGAGGATTCATGAGATACTTCTTGATGCGATCGAAGGCAATTTGGCAATCGTTATTCCATTCTTTTGGAACGTTCTTCCGAAGGAGCTTGAAAATGGGCTCGCAAATGGGTGTGAGCTGTGCGATGAAGCGACTCATGTATTGAATTCTGCCGAGGAAGCCACGAATTTCTTTCTCTGTTCTAGGAGGGGGCATCTCGATGATTGTTCTGGTTTTGGTCTCGTCAACCCTAATGCCATCCTCGCTCACCATAAAGCCGAGGAGTTTACCTCACATTGCACCGAAGACACATTTCTGAGGGTTGAGGCGGAGTTTGTACTTTTCTAATATGTTGAATAACTTCTTCAGATCTTCAAAGTGTCCTTCAATTGTGCGAGATTTGACGATCATATCGTCCACATATACTTCAAGCTCTTTGTTCATCATGTCGTGGAATAGTGCTATCATTGCTCGTTGATATGTTGCTCCTGCGTTCTTTAGACCGAACGGCATTACCTTGTAACAGAAAGTTCCCCAGGGAGTGATAAACGATGTCTTCTCGTGATCTTCGACGGCCATCTTGATCTGATTGTAACCTGAGAACCCGTCCATGAATGAGAAGATCTTGTATCCAGCAGTGTTGTCGACCAGAGTGTCGATATGTGGCAAAGGGAAGTCGTCTTTAGGACTGGCTTTGTTGAGATCTCGGAAGTCGATGCACATTCGAACCTTGCCATCCTTCTTTAGTACTGGTACGATGTTGGCGAGCCATACAGGGTAGTTGGAGACTACCAAGAATCCCGCATTGTACTGCTTAATGACTTCATCTCAGACTTTCAGAGCCCATTCTGGCTTCATTCTTCAAAGTTTCTGCTTCACTGGCTTCATATCTGCCTTGGTTGGCAAATGGTGTACAACGAGCTCTTCATCGAGCCCCGGCATGTCTTCATATGAGAACAGCGAAGTTGGCCAATCTTGGAGCTAGGAACTCTATCATTCTCTGCTTCATCTCTGGTGGCAACGATTTTCCAATGCATACTTCCCTAGGGATCTCAGATGTCCCCAAGTTTACTATCTTGAAATCATCGGCTACAACATTGGCTTTAGATTCAAACTTTTTGAGGAGATCCTCTAGTTCGAGAGCCGGGTCATCATCTTCCTCATCCCGAGCTTCGTCCAGGCCCATGAGCTCAAAGTCTAATTCGATATCAAAATCATATGATTCGACTTGAAACTCATGTGACTCTTTAGACGAACTTGGCACACTATTGAATGCAGGAAAAGAAATGTTTTTTGGTTTTTGAGATTTTTCTGAAATTGAGATGCTAAATGTTTTTGGCTTTTGAAAGTTTTCAATTTTTTTGGATTTTTGAAATTCGCGGGACTTTGAACAAGCGGGCATTGCAGACCATGATTGATCCCAGCTTGTCCCAAAGTTCTGATCGCTGCTTAAACAGGCGTTTTTTTTTTTTTTGAAGCCAGAGCCCTCAGATGGGTCTTTGACTGATTCAAAAGTTAGGGGAACGGATGACCATTCAGGACCCCACACTTCCTCCCCTGAAGAGGTGGGGGTTGATGATTCAGGCGAAGAATCACAGTCTGGCCCAATGACCATGATTTCTCGCTGGTTGGGTTCGAGATCTGAGTCATACTCAGTCCCTCCCGGATCACTTACCTCGCACTGCAGTTCGTCTGGTTCCACAGTGAGACACAAGTTTGGAATCTGGACATCGGACCAATCCAGGGCTGGCCATTTCCCTTTCTTGGTCCAATGGATGGGCTGCTTCTGCCCTTGGCTGATGATTGGTGATGTTGATTCTGCAAAGATGGGTGGGTCGTGCCCCTTGCTGATTGATGTTGAGATGGGTAAGTTGTGCCCCTGGTTGATTGATGCTGGAGTGGGCAAGTTGTGCCCCTGGTTGATTGATGCTGAAATGGGCAGGTTGTGCCCCTGGTTAGGAGCAGGTATCAGAGTAACCTGGCCCTGAAGCTGCTGTATTTGACTTTCTTCTTCATCTTCATCCTTTCCTTCTTCTTCCGGAGGCTTAGACAGTTCGAGAATCTGATCCCATCGAATGGGGGGCCACGTGGCCCAAGCTAGGCTCATCGGGAGGCCTTCGTGTAGTGCAGTCGGTTGATTCCCTCCTGGATCTTTACAAGGTTCTCCTGGCTTGACGAATTGGATGGGTGAGCTCCGAAATTTCTTCCTTCTTTTGTCCATGAAGATTGCCCTGTATCCGAGTCCCCATTTGCGTTGGTTATATACCAGCGGTATCTTTCTGGACTTGAAATGATTCTTCATTCGGTATTTGAGGCTCAGACGTTCTGCTGGTGAAAAGACATGATCCACCCTTATCGGTTCCGGATTGGCAATAGAGTTCACAGTCTCGAATTCGAAACTATGAAACGGGATGTCTTCTTCAGAGTGCTGGATATCGATGACCGGGATGTCTGGTTCAGTGGCAGCAGCATTGGAATGAATGATAAGTTCCTTCTCTGCGTGGATAGAGATCACTTGATTTCCACAGATGTATTTCACTCGTTGATGCAAGGTTGATGGCACAGCCCCCACCTTGTGCAGCCAAGGTCGTCCGAACAACATGTTGAAAGAGGGTGATATATCTAGGATTTGGAATGTGATAGTGGAGATTTCCGGACCTATCTGTACCTCTATGTCGACCTCCCCTTCAATTGATCGGCGGGTGTTGTCGAATGCTCTGACGCATATGGTGCTGGGTCGGAATGAAGAAGGACTAATTCCCAGACGTTCCGCAGTCTTGAGTGGGCAGACGTTTAAGCTTGAGCCATTATCAATAAGGACCAGGGGGACACAGAGGTCCTTGTATCGTAAGGCTATGTTGAGGGATCGCCCATGATCGCGTCCTTCTGGTGGCAACTCATTATCGGTGAAGGTGATGGCGCGTGGAGCCAGGAGTTGTCCAATCATCAATGCTATCATCTCTGGTGCCGTATCGGAGGAGACGTGAGCATCGCTCAAGGTTTTGGCAAACATTTCTCGGTGTATGCGAGATGTGCAAAGTAGCTCCCAAACTGAGATTTGGGCAGGGATTGACTTGAGCTGAGTCACCACATCGTATGCGGCTTCATTTTTGTTGCCGAGGCCTGAGAGAGTGCCTTTGGGATCTCCTCTGTTCTGATTATCTCTTCGGATGCAACGCCCATTGGGATTCATGTTTCCCACTTCCGCACATTCTGGATAGTGCCAGGAGACCTCTTTATAATTTTCCTCACCTTTGCCTTCTAGGACCACTGGTTCTTGCAACGGTGCTGGTGTGGGTACCAGATCTTCTTCGTACGGAGCTTTTGCCTTGAGGACTACATTGTTGCCTGTGCTGAAGGGAAAATATCGAGGCTTGTCTTCATAAATCACGTAAGGTCGCGGTCCTGGCTTGACCGTTCCTAGAGCAAGAGGTTCACATGGAATGAATACCGGTCCTCTTGATATGGCAGGAGGTTTCTCTGTTCGTCCCAGCTGTCGTAGTGTGATTGACACGCCTCCTGGATTTGCCCCTTGCAATATGACTGGCTCATTTGGAGGAACTCCTTCCAAGACAATGGGCTCTTGCTGCTGATGAGTATGGTTTATCCATGGGGAATTGTATTGTTCCTGTGCTGAAATTGCCCCTTGCAAGATGACAGGTTCGTATGTGGGCTCGATGTATGATTGTGCTCCTTCCAGAATGACTGGTTCCCAACATGAAGGGCTGCAAGATGCCCCTTGCACAACTGGCACATCATATGGAAGTGTTCCTTCGAGTACTACTTGCTCGGAGACTGAAGGAGGAAAGGGACTTGCCCCTTGCATGATTGGAGGAGGATTTGTTGGCCCACAAGTGTAGGCATGAATGGACTGGATAGGAGAGAAGAAGCGATCGAGGCGCTCTCCTTCTTCTATGCTGTTGACGGTGGGGCCACAAGATGAACTGGGATCCGTCGGATGTTGAGGCAGAGGATTCTGAAGAATGTTGGTGGAAGCTACTGCAGGAGTTCCGGGGACTGAGATGACGATTTTTAGGTCGTCGATCAGATCTTGTATGGCATTCTTTAAAGTAAAGCATCGATCAGTGGTGTGGCCACGTCCTTGATGGTAGGCACAATACTCATTTTCCAAGTAGTTTGGAGGTAGAGGATTTGAAGGAGGCCTAGGTGTCATCAGAGTGAGTAACTGCTTTTGTACCAGCATAGTCATGACTTGACTAAGTGGCTGAGTGAGTGGAGTGAACTTCCTGAGCTCCCTGTAATTCTGCCTATTCTGGTATGAGTATTGACCGTTTCCTCTGAACTGTTGCTGCTGTCAAAGTGGTTGTGGCTGTGGTTGCGGATTTGGTCGTGGTTGATACCTTTGAGGTTGGTGCTGAACCTGATTCTACTGATGCTGTTGATGTCCCTGTGGGGGAGCATATTGATTACCCTGAGCAGTGGTGCTGATATTGTTTACCTCTGTCGGGCGGGGAGGAGAACCGCTGCGGTTTCCGTTCCCATATCCGATGGGTCTTCCCTCCACTCTGTTCCTCTTGACTGGAGTGGCTTGATGAGGCCATGGGGAGATCGTCCCGGCACGGATTCCTGCTTCGACTTGCTCTCCAGCACGGATTAACTGTGAGAAATTCGCATATGGATGCAGATGAGATATCCAGATATGCCCGGATATGTTGAATGAACAATCATGGAGATTTGTTCTTCGTCGTCGATAGGTGTCCGCATTCTGGCTGCCATAGCTCGCCAACGTCCCACATAGGCTGATAGTGTTTCATCACTCCTTTGCCTGAGAGCCGCGAGGTCAGCTCTTCTGGGTGCCATGTTGAGATTGTATGCGAATCTGTCAACGAAAGCCTGGGAGAGTTGTTCCCCAGTCCTGATGCGATGATAGTCCAATGAGGTGTACTAATCTAGGGCATCGCCCTTCAGATTTTTGGAACAAACGAATGAGGGCCTCTTCATTTTCGGAGATTACACTTAGCTCTCTACAGAAGGCCTTGAGATGTGCTGTGGGACAACCGCTGCCATCGTATCTTTTGAATTTTTGTACCTCAAAGTTTTGAGGTACTTGAGCATCTGGGAAAGGACACAAGTGTAATACCCCGAAAATTTGGGCGCACGAGTAAGTACACGAGTGCAATTTCACACGTGGAAAATTTAAATTATGGGCTGTGTTGTTCACACGCACACACGCACGTATATACTTTTATACGCATTCTAACACTTGTAAGGCCTTTGAAAACTCAGTATATTTAGCTAAATCAATAAACTGACCATTAAAAGGATCTATCATTGCTAGACCGGAGGATCTAACCGTCCACTCCGATTTCGGAGTACGCGATCGATGTAAACCGCCGTGCATCGCCCTGTACACATGTCTGTCCATAAGATTGACCCATACATCGTGTCCGTCACAAAGCAGGTGCTTAGACCAGTGATTTCTTAGCCCTATGAGCCTGCTCGGGTGTGGTTGTAACACCCTAAGATTTTGGAATAATCTAAATTATAAATTGGTTAACTATTTAAGAAATTAAATAAATGTAATATAAATAAATTAATATTAATTAATCCGTAAGGAATTATGGTATGGCTCCTTCATTAAAAGTGCTCAACGGGAACCCTAGGATAGTATGGAAGTAGCAGACTTCGCAAAACTTATAAATTTACAAGTACTAGGAAAGTACCATTAGTCAACTTAAGTTATAGGACCAATTGCAAGTTTTATGATTTCTGGAAATCATTTTCACGCGAAACTCTACATATTAGTTCTAGGACACGATCCAACTATACACGTCGAATTTTAACCCTCCGATCATCCTACAAACGCCCTAAACAGAAATCGGGCCATAAGTGGGCCACCGTAGCTCAGATCTGCCTCATTTTTTGTGTCACACCTCTAAATGTGATGGCCTACCGAATGATTGGAGCGGATCTTGCATATACATCGTGGTGGGACCCACGTGTACAATGCAGTGGCTGGCTACGCCGGTCAACGCGCGTTGACCGCGCGTCTTACGCGTTACGGGCGAACGCCCGTTTCGGACGCTGATCAGCGGCAAGCGTCACCGCTGCTGCCTTTTGTGGGCCACACTGTCCATCACTGTGGACCCAGTCGGATGATCCAAGCCGTCCATCTGGTGCGTCCCTCGCACGGGCTTTGAGGGTAGGTGACTTCAACGAATTCGGGTGATTGTTCGGTCCACCACAGTCCGTCAAACTCGAACCTAAGATTCTAGAAACTCCTAGATCTACGGATTTGCGATGCATGGGTGGGCCAGACCTCTTCCAAACCTTCGTGTGGACCCCACCTAGCTTTCCAACGAGCTTCATATGCGTAGGAGTCCCAAAACTATGTAGTTTCCTTCTTCTACTCGGAAACACATCCGAGAATCCATCCGCAACTGTGGATTTCCGTCCGTCTTCGAGCTACATATAGGGGCCATGGTAGGTCTCTCTTTTCCTCCTAAGAAACGCAGGAGAGAGAGAAAGAAGTTGTGAGAGTGAGAGAGGAGCGATAGAAAGAGAAGCAGCGGTAGAAAGAGAGAGTGAGAGGCCGAGTACGGCTGCTGTTACTGCCAGTGTCACTGTTGCGGCTGTTGCTGTTGTTGAGACTCTTGCTGGGGCAGCAAGAAAGAGGAAGAAGAAGAAGGAAAAGAAGAAGGAAAAGAAGAAGAGAAGAAGAAGAAGAGAAGAACGAGAGAGAGAGAAAGAGAAACGAGAGAGAGAGAGAGAGAGAGAGAGAGAAGTAGCAGCACGTGCTGCTGCTGTTGTTGACGCTTGTACTGCTGCTGCTGTGATGCTGGGGCAGCGGTCCAGGTTAAGAGAAAGAAGAAAGAAAGAAAGAGAGAGAAAGAAGAAGAAGGAAGAAGAAAGAAAGAAAGAAAGAGAGAGAGAGGGAGAGAGAAAATGTGTATGAGAGAGAGAGAGAAGAGAGAGGTATCGGGTGAGAGGGAGAGGTTTCCATACCATTGCCATTGCTGCTGTTGCTGGGGCAGCATCCCAGACAGAGAAGGAGAAAGAAAGGAGAAAGAGGAAAGGTAGAAGAAAGTTCTTCTCGATTCCAATCCAAGTCAACTTGCTGAGCGACTCGCTGAGCCAACTCACATTCGAGTTTGGGCATGTGTGGAGCCTATAGTTCATCATACTGTGAGTGATTCTTCATATGGGATTTCCTGTTAATTTTCCTAGACTATTCCTTTTTAGTTGTTCTTCGATTTAGTGTTTAAGTTTTTCTATTTTAATTTACTTTCAAATCCTCATCCTAAGTAAAGGTTTTACCATTGGTTCGTATTCTTAAGTCCCACGTTCAGATCCATTGCCCTTATAAGTATATTTACCTCTAACTCTCCACATAACTCTATGTAGAGGTTTTATATAGGTTGAATGCGTTTCTCTAAAGATTGTCTTCCCGAATGGTCAAGGTAAAGGCCTAGGTAAACATAACTTAGGTGTTGAGACAAACCTTAAACAATGTACATCTTTCTCAACTTTCTTAATTTATGACAAATATTTAGATAATGAATTATTTGAACGAAGATAACATACATGGCGTGATTGGGCTTGGATTTTGATATGCATTGCATGCTTGATGAATGCTTCCATAAACACATACATGAGCATACATTTATACACCGCGACAGAACAGGAGCATGGTTGATTTGACTCCTGGCGTGCATGGTTGATTTGCCGCCTCGCTGTACCGGTTAGGTGAGCATGGTTGATTTGCGACAGGTTCCTAATGTTCAGTGGCAGCGAGTTCTGGTCGTTTCACTTATTGAGCATGGTTGATTTGCTCGGTTGGATCAGTGGTGCATGGTTGATTTGCCCACTGGCGTGCATGGTTGATTTGCCGCCTCGTTGTACCGGTTAGGTGAGCATGGTTGATTTGCGACAGGTTCCTAATGTTCAGTGGCAACGAGTTCCTAGACGTTTATTGCTCTCGCACCTATCATAACATACATGACATTCATGATAATCATATTCCATTGATAATAAATCATAAAGTATATCAATTATAACCTTATCCTTGTATATTTCATACAATTCTATCCGTTGATGATTCATCTCCTATCTCTTATTAACTGGAATATTACCTGTGATGGAAATGACCTCACTGGGCTTTTAGCTCACCAAAATCACCACAGTTCTTGCAGGTTCACAGGAAGAAAAAGACATAGACGGAGCAAAGTACTCAGAGGGTCACATATCACACGAGCGTCGAATGTGATCGATTTGTTTTAATTTTGTAAAATTCAATGTAATAAGACATTAGTGGAAAAGAAATTTTATATTTGGAAATTTATTTTAGATATATAATGTGTGGGATGGAATCTCAAGGAATCTATGCTCGAATTTTCAATTCACACCCTGGAACTCGGGCTTTGGGTTATTGTACTCGGGTTCCGAATTTCAGGGCGTGACAGCTCTTCTGGCTGCCATAGCTCGCCAACGTCCCACATAGGCTGATAGTGTTTCATCACTCCTTTGCCTGAGAGCCGCGAGGTCAGCTCTTCTGGGTGCCATGTTGAGATTGTATGCGAATCTGTCAACGAAAGCCTGGGAGAGTTGTTCCCCAGTCCTGATGCGATGATAGTCCAATGAGGTGTACTAATCTAGGGCATCGCCCTTCAGATTTTTGGAACAAACGAATGAGGGCCTCTTCATTTTCGGAGATTACACTTAGCTCTCTACAGAAGGCCTTGAGATGTGCTGTGGGACAACCGCTGCCATCGTATCTTTTGAATTTTTGTACCTCAAAGTTTTGAGGTACTTGAGCATCTGGGAAAGGACACAAGTCTCTGAACTTGGTCGAAGGTAGATCAATTCCTTGTTGTCGCAGAAGCTGATTTTGCAAGATCTGGAACTGCTCCCGCAACTCGTCCAGTCCTCAGTGATCCGTTCGAGCGACTGGTGCCTCTTGGAGTAAGGCACATTCTTCTTCGGCATAGTGGTCGATGTCTTCGACCCTATGGGTTTGCTGAAAAGAAACCACGGGTTGCTGAAGTTGATTTGATGATTGAACTAGACTCTGATGAACTTGTGCTTGAAAGGACTGTAATTGAACTGGAGATTGTACTAATGGTTGAATTGGAACTTGCTGAAAATTGATTGGAGACTGCTGAATTGAAGATTGCTGGAAATTAACTGGAGTTTGCTGAATTGAAGATTGCTGGAAATTAACTGGAATCCCATCGGTGGGGATGTGCTGGAATTGAAAAGTGCTCCTGTTTGCAGGAGGCTAAGATGCTGGGAAGTGACCCCCTTGTTGGGTATTAGTCACTGTCCGCTAATTGATGTGGGCTTGACACTGACCCCCATTGTGGGCATTCGCCAGTGCTGTCCCTGTTGCTGGAAATTGAATTGAAATCCCATCTGCGGGGATGTGCTGAAATTGAAAAGGGGTCCCATCGGCGGGGACATGTTGAGAAAGGAAAGGAGTCCCATCGACGGGGACATGCTGAGATCTACTGAGACTGTTGTTTGTAAGATTGACTGGAAGCTGACTGGAAGTCCCTGCGACGAGAGTGCTCTGAGACGACCTTGTCGTCGCGGGAAGGTATTGAGGAGGATGCCCCATAGCGAAGGGCTGAGATGGCTGCTATCGGTAGTCTTGGGCAGACTTCGATGGTTGTGCTTGATTTGAACTGGTGGCCGGAAGGACCCGGCATGGTTGCTGAGATTGCTGAACTGGCCCAACCTGATTGTAGGCTGCTGCGGTGGTTTGTGCTTGCATGAATTGTAAGAGCATTTCTTGCATTGCTCTCATTCCTTGTGCCAATTCTTGCATGATTAGCGTATTCTCAATTCGCTGTTGTGCTGGAGGTTGCGCTTCGGTCATTTCAAGAGCGGGGAAGAGGTGAGTTTCCTCTTCGTGGTCAGACATGGCTTGTTGTGCCCGAGTGCGGATTATGCTGCGGAAGGGAAGTTATTTCCGAACACGTTGAGCCCGAGGAGGCACAATGATGAGGACTATACTCTACTCTTTTTGGGTTTTGGGATTTTCTTTTTTTTTTCTTTTGGTTTTGGATAGAATGCTATGCAGATGAGATTGTATGAGGACTAATGACTTTCAAGTACAAGAGGAATTATGTTTTTCAAGTTGGATCACGATTATTGGGACTAGCTTATCCCCAGCAGAGTCGCCATTCTGTAGGCCCTCGTCGTTCCCCGCTCCCACACGACGTCGTTCTCCCTTTCCTTTCGGAAAAAGAAGAAGAGGTGCGTGCGTGCGAATCGCCGTTTGTGCCACCGGCTTGCCTCATTCCCGAGGGCTTTGTTTGGTTGTCGTGTTAAGCTGGATGTGTTTAGATGAGTTTATATAAGACCAGAGTCGCCACTAGCCAGTTACGTTGAATCTACAATCGGCTAGACCCCGTAGAAACATTAGAGAAGGGGATCTGAAGATTCTTTTCTCTAAAATGACTCCTTTTGATCTGCGGCCAGAGATTCGAGGTAAGGGATCACGGTTACAGGGTGGGAAGAGTTTAAGCACCCCACACACTGCCCATACCGAAGTACGGTCTCTACTTCACAGAATCGAACTAACGCTTGAAAGTCTGTTTTAATCCTCGTACATTCTCATAGATGACATGATGCATGAATGCAGGTCTGAACAGTAAGAGTTTCTGATAGGCAGGTTTCCATTAACAGGCAAGCCCAGAGCATACGCTCGAACTGACAGGTGCTTTATGCGAGATGCATGCTGTGTGTTTGAACAATCAAAGTGCTTATAGTGACTAATGTATGAATGCAGGTCTGAACAGTAAGAGTTTCTGATGGGCAGGTTTCCATTAACAGGCAAGCCCAGAGCATACGCTCGAACTGACAGGTGCTTTTTGCGGGATGCATGTCGTGTATTTGAATAATCAAAGTGCTTGTAGTGAAGCAGGGGGGTTGGAAGAAAAGTAAATGTTGCACTTATGTTAGATGCAAATGAGATGATGCTGGAAGAAGAGTAGCTAGATGGACGGAGGTGTCGCAAGGATTGCTTCGAGTGGCTGGATCAAGACTGGGATGGCTTGGGAGACTTGGACCAGTGGTCAGACTGGGCTAGACCAGGGCTAGGCTCTCCTCACTCGGGCTCTCCTTGGTGGAGGAATGGGCTAAAGGGTGGAGAGACGAATTGCACTCGGACTGGCTTCGGATGGATTGGCTTGGGTTGGATTGTTGAAATGAGAAGGGGAGGGGGGTATTTATAGCAGCGGGCAGTGGCAGAACCTGTAAATAATTTTGGGCGGCCCCCGTACGGACACTCTTCGGGTTCCAGCGCATGGTACGGCCATGTCTCGGGGCTGCTGCTTTGGACTCAGTGAGTTGACTCGGTGGATCAACTCAGCGGGTTGACTCGATGATTTGACTCAGTGGGTTGACTCGGCGATTTGACTCGGTGATTTAACTCGACGGGTTGACTCAGTGATTTGACTCAGTGAGTTTGACTTTTTTTTAGGATTTTTTGACTGGTTTTTCTTATGGGGGTTTTTCAGGCTGATGTTTAGGGGTGAGTTGGGCTATGGATTGGGGCTTACAAGGGTGAGTTTGGCTGAGTTTGGACATGGGATTTGGGGGTATGGTCCTCCATTCATCCAGCTGCCTCTACCAACAGTGTAGCCGAAGGTGGGGTGTCTACACGTGTTTAAATCTGATGAGTACCTAATATTGTATAATTAACCCTGGTTGTTAAGAGCAATATCATTGTTTTTCGGGTTAATCATCCCTCATTAGGTTAATTTTCTGTCTTCAGGTGTTCAAGAGGGGTTGGACAAGATCCAAGCCAATTAGGGCATTTTCGGACGTAAAAGTGATCAAGATCAAGTGTGCGATAGTCTTGAAGGAAACTAAACCGTAAAGATCAAATGATGGATCATATTCTATGGTGGACCGCACCACAACCACTCATTGGAAGTCCGGGATGTGCATGTTTGATGGTAGTGATTTGGAGATCACACGAGTTTGAACGGTCAAGATTGGATGTCTATAGTTGGGACCAACCGTCCATCAAGCAAGCACGACCAGCATCCATCTCCGCATGTTCATCATCAAACGGCCAGCTGATCAGCAAAATCTCAGCCGTTGATCATCCAAATCATCTCCACCGTCCATCTCCATGCACTGCCCTCCTAAATCAGCTCCACCTTCATCTGGAGATCAGCCACTTGGCACGTGTGGTCAGCTTCAGCTCCAGCTTCAACAGCCAGCGTTGTGGACCCCACATCTCAACCGTCCAGGCCATCTCCACCGTCAAGCAAGTGGACCTCACAACCAGCTATGGAGAACATCAAGACCGTCCGTCCAAGCAGCAGCATCCGCCTGCAGCAACTTCATCCCAGCCATCCATCATCTGTGTAGGGCTGGCCAAGGTGGACACCACTATGTGCAGCGTGCAGCAAGGATGGACGTCCACCAGCCTCACATGTGCCAGATCAACCAAGTGTAGCTGCTCAGCGTGCAATCCAATCTCCACCGTCCAGCAGCTGCCGGACGTCCATTCACATCAATGGCCAGCGCTGTGGACCCCACATGCCATCCACGTCTAATCATCTCAGCCGCTCATGGCTGCATCATCTACCAGCCATCCAGTTCTGCTCACACGTGTAGCATAAGTGCTGCAATCCAGCACCGTCCACCTGCTGGACACCAATCATCCATCATCATCATCAACCGTCCAGATGGTGGACCACATCTGCAGTACCAGCACCTACTTCAGCCAGCCGACCATCAATCCACATCAAGCCGTCCATCAGGTGGATTATCCACCTTCACACGTGCAGCCCTCCTCTCTCAGTGGACCGTCCATCTCCAGCCGTCCAACCCATCTGCAGCAGCTTCATCCAGCTGCTACTTCATCAAGACCGTCCATCAAGATGGGCCCCGTTCCAATCATCCATTGGTTCAGCCAGCAACCCCACTGATCACACGCCCTTCATCCAGTCCAGCTCGTGGACGTCCCTGCTGTAGCACGCGCCGGCCATGGATCCAGCAGATCTCCATCCATGTGTGTCCAAGCAACTGCAAACACGTCCACTAGATGGACTGATCTCCACCTTCAGCAGTCCAAACAATGGACGTTCCAGCCGTTCATCAGCATCCCCACACGTGCAGCAGTAATGCTGCAGCTTCATCGTCCATCCAGATTGCATCATCCAGTGGACCGTCCACTCCTGGCCTTCCTTCATCAACCATCCATCCATCCAACAGATTGCAACCGTCCACAGCAGTCGAGCTGATCATTGCAACCGTCCAGCTGATGAAAGCAATCACGGCCAGCAACGCTGTGGACTCCACTACTTCAAGACCAGCTGCAACTCTTCCTCCATCAACCGTCCACCTGCTACAGCATTACTGCTTCTCAGCCATCTAAGGCCATCACACATGCTGACTTCCAGCGTCAACAGCCGTCCATCAAGATGGCCCCATGCACAACATCCAGCAACTGGAGAATCTCCACCATGGCTGCAAGAGAGGAGCTCTCTCTCTCTCTCTCTCTCTCTCTCTCTCTCTCTCTCTCTCTCTCTCTCTCCCCACACATGTGTAAGGCATGGAATGCCACCTCATCATCCAAGCCTCACTTCATTCTCAAACCTCCAAAAAAAGTTTGCTTTAGGCTTGGAGTGACTCCTAGGATTGGAGTACCTTTCTTGCCACATGTCCATCCAAGCCTAACTCCAAGCCCGAACCTAAAAGCAAAGTTTGCTTTGGGCACTCCAAGCCTAACTCCATTCCCAAACCTAAAGAAACTTTTGGTGTGCCACCTAGGCTTGGGAGATTCTCATGAGGCTATAAAAGAAGCTCCTCTCCCTCTCATTCTCATCATCCCATCCAAGAGTTCTCTTCTCTTCTTTAGTTTTCTTTCTTTCTTTTGTAGTGTAGAGTAGTTTTCTCTTTTGTAGAGAATTTAGTCTTCCATTGTAGCATGGTTGGCTAAACCTCTAGCTAAGGCTAGGGGTGAAGCCTTTGAAGAAATTTGCAAGATATGGTTCTTTTGGTTCAACATTGTGTGGTGTAAATGTGGGAGTTCTCTTTGGTTGATCGGTTTGGTTATCCACCTCGGCAGACGCTATTGTTGTGCAAGCCCCTTGATCCATCGTCGACTCCGGGCACGTTAGATGCTTGGGATCCCTTGCACACCAATTAGCTAGTTCATGATCGATAAAGTCCCTTGATCCATCGTCGACTCCGGGCACGTTGGATGCTTTGGATTCCCTACGGTCATCGAGCTAGTGCAGGTAAAGTCATCGATCTGTAAAATTCCTTGATCCATTGTAGACTCCGGGCACATTGGATGCTTTGGATTCCCTGCGATCGATAGACGAGATCTTAACGGTTGGATCAGTCAATCAAAGCCTCCTATCTTGTAAGTATGCATTTGATCGTGTGATTTGTGATCTTATCGGTTGACTTGTTGGCAAAGTTATTGATCTATACAATTCCTTGATCCATTGTCGACTCCGGGCACAGTGGATGCTTGGAATTCCCTGCGATCAACTAACGAGTGCTTCATGGTCAAATCAATCGGTTCAGATCACCATCTTTTATGAAATATGCAAATGGTTTAACTATTTCATCTTCCGATTGGAATGAATCTTTATTCAATTCCAGTTGAGTTATAGTTGGACCAATAAACCGAATCTTGTGAATGAATCAAAGGTGAATCCCTGATGCCTTAGCCCCTTTTCTATTTTTTGTCTTTCACCACACACAACTTGCTCCACTCTCGTGGATTAAATCAGATTTCATCTCACTCACCTAAACTAATTCCTCTAAGTGCTCTTAACCCCAATCCCTATGGATCGACCTCGGTCTTACCGAGTATTTTACTACTTCGCTACCTGCACTTGGGTGTGCAATCTTCGGATTGTAGCAAGTTTTTGGCGCCGTTGCCGGGGATTGGCATCAGTTTAAGAATATTTTTGGAATTGGTTTATGTATATATATTGTCAATAGTATACTAACTTCTTTTATTTGGTTGCTCTCAGGAATTACTCATAGCCAAGTGTTCTTCTTTTCGGGTAACCTCTTTCCTCATCTCCTTATTTAGTGTTTATGCGTAAGTGGACTCGTGATCATATAAGACGTCTTCTAAGCGACGAAATTTTAGTTGAAGGTCTATCCAATCACTGTGTTAGAAAACTTCCTGATACTTGTGAATTAACCATAAACATGGCCGAGAATGAAAATGAATATGATCAAGATGAGAATGAAGTACACAATGAGCCACCATTTAGGAGTTTACGTGATTACTTGCAACCTGCAAGAACAAGTACTCCTTCTTGTATGGTTTTTTCGGTGAATGCGGGCAACATTGATTTTAAACCTGGAGTGATACAGTTACTTCCTAAATTTCATGGACTCGACACTGAAAGTCCCTATTTACATTTGAGGGAATTTGATGAAGTAATCGCTACTTTGCATTACGACAACGTTTCTGATGACTTGGTTAGGTTAAAACTATTTCCTTTTTCTTTGAAGGAGAAAGCCAAGTTTTGGTTGCACTCCTTAAGGCCCAGAACCATAGGGACATGGCAAGAGATGACTAAGGAATTTCTAAAAAAGTTTTTCCCTATTCATAAGACCAACACCCTGAAACGAGATATAATGAATTTCTCCCAAAAGGAGAATGAAACTTTTTTTTCAGTGTTGGGAACGTTTCAAGGAACTCTTACTTGCCTGCCCACCTCATGGCTACGAAACATGGCGCTTGATTAGCTTCTTCTATAATGGATTGAGCCCAGTCATGCGCCAATTCGTAGAAATGATGTGTAATGGGGAGTTTATGAGCAAAGGTTCTGATGAGGCTATGGAATACTTTGACTTCTTAGCAGAAAATTCCCAATCTTGGGACACATCTGACAAACCCGCTAAGACCAAGCCTGGGCCCAATGAAAAAAGAGATGTTTATCTTTTAACCGAGGATGACGATGTCAATATAAAGATAGCAGGGCTCACACATAAAATAGAAGCCATGGAATTAAGGAAGGTCAACGCTATTAAAACCAGGGAGACTGAAAGTGTTTGTGACATTTGTAAGAGCGATGCACACATTACTAAGGGTTGTCCTACAATCCCAGCTCTTCAAGAAGTGTTGCACGAACAAGCCAATGCCATGAATACTTATCAAAGACCTTTTAATACCCCAGTGTCAAACACGTATAATCCTAATTGGCGGAACCATCCCAACTTCAGTTGGAGAAACGGACCGACTGCCAATGCTGGGAATAATCCTCAAGTGCCTTCCACTAGCACTCCTTATGTGCCCCCACAGAGGAAGACTCAGGAGGATACCGTGCAAAATCAAATCAATCAGAGCATCATGCAAACCCTCCAAGAGCTTAAAACTTCGATGGAAAGCTTCGAATCTCGCCTAATTGGACTTGAATCATGCCAGAATGTTAGGAAGCGAGGGACCTTTCCGGCCCAACCTCAACCTAACCCGAGGGGACAGTATGAGGTGAATGATTCGGGTTCTTCCAACCCTCATGTTGAGCACGCTAAGTCTGTCACCACCCTAAGAAGTGGTAAGGTGATTGAAAAAGATATTCATAGGACAGTTGATAAACCTAAGGAATCATCTAAGAGTGATGACAGATCTAGTGATGATCAACCTGAGAAGGAGACAGAGCATGTTTTCGAACCAGTGATCCCGTTTCCCCAACGCCTACTCTCATCTAAAGCAATGGTTAAAGCTCAAGATGTCTTGGAAGTTTTTAAACAAGTGAAAATCAACATACCCTTGTTGGATGCAATCAAGCAGATACCTTCATATGCCAAGTTTCTGAAAGATCTTTGTACTATTAAGCGCAAGCTCAATGTACAAAAGAAAGCCTTTTTGACTGAACAGGTCAGTGCTATCATTAACCAGAACTCTCCCCCAAAATACAAAGATCCAGGTAGTCCTACTATTACTTGCATAATAGGGAACTTCCGGGTCGAACAAGCACTTCTTGACTTAGGGGCGAGTGTCAATCTTATACCCTTCTCAGTGTACGAACAACTGGGACTCGGTGAATTGAAACCCACCAGAACCACCTTGCAACTTGCCGATCGATCTGTACGGATACCGAGAGGAGTAGTGGAAGATGTGTTGGTACAAGTCGACAAATTCTACTTCCCAGTAGACTTCATCGTCTTGGATACCCAACCTGTAGCAAATGTTAGCACCCAGATACCTGTTATTCTTGGCCGACCATTCCTGGCAACTTCCAATGCTGTGATCAACTGCAGGAATGGGGTCGTGAAGTTTTCATTTGGCAATATGAAGTTAGAGCTAAATGTTTTCAACATGTGTAAACAACAAGGGAATGATGATGAGATCCATGAGGCCAACCTGATCGATACCCTCATGGAAGAAGAATTCCTTCTAACGTCTCTGTCCGAACCCTTAGAAGCATGTCTAGCCCACTTTGCTAATTCTGATGATGAGACAATTTTGGAAGTGGTGAATGGATTGTTAGAATCCACCCTTGTGCATGATACAAACCAGTGGAGGCCCCATTTTGAAAAACTCTCTCTAAATGATTCACGACCTCTACCATCAAGAATTGAAGCACCAAAGCTTGACCTGAAGCCATTACCTTTGGAACTGAAATATACATACTTGGGTCAAGGCAATACTTTTCCTGTGGTTATTTCATCTCACCTTGATAAAGACCAAGAGGACAAATTGATCAATGTTCACAAGGAACACAAGGATGCCATAGGTTGGACAATTGCTGACATCAAGGGAATTGATCCCCTGATTTGTACCCATAGGATACACCTCGAGGAAAATGCTAAACCCTCTAGACAACCACAAAGGAGATTGAATCCAAACATGACTGAAGTGGTTAGAGCCGAGGTCCTCAAGCTATTGGATGTGGGTATCATCTACCCTATTTCAGATAGCCAATGGGTAAGTCCAACCCAAGTGGTACCCAAAAAATCTGGAGTTACCATAGTTGCGAATGCAGACAATGAGTTGGTTCCAACTAGAGTCACTACTGGTTGGAGAATGTGTATCGACTATAGGAAACTGAATACTGTTACTAGGAAGGACCACTTTCCTTTACCATTCATTGATCAAATGTTAGAAAGGTTAGCTGGTCACTCCTATTACTGTTTCCTAGATGGGTACTCTGGATACAACCAAATAGAGATTGCCCTAGAAGATCAAGAGAAAACCACATTCACTTGTCCATTTGGCATCTTTGCGTACAAGAGGATGCCTTTCGGACTGTGTAATGCTCCTGCCACTTTTCAGAGATGCATGCTCAGCATTTTCTCTGACATGGTTGGACATTTCTTGGAAGTCTTCATGGACGACTTCTCAGTATTTGGTTGTTCCTTTGATGAATGTTTGAACCATTTACAATTGGTCTTGACAAGGTGTGAAGAAAAGAATCTTATTTTGAATTGGGAAAAGTGTCATTTTATGGTTCAAAAGGGAATTGTTCTTGGACATAATATTTCGTCCAACGGAATAGAAGTAGACAAGGCAAAGATCGACTTAATTGCCAACCTACCAGCTCCCATAAGTGTACGAAACATTCGTTCTTTCTTGGGTCATGCAGGATTCTATAGGAGATTTATAAAGGACTTCAGTCATATCTCTCGTCCATTATGCAATCTCCTGCAAAAGGATGCTCCATTCGAGTGGACCAATGATTGTCAAGAAGCTTTCACCAAGCTTAAAGGCATGTTGACCAGCGCACCGATAATGCAACCACCCGATTGGACTATACCTTTTGAAATCATGTGTGACGCAAGTGACTACGCTGTTGGGGCAGTTTTGGGGCAAAGAAAAGACAAGAAGCCCTATGTTATATACTACGCAAGTAGAACCTTGAACAGTGGGCAAGTAAACTACTCTACTACGGAAAAGGAACTCCTTGCCGTAGTCTTTGCACTTGACAAGTTCAGGTCCTACTTGATTGGGTCCAAAATTGTGATTTTTACTGATCATGCAGCTCTCAAGTATCTTCTTTCTAAGAAAGATGCTAAGCCTCGCTTGCTCAGGTGGATCCTTTTGCTCCAAGAATTCGACCTTGAGATCCGAGACAAAAATGGAGTAGAAAACGTAGTGGCTGATCACTTGTCCCGCCTAGTACTCTCTGATTCCGTAGAGACGACACCGATAAAGGACACTTTCCCTGATGAACAGCTGTTTGAAGTCTCGTGCCAACCTTGGTTTGCTGACATTGTTAACTATCTTGCTGCAGGTAGAATTCCAAGTCATTGGACCCCACAAGATAGAAGGAAATTTTTCACCGAGGTACGCAACTTTTTCTGGGATGATCCGTATTTGTTCAAATACTGCCCAGATCAGATCATAAGGAGGTGTGTTCCAGATAATGAACAAACCAGTGTCATCTCCTTTTGCCATTCTTATGCATGTGGTGGTCATTTCTCTTCTAAGAAAACCGCTGCCAAGATTCTCCAGTGCGGTTTCTACTGGCCTTCAATATTCAAGGACACCCATGTTTTTTGCAAAGCATGTGACCGTTGTCAGAAGTTGGGAGGAATCTCCCGTAGAAATATGATGCCTTTAAATCCGATATTGATCATCGAAGTTTTCGACTGTTGGGGTATCGATTTCATGGGACCATTCCCTTCCTCATTTGGATATCTGTATATCCTATTAGCTGTCGATTATGTCTCCAAATGGGTTGAGGCAATCCCGTGTAGAACCAATGATCACAAAACGGTTCTACGATTTCTAAAAGAAAATATTCTATCAAGATTTGGGACACCTCGAGCCATTATCAGTGATGGGGGTACACACTTCTGTAACAGACCTTTCGAGGTTTTGATGAAGAGATATGGTATCACACACAAGGTGAGTACGCCCTATCACCCACAAACAAGTGGTCAAGCAGAAGTTTCCAACAGGGAAATCAAACACATCTTGGAAAAAACTGTAAATCCAGATCGCAAGGATTGGTCTCTAAGACTAACCGATGCGTTGTGGGCTTACCGTACAGCGTACAAAACCCCGATTGGAATGTCTCCCTATAGACTTGTCTATGGGAAAGCTTGCTATCTGCCTGTGGAGTTGGAACATAAAGCCTATTGGGCTATAAAGAAATTCAATTTCAATCTTGACAAGGCCAGCTCGCTTCGCAAACTCCAGCTGAACGAGTTGGAGGAAATCCGGAATGAGGCTTATGATAATGCCAGAATATACAAGGAACGAACGAAGGTATTCCATAACAGGAATATCCTTCGAAGATCTTTCGAACCATCTCAGAAAGTTCTCTTGTACAATTCTAGGCTACATCTGTTTCCAGGAAAGCTGAAATCTCGATGGACCGGCCCTTTTGTAGTCAAAACTGTTTACCCTCATGGGGCTATCGAGATTGAGAACCCCAAAAATGGAAATGTATTTAAAGTGAACGGGCAGCGTTTGAAGCCCTTTCTTGAGGAATTTGCCCCAGAGGAGGAATCCACCCCTCTGGAAGATCCCGTTTATCAGGATTGATCTCCTAGTCTGACGGAGATCCCCTTTTGTATACTAGTAGGTTAGTTTGTTTGTTGTATTTTGTTGTGGCAACTTGGAAAATTCCAGCGCTTACAAGTATTCATCCTCTCAGGTACTCTTTACCCTCTATTCTTTACCACTTTGCTCTCATATTGCAGTTGTCTATGCATTCATTTTTCAACATTGAGGACAATGTTATATTTAGGTTGGGGGGTGTGGAATTCCTGTAAAAAAATCTTTCCAGTTGTCTATCTCTTTGCTATTTTGCCTATCTTTTTGCTATTTTAGGTCAATTAAAAAAAAAGGGGTTTTATGGGAAACATCCTGTTCGTGTTGAACGCACCGTGATAGAGGACCTTAGTTGGAAATCGCTGTTGAAACCGACAGATATTCCCTGTTCTCAGAAATCATGAAGGGGATTAAGGCAGCTGGGAGGTGAAGCACACTCTCATGGTATTATGAGCAGCGTAAGACCCCAAACTGAATTGATCATGGGAAATGTGAGGATGTGGCTCATCTTGTGGCCGAAGGAGTCTGTCGGATGATACGTGGTCTATGTGCATTGCACAAAAGGAGCAAGGAAACTTTGTGGTTGTATTGACTGTAAATTATTATTTCTTTAGCCTTAAAAAAAAAACCTAGGGATTTATGTGATTTATGTGATTTTGAAATAATTTGAATAGTAGAATGAAAAGGCATTTAGTGATGACAATGTTAAAGCTTAGAGTTTAGTCGCTTCAGTAAATTTCAAAATTGAGTTATTTCCATTAATTTTCTATTAGAAAATGATAAACATTGATTGAGTCATGAATTTTCACAAGTCCACATCTAGCTTGCATTGCCAGGATTTAAGTTTGATACTATAATGTTGACTTGATATTGTTGAGAATGATAGGAACCAAGCCTGGAGATCCTTGTTTACTTGGTTCACAAAAAAAAAAAGGGGGGGGGAATATTCATAGTAATTTGGGGCAAGGATTTTCATCCATTGTCGTTACCATTACAAAACATTTCCATAGTACGAAGTGAGCCTTTTGGAGTCTTCGGCTATAGGTTTTTGGTTCAAAAAAAAAAAAATCAAAAGCTGGAAAAATATTGAAAGAACAGAAGCAAGGTTCAGAATCAGTGACTTGGTCGATCTGATTATTCTCTTCAATCATCAGTGTTAACATGAAAGTAGAAGACTGAACCCCTAGTTGTGTTAAGGCTAGACTTCACCGTGCACCATGGAACTCAATGTTTAGAATGTTTCTAATGAATGATCAATGCTTTGAACTCAATTAAGTTGTTTACTAAGTGACTAGAATCTAAGTTTAAATATTTTCAAAACTATATGCCTTGGAAAATCGACTGTTTAGATAACTTGAAGGATCACATACATTGAACCTTTTCTTCTCTTTATCTTTGTTTCATTAGGAAATAAGAGTATTTTGAAAAATCCTTCGATTATTTTCGCATGTTTTGCTCGAGACTAGCAAAATGCTAGTTGGGGGTGTGATGAGTACCTAATATTGTATAATTAACCCTGGTTGTTAAGAGCAATATCATTGTTTTTTGGGTTAATCATCCCTCATTAGGTTAATTTTCTGTCTTCAGGTGTTCAAGAGGGGTTGGACAAGATCCAAGCCAATTAGGGCATTTTCGGACGTAAAAGTGATCAAGATCAAGTGTGCGATAGTCTTGAGGAAACTAAACCGTAAAGATCAAATGATGGATCATATTCTATGGTGGACCGCACCACAACCACTCATTGGAAGTCCGGGATGTGCATGTTTGATGGTAGTGATTTGGAGATCACACGAGTTTGAACGGTCAAGATTGGATGTCTATAGTTGGGACCAACCGTCCATCAAGCAAGCACGACCAGCATCCATCTCCGCATGTTCATCATCAAACGGCCAGCTGATCAGCAAAATCTCAGCCGTTGATCATCCAAATCATCTCCACCGTCCATCTCCATGCACTGCCCTCCTAAATCAGCTCCACCTTCATCTGGAGATCAGCCACTTGGCACGTGTGGTCAGCTTCAGCTCCAGCTTCAACAGCCAGCGTTGTGGACCCCACATCTCAGCCATCCAGGCCATCTCCACCGTCAAGCAAGTGGACCTCACAACCAGCTATGGAGAACATCAAGACCGTCCGTCCAAGCAGCAGCATCCGCCTGCAGCAACTTCATCCCAGCCATCCATCATCTGTGTAGGGCTGGCCAAGGTGGACACCACTATGTGCAGCGTGCAGCAAGGATGGACGTCCACCAGCCTCACATGTGCCAGATCAACCAGGTGCAGCTGCTCAGCGTGCAATCCAATCTCCACCGTCCAGCAGCTGCCGGACGTCCATTCACATCAATGGCCAGCGCTGTGGACCCCACATGCCATCCACGTCTAATCATCTCAGCCGCTCATGGCTGCATCATCTACCAGCCATCCAGTTCTGCTCACACGTGTAGCATAAGTGCTGCAATCCAGCACCGTCCACCTGCTGGACACCAATCATCCATCATCATCATCAACCGTCCAGATGGTGGACCACATCTGCAGTACCAGCACCTACTTCAGCCAGCCGACCATCAATCCACATCAAGCCGTCCATCAGGTGGATCATCCACCTTCACACGTGCAGCCCTCCTCTCTCAGTGGACCGTCCATCTCCAGCCGTCCAACCCATCTGCAGCAGCTTCATCCAGCTGCTACTTCATCAAGACCGTCCATCAATGTGGAGTTGATGAATGTCCAGCGATGGACAGTTTTCTCCATTCCACCGTCCATCAAGATGGGCCCCATTCCAATCATCCATTGGTTCAGCCAGCAACCCCACTGATCACACGCCCTTCATGCCAGTCCAACTCGTGGACGTCCCTGCTGTAGCACGCGCCGGCCATGGATCCAGCAGATCTCCATCCATGTGTGTCCAAGCAACTGCAAACACGTCCACTAGATGGACTGATCTCCACCTTCAGCAGTCCAAACAATGGACGTTCCAGCCGTTCATCAGCATCCCCACACGTGCAGCAGTAATGCTGCAGCTTCATCGTCCATCCAGATTGCATCATCCAGTGGACCGTCCACTCCTGGCCTTCCTTCATCAACCATCCATCCATCCAACAGATTGCAACCGTCCACAGCAGTCCAGCTGATCATTGCAACCGTCCAGCTGATGAAAGCAATCACGGCCAGCAACGCTGTGGACTCCACTACTTCAAGACCAGCTGCAACTCTTCCTCCATCAACCGTCCACCTGCTACAGCATTACTGCTTCTCAGCCATCTAAGGCCATCACACATGCTGACTTCCAGCGTCAACAGCCGTCCATCAAGATGGCCCCATGCACAACATCCAGTAACTGGAGAATCTCCACCATGGCTGCAAGAGAGGAGCTCTCTCTCTCTCTCTCTCTCTCTCTCTCTCTCTCTCTCTCTCTCTCTCCCCCACACATGTGTAAGGCATGGAATGCCACCTCATCATCCAAGCCTCACTCCATTCCCAAACCTCCAAAAAAAGTTTGCTTTAGGCTTGGAGTGACACCTAGGATTGGAGTACCTTTCTTGCCACATGTCCATCCAAGCCTAACTCCAAGCCCGAACCTAAAAGCAAAGTTTGCTTTGGGCACTCCAAGCCTAACTCCATTCCCAAACCTAAAGAAACTTTTGGTGTGCCACCTAGGCTTGGGAGATTCTCATGAGGCTATAAAAGAAGCTCCTCTCCCTCTCATTCTCATCATCCCATCCAAGAGTTCTCTTCTCTTCTTTAGTTTTCTTTCTTTCTTTTGTAGTGTAGAGTAGTTTTCTCTTTTGTAGAGAATTTAGTCTTCCATTGTAGCATGGTTGGCTAAACCTCTAGCTAAGGCTAGGGGTGAAGCCTTTGAAGAAATTTGCAAGATATGGTTCTTTTGGTTCAACATTGTGTGGTGTAAATGTGGGAGTTCTCTTTGGTTGATCGGTTTGGTTATCCACCTCGGCAGACGCTATTGTTGTGCAAGCCCCTTGATCCATCGTCGACTCCGGGCACGTTAGATGCTTGGGATCCCTTGCACACTAATTAGCTAGTTCATGATCGATAAAGTCCCTTGATCCATCGTCGACTCCGGGCACGTTGGATGCTTTGGATTCCCTACGGTCATCGAGCTAGTGCAGGTAAAGTCATCGATCTGTAAAATCCCTTGATCCATTGTAGACTCCGGGCACATTGGATGCTTTGGATTCCCTGCGATCGATAGACGAGATCTTAATGGTTGGATCGGTCAATCAAAGCCTCCTATCTTGTAAGTATGCATTTGATCGTGTGATTTGTGATCTTATCGGTTGACTTGTTGGCAAAGTTATTGATCTATGCAATTCCTTGATCCATTGTCGACTCCGGGCACAGTGGATGCTTGGAATTCCCTGCGATCAACTAACGAGTGCTTCATGGTCAAATCAATCGGTTCAGATCACTATCTTTTATGAAATATGCAAATGGTTTAACTGTTTCATCTTCCGATTGGAATGAATCTTTATTCAATTCCAGTTGAGTTATAGTTGGACCAATAAACTGAATCTTGTGAATGAATCAAAGGTGAATCCCTGATGCCTTAGCCCCTTTTCTATTTTTTGTCTTTCACCACACACAACTTGCTCCACTCTCGTGGATTAAATCAGATTTCATCTCACTCACCTAAACTAATTCCTCTAAGTGTTCTTAACCCCAATCCCTGTGGATCGACTTCGGTCTTACCGAGTATTTTACTACTTCGCTACCTGCACTTAGGTGTGCAATCTTCGGATTGTAGCGAACTCCTTCTGCGAAAATAGATACTTCAAACTCTTATGATCTGAGAAAAGTTCGAACTTCTCACCATAGAGATAATGTCTCCATATCTTTAGAGCAAAGACAATTACTGCTAGCTCGAGGTCATGCGTCGGATAATTCTGCTCGTGAACCTTCAATTGCCTAGACACATATGCTATCACACGGCCTTGCTACATGAGTACACAACCCAATCCTTTGTGTGACGCATCACTATAAACAACAAATCCTTCGTCACTAGAGGGTAGGGTCAGCACTGGTACAGTAGTTAACTTCTTTTTTAGCTTCATAAATGCTTGCTCACACTCTTTGTCCCATATAAACTTTACATCCTTCTTGGTCAGACGAGTCAAAGGTGTTGCTATGCTGGAGAATCCTTCTATAAAGCGTCTGTAGTAACCTGCTAATCCCAGGAAACTACGTATATCTGAGACATTCGTGGGTCTTTTCCATTTCCAAACAGCTTCAATCTTCGATGGGTCGACTTTTATACCTTTTCGAGTAACTACATGGCCTAAGAATTTAACTTCTTCCTTCCAAAACTCACACTTTTTTACTTTAGCGTATAACTGCTGCTCCCGAAGCGTCTGAAGTGTGATCCTAAGGTGTTGCTTATGCTCTTCTTCAGTCTTTGAATAGATCAAAATATCTTCGATGAAAACCACAAAGAACTGATCCAAATACGGTTTGAACGCACGGTTCATTAGGTCCATGAAGACTGCCGGGGCGTTAGTTAACCCAAATGGCATGCCTAAGAACTCATAGTGTCCGTACCGAGTTCGGAAAGTAGTCTTTTGAATGTCCTCTTCCTTGATCCTCAACTGATGATAACCTGATCGCAGGTCCATTTTCGAGAAGTGCATGGCTTTCTTTAATTGGTCAAACAGATCATCTATCCTAGGTAAAGGATATTTGTTCTTAATAGTAACTTTGTTCAGCTGCCGGTAGTCTATGCACGATCTCATTGAGCCATCTTTCTTCTTCGTAAACAGAACAGGTGCTCCCCAAGGCGACACACTAGGTGTCACGCCCCAAACCCGGGGACCGGGCTCACTAAATTCCCGATCGCCGACCTTGGTGCCAACAGCCTCCGTAGTACCCCATTCTCGGCTCCTAGCTCTCATGTGCCAGGTTCCGATCCTGGGATCCTACCAGGAGGATTTTCAGGGTAAATTTTTTTTTTGTACAGGAGCATAATCAAAACCATAAAACATCATCAAATATCCACTAATAAGTTTGTTGAGTACAGTGCTGGAAAGGGAAATACAACATGAAGCAGAAGTCCAAAATATCAGGTACATGAACCGCGCTCAACGTTGCTGATATGCTCTAGTACCTGCAGTGTAAACAAACGCACATAAGCTTCCTATAAAGCTCAGTAGAGTGCGTGTGTGCGCGTGTGATGCATATGACAAGTATACAGATATCAGAGTAAGCGAAAGAAGTAGAGGGCTAAGTTACCAAGTTTATGAATGCCATCAGCCATCCCAAGGCTATATGATGTAAGGGCCTACATGGCCGAGTGTTACATGCTAGAGATGCAATGCAAACATGTCAATCCTCAACTAATCCACATATCAAAATAGTTCTCATCTGGGACATCACCGGGGTCTAGTATACTCTAATACTGGCCGCCGCACATCGCGCGCATAACCAAGCGAGTAGAAAAGACCTCACTATCCGCCTCATCAGTGGTATGCCAATGCCCACCCGGCTCGCCGATAGCGGACCCATTCCATGAGTTGGTCAGACTCGACCTAGCTTACAGCCCACTGCACTCGAGCAGATAAGGTCACACCCCTTTCCAACCGACCTCGACACAGTGGGAGACGCGGCCTACTGGTATTTGGCACACGGGCGCTCATGTTATCCACTCGGTCTCGACGCTGGAGCATCCTACTGGTACCACAGGGTTTAGGGACTTTCACCTAAGGACATCCATAGCGCCCACGTACTAGAACAAGTTTCTGGTGTCCAATACTGCCAACCATGATGTGACTATGGTGGCCACCACCCCGATGCTGCTAGGGTGTGAAAGCGATCGTGACATACATAATGCGAAATACATGTGCACCAAACTTACGCATACTGCGCAATCATGTGGGGCGACCCTGTCTCGCACGGGTCCCCTAAGTATAACAAGCTAACTAGCATATGCTATGGTTAATCATGATCCATAACAGGCATACGAATGATGCGTATGGGCATATGAATGAGCATGATATTCATTATACTAAGCATGTTATCAGTGTGACATATCAAGCTAATCATACTAGCATGTTACCAAAACGTATCATGTAACATTGGCCTTAAAAGGCCCAATATATATATAGAGAGTGGGACCCGGACTATGGGTCCCATTGGAAATGTAAAAGTCTTCGTGGCATAGCCCACTTGAGACCACATCGGCCCCATACTTGGGCCTGCACATACAAGATAGGCCGTCAAAATACGTGTAGGGCATGGATAAAACATATACATCATGGTGGAGCTAATAGATACATCATGTTGGGACCCATAGGGTGGGCCACCTGCTGGGCAGCGTGGTACCCAACTGGTTCCAAGAAGTTTTGAATCAAGCAGATATTTGTGTTTTCTCCTTCATCCATATCCATGTGATCTTATGAACAGGTTGGTTGGCAAATAAACATCACTGTAGAACCTGAAAAGGGTTCAACGTTTGAAATCATTATCCCTACTGTGGCATGGTCCACTTGACATTAGGATATGCTTAAATTTTGGGCTCGGCCACTTATGAAACAGGTTGGATGACAATTAAACATCACTGTAGGGCTGGGAAGGTTTCAATGGTGGAGATCATTATTCCCACTGTTGACCCGTGTCATGGCCCACTTGCCGCTTGGATATGCTTAAAATTTTGGGCTCGGCCACTTATAAACAGGTTGGATGACAATTAAACATCACTGTAGGGATGGGAAGGTTTCAATGGTGGAGATCATTATTCCCACTGTTGACCCGTGGCATGGCCCACTTGCCGCTTGGATATGCTTAAAATTTGGGCTCAGCCACTAAAATGAGCTGGGAAAAACATATGGACGGAATAGGTAAGGCACATACATTCTAGGTGGGCCCAACGAGTGGGGCCCATGGTGACGCCCACAAGGCTGCTGGGCAGTAGCGTCCCCTGGACGCTGTCTGTCCAGTGGTCCTCTTTTTTTTTCTTTTCTTTTTATTTATTTATTTATTTATTTATTATTTTGTTCTCACCAAGCGGGGCCCACAGAAGTTTTCGATCAAGCTGATATTTTGCCCTCCCTTCTTCCGTGCATGTGTGAAGTTATGAGCAGGTTGGATCTCGGAATAAACATCATGGTGGGCCATAGGAGGGTTTCAACGGTAGGTTTACTGTCCCTACTGTTTTCTGTGGTGGGGCCCCCTTGAGACTTGGATCTGACTCAATCTTGGGGTCATGCCCTAAAATGATCTCCCCAAAAGGATGGACGGTGTGGATACAGCACATGCATCATGGTGGGACCCACGAGTGGGCCACCAGCCGGCCTCACGAGCCAGCGTACCTGGACGCTGGTACGCCCAGCGTCAGAGGCTCTGCCTCTTCTTTCCTTTTTCTTCTTCTTTTCTTTTTTTTTTATTTTATATTCATGCTTATATCAAGTGGGGCCCACATGGGTCTGATCCACTCCTTTCATCAGGTTACCCTTCTCATGGGGGACCCAACAAGCCCAATATTGGATATGTAAATCGATCTAGAAACATTAAAGTGGGCCAAATGATTTCTGACAGTAGAAATCATTGTTTCCACTGTTTTATGCGGTGCGGTCCGTTTGAGATTTGTATCGGCTTCATATTTTGGCCTTGGCCCTAAAATGATCTGGGAAAACAGATAGACGGAGTGGATTACACACAAACATCAAGGTGGGTCCCACGAGTGGGGACCCCATTCACCGTCTCCAGCGTACGCTGGACGTTTCCAGCGTCTCTGACGCTGGGACGTCCAGCGTCCATGTCTTCTTTTTTTTTCTTTTCTTTTTCTTTTTCTTTGTTCATATCAAGTGGGGCTCACTTAAGGACGATCCACCCCCTTCATCATGTTCCCCAGATCGTTGGGGTCCTAACAAGCCCAATATTGGGCAGGTGATGTGGTCCACAAACATCACGGTGGGCCTAAGAAGTCTCAACAGTAGGCTTTACCAGCCCACTGTTTTCAATGGTGTGGTCCACCTGAGATCTGGATCTTCTTCATTTTTGGCTCCCTGCCCTAAAATGGGATGGAGAAACAGCTGGACGGCGTGGATTGGATGCATACATCAAGGTGGGTCCCACGAGTGGGGACCCTGCCCAACGCCCAAAAGGGCTTCTTAGCCCTACGTGCTGCTGGGCAGCAGCGCCCTCTGGACGTTGTCTGTCCAGCGGCACCCTCTCCCTCTTGTTTTTTTATTTATTTATTTATTATTATTATTATTATTATTATTATTATTATAAGAAGGTGGGGCCCATTCATGGATGATCCAATCCATCCATCAGATTGTCCACCACCAGGTGGGCCCAAAAGAAAAGGAAAATGAAAGGAAATCAGAAAATGGGGGGATTTATGTCCCCCTTGCACTCACCTCGAAGGATGGACGGTTGGATTGAATCGGGTTGACGATCGGACGATCCGGACTGGTGATTGGGGCCCTCCAAGCTTGATCTCCACCCTCAATCTCTCTAATCTCTCTCTTGATCACTCAAATCTCTATCTTCTCTCAAATCTTTCTCTTTCTCTCTCCTCTCAAATCTCTTTCTCTCTCTCTCTCTCCTTTCTCTCTCTAGCTATAGAAATTTGGAAATGAGAACCCTCCTCTCCCCCTACGTATGCACTTGTATGGGGGGGGAGGGAGAGAGGGGGAATCATGGGGGGTGATGATGGTGCATGGGAGGGGGGTATGGGAGGTATGGGTGAGAGTTGACTTTGGGAGGAGAGAGAGGGATGGGGGGTATGGGGTGTGTAGAGTAGGGGTATGGGTGAGAGTGATGGTGATGGATTTGATTGATTTGACATATTCTTGGGATTTGTGCAAGTGTGGCCCATGCCACACGCGCGTTGTGCGGCCCACCTCGGATTACGCAATCGATCATAACTTTCACACCGGGTATCGCAATGGGGCGTGTCGCGCGGCGTTGGAATCGCAGCGCCAACACGGTCGCCGGGGTATAGGTCTTGGGTTGATGCAGTACTAAAATAGGGTCGTGATCAAGGCTCGCTAATCTGGTCCATCCGGGACGTACCGGCACCAGAAATTAAGCGTACGAAAGGCAAATAAGGGTACGGGTCTTACACTAGGATGAATAAATCTTTGATCCATCAATTTTTCAATCTACTCCTTTAGTTCTTTCAGCTCCATTGGTGTCATTCGGTACGGGGCCATAGATACAGGGTGCAATCCCAGGCATCAATTCAATACCAAAGTCGACCATTCGACGTGGAGGTAACCCTGGTATATTTTGGAATACATCTCGGAACTCACATACTACTGGAATATGGTCCACGGAATATTTCGACAACTCATTATTATCGTCATTCGCGATCACCGACATTAACAAACCCATAGGTGACTTTTCCTCCCACTTGCTCGAAAACTGAAATGAAGGTTGTCCAGGTATCTAAAAGGAGATTATCTTCGTTGAACAGTTGATATGGGCATGATACTTCGTTAACCAGTCCATTCCTAAAATTATTTTGAAATCTTACATATCTAACACCACCAAGTTTGCGGGCATTATAACACCTGAAACCTTAATAGGATACGATTTGCATATTCATCTAATCACAGATGTTTTACCTATTGGGGTAGATATCACTAATTCAGTCTCTAAATTCTCAGGAATCAATCCTAATTTTTGCACATATTGCTGAGAGATGAACGAATGAGGTGCTCCAGTATCAAACAAAACTTTGATAGGAAAAGAATAGGTGATCGAATTACCCTTATCATTTTTTTTGGATGTTCCTTCCATCGTCGGAGTCATAGCGTACGCTCTTCCTTGCACTGGCAGCTACGCATTCTTGTTCTAATGATTCTGCTGTGATTGCTGATTTCCACCATATCGAGGCTGATTCCTTGGCTTCGACTGTTGTAACGACCCACCTCCTCTTATCCGCGGCTGGTACCCTCCAGGTCCTTTATGTTGGAACGGCTGTTATTGGTGCTGCTGCTACTTGGGGCGATGACAATCTTAAGACTTGTGGCCTTCTTTGCCACAATTGAAACATTTTTCTGAGAATTGACGAGGTGTTGGAGGATTAGTTACTTAGTTCTTGGGGTTTCTGCCCTGATTCAGGGTCGGATCAATGACTACTTTTTCTTTTCCTTTGGAATCTTTCTTCGAGTCCTTTCCCTGGTGGAATTCCAAGTTATCCTTTTCCACCACTTGGGCGCTACCAATCACTTCTGCATACACGGTTAGATGCATCGCAACCACATATCTTCGAATACTCGGTCGAAGCCCCCTTTCAAACTTTTGAATTCTCTTCTTCTCATTGACTAAATAGTCTGGTGCAAACTTAATCAGCTCGGTGAATTTTGCCTCATACTCGTTTACAGACATATTCCCTTGCTCTAGGCGAAGAAATTATAATTCCTTCTCCTCTTGTACATTCTTCGGGAAGTACTTTTCATCAAATTCCTCACAGAATTTCTCTCATGTCCAAACTATTCCTGCCGGTAGTCCTCTCTTTAGTTTCCACCACAGATACGCCTCACCTTGTAATACAAAAACAGCAAGCTTCACCTTTTGCTCCTCATTACAACTCATAACATTAAAAATTTTATCTAATTCCATCTTCCATTCCAATGCTTTAGCTGGATCTGTTTCTCCCTTAAATACTAGGGGAAACAATCGCTTAAACTCTTTTACCAAGATTTTGGTTCTATCGTGTTCCACAACTTCTTCTTTAGGGTTGAACGGAATCCTCTGATTTGCTTGCATCTGTTGGTTGAAAAGGTTAGCCATTGTCCCAAGGACTCTGACTACATCACTTAGTGTTGGGTTTGGCCCAACTGGTGGCACAGTTGAGGCTGAAGCAAATGACGCAGCCTGTGTCGCTGGAGCAGACTGTCCTGCTATAGCTCCTTGATAGGCAGGTGTCTTCTTTGATCTCTCGGGTACCATTGATCTACGAAAAGTAAAGGGAATGCTCAGAAGTATGTTCTAAGTTCTTCATTACTAAGGGAGTTCAACACTAATACTATTTTTCTTCCTTCTATGTTTTCACAATTCTCCCTAACTGTCATGTCTCGAGATTTAGCACTAGGGTTGCCTAGGCCCTAGTCCGTTATCACGAGATATAAACTACCACCCTAAGCCCAGTGTTCTTCCAGAACCTAGGCTCTGATACCAAACTGTAACACCCCAACCTTAGATATCCGAATTCCATCAATTCAGGTATCGAGTTCGAGGTATTAGCTATCATATTGTGCTAAAATTAAACCGTAACACATTCACCCACTAAAATAAAAAGTTTAATCATCATCATAGCATATAGCCAATTATTAATTGTCTCAAAGTATCAAATGGCCCTAAGGCTTATGTCCGAACTAAATCACTCAAAACATAAATAACTTCATAGATATAAAGACTAAATTCTCTTATTTCCTTCTGGCTCCTCCACCAGTTATTCTGTCGAAGTCATCTTCATAGAGACGCCTCCACTATGTCTTTTCCTAGATGGTTTCCATATACAACATCGTGAGCTAGAAGCCCAATAAGTAATAATAATTTGCATGATTCAATACATATCATGTTTACCAAAATAATAATAAAATATGTCATCTATCATATAAATAACTCCATACTCAGGAATCACTAGGGCCATGGCTGCGCATAGCTTCCGGTCTGCTAACACCCATTCAACGATGAGTAGTCTATTCTACAGCTGACTATACTCCTTCTCCAACCTTGAGCCACAGCCTTGGGAGGATGCCCTATTGGTACCAACTCAGGTTCCGGTTGAGAACTTTGCCCGAGAATTTAAGGGATTTCTATCCCCGAGTTGTCTGGTGTTCAACTTCAACATCACATTTCAAATAATGACATATATCAAATAAGCAATTTATATCATAAGATTCATGAATGCATAATGAATGCATTCTTGAAATATCATCCTGGTGGTGTTACTTACTCAAAAGTTTTATTCTACTTGAGTCCTTGGATACAATCCTCTGTGACTAGTTGACGGGTTCTCGATTTTCGTTTTCGTTGGGTTCCCTTTTAAATGTTATGCTAATAGGGTTACTTTCATACTTAATTTCACGATATAATCAATTATTATCCGTTAATACACAATTATGACCGTTGATTTGACAATTAGATCATCAAGCTAACGATCCATACCTTTGGTTTAGTCATATTTCACATTTAGTTCACGATCTACCAACCTTAACTGTTCATTTTGGCTTTGTTTTCATATAGGCCCGAGATCCTTTCGATCTGACGGTTAAACTTTAATTAGAACCGTTCATTTAAGATATGGTCGTTTGGATATAGGTTCCTATATACTTAATCTTCCATTTTGATCAATTCGCCCCTTGATGGACGGTTATGACTAGTTGAATTACTAATCCAAGGGTTTAGACACATTTTATATGGTTTAGATGGAATTAATTCATGATCTGATAATCAAGATCAATATCAGATTATATTGGTTTTAAGATGGTCCACTTGTGACCTTAAGTGAATAATTGGGTCCATTCACTAGTCAAATCTTACTCATATCTCAAGAATCATGAGTTTAGATCATAATTTAAGTGGGTCTAAGGTCAAGATCAACCTTTATAACAATTAGGTGTTAAGATCCATCCGATCTGACCGTTCATTTCTTTATTTTTCACAATTTTGGTCCAACAACCCTAATTAATCCTTGATCTGATGATCTGATAGATCTGGGTCGGGTGGATCTTGTTATCCCCAAATTCAATTCCTTAATTGGTTTATTAGACTCTTAATCAACAGGTTGTATTGGACCTAATCATTGATTTAACAATCCATATCATCATTTTTATCTTTTATTTAAACTTTAGTGGTTTAAATCTAAGATTAGATTAGGGATCTTGATTAACAAACGAAGATAAAGATTTATAAGACTTTCGATAAAGATCTATACTTTGTTGAATAAGATCCATCGTTCATTCGAATAAATGTAGTGGGGCCCACTTAAGGATGCCTTTAATGTTGGTGGGGCCCACCGCTATATTACTTGTCAATGATGGATCTTTCATCTAAAATTCCTTTGTCATGTTTCTAATGACAAGATCTTAAGGTGGGGCCTTTTTTAGAGAGATGTTAGTTTTTTTCCTATATTGGCCCACCATAAATCTAATGATAAGATATCTAAACTAATTAATTCATTTATATTGTTAAACATGATAACAATAAATAAAGTAAATAAAAATTCAAATTTAAACAGAAAAACCCACATGTACAAAACCTTATAAAAGAGTGGGGCTCATCATTGCCATTCATTATGTCCGCATAAGGGGCATATGCGTTTGCCGACGTGAGGCCGCGTGTGGGGTACCATATTACTGCCTACGTGACTGCATGTGGGGCCCACTCATGCTGGCTAATGGTCAGCTCATGGTTCATCTTAGTTTTATACTTTGTAGGGTCCACTTGGATTTGATAAAAAAATATCTAAGAGATATAGTCTTAGAGCACTCACTTAATAAATGGTTTGGATCAGAAGATAAGCTCACAGAAACTCTCTCTCTCTCTCTCTCTCTCTCTCTCTCTCTCTCTCCCTCCCTCTCTCTCTCTCCCCCTTTCTCTCTCTATTTAAAGTGTAAGTGCTTACGAGAAGAGACTTGACATTGCTTTATATAGATGAAACAAAGTCCTCTTGCATTAAACACATGCATGAAAAAAAACATGTTAAACACATGTAAATGCATGTACTCTCATGAAGTAATGTGAAGAGATTTAAGAAAAAGGTTACGAGAGGGATTTTAAGAAAAAATCTTATTTAAGAGTGTAGCTTAGAGTAAGTATACATGTCACTCTCAAAGTGGGTCCCACATAGTTGGTCATCATCATCTAAAACATTTATCTGCTCCTTGAAAGTGAGCACATCCTATTAAAATTTATTTCACTCTCAAAAGATACTGGGATAACAAGATATGATGTATTACCGTTCATAGCCATGAGGGCACACCTATCAAAGGTACTCTCTCAATATCATGGGTGGGAGTATATAAATGCTTGTGTGTATGCCAACCTTGTATGTTACACATGGTTATGAAATACTAAATTCTAACCACACAGAATCATAGACCATGATATACATGTACATGGAAAAATAGTGGCAATGTTCAACTATGTATGATAGATGAGAAAATGGATGGTCATGATTATGCAATATACACATGCACATGATTAGAAAGATCTAAGTATATATATGATATGATCAAATCAGATAGCATGATGGGTCTACTTAAGATGAATCATATGAAAGTAGTTTTACACAAATCAGATTACTAGATTTGTTTATATCTTCGATAAATTATGGCCATCCATATATCCAGCCTCACATCTCAAGTTCTACTTAGGAAAAATTATCATACTTATACCATTTTGAACGTTATAATACGATTTACAAGATGATCAGCACACATTGGATGGATCATTCTCTAAGATAGTCAATTTAGAGGATTTAAGTCATCCGTCCATCGATCGGACCATCTATAACACTCGAATTGAAAATCCGACTGTAGGTTTACGTTTTATATGACATGGATGTACGATCCATGGTTTAGATCGGTATTTCATAAAATAAATTGATCTATATTTATGGTCAAGTGTCATATGATCCACTCAATGGTCAGATTTTATCTTAGTTTTCTAAAAAAAAAAAAAGCTTATACACCTAACATTTGTTCAGTATATTACATGAATCATTGCCACGTGCCTAATGGTGACTGACCTGTGGGAGTAGCCGTCTTACCACAATGTCTTGGGACAACGCGCTGGCAAGAACCCCAAGGAAACGACGGAAGACAACTCAGGGTCAAGCGAAGAGCCCCACAAGTCCCACTCCATCGACCTAGCCTATGCTATTGGGCTAGAAGGGGGAACGGGATAGTACAACCATCACCATTCGAAACAAAAGCAGCTATTCTACAAGGAATAAAAATGGAAGAAAATAACAAAAAAAAAAATCGAAAGGATAATGGTTTCTCATTCAAAATCACCCAAGTTGGGCAAACTAACAAAAAGTTCATTACAAAAGCCTGATTTGGGCATACCCCAAACCTAAAAAAAAAAGAACCCTTAAGGATTAGTGGTGGCGGCTTCCCCCTCGGGCACGACAGAAGCATCATCGGCCGCAATAACGACCGTCTCCTTGACAGCAGGCTCATCCTCAACGCCTTGTCCCAGCTCCTCATTCTCTAAAGTAGGCAATAAGCTAAGATTAAGGTCGGGGTAGCGATAAAAAATCTCATCTCGGCAGTCGGTATAACCAAAACTATAGAAGTAATTTTTAAGGCTCCGGAGCTCTGACGACTTCAATGCCTCCACAGCCGTTGTCCTCTCCTCTGGGATGCTGGCTTGCAACCTCTCCACCGTGGATTCTAGCTTGGCGATATTGCCCTTCAGACCCGCCTTAAAGGCCCCCAACTTAACTACCCTAGCCTCCTTCGCCTTGAGTTGAGAAGACAGATCCGCCAGCTTTCCCAGGTCGTCCTTATGCATGTCATGAGCCCGCCCAGGGCCTCCCTAAGTTAGCCTTCTACTTTGCGGCTAGGTTGGCTCATGAATGAAAGGCGTCCTCATGAGTGGCCAAGGACCGCAGCTCCTCCTGGGCAGCCATGCCCCTAGCCAGTTCCTTACTCCTCTTCTCCAGGTCACCCCTGGCCTCAGCCACCCTTTGCTCCATCACCCAACCCTACTTCTTCAGCTCTCAGACCCGATCGCGAGCTGACATGGTCGCCAGAATAACCTACAGAAAGCAGTCAACGCTAGAAATGAAGAAGGTCAACAACAAAAGAATAAAAGACGGTGCACACCTTGAGGCTAGAAAACATGGCCCCCTCAAGGGTCATCTCGATCCCAACCGATGTGATCTCGTCGGCGTCCTCATGGGAAAATGACTTCGTGGTCCAAGTCACCAAGGGTAGCATGTGTTGTGGGACCACAACAGCAACCTATTCAGGTCCTACAATGGGGGTCCAGGCGAGGTAGGCCCTAAGGCTCCCTTCACTCGGGCCCAAGAGGCTTTAGACGTCGAGGGCCTAACGCCTCCCTTAGATCGAACTCGGAGGGGGACCTCCTCGGACTAGGCCGACCCCCCCACCTTAGGTCAACTTCGAGCCCACTCGTGTCTACTCACCCCCCTCTCGAGGAGCTTTCAAGTCCACCACCTTGGTTCTTCGAGCGATGACGGCTGACGCAACGGTGACAAAAGCTGCGACGACTGTGGAAGGTCCTCCCCCGAAAGGGGCAGTCGGTGCCGAGATAAAACTGTTCGGGCTATGGGTGACTGACTTCTTCAGGACCCTCTTAGGCCTCACGCTCTCCGGAGCCTTCTTCCGGATCTTCGGGCTCTCGGGCATCCCTGCAAAACATGAACAATAGGTCAGCCCTCCGAATAATAGGTCAAAGCCATGAGACGAGGATAAATGATCACCTCCCATAATAAGAATGAATCGTTAGAGGTTCTTGTCTGTAATAAGCTCCTTGTAGTCCCTCAAGTGAGCAGGGTGCCCACCTAACCTGAGCTTAGAGGTTGGCAGAAACACTAGAGTGTTTCTTGGATGGGGCTACGATAACAACACTAGTAGGCATTAGCTACCAAAATGACTAGGCCAAAGCAAAAAAGAAAATTAGACGTGTGAGATGACTCAGAGTTCGGGGTGACCTGGTATAGTGAAGACGGTCGAGACTTTAAGTGGGAGTGTGCTCAGCTCAGCCTCTGGTGCCTCCTAATAGCCAGTGGCATAAAACCACTTGTCCTTCCAGTACTTATTAGAGGACGGGATATTGGTGATTAAAGACTCATCTTTGTCAAGCTAAGTAGAGAGTGAAAGTGCACGGGTAGTCTAACACGACACCTTAACATGCTATGTGCTTTGCGGAAGCTTGGCGGAGCTACTAGAATAATGGCTAAGTCCTAGAAGGGGGTGATTATGACCTTTTGAATTTTTTTCACCTACTTAACTAATTTAACAATTTAAACTAAGCAAGAACACTTTGTCTTCGAAGCCTTAATGGGTCCAATCACATAGACTAACAAAGATATAACTATTAAGCAACCAGTCTAAGTGCATAGATTACTAATGATTTAACTAATCAAGAAACTAATCTATACAACTATGTAAACTATATGAGATGCAATCATATAAGCTCACATCTACACAACTAGTAAAAATATATGTTGTGTATGGATATGCCTATCTAGTGCCTAGCATACATTCCAATTAAGTATTCATAATTAAGCAATTAAACATACAATGCATAAGTAGAAATCTGCTCAAATATATCATAAACACAAGCATGTATAGTGGTTTGACTACTTGTCTACTTCACTCCCGATTGCCGTACTCACCCTTGAGTACACCGAATTTCACTATAAGAATTTTAAATCAGGTTCACCTCATAACCTAGGAGTTTTAAATATGATCCTCCTAACCTTATAATCCTACTAAAGGACAGGGTCCTACTCAAGAACCTCATGTACACACCCGTGTTGGTGGACCATGTATACACTCGTGTCGGTGGCTCCCCTTAGAGACTTGACAATTTAGACTCTACTCAAGAGCCAAGGTCATACAACCGAACCTCAATTTAAGCTTAACTCATAAGCCAATGTCCTACAACCGAACTTCAATTTAGGCTCTACAACCGAACCTAGTGGATTCTTTCCGCCGGAGGCTCTATAACGCCCTGAGATTTTCGACTCTTGTGGATACCGTGATGAACTGAGTTCTTGGGTGTTAACTGGAATGTGCCAATGACAAAATCCTCTGCATTCCATTAATCATTAAAATTTTAATACTTGGTGGCTTTCAAGCACAGTGACAGAAACAAATTCACTTATTCCAGGTTAGTCGCGATATCGGTCATCACATTCCACCCCCTTTAAAATAAGCTTTCCGACCTCAAGGTTGATTTTACAAGCTCTCCAATTTCTTGCCTAACACGTTTCCATTGCGCATTCTGATTCCTAGATGATTCGGTGTATTCCAATGGGTCCCATAAACCAATCAATCATCTATGCCCTACTATTTCTTAGGTCTGGGGTGCTCTATAGTTAAGGATATAGGAGAATGGTTAGGGTTAGATAATTACCAAGGATGTTTGTGAAATTACAGTTTGCACCGCTATTGAGATAAGCTTAAAGGTATGCTTATGTCCTAGAGGGGGGTGAATAGGACTTTTTACAAATTTCTTGCTAATTAAAAACTCAAGTGCATTCACAATCCAATTTATCAATTAAGTCTAAGTAAATGCAAGTAAATTGATCACACAAGATCTTTCTAAATTATCAACTATACTAAGACAAGCATTTGATCAAACAGTTGATATGCATGCTTGTACTAAGCATTCAAGGATTTCATATGGGCATTTTATCAAACATGAGATGGGCATTAAGCTAAGCACTTATAAAATCAATTTCAAAGCATAAAAATAGACAAAATGCATTCACCACATTACACACGATGTATAGTAGTTCGACGATGAGTCTACTCCACTCTCGGTTCAAATACCCAACTCCTTTCAGTACATTGGTATTAACTATCGGAGGTTTTAAATGAGGTTCACCTCTCAACCTTTACAACCTACACAAGGTCTATTCCTGCATAACGATTCCTCAAATCCTACACAAGGACAATGCACGTATTCTCCTATGTCAGAGGCCTACGCAAGGACTTCCACATCCTACACAAGGATACACACGTCCTACTCAAGGACAACTCCAAGATTGGGTTGCAATCTCTAGACCCCAATCTCAACAAGAAGGGAGAATCAAATAATGGACTCTATATGTAACGACCCGAGATTTTCGACTCTCGTGTATAACACGACGGCTGAATTCCCAAGTAATTTATGGAATAATTAATTTGTCAAATAATGAAATATAGCATTCAAGCACAATGGCGGAAACAATTATCATCTTATTTTATCAAACTTACTACGTCATCATCAATGTTTAAATAAGGGAACCAACCAATATCCATACTGATTAATTAAAATACAAAACCATGTCTTCTCTTGAAGACTTATTACAATTCCATAAATGTATCAACTACTCAAAAGAAATATTTAATAAATGATAACATCAATTAAGTTTCTCTAACATTGTCATCCGCCATGTGATTGTATGAACATTGAACTCTTTTCCTTAAAAATCGGGTTCAATACCTGGATCTTTACCTGCATCACCTAAATTGTGTTTGGGATAGCGTTAAACGCTATCATAGCGGGAATATTTCCTTCAAGACAATTAAGAATAATAATAACGGTATAGAGTAAACGCAAGCAGGATATTATCATTTAATCAAATTAAAACAACCAACTAAAAATCTTTGTTAATGCGATGCATGGAATGCATGCTCTGGCTAAGGCACCCTGGTTAGAATCACAATACATGAAGTGGGAGACTCCCTGTTACGACTTCATGCTAGCCACTAGTTATCAGAAGTTCCTGGGACGCACAAGCCTATAGTTTTGCCTGACCACGTGAGAAACGGGACGCTCATAGCCCAAATCTACACGTGACAGTGTACGGGAGAAGTAGGACGCTCTAGCCTATTCTCAATTCCGTACACCCACATGGAGCCAAGTGAATGCATGACTTTAGTTTCACCTTTATTTAAGTGTTTTCGCATACAACCGATTTAAATATAACTCAATAGTCACTATGGGGAGTCGCAAGCAACCCAGCATAGGCCGACAGCACGGGATTAATGTCCATAACACCAACCCCGGCTCATGAGAATTTGTATACCATTAGTGTCCACTCATTGTCCCGTTTTATGATTTCATCATGTCCTAAAAAGCCAATGTTGTACATCATGACCAAATTCATTAAAATACTCATATGATGTAAATGGGTCCAATCAAGCATCATGTACATGTAAGGATCCATTGACAAACAATCACTTCATTCTTTTAGTTAAGTCAAGAGATATTCTTCATCATGGACACCTCTTACGGGTTCCATATCTCTACATCGAATAATTTTACCAACTTAGGGACAAAGAGTATACAATAATGGGATGTCTATATGATGATCTTATACACATATTTCATATATATCACAATATGAAAACCAATATTACTTGTAACACATAGACTAAGAAAATAAGGGCATAGATTTCACAGAGATAAATAACACAAATACACATGCTTCTTAGTAAAAAATCTAAACAATGAATCACATCATTATATAATAATATTCATTACAAATCCTACATTAAACTTCATGTTATATGGATCAATAACTCAAAATAAAATAATTTCATATGCCACAAAAGAACTTATGATAATTGTGAATTATTAATGAAAGGCTTGAAGGAAAATCCTCACCTTATGATGGACTTAGAAGAAGAGGGTTGTAGAAGATCCTAGCCGCTGAAAAAATATGAGAAAGAATTCTCCTCGTCTCTCTCTCTCTCTCTCTCTCTCTCTAGGGCATGGAGGCTAGGGTTAGGAGAAGGATTTGGAGGTGCCTAGTAGAAATATGGAGAGGGATGTGCATGCGAGGTCTTGTGTAACAACCTCTCGAGGTGGGTTTCTCAAATCTCAATATTCGGGTGATCTTTGATCAATTCCAATCCGTTCATTTTATCAAGCTTGAAGAGTAGAGTCAGAATACGTAAATTTATTGATGATTCACATTCTAGATTGGCCGATCCTTGAAAATGGCCTAACGGGTGCTAAAATGGGCTTGATCTGAATTAACGGTCTACGCTTGATGATCAGGGCCCAAATTTTGCGAAAATATGTAGTCATGATAGGCAAACAACTGTACAAAGTTTAGTGGTTGATTGATGGTGAGAAATGGCTAGATCTGAAATTTCAACTTTTTGCGGAAAAGGATGGGGCTGGCTTTGTGGTTCAACGGTGTAGGATTATAGATCGGGGTCCAAACTTTGTGTAAACTCGTAGTCATATGAGTATAATAAGTGGTTCAAATTTGAGAAGCGATTGATGGTAGAAAGTGGGTAAATTGAAAGGTTCAGATTTAAAAAGAGTTGGTAACTCGTTAATTTCTAAAACGGGATAACTTCGCGCATAAGAAAGAGACTTATCAAGGTGGGGTACTCAAATCACACTATTGGTCCGTGATAAAGACGATCCAAGTCACTCATATGAAGAGAAATATTCGACTACGACCAACCATCTACTTTCCTCACTCGATGGACATGAAAATCAATGGTTAAGGGGCTGATTTAACAATCGGATCACTTCTACTATGATTTAAGGGCTGAAATTTGATGTGTATAGTTAATATGTGCCCAAAAGCTTAAATCTAGGGTTTTGCGTGAAATTGATCGTCAAAAACTATAATACTTAAAAATGCCATCTTAACCTAAGTTTAACTAATGGCATTTTCGTAATTATTTGAAAAGTGCGTGATTTTTTAAATCTGATCTTTCTACGATGTTTATGGGATCATTCTAAGCAACTTTTGTAAAGGGTCCCCTATCGGATCTCCTATGGATGTCCCGCTATTCGCAAATCAACGGTAAATGTACGATAATTAATAAAAAATAAATTAAAAATGAATTTAAAATTTTTTTCAAATAAATCTTGAAAATCTGGGGCGTTACACTATAAGCTTAAATACTTATAAGAGATGAGCCCCGATTCAGCGCCGTTGAGTAGCTTCAGCTTTCACAAATGCTTCAGCTCCTCTCTAAGCTCCCACAATCAGCTACCAATGCATATGATGTTCCTAAACTAATGTCGGGTAGGTGAGAGAAGGTATTGATGTTCCATTTGCCTATTTCAATGCAATGGTTAATGAATGAACCACCAATCTGATCATTTAATGGCTATAAATGACTACAAGTTGAAATTTCAATGATTGAGACAACCATAAATGATATGCTTGAGTTCATTGTTAAAACTGAGCTTTGAATACTCAATGTAGTGCCATTAATGGCTAGGTTTGAAAGATGAACTCAAGATAATGAAGAGCAAAAGAGATTAGGAATACTCTTAATTGCCTCTCTTAATGCTCTCAATGGGTTGGTAAAGGATGTCATTAAAGCCTTCAAAATATGCCTTTATAGGCTCCAAGAATCAGGCTCCAACGGCTATAAAACGGTAACTTCAGACCTGTCACAGACCCATGAAGACCGGTCGGATTGAGCATCCTCCTCAGACCAGTCCTCAGATCGGTCTTCCTTTCTCATTCCAGGCCAAAATGTTACTGGATGATTTTCGTCCATTTTCGACCGGTCGTGCGACCGGTCCTTAGAGGCCAACGACCGATCCTCAGATCGGTCTATAGGCAGACAGAGAGATGAACCAAATTTTCTAAAATATTGTTATTCGAACTATTTCTTCAACCAACCGGTCTTTAGGCTTAGTTCATGGCTTGTTTTAGGCTGAGATTCATCATTCCTTTAAGGTGCACAATAAGATGGTTTCCCTATGTTTTTCAACAGTTTGGCACCTACACAATGGAGGTAAAGTCTGATCAACTTGACCTTAAATGACAATCTTTAAGCATGATTCGAATGCTATAGACTAGGGAGTTTTGAGATCCTATGGGCTGTCTATATGCAACTTACCTTCCGAGCTTGTTTTGGCTTGAACTTGAGTGCGGAGAGCTACTATGATATTCAAGTCTTGAGTCTTCAATGTTCGTCGGGGCTCACAAGACTTGACTGACTCATATGCTTACGCAATTGACAATACAATGCACGAATCAGTGCACTAACAGTTTGTTCGATATCTAAGACAATCAATCGGGGGTTTAAAAGGATGGATCTAGGTTTGATTAGGTAGGCATGGTCACATGGTCATGTGAATGAGTAGATAAGTGGGGGGGTAGCCAAGTGGATGAGATATCATCGATGGTCGTTGAACAGCTAAAGGAGCGACGTAAAGATGGGATTAAAAATTTGGGGCGTTACAAGCTCCCCACAGATACTTGATTTAGCCCTACAACCAGGCCTAAGTCTACAACCGAACTTATCGAGTTTAAAAATTTAAACTCTCATACCCAATCCTATACAAGGAATGAGCATGAATGGACTCTATAAATTGACAACCTTACTTGTCGGATTTGAGCCCTGTTGATGCACCACCTTGGACTGCTTGATCTCCACTCTCCTGTGCTTCAATCAGCTTCCCATGTACTCCCCTGATCTTGTTGCCGCTGCGTTGCCAATGCCTCAGCTCCAACAATCAATCTTCTTGCATTTGAACTTCTTGAGATGTCCAATGTGATGGGAAGTGGTTACCTAGAGAATTTCACTTACAAAGATCTCTTTATAAAGTTTAAACATGGATTTAATTATTTAGATCAGGTTCTAAATTCTAGAGATCAAGAGGGACAAGTTCATCTTCTAAATGAACTTTGAATGCTCCATTTTTGTGATGAATCACAAGGAAGATGACTTGTATAGGTTGGGATTAGAGCCTAAGGGTGTATGCAATAATGATGGCTTCTAAATAACTAAAATCCCTCTCTAAAGTCCAAAGATCGAGTTTCCCACTTTTATAAATGTAACTCCAACGGCTATAAAACGGACAGAAAACGGTCACTTCGATGGCATCAAACTCACCTTCAATGGCATCAAACTCACCTTCGATGAAATCGAAGAACTGTCAATAGAGTTTCTGAAGTTGTTAGACATCCATGTCGATGGCATTAAACACTCTTCGATGGATTGAAAAACACACTTTGATGATTGAAGGGTCTTGTTCGATGGATCGAAAAATGTCGAGAGAGTTTAGTAATGTTGTTGAACATATGTTTGATGGATTGAGTTGGTCTTCGATGGTATTGAAGAGCCATCAAACTGAATTTTGATGGATCGAAGTCCAATTGAAAATTGTTGTTTGGGCTGGAATATTTACAGCAGCTTGCACCTCTTTTATTAGCCTAACTTATTATGTTTTTCTAAATGTTTTAAGGCTAATAAAGATGACTTATGATTTTCTTATAAGGTCCAAGTCATCTAGATGTTATGGTTATTTTGGTTCTAAAGAATAGGGCCATCAAGGCATCTCTTTTACTTATTCTTTTTTCTTGATGCTTCTTGTCCACTTGAATCTTCGGTCTTCAGCTTGCTAAGGCTCAATCGACATTTATAACGCATGGACGCACATGATTGACAAATAAGGTGCACTAGTATGCCACAGAAAAGTGCACTAACAGAGAGGTAGTACCACCCCTTAGATTTGGGGTTAGGCTTGAGCTGAAACATGTAGAGGAGCTCATCCCCCGTGAGCTCGTCATTGCCGGCTTACTGCTAAAGGATGTAGCAACAAAGAATAATTTGCCACAAGTTTGGCGTTAGTTTCCCTCGGGTCACCTCAAGGCGACACAGAACCTCTCGCACCAGAGGATGAAAGGGTGGACAAAGGCCGCAGGCGAGTGCCGATGAGTAGATTGTGACCTCCCTTGATTGGGGTCAACTCGCTTTCTCTTTAGACTTTGGGACCCTCGTACCCAATGACTCAGGGATGCGGTACTTGGACCTGAGCCCTTTAAGCTCGTCTAGGTCCATGGAAGATGGTAAGGAGTCAGCTGCAAACACAGGGTGAAGGGGAGTTGGCTTGGTGGCTTGCCTCCCCACAGACGAAGGACCCAGCTCGACGGGACTCGACTTCAGCCTTCGTGCTCACAGGGACTAACTCTGGGTCCCGCTTCTCCCGGGAGTCTACCGGGAGTCTAAGGAAGGACCAGAAGGGTTGACCGCTCTGTAATCCCGAATTTGGGCTGCCTCAGAATCGTCATCAGACGACATCGAAGCAGAAAGAAAGGAAAAAGGAGGGGGAAGGGCTCAAGCACATACCAGGAACGCCTGGTATAGACCCTGGAAGGGAGATTCAAGGAGGAGAGGTCGGGTAACAATTCAAGGAGAAGGGTGCAAATGGCTCAAGGGGAGGGGAATTTATAGGCTCCCTCGCACTTGCCCCGCTAACATGGCCGCATAAGGTGGTCTCGAGCAATGACCCACCCCATCGACATCAGTGCCCCACCATGTGTCCCCAGCCCAAGCGCTCAAGCAAGGAAACAATGGTTCATCCCCCCCCCCCGCTAGCGCCATGTGCTTGGTCGGGATTCGTCCATACCTCAAGGCAGCTGGCACTCCGTACACACAATCATGGCGACACCTTGAATTTCAAAGCCTGCCATAAATTCCTGGACTTCCCGCTTGACAGTTGGCAGTGCCCGAACGAAAAATTCAAAAATTAGCGGCTTCCCACGCAAGACGAGGCCCGCTCGAGCAAAGATCACTCCCGACGCCGAGCAAGTTGACCTTAGGAGTTGGGGGGCTACTGTTATGGGGATCTCGAGTAGGCCTTCACTTGAGATTCGACGAAGAAAAGCAAGCTGACCGAGCAACTAGGGAGGTTAACACCTAACCATGGACCGAGCTATTGGGTCAAGTCAACCCGTAGAGTTGGCCCGACCGACCTGCCCCCATGAGAATGGCTGCATGCAAAGAGCAGGCGCGTGTCCTGCCAGGCCTTCCATGTGCAACACATGGTGAAAGTCGGGTGCAGAGCCTGAAACCATGTCCATTGATTGTGGCAGGCCTGGCACCCTAGCGACAGAGGGGGCCGTCCCACACTTTCATAATTGAAAAACTACATGTTGGCGTGTCTAAGTGAATTTGCTAGGGGCAAGATGCCAGCCACACTTTATAAATATTCCAGCACTTCCAATCCAAAGTACGCCATTAGTACTAATCACACTTTCTTGCTGTCTTACCTGAGAATCTAACTGACTTAGACGTTGGAGGGTCCTCGCTGCATCTAGGCTCCTTCTCTTGCCTTTTACTTGTGGCTCCACAGGCGCCAAACAAGGAGGACGGCGGCGAAACCCCGGGAGAGCTTCAGCTCCCGCATCCCTTTCAGTTGCTCACCAGAATTGGGCGACAACAATCTCTAACAATGCTAGAGGATGGTATCAATCCAGACCGTCCAGAAAATGGACCCCAATTTAGATACTGTTTCAAATAATTCTCCTTCCGTCAGTTTGATGGCCAGCGAACAGACGATCGGGAGAAGACTAGTAGCCAGCCCATCAGTGATCTTCACCATCCACGCATACACACGTTGACACGTTGAAATGAGGATCATTCTCTCTATCCCATCTTGGTATGAAAAGAAAGCTCTGGTCACCGAGATATCCAACATGTGCTCAACCTACTGTACGCCTAACTATATGAACGGCCTGGATAATCAAGTGGTGGGCCAGCAAATCTATGCTTTGATTATCCTTATTTTCCCTCTCTTTCGCATTCCACCCTTCTTCAAAAAGAATCCGTCTTATCTTAAATATCTCCGTCCCAAGTCCTGACTCACTTCAAAACAAGACTCCAAAAATCCAAACGTTCTCTCTACCCTCCTCTTTCTCTCTCTCGCAATGGTCGAAACAGAATCCTCCCTTCAAAACCCTAGCTCTCTCTCTCCAAACCCTAACAATCTCTCTCTCTCAGATCCCCAAACCCTCCCTCCTCCTACAAAACCTAATTTCTCTCTCCCTATCCCCGCCATCAGAGTCACCTCCGAGTTCGACAGCGACTCGGCCGTCTTCTTCCACAAGATCTCATGCAAGCTCTTCGATCGCCTCGCCAAGCTTAAGCTCTCCTTCCAGAACAACCGCAACGGTGAGATCTCTGACACCCAGATCAGCTTCGTAACGAAATACCTCTCCATCCTCTATGACCCTGAGGAACAGAATGCCCTTGTCAAGGGATCTTTCGATCTTGGCAGCAGATTGCAGTTCCGAGCTGCTCAGGACGTCAAGGTTCGGACATCTTCTCCTACTCCCTTTTTGTCTTCTTTCATTTTCTCGATATTTTATTTAATTGTAATTGGTCTCCTCAATTTTCATGCAAATTTAATTTTTTTCATTGGTTTTTATTGAATTTTGCAATTTGAATTTTATTTTATTTTATGCGGTTTGAATGAAAATATATTTCGTTGCTTTCTTTTCTTCAACTTTTATTTGTGTTTTTATTTTCTGATTGTTGCGAGCATATTCATATTGTAATTTCACTTTTATTTAATCATGTACTTGAGTTGGTCGGGAATCAGGGTCTCTCTCTCTCTCTCTCTCTCTCTCTCTCTCTCTCTCTCGTGCTGCTGTTTTATTTTTGGAAATCAGATTAGGTTTTATTTTTATTCTGTAGACAAAACAATTTTTTTTTTTTTTTTCTGAATCTGAAGTTCTTGGCTGCTAAAATATTGCAATTCTGAGTCCAAAATTTCATTTCCTGTTCTTTTCTTGAGTATTGGATTAATTTAATTTCAACCAACCAAACTTTTTTTTATTTTTTTTATTTTTTTATTTTATCTTTTAACTTGATTTTCATTCACAAATCTAGAGTCCTTTTTTCTAGATTTTTGTTCAAACTGCAGCAAGTTCAAAAGTTCTTTGAATTTCATTTAACATGTCTTGTTTCTTCTTTTGCTTTATATTTGTTGTTTGTGGTCGTGTGAACTCTCTGGCCAAGTGGGCAGGACTGGAATCTGCTTCTAATAGATACCTTTTGAAGCTTTTTAATGACTGTCTTTTATCTTGTTTAGTAGCTTCATTCTTTTGATGCAAAATGCTAAGGTTTGATATAGGAACTCCTAACTATATCATATCCTCTTGAAATAGTTGCAGCCCACATGAATTCACTGTTGGAGCTTCATCATTTCTTTTTTTGGAAATACTAAATTTATCTGTGGTTGTTGCCTCTACTACATTGTTCATTATCCCATTACTCATCCAGTTTTTTGGATGTTTCTGCATATGTTGCTGCCATGTCATGGAATATTGAACTCAAAGGCTTTATTTTCGCCTCATTATATGGCTGTGTATTCGCGGGTATTGCCTCTTCTTGGTAAACACATGATCAGATGAGTTTCTACTTTGGTACTGCGAAGACTTGTTTGTTTATGCAGGTCATCTGTTGTGATGGCCATTCCTGGACTTGTTTTCTGATTATTCAAGCATCCAGGATCTTGAGCCATTCAGAGAACCATTATTCTCAACTATGTATGGATTTATCGTGATCGGGCCCCTGATTCTTCTGACATTCTTCAAGCAGATGAAGGAAGCTTAGCACCGTTCAAGCCAGAGAGAGAGAGAGAGAGAGAGAGAGAGAGAGAGAGAGAGAGAGAGAGAGAGCTTAGGATATTGTCAGCTGAGGATTTGAATCTGAAATTTAATATTTGGAGTCTGCGTAACAGAGAATGTGATAGTTATGTTGGAAATTGTTAGTTTGTAGAAGTGTCATATCCTCTGACTAATCACAATTTGTGAAAGTACTCAGTTGACACTTCAGCGTGCAGCCAAACATGGGCAGATATGATTGGATACAGTTCATTTACCTTTTTTCTGCAAGGTCAAAACCAACGTTTTATTGGATTATTCTTCCTGAACCAAACTCAATAATGAACCATTTGCACCTATGGTACAGATAATGGCACCTGGATTAGGCTTTCAACACGCAATATGAGGGAAGTTGCAAGAAAAATAAAACAAGTGCCAATTGGATTCTTAGAACAGCTTGACAGAATTATTCTGAATGCATGCTACTCAAGATGAACTTGCTATCAATGAGTTGAGTTGACTTATGCATGAGAACGACAGGGAGTTTTAGTTATGGTAGAAGACAACAAAGTCACCCTTAAACTGATGAATTTGCAAGATTAACACTTGGTAATGGTTTGAAGATGTCAACTATCGGAACATCATATTGTGTGCGACAAGCAGTTCCTTGAAATGAATTTATTAAAAACACATCAAAGTTGCATGTCCTTTCAATATCCCTTGTTATGGGCATGTGGCAAAGATGGCTCAATTAGCACAAATCTATTTGGAAGAATAACACTTCTCGTAAGAAACCATGTCTATGGTAGAATTTATGCTTTTACAAAAGTAGTTTTGGGGAGTACACGATTTATGATGCTTTTAAGTTTTAACAATCAATAGCTATGGGAAAACAATATAAAATTTGTTATGGCCTGAAATTTATTAGGGCAGATGAAATGATCACTTTTGATGATAATGCTGATGCTATCTGCACTCTGTTAATTATTCATTTACAGGATTCCTGAGATTCATGACCCACAATCTTAATGCTAGTCATCAGATCTTTTTGTATTCTGTGTAACCTGCAAGCGGAAGAGTGAGGCATTTCACTAGTCAGTTTCTTGGAATAAAGGTGGAAAATAGGCCTGGCTGGTTGAGTGTTTCAGGTAGAACTGAGCAACTCATAGACAACATAATAATTGGAAATAATTTCACCAGAGTAAGTTGCTGGTAAGTTCATAATTATTCATTCTTTATTTCATCACAGTTGCTGAGAATTTTATTTCTGATCATGTTTAGAATACGGTGTGTGGATATTCATGCCATGGGTTTTGGAAAATGAGGACTGTCACATGCTTATAAAGGCACTCATTTTGATTGATGAATACAAGACAAATTTGCGAACAGGTACGATTACATGATTAGTGTGGAGTGTCTGGATATGGAAACAAAATCTAAGGCACATGAGACAACTATATGCTGCATGATACATGGTGTAGTGCCAAAAATCCAAATGCCATTTGTATGGTTGGTCGAAGATGTTTTAAAAAATATGCTCAGTTTTTAACGAGCATATTGATGCTCCCTAAATTGATTGCGGGATCTAATGATTGGATGATATGAGAAACCTTTTAAGCTGAGAGGAAGAATATCGTGGAGATCGCTCCTTGATGCTATCATTTGAAGTATTTGGAAGGAACAAAACAGAAGATTTTTTTTACAACTCTACTTTGATGGCTGGACTCAATGAGAAAATCGTCTCTCTTCTCAAGTTGGGAGATAGTATTGAAAGGAGTTTTGGAGGGGGATTTTGATGGATGTTGGAACAATGCGAGTCAGGCATGCTTGTGTGGACACACACAAACATCCAGGACCATACATGATCGATCAAGGGATGCATCTTGGCCACATAAGCTATCTGATTAAAGATCTAGACAATCAGATTATCCAGATTGGCTTGATCAAGGATGTGGATTAGATCAATGTCTAATGAGACACAAATTAATGGTTATTTTTGGCACTTATTTTATGGGCCACTTTTCAGCTATCAAACAATGTTTGAATGACATGAAGTTGGTCTTATTTGGAAGCCTATTGAGTTAGCTTTCAGATGTGCCCAAGATCATGCAGTTCCTGTACCATTTGAGTGATTTATGACTAGTTTAGCTAAAACCTTGTTGACTGATTGCTATGGATGGTGATGATCACGCGTGTGGCCCACTTCACATGGAGATTATGGTTTCTATTGTTTCATTTCATTATTACTTTGTTTAGTCCTTAAGGTGATGTATTAGCATAGAGTATAAGCATTTGGGCGTAAGTCATGGACTAACTTAACATGGGGGTATTTTTGTACTTTCACATGTATTATGAAAGCCCTAATGATAATAAGAAGGGAGGCTAGCGGCATTACCATCTTCTAAGCCTTCTCTATCTTTTCTCTTTAACCTTCTCAATCTAACTCAAGGAGCAAACCTATATGGTTGTGATAGGATTAAAGGGCATTTTGGTTAGTTTAATATTTTGTTGAAATAGATGGTTTGTATTAAAAGTATTGAATGGTGGATTATATTAGGCAATGTTTTAAATAGCTACGCTATATGGCGTATAGCTTATGCTACGTAGCGTAGCTTAGCCTTAATGCAACATAACTCATGAAAATAGCTTAGGTCGCATATAGCTTATGCTACATGATACTTTGCATATGCTATATGCTACACAAGGTGTCCCGTATCGGTTTTGGTGGGCGTAACGGTGCCCACCGTTTCCTTTACGGATACGGGATGGGCCATATCGGCTGATACGGCCCCGTATCGGCCGATACGCCCCCCGTAATGGTCCACTTTTTTTTTTTTGCCAAAAAAATCTAAAAAAATATGGATTAAATCTAGAAAATTCCAAACATCCCAAATATGCATTCATTTATAATTTTGAACATGTTTATGGTGGTGAAGCGGTCTACTCTTTGGTAAAAAAGCTATATCGGGCTGTCTGGTGAATTTATGAAGCTAATAACCTGGAATTAACTGCAGAACTTATAAATTCAAATTTCTAACTGTCTAATACCAATAATATGTATATTAGAATAAATGTAACATCAAAGTATTTCAATTTTCACATGTACTATTATTTTTTATAATTTACTTTATATTATTTACAATTTATTTACATACCTGAGGAGTGAGGAGTGAGGACTGAGGACTTGCAAAAAATAATGTATTAAGACTTCTCTTATCTTGAATCTATGTCCGACTCTTGTCCTGCCAATTGAACATTCTAAAGTAGAAAAAAAAATTAGTAATACCTGATATACTCCCCTGCAAGCATGTTGATTAAAGATTACTTGACTGGTTGTCACTTGTTAGGGGAGTTATTTTAAACACAAGTTCAACAATGTAAAGTGTGTGTTTTTTTGGTGAATGTATGACCATGTGGGTAATGGAAAAGACTCACCAAACCGGAACTCACCACCAAAATGAAAACCTGCTTTGTTGTGGTTGCTCAACCTCCACGTCGTCGTCGTCATCATCATCGGGTTGTTGCGGTCTTGTTGTTGCATATCCATAATATTCAGTGCCTGAGGGAAAGACCAGGTCAACGAAACCTGATGATGACTGATCCTGACTAGGCAAAGATTCTGACCCTGAGTGAGGATATCTACTAGTGCCCGTCGAATAGCCGTGCCCATACTGGTACTCGTATTCAGGGCCAGGCTGTTGAGATTGAGATGAATAACTTGGATTTGGTTCATATGGTAGATGTGGAGCAGCGTTAGGAGGACTACTCCAACATGAAAGTGGCGGAACAGGTTCCCTATAATCCCATTGGCTGTAAGAATACCCATAATTCATCGGATCATAGCCATACGCATGCTGATGTTCCAGATCTGTCGGTGTAGATTGCGGTGCAGGACCTGCAGGTGCACTACTGGAGCCAGGCTCTTGCTGGCTGTATCGTGACTCAGTACACTCATAAGTTCGGCCCCCTCGGCCTCGCTTGCTTCGTCGAAGTTCATCAGCCTCGCGATCCGTAGACGGCTGTATGGTATCAGTAGCCCCGGTGGGTTGAGCAATGCCAGAAGTGGGACCAGCATTAGGTGCATCATCATCATCATCATCATCATCATCATCATCATCATCATCTGTTTCAGTATCGCTAGAGCTTGCACTCTTCTGCTGAGTTTGCATGAAATCCGCCCCCCTTTCTGGGTCCAACACAAATGCACGACTCTCTTGCTGTGCTTTGCGTATTTCTGGGTCTTCAACTTCTATTTCTTCACTATCCTCTTCTATTTCCTTTTCCCTTACTTCCAACCAAGGTAGAAGTGGGTCATCCTCATCATAAATATTGTTCAAGTTTATTGGACAATAATCCACATCACCGGCATTATTGGTGTTAGTAGGCCTCCTTGAATGCATGCGCATTCTTAGCCTCATGTTGTAATGCATAAAGACAAGTCTATCTAACGTCCTAGTCTGAATTCTATTTCTATTCTTCGTATGAATAAGTGCAAAACAACTCCAATTTTTTTCGCAACTAGAGGAAGACGTTGTTTGGCTCAAAATCCTTACTGCAATTTTTTGGAGAGCCGGTGTGTCCTCTCCGAAATTTACCCACCAGTCGGCGGGGTGCAACCTAAGTACTGCATGTTGTGCAAGAGTATCTCCAAAGCTACCCTAGCGAGTTCCAAATATATCCAATTCATTCAAAGCCTTTATTTGTACATCTAAGTCAGGCTCTAATCTCTTTATCACGTTCTTTAATCCAATACGAATCTCATCATCCATAACAAATGATTGGGCATATCTATACCTAGGATTTAGGTAATAACCTGCTGCATGAATATCGTGGTGGAGCTGCTTTGTCCATCTTTTGTCGATCAAATTCCAGTAAGATTGCCAGCTTGAACAATCACGTTGAATTGCCAACTTCGCTTTATCCATGGCGTCGTAGAGGAAGCCCATCGTAGGTGCTTCATCGGTTTCAACAAGACGAAGTACCCTCATCAGTGGTTCCATCATCTTTAAAATTTTCTTAACCCTCTTCCAATATTTGTTGTCTCTTATGGTGTTTACAACATCAACCGGCGTCCCTGATGTCTTCTTCCCATATTTTGTGTTGAGCCATTGTTGGGAAGCAAACATTTCACTCAACTCTCCCCTATGCTGATACAAACTCTTTAAAGCTATAAAGTTTGTTGCAAATCTAGTCGCCGCTGGCCTAAGCAACTCTCGTCCCTTCGTGAACTTCTTCATTATTGCAACTAGGTGATTATGGTTGTAAATAAATGTTGTCACTTCTTTTGCTTTTTCAACCATTTCTTTGACATTCTTTCTCTTTCCAATATCTTCCAATATAAGATCAATACAATGTGCAGCACACGGTGACCAAAATATATGTGTTCTTTTTAGCATCAACAAATTTCCTGCAGACTTATATGTTGCTTCATTATCTGTCACAATCTGCACCACATTCTCCTCCTCAATCTCATCCACTACTTTATCCATCAAGCTAAAAATATATTTAGCATTTTTTATTTCATCCGAGGCATCAATTGACTTGTGGTACACTGTTCCCAAGTGGCAATACACCATGAAGTTGATCATGCTGCGTCTTGTTGGGCCAGTCCAACCATCACACATGATCGTGCATCCTCTGGCCTGCCATATGGGTTTAAAGGTATTTACGTATGCCTTTGTATCTGCATACTCTACGTCTGTCCATTTTCCCCTAATCTCCTTGGCTGTGGGAGCTTTAATTCCTTCACCTGCTTCTGCTGCTGCATCAATTACCACCTGCCAATATGGAGAGTTTGCCGCATTAGGGGGTATGTTGGCATGTATAAATAACTTTGCTGCTGCCCTACCCAGTTTCTCAACAGAAGTTCTACTCCACATTTGTTTTATCTTCTTTTGTTTACTAGATTCTTTCCTAAAGAGGATCGGATCAACAGAGGGTCTCCTAGGCACATCTTCTTCTTCCACATCTACATCTATAGGATGACGAGCTACGCCTACATGTGAAGATGTGCCCCGCCGGCTGCTAAACATATGCCTTAATCCACCAAACATACCCCCTCCAACCCTAGCTGTACTTCCTGTTGGGGTTGCAGTTGTACTCCCCTGGCCACTCCCACTCCCACTCGCACTTGAACCAAACGTGCGTCGACGTTCTTCCTCTTCACGAGCATAGCGCACGCTCTCTCCTAGCTATAGTCATTTCTCGATCAGAATCTTCCCCAGAATCAATGATGTCTTCGCCACGAACGCCCATATATTCTGGACCAAACACCTATTGTCGGGCCGCATCTAGGATATCATCTTTCTTTTTCTGCACAGCAGCTCGTTTCCCCTTTGACTCATCTAAATTGGCTTGCATCAGTATCATTATCTCTTTGGGAACTTTGGTGCATCCTGCAACTTGACCCTTTCGATTTGCCAAATGTTGTTTAAGTCGCGTAATTCCACCACTTATTACTCTATCACAATAGTTGCATTTTATTTGGTGCCTTCCACCACCTACCCTCTGACAATGTTCCCATCCAATATCCTCATTTGCAGTTCCACTTCCAGTTCCAGACATTTTTTAATTAGAGATGGCTTATGTGATGTGGCTATGTCACTTAGATACTGAGTCTAAGAGTGAAATACTTAGATTTTAAAACTTATAAATGTAATTGTAAATCTTAAATACAGATAATGAAATCAAGTACTAACTACTAAATTCAAATACTAAACCTTATGGGCTACAGCCTACCAAGTACAACTACGAAGCTCCAAAACGGCAAAACCTGTCGAAAAAATAAAAATATAAACATACATTAGTCATTACTCATTAATCTGTAAATATGATTCTCCATGTTTTTGAAAAAAAATGATTTTCTCTAATTTTTAAAATTATTCCGAAATTAAAAAAATACAAAAAAAATAACAAACCATATGCATAATCTGTAAAATGCACATGATTATGTTCTATTATAAGTAACACATTTTATCCAACCTTTAAACCAGAATTTTTTTTTGAAAAAGATGATTTTCCCTAATTTTTAAAATTATTCCGAAATTAAAAAAATACCAAAAAAATAACAAACCATGTGCATAATCTGTAAAATGCACATGATTGTGTTCTACTATAAGTAACACATGTTATCCAACCTTTAAACCATAATTTTTTTTGAAAAAAATGATTTTCCCTAATTTTAAAAATTATTCCTGAAATTAAAAAATACAAAATAAATAGCAAACCATGTGCATAATCTGTAAAATGCACATGATTATGTTCTATTATAAGTAACACATGTCATCCAACCTTTAAATCATAATTTTTTTTTGAAAATATTAATTTTCCCTAAATTTTAAAATTATTCCGAAATTAAAAAATACCAAAAAAAATAACAAACCATGTGCATAATCTGTAAAATGCACATGCTTATATTCTATTTTAAGTAACACATATTATCCAACCTTTAAACCAGAATTTTTTTTGAAAAAAATGATTTTCCCTAATTTTTAAATTTATTCCGAAATTAATCCGAAATTAAAAAAATACAAAAAAAAAAAAGCAAATCATGTGCATAATCTGTAAAATGCACATGATTGTGTCCTACTATAAGTAACACATGTAATCCAACCATTAAACCAGAAAAAAAACATGATTTTTACTAATTTTTAATATTAATCCGAAAATAGACAAATTAAAAAAAATATAAAAAAATATAAAAATCAGTTGCATAATCTTGAAATACACATTTTAACATTTTACAATGGCTACAACATGATATCAAGGTGGAAAAAAAGTGATTAGAGGAAGAAAAATGTATAAATGCCTATTTTCGGATTTCTTCGAAAAATGGCCCACGGAGCTTCGATTCATCCAAATCGTAGAAATTGGTCGTTTTAATTCTCCAAAATAGACTAATTGTGGTCGTTTTTAGCAAAAGAACAGATTAGAAAAGAAATGGGGGAAGAAAAGTGTGAAGAAATTACAAAACAGCAAGTATTTATTAAAAAAAAAAAAGTTAACCGTTTTTTGACCGTTACGGGCCAAATATTCGGGGTCCCGTTTTGGACCCCGTATCGCGTGACGGTCACGGCCGTATCCGTTACGTATCGGCCAATACGGCCGATACGTAACCGATACGGGACACCTTGACGCTACATGTACTATGCTACATGCTATGTAGCTCACCTTGTAAGTTATTTTTTCACTCTAACATTAAAATCAATTAATGTTTTCAATAATTTGTTACTTTCGTTTATTTTCAGTAAAAATTAGTTAATCTTTTCAATGCTTTTAGTAAAATAATATAAGTAAGAATATTAAATCAGTTTCATTGCTCTTTCTTTACTTGTATACTTAATCATTGCCCTTTCCTATTCTTTAAGTTACATTTGGTTGCACCAAATATCACAAAATTTTGTTAAATTTCATCATTAATCACTCTAATTTAGTGCAAAATATCATGAAATTGGTGCAAACAAGCGCAACCTTTTAAAAATCCAGAAATAACATGTAGCTTATGATACATGTGCTCGCTTCCCCAAGTATAGGGTTGCAATGTAGTAATAATCTTGGTAAGACCGAGGTCGATCCACAGAGACTTATGTAGGAGTCCACAAAACACTTCCAATAGTTCTACTAAAGAGCTAACAAACAGATTTGTAGAAGATTGTAATGTTGAATTAAACTAAAGGTAATCAATTAATAAGAAGGCAGTAGGGGTTCAAGGATCCACTTGTAGCAATCCTTGATGCTCAATTCGCTGTGGTTTTTCACTTTCTCAACTAGAATCGAAATTAAGATCTATCTAGTCGGATGATAGAGTAGTTAAACCAAACAATCTGTCATATGTAAGATCAATGTATATGATTCACTCAATGCAAGCTAGGACGAGCATACTCAATTGCATAGGTCAGTCCCAATTCCAATAGGCTAAGATCACAATCATAACCATCATTAAATCCTGTCACAAGACAAAACTAGATCATGATTTGAACTTGATTCAAATCACATGCACAGTCTCACATACTTTAGAATTTCCAGAAAAGTAGACTTTTGGTAAGAAGTTCCCACATGAAAATCATAAATCTAGAGCGTATTCCAATTCCTTAGATCATACAGATCTAGACTAGTTCACAATAATTAAGAATTCAAGCAATTCTTCCAAACATCCATGAGTCATCATAAGACTAAGAAAAACTACTTAGTACTGGAATTAAACTTCAAACCATTGTTCTTAAACATGAAATCCAACTTAAAACCAAATCAAACGAATTGAAACATCTTAGATTCACTACAAGCTTCACCTCTTAGCCCTAACTAAGAGGTTTAGCCGTTCATGATCCAAGGAAGCATGAAAAGCAAACTAGGAAGAGTTGGAGAACTCCAAATCCGACTTCCGCCGTGCTCAATCCCTTCTCTGATGCCCTAGGAACGATCCCTAGGTGTCCTTTTATGGTGGGGAAGCTCCGCAGCGTCGGAATCTTCTAGAATTTGCATAAGGATACGCAGTGTGCAGAGAAATCCGGAGCTTGTAGAACACGCCCAGTTATGCAGACTACCGGTCGCACGACCGGTCTGAGCTTCGGGACGACCGGTCGCACGACTGGTCGCAAAAGTGCGAAAAACGTCCTGAGAGTTTTGGGAAATTCCGAGCCCACAAATTTAATTCAAGGACCGGTCGCACGACCGGTCTGAGCAGTGGACGACCGGTCCTGGGCTATGGACGACCGGTCGGACGACTGGTCTTGTGCACATTCTTCTGCTTTCTTTCTTCTTTTCTCTGACTTCTTTCTTTCATCCTTTGACGCTTAGTCCTTTGATCTTCTTTGCTTGTAAATGGCGTCTTTAAGTCTCCAATTGATGAATCCTCTCTCTCATCCCTAAAATCACAAATCCATGCATTAGATTAGTCGTTAATTCATGAAAACCTTGCATAATGAGTGATGAATTGGGGTTAGAATATGCACAATGAAGAGCTCAACACACCCCCCAACCAGCATTTTGCTAGTCCCGAGCAAAACATGCGTGAAACCAATTCCATTCTCCAAAACTCAACTCTCCCTCTGAAACTATTCTCCTATACATCCCAAGCCACACAAGTGTAAGAGTTAGAAAAATTAGGTGATAGAAGTTGAAACCGTAAACTCTCAAAACATAATAAGTGTCCATATGAAATTCCCGCTGATTGGTTGATAAATAGAAGAACTTGAACAAATTCAACCTAGTGTGCATAGTGAAAATTCATCTCATGAGTTTCTAGGATTATCTTCTTCATAGATCAACTAGACTATAGATCTCAAGGTATATAGAGCAACAACAAGCCAATGACAGGAATTTGCCTTACTGTCCTTCCGACGGCTTTCACACTACGTCCCATTTCCGGCTTTGGTTACGGGTAGACCATCCCCTGGTTGGTAATAGGTAGCCCTAATCGGAATTTTCCACCATTTTTCCATCATTCCCAATTTCATCCTTCCTTTTTCTTTTAAATTAGATAGGATTTTTAGAAATCCATATCTTTCGTTATTTTCCTATGGACAAGGATGGACAAAGTACCCCGGCTTGGTTTCTCTACACCTTAAATCAAAGTCTAGCTAATCCACAAATCACATAATCCTTTCAACGCATGAAAATCGTGTAATGTGAACTAGGTGTAAAAGTGTTCAAATTTTCTATCAATCACATAAATAGGGGAATTCACATATAAAACCATTATGCTAAGAGAAGTTCAAGACTTACAACATCATACACTTCGTATCTCCTCCTCTTATGCTCGTATCATCTCGAATGCATAGTAAGGTTTTCTAAAAGAGTTTTGAAATTTTAGAAAATTTGAAAAAAATTCCTACATAATTGCTCGAGATGTTACAAAACGCTGGATTCATCCAAGTGATCCTACACCCCCCAACCAAATTTTGTATTGTCCTCAATGTAAAAGATGTTCAATGAGCAAAACATGAGAGCAATTCTAAAAATAAAAGGGAGTGAGGAATGATGGTACCTGAGAGAATGAAAAGTGGAATTCTACCTCCTTCTAACAAACCTAAGAAAAAGTAAACAAAAGCAACAAAATCCTAATCCTAATCCTAACTACTCTATACCTCCATCAGACTAGGAGATCAATCATCCTGATACACAAGATCAGTCAGAGGTATGGATATACCTTCTGAAGGAAACTTCTCAAAGAACGGCTTTAATCGCTGACCATTCGCCTTAAAGATGTTTCCGTTCCTTGGATTTAACAACTCGACGGTCCCATATGGGTAGACAGTTTGCACAATGTAGGGACCGGTCCATCAAGATCTCAATTTCCCGGAAATAAATGTAGGCGAGAATTATACAGAAGGACTTTTTGATTAATTGTGAATGTCTTACGAAGAATGTTCTTATCATGGAACACCTTCGTCTTGTCCTTGTAAATTCTCGCATTTTCATAAGCTTCGTTCCGGAGTTCCGCAAGTTCATTCAATTGTAGTTTACGCAACGAGCTAGCCTTATCAGAATCAAAATTCATCTTCTTTATTGCCCAATATGTCCTATGTTCCAACTCTACAGGCAAGTGACAAGCCTTCCCATAGACAAGTCTATAGGGAGACATTCCAATAGGGGTCTTAAAAGCGGTACGGTAAGCCCAAAGCGCATCGGTAAGTCGAAGCGACCAATCCTTGTGATCGGGGTTTACCGTTTTCTCCAAAATGTGTTTAATCTCCCTATTAGATATCTCAGCTTGTCCACTTGTTTGTGGGTGATAGGGGGTGCTCACTTTGTGATTTACGCCATATTTCTTCATTAAGGTTTCAAATGGGCGATTACAAAAGTGAGACCCTCCATCACTTATGATGACTCGAGGTGTTCCAAACCGGGAAAGAATATTCTCTTTTAAGAAACGAATGATTGGTTTATGGTCATTATTCCGGCATGGGATCGCCTCGACCCATTTGGACACATAGTCAACGACAAGCAGGATATATATGTTTCCAAAAGAAGATGGGAATGGACCCATGAAATCGATGCCCCAACAATAAAAAATTTCGATTATAAAGATGGGATTAAGTGGCATCATATTTCTATGGGAGATTCCTCCCAATTTCTGATAAGGCTCACATGTTTTGCAAAACTCATGTGTGTCCTTGAACATAGTGGGCCAATAAAACCCACATTGCAGAATTTTGGCTGTGGTCTTCTTAGCCGAAAAGTGGCCACCACATGCCTGAGAATTACAGAAGGAGATGATACTTTGTTATTCATCATCTGGCACACATCTCCTTATGATTTGATCGGGACAATACTTAAATAAGTATGGGTCGTCCCATAGGAATTTTCGCACCTCAGTGAAGAACTTATCCTTATCTTGCTTTTTCCAATGTGTAGGTATCGTACCTGTAGCAAGACAGTTAGCAATGTCCGCATACCATGGCAATTGGGAGACTTTAAAAAGTTGTTCATCAAGGAACATGTCATTGATCGCGGTCATTTCAGGGGAATCGGTGAGAACAAGTCGAGAGAGATGGTCAGCCACTACATTTTCTACTCCTTTCTTATCACGTATCTCTATGTCAAATTCCTGGAGTAGAAGGATTCATCTTAACAACCGTGGTTTAGCATCTTTCTTAGAGAGAAGGTACTTAAGCGCGGCATGGTCAGTGAATATGATGATCTTGGATCCAATCAAGTAGGACCTAAACTTGTTCAAGGCAAAAACTACGGCTAAAAGTTCTTTTTCTGTAGTAGTGTAGTTTGCTTGGGCTGAGTTTAAGGTTCTACTTGCATAGTAGATAACACATGGCTTCTTCTCTTTTCTTTGGCCTAGCACGGCTCCAATAGCATAGTCGCTTGCATCGCACATAATTTCAAAATGAAGGCTCCAATCAGGTGGTTACATTATGGGAGCACATGTCAACATACCTTTTAAGTGTGGTAAAGGCATTTTAACAGTCTTCATTCCACTCGAACTCCACTGAATTCTCCTTTTGAAGTAGGTTACATAAAGGACGAGAGAGTGAACTGAAGTCCTTTATGAACCTTCTATAAAATCCCGCGTGTCCCAAAAAGGACCGCACATCTCGTATGCTCTTGGGTGGTGGAAGGTTAGAGATAAGATCGATTTTCACTTTGTCCACCTCGATTCCGTTTTGTGAAACGATGTGACCAAGTACAATTCCCTTTTGAACCATGAAGTGACATTTCTTCCAATTCAACATAAGGTTCTTCTCTTCACATCTTTTCAACACAGATTTCAAGTGCACAAGGCGCTCATCAAAGCTACAACTAAATACTGAGAAATCATCCATGAAGACTTCGTGAATTGTCCCCACCATATCAGAAAAGATACTCATCATACATCGCTGAAAAGTGGCGGGGGCATTGCATAGTCCAAACGGCATCCGTCGATAGGCGAAAGTGCTGAATGGACATATGAATGTAGTCTTTTCTTGGTCTTTATGGGCGATCTCTATTTGGTTGTACCCTGAATAGCCATTAAGGACGCAAAAATGGGAATGACTCGCCAACCTTTCTAAAATTTGATCAACAAACGGTAGGGGGAAGTGGTCTTTCCTCGTGACAGTGTTTAGCTTTCTGTAGTCAATGCACATTCTCCAACCGGTAGTGACTCTGGTTGGTACGAGTTCATTGTTGGCATTGGCTACAATGGTTATTCCGAATTTCTTAGGCACCACTTGAGTTGGGCTCACCCATTGACTATCGGATATTGGGTAAATAATACCCACATCCAATAGTTTCACTGCTTCGGCCTTAATCACATCCTTCATGTTTGGATTGAGTCGTCTTTGTGGTTGTCTAGATGTCTTCGCATTCTCCTCAAGGTGTATGCGATGAGTACAAATCAGTGGGTCTATGCCTTTGAGATCCGCAATCGACCACCCAATGGCACTCTTGTGCTCTATTAGAGTGACAATTAGCCTACTCTCTTGTTCCTCATCCAAGTGGGAAGAAATCACCACCGGATATGTCTCATCTTGACCTAAATAGACATATTTCAACTCACTTGGTAATGGTTTTAGGTCGAGTGTTGGTGCCTTGATATTGGATGGGAGGGGCTTGTTCTCATTTACGGGTAAAGGTTCAAATAGGGCCCTCCATCTTTTGTTATTAAGCACCGGCATCACATCTAAAATGGCATCCATCTCTTGTATTGTGTCATCATTTATCTCATAAGAGTGGGCCACACATGCCTCCAAAGGGTCGGAATATAATGTCAGGGGGAATGTATTTTCCACGAATGATTCAATCACATTTATCTCGTGGATCTCATAATCAACTTCCCGTGGTTGTTTGCATAAATCAAATATATTCAGCTCAAGTGTCATATTTCCAAAGGACATTTGTACAAGCCCGTTTCTACAATTGATAATTGCATTTGAAGTTAGCTAGGAAAGGGTGGCCAAGTATGACGGGAATTTGAGCACCGGTACCTATCATGGGATGTGTATCCAAAATAATAAAGTCTACTGGGTAGTAGAATTTATCAACTTGGACTAAAACATCCTCAATCACTCCTTTCGGTATACGAGTAGATCTATCAGCAAATTGGAGTGTGGTTTTGGTGGGTTTCAATTCACCTAACCGAAGTTGTTCATAAACGGAGTACGGAATGAGGTTAACACTTGGCCCTAAATCGAGTAAGACTTGTTTAATTCGGTAGTCTCTTATGATGCATGAGATGGTTGGGCTACCCGAATCCTTGTATTTTTGGGGCACCTCTTGTTTGATAATGGCACTCAAATTCTTAGTCAGAAGTACTTTGTTGTAAACATTGTGTTTTCTTTTGACTGCGCACAATTCCTTTAGAAATTTGGCATAGGATGGTATTTGCTTTATGGCATCCAACAATGGAATGTTAATCTTCACCTGCTTGAAAACTTCTAAAATTTTCAGGTTTTTGTCTAAAGGTTTGGGTGAAATCAACCTTTGGGGAAATGGGGCAATCGGCTTGTATTGCCTTTCCGGTTCTTTCTCTTGTGGAGTGTTGTTTGAGCTATCATCCTCTTTGGAATTTTCCGGATCCTTAGGCTTTGGGGCCTTCACCGGATTAGATTTATCAATTATTTTCCCACTTTTCAAAGTGGTGATAGCTTGAACATGCTCCGTATGTTGGGAGGATTAGCTTGCGTCTTGTATCTCAAATTGGGTTCTTAGGTCAGGAAGAGGTTGGGCAGGAAGTGTGCCTTTCTCCCTAACACTGAGGTGAGATTCAACTGTAGCCATTGAAGTTTTCAAGTCATTGATGGCTTGAGTTGAACTTTGATTAAATTTCAATTACTCTTGCATGAACCCATCTATTTTCAGAGAATTAGTCTTGTTATATTCAGCTTGAACTGATACGAATGCACCCAACATCTCCTCTAGCGTAGCTTTTGGTGTAATGACTAGGGATTGACCTAGTAAAGGTTGAGCTTGAGGGATATTGTTTGCATTCGCAGTGGGTCCATTCCTCCAACTGAAGTTGGGATGGTTCTTTCAACTAGAATTAAACGTGTTTGAGTTTGGAGCACCAAATTGTCGTTGATAACTGTTTATGGCATTTGATTGTTCTTGTAAGATGTCTTGAACCGCTGAAATTGTGGGACAATCTAGTGTTATATATTGATTTCCGGCACAAATTCTACAAACAGTTTCAACGTCATTAGAGTTGATCGTCTCTCCTTTCTTTAATTCCATTGCCTCGACTTTTCTTGTGAGGCTAGCCACACGTGCACTTATGCTATCCTCTTCTGATAGGACATAAATTTCTCCTTTTTCCTTTTGTTGGCTAGTCTTGGAATTTGTTGGTTTAGATGTAACCCAAGACTGTGCATTCTCAGCCAATTCCTCCAAATAGCCCATGCTTCCTCGGCTTCCTTATTCATGAATTCCCCATTACACATCATCTCTACGAATTGGCGCATGGGTGAAGTCAGTCCTTCATAGAAAAAGCTTATAACCCGCCAAATTTCATAGCCATGATGTGGGCATGCATTTAATAAGTCATTGAACCTCTCCCAACATTGGAAGAAGGTCTCATCTTCCTTTTGGGCAAAGTTCATGATAAGGCGCCTCAACATGTTCGTTTTCTGAGTAGGGAAGAATTTTTTTATGAACTCCCTATGCATATCAGTCCATGCAGCAATTGATCTTGGCCTTAATGCATGAAGCCAACCTTTAGCTTTATCTTTAAGAGTAAAAGGAAATAATTTAAGCCTTACCACATCATCAGTTACGTTTGCAAAGTGCATGGTGGTTATTACCTCATCAAATTCCTTAAGGTGTTGATAGGCACTTTCACTGTCTAATCCATGGAATCTCGAAAGGAGTTGGATTACTCCCGGTTTCAAATCTACATTCCTTGCATTTTGTGGAAAAACTATACATGAGGGAGTGCTCGCTCTTGCTGGTTGCAAGTAATCACGTAATGTTCTTGGTCGGGGAACATTATCAACCACATTCTCTCCCGTTTCGGTTTGATTTTGGCCCAGATTTTGATTGGCCATAGGATTGGGTTGATTTACAGCCATACTTTCAGACAAAATTGGAGAATTTAGATGTCTCCTAGCACGTGGTTCTCTGTCAATTCCTTCAACTATTCCCCCTTCACTAATGAGTTGGTTATTGGAATCCCGAGCCCAATATGGCATGCAAATCCTAAAAGTATGAAGCAAGAAAGAAAGAAGAATTCTTCCTTCCTTCCCTTACTCTTCTCTAAGACCGAAGCACAAGGTGTCTTGCAATGGCTAGGCCAGAAGTAAGGATAGAGACCGATTTCTCTTGGTCAATACGGGTTCAGAGAACTCCTCACCCACTCTTTGAATCTTTTGAGAAAAGTGCGGAAAAAGAAGAAAGAGGAGTAGAGGTGAGAAGAGAAATCTCTGAGCACAAGGTGATCCAAGACGGCAGTGCCGACCAATAGGAATCAAGGCAGCACAAGGCTAACCCATCAGAGATCCAAAAAGGAGTCTCCACCCACTCTACAAGAGATGAATATGATAGGAATGAATAGGAGAAGAAGAAGAGTAAGGTTAGAAAGACAGAACCTGATTTGAGACTAACTTCTTCTTCTACTTCCTAGAAATCCCTGCAAGAGAAAAAAATCAAAATAAAACAAACTAAGTTAGTACTAGAATCCTAAAAATCCTAAATATATACTATTTTCAGAAATTTTGTGAAAAACTGTCAAAGTCCCCGGCAACGGTGCCAAAAACTTGTTCGCTTCCCTAAGTGTAGGGTTGCGATGTAGTAATAATCTCGATAAGACCGAGGTCGATCCACAGAGACTTATGTAGGAATCCACAAAACACTTCCAATAGTTCTACTAAAGAGCTAACAAACAGATTTGTAGAAGATTGTAATGTTGAATTAAACTGAAGGTAGTCAAGTGTAGGGTTGCGATGTAGTAATAATCTCGGTAAGACCGAGGTCGATCCACAAGGACTTATGTAGGAATTCACAAAACACTTCCAATAGTTCTACTAAAGAGCTAACAAACAGATTTGTAGAAGATTGTAATGTTGAATTAAACTGAAGGTAATCAATTAATAAGAAGGCATTAGGGGTTCAAGGATCCACTTGTAGCAATCCTTGATGCTCAATTCGCTGTGGTTTTTCACTTTCTCAACTAGAATCGAAATTAAGATCTATCTAGTCGGATGATAGAGCAGTTAAACCAAACAATCTGTCATATGTAAGATCAATGTATATGATTCACTCAATGCAAGCTAGGACGAGCATACTCAATTGCATAGGTCAGTCCCAATTCAAATAGGCTAAGATCACAATCATAACCATCATTAAATCCTGTCACAAGACAAAACTAGATCATGATTTGAACTTGATTCAAATCACATGCACAGTCTCACATACTTTAGAATTTCCAGAAAAGTAGACTTTTAGTAAGAAGTTCCCACATGAAAATCATAAATCCAGAGCGTATTCCAATTCCTCAGATCATGCAGGTCTAGACTAGTTCACAATAATTAAGAACTCAAGCAATTCTTCCAAACATCCATGAGTCATCATAAGACTAAGAAAAACTACTTAGTACTTGAATTAAACTTCAAACCATTGTTCTTAAACATGAAATCCAACTTAAAACCAAATCAAACGAATTGAAACATCTTAGATTCACTACAAGCTTCACCTCTTAGCCCTAGCTAAGAGGTTTAGCCGTTCATGATCCAAGGAAGCATGAAACAACTAAAAAAAACATAAAAACTAAAAAGCAAACTAGGAAGAGTTGTAGAACTCCAAATCCGACTTCCGCCGTCTCCCACCGTGCTCAATCCCTTCTCTGATGCCCTAGGAACGATCCCTAGGTGTCCTTTTATAGTGGGGAAGCTCCGTAGCGTCGGAATCTTCTAGAATTTGCGTAAGGATACGCAGTGCGCAGAGAAATCCGGAGCTTGTAGAACACGCCCAGTTACGTAGACGACCGGTCGCACGACCGGTCTGAGCTTCGGGACGACCGGTCGCACGACTGGTCGCAAAAGTGCGAAAAACGTCCAGAGAGTTTTGGGAAATTCCGAGCCCACAAATTTAATTCAAGGACCGGTCGCACGACCGGTCTGAGCAGTGGACGACCGGTCGTACGACCGGTCTTGGACAGTCTAGTGAGTTTTGGGCACAGGGCCCCTCTGTTGAGTGATCGGACTGGTCGGACGAGTCTTGGGCTATGGACGACCGGTCGGATGACTGGTCTTGGGCACATTCTTCTGCTTTCTTTCTTCTTTTCTCTGACTTCTTTTTTTCATCCTTTGACGCTTAGTCCTTTGATCTTCTTTGCTTGTAAATGGCGTCTTTAAGTCTCCAATTGATGAATCATCTCTCTCATCCCTACAATCACAAATCCATGCATTAGATTAGTCGTTAATTCATGAAAACCTTGCATAATGAGTGATGAATTGGGGTTAGAATATGCACAATTAAGAGCTCAACAACATGCTATGTAGCTTATGCCTCATGCTTTAGAGGGATGAATGCTATGCTACACGTTATTCACTATTTAAAACACTGTTATTAAGGTATCTTTTTCTTTAATAAAGAGTATATTTACACGTAAAGACTCTTTTCTGAATGGTTACGATCGAATAAAAAAGTTATTTTTGGGGTTATAGCATGTATTGCTCCCTTGTTGCATGTATTGTTTTTAATAGAAGTAGAATGGGGGATTATTGTGAGTACTAGTGTAGCAGCTATTATATTGTTGGTTTTCAACCACTCCATTAAAATTTTCTTTATATTGAGTTGGTGAAGAAATTTTGTGCTTTGATCTTAAAAAAGGGGTATTTATTTGAATAGAGTTTCTCCCTTTACAATGTGTCACCCACCCACACCCCCCTCATAGGTGGTTGGTGGAAACTAATGAGGAATCCTAGCAATTTAGGATTTGGGGTTATTGTGTGGGGTGGAAATGCTTTGATTAAGCTTGTCTTACTAGTCGTGGCAGAATCAGTGATTGTAGCAGAATGCATGTTGATTAAAGTGGGGCATCTTAACTCCTCTTTCAATGGGCTACTAATTGTGGAGGGGGATCCGAGAAATGCTATAACTTTGGTCTCTGGAAGATGTATTGCCTTTTTTAGATTTGCCTTTCATTTGCGAGATTAAAGAGAGACTTCTTCTTGCAAGTCATGAATAGGTATGTTTAAAGCAAAGTGAACCCCATTGCTGAACTATGACTGTGTGGTACTGGCCAAGATGACCTCCCCATTCAAACACAAGATTAACTCCTGTCGGATGATAGCCACTGTCAAACCCTTTGCGTCCCGGGTTCAGTGGGTCTTTCCCCAACCTAACCAGATCTAATGGGAGTGGAGATCCACAACTAGGTCTACCTGATAATGCATACTGTTGCCTTTCCCACTTAGGTGATTGTTGATGTGGTAAAGGCTCCATGTTTTGACCCTACCATACCCTAGAGGGGTTTTCTAGTTATTTCTTATATATTGATTTCTATTGTCCATTGTCTTAATGGATAGTTGTTTCTCTCTTTATTTCACAAATTTTATTGTTGCCGATAAAAGAAAGAGATTTTCAATGAGCATGATGGTTGATGCAAAATGGTTGTCCTCTTTACCAATGATGAAATGATGGGAGTTGGGAATGTCGATATTGATAATCATTTGCTTTTTCCTACCTTGATTTGGTGATGAAGAATATGGCGCTTACATTGATGTTAAAGTGCGTAATTGTATAAAAAGCTTTGAAAATAATTGGTCGTTTTGTTTATAATGTTCTTTCCTCTGCAACTGCATACTTCCTCTGTTTCCTTGATGTGTCTTTTGGTGTAAAGATTGACCAAGTTTTGGAATTGCGGTACCATTGTATTTGCTTTTTGAGTCAGATAAGGATCCCTCAAGCCTTAAGGATTGGTTTGGTAGTAGGATGCATAATATATTGTGGTAGGAACATTTACTGTGAAGGTGCAAAACATTTAATGCAAAGGTGCACTTGTCACAACTGTTACTTCATTTCTTTGTTGTTTTAGCAATCAAATAGCATCATAGTTTAAAAGTTTAACAATTTGTGGAAGTTTTTTTTCATGAACATTTCCACCCTTTTCAACACTATGAACACAAATGAAGCGAAAAGGTGTTACAATCAGCATTGCAGCAAATGTTCGTACCAGAGTATATTTTGTCTCTTACTACCAATCAGACACTACACTGTTAAACATAAAAATGGGAAGCTTACATGCATTTGTTGAAAATCAAATGAAAAGTGGTTATCACTTCCAAATGTTCACCGAGTACTAATTTCATTCTTATCTTGGATATTGAAAGTAGTAGCATGTGTTTCTAATGGTTCACATATCTTTTGTTACCTCTCTTGCACCAAAATGTGCCGTTTCATGTCTTTATTTCATCTATACTTAAAAATAATCACATGTTCTTTGTTGTTTATTGTCTCCTCAAAACATTGATGAAATGTGTTGTTTTGGATACTATGTTGGGCAAACTTGTAGTCCTTTCCTAAGACAACTCATGTTTCAGAGTGGTCAGATTGGAGACACAAATTATTTTCGTGTAGGATGTTCAGCAAAGTGTTTATCTATGTCATGTACTAGCAATGATTACAAGTCTATTCTCTCTTGCATTAACTTGGGTAGTGTATTCTTGTTCAAGTATCACCATAGAAAGGTATGGTTCCTTCATAGCAAGTTTTTCCCCCCCACATATATTGATGAATTTTACATTGAAAACTTCCGTATGGTTTTGTTCGCTAAGTATAAACATGCTTATACTTTTTTCTTCTATTTTTTTTATTGGCCGATAGCTTATTTAAAGAATTTTTGTTACTCTGTTGATTTTTCTTTCTATATCTCATATCTTTTCATGCTTGAGAAAGTATCTCTGAGCATGAATCTCAAGATATGTTGTTTCGAGGATTTCTTTAAGAAGAACTACATTGTCTCGATTTCTACTTTTCAACCAAATAATTCTTAGGTTTCTTTTGAAGTTCCATTTGAACATTTCCTTATGGACAATGGTGATTGATATGCCACTGAACTAACTTATTGATAGCAATAGAGTAGACTTGCATCCTTTGAGACTATTTGTCATGTTACTTGTGGGTGAGAGAAATGCGTGGGAGAAGATGAGAGAGGAATAGAGAACACAATGACAATGGTTTTAATAATTTCTCAAATAAATAAGTATATGTTGGTCAACCCCATTCTCTTACCCTCCTATAACAGTTGATTGGTTGTTCGGATCACAACATCATCGCTAAAAGAAAGATGTGAGGATTGAGTGACTAGGGCATGTGGAGGTCAAGGTCCAATAATCAGCATTTCTTGCTTGCCAAATCAAGTAAGTGTGTTTCATTGGTTCATTTTGGCTGTCGAGTGACCTATAGTTGCACAAAGTATGGAGCAAATGGATAGAATTCACTTGCATGTGATGCCTAGCATATTTAGCCTAGCCCTAGCTAGTTGAGCAATAATCATGGTGTTTATGCATCACTGGCCCAAAAAACTGATACGTATTGGGTAAGTTTTCATCCTTGGCGATTTCGTACAAACTTGAAATAAACTGAAGCAAGCACATTGGGGAAAAACGTGAAAAGTTTGTTTTTTAATGTTTTTTTTTTTTGTTTCTTTCTCTTATTTATTTTACTCTTATTCACTTTTTCATTTATTTTTACAAAACTGCAAAAATAGACCCATGTTGATTTCATCAATCTCTAGAACTAAATGAGATTGGTTGACTCTAGTATAATTGAGTCTAGTGGGACATTCAATTATTTTGAGAAATCTACCAATATCTTAACATTATTGTGGACCACAAAACACATACAGGGCAACTTGATGCAGATCCGACATGTGCAAAATGATTGGTTGATTGAGCATGGATAAATTCATACATGGGGCTAAATATGCCTCCATGCAATGGCAATGACTGACATGAAGATATCTTTTGTTGTTGATTGAATATGGAATTCACTATCTAAGGTTGATTGATTCATTTTGTTATGGAAATATGGAATGAATGAAGCCAATGAGATATGAGATGTGTACTGCCCTAAACAAAGAGGGCATGCCAAGATCTGAAGGTCACTTTATTATATTTGGGTTTTGTCTTTGCCATGATGTAAAATTGCAAGGAAAAAGAAAACATGTGTGGTTGATCTTTTGATAGATAATTTATTGTTTTTGTGTGGTCAATGCATGAGATATGTTTTGATCCTGATTTTCTTTTGCCACATCAGTTTCCTGTATTTTTCATTTGAACCTTTTGTTTCATAAATGTATTTCGTTATTAATTCTTAGGCACAACAAGGGGAGGTGGCAATGGTTGCAAGTCTTACTGATTCTTGTAAACTTGAATTGTCTTCTGCTGTTCCATCCAATGGTTTGGTGAGTAAAACTCTTGACATACTTGAATTGGACATTATCTTTTGTAGTAGATCCACCATGGGGTTCATTTACACTTGTGTGAGATTTGAGCTTTCCATTAGGTGGGACACACTGTTTGTATTGGCCTAAAGATCAGGCTGTTTCACTCAGGTGGGCTATGGTGTTCAAGACATGAAAATGGTTAATTTTTAATATTTTTTTCTAGCCATCCATTTGTTTTGTACCCTGTGGCCCGTCTGAAGTGGAACAACCTGAATTTTAGGCCAGCAGATCTAAACAGTGTGGCCCACCTGATCTAAAGGCTGGGACTCTGATACATGCCATTCTTTATTTTTATTTTATTTTTACGAATGGCTAAGGCCCTATTTTGTAGACACCTACAAATGAATTGATCTCATTTTAGGTAAACGCCTAAACGGTAATTATGTATTAGAGATCTTAATCTCCAATACATAATGAGTTCATGTTAACAGTGATTATGTATTAGAGATCATGATCTCTAATACATAATTTCTATTAACTAAAATGAGATGAACTCTTTCTAAGGCATCTACCAAACAGGGCCTAATTTTTTTTTTTTTTTAAAGAATTGAAAAAGAAGCAACATCCAACAACCAGCTACAGGGCTGAAAACCCAGAGAATAGCAGAAGCTCTCAACGACTTCATGGGACCTAACCTGCTGCTTCTTCCTCGAATTCTGCTATCGAAAGCTCTCTCAGGTGCATACCAGCCTTAACTAAACTATCCACCTTAGAATTCGCTGAGCAATGCACTTGGGAAAAGGAGGCAGCAAGCGATTCGACAATGTCAGAAGCTTCCCTCATTTCCTTAGCTAGTCTCGAAGGGAATCACCTTCCAAGAATCACATTCCACGATGAAAGGGGAGAAATGACATACAACGGCAATATCCGCCACATGCCGAATTGGGATGTGTACTTGTCAGTCGATGGGCATGGCTCCATGTGCTTGTGGGCTTAGCAAACTTCATACTTCGATTACATCTTCTATTTACTTTATTTATGTTTTTTATTTCTTTTCTTTTCAAATGAGCGAAACTAAATAACAGACGGATACAACAGTGAAAATAGAGTGAATGCGTAATATTCTGCTTATTTTTTGATGCTGCAGCCAAGGGCAACTTTTAGATTCCCACTTGGTGAAGTTTCAGTAGAGGAAAAGGAGGATGAAGAAGTGAAGAGAGCTTTGTCCATAAGTGGGATCTTGAAAGGTCAAATTTTGAATGGGGTATGCACTGCACAATATAAGGATGATGATTTGAATCTCAGATATTCATACAAGGTGATCTATTGCATGCAGTTTATTTGTAACTTTCTGCTGTTGCACTCTCTAGTTCTCTTTGTAAATTTCCTTGCGTTATTTATTAGTGTTGTCATGAGAAATTTGTCAAATAAATGTCAGGACGAGGAAATGACATTTATCCCAAGTATCTCTTTGCCATCGGATGTGCTTTCCTTTGCATTCAAGCGGAGGTTAAGTCCTTCAGACAAATTGAGGTGATCAACTTGTCCTTGTCTCCACATTCTTCTTGTTTGAAGTCTTTCACTTGCTATTAACTAATGCTCTTCAAATGAAACCAATCATAAGTTCTGTAATGGTCATATCAAATTGAGCAATAAAATTGGATTTCCATTCTTGAAAATTCTATCATTTTGAAAATGAATGAAAAAAATTACAAAAATCATAAAGAATAAAAATTTAAGATATGTCAAAATAGAAATTTATAGCATTCTGCATCAAATTTTAGCTTTTATAAGATTTCATGTCATTTTATATACCATTGTAATAAATGTCGTTCTTAGCAATATCTTAATTCAGGAATTTTTGGAAGATTTTCAGATTTCGAGGTTTTTTCTCAGGAAATCATCAGGAAAATCTCTCCAAAAATAAAAATCAAAATATTTATTATAAATGTAAATAATTTTAAAATTTTAAACAAATAAATGAACAAATATATATGTATGTATACAATGAAATTATAAAAATTAAATAAAAGTAAAAATAAATACCACCACATGTAATTTCATCACCATCGGCATAAATTGCTAATCCATGTCTCAAACTACTAAATAAGCCTTAATAGTTGATGGCGAATCATCCAAGGAACCATGCACTCTAGATCACATTCCAAACATTGCCAATGGAAGGTCAAAGAGGAAGATCAAGACACCATCACATTTCCACAAATGAAGATTGAGCCCCTTTAATATTTATTATTTTCATCTAGTAAGCAATTGGGTTATTTTGGGTAGTTGCTTTATTTGTTTTAGAAGTTTGGTCTTGTCTTTATTTTTAGCTATTTAGAATGGGTTATTTTGGGTAGTTGCTTTATTTGCTTTAGAAATTTGGTTTTGTCATTATTTGGTTATCTAGAGAATGTGTGGTTAAGTTTCAATGTTAGATCTTAACCGAGGGCTAGGATTAAAGCTAGGGTTTGAAGTCTTTGGTATGAATATTCTTCTAACTAAATGTAAAAGGACTATTTCTTGGGAATTAAAAAGTTACTCTACGTAAGAGAAGCTTGGAGCTTTTCTTTTATCCATCTTCTCTCTAACTTTGGCCTTCACAAAGCCATTGTTTGGGTGGAATTGTGAGCGTGCAACTTGTGGTGTTCCTTCTCGTCTCAGATTATTGTTTCAAGGCATCCGTATTTTCTCTTCTCCATCTTCGGGTAAGGAAGGTGGATTGCATCAATAGTTAAGTCATTATCAAAATTGTTTAAAGCTATTAAACATGAAATTTATTAATCACCAAATAAAAAACCATAAGATCTAAGTTCAATTACACAATGAAGTCTAATTAAAAAATCGTGAGTCCCTAAGCCTTCAAACTTATCTAGACACGCTTCTGGAGCTTTAGCATTATCCTAATAATCATTTGTGACGTCAAAGATGGGAGAAAATTTAACTAGTGAATATGATCTTTGAATTCGTGGACATTGTTGAGAGATGCATGTAGGGAATCTCGTATTTGTTTCTATATGATGTGCAATTCATTCGAAAAAATACTAGGTCATGCATTTTTTTTGGTGTAAGCTTGCCTCAAATACACTCCTGTTTCTCTTAGATGCAGAAGCAGTTCATGGCTCATCCTCATCTAAGCCTTATCCTAATTAATTGGGGTTGGCTACATGAATCCTGTTCGAGTAGCAGTACATGTTTGACTTAGTATGTTTATTACAAATGACTATATCAATGGTACATTCCTATACAAATCTCCCACCAGAATTCTACATCATAAACACATCATTGATATAACAGATATCAGTTTATTGTTGTCAAAAATAAAAGTACAATATTTGATTGTCTGAAACTAAAATTGAATGAGAAAACATACTTGGACGAGTTGTTCGTAGCATTTCTGTGGCAATGAGACTTCCTAACTTTTTTGTCGCAATGATCTCTAGAATGATATCGAGTCAACTGATGAGTGAACCTTTCTAATCTTTCCGTGTCGTATCATCTTCGATGTAACTTTATCCAAGCCAGCTTTGAATCTGATACATGGATCCCATTTGATTATATTATCATTTTTTGAAAGGTGTTATATTTTATTATCATAAAATGAGCGTGGATTCAAGTATGTGGCTAGTGCTTATAAAGTGTTATGTAGGTTTCATCCCACCTTCAATCGATTACTCTTATAATTTCTGTTACTTTTCCTTCATCCTTCTTTCACCGTGGTAGGTTTGTCCACTCACTCGAGGCCATCATATATCTCAACCCTTCTTCTCCATTAAGATGGATTGTAAACTGATGAATTGGGTTGAGAAGCTTGTCGTGTTATGCTTTTGCGACTCTTCGTTTTGTGTGCACTCTCATCAAATCTAGTACAAATTGATGTGTAAAAATTTAATTGTACATACACTCTCCATAGAAGGCTTCACAGAGGACAACTCATCTCTACCTTCCAGAATCAATCCGAGACACTCTGCACACATTCTGTTTTAAATATATATTTAGCTTCAAGCAAATACTTGGCTGCATAAAATCAGATCTGTTATCTGTACAGGTTTCTACACCTGTTCTACCAGTCTCACTACTCGGAGGTGTACATCTAGTTTCACAATTTGCACCTTAACAAATGGAAAGGGAAGTTACTTTTACACGAAAGTAGGTCAACCTTTTTTTGGATGGATGGATCATGTATCATGTATGTATGTCTGTATATATGCATGGATGGATGGATTAGTGTATGCATGCATGTGTATGGATGGATGTATTAGTGTATGTATGTATTGCATGGATGGATGGATAGACACATATGGATATATAATTCTTTTTTTCAATTTCTTTTGAACGATAACAAAAAATCTTTATTGAGAAGCTGCTAAAGAAAGTGGGGGGGGGGGGGGGGGGGGGGGGGTAAAATAATTCAAAAGAAGAAATTACAATCCAAGCAAGGATTCCACTACTTTGACATTTACATCTTTAACCCCAGAAACCCAAACTATTACATCCCTTTTAGATAACAACACTACCTCCTCCTAAGATAACTGACATTTACATCTTTTTTGCAATTTTTTGATTCTTATTGCACCAATTTTTTTATGACAGCATATGCTTTAGGCCCCTAGTAAAAGGAAACTTTTTTCTAAAAATTTGTTTGAAACAAAGTGATGATTCTATCTCCTTGAAAAAAAGTGATTCTTTTGTGACTTTCTTGAGAGGTAAAGTAGATATGGTGTTCGTAACCTTATAGTACATTATGTATTTTATAGCGAGATTTTGTGTGCCTGAGTGCCATCTTAAACCCTTGAGTTTGTAGTATGTTCATTGAGCGTAAGAACTCTAGTGACTCTTGGATTAGTTAATGAAATTGAAAAATTAGGAAATCAATCTGATGAGGACAAAAGACATTTCCAAGTTTATCAACGAAGAAGGCGCATGCCACAAGCATCTTCCTTGTGGCTTGGTGGCCGTTGAAGGAGCATTGAAGACCTTACACATGTGGTTTGGGACATTTGAGAAGACCTCACCATGGGAAGACGTGTAAGAGGAACAAGAAAATCAGAAAAGACAGATTCCCAACAGCTTTCTCGACGCTTCTGTGCCGTCGGCAGAAAAGAAGAAATTTCAGATTCCCGACGGCTTTCCCTACGCTTTTGGGCCGTCGGCAGAAAAATTGAAATTCCAGATTCCTGACGGCTTTCCTGATGCTTCTGGGCCGTCGGTAATCCCGCCGTTTCTGGATCGTCGGGCGCTCGACCAAGTGTCACCGGGCACCTGAAATTCATCTGATCTGCCAGTTTACTCGCGGGACGTTTTTCACTTCCACTGGGTGCCCGACCATTGCGTGAACTATTTTTTTTTTAGTTTGTTTTAACTTAAAGTATTGAGGGTATTTTAGTCTTTTGGATATCTTTTAGTGCTTATTTAAGGGGATTAAGCCCTAAACTCGTGATTTAGCTATTAATTAATGAAGAAAAAACCTTTTGGTTGCCTTCTCCCTATTCTCTCTCTCTTGGAACTTCATCTTCTTCTCCAATCCTCTTCTTCTCTTTTCTTCTTCTTATGGCCCCCCAACATTTTTCTAAGGTAAGCTTATTCTTCATTCTTTCTCTACTTTCATTATTTCCAATATTTGAATCTTAAATCTGAGAATTGATCTAAAACTCCAAATTCTCAATTTTTCAAATCCTTAATCCGAGGAAATTCTTTGATCTCTCGGACTATTGATTCTCATTGGATACTTGGGTAATGACCATGCAAAATCGGGAGATTCCATCCCTCGCTGGATCCAACCTAGGCGTTATTTGAATTTCAGACTTCGTGATTGTGATCATGGCCTGCTCCATTGCATGCCTCTTTTATGATTTTCTTAATTTATGATGGTAGATGCTGAATTTTGGATTATTATTGCTATTTATTTCTGCTGGATTACATATGTTTATGAGCATGCATCATAATTAGGGCATCCTACATCAAAATTGGTATCAGAGAATAGGCTTTGCATGGTTATGATTAGATTGAGTTATCAAATTAGGGTTTTAATTCTAGGTCTACTTTAAGAAATTTCTAAATTTGGAAAGTTTCCAATTTTAGAAACTTTCTAAAATTTTACAAAATTTCCTAATTTGGAAAATTTCCAGATTTGAGTCGTCTTTGTTTAAATTCAGTAATTGTCAGTTCATCATAGTTTACATTCATCGCAATTATCTTTTGAGGTGCATAACCCATAGGAGGGCAAGTTGGGTAGAATTAGTTCGAGGTTTTATTCGTATGCCCACGAGACGTGGTATAGGTTTTGGACTTCAACCAGTCATGAACAACGAGCAGTTATCTGAGCAACTTGCTCAATTGATGCAAAAGATAACCGCCCTAGAAACGAGTCAAAAGAATGAGTTCGCTCATTTGCACTACCAAATCACCACGTCCACAAATAGAGTAGAGCGATTAGAAACATCCCAAAGGGAGAACCCCACTGTTGGGGAGGATGCGCAATCTTCAGTATGAGGGATTGTCGAAGAACGTACCCCCACACGTGAGGGTAACAGTGGTTGTGATCGTGGAACTGGTCGTGGTGTTGTGCAAATGGCACAAACCACATATGATCATCAAGACCGCCACGATCTAGATGAGCGCGCGATGAAGAATGTGAGGGTGGAAGTCCCAAGTTTTGATGGGCGTCTGGATCCCAAGGCATTCCTTGATTGGTTAGCTAACATGGATCACTACTTTGAGTGGTATGGCATGTCAGACGACCGACAGGTGCAGTTTGCTAAGATGAAGCTTGTGGGCTAGGCCAAATTATTTTGGACTAACACTGAGCGTAGGATTGATAGAGTTGGAAGAGCCCCTGTCACACATTGGAATGAGATGAAGGAAAGATTGAAGGAGAAGTATCTCCCTCTCATACCGACAGAAGCTCCTTGACCAATGATAGTCTCTGCGCCAAGGGTTAATGTCTGTCGCTGATTACATCGCTAAATTCGAGGAGTATATGATGTGATGTGACATCCAAGAGAACCCTTTGTTAACTCTTTCGCGTTTCAAGACGGGCCTTCGAACGGATCTTCAACGTGAGCTTTGACTAGGCCCATAACAAACTTGGAGGAAGTGTACCAAGTTGTACATGTGTTAGAACGATATTTGAGGGCTCTTGTCATTCGACGCTTTGAGTCCAGAGACTCTAATGCTAGATCTGGATCTCAGGGAGCTACACCTAACGTTGGTAGTCAACCTAGGGCACAGGCAACTGTTTCGCCTAAGCCTAGGGATGATAAGGGCAAAGGTGTCCTTGGTGCCGGCCTTAGTGGGGGTAGTCAAGTGAGGTGCTATGAGTGTGAGAATATCGGTCACATGTCCAATCAATGTCATACGAAGAACCATGGAAAAGCCTTAGTTTTAGGCGAGTCCCACGAGGGTATAAATGACCAGGGTGATTATGAAGTAGAAGAATATGATCCTGAAGGAGGCCTTACTGATGAAGATGAAGTGGGTGATGAAGCAACTCTTGCAGTAGTTAGGCGTGTGCTATCTCAGTCTAGGAGTAGTGTCGATTTGCGTCGAAACACTATCTTCTACACTCTCACCAAGTGTGGAGAAAAGAATTGCAGGGTGATAGTGGACAATGGAAGTTGTCAAAATGTGATTTCCACTAACAGCTTGGATCGGTTGAAATTGAAATCCACACCTCATCCTAACTTATACAAAGTCTCTAGGGTTGACAAGACTTCCCTTCCTGTCACCCATCAATGCTTAGTTCCCATCGAGTTCGGGTCATACAAGGAGTCCCTGTGGTGCGATGTAATACCTATGGATGTTGGACATATTAAGATCAAACTTAATCCTATGCCACCAGAGGACACATCAGGGAAAAAGGAGGGTGAGAAGGTGAGTGAGCCTAAGTGAGGAAATCCAAACCTAAGTCTCTTTATATAATCAATGCGAGAGAGTTTGAGAAAGAGACTAAGGAGGATTCCATGGTATATGCCCTTGTGGTAAGAGAGATTACACCTGAGGTTCCATCAGAGTTACCCCATGAGGTAACATCGGTTTTGAAGGAATACAATGATGTGTTCCCTAACGATTTACCGAATGAGTTGCCACCTATGCAGGACATTCAGCGTGCCATTGATCTCGTCTCGGGGTCGACTCTACCGAACCTTCCTCACTACAGGATGAACCCTGCAGAGCATGTAGTGTTGAAGAGGCAAGTTGATGAGCTTCTGCAAAAGGGTTTCATTCAGGAGAGGATGAGCTCGTGTGCCGTGCCCGCATTGTTGACACCAAAGAAAGACGGCACGTGGCGCATGTGTGTGGACAGCCGTGCTATAAACAAAATTACCGTCAAGTATAGGTTCCCTATGCCTAGACTTGATGATATGCTTGACATGATGGCCAGGTCCACCATTTTCTCCAAAATTGATCTCAAGAGTGGATATCACCAAATCTGCATACGCCAGGAGAAATGGAAAACATCATTCAAAACAAAAGATGGGTTGTACGAGTGGATGGTCATGCCCTTCGGCTTGACTAATGTGCCTAGTACTTTTATGCGGGTGATGACACAAGTCTTGAGGTCGTTCATGGGAAAATTCCTAGTGGTTTATTTCGATGACATTCTTATTTATAGTACCACTAAGGAATCACACCTTGAACATCTGAAGCAGGTCTATAGCGTCCTTAGGACTGAAAAGTTGTATGATAATCTTAAGAAGTGCGCGTTTATGTCTAGTCAAGTCGTGTTCTTAGGATTTATAGTGTCATCAGAAGGAATGCGCGCAGACCCTGAAAAGATCAGGGCCATAGTTGAGTGGCTAGAACCGAAGAACATTCACGAGGTGCGAAGCTTTCATGGCTTATCAACTTTTTATCGTAGGTTCATTAAGGGATTTAGCACGATCATGGCTCTTATTACTGAATGCATGAAAAATGGAGATTTCGTATGGTCAAAAGTAGCAGTCAAGGCTTTTAAGGAAATCAAGGGCAAAATGATAGAAGCTCTTGTCATGCGTCTACCTAACTTTTCTAAAGTATTTGAAGTGGCGTGTGATGCGTCAGGTGTTGGTATAGGTGAAGTGTTAAGCCGGGAGGGCCATCCAGTAGCCTATTTCATTGAGAAACTAAATGAGGCAAAGCAGCAGTACTCCACTTATAACAAGGAGTTCTATGCGGTAGTGTAAATCCCTAAGACAATGGCATCACTACTTCTACCGTTAGAATTCGTCTTGTTTTCAGACCATGAGGCCTTGAGATCAAGGTGTCCTGTAGCGGTATCGGTGGGCGTAACGGTGCCCACTGTTTCCGATATGGATACGGGCCGTATCGGCTAATACGCCCCCCGTAACGGTCTAAATTTTTTTTTTTTGCCAAAAAAATCTAAAAAAATATGGATTAAATCCAGAAAATTCCAAACATCCCAAATATGCATTCATTTATAATTTTGAACATGTTTATGGTGATGAAGCGGTCTACTCTTCGGTGAAAAAGCTGTATCGGGCTGTCTGATGAATTTATAGAGCTGATAACCTGGAATTAATTGCAAAACTTATAAATTTAAATTTCTAACTATCTAATACCAATAATATGTATATTAGAATAAATGTAACAACAAAGTATTTCAATTTTCACATGTACTATTATTTTTTATAATTTACTTTATATTATTTACAATTTACATACCTGAGGAGTGATGACTGATGAGTGAGGACTGAGGAATGAGGATTGGGGAATGAGGACTGATGACTTGCAAAAAAGTAATGTATAAGACTTCTCTTATCTTGAATCTATGACTCTTGTTCTGCCAATTGAACATTCTAAAGTAGAAAAAAAAATTAGTAGTACCTGATATACTCCCCTGCAAGCATGTTGATTAAAGATTACTTGACTGGTTGTCACTTGTTAGGGGAGTTATTTTAAGTCAGGGGAGTTATTTTAAACACAAGTTCAACAATGTAAAGTGTGTTTTTTTGGTGAATGTGTGACCGTGTGGGTAATGGAAAAGACTCACCAAACCGAACTCACCACCAAAATGACAACCTGCTTTGTTGTGGTTGCTCAACCTCCACGTCGTCGTTATTATCATCGGGTTGTTGCGGTCTTGTTGTTGCATATCCATAATATTCATAGCCGGAGGGAAAGACCAGGTCAACGAAACCCGATGATGACTGATCCTGACTAGGCAAAGATTCTGACCCTGAGTAAGGATATCCACTAGTGCCCGTCGAATAGCCATGCCCATACTGGTACTCGTATTCAGGCTGTTGAGATTGAGATGAATAATTTGGATTTGGTTCATATGGTAAATGTGGAACAGCGTCAGGAGGACTACTCCAACATGAAAGTGGCGGAACAGGTTTCCTATAATCTCATTGGCTGTAAGAATACCCATAATTCCTTGGATCATAGCCATACGCATGATGATGTTTCAGATCTGTCGGTGCAAATTGCAGTGCAGGACCTGCAGGTGCACTACTGGAGCCAAGCTCCTCCTGCTGTATCGTGACTCAGTACACTCATAAGTTCGACCCCCTCGGCCTCGCTTGCTTCGTCAAAGCTCATAAGCCTCGCGATCTGTAGACGACTGTATGGTATCAGTGGCCCCGGTGGGTTGAGCAATGCCAGAAGTGGGAGGTGCATCATCATCATCATTATCATCATCATCTGTTTCATTATCGCTAGAGCTTGCACTCTTCTGTTGAGTTTGCATGAAATCCGCCCCCCTTTCTGGGTCCAACACAAATGCACGACTCTCTTGCTGCGCCTTGCGTATTTCTTGGTCTTCAACTTCTATTTCTCACTATCCTCTTCTATTTCTTTTTCCCTTGCTTCCAACTAAGGTAGAAGTGGGTCTTCCTCATCATAAATATTGTCCAAGTTTATTGGACAATAATCCACATCACCGGCATTATTGGCGTTAAGCCTCCTTGAATGCATGCGCATTCTTAGCCTCATGTTGTAATGCATAAAGACAAGTTTATCTAATGTCCTAGTCTGCAATCTATTTCTATTCTTCGTATGAATAAGTGCAAAACAACTCCAATTTCTTTCGCAACTAGAGGAAGATGTTGTCCGGCTCAAAATCCTTACTGCAATTTTTTGGAGAGCCGGTGTAGTCTCTCCGAAATTTACCCACCATTTGGCGGGTTGCAACCTAGATACTGCATGTTGTGTAAGTGCATCTGCAAAGCTACCCTGGCGACTTCCAAATTTATCCAATTCATTCAAAGCCCTTATTTGTGCATCTAAGTCAGGCTCTAATCTCTTTATCACATTCTTTAATCCAATACGAACCTCATCATCCATGACAAATGATTGGGCATATCTATACTTAAGATTTAGGTAATAACCTGCTGCATGAATATTGTGGTGGAGCTGCTTTGTCCATCTTTTGTCGATCAAATTCCAATAAGATTGCCAGCTTGAGCAATCACGTTAAATTGCCAACTTCGCTTTATCCATGGCGTCGTAGAGGAAGCCCATCGTAGGTGCTTCATCGGTTTCAACAAGACGAAGTACCCTCATTAGTGGTTCCATCACCTTCAAAATTTTCTTAACCTTCTTCCAATATTTGTTGTCTCTTATGGTGTCTACAACATTAACCGGCGTCCCTGATGTCTTCTTCCCATATTTTGTGTTGAGCCATTGTTGGGAAGCAAACATTTCACTCAACTCTCCCCTATGCTGATACAAACTCTCCTAAGTTATAAAGTTTGTTGCAAATCTAGTCGCCGCTGGCCTAAGCAACTCTCGTCCCTTCGTGAACTTCCTCATTATTGCAACTAGGTGATTATAGTTGTAAATAAATGTTGTCACTTTTTTTGCTTTTTCAACCATTTCTTTGACATTCTTTTTCTTTCCAATATCTTCCAATATAAGATCAATTCAATGTGCAGCACACGGTGACCAAAATAGATGTGGTCTCTTTAGCATCAACAAATTTCCTGCAGACTTGTATGTTGCTTCATTATCTGTCACAATCTACACCACATTCTTCTCCCCAATCTCATCCACTACTTTATCCATCAAGCTAAAAATATATTTAGCATTTTTTATTTCATCCGAGGCATCAATTGACTTGTGGTACACTGTTCCCAAGTGGCAATACACCATGAAGTTGAACATGCTGTGTCTTGTTGGGCCAGTCCAACCATCACACATGATCGTGCATCCTCTGGCTTGCCATATGAGTTTAAAGGTATTTACGTATGCCTTTGTATCCGTATACTCTGCGTCTGTCCATTTTCTCCTAATCTCCTTGGCTGTGGGAGTCTTAATTCCTTCGCCTGCTTCTGTTGCTGCATCAGTTACCACCTGCCAATATGGAGAGTTTGCCGCATTAGGGGGTATGTTGGCATGTATAAATAACTTTGCTGCTGCCCTACCCAGTTTCTCAACAGAAGTTCTACTCCACATTTGTTTTATCTTCTTTTGTTTACTAGATTCTTTCATAAAGAGGATCGGATCAACAAAGGGTCTCCTAGGCACATCTTCTTCTTCCACATCTACATCTATAGGATGACGAGCTCATGGATATGAATATTCGTATCGTATCGGCCGATACGGGTGTATTGTATCCGTATCGGCTCGACACGATACGCGATACGGCCCTATATCGGGCGTATCGGTAACGGTTGTACCGTATCGGGCGATATCGTACCGTATCGGGCGATACGCCCCATATCGGGACCGATATTTGGTACGTGTATCGATCTCTGACTGATACCCGTCCAGAATCTCACAGGAAAAAAAAAAAAGGATTCGCGCTATTTTTTTGCGAGATTAGCCATATTTTCGGGGATTTAAGGTCGAGGATCTAGGGGTTGCATAATCACCGAAAATTTGGAAAAAAAAAGGGGGGGGAAAAGCTTCAAGAGGGGATTTCGGTACCTGGAATTTGGTGGGCCACTCGATCTTCCAATTTGCGATCTTGGTGGGCCACTTGATCTTCCAATTTGTGATCCCGCAATTTGGTGGGCCACTCGATCTTCCGATTTCCTACCGTAACCCGTAACTTCTATTTTCCCTTTTTTTTTCTCTGAGATTCTCGAGTTCGGCGAGAATCTTGTGATTTGGGGCCCAAAATCAAGGAGATTTGGGTTTCTTGCCCGAAAATTTGGGTTTCCCTCTCAAACCCTCTCCCCTCTCGGTTCTCTCTGCTGCAAAAGGGGTTCGAAACCCTCTTTTATCGAACGGGGATTTCGTGCGAAGGTCTTTTGCACGAAGTTCGTACGCTGGGATGCTGAGTGGGGCCCACCGTGATGGTTTTGGGAAATCCACCCCGTCCATCTGTTTTTAGACCTCATTTTAGGACATGAAACAAAAAATTAGATGTATCCAAGACTCAAGAGGGCCACACAAAAGGGAAATTTGGGGAAAGAAATGTCTACCGTTGAAACCCGAGCCTTCCTAGGGCCTACACTGATGTATTTTTTGTATATCCACACTGTCCAGGTGTTTTTCCATATCATAAAAAAATTATATGAAAAACCTTAGGAAGATCCAAGTTTCGAGTGGACCACACCACTAGAAACTAGCGATGAATGACCATTAAAAGCTTTTCATGGGCCACAAAAGTTCTGGATCAAGATGATAGTTGTATTTTACCTTCATCCAGACATTCTTGACATTATCAACAGGTTGGATTGCCAATAAACATTAAGAAAACCTTACGATGGGCCCTTTGGACTTTTTAATGGTGAAGCACTCAATAAGCATTGTTGCTTGGGGTATGGTCCACATGAGAATTAGATGTGCATAATTTTTTGGACCCCTTCCTAAAATGATCTGGATAAACGGATGGACGGAGAGGATATGCAAAAAATCATCAATGTGGGCCCAGAATAAGGGTAGCACCGACTAACTTGTTACCCGCGTAGTACCGGGCGCTACTTCGAGCGACCTCGGTGAAATCGGATTGCGTACTGAGTTACGCAGTACGCTCTTATCGTCCTGAGTAAACTCTGTTGGGCCCATCGTGAATTTATATAGTTTATCCACACCGTCCATCCATTTTTCCGGCTCATTTTAGAGGTTGAGCAAAAAATTGATACATATCCAAAGCTCGAGTGGACCATACCGTAGGAAACAACAGGAATAATGATTTCCACAATTGAAACCTTCCTAGGTCCCACAGTGATGTTTATTTATCATCCAACCTGTTTATAAGATCACACAGACATGGATGAAGATATAACATAAATATGAGCTTGATCCAAAACTTTTGTGGCCCCCAAGAATTTTCCAACGGTAGATGCTCAATTCACACTGCTTCCTATGGTGTGGTCCACTTGAGCTTTGAATATGCTTCATTTTTTGTCCCAATCCCTAAAATTATCTGGGAAAATGGATGGACCGAGTGGATAAAATACATAGATCACGGTGGGCCGCACAGAGTTTACTTAGTACGCGCCATTTGCTTCCGTCCTGGAACCAGCGATGTGGGTGGGACCTGACCGTAGGGCCCACCTTGATGTATGAATTTTATATTCACGCCGTCCATCTATTTTTCCAAATTATTTTATGCCACAATCCAAAAAATGGAGGAGATGCAAATTTCAGGTGGACCACACCACATTAAATAGTGGTCATTGAATGCTCAACATTAAAAACTTCCTAAGGCTCACCACAATGTTTATCGACCATCCATCACCACTGTTTCATGTGGTCCAAAACCATTGTTTCATGTGACATGGTCCACCTGAAATTTTAATGGTCCATAACCACTATTTCCTATGGTCCATAACCACCATTTTTAATAGTCCATAATCATTTTTTTCCTGTGACATGGTCCACCTGAAATTTTAATGGTCCATAACCACTATTTCCTGTAGTCCATAACCATTGTTTTTAATGGTCCATAACCATTGTTTCCTGTCACATGGTCCACTTGAAATTTGTATCACTGTGACATTGTCCACCTAAAATTTTAATCGTCCATAACCATCCATGACCACTATTTCCTGTGGTCCATAACCATTGTTTTTAATGATCCATAACTATTGTTTCCTGTGATATGGTCTAAACAAATGGTTCATAACCATTGTTTTTAATGGTCCATAACCATTGTTTCCTGTGGGGGCGCACCTCGATGTATGTACTATGTATCCACGCTGTCTATTTATTTGGACCACTTGAGATTTGGATGTGCTTAATGTCTGGGAAAACATCCTAAAATGATCCGTAAAGACGAATGAACCGAATGATCTGTACACTCAATTGAGTCAATTCAAACTTATTCAGAAATTTGTGACCGTTTTGTTCTCATTTTTTAATCGGTTGAACCTAATAGTAATCTTATCTAAATTATAAAAAATAAATAAATTGATAATACATTTTTTTGATGATGCAAAACTACAAATTAATATCAATATATGACACATAACAACAGTTTATATAAAGAAAAAATCAACACTAGAACTTACAGAAGGTCAACCTGTCAGGACAACATTCTTACCAAAGAATGGTCCGATACACCATTGAATACATGGTCAAAATACAAAAGAATGATAGATTCGTAAATATCTCATTTTAGCCTATTTTTCTGATATTTTTTTAATATTTTTTTGCTTAAAAAAAAATTATGACCGATACGGTCTGATACAGGGCCCGATTCCGATACGCGACGCCGTATCGTATCATTTTTCCGCGAGACCGATACACCGACCAATACCGACATTCAGAACCATGGACGAGCTGCATGTGAAGATGTCCCGCCGGCTGCTAAACATACGCCTTAATCCACTAAACATACCCCTTCCAACCCCAGTTGTACTTCCCGTTGGGGCTGCAGTTGTACTCCCCTGACCACTCCCACTCCTACTCGCACTTGAACCAAACGTGCGTTGACGTTCTTCCTCTTCACGACCATAGCGCACGCTCTCTCCTAGCTATAGTCATTTCTTGATCAGAATCTTCCCCAGAATCAATTATATCTTCGCCACGAACGCCCATATATTTTGGACCAAACACCTCTTGTCGGGCCGCATCAAGGATATCATCTTTCTTTTTCTGCACAACGGCTCGTTTTCCCTTTGACTCATCTAAATTGGCTTACATCAGTGTCATTATCTCTTTGGGAAGTCTGGTGCATCCTGCAACTTGATCCTTTCGATGTGCCAAATGTTTTTTTAGTCGCGTAATTCCACCACTTATTATTCTATCACAATAGTTGCATTTTATTTGGTGCCTTCCACCACCTACCTTCTGACAATGTTCCCATCCAATATCCTCATTTGCAATTCCACTTCCAGTTCCAGACATTTTTTAATTAGAGATGGTTTATGTCACTTAGATACTGAGTTAAGAGTAAATTACTTAGATTTTAAAACTTATAAATGTAATTGTAAATATTAAATACAAAGCTAATGAAATCAAGTACTAACTACTAAATTCAAATACTAAACCCTACGGGCTACAAGCCTACAACAATACAACTAAGAAACTCCAAAACGGTAAAACCTGTCGAAAAAATAAAAATATAAACATACATTAGTCATTAATCTGTAAATATAATCAAATGAGAAAAATAGCAAATCATGTGCATAATCTATAAAATGCACATGATTGTATTCTACTATAAGTAACACATGTTATCCAACCTTTAAACCATTTTTTTTTTTGAAAAAAATGATTTTTCGTAATTTTTATTTTAAAATTATTTCGAAATTAAAAAAATACAAAAAATAGCAAACCATGTGCATAATCTGTAAAATGCACATGATTATGTTCTATTATAAGTAACACATGCTTATCCAACCTTTAAACTAGAAATTTGTTTTTGAAAAAAATGATTTTCCGTAATTTTTAAAATTAATCCGAAATTTAAAAAAATACAAAAAAAGAAGAAGCAAATCATGTGCATAATCTATAAATGCAGATGATTGTATTTTACTATAACTAACACATGTTATCCAATCTTTAAACCTGATTTTTTTTTTTGAAAAAAATGATTTTCTGTAATTTTTAAAATTATTCCGAAATTAATTTGAAATTAAAAAAATACAAAAAAATAGCAAACTATGTGCATAATCTGTAAAATGCGCATGATTATGTTTTATTATAAGTAACACATGTTATCCAACCTTTAAACCAGAATTTTTTTTTTGAAAAAAGTGATTTTCCGTAATTTTGAAAATTATTCCGAAATTAAAAAAATACAAAAAAAATAGCAAATCATGTGCATAATCTGTAAAATGCACATGATTATCTTCTATTATAAGTAACACATGTTATCCAACCTTTAAACCAGAATTTTTTTTGAAAAAAATGATTTTTCGTAATTTTTAAAATTATTCCGAAAGTAATCCGAAATTAAAAAAATACAAAAAAAAAAATAGCAAACCATGTGCATAATCTGTAAAATGCACATGATTGTATTCTACTATAAGTAACACATGTTATCCAACATTTAAACCAGAATTTAAAAAAAAAAATGATTTTCCGTAATTTTTAAAATTATTCCGAAATTAATCCGAAATTAAAAAAATACAAAAAAAAAAGACAAATCATGTGCATAATCTGTAAAATACACATGATTGTGTTTTACTATAAGTAACACATGTTATCCAACCATTAAACCAGAAAAAAAACATGATTTTTGCTAATTATTAATATTATTCTGAAAATAGTCCGAAATTAAAAAAATATAAAAATCAATTGCATGATCTTGAAATACACATTTTAGTATTTTAGAATGGCTAGAACATCATATCAAGGTGGAAAAAAAGCGATTAGAGGAAGAAAAAGGTGTAAAATACCTATTTTCGGATTTCTTCGGAAATTGGCCTACGGAGCTTTGATTCATCCAAATCGTAGAAATTGGTCGTTTTAATTCTCCAAAATAGACTAAGAGTGGTCGGTTTTAACAAAAGAATAGAGTAGGAAAGAAATGGGAGAAGAAAGTGTGCGAAAAAAATAAAAAAGCATCAGATTTAAAGGAAAAAAAAAGTAGCCGTTTTTCGACCATTACCGAGGGTGTAACGGCCGTTACGGCCCCTGTAACGGCCGTTATGGGTCAAATTTTTTGGGGTCCCCGTTTTGGACCCTGTATCGCGTAACGGCGAGTGCCGTTTCCGATACGTATTGGCCGTATCGGCCGATACGTATCCGTTTTGGGATACCTTGCTTGAGATATTTACATTCTCAGAAGAAGCTCAACCTAAGGCATGCTAAGTGGGTAGCGTTTCTTCATGAATATTCAGTTCGTCCTGAAACATAAGGCCGGTATCGAAAACAAACCAGCAGATGCCCTTAGTAGAAGAGTGACGTTGCTCAACTCCTTGAGTGTAGAGGTAGTCGGATTCGAGCAATTAAAGGATGAGTATTCCATATGTCCTGATTTTGGAAATACTCGACGCCTTTCTAGTGACTAGCGTAGCACGGGTGATTATGTTCTTAAAGATGACTTCCTTTTCAAAGGAGACCAACTTTGTATTCCCTGTATGTCCCTTCGTGAATTCCTCATCTGGGAACTTCATTCAGGGGGAGAGAATAGCTGGCCACTTTGGTCAAGACAACCATTGCCCTCGTAGAGGATCGTTTTTATTGGCCAAGTCTCAAGCGAGATATAGCCAAAATTTTAGGGCAATGTCGTACGTGTCAATTGGAAAAACAACGAAAGCAAAATATTGGGCTATATACGCCATTGCCAGTGCCACATGCTCCGTGGCAAGATATTAGCATGGATTTCGTGCTGGAACTTCCTAAGACGATCAAAAGCACGATTCCATCTTTGTCGTAGTGGATTGTTTCTCTAAAATGACGCATTCTCTCCCATGTTCGAAAACGTCCAATGTGTTTTATATTGCTCGTGTCTTTTTCGATGGTGTGGTGCGTCTCCATGGGTTGCCTAAGACCATAGTGTCTGACCGTGATGTCAGATTTACCATTTACTTTTGGAAGACACTATGGCACATGATGGGTACTCATTTACAATTTTCTACTGCATACCACCCTCAAACAGATGGACAAACTGAGGTGGTAAATCCAAGTCTTGGAAACCTATTATGTTGTCTAGTGGGTGAGCATGCTAAGACTTGGGACTTAATTCTACCTATTGCTGAATTTGCTTATAATGGGTCAGTCAATAGATCTACAGGGATGAGTCCTTTTGAAATTGTTAGTGGTTACAAACCTAGAATGCCCATAGATCTTTTACCCATGTCTGTCACCCAAAGATCTTCAGAGTCGGCTATGCATTTGCACGACACATTCATGAGTTACATACACATATTAGACAGCGGATTAATAAAAGCAATGATAGTTATAAATACTCAGCTGACAATTATCGTAGATCACAAGATTTTCAGGAAGGAGACTACGTAATGGTGAGGATAAGGCCAGAGCGGTTCTCACAGGGTACCGCTAAGAAATTACAAGCGCGTAGTGTCGGACCATTCAAAATATTGCAAAGAATTGGGTTCAATGCATATCGGATTGACCTTTCACCTGAAATGGGCATTAATCCAATGTTTAATGTGGAAGATCTAGTCCGTTCCCCTAACCCTACCATTGATCCATCTTCCCTTTCATGGCCATACTCTGAGTTTGCTTCACAACCAACTCCACCCCTTCCCCCACCTATTATTCGAAAAGAAAACGAGGAAATTGTGGATGAAGAGATAGTTTCCACGAGAGACGAAGGTTTCCAAAGGTATCTTGTCAAATGGAAGAATAAACCATTGTCCGAATTTACATGGTTGACTGAAGCGGAGCTGCAAAACATCGATCTGGATTTACTAGAGCATCACAAGAGCTTTAACTTGTTGGAGTCGAGTTTTTCTCATCCGAGGGGAGTCGATGAGGACACGACCCTTTCAAGTTTATCAATGAAGAAAGCGCACACCACAAGCATCTTCCTTGTGGCTTGACGACCATTGAAGGAGCATTGAAGACCTTACACGTGGTTTGGGACATTTGAGAAGATCCCTCCATGGGAAGACATGTGTAAGAGGAACAAGAAAAACAGAAAAGACAGATTCCCAACGGCTTTCCCGTCGCTTCTGTGCCTTCGGCAGAAAAACAGAAATTTCAGATTTCTGACGGCTTTCCCAATGCTTCTGGGCTGTCGGCAGAAAAATTGAAATTTCAGATTCCCGACAACTTTCCCGACGCTTCTGGGCCGTCGGTAATCCCAACGTTTCTGGACCGTCGGGCGCCCGACCAAGTGTCACCGGGCACCTGAAATTCATCTGATCTGCCAGTTTACTCGCTGGACGTTTTTCACTTCCACCAGGGGCCCCACCATCGATTGAACTATTTTTTTTTTAGTTTGTTTCAACTTAAAAAGTATTGAGGGTATTTTAGTCTTTTGGATGTCTTTTAGTGCTTTTTAAGGGGATTAAGCCTTAAACTCGTGATTTAGCTATTGATTAATGAAGAAAAAAACCTTTTGGGTGCCTTCTCCCCATCTCTCTCTCTCTTGGAACTTCATCTTCTTCTCCAATCCTCTTCTTCTCTCTTCTTCTTCTTATGGCCCTCCAACATTTTTCTAAGGTAAGCTTATTCTTCATTCTTTCTCTACTTTCATTTTTCCAATCTTTGAATCTTAAATCTGAGAATTGATCCAAAACTCCAAATTCTCAAATTTTCAAATCCTTAATTCGAGGAAATCCTTTGATCTCTCGGACTAGTGATTCTCATTGGATACTTGAGTTATGACCATGCAAGATCGGGAGGTTCCATCCCTCGCTATATCCAACCTAGGTGTTATTTGAATTTCATACTTCGTGATTGTGATCAAGGCCTGCTTCATTGCATACCTCTTTTATGATTTTCTTAATTTATGATGGTAGATGCTGAATTTTGGATTATTATTGCTATTTATTTCCGCTGGATTACATATGTTCATGAGCATGCATCATAATTAGGGTATCCTACATCACAATCGAGGTATATTGGTCCCGAATGGAGGCTAGTTTCATCGAGACCTGAAGAAAATCTGCAAATTTTTTGTGTGCAGTCTCTTGTATATACCAATACAGAAGTATTGGGACCAACCCGAGTTAATGGTTTAACTTCGACTCGAAGAAGTCCTAGGTGTAGATAATTATACATTTTTCTTTTTGGGAAATGTTCATCATTTTCTTATTAAATATTGGACTAGCTTCTTGATTGCTCATGATGGATATGGTTTGTTCAATGGTTTTATAAAATAATCAAACTCATATCTAAAATCTCTTTTTATAGATTCCTTTGGCAGGTATTTTTGGGTTCTTTTCCATTCTGATATATTTTTCAATATTTTTAAAATTTATTTGATAAAAATTTTTCTTCAAAAGAAAAAAAACTCTTTTACATAGAGATCTCGAAGAACTAGGAGTAGCAATGGATAGTAATCTTCCTCAATTTGATCAATTGATACTCTTATCTACTATTCACACGTTATGAGTATTATGCTCTGCAAATGCCTATCCACGGCTAAAACGAGTTGAAACTCTACGGGACTTTAGTTAGGACCCAAGCAACAAGTGGGTCAATTAAAAAGCACTAGCAAAGTAAGAAGAGAACAAGATATTTTTATATAATATTCAAATGTACCATTCACATAGGAGGGATATACTTAGATTTGGTGTACTTTTACAACATACCTGATTAATTACACACATCATATACTTGGCTTTGATACCAATTTTAGTACAAGCATGAGAATTACAAGCGAGACGGAAAGAAACTTAGACACAAAAGCTAAGAACACACATTGAAGAGGGGAGGTAGCAACACTAGTTGAGAAGAGAAGTTACAAGAGACTCTTTGGACTAAATGCTCTTATCTACTGTTCACGCGTTATGAGAATTATGCTCTACAAAAGCCTATCCACAGCTAAAACGAGCTAAAACGAGTTGAAACTCTACGCGACTTTAGTTAGGACCCATGCAACAAGTGGGTCAATTAAAAAGAACTAGCAAAGTATGAAGAAAACAAGATATTTTTATATAATATTCAAACGTACCATTCATACAGGAGAAAGATATACTTAGATTTGATGTACTTCTACAACACACCTGATTAATTACACACATCATGTACTTGGCTTTGATACCAATTTTAGTACAAGCGTGAGAATTACAAGCGAGACAGAGAGAAACTTAGACACAAAAGTCAAGAACACACATTGAAGAGGGGAGGTAGCTGTTCGCTCTCCTCAAGTGCAAGGCTGTGATGTAGTAATAATCTTGGTAAGACCGAGGTCGATCCATAGGGAAAGAGGTAAACAATTCCAACTACTCTAATAATTAGAATCTAAGAAGTTTAGGAAAATAGTTTTTCACATAAAATAGAAAAATTGAAAATAAGAAGAACTAGAGCATCAAGGATCCACTTGTAGTAGTCCAATGCCAATCCATTCATCTAAGCATAGCACAATTAGAATCAAAGTCTTATCTCTCATCTAATTGGAGGATATAATATTCAAGCACAAACAATCCCACTTAAATCTGGAAATCAGATTTCTAGTTCTAATGAAGCACATAGAACTTGAACTTGTAGCCTTCAGAGTAACAGTCATGTCAAGAGACTATGGCATGCTCAAGGGTTACTACAATTCGAATTCAAACAACCCAATCATGGTTATCTCAGAGAATTGCAAGGAACTCATGTCCGGAGTACACAAACTCTCACAAAACTTCTAAAAAACCAAACTTTATTCAAACTAGAACTTGAAAATCCATAATTGAAGTAAATGTACTTGAATCAAACTGAATTAACATGAGATTAGCTACAAGCTTCACCTCTCAGCCCTAGCTAAGAGGTTAACTAGAAGAAAGTGTTAAAAACTAGAAACTAGAACTAGAAGAAGAAGAAGAAAACTAGTTGTAGGAGGCTAGGAAGCCTCCTAGGTCTTGATCTCTTTGCACCCCACGTTGTTAGATGCCCTAGGAATGAAGTGAAGGTCTCCTTTTATAGTTTTCACACCCCACAAACAAAGAATCTTCGAGAATTTGCGTAGAATTTACGCACTGCGCAGAGAAAATCGGAGCCAGACTTGGAAATTTCTAAACTGGGCGCATTGTCGATTGATCGCTCAGACTGGGCGATCAATTGCTAGTTCAAATACTTGCAAAAACTGTCTTTTTCGGATCTAACGATTAATCGACTGGTTGAGAGATCAATCGGTCACTTCTGGCGATCAATCGATCAGTGTCCAGCGATCAATCGGAGGGTGCAAAAAGTGTCCAGAGAGTTTTTCCAAATTTCTTAAAAATCTGCATTTTGGAGATTGATCGCTTAGGTTGGGCGATCAATCTCTCACGCTGGGCGATCAATCGCTCACGCTGGGCGATCAATCGCAATTTTGCATTTCAGTCCAGCAACAATTTTATCAATTTTTGCTATGAGCGATCAATCGCTCAAGTCTGTCAATCAATCGCTCAGGGTAAGCGATCAATCGATGGATCAATCTCTGGATCAATCTTCAGAAACTGCAACTTTCTGCATTTTACTTTAATGGCCCTGCAGCTCTGCACTTTGGTTTTTCTGGCCCTGCCAGGTCTTTTAACATGATTTCTTCTGTGTTTTTCTTTGTTTTTTAACTCCATCTTCCATAGCTTATTTCTTTCATTCTTCGGCTTTCTTCCTTTGATCCTCAAGCTGTCCTAAAGCAGTCCTTTAGCATTGAATTCAAAAGGTCTCTCTCTCATTCTTACAATCACAAACCATGCATTAAATTATTCTTTAAATCATGAAAACCATGTATAATGTGTGATGAATTGGGGTTAGATTATGCACAATTCAGAGCTCAACAGTAGCAACACTCGTTGGGAGGAGCAGTTACAAGAGACTCTTTGGTCTAAATGCCCTATATCCTAATCTACTTCTTTAGCAAACATATTTCGATTTATAGTTGGAAAAAGAATGTTTCTTATGATAGATGTCATTTCCAACATTGGCAATAATGAAAAAAGTTCTCCTTCATTTCTCAATTCTCCCTCGTGAAGAGGTTGCAGCTTCATCTTCTTAGACAAATTGGCTTTGACTTCTTAGAACAATCTTTTCAGAAGTATTTTCTTTTTACAGAGGAACATGATTGATAGTGACCCTTTAGAGAGGAATTTCTCCTTTTCGCCCAAGCATCATTGTCCATGAGTGATAGAGGAATCTCTTTGTTTTTTTTTTTTTAATCTTTTCTTTTCACGTGAGCATAATTATCCTTGACAGAGAGATTCAATTATTAAAGTACTAGGTCAAATTAAGCCGAAAAGTATCCTTTGTGTCCTGGAGAGATGGTGTCGTTAAGAGGATCTAAAACATTTATTTAATCCCCAAAAATAACCGCGACTTGAAGAAGTCCTAGGTGTAGATAATTATACTTTTTTTTTTTGAAGTTTATCATTTTGTTATTAGATATTGGACTAGGCCCATGATGGATATGGTTTGATGAAATAATCAAACACATTTCTAAAATATCCCTTTTTATAGATTTGTTCGCTTCCCCAAGTGTAGGGTTGCGATGTAGTAATAAACTCGGTAAGACCGAGGTCGATCCACAGGGACTTGTGTGGGAATTCACAAACACATCTAATAGTAGTGTCTATTGAAAGCTAACAACTAGATTTTGTATGAAATTGATGTAGGTAACAACTTTGAATTAAATTGAAGGTAAATAATTACAAAAAGGCACTAGGGGTTCAAGGATCCACTTGTAGCAATCCTTGATGTTCAATCCGTTGTGGTTTCTCATTCTCTCAACTAGAATCGATATTAAGATCTATCTAGCCGGATGATAGAGCTGTTTAAACCAAACAATCTGCCATATGTAAGACCAATGCATATAACTCACTCAATGCAAGCTAGGATGAGCATGCTCAATTGCATAGGTCAGTCCCAATTCCAATAGGCCCAGTTCACAATCATAACCATCCTCAAGTCCTGTCACAAGACAAGGCTAGATTATGATTTGAACTTGATTCAAATCACATGCACAGTCCCACATAGCACAGAATTTCAGAAAAATAGAACTTTGGTAGGAAGTTCCCACATGAAGATCATAGTACTAGAGCGTACTCCAATTCCTCGGATCATACATGTCTAGACTAACACAAAGCAATTAAGAACTTAAGTAATTCTCCCAAACATCCATGAGTCATCATAAGACTAAGAAAAACTACTTAGAACTTGTATAAACTTCAAACCATTGTTCATAAACATTAAAACCAATCTTAAAACCAACTTAAAACGAATTGAAACATCTTAGATTCACTACAAGCTTCACCTCTTAGCCCTAGCTAAGAGGTTTAGCCGTTCATGATCCAAGGAAACATGAAACAACTAAGAAAAACATAAAAAACAGCAAAACAAACTAGAAGGAGTTGTGGAACTCCGAAATCCACTTCCGCCGCCTCCAACCTTGCTTAAAACTCTTCTAAGATCCCCTAGGAACGATCCCTAGGTGTCCTTTTATAGTGGGGAGGCTTCGCAACTTCAGAAGATTCGAGAATTTGCGTAACACTTACGCAGTGCGCAGAGAAAATCGGCGCCAGAAATAGCAAGTTCAAATCTTACGCAGGCGACCGGTCGCACGACCGGTCGCAGTGGCTGGACGGCCGGTTGTGGATTGCTGGACGACTGGTTTCAAAATGCCCAAAAAGAGTCCAGCGAGTTTTGGCCTGGAAAATTAATTTAAGGACCGGTCGCACGACCGGTCGCAGAAGTGGACGACCGGTCGCACGACCGGTCGTGAACAGTCCAGAGAGTTATGGCCTCTGGGTCTCCTCTGTGCATGTGCGGACCGGTCGTGGGCACCTTCTTCTGCTTTCTTTCTTCTTTTCTCTGACTTCTTTCTTTCATTCTTTGACGCTTGTCCCCTTTGATCTTCTTTGCTTCTAACTAGCATCTTTAAGTCTTGAATTGATGCTTCCTCTCTCTCATCCCTACAATCACAAATCCATGCATTAGTTTCGTCTATAAACCATAACAACAAGCATAATGAGTGATGAATTGGGGTTAGAATATGCACAATTAAGAGCTTAACACACCCCCAACCAGCATTTTGCTAGTCCCGAGCAAAACATGCGTGAAACTAATTCCATTCTCCAAAACCCAACTCTCCTTTAGAAACCATTCTTCTATACATCCCAAGATACAGAAGAGTAAGAGTTAGAGAAATTAGGTGATAGAGGTTGAAATCGTAAACTCTCAAAACATAATAAGTACCCATATGAAATTCCCGCTGATTGGTTGACAAATAGAAGAACTTGAACAATTTCAATCTAGTGTGCATAGTGAAAATTCTTTTCATGAGTTTCCAGGGTTATCTTCTTCATAAATCAACTAGACTATGGATCTCAAGGTATATAGAGCAACAACAAGCCAATGACGGGAATTTGCCTTACTGTCCTTCCGACACTTTCACACTACGTCCCATTTCCGGCTTTGGTTACGGGTAGACCATTCCCCGGTTGGTAGTAGGTAGCCCTAATCGGATTTTTCCACCATTTTTCCATCATTCCCAATTTCATCATTCCTTTTCCTTTTTCTTTTAAATTAGATAGGATTTTTAAAAATCCATATCTTTCGTTATTTTCCCATGGACAAGGATGGACAACGTACCCCGGCTTGATGTCTCAACACTTTGAATCAAAATCTAACTAATCCACAAATCACATAGTCCCTTCAACCCGTGAAAATCGTGTGATGTGAAATAGGTGTAAGAGTGTTCAAATTTTCTATCAATCACAAAAATAGGGGAATTCACATATAAAACCATTATGTTATGAGACATTCAAAACTTACAACCTCACTCACTTCATATCTCCTCTTATGCTCATATCATCTTGAATGCATAGAAACAAAGTTCTCCAAAAGAGTTGAATTTTTTAAAAATCAAAAAATTTTGAAAAATTTCTACACAGTTGCTCGAAATGTTATAAAATGCATAGTTGCTCGAAATGTTACAAAATGCTGGATTCATCCAAGTGATCCTACACCCCCCAACCAAATCTTGCATTGTCCTCAATGTAAAAGATGCGCAATAAGCAAAACATGAGAGCAATTTGAAAATAAAAGGGAGTGAGGGATGAGAGTACCTGAAAAAGTGAAAAGTGGAATTCTTCCTCCTTCTAACAAACCTAAGCAAAAGCAAACAAAAGCAACAAAATCCTAATCCTAACTACTCTACACCTCCATCAGACTAGGAGATCAATCATCCTGGTAGACAGGATCAGTTAAAGGTATGGACATACCTTCTGAAGGAAAATTCTCAAAGAACGGCTTTAATCGCTGCCCATTCGCCTTAAAAATCTTGCCGTTCCTTGGATTTAACAACTCGACGGTTCCATATGGATAGATAGTTTGCACAATGTAGGGACCGGTCCATCGAGATCTCAATTTTCCCGGAAATAAATGTAGACGAGAATTATACAGGAGGACTTTTTGATTGATCGTGAATGTCTTATGAAGAATGTTTTTATCATGGAATATCTTAGTTTTGTCCTTGTAAATTCTCGCATTCTCATATGCTTCGTTCCGGATTTCCGCAAGTTCATTCAATTGTAATTTGCGTTACGAGCTCGCCTTGTCAGAATCAAAGTTCATCTTCTTAATTGCCCAATATGCCCTATGTTCCAACTCCACAGGCAAGTGACAAGCTTTCCCATAGACAAGTCTATAGGGAGACATTCCAATGGGGGTCTTGAAAGCAGTACGGTAGGCCTAAAGCGCATCGGTAAGCCAAAGCGACCAATCCTTGCGATCGGGGTTCACCGTTTTCTCCAAAATGTGTTTAATCTCCTTATTGGATATCTCAGCTTGTCCACTAGTTTATGGGTGATAGGGAGTGCTCACTTTGTGTGTTACGCCATATTTCTTCATTAAAGTTTCAAAAGGACGATTACAAAAGTGAGACCCTCCATCACTTATGATGACTCGAGGTGTTCCAAACCGGGAAAGAATATTCTCTTTTAAGAAGCGAATGACCGTTTTGTGGTCATTATGCCAGCAAGGGATGGCCTCGACCCATTTGGAAACATAGTCAACGGCAAGCAAGATGTATGCGTTTCCAAAAGAAGATGGGAATGGACCTATGAAATCGATGCCCCAACAATAAAAAATTTCGATTATTAAGATGGGATTGAGTGGCATCATATTTCTACGGGAGATTCCTCCCAATTTCTGACAAGGTTCACATGTTTTGCAAAACTCATGTGTGTCTTTGAACATAGTGGGCCAATAAAACCCACATTGCAGAATTTTTGCTGTGGTCTTTTTAGCCGAGAAGTGGCCACCACATGCCTGAGAATGATAGAAGGAGATACTTTGTTGTTCATCATCTGGGACACATCTCCTTATGATTTGATCGGGACAATACTTGAATAAGTATGGGTCGTCCCATAGGAATTTTCACACCTCAGTGAAGAATTTATACTTATCTTGCTTTTTCCAATGTGTAGGAATTGTACCTGTAGCAAGATAGTTAGCAATGTCCGCATACCATGGCAATTGGGAAACAGCAAAAAGTTGTTCATCAGGGAATATGTCATTGATCGCGGTTGTTTCAGGGGAATCAGTGAGGACAAGTCGAGAAAGATGGTCAGCCCCGAGATTTTCTACTCCTTTCTTATCACGTATTTCTATGTCAAATTCCTGGAGTAGAAGGATCCATCTTAACAACTGTGGTTTAGCATCCTTCTTGGAGAGAAGGTACTTAAGCGCGGCATGGTCAGTGAATATGATGATCTTGGATCCAATCAAGTAGGACCTAAACTTGTCCAAGGCAAAAACTACGGCTAAAAGTTCTTTTTCAGTAGTAGTGTAGTTTGCTTGGGCTGAGTTTAGGGTTCTACTTGCATAGTAGATGACACGTGGCTTTTTGTCTTTTCTTTAGCCTAGCACGGCCCCAATAGCATAGTCGCTAGCATCGCACATAATTTCAAAAGGAAGGCTCCAATCAGGTGGTTGCATTATGGGAGTAGATGTCAACATACCTTTAAGGGTGGTAAAGGCCTTTTGACATTCTTCATTCCACTCAAATGAATTTTCCTTTTGAAGTAGGTTACATAAAGGACGAGAGAGTGAGCTGAAGTCCTTTATGAACCTTCTGTAAAATCCTGCGTGTCCCAAAAAGGACCGCACATCTCGTATGCTCTTGGGTGGTGGAAGGTTAGAGATAGATCAATTTTCGCTTTGTCCACTTCGATTCCATTTTGTGAAACGATGTGACCAAGTACAATTCCCTTTTGAACCATGAAGTGACACTTCTCCCAATTCAGCACAAGGTTCTTCTCTTCACATCTTTTCAGCACAGATTTCAAGTGCTCAAGGCACTCATCAAAGCTACAACCAAATACGGAAAAATCATCCATGAAGACTTCGAGAATTGTCCCCACCATGTCAGAAAAGATACTCATCATATAACGCTGAAAGGTGGCAGGGGCATTACATAGTCCAAACGGCATCCGTCGATAGGCGAAAGTGCCGAATGGACATGTGAATGTAGTCTTTTCTTGGTCTTCACGGGCAATCTCTATTTGGTTGTACCCTAAATAGCCATCAAGGAAGCAAAAGTGGGAATGACCTGCTAACCGTTCTAAAATTTGATCAACAAACGGTAGGGGGAAGTGGTCTTTCCTCGTGACAGTGTTTAGCTTCCTGTAGTCAATGCACATTCTCCAACCGGTAGTGACTCTAGTTGGCACGAGTTCATTATTGGCATTGGCTACGATGGTTATTCCGGATTTCTTAGGCACCACTTGAGTTGGGCTCACCCATTGACTATCGGATATTGGGTAAATAATACCCACATCCAATAGTTTCACCACTTCGGCCTTAACCACATCCTTCATATTTGGATTTTGTCGTCGTTGTGGTTGCCTAGATGTCTTCGCATTCTCCTCAAGGTGTATGCGATGAGTACAAATCAGTCGGTCTATGCCTTTGAGATCCGCAATTGACCATCCAATGGCACTCTTGTGCTCTAATAGAGTGGCCATTAGCCTACTCTCTTATTCCTCATCCACGTGGGAAGAAATCACCACTGGATATGTCTCATCTTGACCTAAATAGACATATTTCAGCTCACTTGGTAATGGTTTTAGGTCGAGTGTTGGCGCCTTGATATTGGATGGGAGGGCCTTGTTCTCATTTACAGGCAAAGGCTCAAATAGGGCCCTCCATCTTTTATTATTAAGCACTGGCATTGCATCTAGAATGGCATCCATCTCTTGTATTGTGTCATCATTTATCTCATGAGAATGGGCCACACATGCCTCCAAAGGGTCGGAAGATAATGAGAAGGGGAATGTATCTTCCATGAATGATTCAATCATGTTTAGTTCGTGGATATCATCATCAACCTCCCGTGATTGTTTGCATAAATCAAATATGTTAAGGTCAAGGGTCATATTTCCAAAGGACATTTGTACAAGTCCGTTTCTACAATTGGTAATTGCATTTGAAGTAGCTAGAAACGGTCGGCCAAGTATGATGGGAATTTGAGCACCGGTGCCTATCACGGGATGTGTATCTAAGACAATAAAGTCTACTGGGTAGTAGAATTTATCAACTTGGACTAGAACATCCTCAATCATTCCTCTTGGTATACGAATGGATCTATCAGCAAGTTGGAGTGTGGTTTTGGTTGGTTTCAATTCACCTAACCCAAGTTGCTCGTAGACCGAGTATGGGATGAGATTCACACTTGCCCCCAAATCGAGTAAGGCTTATTTAATCCGGTAGTCGCCTATGATGCATGAGATGGTTAGACTACTCGGATCCTTGTATTTTTGGGGCACCTCTTGTTTAATGATAGCGCTCAAATTCTCAGTCAAAAGTACTTTGTTGTGAACATTGTGTTTTCTTTTGACCGTACACAATTCCTTTAGAAATTTGGCATAAGATGATATTTGTTTTATGGCATCGAACAACGGGATATTGATCTTCACCTGCTTGAAAACTTCTAAAATTTCCAGATTTTTATCTAAAGGTTTAGGTGAAATCAACCTTTGTGGAAACGGGGCAACCGGCTTGTATTGCCTTTCCGGTTCTTTCTCTTGTGGAGTGTTGTTTGAGCTATCATCCTCTTTGGAAATTTCTGGATCCTTAGGCTTTGGGGCCTTTACCGGATTAGATTTGTCAATTTCTTTCCCATTTCTCAAAGTGGTGATAGCTTGAACATGCTCCGTATGATGGGAGGATGAGCTTGCATCTTGTATCTCAAACTGGGTTCTTGGGTTAGGAAGAGGTTGGGCAGGAAGTGTGCCCTTCTCTCTAACACTAAGATGAGATTCAACTCTAGCCATTGATGTTTTCAATTCATTGATGGCTTGAGTTGAATTTTGATTGAATTTCAATTGCTCTTGCATGAACCCATCTATTTTCAGAGAATGTCTTGTTATACTCAGCTTGGACCGATACGAATGCACCCAACATCTCCTCTAGCGTCACTCTTGGAGTAATGACTAGAGATGGACCTAGTATAGGTTGAGCTTGAGGGATAGTGGTTGCATTCGCAGTGGGTCAATTCCTCCAACTGAAGTTGGGATGGTTCTTCCAACTAGCATTAAACGTGTTTGAGGTTGGAGCACTAAATTGCTGTTGATAACTGTTTATGGCATTTAATTGTTCTTGTAAGATGTCCTGAACTGCTGAAATTGTGGGACAATCTTGTGTTGCATGTTGATTTCCGGCACAAATTCCACAAACAGTTTCAACGTCATTGGAGTTAATCGTCTCTCATTTCCTCAATTCCATGGCTTCGACCTTTCTTGTGAGGCTAGCCACCCATGCACTTATGCTATCCTCTTCCGATAAGACATACATTCCTCCTCTTTCCTTTTGTTGGCCAGTCTTGGAATTTGTTGGTTTCGATGTATCCCAAGACTCTGCATTCTCAGCCAATTCTTCCAAATAATCCCATGCTTCATCAGCCTCCTTATTCATGAACTCCCCATTACACATCATCTCTACGAATTGGCGCATGGGTGAAGTCAGTCCTTCATAGAAAAAGCTTATAACCCGCCAAATTTCATAGCGCCATGATGTGGGCATGCGTTTAATAGGTCCTTAAACCTCTCCCAACATTGGAAGAAGGTTTCATCTTCCTTTTGAACAAAGTTCATGATAAGGCGCTTCAACATGTTTGTTTTGTGAGTAGGGAAGAATTTTTTTATGAATTCCCTATGCATATCAGTCCATGCACCAATTGATCTTGGCCTTAATGCATGAAGCCAACCTTTAGCCTTATCTTTAAGAGTAAAAGGGAAGAATTTAAGTCTCACCACATCATCAGTCACATTAGCAAAGTGCATGGTGGTTATTACCTCATCAAACTCCTTAAGGTGTTGATAGGCACTTTTACTGTCTAATCCATGGAATTTAGGGAGAAGTTAGGGAGAAGTTGGATCACTCCCCGGTTTTAAATCCACATTCCCTGCATTTTGTGGAAAAATTATGCATGAGGGAGTGCTCGCTTTTGCTGGTTGCAAGAAGTCACGTAAAGTCCTTGGTCGGGGAACATTCTCAACCACATTCGCCCCCGTTTCAGTTTGGTTTTGGCCTAGATTGGCCATCGGATTAGGTTGATTTGCAGCCATGTTTTCAGACAAAATTGGAGAGTTTAGATGTCTCCTAGCACGTGGCTCTCTGTCAATTCCTTCTACTATCCCCCCTTCACTTATGAGTCGGTTATTGGAATCCCGAGCCCAATGTGGCATGCAAAACAAAAAATATGAAACAAGAGAAAGAAGAATTCTTCCTCCCTGTCTTTACTCTTCTCTAAGACTGAAGCACAAGGTGTCTTGCAATGGCTAAGCCAGAAGCAAGGATAGAGACCGATTTCTCCTGGTCAATAGGGGTTCAGAGAACTCCCCACCCACTCTTTGAATCTTTTGAGAGAAAGTGCAGAAAAAGGAGAAAGAGGAGTAGAGGTGAGAAAAGAAATCTCTGAGCACAAGGTGATCCAAGACGGTAGAGCCGACCAATAGGAATCCAGGTGGCACAAGGCCTACCTTTCAGAGATCCAAAAGGAGTCTCCACCTACTCTACAAGAGATGAATATGATAGGAATGAATAGGAGGAGGAGAGTAAGGTTTAGAAAGATAAAACCTGATTTGGTACTTGAAATCCTTATATTTTCTTCAGCTTCCTAGAAATCCCTGCAAAAAGAAAAATCAAATAAAACAAACTAAGTTAGTCCTAAAATCCTAAAAATCCTAAATAGATACTAATTTCAGAAATTTGTGAAAAATCGTCAAAGTCCCCAAGTGTAGGGTTGCGATGTAGTAATAAACTCGGTAAGACCGAGGTCGATCCACAGGGACTTGTGTAGGAATTCACAAACACATCTAATAGTAGTGTCTATTGAAAGCTAACAACTAGATTTTGTATGAAATTGATGTAGGTAACAACTTTGAATTAAATTGAAGGTAAACAATTACAAAAAAGCACTAGGGGTTCAAGGATCCACTTGTAGCAATCCTTGATGTTCAATCCGTTGTGGTTTCTCATTCTCTCAACTAGAATCGATATTAAGATCTATCTAGCCGGATGATAGAGCTGTTTAAACCAAACAATCTGCCATATGTAAGACCAATGCATATAACTCACTCAATGCAAGCTAGGATGAGCATGCTCAATTGCATAGGTCAGTCCCAATTCCAATAGGCCCAGTTCACAATCATAACCATCCTCAAGTCCTGTCACAAGACAAGGCTAGATTATGATTTGAACTTGATTCAAATCACATGCACAGTCCCACATAGCACAGAATTTCAGAAAAATAGAACTTTGGTAGGAAGTTCCCACATGAAGATCATAGTACTAGAGCGTACTCCAATTCCTCGGATCATACAGGTCTAGACTAACACAAAGCAATTAAGAACTTAAGTAATTCTCCCAAACATCCATGAGTCATCATAAGACTAAGAAAAACTACTTGGAACTTGTATAAACTTCAAACCATTGTTCATAAACATTAAAACCAATCTTAAAACCAACTTAAAACGAATTGAAACATCTTAGATTCACTACAAGCTTCACCTCTTAGCCCTAGCTAAGAGGTTTAGCCGTTCATGATTCAAGGAAACATGAAACAACCAAGAAAAACATAAAAAAACAGCAAAACAAACTAGGAGTTGTGGAACTCCGAAATCCACTTCCGCCGCCTCCAACCTTGCTTAAAACTCTTCTAAGATCCCCTAGGAACGATCCCTAGGTGTCCTTTTATAGTGGGGAGGCTACGCAACTTCAGAAGATTCGAGAATTTGCGTAACACTTACGCAGTGCGCAGAGAAAATCAGCGCCAGAAATAGCAAGTTCAAATCTTACGCAGGCGACCGGTCGCACGACCGGTCGCAGTGGCTGGACGACTGGTCTCAAAATGCCCAAAAAGAGTCCAGCGAGTTTTGGCCTGGAAAATTAATTTAAGGACCGGTCGCACGACTGGTCGCAGAAGTGGACGATCAGTCGCACGACCGGTCGTGAACAGTCCAAAGAGTTATGGCCTCTGGGTCTCCTCTGTGCATGTGCGGACCGGTCGGACGACCGGTCCTTGGCTTTGGACGACCGGTCGGACAACCGGTCGTGGGCACCTTCTTCTGCATCCTTTCTTCTTTTCTCTGACTTCTTTCTTTCATTCTTTGACGCTTATCCCCTTTGATCTTCTTTGTTTCTAACTAGCATCTTTAAGTCTTCAATTGATGCTTCCTCTCTCTCATCCCTACAATCACAAATCCATGCATTAGTTTAGTCTATAAACCATAACAACAAGCATAATGAGTGATGAATTGGGGTTAGAATATGCACAATTAAGAGCTCAACACTTTGACATGTATTTTTGGGTTATTTCAATTCTGATTTATTTTTTAATATTTATAAAATTTATTCAATAAAAATTTTTCTTCAAAAGATTTTTTTTTCATGGAGAATATTGAAGTAGGAGTAGCAATGGATAGTAATCTTCTAATTTGATCCATTGATACTCTTGTCTACTATTCATGCATTATGAGTATTATGCTCTACAAATGCCTATCCACGGCTAAAACGAGTTGAAACTCTACACAACTTGAGTTAGGACCCAAGCAACAAGTGGCTCAATTAAAAAGAACTAGCAAAGTATGAAGAAACAAGATATTTCTATATAATATTCAAATGTACCATTCATGCAGGAGAAATATATACTTAGTTTGATGTACTTCTACAACACACCTGATTAATTACACATCATATACTTGGCTCTGATACCAATTTTAGTACAAGTGTGAGAATTACAAGCGAGACGGAAAGAAACTTAGATACAAAAGTCAAGAACACATTGAAGAGGGGAGGTAGTGACCCAAAAAGACTAGTGACCCAAAAAGGAAGAAACAAACTCCGTGTGTGGAACATTAGCATAAGGAGCCCCAACTCTTGACAAGATCTTTGATAATGCATATCACTCTATCCACTGAATTCCCGCCACTACGAAAGCAATGCTCATTTCTTTCCTTCTAAACTGCCCAATATAAAGCCATAATGAGGAGCCTCCAACAAAATTTCCCATCTTTCCCACTACCTCTTCTGTGCCACTTTCGAAGGAGGACATCAACAGAATGAGGCCATGACCCAAGGAATTTGAGCACCAACTAGGTAAGACTCCCAAATCGAACGGGTTAAAAGAGCAATGAATAAAAATGTGATCAATCGACTCTGCGTCCGCCATACAAAGCAAGCAAATGTTGGGAAGGACCAGATCTTTGCTGAAGGTTATCAATAGTCAAAACTCTTTTGCGACCCACCAACCAAAGAAAGACTGCACTTGAGGAGGAGCGCACTTGAGGAGGAGCACCGTAGAACCAATAATGAAACGGATGAGGGGTGGAGCTTGTATCTGAGGATGCCAGAAATTTGAATAAAGAACGAATGAAAATTTTTCCTGATCGATGTCCTTTCCAAGTCTTGGAGTCCTCGACTTGAGAGGAAATGATGATTAGCTGGAGATGTTCCAACAAACCGATGAACTCCGAGATCTCGTCGTCGTTAAGGTTCCTACGACAAGGAAGACACCACACAATTTGATCTCTGCAAACAAAAATCATCGAGAAACTGTAATTTCATGATCCGAAGCAATGTCGGCCAACCTAGGAAATTCCTCTTGAAGTGTGCTCTCTCCACACCACACATCAGTCCAAAAGTTGACCTAGTACCGTTTCCCAAAGCGAATGCTATATTCTTGCGAACTGCATATTCTATTGACGCTACACCTTTCCAAAGAGTAGACACACAGTAAAGAGATAGGTACACCGAAGAGTACAGGGACTTTGCCTTCGTTCGGATGAGTGAGCAGAGTGAGGTGGAAAAAGGCAATGGAAATTCTCGATGGTGAGAGCTTTGGGGGGAAACGTATGAAGGTCCAGGAGGCTCGGTATGGGCCCAAAAGAAAAAAACATAGAATGGATGATGAAGAAATCAAAGGGGGAAGTGAAGCTCAAGAAGACGTCAGGACTGGAAATAGGTAGGGCTGAAATAGAGAGTGGGGCAGACCTTGACGAAGTATTGCATATCAGGGACGGGGAGACAACGTTTCCGACATGCAGGGGGTGAAAGGGCAGAGGGATGGAGCTTCAGAAGGCGAATCAGTGGAAAAAGAAAACTTTGGAGGAACTTGGTCCTGCACAAGATCAGTCGAAGTGGGTATGGACAGAGGGGGTCGAAATAGACCGGGTGGTTAAGGTCAAACCTTACTTCGTTCAGGAAGTGAGGAACTCTCTGCATACTTCCTTGGTGGTCATCATGAAGGAGCATGCCACAATCCCCCAAATCAAGAGTTGGTTGTCGATCTCTTGTAACTGGGAGCTAGATAAATACTCAATCAAACCCATAGAAGAAAGAGAGGTTTGGATCAATGTCAAACTAGATGTCAATATTGATCACCTTCTCTTCGCCAGGGCATTATGAAATAATGGCCATGTTGAATCCTTGTCAAAATGGACAGACCACTCGTTTTTTGGGAAGAACAATCCTGATTTTTATTTTGGGGTATTCTTCCTGAACTTTGGTTCAGAGACGTCTTTCTATCAATCAAATCAGTGATCGGCGAGGTCACATAGATCGACAAAGCTACCGAGAAAGGAGACGAAATGGGGGTTGCGTGGTTGTGTGTGCGGAGAAAAGAGCGATAACCGTTCCTGAAATCGTGAAGATTGTGATAAGAAATGATGTCCTACAGATTAAGGTAGAAAAAGAGGATAGGGGATCATGCAATGCTTGCTGGGGGGAGGTTTGGAGAAGTAAAGAAAGGTTGATCTCGGCAACCACATGCTGTTCGCGCCGGAAGATCGGAGAAGAAGACGGAGATCTAGCATGGCCATGTGGAGTACCAGATATGGAAAAGGACACGTGTCAGCTTATCACTGGAGGTGCGATGGTTGGTGATGGTTCATCCAATACCGTCGAAGAAAAAGGAACACAATATCCTGCAGGAGCACTAGCAGAAGGGTGCTTTGTGCCGAAGCTCCATTTCGAATTAGGTTCGGATAGCAAACCTCTCCTGGACGAGCAAAGCCTTACGCGTGTTGCTTCGGAGTCGGTTCGGGGGGTTGATCGGGACGTGTCATTTGGAGATTGTTGATTGTAGCTTGCAGTTGCACCTTATGTCTGCACGTGTCTCAAACTCGGAACACATACCAACTTCTTCATGCGCTTCTACAGCATGTGCTGATTATAATTTCTCTTATTTGCGTGCCTTATGTCCACATGAGGGACCCAAACCCTATTTTACTTAATAAACCTCCGATTTCGATTCAGCTCCAGTTATTTGCAGGCAACTCCGGGGCTTCGGGTGGCTTGACTTTCCTTCCTGCTCCAGAGGCGAACTGCTTATGACTTTTTTCAGCAGCAGAGGATGCTAGCATCGGTGAAACAACAAGTGCAATTATCTCTTCGACAATGATTGGGAAGATGCTGATGATATCGATGCAGTGGAAAATCAGGCTTTGGAGGTGACGGTGGAAGACCAAAAAGGGGATACACGTCAAGCAGAAGAGATCTTTATAGGGAATATGCTATCGGAGGTGTCGTTAGAGGCTATGGTCGTTACTCTGAAGGCAACGGAACCTTTGGGTCAGAATGGCACCGTGTCAATCTTCCAGGGCTTATCCTTGATCAACCAGGAAGCTTGTCCTGGTGATGAAGAAATTATGGCTGAGCAGTTTCAGTGGTTAAAGGATGTGCTTGAACGGGTTGGTGGCTTGATAGGTATGTCCTTTGGAGCGCGAGATGAAGATGTAGTTTTTTTTTTTTTTTTTTTTTTTTTTTTTTTTTTTTTTTCCGTTTTGTGAAAAGCAAGGTTGCGGAAAGGCGGGAAGATTCCTTAGTGATGAAGAACATAAAATCTCCAAGGGGTTGGAGGGAACTCCTCAGTCTCGAATGTTCAATTAATTACAACACGGAAGGGAAACTCAGTGGAGGCAAGTAGGGAAGATCGGGTAAAGTCATTTCTCAATGTTAGTCCTATTTTGGAATGTCAGAGGCTTGGCCTGTAACAACTAAAAAGTCCAAGTCAGAAAGGTTTGCAGAAAGGTGAGAGCGGAGATCATCACATTGCAAGAGACGAAACTGCAATGCATTGATAGAGGTACAATTGATTTGTTATGGCCTATTTCAAATAAAGACTGGGTTACTGTTGATGCTCAGGGGTCTGCGAGAGGCATTTTGGTAGCCTGGAATACCGATGTCTGGAGGAAGGTTGATGTGTTCGCTTGGACTTTCTCCCTTTCTGTCTTGCTGCATGAAGGTTCATCTGGGAAACATTGGGTTTTCACTTCCGTCTATGGCTCATCTTCTAGCAGTTGTAGGAATCAGTTTTGGGTTGAGCTGGATCAAGTAAGATTGAGGTGGGACTGAATTGTGGTGCATAGGAGGCGACTTTAACGTAGTGCGTTTTGTGTGCGAAAAATGTAATGGTGCTCGTATTACTAGCAACATGAGGAACTTTGCAGATTGGGCGGATAAGCATGAATTGGTGTACTTACCATTGCTAGGGGCTAAGTTCACATGGTCTAATGATCAGTAGGACGCAATTTTATGCCGTCTTGATAGATTTCTCGCATCTTCAGAGTGGTTGGACATGTACCCATTGGTTAGTCAACAGGGGCTGCCTAGACCTATTTCGGACCACAGTCCAATCATCCTCGAGGTTTGAGCCGACAATTGGGGACCTAGGCCGTTTAGATTCGAGCTTGCATGGCTTGAAATTGAAGGATTTAGAGACCTTATTATTGTTGGGTGGTGGAATTCTATGGAGATTAATGGTTATGCTGGCTACCGGATTAGTAAGAAACTCAAAATGTAGAAAGAAAAGTTAAAGATGTGGAAGGAGGTTTTGGGGGCATGAGAGGCAAAGTTTGATGATATTACTAAGGAAATTCACGAGTTGGACATTGTTGTGGAGGCTAGACCTTTATCGGAGGAGGATAAGGCCAAAAGGGAGACGATTTGTAGTAGTCTTGCTAGAAGAAGAAATCAAGTGGCACCAACGTTCTAGAGAAGTTTGGCTTAAGAAGGAGATAAAAATACCTATTATTTCCACAGCATTGCCAGCGCTCGGGACAGACATAACTGCATCAGTAGCCTGGTCATTGATGGAGAAACAACAACAGATTGGGGAAAGATTTGCGATTCCATTATTGGCTATTACAGTAAGCTGCTATTTGGAGAAGATTGGAATAGGACACGGCTTGATCGCTTGTCTTTTGATGCATTATCTGATGAGGATGTTGCCTCCTTGGAAGCTCTGTTTACCATAGAAGAGGTTAAAGTCACCATTGATTCTATGTATATCCCATTGCCTTCTTTCAAATCTTTTGGCTCATCCTGTAGAAGGACATCATGGATTTCATGCTTGATTTCTATGAGCGGAATCGACTCTCAATGGATTTGGGTGCTACTTTCATAGCGCTTGTCCCCAAGATTGAAGGAGCGGAACGATTGAAGGAGCGGAACAATTGAAGGATTTCCGACCTAACTGCTTAATTGGCAGTCCTAGATTCTAGCGAAGTTTTTGGCGTTGCTACTTCGTGGGGTTGTATCTAAAGTCATTGCTGACAATCAAGGGGCATTTGTATTGGGAAGACAAATCCTTGGTAGCGCTCTTATTGCTCATGAATGCATTGATTCCAGACATAGGGAGAAACGAAGTCGTGTTGTGTGCAAGTTAGACTTGGAAAAGGCTTACGATCATGTTGATTGACATGTCTTAGACTACATGATGGAACAATTGGGATGCAGTCCAAAATGGAGGGGTTGGATGAAGTCTTGCGTTTGATCAGCTTTCTTCTCGGTCAACGGTCCTCCCAAAGGCTTCTTTAAGTCTTCTAGAGGCCTTAGGCAGGGGGATTCACTCTCCCTTTTTCTATTTGTGGTCGTTGCTAAAGCCCTTAGTAAAATGTTGCACAAGGGGGAAGAAGACGTCCTAGTTATCAGATTCAAAGTGGCGGAAGGAGGGAAACAAATCAGTCACCTTCAATATGTGGATGGCGCTATTCTCTTTTGTGATGCAAATGCGAAGGCAGTCGATGATCTTAGAAAAATTCTCATCTGTTTTGAAGTGGTTTCGGGGCTTAAGATTAACATTGCCAAGAGTGAAATGCTATGGGTGCACGTCTATAAGGAGGAGCTTCTATCTTTGGCTTCCGTCTTCGGGTGTCAGGCTGGAGAGTTTCCATCTACGTATCTCGGCCTTCTACTTTGCATTGGTAAGCCTCCAAAGTATCTATGTGACAAGGCGATGAGAGGATTGAGAGCAAATTGGCTACTTGGCAAGGTCGGTATTTATCCTATGGTGGGAGGCTCACAGTTATCAAAGCGGCTTTCTCGAACATGCCTTTATATTTTATGTCTCTAGTTAAATGTCCCAGTTCAATGTTGGAAAGGTTGGAAAAGTTGAGGAGGAATTTCTTTTGGAGAGGAAGTTCAGAGAGTCGGAAATTTCATCTTCTTCGGTGGGAGGAGGTATGCAAACCTATTCTAGAAGGGGAGTGGGCATAAAGAATTTGAGGGACATGAATATGGAGAGAGATTGTAGGAAGCAAGTAAGATACTTGGGAAGGAGGTTAGTTTGTGAAAAGATCGTCTCTTTATCGGGCTTCTAGCTTGTGGAAAGGTATAGCGTCAACCGAGTATTTGATTTGCAACAACTTTTTCTTCGAAGTCGGAAATGGGAATCAGATTCTCTTTTGGTTAGACAGATGCTGTGGGGATAGGGTGCTCTAGGACAAGTTTCCAAGGATAGCCGCTCTCACTACTGATTGAAGTATTGTTGTATTGCGTTGCTTTGAGGTTATTGGTAGCTCGGTAGTATGGTGTCCTCCATATCGAAGGAACCTTTCGGATGTTGAGATGATGGAATACTCCTATTTGCTCAATTGCCTCAAGTCGATCGTTCCTCCTTTCTTTCAATCCGACATCTTGAAGTGGAAAGGCCACCGTTTAGGAATCTTTTCCGTCCGTTCTTTTTACAAGATATTGACAGTGCAAGATAGAGTCTCTAGTCCATCGCACCCATTCCATCATTGGTTCTATGGTGCTCCTCCCTGAGTGGCGGTCTTTGTATGGTTGGTTAGCCGCAAAAAGGTATTGACCATTGATAATCTCCAGCGCAGGTGTCTTATTCTCCCTAATATCTATCTTCTTTGTATGAAGGATATGGAGTCTGTCGACCATCTGTTCATACATTGCCCTTTCTCTCGATTGGTGTGGGAGTCATTCCTATCTGACTTTCAATTAGCTTGGGTCATGCCAACTTAGGTGGATATACTTCTTTGGGCTTGACATGGCAGTGGTGGCACTAAAGCTAGGAAAGTGGTTGCGGGCCTAGTCGTTATGACGATCTTTTGGGCTATTTGGAAAGAGAGAAATGAGAGATGCTTTAAGAATGAGGGCACTTCGTTGGATAAAGTTATAGAAGCAGCTAAATGTTTTGTGACAAGATGGGTTCCTTTTGCCCGAGTAGTCTAGGGCGCTTTGTCTCTCTCTCTCTCTCTCTTCATTTGTTGTGTTCTTCTTCTTCTTCTTCTTTGTGTGTGTGTGTGTGTGTGTGTGTGTGTGTGTGTGTGTGTGTGTGTTCTATTCTTTTCTGCCTTTGGCGGCCTATCAATAAAATTTGTTGCCTTTCAAAAAACAAATGTATTATAGTAACATAAAGACTCACAATATAGTTGCACACTTGCACTAAGTGGGAAGCGGAGGGGATACAAATTTGGGTGCATGAGTAGGGAAGTATTTATTCCAAAATGTAAACAAGTATAAATAAGTAGGAAGCAGGAGCAAGAGTTAAGTTTGAATCACGATTCGAAGTAGGAGCGATGCCTAGGTAGAAGGATCCAAGCTAGTTTTAAACTGTCTAGCTTTCGTTTTTTTTTTTTTTTTGTTACTCTTGTTCACAAAATCGTAGTCATAGTTTTTGCTAGGGTTTAGTACTAGGTGGGACCATGTCGGCATGCTAATGTTGTCAATGTGAGGCTCTGTGGTGGCCCGTTTTCCAAGTGCATTGGTAAAAGAGGAAGGTTGATGTCTTCTTCTTCTTTTTTTTTTTTTGAAAGATGATTAATTTTATTAGAAACGGCCAAAGAGAAACTCTAAGGCAGGATACAACTACGGGGGCTAAACCGTTAAGGAGAAAGAAGACCCAAGAAGGGCCTTGTCCATGAAACCCAACCAAGAACATCAAACTTAGCCCTATGTCTATGAAAACTTCCAACACCGTCCCTCTTCTATTTCGGAAAAACCGATCATTCATCTCCCCGCATAAAAACCAAACACTTGCCGAAAGGCAAGCCTCCAAAGCGTCCTCCCTTTTTTCCCAACCCCCTTCCCCATGCTATGCTAGGAGAGACCTTCAATTGATCCTGGCATCACCCCACGAAATTTGAAGGCTTTCAAGGAAGTCCACCCACACTCCTCTATCAAAAGGGTAGTGAATGAAAAGATAGCCAATTGATTCCACATCAAGCATGCATATCACACAGATGTTTGGGATCACCAGCCCCCCACTTTTGAAGATTATCCATAGTGACCACCTTTTTCCTGCCCACAAACCAAGCAAAAGCTGCCACCTTAGGAAGGGCCCCTAGTGCCAAACTTGAGTAGTGTGATCACATCGATTCCTTGAGCAAGATCCAAGAATAAGCCAAAACTGAACTGAGAACCTACCTGAAACGGCTGATCAAATTGCTGGGAGAAGGCTACAATGGGGATGACGATGATGTCTGAATTCAAGAAATTGCTAGGAATGAAATTATTGTTATCTTGATGATATATATTTTCTCTAGAAGCTATGTGACTTGATCATGTGTATGTGTTACCATCAGAAAAGGCTGATCGAATTGCTGGGACTACTATGGGGATGGCGATGATGTCTGAATTCAAGAAATTGCTAAATGAAATTATTGTTAGCTTGATGACATTTTTTTTTTCTCTAGAAGCAATGTGACTTGATCATGTGCATGTGTTACCGTCAGAAAACGCTGATTGAATTGCTGGGAGAAGGCTACTATGGGGATGATGATGTCTGAATTCAAGAAATTGCTAGAAATGAAATTATTGTTAGCTTGATTACATTTTGTTTTTCCTCTAGAAGCTATGTGACTTAATCATGTGCATGTGTTACCATCAGAAATGGGGGACCCTGGCAGCTTGACATGCCTAGATGCTCATACATTTATACACCCTGGCAGCTCAACATGGGCTTGTGTTACTACGCTATCGAGATATCTATTGCTACAGTCCATGTCAGTTCTTATCAAGTATAAATATATAAAACTGTGCTTTAGAAGCAACTGTTTGACAATTGTTGCTTGTGGGGAAAACTGTATTGAAACTCAATCAACTTTGGTAGTTTTTGATGCTTCTCCTGCAATTCTCGACTTCGGGCGTAAACAAAATGCTTTTTGCATTTCATTGCAGAAAAGATGATACATCCAAGACCTTATACTACTGGTCAAAGGATGCATCTAGGGCCCACAAGCTGGTCAATTGAAGATCAGCCACATTCTAGTGTCCTGATCAAGGATCTGGACCACTCTGAGGGTCAAGATTGGTCTGATGGCAGCTCAACATGGGCTCGTGTTACTATGCTATCGAGATATCTATTGCTACAGTCCATGTCAGTTCTTATCAAGTATAAATATAGAAAACTATATTTTAGAAGCAACTGTTTGACAATTGTTGCTTATAGGGAAAACTATATTGAAACTCAATCAACTTTGGTAGTCTTTTGATGCTTCTGCAATTCTTGACTTCAAGTGTAAACTAAATGCTTTTTGCATTTCATTGCAGAAAAGATGATACATCCAAGACCTTATACTACTGGTCAAAGGATGCATCTAGGGCCCACAAGCTGGTCAATTGAAGATCAGCTACATTCTAATGTCCTGATCAAGGATCTGGACCACTCTGAGGGTCAAGATTGGTCTGATGGAAGATCGATGGTTTGGATGTGCATTGTGGACTAGATTACAATCATTCAGTTAGTTGTTAAAGTTGGGGTATACCTTTCAAAAAAAAAAAAAAAGTTGGTGTATAATTTGTTCAACAAGTTTCCCTTAGTATTTTTGTCACTTCAAATAACTATATTGTGTGTCCAAACATTGCATATTTTCAAGCTATTACCAAGACTGTTGATTCTGGATTTTGATTATGCTTTCATCAAGTAGTCTCTCTTTCCTTTTTTATGAAGTCCTGTCTGTTTCCTATCTTGTATCATGAATTCATCATTTACAACTGGTATGCTTCTAATTTTTAATGATGTTTTGGGCAGCTATTGGTACAACTTCAACTCCAGTTACTGGAGTACTGTCTACAAGCACACTGTTGGTAAGAACCTCAAATTTAAAGCTGGTTATGACTCGGAGGTTCGATTTGGGTGGGCGTCTCTATGGGTAAGTTGTACTTCCACTCAATTTTGGTTATCATTATCTTCTGCTAATGAAAATGGAAGAGCCAACATGATGACAAGAGACCTGATCCAGTGCCTTTGGAGGCATGGAAGGTTCTGTGCCTCCATGTCATTGACGCGCATGTGGCATACTGCATACATGTGAAAGGTCTGGACAATTTATTTGGTAGGTCTGGTAGTGAATTTGCCAGAGATCGACCATGTGGACGATCCTAAACCTTTAATCGGGGACATACGAATGGACACTAAAAGACAATCATCTACCATCCACATTTAGTGAAAAATTTTCATTTATTAGATGATTAGGATAGTCAAATGACGGAAATTTTTGTTAGCGCCCAAGCAATGGTGGAGCCAGCCTAAAGATCTGGCAAGACGTTCAAAATTGAGGCCCGGGCCAGGCCTATTCCCATTTATACCTCATCTCATTACATTCTTAATTTCAAGTAGACAACATGACCCTCACTGTCTATTTTCCATTGGGCGTTACCGGTCTTTTTTACACACCCACACACCACAATGGGTATGGAACCCATGATCTGTGTTGAAACTCTTGAGTCTACCACTAAGCCATGTGTACGCACCCCATTGGGCATTAACTTGGTTTGGAACCATAGTTTTCCACTATTTCTTTGTTAGTGACACACACACACACACACACACACACACACATCACACACCCACACACCCACACTAGCATTGGAAATGGCACAACTAGGGACAACTAGGGACACACCATGGTACAAAAGTCACTCCAATCGGACGATCGTAGGCATACAATCAATGGCATTGGAAATGGACAGTCAACGTTAAGCGGATAAACAAAATAGGTCCAATCAGTGATTGCAATATTGATACTATCGGCCGATAATATCGATATCGCTGATCGGCGATACGAAACCCCCTAGGAGACAAAAAACTCCAACGGTTCCTGCGTATCGACGATATTATCGGCCGATATCGATAATATCGTGCGATATATTGATATCGGCTGAGATATCGGAAAAATATCGGCCGATATCGCAAAATATCGACGATACCTGGACTATATCATCCAACTGCACAAGAGTCCCTCATTTTTTGAAAAAAAAAAATGATTTTTTGTTCGATTTTCTTCTAGTTTCTCCACCCTTAAAAAAAATATATTGTAGGGCTTTCGCAGCTCAACTCACGTACCAATTCTGCGAAGGGGGTCATATTTCGTTGAGTCTAATTAGCCATTTTCTAGGTTTTGTTGAGTCTCCATATAGATTTAAGCTATATAAGGTAACTTGCATTGCGTTAAACTACGATAAGTCAAAATTGCATTTAGAGGATAACAAAATTAGTTGCATCATCCATAGGTATGTTTCTCAACTCTCTTGCTTGTTTTACTTTGTCAATGAATTGGTTGTGTTTTCATTAATGTCTTCTTACATTTATATATTTTATGGAATCAATTTAAACAATAGTTGCATCAGTTCAGTCAGACAGCGCATAACTTAGGATCCTTTTACAAAGGAACTCCATTATTTGGATTTTTTTATTTTTATTTTTATTTTTATTTTTTTAACATATTATGATTTAAATGTGTGTATTAAGGTCCATTTTAACAATCCCTAAAGTTTCATTGAAAAATTCCATGCAATTTCCCAATGTTTTTGTCCCCTGTTTTTCCAAAATGTGATACACCGATAATCCTAGCGATACGCGATATGTATTTGTATCCCAATTGGCGAACACGAACGCAACGCGTGGATATGGATTTTCGAAAACTGGGTTCCCATCACCTTCCCCATGAGCCATCCTTTTCTGATAGAGTCACCATTTGTATTGCGTATGATTTCCCGGACCGGAGTTCACGACTACGTTGATGTACGACCGATAGAAAAAATGTTTAATAAAATCCGGTACAGGTGGTATGGTATCATTTATCACCCTAAACGTAGTAAAAAGATGATTTAATTTATATAAGATAATATATAAAATATAGTATATAAAAAAATCTACACATTGCCCCACCTAAACCTGGATCTAGGCTGGGCTTAGGCTACCAATATACCTAAAACCTAACCTTTACCTAGATTGTTAAATATTTACCTAGCCTATACCTATAGTGGAAAACCTAGGTTCAACCTAGGTTAAGGCTAGGCTTAGGTAGATATCTATTAGCCTGAACCTCGGCCTAGGTTGACCTAGGCTAGGTCTAGGCTGGGTAACTCTCAGGATAGACAAAGCTACCAAGATTGGGACGTTAAATACCGAGTACTGAGTAAGTACCCCAATCCTAGTAAGCTAGCCACACTAAGAACGTGGAACAGAACGAACGTAACCATCATATCTTACTTGACAGGGCTAACTACTAACCCGCATCGTACTGTCATTTGAAAGGTTTGGGGATGTTGCTAACATTGTTAGGAAAACCCATATGTATGTATTTACTTCTCTCAAGGGATGCCTGTAATTCTCTTTATTCCTTTGTCTTCATTGTCGAGAATGTCTGATACACAACTAATTGTAAATGAGACAATTGTGCAGCTAGCTGAATGTGGGCCTACTATGGTGTATGGAATCCAACCCATTCAGCGCTGTAGCCCCAACAGTGAAAATGTGACACTCCAAATATTAAGCCAATCCAATGATCGGGTTTTTGAGTTGTCCATTGTTTTCTATGATCTGATACACACGCACACACGAACACAGTTTGAATCTCATGCTGCTCTCATGCTATATATAAGATATTTAGAGACTGCTTTTTGACCAGTCGAAGTCAGAATAACTCAATTGGGACTACACGAGTGCCCCCAATCCTTTTAATCTTGGATGAGTAGTGGATCAGTTCTCGAGTCTCTAAAGCTTGCTACGTTGTCTTATATTTTGAGATCTTTAGTGGTCGCTTTTGGGTTCTCTAAAAGCTCAGTAATCCCTGTGAGGGCATTATTTTGCATTACAAAATTCACATTGAGCAGAATGGCCATTGTGTTGCTTCTTCAAATAATTTATTCTTTGTGAAGAAACGAGCTCACTTGCCATTTGTAATTAGCTCGAGCGAATTTCTTGGTTTCTGCACTTTCCAAGTGTAGTGCCATTTTCAACTTAAAATGGGTGCTGTTCGAACAGAGAGGGTAGTTGTCGTTTGCATTTAATTTCCAATCAGTGCTTCAAGTTAAGTCTCAGTGTGTTTTAGTCTGCCTTGCCTGGTGAAGGAGGACAAGGCCTTTCCCTTGATGTCTGAATGCCTGGGTTTTTACAGGTTGGGGAAGAAGATGGCAAAGCGAAGGCAGCACCAATGAAGATGAAAGTCCAGTTCATGCTACAAGTCCCACAAGACAACATTGAATCGTCTGTGTTCATGTTTCGGGTCAAGAAAAGGTGGGACTTTTAATCCTTCATCATTTTATTTTCCTGCTGTCCCTTTTTTTGTTTCCTTGAGAAAAATCTTGGTTGGAAACAGTGCGATGGGGGGTTGCAAACCTCATTGTTTGATATGTATCACAAAGTCCTGGAGTTGCAAACCCCATTGTTTGATATGTATCACAAAGTCCTGGAACTATTCCAGTCAAATATCTATATACTCATTTGCCTTTGTTTTGTATCTTTTTCTTATACAAATTTTCTTCTGTAAATGCCAGTTTCTTTTTTCTTAGCAAATGTACAGCTTGCAACTGACAAGAAGGATTCCTTGCATGCAATGTCCAAAACCATTGATCTGGTCAGCCTCCCAATAGATGATAGATACCCCCGAAATCTCTGAAGAACAGACTATCATAACTCTTATATATTGGAATTTTCTATCTTAAACACAGACCGTTTATGCACTGCCTTACAACCTTTTTCGCCACCACTAGCAGTAGAAATGTCCAACTTGGGAGACCTCTAAGAAATCTCTATCTAAAGTTATGGCCCTCATGGATGTCAGATCAATGGTTTGGTTCACCAAACTGTTGCTGCACATGCAAGAATCCTGTGCATAAAGGAACTGAAGATTTTCTGATGAGGACTGTGATTCTTCTTTTGCTCACTGTACTTTGCTGAGGCATATTATGAAGCTATAGTATCACAAGGATTTGTCACTTTCACCTCCATCAAGGCCAGGTGGTGCCCGCCTTTGAAATATGCACGGTCTCATCATGAGTTTACTCGGGACTCGCCTCTGCCAACCCGTTTTTATGCTGTACCAAGTAAAAAATAGTGAGACTCGGTGGGAGTACAAATCATATATGAATTGGCGAGTTTCTGCAGAGTTTTTCCGTAACTCAAGAGTTGAACAAGTGGATTAACTTGGACGAGCCATGAGAAGTCGGCCTTGTTTATTCTCTTCCTCTCCTTTCTTCTCTTCTTCTTTGGTCCTAACCTTCCTCCATCTCCATCTTCCTCATCTTTTCTTCCTTCCGCCTTGCTGCTATGGCTATGGCCTTCGTTTTTGGGTTATGCCGTGATTAGCATTAGCCCTGAAATCAAGGAGCTCTGGCAATATGGTAGTTGGTACACAGGCATCAAGAAAGTTCATCCATGGCATATGTTAGCTTAAACCGTCCAAATGGTGGGTCCCAGTTTAGAAGACTAAAAGAAACAGAAAAAAAGGGAATTGCTTTGATTTCCCAACTATTTGAATGGTGGATATTTACTAGTTTGGGAGCTTGTAAATGGAAGTAAATGGGAAATGGAGGTAAATGACTTGGGATTAAATGACTTTGCACAGTTGTGTTTGGATAGGAGTATATGAAATGCATTTGAAATCAAAATATCCCTGTTTGGATGGGAGTAAATGGGAGGAATTGGAATGCATTTGAATTTTTCAATATATTCACAAGAATATATGTGATATCCCAAATAAGTTCTAATATCCGTGTACATATGCAATATTAAAAAATGAGGAGATTTCGAGCCTCGGGTAGGCCACGAATGTAAGAATCGCAAACAACTAACTTGTGAATGTTTTTTAGCCATTCATTTAGATGGCTATCCTTTAGATGGTTTGGATCATTCTTTTGTTGTGATTTTAGTGATGTAGCTGATATTTGGATTGTTGGGGAGTATCGTTAGTGTGACACGTGTATGGCGGACATGTGCATAGTTACACCTTTGTGTACATGTGTGACTCTTCAAGGGAGCTCAAAAAAGGCATTTCACCCCCATTCACTTCCAAGACCTGGGCAAGCAGGTTTAATGTGGATTAACATACTCAACATTTGTACCATCAAAAGGGGTGTTATGTGATGTTTGATATGATGCACTTGGCAATTGGAGCCAGATTCTTGTGGCCGTTCACCATTTTAAGAAGGGCGTTTTAACAAACCTACTTAAATATAGAATTTAAATTACGGTACCTTTTTCAGAAAGGTTTCCAGTAAGCTACCCCATTAATTAATTATCATTGTAGTACCCTGTTAACCCAAGTTTGGGTTGCCCTCTTGCCCACGAAGAGTTTTGGTGACTGAGTGTGATATTTATGTGAAATCCACCCAGACCACCAGGCGCCTCATCTGATGTTAGGTCAGGGACAAAAAATCAGCCACATCCATGATTCAGGTGGGCCACATGATGGGAAAGTGTACAGGGCTACACTCACCCTTCCATTGATGTGGCTTGCATGAATCATGGATGGCCCTGAATTATGGGCCCAGGCCTAAAGTTTGGTGTGGCATTTAATGGTCATAGTGGATTCTACGTAAATCATCATTGTGGTGGGCCTGGTAAAAATTAAGGGTGGACGCCTCTCTTTAAAGTCCCACCTGAATCATGGATGGAGCTGCTGCATTTTCGCCCTAGGCCTAGTAGGGGGTAACACACCTAGTGGTGAGGGTGGGTGTGGGGGTGGATTTCACATAAAACAGCAGGGTGGGGCTCACTCAAGCTGTGCCAACCGACCCGGCCTTGGTAAGGAACTTATTGAAAACCATTTTGAATGTAAATTATCCATTTAAGTAGATAGTTGCAGTAAAAATTCCGAAAATTTAAAGAATCCATTTGGCAACAATCATTCGATGGTTTAATATTTTGATTAGTTTGATTTTTAAGAGGTATGTTGCGGAAAGATGTAACCTACAATTTGGAGGATGGTACGGACAGGAGTGATACATGAACATGTGGTGCTTCCTTAATGACCGAGTCTGTCAAATTATATTTATTTTAGATGAGTTTGCCAATGTTGCCGAAATCACCGGCGGTTGGTTCGAACTAGTAGGACCCACTCCGTCAGCACAGCAGCAATGCTGGCATGAGAAAAGGAAGAAAATATATTGAAGGTTTACTAACTTGGTTGGAAGTGGTAGACTGAGTGAAGAAAACCTCGTTTTGAACACTCAGGTATTCCCAACTGGGGGTGGCTAACATTAGCAGAGACATGAGTTTTAGGCTACCACGCATGCATTGAATATGGAGCTCAGCTCAAATAACCCACCCTCGATACGGAACGGATTAGGTTGCGGCCCTTACCGTGGGGCCCACCTTAATGTATGTTTTCTACATCCATGCCATCCATCCGTTTTTTTTTTTTTTTTTCCAGATCATTTTAGTGCCTGAGCCCAAAAATGAAGCAGATCCACATCTCACGTGGACCATACCATAGGAAACAGTGGTGATTGATATTTAAAAACTTTGTGGGCCACAAAAGTTTTGGATCAAGCTGATACTTATTTTTTTAAACGTCCAGATTTGTGTGACCTTATTAACAGGTTGGATGGCAAATAAACATTATGGAAAACATTGCGGTGGGCCCTATGAAGTTTTCAATGGTGGAGCATTCAATCACCACTCTTTCCTATAATATGATCCACTTGAGATTTGGATCTTATTCATTTTTGGGTTCATGCCCTAAAATGATTTGCCAAAACGGATGGACAGTTAGGGCCATCAACAGATCGGATCATGGTTAGAATTCGATATGGATTCGATCCGATTTATTTGGATTCGGATCATTAATTAGATCAACGGATTAGATTCGGATTGAAATCTTTGATCCGTTTAGTAATTGAATTGGATTTGGATCGACCTTGATCCGATCCGGTAACGATCCGATTATAGGGGTATAAAAGGAAAAGAAAAAAAAATTCTAGGCTACAGTGCAAGCAGTTCTTTCCACTCTCCACCTAGACTTGTGACTACGAGTCTATTACAAGTTCAGATCGGATTTATATCTGAATTCGATTTGTTTACATGTAGGAGTACTACTTTTGATCAGATCGGATTTTGAAAAAACTTAAATGGATCGGATTTGGATTAGACACTTGTGATCCCTGATCCGGATCGGATTTGGATCAGATTTGATCCGGATCAACATTGATCTGGTCCAAATCCGATCCGTTGACACTAAGGCTCTCAATCGAGCGGGTCATATCCGAAATCCGATTCACTCCGAACCCGTATAAGGCGGAGTTGGAACTTGAAATAAGTCTGATTAATTAAATAGACTAGATTCAGGTTCACAAAACTAAATCCCATTCATATTTGGGTTGGATCTGGATCTAGTAGTGAGATTCGATTGGATGTCCACTATTGCATGCTTCAAGCATTCAACTGAACCGTTTTAAGAAAAGTGGTCCTAGGGTCCACTCATGGGGCCCTGTCATGATGTATATGTTACATCCATACTGTTTATCCATCGTGACAAATCATTTAAGGCCATGGGCCTGAATATTGAGAAGATCTAGATCTTAGGTGGACCATACAACATGGAACAGTGAAATTGTGTATCCACCATTAAAACCGTTCCAAGCCCACTGTGATGTGTATATGCTATTAAAAGCTACCCAATATAGGGCTCTTTGGGCCCTTCATGCGCTAACCCAACTAATGAACTGAGCGGATCATAAAAATAAAAAATCAGAGATGTTACGGACACCAGACCGCTCGTGCCCGCCCATTCTGTCTCGCCCTAAATGGAATGGCTCTCGGCCAGTTAATGGGCACGGCTGCCCAACGTATGTGACAGACAGGCGGAAGCCCTTTTTTGGCGTGAATAAGCCACCATGATGTATATGTTATATCCACGCCGACCATCTGATTTTCCATATTATTTTAAGGCCATGTTCCAAAAATGAGACATATCCCAATCTCAGGTCGACCATACCACATTAAATAGTGGGATTTGCACAATTTTGCTACTTAATTAAATATATTATATTGTATGTTTTTTACATTTGTGATGGGGTGGATTCGAACCTAGATCCGACTCGAATCAGATGGTTATATGGATTTTTGGATCGGAAATAGATCCGGCTATTTATAAGTGGATCAGATATGGATATCACTTTTTGAATCCGATTCGAATCCGAATCTGTCTATAAATTTTCAGACTTGGAGCTGGATCCAACTGGATCCCATCCAGATCCGACCCATTGAGAGCCCTAGTTGGCAGCCCTATGGACAGCATGGATGTAGAGAACCTACATCAATGTGGGCCCCACGGCATCCTGGGCGAGGCCGGTGCCGCACCTAACTGCTCCCCCTTGGTATCAACCTATGCTAACTTCTTGTCCAGGTTGGAAAAAAAAATTAAAAAAATAAAATAAAAATAAAATGATAAATGCCGTGGCGGGTGTAATTCCAAGCCTGGACCCGCTTGTTTCTGGGTCGGGTCCATTGAACCGTCTGGTCGACCCATCTCTCATTTTCTCCCTTAGCTAAAATAATATGTGGAGAGAGGTGGAAGCGGTGGATGCTCCGGGTTTGATGCTTTGTACATGTGCATTTAAACATTAAGCTTGATTCAAACCGTTCAAATTAATAGTCCTTACTTGAGATGGGTCAAATAATCAAGCATTAGAGCTATAGGAAGTAGCATCCAGCTGATAATTTCACATATAATGGATGATTGAATTAAAATCTCAACCGTATGAATTCAACAAACTATCTCATTGTGGGGCTATGATCAATATAAAATTGGTCCTGTTTTTTGGACTAATTTGACTTGAATGACAATCAAGCAATTGCCGAGGGTCAGAATGAAGCAAAATAAAAAATTTCCTTTTAGCCTTTGTTACTTTTCTTCTATCCATTTCCTTCCGAGGGCACCCACTTCAATTCACACGTGAAAGTGAGGCACATGTGTGCAAGATTGAAGCCGCCCATCAGTTGATCTGGAATGATAGATGTCTGAATGACCACAAGAATCGGTCCAACTTCCTCACATACTGGATGATACGATTTATAAGTTTATAGCTTGAAATTTGGTCGCATGTAATTGTGTATAGTGCCAGGCATGTTTGAGCATTTTATAGCTCGATATGAACCGAATGCCTTTGACCCTAAGCGTGAAGATAGACAGAGAGACTAATGACAATTGTTTGTGATTGAGAACTAAAGCAGTTTGGCTGTCTATTCAGCCACCTGTATGCTCAATCGAATGATTTGAGAAGGGGAGGGTTTATCCTTCTATTGAGTTCTTTTTTAATTTTAGCTAAAAATATTTTTTCCTCACTATGATAGCAGAGATGATCCGACTTGCATAATGTGTGAGTAAAAGGAACTCAATTGCATTAATTGAAATAAAAAATAAAAACTTAAAAATATATCCCTTGGCAATCTAACGTCTATTGTGTAAAAGGCGAGGCTTTAAATCTAAATCTTTTTTAGTCCAATGACTCAGGCATAGACATGGGGGAATTACACTACCAAAAAGAAAATAATTTTTTTCCTTGCAAGTCTAACACTTGGAGTAAATGAAAGGGAATTACACTACTCCTAATCTAGGTTGGTCCACCATAACAATGTAGATGAACGAAATTACACCACTCTTAAGCTATAACTAGTCCAGTGTAGCAGGTAGATGAGTTGACTTATGCTAAGATAAAATAAATGATAAAAGATAGGTAGTATTACGATGTAAATTTGATTTGGTATGTGTTGGGTGCATGGCGAGGGCTCGAAGCTCTTCAATCTTTCTCTCACTTATAGAACTTTTGAGGTGGTTATGAGAAGAGATCTTCATAGACACTTCTCCTATATGTTGACGTAGAGATAACCATCTAGACCCAATGATAGTCGTCACTGATTAAACGATGCCACGTATGCTAGACATTTGTTATGCGTTGGCCATTAGTGGCATGCACGTCCTTTCTTCGCTATATAGATGAGAGTTTCTCTTGAACTGCCACGGGTAGTGAGAGCAGTTCACTCGTGCAAGGCTGCGATGTAGTAATAATCTTGGTAAGACCGAGGTCGATCAACAGGGAAGGAGGTAAACAATTCAAACTATCCTAATAACTAGAATATTAAGAGTGGTGTAACGAAATCAGTTTTGAACATGAAACAGAAAAATCTGATAATGAAAAGATAACTAGAGCATCAAGGATCTACTTCTAGCTCTCCTTAGATGCATAATTCGCCGTAGGTTTCTCACTTACTCAACTAAAATCGAAATCAAATCCTATCTAGCCGGATGATAGAGCGGTTATATTATCAAAGCAATCCAACACATGTGTTGTTCATCAACATGATCCCCTCAATTCAAGTTAGGACTTGAGCACACTTAATTGCATAGGTCAATCCTAGTTCCAATAGATTAAGATCATAACCATAATAATCATCAAACCTTGTCACAAAACTTAATTAATACCATGGTTTGAACTTGATTCAAATCACATAAACAAACAATACATGTTTCAGAATTTCTAAAAATGATAGAACTTTGGTTTAAACTTCCCAGATGAAGATCCAAGTTCTAGAGCGTCTTGAATCCGATTCCTCGGAGCGTGCAGGTCTAGATCTTTGCAAAACAAGTAAGAAACTAGTGAAATTCTTCCAAACATCCACAAGTCATCATAAGATTAAGAAAAACTACTTAGAACTTTATTCAAACTTAAGCAAAACCATTGTTCAACATTAAATTCAAACTTGAAACCATTAAAAATGAATTAAATAATTTAAGAAAATTATAAGGTTCACCTCTTAGCTCTAGATAAGAGGTTAGCTAATAAAAAACATATTAAAAACTAGAACTAGAACTAAGAAAATGAAGAAAAATTAGCTGTAGGAGGCTAGGAAGCCTTTTATGACTTGAACTCCTTGCTCCCCATGTCCTTGCTTGATTTGGAATAGAAGAGAGCACCTACTTTTATAATGCAACAATAGTATAGCAACATAGCAGATTTTGTTTCGCTTAGTGCGGCTTAACCAATGATCCGATTGCAATCAAATTTGATTTATAGTTTCCTTGTAATGTGATATTCTTCATAGATGATTTAGATTTCCATGATTATCTTCTGAATGGGCCCACCAATCAGATCAGCTACCGCCTCTCAAAATTGCGTAATTCGGGTACCTTCAGAACTAGTCATCTTGTTTTCAATGCTACGGAGTGTACGGAGGTCAGATTAATCTCATATTTTGAATAATGGTAGAAAACTTCCTCCTCTACACTGAAAGATGGATTAGATTGTCTAAAAAAAAAATCCAGAATGGGGTCCGAAAATTAGAACACTTAGGGCTTTTTATAAAATCTGTGCAGTTGGAATCTCTTTGGATGGTCCATCTTTCTTCAACCAGTACGATCAAACAACACATCCTTTTGACTTGAAACTTTGTGGTTATTCATATATAGATGTGGTCCAGAAGATGATCAAAGTAGATTCTTCATATCATCAATGATGGGTCACCTGGACCGGCCTAGAGTTGAGTAGGTGGAATTTGGAAACTTTCTAAACAGTTCGTATTGTTTTGGCCACCACAGTCAATCTGTAGCTCTGATCGACACGAAACCACTTGGGTTATTTCGGCGTCAAGCTCCTCTTCAACATGGACATGTTGGATTTCCAAATATCATCAAGATGGGCCCCGAAAACTGGGCCAAAAAACCAAAAACGGGATTGCCTTTGTTTGAAATCTGACTTCTGAAAGTGCATGGCTGATCTGTCAGCCGGCACGCCGAACCACAGGTCGGCCTTCATAAAATTAGTCCAGAGAATTTACTGTTTATGGAGGGTTTGGCTGGCCGGCCGGTGGGTGTGACCAGCCGGCCGGTGGGCATGAAAAATGTGATTTTTCTAGTTTTTCTTCCTCCAATGTGATAGATGCAATGCAATCTTATGAAGAAAAACTAGAAAAAACTAGAAAAACTAGAAAAATCTTTCCTCTTATCTTTTATTTCTTTGATCTTCAAGGCATGTAAGAAGGGCCTCTAAACATTATAATGACGAAGTCTCTCTCTCATTCCTACAACCACAAAACTATGCATTAGATTAGTCTTTAAACTATGAAAATCATGCATCATGTGTGATGAATTGGGGTTAGAATATACACACTTCAGAGCTCAACACACCCCCCAACCAGCATTTTGCTAGTCCTGAGCAAAACATGCGTGAAACAAGTTCCATTCTCCAAACCCAACTCTCCTTTAGAAACTTTGTTTCTATACACTCCAAGACGTGCAAGTGCAAAAATCAGAAAACTTAGTGATAGAAGTTAAGACCTTAACCTTCTCAAAACATAACAAGTGTTCATATAGAATTCCCGCTGATTGATTGATAAATAGAAGAATCTAAACAAATTTAACCTAGTGTGCATAGTGAATGTTCATCTCATGAATTTTTGAAATCGGCTTCTTCATGAATCAGCTAGATTAGGGATCTGAAGGTGTACAAATCAACAACAAGCCTATGACAGGAATTTGCCTTACCGTCCTTCCGATGGCTTTCACACTACTTTCCATTCCCGGCTTTGGTTACGGATAGATCATCCCCCGGTTGGTAATAGGTAGCCATTTTCAGAATTTTCCACCATATATTTAATCATTCCCATATTTTCATCATTCCTTTCCTTTTCATACACATTAGATATGATTTTTAGAAATTCATATCTTTCATTCTTTTCCCATGAAAAAGGATGGACAAACTACCCCGGCTTGGGTTCTCAACACCTCAAATCTAAGCCCAGCCAAACCACAAATCTAAATAATCCCTTCAAATCATGAGAATCGTGTAATGTGAACTAAGTGCACAAGTGTTCAAACATTCTATCGATCACATCAATAGGGGAATTCAAATAGAAAACTACCATATTATAAGTCCTTTAAGAGTTTCAAAATCATATCAATTCGTTTCTCATCCTTTCATACTTATGACATCCCAAGTGCATAGAAATAAAGTTTTCCAAAAGAGTTTTGAATTTTCAGAAAAATAAAAAAATTTCTACATAATTGCTCGAAATGTCACAAAAGCTAGTAAATTCATCTAAGGAATCTCACCCCCTAACCAAAATCTTACATTGTCCTCAATGTAATAAGATATGCAATATGCATGACATGAGAGCAATGGCATAAAGCAAAGGAGAGTTAGAACGAGAGTACCTGAGGTAGCAAGTTGATAAATTCTAGCATCTTCCATTGTCTCGATGAGACTTAGGGTGCGTTTGGTAAAACTTAATTCCACGACTTATCACTGAAAAATGATATTTTCAGTGATTTTAGTAATTCAGACCGTTTGGTAACTAAAAAAATTTAAGTGCTTAATTGGAAAAATCACTTAAATTAAGTGGATTATTTTAAGTCATGCCAACTTGACTTAAAGCTTATAGCTGAATGCGGTAAGTGGTTTCTCTTTAAATTTTTAGATAAAAATTGACAAAAGTTTCCCTATTAACATTTAAAAATGACAAGATTACCCATCTTTGTTTACTTTCCCATCTATGAAACCAGCCCACGCAAATACTTGAAGTCACCAAATTCTATAAGCCCCAACATAATGTATGTATTATATCTACATAGTTTATCCATTTGGAGAGATGATTTTAAGGCATGAGCCCAAAAATGAGACAGGTCCAAACCTCAGGTGGACCACACCACTGAAAGGAATGGGGACAATGATGCCCACCATTGAAACCTTACTAGGGCCCACCATGATGTTTATTTACCATTAACCCTGTTCATCATAACACAAAGACCTGGATTAAGGGAAAACACAAATATTAGCTTGATCCGAAACTTTTGTGGCCGTGATAAGTTTTCAATGGTAGTTTTCAGATAAATTATCAAACAGATTTTTCAGTTCTTATAAGTACTTAAATTCAGCACTTTAAGTTTTCAGTACTTAAATTAATTTTCAGACTTAATTTTTCAGTTTACCAAACAGCACCTTATTCAATCCTAAATGTAGAAACGAAATCCTAACCTACCTACATACCTTTGATTAGTCCGATCGACTACATGATAAAATTTGAGCGGGATCTTCATGAATTTCAATAGGTTTCTCATGAGGACCATCCAAAGTCCTGCTCGAATGTACACATGGGTGTGTTTCTTCATTAAGGTCCAATCATAATGTGCACCACACGCATATAAGGAGGAGATAAGAGCAGCAAAAAGATATCTCCTCAAGTTTTGAATTGGGTTGTAATTGATTAAAAATGGGTCCTCCCAATCAGAATTTTCAATGGGCTGAAGAACCCATGATGGTGGATAGACATTCATTAAGTATTCTTTAGTTTGGGTTGTCTCCTCCATAAATTCAGAATTGCACGGTATTTCCACAAATAATGTTAAAGAGTGTAAATCAGTGGAATGGTGTTCTTCAAGCACCGACACCGTGTTTAAAAAAATGTCCAACTCCATAACCATCTCATCATCCAGATCATAGGGGTGGGTTATGCATTCCTCTAGGAAATCGAGAGAGTCGGATGAAGGGTCCTCATTCTCCCCAATGAAAAGCATATTAAAAACTAGAACTAGAACTAAGAAAATGAAGAAAAACTAACTGTAGGAGGCTAGGAAGCCTCCTATGACTTGAACTCCTTACTCCCCACGTCCTTGCTTGATTTGGAATAGAAGAGAGCACCTCCTTTTATAATGCAGCAATAGTACAACAACATAACAAATTTTGTTTCGTTTTGTGCGGCTTAACTAATGATCGGATTGCCTTCAAATTTGATTTGTAGCTTCCTTGTAATCTGATCTTCTTCATAGATGATTTAGATTTCCAAGATTATCTTCTGAATAGACCCACCAATCCGATCAGCGACCGCCTCTCAAAATCGCGCAATTCGGGTACCTTCAGAACCAGTCATCTTGCTTTCAACGCTACGGAGTGTACATAGGTCGGATTGATCTCAAATTTTGAACATTGGTAGAAAAATTTCTCCTCTACATGATAAATGGATTAGATTGTCCAAAATAATTTTATAATAGGGTCCGAAAATTAGAATTCTTAGGACTTTTTATAAAATCTGTGCAGTTGGAATCTCTTTGAATGGTCCATCTTTCTTTGACCGGTACGATCAAACCACACATCCTTTTGACCTGAAACTTTGTGGTTATTCATATATAGATGTGGTCTAGAATATGGTCAAAATATATTCTTCATATTATCAATGATGGGTCACCTGACCAGCCCAGAGTTGAGTTGGCGGAATTTGGAAACTTTCTGGATAGTTCGTATTGTTTTGGCCACCACAGTCAATCCGTAGCTCCGATCGACACAAAACCACTTGGATTATTTCGGCGTCGAGCTCCTCTTCGAGATGGATATTATGGATTTCAAAATATCATCAAGATGGGCCCTGAAAAGTTGGTTGAAAAAGTGAAAAGGGACTGCATCTGTTTGAAATTTGACTTTTGAAAGTGCATGGCCGACCTATTAGCCGGCCGGCCGGACCACAGGTCGGCCTTCATAAAATTAGTCCAGAGAATTTGCTATTTTTGGAGGGTTTGACCGGCCGGCCGGTGGCTGTGACCGGCCGGCCGGTGGGCATGAAAATGTGATTTTTCTAGTTTTTCTTCCTCCGTTGCTTTGCATCTTTCCTCTATCTCTTATCCTTTATTTTTTTTTATCTTCAAGGCATGTAAGAAGGGCCTCTAAACATTATAATGACGAAGTCTCTTTTTCATTCCTACAACCACAAAACTATGCATTAGATTAGTCTTTAAAATATGAAAATCATGCATAATGTGTGATGAATTGGGGATGCACTATTCAGAGCTCAACAATAGCTATCCACTTCTTTGCCCGAATGTGAATAATGTGTCGTGTTGTTAGCCCACAACCATAGAAACCATGTAAGTGTTATGATGCATCGTTCGAACCTATTGCTTGACGCAATTGTATTTTGGTCAATATCCAACTATAGTCATGAGGCCATCATGGTGATTAGCTAGCTCTGCCACATAAGTGGGATATGCGATATGTGCATCCTTGCTGTAGCCAGTTGGGCTACTCATGATTTTATGGATCTTGATCTCATTCAGTTGTCATAGTAGCTGAAGAAAATTTCCTCCTCTCTTGTTAAAATCTTGCTATCATCGTTGCATCCTGTCGCAATACGTATAGATGTTCGATATACCCATAATGCATATGGTAGCTTCTCTGCCCAGTCATGATTGAAATTGCGCCTTTTGGATCAACACAGTTGTAAAGGCGCTTGGAACATTTAGAATTACGGCTAAGTCCTAGAGGGGGGTGATTAAGACCTTTTGAAATTCTTTTTACCTACTTAACAGTTTTATTAAATTAAACTAAGTAAGCAAGAACACTTTAGCTTCCAAGCCTAAGTGGGTCCAATCACAAGACTAGCATATGATTAAAGTAATTAATGACCTATTATAAGCAAGCATAGATTATCAAGTGATTATACTAATTAAGCTCCTAATCTATGCAACTTAAGTAGACTATATGAGAATGGATCATATAAGCTTACGTAAGTGAAAGTACGTCTTTTGTGTGTGTGTGTGTGTGTGTGTGTGTGTTGTGCGCGCCTATCAGGTGCATATCATACATTCTAATTAAGCATTCATAATTAAACAATTAAACACAATGCATAATAAGAAATTTGCTCAAACCAGTCACTAGCACAAGCATGTATAGTGGTTCCGGGTCTACTCCACTTTCGGTTCAAGTACTCAACCCCTTTGAGCACACTAACATTCACTAGGGAGTTTAAATTTGGTTCCTCCCAACCAAGGTGTTTTAAATTAGATCTACCCAACAGAGGAGTTTATAGGTTCCTCCCAACCTACACGTTCATACCCGTGTTGGTGGCTCCCCTTGGAGACTTGTTTAGGCTCTACACCCAAGTCAAGGTCCTACAACCGAACCTTAATGGTTTTAAACTCTACAACTGAGCCAAGGTCCTACAAATGAACCTAGCGTTTGCTCCCATCGGAGGCTCCCCATTGGAGACTCAATTCAACCTTACAATCGGGTCTAGGTCCTACAACCGAACCTATCGAGTTTGAAGACAAACTCTACATTAAATTCCCACCAGGAATAGAGTGGTACCAGACTCTTACAAATGACAACTTACTTTTCGAATTGAGCCCCTTCGTTGCGCTGCTTCGGGTTGCTTGATCTCCACTCTCCCGTGCTTCAATCAGCTCCCCTTGTACTCCCCTGATCTTTGATGTCGCTACTTTGTCAAGGCTTTAGCTCCAAGATCAGCTCCCTTGCAATTGATGCTCCATTGGAGATGCCCAAGGTGCTAGGAGATAGGTTTGAGATTCTACAACTAATGAAAGTGGGTTGCCTAGAGAGTCTCACCTGCAAGGATCTCATTATAGAGTTTTGGATAGGAAGATCATTATCAAGATTAATCCAAACTCTAGAGATCAAAAGAGGGACAAGTGCATCTTCATCATGAGCTTGGAATGCTCTATTCTTGTGATGAATCATAAGGAAGATGACTTGTTAGGGTTATGAATAGAGCTCTTAATGATCTTTAACAATGGTGACTTCTATCTCCTCAAAATCTCTCTCTCTCTCTCTCTCTCTCTCTCTCTCTCTCTCTCTCTTTCAAAAAACCGTTTCTCCCATAGTTAAAGAAGAATCTCCAACGGTCATAAAACGGGCAAAAAACGGTCGCTTCGATGTATCAAAAATGGGTTAATTCAATTGATTGGAGCGATCTTCGATATATCGGAGAATCTATCCAGAGAATCAGCAAGCTGCTGGACAAAATTCCCGATATATAGAAACATTTTTTATATATCGAACACACTCATTTTAATATATCGAATGATCAATTTGATTCATTGAAGAAACTGTCCAGAGAGTTTATAAGTTTACTGGACACTACTTTCGATATATTAAATTGGTCATTTCGATTAATCGAAGACCTATCGAACTATTCTCCGATATAGTGAAGACTTATTGAAAATTGCTGTTTGGGCCAGATTGATTACAGCAACTTTCACCTCTTTTAATAACCTAATTTATCATGTTTTTCTATATGATCTAATGCTAATAAGGATGACTAAGGGTATAACTAGTTGGTCCAAGAAATCTAAGAGGATTTGGATGTTTTGGTTCAAAGGGCTAGGGTTACCAAGGTATCTCATTTACTTATTCTTCTTCCTTGATGCTTTTGGTCCACTTGAATCTTCGGTCTTCATCTTGCCAAGGCTCAACCGACATTACAACACATGGACACACGTGATTAAAAAATAAGGTGCATTAGTATGCCATAAAAAAGTGAACTAACAGTGACACGTCTTAACCGTTTTCTCGAGGATACGCATGAGTGTTTTGTTGGCGGCTTCCACACCTCCATTCATTTGTGGCTGATAAGGTCTGGATCGATGCCTTTTGATTTTGAACTGCTCGAGGAGGTGTTCCACCTTTCGATTCACGAAGGGTGTCCCATTGTTGGTGATGATGGTTTGTGGGACCCCATAACGGCTGATAATGTTGTTCTTTAGGAATCGTACCATGTGCGAGGTGAGGCCACTATGATGGTGTAGGATATTGCTTCTACCCACTTAGTGAAGTAATCGACAACCACCGAAATGTATTCGTGGCAGTTTGATGCTTTGGGGCTGATTTTGTTGATGATGTAGATTCCCCACATTGAAAAGGGCCTAGGTGTTGTTATGTTGCATAGCTCAAATGCCGGGGCGTGTATCCGATTGGCGTGCTCCTGACACTTGAAGCACGTTTTGACGTGTTGGCAGCAATCGATTTTCAAAGTCATCCAGTAGTACCCCTCTCGAAGAATCGTTTTGGCCGTCATGTGGCCATTCATGTGTGGACCGCAGGTTCCTTCATGGATTTTTGACATGATCTTTGCAGCTTCGACCTCGTCCACACATCACAAAAGGATCTAATTGAAGGACCGTTTATAAAGAATTCCGCTACAGATTGTGATCTGTGCGGCTAGACGAGATATATTCATGAGAGTTCTGCCATAGATTGTGAACCGGCAGCTAGTGCCTGCTCTTTTTGCTTCTTTTCTTTCCGACAAGATATATTCATGAGATCACCACAGCTATCCATCCTTCATGAGTATTGAACTCTTTTATCTCCTAATCAACTCTTCAGTAGAAATGAAATCGCATTCTTAACCCTGGGCTAGGGCCTGTTCGCTTCCCCAAGTGTAGGGTTGCGATGTAGTAATAATCTTGGCAAGACCGAGGTCGATCCACAGGGACTTATATAGGAATTCACAAATTACTTCCAATAATGTCTACTGAAAAACTAACAAATAAGTTTTTAAGGAGATTGATGTAAATAGCAATTTTGAGCTAAACTGAAGTAATCAATTAATAAAAGGCACTAGGGGTTCAAGGATCCACTTGTAGCAATCCTTGATGCTCAATTCGCTGTGGTTTCTCACTTTCTCAACTAGAATCGAAATTAAGATCTATCTAGTCGGATGATAGAGCTGTTAAAACCAACACCTGTCATATGTAAGATCAATGTACATGATTCACTCAATGTAAGCTAGAACGAGCATACTCAATTGCATAGGTCAGTCCCAATTCCAATAGATTAAGTTCACAATCATGACCATCATTAAGTCCTGTCACAAGACAAAGCTAGATCATGATTTGAACTTGATTCAAATCACATACGCAGTCTCAAACATACTTTAGAAATCCATAAAAGTAGAACTTTGGTAGGAAGTTCCCACATGAAGATCATAGTACTAGAGCGTACTCCAATTCCTTGGATCATACAGGTCTAGACTAACACACAACAATTAAGAACTCAAGTAATTCTTCCAAACATCCATGAGTCATCATAAGACTAAGAAAAACTACTTAGAACTTGAATTAAACTTCAAACCATTGTTCATAAGCATGAAATCCAATCTTAAAACCAACTTTAAACGAATTGAAACATCTTGGATTCACTACAAGCTTCACCTCTTAGCCCTAGCTAAGAGGTTTAGCAGTTCATGATCCAAGGAAACATGAAACAACTAAGAAAAACATAAAAATAGCAAAACAAACTAGAAGGAGTTGTGGAACTCCGAAATCCACTTCCGCCACCTCCCATCGTGCTCAAACCCTTCTAAGATACCCTAGGAACGATCCCTAGGTGTCCTTTTATAGTGGGAAGGCTCCGCAACATCAGAATCTTCCAGAAATTACGTAAGCTTACGCAGTACGCAGAGAAAATCGGAACAGAATAGGAAAGTCCACAGTTTTACGCATGGCCGACCGGTCTGAGTGGCTTGGCCGACCAGTCACGACCGGTCGGACTCATCTGGGAAACAGTCCAGCAAGCTCCAGAGCTATCAGACCTGTTGGCTGACCTGTCGGACTGGGCTTGCCAACCGGTCACGACCGGTCGGACTGTTTATTCAAACTGTCCAGCGAGTTCCAGAGCTCAGGGGGAGATGGCCGACCGGTCTAGACCGGTCGTGGCCCTCCTGGCCTGACCGGTCACTACCGGTCTTGGCCCCTTTTCTTCTTCATTTCTTTCTTTCTTTCTTCTCTCTGCTTTCTTCTTTCTTTGGCCCACCTTGATTCTTCATACAAGGCTCCTAAGTAGATCCTTTTGGTCTCCTATTGGGTGAAGTCCACTCTCATTCCTGCAACCACAAAACATGCATTACATTAGTCTTTAAATCATGAAAACCTTGCATAATGAGTGATGAATTGGGGTTAGAATATACACAATTAAGAGCTCAACACACCCCCCAACCAGCATTTTGTTAGTCCCAAGCAAACATGCGTGAAACCAATTCCATTCTCCAAAACCTAACTCTCCTTTAGAAACCATTCTTCTATACATCCCAAGATACACAAGTGTAAGATTCAGAAATATTAGGTGACAGAGGTTGAAATCATAAACTCTCAAGACATAACAAGTGTCCATATGAGATTCCCGCTGATTGGTTGATGAATAGAAAGACTTGAACAAATTCAACCTAGTGTGCATCGTGAAAGTTCATCTCATGAGTTTCCAGGATTATCTTCTTCATAGATCATCTAGATTATAGATCTCAAGGTATATGGAGCAACAACAAGCCAATGACAGGAAGTTGTCCTTATTGTCCTTTCGACGACTTTCACACTAGGTCTTATTTTCGACTTTGGTTACGGGTAGACCATCCCCCGGTTGGTAATAGGTAGCCCTAATCGGAATTTTCCACCATTTTTCCATCATTCCCAATTTCCTCCTTCCTTTTCCTTTTTCTTTTAAATTAGATAGGATTTTTAGAAATCCATATCTTTCGTTATTTTCCCATGGACAAGGATAGACAAAGTACCCCGGCTTGGTTTCTCAACACCTTAAATCAAAGTCTAGCTAATCCACCAATCACATAATCGTTTCAACTCATGAAAATCGTGTAATGTGAACTAGGTGTAAGAGTGTTCAAATTTTCTATCAATCACATCAATATGGGGATTCACATATAAAACCATTATGTTAAGAGAAGTTCAAGACTTACAACATCATACACTTCATATCTCCTCCTCTTATGCTCATATCATCTTGAATGCATAGAAACAAAGTTTTCCACAGGAGTTTTGAATTTTAGAAAAATCGAAAAATTTCTACATAATTGCTCGAAATGTTACAAAACGCTGGATTCATCCAAGTGATCTTACTCCCTAACCAAATCTTGCATTGTCCTCAATGTAAAAGATGTGCAATGAGCAAAACATGAGAGCAATTTGGAAATAAAAGGGAGTGAGGAATGATAGTACCTGAGAGAGGGAAAAGTGGAATTCTTCCTCCTTCTAACAAACCTATGGAAAATAGGAAACAAAAGCAACAAAATCCTAATCCTAACTACTCTATACCTCCATCAGACTAGGAGATCAATTCCAACAACTCGTCCAAAAGCATAAAGTTAAGCAGCATCATTAGATGGATCAAAAGGTTTTGCAATAACTTCATCCAATATCCTGCGTTACAATATACATGTGTGTGAGTGATCCAGATAAGCCATTGAAAATTCCAAAAAAGAATTTCAGCGGGTTCCTTAATGTTTTCACCACATGTATAAAAGGAGACAACATCATATTTGTCAGAAAAAATATGTCTCCAGTCAGATTTTCCTGGGCATTGATTTTGCAAGTATGGATCATCCCAGGGTTGGTAGAGGTTGGTATTCATTATCCATAGAGGTGTGGAAATATGAATTGATTTCTCAGTATCATAAAGTGTTGTTTCCACATCCTTCTCTTGGCTAATGTTATATGCCGATATCGACTCGAAAGGTTGCGACTATATCTCCTATCACATCAACATTCTTATCCAGAGAATAAGCCACATCTTCTTCTAAGTGATTAGAGTAAAGAGTTGAGGGGGACACATCTTCCACAATAGAATTTATCATGTTTATTTCGTGGACCTCTTCATCTTCATCCTCTTGTTGGTTGTCAACATTGAAAGCATTTAACTCAATCGTCATAATACCAAAGGACATTTGTATGACCCCACTCCTACAATTGATGATAGCGTTTGATGTAGCTAGGAATGGGCGGCCAAGTATGACAGGAATTTGAGGATCAATATTAACCATGGGTTATGTGTCCAAGACAATGAAGTCCACCGGGTAGTAGACCTTGTCAACTTGGACAAGAACATCCTCAATCACCCCCTCGGAATACGAATCGATCGGTCAGCGAGTTGTAATGTGGTTTTTGTGGGTTTTAATTCACCTAAACCCAATTGTTCATAGACCGAAAAGGGTATTAAGTTCACACTTGCTCCTAGATCAAGTAAAGCATGTTTCACCCGGTAGTCTCCAATTATGCATGATATTGTCGGACTACCAGGGTCTTTGTATTTCTTGGGCATCCCGTGATTTATAATGACGCTTACATTTTCTGTAAAAAATGCCTTGTTTTGCACTTGTATTTTTCTTTTTATCGTACAAAGATTCTTTAAAAACTTAGCATATGACGGTATTTGTTTAATGGCATTCAACAATGGGATGTTGAACTTCACCTGCTTGAAAACCTCTAAAATTTCCAGGTTTTTGTCTAAAGGTTTGGGTGAAATCAACCTTTGGGGAAACGGGGCAACTGGCTTGTATTGCCTTTTCAGGTTCTTTCTCTTGTGGGGTGTTGTTCGGGCTATCATCCTCTTTGGAATTTTCCGGATCATTAGGCTTTAGGGCCTTCACCGGATTAGATTTATCAATTATTTTCCCACTTCGCAAAGTGGTGATAGCTTGAACATGCTCCATATGTTGGGAGGATGAGCTTGCGTTTTGTATCTCAAATTGGGTCCTTGGGTTAGGAAGAGGTTGGGCAGGAAGTGTGCCTTTCTCCCTAGTACTGAGGTGAGATTCAACCCTAGCCATTGAGGTTTTCAAGTCATTGATGGCTTGGATTGTATTTTGATTAAATTTCAATTGCTCTTGCATGAACCCATCTATATTCAGAGAATTAGTCTTATTATACTCAGCTTGAACCGATACAAATGCACCCATACTATCCTCTAGCGTAACTTTTAGTGTTATGATTAGAGATGGACCTAGTATAGGTTGAGCTTGAGGGATATCGTTTGCATTCGCAGTGGGTCCATTCCTCCAACTGAAGTTGGGATGGTTCTTCCAATTAGCATTAAACATGTTTGAGTTTGGAGCACCAAATTGCCGTTGATAACTGTTTATGGCATTTAATTGTTCTTGTAAGATGTCTTAAACCGCTGAAATTGTGGGACAATCTTGTGTTGTATATTGATTTCTGGCACAAATTCCACAAACAGTTTCAACATCCTTAGAGTTGATCGTCTCTCATTTCCTTAATTCCATGGCCTCGACTTTTCTTGTGAGGCTAGCCACACGTGCACTTATGCTATCCTTATCTGATGGGACATAAATTCCTCCTTTTTCTCTTTGTTGGCTAGTCTTGGAATTTGCTGGTTTAGATATATCCCAAGACTGGGCATTCTCAGCCACTTCCTCCAAATAGTCCCATGCTTCATCGGCTTCCTTGTTCATGAACTCCCTATTACACATCATCTCTACAAATTGGCGCATGGGTGAAGTCAGTCCTTCATAGAAAAAGCTTATAACCCACCAAATTTCATAGCCATGATGTGGGCATGCATTTAACAAGTCCTTAAACCTCTCCCAACATTGGAAGAAGGTCTCATCTTCCTTTTGGGCAAAGTTCGTGATAAGGCGCCTCAACATGTTCATTTTGTGAGTAGGGAAGAATTTTTAATGAATTCCCTATGCATATCAGTCCATGCACCAATTGATCTTGGCCTTAATGCATGAAGCCAACCTTTAGCTTTATCTTTAAGGGTAAAAGGAAATAATTTAAGTCTTACCACATCATCAGTAACATTCGCAAAGTGCATAGTGGTTATCACCTCATCAAACTCCTTAAGGTGTTGATAGGCACTTTCATTGTCTAATCCATGGAATTTTGGGAGGAGTTGGATCACTCTCGGTTTCAAATCTACATTCCCTGCATTTTGTGGAAAGATTATGCATGAGGGAGTGCTGCTCTTGCTGGTTGCAAGTAATCACGTAATGTTCTAGGTCGGGGAACATTCTCAACCACATTCTCTCCCGTTTCGATTTGGTTTTGGCCCATATTAGAATTGGCCATCAAATTAGGTTGATTTACAGCCATATTTTCAGACAAAATTGGAGAATTTGGATGTCTCCTAGCACGTGGTTCTTTGTCAATTCCTTTAACTATTCCCCCTTCACTAATGAGTCGGTTATTGGAATCCCGAGCCCAATGTGGCATGCAAAACCAAAAAGGATGAAACAAAAAGGAAAGAAGAATTCTTCCTTCCTTTCTTTACTCTTCTCTGTAGACACCCCACCTTCGGCTACACTGTTGGTAGAGATAGCTGGATGAATGGAGGACCATACCCCCAAATCCCATGTCCAAACTCAGCCAAACTCACCCTTGTAAGCCTCAATCCATAGCCCAACTCATCCCTAAACATTAGCCTGAAAAACCCCCCTATAAGAAAAACCAATCAAAAAATCTTAAAAAAGTCAAACTCACTGAGTCAACCCACTGAGTCAAATCACCGAGTCAACCCACTGAGTCAACCCATCGAGTCAAATCACCGAGTCAACTCACTGAGTCAAATCACCGAGTCAACCCGCTGAGTCGACCCACCGAGTCAACTCACTGAGTCCCAAGCAACAGCCCCGAGACATGTCCGTACCACCCGCTGGATCCCGAGGAGCATCCGTACGGGCGGCCCCCTGGGTGTTGCCCAAAATTATTTACGGGTTCTGCCACTGCCCGCTGCTATAAATACCCCCCTCCCCTTCTCATTTCAACATCCCTCCGAAGCCATCCAGCCCGAGTGCAATCCGTCTCTCCACCCTTTAGCCCATTCCTTCACCAAGGAGAGCCCGAGTGAGGAGAGCCTAGCCCTGGTCCAGCCTAGCCTGACCACTGGTCCAAGTCTCCCAAGCCATCTAAGTCTTGATCCAGCCACTCGAAGCCAATCCTTGCGACACTTCCGTCCGTCCAGCTACTCATTTACCAACATCATCTCATTTGCATCTAGCATAAGTGCAACATTTACTTTTCTTCCAACCCCCCTGCTTCACTATAAGCACTTTGATTATTTAAACACACGACATGCATCCCGCATAAAGCACCTGTCAGTTCGAGCGTATGCACTGGGCTTGCCTGTTAATGGAAACCTGCCCATCAGAAACTCCTACTGTTCAGACCTGCATTCATACATTAGTCACTACGAGCACTTTGATCATTCAAACACACAGCATGGATCTCACATAAAGCACCTGTCAGTTCGAGCTATGCTCTGGGCTTGCCTGTTAATGGAAACCTGCCCATCAGAAACTCTTACTGTTCAAACCTGCATTCATGCATCATGTCATCTATGAGAATATACGAGGATTAAAACAGACTTTCAAGTGTTAGTTCGATTCTATGAAGTAGAGACCATACTTCGGTACGGGCAGTGTGTGGGGTGCTTAACCTCTTCCCACCCTGTAACCGTGATCCCTTACCTTGAATCTTTGGCCGCAGATCAAAATGAGTCATTTTAGAAAAGGAAATCTTCAGATTCCCTTCTCTAACGTTTCTACGGGGTCTAGCCTGACTGTAGATTTGAAGTAACTGGCTAGTGGCGACTCTGGTCTTATACAAACTCATTTAAACACATCCATCTTAACACGACAACCAAACAAAGCCCTCGAGAACGAGGCAAGCCAGTGGCACAAACGGCGATTCGCGCGCACACACCTCTTCTTCTTTTTCCGAAAGGAAAGGGAGAACGTCGTCGGGAGAGCGGAATGGCGAGGGTCCACAGAATGACAACTCCACTGGGGATAAAGCTAGTCCCACTAGTCGTGATCCGACTTGAAAACAGAATCCTTCCCGTACTTGAAAGTCATAAGTCCTCATACAATCTCATCTGCATAGCATTCTACCCAAAAAAGAAAAAAAGAAAATCCCAAAACCCAAAAAGAGTATAGTCCTCACCATTGCGCCCCTCGGGCTCAACGTGTTCGGAAACAACTTTCCTTCCGCAGCATAATCCGCACTCGGGCTCAACAAGCTATGTCTGACCACGAAGAGGAAACTCACCTCTTCCCCCCTCTTAAAATGATCGAAGCGCAACCTCCAGCGCAACAGCCAATTGAGAATACGCTAATCATGCAAGAATTGACACAAGAAATGAGAGCAATGCAAGAAATGCTCTTGCAATTCATGCAAGCACAGGCTACCGCAACAGCCAACAATCAGGTTGGCCCAGTTCAGCAATCTCAGTAGCCATGCCGGGTCCTTCCGGCCTCTAGTTTAAATCAAGCACAACCATCGGAGTCTGCCCAAGACTACCGACAGCACCCATCTCAGCCCTTCACTATGGGGCATCCTCCTCAGTACCTTCCCGCGACGACAAGGCCGCCTCAGAGCACTCCTATCGCAGGAACTTCCAGTCAATCTTGCAAACAATAGTCTCAATAGATCTCAGCATGTCCCCGCCGATGGGACCCCTTTTCAATTTCAGCACATCCCCGCTGATGGAATTTCAATTCAATTTCTAGCAACAGGGACATCACTGGCGAATGCCCACAATGGGGGTCAGTGTCAAGCCCACATCAATCAACGGACAGTGGCGAATACCTAACAAGGGGGTCACTTCCCAGCATCTCAGCCTCCTGTAAACAGGAGCACTTTTTAATTCCAGCACATTCCCGCCGATGGGATTCCAGTTAATTTCCAGCAATCTTCAATTCAGCAAACTCCAGTTAATTTCCAGCAATCTTCAATTCAGCAATCTCCAGTTAATTTCCAACAAGTTCCAGTTCAACCATCAGTACAATCTCCAGTTCAATTACAGTCCTTTCAAGCACAAGTTCATTAGAACTCCGTTCAGTCATCAAATCAATTTCAGCAACCCGCGATTGCTTTTCAGCAAGCCCATAGGGTCGAAGACATCGACCACTATGTCGAAGAAGAACGTGCCTTACTCTAAGAGGCACCAGTCGCTCAAACGAATCACTTAGGACTGGACGAGTTGCGGGAGCAGTTCCAGATCTTGCAAAATCAGCTTCAGCGACAACAAGGAATCGATCTACCTTCGACCAAGTTCAGAGACTTGTGTCCTTTCCCAGATGCTCAAGAGCCTCCTCGGGCTCAACGTGTTTGGAAACAACTTTCCTTCCTCAGCATAATCCGCACTCGGGCTCAACAAGCTATGTCTGACCACGAAGAGGAAACTCACCTCTTCCCTGCTCTTGAAATGACCGAAGCGCAACCTCCAGCGCAACAGCCAATTGAGAATACGCTAATCATGCAAGAATTGACACAAGGAATGAGAGCAATGCAAGAAATGCTCCTCCAATTCATGCAAGCACAAGCTACCGCAACAGCCAACAATCAGGTTGACCCAGTTCAGCAATCTCAGTAGCCATGCCAGGTCCTTCCGGCCTCCAGTTCAAATCAAGCACAACCATCGGAGTCTGCCCAAGACTACCGATAGCACCCATCTCAGCCCTTCGCTATGGGGCATCCTCCTCAGTACCTTCCCACGACGACAAGGCCGCCTCAGAGCAATCCTGTCGCAGGAACTTCCAGTCAGCTTCCAGTCAATCTTGCAAACAATAGTCTTAATAGATCTCAGCATGTCCCCGCCGATGGGACCCCTTTTCAATTTCAACACATCCTCGCTGATGGAATTTCAATTCAATTTCCAGTAACAGGGACAGCACTGGCGAATGCCCACAATGGGGGTCAGTGTCAAGCCCACATCAATCAACGAACAGTGGCGAATACCCAACAAGGGGGTCACTTCCCAGCATCTCAGCCTCCTGCAAACAGGAGCACTTTTTAATTCCAGCACATCCCCACCGATGGGATTTCAGTTAATTTTCAGCAATCTTCAATTCAGCAAACTCCAGTTAATTTCCAGCAATCTTCAATTCAGCAATCTCCAGTTAATTTCCAGCAAGTTCCAGTTCAACCATCAGTACAATCTCCAGTTCAATTACAGTCCTTTCAAGCACAAGTTCATCAGAATCCAGTTCAATCATCAAATCAATTTCAAGCAACCCGCGGTTGCTTTTCAGCAAGCCCATAGGGTCGAAGACATCGACCACTATGCCGAAGAAGAACATGCCTTACTCCAAGAGGCACCAGTCGCTCAAACGGATCACTTAGGACTGGACGAGTTGCGGGAGCAGTTCCAGATCTTGCAAAATCAGCTTCAGCGACAACAAGGAATCGATCTACCTTCGACCAAGTTCAGAGACTTGTGTCCTTTCCCAGATGCTCAAGTACCTCAAAACTTTGAGGTACCAAAATTCAAAAGATACGATGGTAGAGGTTGTCCCACAGCACATCTCAAGGCCTTCTGTGGAGAGCTGAGTGCAATCTGAGGAAATGAAGGGGCCCTCATTCGTTTGTTCCAAAAATCTCTGAAGGGCGATGCCCTAGATTGGTACACCTCATTGGACTGCCACCGCATCAGGACTTGGGAACAACTCTCCCAGGCTTTCGTCGACAGATTCACATACAATCTCAACATGGCACCCAGAAGAGCTGATCTCGCGGCTCTCAGGCAAAGGAGTGATGAAACACTATCAGCTTATGTGGACGTTGGTGAGCTATGGCAGCCAGAATGCGAACACCTATCGACGACGAAGAACAAATCTCCATGATTGTTCATTCAACATATCCTGGCATATCTAGATATCTCATCTCGCATCCATATGCAAATTTCTCACAGTTGATCCGTGCTGGAGAGCAAGTCGAAGCAGGAATCTGTGCCGGGACGATCTCCCCATGGCCTTATCAAGCCACTCCAGTCAAGAGGAACAGAGTGGAGGGAAGACCCATCGAATATGGGAACAGAAACTGCAGCGGTTCTCCTCCCCGCCCGACAGAGGTAAACAACATCAACACCACTGCTCAGGGTAATCAATATGCTCCCCCACAGGGACATCAACAGCATCAGCAGAATCACGTTTAGCACCAACCTCAGAGGTATCAACCACGACCAAATCCTCAACCACAGCCACAACCACCTCGACAGCAGCAGCAGTTCAGAGGGAACGGTCAATACTCATACCAGAATAGGCAGAATTACAGGGAGCTCAGGAAGTTCACTCCACTCACTCAGCCACTTAGTCAAGTCATGACTATGCTGGTACAAAAGCAGTTACTCACTCTGATGACACCTAGGCCTCCTCCAAATCCTCTACCTCCAAACTACCGAGAAAATGAGTATTGTACCTACCATCAAGGACTGTGGCCACACCACTAGTCGATTCTTTACTTTGAAGAATGCCATACAAGATCTGATCGACGATAGAAAAATCGTCATCTCAGTCCCCTGGAACTCCTGCAGCAGCTTCCACCAACATTCTTCAGAATCCCCTACCTCAACATCCGACGGATCCTAGTTCATCTCGTGGCCCCACTGTCAACAACATATGTTTACGTCATTTTTTGTAACAGGGTCCTCCAGACATTCACCTTCCTTGCTTGTTATTTTCTCCTGACCTGAAAGAAGACAAAGGAAAAATTACGGGTGGCCGGCGTCCAGCCGTTGGCCCTCCGATGCTTAAGTTAGAAAGAGTAAGGCTATAGAGAGAGGAAAAAGAAGATGGGGCTTAAGAATTGAATACCTCTATTATCCGTAGAGTCACCTATTTATATAAATATGAGCGATTCAATCTATTACGTGATCTGTTAGGATTACTGCTGATTTTAAGGGATAAGATGCTTATCTTGTTAATCATCAGGTATAAGGATAACCTAAACTCTCCAGACGTCTAGCTGATTACGTCTCTTTGATGGTGATCTCTTGAGATACGGAACCACAGGCGAATATAAGCCCAAAACCTGGCCTATACGGGCTGCTGGTACTTTGAGACGAGGGATGTCCCTGCTAGAAACCAGATACTAAGACTGTTCATGTGTTGGGAGCCACTCTTATCAGGAGTGCTCGCATTTTAGGATGCGACCCCTCGCGACGAGCACGAGCCAAGCTGCTTGCATTTTAGGATACGACCCCTCGCGACGAGCACGAGCCGAGCTGCTCGCATATTAGGATGCGACCCCTCGCGACGAGCACGAGGCAGGCTGCTCGCATATTAGGATGTGACCCCTCGCGACGAGCACGAGCCAAGCTGCTCGCATTTTAGGATGTGAGCCCTCGCGACGAGCACGAGCCGAGCTGCTTGCATATTAGGATGCGACCCCTTGCGACGAGCATGAGGCAGGCTGCTCGCATTCTTCAGAGGCTAAATTTATCTATAACAACTTCCCCCAGAACCCTTGGCGTTTGAAGAGCTACGCCAAGAGTTTTGTTTATATATGTGCGCTGGAAAAGAATCACGCATGGGTTCTCAGATGTGATCCTGTATTTATGATGGCCAGCTTTACGCAGCTTTTCAACCGTAAGAGGTGAAGCGTCGCCTGCCACGTGTCTCCATAATTAATGTCGCGCCCGTTCGTTTATCGTGCAGGATGAGAGGCTACCGCGTGTCATCCAAATCAAGCGGAATGATTGCGTATAAATATCGAATCCTGCAGGGTTTCCTCCATTTTCGAACTTTAAGCTGCGGAGATTTTTTTCTTTCTTCTTCTTTATTTTCAGTGCAAAACCTCTTCGCAGAGGTAGTCTTCCTTCCCATTCTCTCCTTCTCATATCTTGCTTTTTCTTTTGCAACTGCGGAGGTTTCTGATGAAGAGATCGTCCCTCTGGGAGATGAAACCCTTGATTCATCTGAATCCAACAATGCCAGAGTACTGGCCAGGAGATATTCTGCCGCCGGTTACTCCTCTATATTGACGGAAGAAAGGCTTTCTAGCCTTAGGGAAAAATATCAGGTCCCAGACTCCGTTACCTTCAGATTACCTGGGAGAGAGGAGACAGCCGATGCGCCGCCACCAGGCTGCGTGGCTTTTTACGAATATTTTTTCAAAGTTGGCATGCGTCTTCCCCTCCACCAGTTCGTCTAGGGAGAAGAAAATCTTGAAAAGCTCTTGGGCGTAGGGAGATGACCTATGGACAGAAAAGGAATTGGTTTTAACAGTCATATCTTTAAGACTACTTCTGTCCCTCTTATGGTGAGAAAGAACTGTGGTGCATCAGGAAGTAAAACCAAAGCATCCCCTATTTGTCATGCTTGTCGTGATGTGGGTCACCTAAAATATGAATGTTTAGTCTTTAAACGCCCACATCTCTCTCCCTCCCAACGCAAGATAGGTAAATCTATTCCAAAAAGGAGAGAAGCGCACCATACTTGGAGTCCCCCTAAGAATCAAAAGAATATGGGGAGAAATTCTCCAACTCCACCAAGGAATGATGCTCGAATGGAAGCTTTGCTCAAACAAGTAGCCCTAATCAATGGTAAGATAAATAAAATGATTTATGCAATGAGGATGGGCTATGAGCAATCATATAAAAAGAACAGCTCTCCTGAAAAGAGGAGAACTATTAACAGATCCTCACATGACCCAGGCACAATGAAAGTTGTTGCCAAATGGGTTGTAAAGGAGAAGTGACCCTCCGTGTCCCTTGGATTTTGTTTAGTCTATTTATCTTAGAAAATCCATGGGAAGTTGTGCTTTGGATGGCTAACAAGCTTTTTGTTTTGCAGGATTGGACATTTCAAGTGTTAGCCTCAAGGTCATTGGACGTTACAGTAAAATCTGAGGACCTAAGCCTCATTTTCTTACGATTAGTTTAACTCTTGTATCTCATTCTTATATCATCTTGAGTGTTAAAACTATATTTTCCTACCTTGTTAATCTCTGTAATGATCTACCTTAATCAATAATTAACCTTCATATGTGATCTTACAATTGTTGGATGATTATTATACCGTAGGTGTCATTCTCAATTAATTTTAATAACAAGGCCTTGAATATTGAGAAAATGTCGTCTACATCATAATATAGACAAAACTTGAACTAAGAAGACTCACAATAAGCCTAAATCCATATCAGAGGATTAAGCCTCATCATTCCTGAGCATAATAGGAAAACCTGGTAATAAGGTTTCTTATCTCATTTTCTCTTCAAACTTAGTCATCTTAGGCATCAAAATCTCTTAAAATCATATAGTTAATCTTAAAAAAATTTATGCGTAATGCTCATGAACATCTGGCCAACCCAAATTGTTTGATTAGGTCTCAAACAAATCATATTTGAGAACACGAAAGCGGACCCATCTTTGCAGATCTTAAAAAATGCTCAAAATGAGCATTTTTGTTGTGGTCCGACCAGTCGGTGACCCCTGTCTGACCGGCTGGCATCTGTCCAACAGGTGCACCCAGAGAAATTTTTTAAAAAAAAGAAGGCTGGACTCGCACTGTGCAAAATTAAAAATTTGATGAGGTCCGGCCGATCGATGCCCCCTGTCCAACCAACCAACACACGTCCAGCGGGCGCTATCTGACCCTCTTTAAGAAGGTCGAAGTTACTTATTTCACTCCCATTTCATTTCTTTTCTCTCTCTTTTCACTCCAAAGCTCTCACCATCCCTCCTCAAGGTATCCTAGGTCTCCTAATAAGATTTGAAGCCCCCAAGGTTGTGCATTTCTCTTCCAAATCCAGTTTTTTCGTGTCATCTTCTCCGGTAAGGGTTTCTATTTTAGTATACTTTGTTGTATCCTTTTCTTTTGAAACCTAGGGTAGATTTGTGTGGATCTTTGGCTGCTATCATGTCTTCCCATGGTGGGAGAGATGAGCTCCCTCCTCGGCGTGAGCGCCGTTCAAAGAAACAACATGATGAGGGGCCCTCACAACTCAAATCCAAGAAAACCGCTTCCAAGGGAAAATGGGTAGCTTCAACCTCCAAATGCCCCTCTCAATCCCGAGGTCCTGACACATCTCATCTTACCAATTGGACAAAATTCGCTGACTGAGATGTGATTTGTGAGAGATCAGCCTCTCTTGTGGACTTAGAAGCCTATAATGTTGTAAATTTATTGAAAGCAATAGATTGGGAGTTGGTGTTGCATATGGGAGGTCCTGTGCAAAGAAATATTGTCCGTAAATTTTATGCCTACTGTTAAGACACCATTGAAGATCCCATATCCTTCACTGTCCATTACAACAACTCTGTATAGGCTTTCGATTTAGAATTCATATCTCAAGCTATTAACGTTCCTATTCTTGATCCGTGTGATCTCCTTGATTTTTTTGAGGAGGCTCCACCTATACTTGATATGATTGGTGTTCTTTGTGACGGGGAGATCCCTAGGGAGGTTAGTGGTTGTGCTCTACGGTCTTCTTGTATGACGTGGGACTATTGAATTCTCCACAACTTATTCTTCAGAAACACCTATGCCCGTAAGAGCAACAAAGTTGACTTGACCGAGTCCATGGTGTCTGTTCTGTGAAAGTACGTCGGTAGTCTAACACAACACCTTCGTATGTACGGAAGCTTAAAGAGAAACTAGAATTATGGCTAAGTCCTATGGGGGGGGGATTAGGACCTTTTGAAATTCTTTTCGCCTACTTACACAATTTAACAAATTAAACTAGGTAAGAAAGAACACTTCGGCTTCCAAGCCTAAGTGGGTCCAATCACAAGACTAGCATAAGGTTTAAGCAATAAACAACCTAGTCTAAGCATGCATAGATAATCAAATGATTTAACTAATCAAGCTCCTAATCTATGCAACCTATGCAGACTTATGAGAATGGATCAATGAGCTCAAGTCTACACAACTAGTGAAAGTATCTTGTGTGTGATGTGCCTATCTAGATCCTAGCATACATTCCTATCAAGCATTCATAATTAAACAATTAAACTTACAATGCTAACATATCAATGTGCTCAATTCAATTACAAATATAAGCATGTATAGTGGTTTGACTTTGGGTCTAGTACTCCACTCCCGGTTCAAGTACTCAACTCCTTTGAGCACACCGGCATTCACTATCGGAGGTTTTAAATGAGTTTCACCTCTCAACCTTTACACGGAGGTTTTACCGATTTACCTCTCAACCATAACCGGAGTTTTGGACAAAGGGCTAACTCTCAACCCAAACGGAGTTTTGAACATAGGCTAACTCTCAACCCGACGCACGTTCACTCCCGTGTCGGACGCTCCCCCTTGGAGAATTTGTTTAGGCCCGGCAAACGGGCCAAGGAGTGCCAAACAACCCCTAGTCTTCAGGCCGACAGACAGGCCAAGGAACGGCCAACGTCCCTAGTTTGAGTTTGACAAACAAACTCTACACTCAAGTCCCATAGGGAATTGAGTGGATGGACTCTTAATAAGACAACCTTACTTGTCGGATGAGCCTCTTCTTCAGCACCGGATCGAGTTACTTGATCTCCGCTCGCCAGTGCTTCAATCATCTTCCCTTGCTCTCACGATCGTGTTGCCGTTACGTTGCCAATGCCTCAACTACACTCGATCAATCACCTTGCTTATAATGCATTTGAGATGCCCAAGGTGATAGAAGAGTAGGTTTTGTTAGTGCACTTTTCTATGGCATACTAGTGCACCTTGTTTGTCAATCACTTAGGTCAGTGAGTCTAGTGTTTGTTGAGCTTAATGAAGACAAAGACCGAAGACTCAAGTGGCCCTACTGCATCAAGGAAGAAGAAACGGGTAAAAGTGATGCCTTGGTGTGCCTTAACCTTGACCAAAACCCAACCCCTTAAATTCTTTGATGACCATGACCACATTAGGAAACCTTTAGTCATCATAAATTGACCCTAGGTGTCCCAAAACATCACCCATACCTTGGTCAATGTGAGTGGGTTGTGAAATAGGTGGGTCATCAAACAAATGGCCTGAACCTAGGCCTGTTCGACCGGTCAAGACCGATTGGACAAACAATCCAGTTTGGACAGCTACCCACTGGAGTGTGAAGGCCACTGGACCGACCAGTCTTGACCGGTCGGCTGGGCTGGTCCAACCGGTCAGGACCGGTCGGACAAACCCCTCTACAGAGACAGTAAGTTCTCTGTCAATTTTTTGCCTTTGGCCGATCGGTCTTAAACCCCTGGACGACCGATCATGGACCCCTGGCCGACCGGTCGGCACTAGCCGTTATTTGCCCGTTTTAAAATCCTTGCACATCCTTTTATAAAGGGGCTTGGCTCATTTTGAGGGGGAGGAAGAGGGATTTCGAGAGGAGTGAAGCCACCATTGTTGGAGACCATTTGAGGCTCATTCCCAACCTATGCAAGGCATCTTCCTTGTGCTTTAACACAAGATTGGAGCATTCCAAGCTCATGAAGAAGATGACCTTCATCCCCTCTTGATCTCTAGAGTTTGGACCTTCCTTGATAGGCATATAATTGTCCAAAACTCTAAGATAAGATCGTTGTAGGAGAGAACCTCTAGGCAACCCATTCCCATTAGTTGTAGAGTTCTTAAACCTACCCTCCTATCACCTTGGGCATCTCAAAGGCATCACGAGTAAGGTGATTGATCAAGTGTAGCTGAGGCATTGGTGACGCAACGGCAACACGATCGTGGGAGCAAGGGAAGCTGATTGAAGCACGGGAGAGCGGAGATCGAGCAACCCAAACCGGCGTTGAACAAGGGGCTCATCCGACAAGTAAGGTTGTCTTTATTGATAGTTCATCCACTCAATTCCCTTTGGGAGTTGAGTGTAGAGTTTGTTAGTCAAACTCGATCTAGGGACGTTGGCCGTTCCTTGGCTCGTTAGCCGGGCCTAAACAAAGTCTCCAAGGGGGAGCCTCCGACACGAGAGTGAACGTGCGTCGGGTTGAGAGTTAGCCTTTTTCCAAAACTCCAGTTGTGGTTGAGAGGTGAACCTGTAAAACCTCCGTGTAAAGGTTGAAAGGTGAACCTCATTTAAAACCTCCGATAGTGAATGCCGGTGTGCTCAAAGGGAGTTGAGTACTTGAACTGGGAGTGGAGTAGACCCAAAGTTAAACCATTATACATGCTTTTGTTTGTGATTGATTTGAGCACATTGATATCTTAGCATTGTATGTTTAATTGTTTAAATATGAATGCTTGATAGGAATGTATGCTAGGCACATCCACACACAAGATGTACTTTCACTAGTTGTGTAGACTTGAGCTCATTGATCCATTCTCATAAGTCTACATAGGTTGCATAGATTAGGAGCTTGATTAGTTATATCATTTGTTTACCTATGCATGCTTAGACTAGGTTGTTTATTGCTCAACCATATGCTAGTCTAGTGATTGGACCTATTTAGGCTTGGAAGCCGAAGTGTTCTTGCTTACTTAGTTTAATTTGTTAAATTGTGTTAGTAGGCGAAAAGAATTTCAAAAAGGTTCTAATCACCCCCCCCCCCCCCCCCCCCCCCCCCATAGGTCTTAGCCATAATTCTAGTCACTCTTTAAGCTTCCGCATATATGAAGGAGTCATGTTAGACTACCGACGTACTTTCAGGTTTAAGAGCTTTACAACTATTAGGAATGGGTTGTCTAGAGTTTCTCTCCTACAACGATCTCATCTTAGAGTTTTGGATAAGGATATTCCTATCAAGGAAGACCAAACTCTAGAGATCAAGAGGGGATAAGGTCATCTTCTTCATGAGCATGGAATGCTCCAATCTTGTGTTAAAGTACAAGGAAGATGCCTTGCATAGGTTGGGAATGAGCCTCAAATGGTCTCCAACAATGGTGGTTTCACTCCTCTCAAAATCTCTCTTCTTGCCCCTCAAAATGAGCCAAGCCCCTTTATAAAAGATGTTCAAACGGACAAAAAAAGGTGCAGAAAACGGCTAGTCCCGACCTGTCCCGACCGGTCGGCCAAAGGCAAAGCAAAACAGTGTACTTGCTGTCTAAAGGAGGGGCCTGTCCGACCGGTCGGACCACACCAGCCGACCGGTCAAGACCGGTCGGACCAGACCAGCCGACCAGTCAAGACCGGTCGGACCAAGGGACTGTGACCACAGCAGGGTTGTTGTTCAATCTGGGACCCAGTTCGACCGATCGGTCCAGTCCAGCCGACCGGCCGGGACCGGTCGGACAGGCCTAGGTTCAGCCCATTTGTTTGATGACCCACCTATTTCACAACCCACTCACATTGACCAAGGTATGGGTGATCTTTTGGGACACCTAGGGTCAATCTATGATGACTAAAGGTTTCCTAATGTAGTCATGGTCATCAAAGAAGTTAAGGGGTTGGGTTTTGGTCAAGGTTAAGGCACACCAAGGCATCACTTTTACCTGTTTCTTCTTCCTTGATGCAGTAGGGCCACTTGAGTCTTCAGTCTTCGTCTTCATTAAGCTCAACCTGTTAGTGCACTTTTCTGTGGCATACTAGTGCACCTGGTTTGTCAATTACTTAGGTCAGTGGGTCTAGTGTCGGTTGAGCTTAATGAAGACGAAGAACAAAGACTCAAGACGGACCGGCTGCATCAAGAAAGAAGAAACAGGTAAAAGTGATGCCTTGGTGTGCCTTGCCTTGACCAAAACCTAACCCATAACCTCTTAGATGACTTGGACCAACTAGGTATACCCTTAGTCATCATCATTAGTCTTAGAACTCCATGAAAAACATGATAAGATAGACTAATTTAAGAGGTGAAAGCTATTGTAAACAAAACAGTTCAAAACAGCAGTTTTCGATTGATCTCCGATCAATCGGACGTTGGCTCCGATAGGACTCCGATCAATCGGACAGATGCTCCGATCAATCGGACAGAAGCTCCGATCAATCGAAAATTTTTCCAGCAACCTTGAAAATCCACTGGACATATTTCCGATCAATCGGACAGTCTTCCGATCCATCGGAAGGGGTCCGTCCGATCAATCGGACAGTGTTCCGATCAATCGAAATATCTTCCAGAGACTTCACTGGATAGATTTCTGATCAATCGGACTTGTCTCCGATCAATCGGACAGGTCTCCGATCAATCGGACCTTCTTCCGATCAATCGGAGATGCGCGAATCTGCCCGTTTTTTGACCGTTGGAAGAAAATCTATTTAAGATGGGGGATTCTTTTTTGAGCTAAGAGAGGGGATTTTGAGGAGATAGAAGCCACCATTGCTAGAGATCATTAGAGGCTCTATCCCAAACCCATAGCAAGCCATTCTCCTTGTGTTTTCATCACAAGCTTGGGCCATTCAATGGCATCTTGAGAATAGGACTTGTTCCCTCTTGATTCTTAGGGTTTAGACACCTTGATGATAGTTAAACCCTTTGTCTGAACACTACCTAGGAGTCCATATAGGTGCATTCCTCTAGGAAACCCATTTCCTACCATTTGTAGAGGATTCACCATTCCCTAGCACCTTGGGCATCTCCAATGGAGCATCACATGCAAGGTAGCTGATCATTGGAGCTGAAGCCTTAGCAAAGCGGCGGCGTCAAAGATCGAGGGAGCACAAGGGGAACTGATTCAAGCACGGGAGAGCGAGAAGAAGCAACCCAAGACGGCGCAACAAGGGGCTCAATCCGACAAGTAAGGTTGTCTTGTTAAGAGTCCATTCACTCAATTTCCTGTGGGAGTTGAGTGTAGAGTTTGTTTGACAAACTCGCCCCGGGGTCGTTAGCCGATCCTTGGCCTATTAGTTGGGCCTAAAATCTAGGGACGTCAGCCGTTCCTTGGCACGTTAGTCGGGCCTAAAACAAAGTCTCCAAGGGGGAGCCACCAACACGGGTGCAAACGTGTAGGTTGGGAGGAACCTGTAAACTCCCCGGTTGGGTGGATCCGAGTTAAAATACCTTGGTTGGGAGGAACCAGATTTAAACTCCCCAGTGAATGCCGGTGTGCTCAAAGGGGTTGAGTACTTGAACCGGGAGTGGAGTAGACAAGTAGTCGAACCACTATACATCGTTGTGTTTGTGATTGTTCTTGAGCACATTTCTCTTTATGCATTGTGTTTAATTGGTTAATTATGAATGCTTAGTTAGGAATGTATGCTAGACACTTGATAAGCACACACACACTCACAAGATGTACTTTCACTACCTCAAGTAGAATTGAACTTCTTGATCCATCCTTACTCAAGTCTACTTGAGTAGCATAGATTAGGTTCTTCATTAGCTTAATCATTTATTTATCTATGCTTGTTTAGACTAGGTTGTTTATAGCTTTTATCATATGCTAGTCTTTTGATTGGACCCACTTAGGCTTGGAAGCCGAAGTGTTAATCGCTTACGTAGTTCAATTTGTTAAATTTGTTAAGTAGGTGAAAAGATTTTTGACAAGGTCCTAATCACCCCCTCCTATACGTTTAGCCATAATTCTAGTTGCTCTTTAAGCTTCCGCACGTGTATGCATAGGGTGTCGTGTTAGACTACCCAACGCAATTTCACAACCAACACTAGACTCACAGACCTAAGTGATTGACAAACAAGGTGTAATGACCAGGGATTTTGGGTGCGTGTAGATACGCACATGAGTATGTACACTACATTAGTTCAAGCATATACATGTATAAATCCATTAAACCATTGATTTCCAAGACGAACTATCAATTACCCTGAAGTTCTCACTTATTCATCAAAACCAACCGTTCAATTGATTATTCATCACTAGGTAAAGGTATCTGATCGTCCACCTCTATTTTGAACAAGCCGATCATAGTAAACTAAACCCCTTAATCTCAACAGCTGCTCATACACAAATCAATTTAACATTCTGATCCGTTCATCTTATTTATCATACATTGATATGCTTAACCGACCGTCAAAACTGTGATCTGACGAAATTTCATGAGTGGACAAGTCATTAAAATCTGACGGTGTATATGTCTAACTAATTGGTCATCCAAAGACCATATTATGAATATCAGTTTAAGAAACTGACCATGCAATAACTCATACTTGTGTTTAAGAACATAAACATCTAATTAGAAAAAAATTAGCCTTTCATATAACCATCCATCGAATTCATATCCGCTAATTGGGCCACCCAAATAACAAACCAAACCGATCATTTCGAAGATCATAGGATAAATACCAAGGGTACTGGTTAAATTTCCTATTGGATATGTACAAATGTCACTTTGGATCAGGAGTGGTGATGGACCACTAAAAATGCATCTTGTTCATGCTGTAAGAGCTCAAGGCCCAAACTTGAACTCATATAAAGAGCGCGAAAAATGACAGGCCTCTCGTTGAAGTTTAACCGAAACTGATGGTAAACGGGATCGCTAGAGGTGGTTGAATGTAAAAAAGGCAAAGGAAAAGGACAAACTTGGATATATAGAATAGATGAGTGCGATCGTCTATGTTTGGCCGCGCAGAAGGATCCGCCTGCCCCCTTGCTTAGTTCGTCACGTCATAGGAGCCTATGTCAGCTGACCGTTATCAATAATTAAAAAAAAAAGTAGGAATACATTCCATTTTTATACTATCTACTCATGCTTATACGAAATACGCACATTTTCAAATTTGATTTACAGGCTCGGCAAATCTCTAAGCACATCTACCGGATAGCAAACATTGCTACTGAAGTGACGTCACCATGGCACGTGGGCCTCAGCATGAGATATGTGTTGTATCCACACCGTCCATTCCATTGGAGAGATCATTTTAAGGCATGACTCAGAGAATGAGGTTGATCCAAAACTCAAGTGGACCCCACCATAGAAAACAGCGGGGACAGTGACATCCACCGTTGAAAACTTCTTATGGGCCACAGAAGTTTTCGATCAAGCTGATATTTGTGTTTTCCCTTCCTCCATATCTGTGTGAGCTTATGAACAGGTTGGATCTCAAATAAACATCATGGTGGGCCTAATAAGTTTTCAACGGTGGATGTCACTGTCTCCACTGTTTTCTGTCTTTTCCTTTCATCCTTGTCTACGTGAACTTATCAATTGGATGGTCAATAAACATTACGGTGGACTCCAGGAAGGTTTTAATGGTCACGGTTGAATGAGAACTGTTTCTTGGGGTGTGGTCCACCTAAAATTTTCATCTGCTTTATTTTTGGGAATGCATCCTAAAATAATATGAAGAAACATATGGACGGCATGGATTTACAAAGAACACATCCAGGTGGGCCCTGGGTTCAGGATCCGACCCACAACGCTGGTTCCCGGGCCTCACACAAGTCGCGCCCGCGCAGCACCTCCAAAGGCTGCGAAAGCCTTGCGCTGGAAACCTAGGTGGGGCCCACCGTGATGTTTTCGATAAATCCACACCGTCCATCCGCCTTGTTAAATCATTTTAGGATACTAGACAAAAGACGAACCGGATACAAGACTTAAGTGGGCCGAACTAAAGGAAAAGATGGGTAGGGAAATTCTTACCGTTGGAACCTCCCTGGGATCCACAGTGATGTTTACATGACATCAATACCGTTCATAACGTCATTCCTATTGGATGAACTGAAAACACAAATATTAGCCTGATTTAAAACTTCTGTGGCCCCACGAATATTTCGACTGTGGTGTGGACGTTCAATCCTCACATTTTCGGCCCACTTGAGTCTTGGATCCTATTAATTTTTGGTATAATGCACTAAAATGAGCTCACGAGGCAGATGGACGGAGTGGATTTCTTGAAAACTTCACGGTGGGCCCCACCTTGGTCTCCAGCTTAGTAACTTTCATTGGATGGCAATCGGCGTGGACGGTGATGGGGAGACTAGACGCAGAGGTCAATGCTATGTAGGCTCTAGTATGATTTTGTGCTTCATCCATACCGACCATCCATTTTTTCTGGATCATTCTATGATATGTACTAAAGCAGAGGCAGATTCAAATCTCAAGTGGACCACAACACAAAAAATAGTGTTGAATGAACGTTCACAATTAAAATGATTCGTGTTCTATGATGTGGTCCACATGAGCTCTAGATCAACTTCATTTTTTGGAAAGTGCCTTAGAATAATCTGTAAAACTGATTGGACGGTAATGATCTAAACATATATCATAGTGGGCCCACAAACTATGCACTCCTCCGGTAGATGTGCTAGCTGTCAGAAGGTTTGCCCCTGTAAATAATTTGAATGAGTGGTATCATAGCAATAGTAGATACTAAAAATTGTTTCTACAAGTGTGATCGTCACATGATTAACGTGACGAATAAGAGGGCAGCGTGATTTAGCGCCGCAACATAACGATGCCTCAATTATATACCATGTACAAACGTAATGTTTTAACGGTGCGTTTCAATCTACACTATCTTCATAGTGCGTCCACATGAATTATCCAAATCTAGCTCATTTTTAGCTCTGTATTAGGTGATATTCTACACCAGATGAGCGGAGCAGATTTTCCTTACAAGCATCACAGTGGACCCCACACACCATTCTATAGGTCAGAACCGTGTCCGCAACTCACGTCCGATCAGTGAGCACGAACAGCGTTTTGAAATCAGAAAACTCTTCTTCTGACCTTTCTTGTTATGGAAACGTGGATGGGCTTTCACGTTGGATATTACCAACACGTTTTTGTGAATTGTGGCCCACCCAAGACTCGGATCTGCTTCATTTTTAAGCTCATGACTAACAAGATCGAGTCACATCAAATGAACGGAGTGGATTTCATAACTAACATCACGATGGCCCCACCAAACATCACCAACCTACGTGGAAACAAAGAAATTGGAAGCTGATTTTAACCAGCGCACTCGACGGCAATTCAAACAGGAAACCTTCGTTCCTTCCTCTCCTATTTCGATACAGACGTATCTTCTTGAATCTTCAGCTCCAAGAATCCATCCAAATTGTCCAACCTCCTCCAGATAGACTTCCGATTCCAACCAAGGATCCACATCGATCTCTCGTAAGTTCTTCAAACGGCAAGGCGCCGGTTTTTTTCGGGTTCCTATGCAAGTTGCATACGACAGCTATAACCCCTCAAACGCGCAACCACGGATTAAATAAGCAGCTTAAATCTTCATATGGTGGACTCCTCAAGCATTGCTAGATGCATCCTAGCCGTTCACAATCATCAGATCAAAGAAAAACACAGAGATTCCAAATCTACCATCAATAGTCGAGTCACTTTTCTCATTTTATCGATGACCATTCAATCTTATTAAAACTTGATCTTTGGATCCAAAACGTGTATCTAGTGGGCCATATAGTCCTTGTTCAATCCCTCGAATCTTGCTATGATCGAATCTGTTAATGAAAACCAAAGCCAAATTTTAGTGCAGCGTCCCAATTACGTTGTTTGCACCATCTGCGTAAATCTGTTCCCTCAATGGCGTTAACTTAACGAAATATGTCTAGAAACCTCTAGCAGATGTATATAAACCTCTCCTACAGGATCGTGTATCACATGAGAGAGAGAGAGAGAGAGAGAGAGAGAGAGAGAGATTTGAGTTGGGTTAGGCTTCAAACCTTGCTGGACGTGGAATCAAGAGAAAGAAAGGAAAAAGGAGGAGGGAAGGAAAGAGTGAGAAGTTCAAATTCAATAAACTAACGTGAGTTTCTTTCTCATATTTTTTTCTTACATGATAATTCTAATTATTTTATTTATTTTAGGAATTTTTTTAGTATCTACTTTGCTTTAATGGGAAGTTTAAACGTCGTATCTCGGTTTGTAATTGTTTCTTTCAAGTGATTATGATTTGCATCAATTTTAAATATTTATTTGGAGATTTTCAGTTAAATTGTGTTGTACATGTATTAACTGAGTGTGGATTTGCTTTAAGGGGATTTGAAGTAATGATTTGATTCATGCATGGCACGATTTGTGAACTCCAGTTATTACCGTAGGGTGAGCACCCTGGTGTGTGCAATAGACCCATTGATGATTGTTTGGGTGAGCGACCAAGTGTGTGCAACAGTCCCTGGTTGAGCGCCCTGTGTGTGCAATATACCCTTCTGATAGTCCATCGATTGTGGACGGGTTGGTTGAGCTCCCTGGTGTGTGCAAGATACCATACTAGCATACCCGGTGGATATCAGATGATTTTGGCAGGTTGGGTGAGTTCCCTGGTGTGTACAAGAGACCAACTCTGCAGTTGTGAAACAGTGTAGGCCCGACTATAAACTGGCCCTGGATGTTCTACTGATAACTGTACTGAAATTGTTGAAGCATACTTGCATACTATGCATCACGTGCATGTTTAAGAGATTTTGATTTGATGAAATTGCTATTGAAATTGTATTGAATTGTACTTCAATGGTTAAGTGGTTTTCTACATCGAATTACATGTGTTAAACTATATGAGAATGCTCACCGGCTTTTATAGCTGACGCAGTGTTATGCGATTAACCGTAGTGACAGGTGATGACTTAGAGGACTTCGAGGTAGCGGTCCCAGATGAGGGAATTCTCTAGAAGATTTTTTTTTTGAATTAATTATTTTGATTTTTGGTTTGAAAGTATTGATGTAATAATGCCCATTAGATGGCCATTAGTTTAGACAGTTTGGAACAATTTCATAGACTCGTTGATTATAGTTTAATTTTCAAAGTTGGTTTATTTTTATTCCATATATTTGGTCCATATATTTGGTACCTTGTGAATGGAAAGGATAAAAGTTTCAGTTGTGATTGTGAAGGATTCATTCATAACACCCTTGATTTCGAGATTTGAGTTATATACTCGAGTGTCGAATTTTGAGGGCGTTACACAAGGTGCACTAGTATGCCATGAAAAAGTGCACTAACATTCTGTACGGAGTCAGTCAGGGTGAGAAGATGTGTCTCCCCTCTATGATCATGTGCACCATTCATTCTGTTATTTTGAGGACTGACGGTCAGTCAGCAGGCCTTGCATTTAGATGCCTCATAGGGAAATTTGCCAAAACCATAGGTCTTATAGATCCAACCGAAAAACCTGTCAAGCCTATCATCCTCAATAAATCCATTATCGCCAGAATGGAGATCACTCAAGCAGAGCTTCAACGAAGAAGGGATCAGCGACAGCAGAGGCAGCAGCAGGAGCTCCCACAGCATACTGAGTCTGAGCCTGAGCCTGCTCTACGATCATCTGAGGATCCTCGTCATCATCCAGGGTGTTTCAGAACTCCAGTTCACGCATTTTCACGTTGCGGCACATCTTCGCCCTCTGATCATCCATCTTCATCTGCGGCTCCTCTTGTATTGCTCTCTGAGATACACCAGACTCAGGACCGCATTATTCAGACACAGGATCAGATCATGCAGATGCTCGTACAGATGCAGTAGACACACGAGCAGCTATTACAGGGACAGGCTCATATTCTGGTTCAGATGTCTCAGTACGAGGAGAGGCAGGATAGATGGGAGCGTCTCTATCGGGGTGACCTGCCACCACCTGATCAGGACGATGTGACTGACTTCTGAAAGACGAGTCATGAGTTAGCTGTCTTGGTCAGGAGTATCTTTTTGTATGACCACGACACCAGTCGCTTGTCATGTTATATATATTTATATATTTTGGATGACTGTTTGACTTATAACGATTGGGCCTTACAGTTATATCTGTTTATGACCACATATGTTTGGATTTCTTCTCTTTGAGCTATATTTTTACATCTTTTTGAAATAGTGTCCATCTGTTGCATGTATATATCGCTATGCTTGGGTGACTCACCCATTTTTGGTATTTTCTTCGATATATATTTGTGCTTTACAGTTATATTCGTTTCGAGTCTTGTGCTTTATTGACTATTGATTGAGTGAGACTAGCCAATTGGGCTATATTCACTTTGATTCATGTTATAGGTTCATATCGTTTGGCCTATCATCTATTTTCATCACCAAAAATCATATAAGCATGCACTTTTAAATGAAAAACTGATTTTTGAAAAGTTGGATGGCTCGGGCAAAATGCTCATTTCTGGTCTATTATTGCTATATTGATGAGTCTATTAGATTTTATTGGTATATTGATAGGGGGAGGTTGGATGGTTTGGGCATTAAGCCCTTTTGACTCATTACTCTGTTTAAATATAGCTTATTTTGATTAGTTGATCTTGATATACATGCCATTTCGGGTGGTTGGTTAATTGGGCGAAAGGCCCTTTGTGCGTAATGATTAATTGTATATCATGTTGCTATGCATCGCTTCTTTTCTCTCATGTTTTTCATAATCTATCTTTTCCTTTAAATCGTATGATTGACATATTTTTGTGCTTTATTGCTTATTGTTCATGGTTTAGCTTCGCTGCTCTCATAGACATACTCTTTTGCGAGCTAACATTTGTTAATCATTGACAAAAAAGGGGAGAACTATATCCCACCAAGAAGCCGTGTATCTCTTTTTGCAGGCTTTCTTAAGTGCAGGTATTGAGGGGGAGAATTTGAAGACATTTCGAGTCTGTACATGTCATTTTATAAAGATAACTTTGTAATATTTTGAATAGACATGTAAGTGGGTGTGATAGTTTCTTAGTTTTCGGATATTCATGATATGGAGATCATGAACGGTCTTAGGTTGTGTTTTATCACGTAATTGACAAAGGGAGATATTGTTAGTACACTAATTAGTGCATCGTATTGTCAATTTCGTGATTGTTTAAGTCAGTCGAGTCTTGTGAGCCCCAGCGAAGATTGAAAACTCAAAACTTGAAGACCGAAGCAACTTTCCGCACTCAAGTTTAAGCCAAAACAAGTTCAGAATGTAAGTTGCATATAGATAGCCCATAGGATCGCAAAACACCCATATCTATGGCATTCTAAACATACTAATCTTAGTCATTTAATCCACGGTCTTCAGGTCAAGATGATCAGTCTTGGATCTTCATTAAGTAGGTGTCAAACTATGAAAAATCATAGGAAAACACCTTAGTTGGGCACCAATAGTTCAGCTGGAAATCAGTTTGAATATGAGCATATATAAGGCCTGCCGACCGGTCGGTCATACTGGCCCTTGACCAGCAGCTATAAAAGAAGAAAACAAAAATAGCCCGACCGGTCTAATGACCAGTCAGACAGCAGGTCGGATGGTATATCCGGCCGACCGGCCGGACATGGGAAAAGTGTCCAGAGTCTCTTTGAATATAATATTTGGACAAGCCTGCTGACCGGCCGGCCAACAGGTTGGACAGCAGGTCGGCTGCACTATCCAACTGGCCGGCCAACAAGTCGGATATGCTAACATATGTCCAACAAGTTTGTGGTTTCTAGACCACTTACCCAACCCATCTGAGGGTCGGCCGGCTGACAGGTCGGACCTCAAATTTGGGGGGCCGGAGGAGGTCCCAGGCAGGTCGAAATATGACCGTTTTATATCCGTTTGTGCTCTTTTTGGGGCCTCTATAAAGGCATATCTTGAGACCTTTAAGAAAAAAGCTTATACACTCATTGAGAGGATCAGAAGGGGCTATTATGAGCATTATCTAACCTTCTTTTGCTCATCATTGCTTAGAGTTCATCACTCAAACCAAGTGATTCATGGCACTTCAATGAGCATTCAAAGGTCGGTCTAAAGTATGAACTCAAGCAAAGTATTCATGGCTGACCAAACCCATCGTGTTGAATCCTTTGGTCATCAATAGCCATTGAATACTTAGAGTTGGTAGTTCCTATCATTACCATTGGATTGAATAGGCAAAAGGAACTCCAACACCTCCTCTCACCTACCCGGCATTAGTTTAGGATCATCATATGCATTGGTAGCTGATCGTGGGAGCTTGAAAGAGGAGCCGAAGCATTCGTGGAAGCTGAAGCTACTCAACGGCGCTGAATTGGGGCTCATCTCTTGTGAGTGGTTAAGCTTATAGAGTCCATTGTTTGATTCCCCTTTCTTGTTGAGATTGGGGTCTAGAGATTGTGACTCAATCTCGAAGTTGTTCTTGTGTAGGACGTAGAAGTCCTTGTGTAGCCTCCGTCACGGGAGAATACGTGGGTGTCCTTGAGTAGGACTTATGGAAGTCCTTATGTAGGCATTAACCTTGTGTAGGTTGTAAAGGTTGAGAGGTGAACCTCATTTAAAACCTCCAATAGTGAATGCCGGTGTACTCAAAGGAGTTGAGTACTTGAACTGGGAGTGGAGTAGACTCATCGTCGAACCACTATACATCGTGTGTATTACGGTGAATGCATTTTGTCTATTATTATGTCTTGTTGATTAATTATATGAGTGTTTAACTGAATGCTCATCTCATGTTTGACAAAATGCCCATATGCCATCTTTGAAAGATTAGTTCAAGCATGCATATCAACTGTTTGATAAAATGCTTCACTTAGTATAGTTGATCATTTAGAAAGACCTTATGTGATCTATTTACTTGCATTTATATATATTAAATTGGTAAATTATTTTGTAAATGCTCTTGAGTTTTTAATTGGCAAGGAATTTATAAAAAGTCCTATTCACCCCCCTCTAGGACATAAGTATAACTTCAAGCTTATCTCAATAGCGGTGCAAACGGCAATTTCAGGTCCCTCGAGTGGACCACCCGTCCATGCCCAAGAGGGCTTCCGACTCTTCATGGTCATAAGCAGGAGCAGGTGGTCAGAGGGGCATTTCCGAGGTGGTTAGAAGGGCATTTTTGACCCAAAGTTTCCAATTTCTCGTCAAAATGCTAAAAGGATGAGCCTCACAAGAAATTGGACTTCTAGTAAAAATAACCACACCTGGGGGCTATTACAGTAAAAAAAAACCCTCTTAGTTCCGGGTTGTCGCCCACTAGTACTCCTCTAAGGTCACCACAAACCAACACTCTTCTATCGTTACCCTCTTATCATGATGTGGGCCCCATCATGATGTATGTGATACATCAATTCCGTCTATCCATTTTGCAAGGTTATTTTAGGGCATGGGCTCAAATATAAGGTAGATCCAAATATCAAGTGTACCACACCATAGGAAATATAAGGGATCAAATGCCTACTCTTGATAACTTCTCAGGGTCAAACACATTGGATGGCAAAAAAGAATTATAGTAGGCCCTTAATGTAAGTCTGGGTTACCTAATCAACCGATTAGATAGCATAAAAAGAATTATAGTGGGCCTTAGCATTTTATAATGGTAGGATTTAGTTGCCACTTTTAACTCTTGTGGGGTCCACTTGAGATTTACATCTTTTTCATTTTTGGGCTCATGCCCTAAAATTATACTCCATAAAGGATGGACGGTGTGGATGAAACAAACTCATCATTGTTGGGGCCCATGGTGTAGTTGACGATTAGAGTAGATTCGACCACCTTGCGGAGAAAACAAAAGGTAAAAAGGACGTAACAGGAATTCTATAACCACTGTTAGTTAAACTAAAACTGAGTGGTTTTTATCATTTTTCAAAACCTTAAGCAGATTTTAGGAAAAAGTTTAAAAGCAGCCTCTTCTTTGGAATTTAACCAAAATATAGGTGTTTATACCACATTGTCTCTTAAATTTTAGAAGCGAATTTTACAAAAAAAAAAAAAAAAACAATAAAAATTTCATTATAGTGATCAAATGGGTCGGTGGCTCGAGTGGGTCCCACCATGATGTTTTTGAAAATCCACACATACCACCTGGTGTGTAACCCTATGTTGGACCAAGGGCCCAAAAATCAGCTACATCCATTATTCAAGTGGGCCACATGATTGGAAATAGCATTAACAACACTAACCCTCCAAAATGTTTCCATTAGTTTGGTCCATGTGAATCACGGGTGGGTTTAATTTTTAGGCTATGGGCCTAAATGTTTGTTTGAAATCTAATGGTTGGAGTGGATTTCATATGATTATCACGTAAAACCTATAAAAATAAAGTGCTCTCTCCTAACTGTTTCCTTTGGTGTGGCCCATCAGAATCACAAGTCAGTCTTTTTTTTGTCACTAGGCCTAATATAAGACAAAATATCTGATGGTTGGAGTGGATCTTACATAAACACCATCATGGCCCCATCAAAATAAAAAGGGTTCCATACTATTCTTTTTTTTTTTTTTCTAAATAATCTCTCCATAGGGTTGGAGAGGCACTGAGGACTTAATTTTTTTACAAGGCCCATTATAATGCCTATGCAAAATTCATTTCAACCGCTGGATGTGTAATCCTAGTTTAGGACTAGAGCAAAAAAAAAATGAGGCTCTCTTGTGATTCAAGTAGGCCAAACCAAAGAAAATATTTGGGAGAGGGATGTCCACCTTTGATTTTTACAAGGCCAATCATGATGATTATTTCAAATCAACTCGGATCATTAAATGTCACAAGACTTGGGGCTAAAGATCAGACCCATCCATGATCAAGTGGACCATACCAAAGGAAACAGCTTGGAGGGCAATTATTGCCCTGTATACTATTTCCAATCATGTGATTCACCTGAATCACCAATAGAGGTCACTTTTGGGCACTTGGCCTGACGTGAGACAATGCACATAGTGGCCAAGGTAAATTTTACATAAACACGGTGGTGGAGTTCACCCAAGTAGCCAACTCATTTGCTCACACCCACTTATTCCCGTTGCTGAAGAAATGAATGTTACCGGTGTTGAAGAAATGTAACGGAAGGTAGTGCAATGATATGTTTTTAAAATAATTAAGAAAAAGGTACTAGAATGTAAATTTCATATTAATTAGGTAAATTATTATTTTTAAGTAAATTTTCCTTTTTAAGAATCCCAAACCCATTTACTCTTCGAGCCCTTGTAGGATGAGCTTATTGTGTGTGGGGCCCACCGGCAGTGCAGGTTGCATCTAATCCATGCATTATATGAGTTCCATCATAAAAGTTGGATGGCCCAAAAATCAGGCCAATCTAACCATCATATTATCCACTACGTGAATTTATTAAGTTTTTGGGTGGTTGTTCATTGTTTTTCGGAATGAGACCCACCGTGTTGTGTATATGCCATCCAACCCGTGCATTACATCAGCAATACGGGCTTCCCAAAAAGTCAGATCTATAAAAATCATTAGATGGGTCTACAACAAAACATTGGACAAAGTTCGAAACACCTACACCCGGATCTACAGCTCAAGTGCTAGACTGAGTGAAAATAGCCTCAGTTTCAATACTGAGCTTATGGTATCGATTTCCAAAGTGAGAGTGGCTAACATTGCAGTTTCTTGGCTCAGATGATGGTTCGGTTGGCATGATTTTGGGGGCGTCCAACTGTCACAGTGGATGACCATTAATGACTGGTTGGATACTGTGAACGCGTCCAGATAGGTGGGCATAATACATTATAGCAGACTGGTCTCCAGCAACTAGTTGCATTAGATAAGTGGGCATTCCAGTCATCAATCTGGACGGACTGTCTTGTGGACTCCACGCTCTTTCTACTATGGTTACTCCACTGCTCAAAATCCACCAATCAATTTATCAGAGGCCTCCAAGTGTAATATAGGTGGCAACCCTGGTGGGGAAGCGGATTGCGTCTGACCTCTGGTCGGTCCTTTAAGCGTCGACCAGATCTGTGCAAGGGCCCACCGTGATGTATCTATTTATCTACACCGTCCACTCATTTTCTGAGATCATTTTAAGAAATGGATCTAAAATTGAGTCAGATACAACGGTGTTATGAACCACACCAGAGACGACTCTTGCATTTAATACAACTTGCATTAATCTCTGTTGCGCACTTAATGCAACCTAAGCTTAATATTTGGTGTGATCGACTACAGCGTTGAATCTGACTCATTGGTTGGCTCATACCTTAATATGAACATATAAGAGGGATGGACAGCTTGGTGGGTCCCTACACAGATCTAGTCGGATGCTTAAGGTCCGACTAAGGTCGGACGCAACCTTTTCCCCTGGTGAAGGCTACTTTGCCCTGCACGTGCCAGAAGGAGAGGTGGGATGGAGAGAGGCGGTGACTCTCCTTATTTATCTCTCTATATATATATGCTTCTACAACACGCGTCCATACATCATCCATGTGGCATCAAAAGCATCTGAATCCAGGCGTCTCGACTATATGACCTAATTATGTCTTGAACATGATTCAAAAAATCAGCTGATGTTTCTATTTGAACTATGACCATCTAATTTGATGGCTCATCGCATCTTATATCATTGTAAACCTTAAAGATGGGTTGTAAGTAGGTGTAATTAATGGATGTAAGTGGGCGTCTGCAGGTATTACTCCTTTGGACATGTAGCTATGTTTGTTGCTCAATCTTTTTGAGGCCCACCGCGTTGCATACGTGGAGTCTAAACCATTCATCTAGGTCTCCCCCTACATTCCAAAATGAATCCTCAACCATGTCTCAGATGGACCACACCAAAGGGAACAAGGAAGTATTAATGGGAAAGCAGATCATGCCTCCCATACAAACCTCCAGAATGCAGTTCGTCCCACCTGAATTTTGGATTAAGATCAATAATATTCTTGGATTGTATAATGAAGATGAGGTGAAGGAGCATATGCACCCCCTTTTTTTAATTCCACCTGCACATTACACGTGGGCCCCACAAAACTAGAATGCAACGTACGAAAATACGCTTGAATACATGTCCACAAGTTACGTTTTCCTCTACTTCTCTTGGACCAAATTACCCCCTTGTGGGATTAAGCTTACCCCTGGAAAGATGAACGTCATCTAGGAAACATCTCTAAAGTGGGCCATGCAAAATCAATCATGCAGTTCAAATGTCACTTTCACCTTTATTTGCTAGCAACTACTCACTTGACCCTTTTTCATCTTTCTTGAATCCCCATCTCTGTCTTCACATGCATTTCTTCCCAACAGATTCAGTTGGAGAGAGAGAGAATGGATGCTCCAACTGCACAAGAAATGTCTTACCATGATATGGTCCAAAGGAGAAAGGAAGAAAAGGGTCCTCTCTATAGTTGGTAATGCATTTTCTTTTGATTTTATTAAATAGATTGTTTAAAGTTGCATTCTGTTAGCCTCATCTGCAACTGTGCACATTGATCTGAGCGATCCGTTAAAATGGCCACCTCTTATATAGGTAGGCTAAAACATAGATTGAATGGATGATCTGAACCATGCAGGGAAAAAAATGCCTATATGGTTAAAATTGTATTGACCGTCTAATTAATGGATCATCTTAGGCTACCAAGAAGTGGCGTTTCGAATCTTGGTTTTGGGCAATGGCCTATCTAGATGTGGATGTTCTAATGGACGCCTTGGATCAATGAGAATTTAACAGACTTCAATGATTTTAGTCATGATTTTAATACATGGATACCTTACCAGAATTCTACTGATTTAATAATTAAAAAAAAAAGGGTGGGGAGGTGGGGTTATAGCACAAAATTCTTCAAATTTCTGATTTTAGTAGGCAGCCTTGAGTGATCTGAAGTCCAAAACCATGCTTGCTTGGGCTGAAAGGAACAAAATACACTCGTCTATTCTCCTTGCAACGAGCGGAGTGGAACGTCGTGGGCCCATGTGGTGTGCATCACACCCCACCCGTTCAACAAGTACACCCCAGCGTGATGATTAGACAAACAGAAAACCAGGGCAATCTTTCTAGCAGTCAGCTAGTTGCAGATGAAAACTTGGTGCAACTAGTTGCTTGTGGGGCCCACCATGGTGTGTGTGTGTGTGTGTGTGTGTGTGAGAGACATCCAACTCAATCTCAACCATGGTCACCTAACCATAAAAATGGGAGGAGCCAAAAATCTGTTTGTATGAGAATGTAATATTAAGGTCGATCCGTGGTGACAACATGCATTTTGTTGTGACACTGCAGTTTGTTTGCACTGTGTTGTTGTTGCTGCTGCTACGAGAGGTGCGAATGCTGCTGCTGCTGCAGCACCTGAGCTTTTAAGACTTTTTTTAAGTATTCCAGAGAGAGAGAGAGAGAGAGAAGGTTTTAAGTAGTTGTAATTGGATTGGGATTTTATTGCTATTATGTATCAGAAGGTTGTGTAATAACGTAAAACTACTGATGTTTTTTATTTGTATATTTCTATGGTTATGATGACCTAGTTTGTTGGCCCTTCTTAAATAAACGGCAGATTGGTAACATAGAGATATTTATATTGTTTGTCTACGCTTGCCTGTGAGAGAGAGACCTGGAATCCTATTCCTCCACAACACCTGTTGAATGCAGAGGGTACAACTCCCACGTCTATGGGGCCCACCGTATTGTCTGCATAAAATCCACTCCCTTCATCAGGTGTGCCTCCTCATGTCTAACTAAAAAATAAAAAGAAAAAAATCCCCGATAGCCACACACACACAATGCCAATCAAATCCATCCATGGTATGGTGGCAGGGTCACCACACAATCCGCGTCCTCCAATTGGTGGGGTGAGGTTATTAAAGTATGGTTAAAAGAGTAAAAATAGCAATCGGTCGTCCTCAATGGATTTTTTTTTATTTTTTATGTCATCTTTTCCATCTATACATGGTCTAATATTTGGATGACCTGGGTACAGCAGATGAGTCATCACCGTTTTCAAAACAAAATTTCGCAGGCACTATCATACGAGTCTAGCCCTAGTTTCCAAGGAGTACCCAAAAATAAAAAATAAAAATAAAAAGGAATAATTGGTGGGTCCTGAATCAAGGCCCATCTGGACATGAAAATAGACCTAACGGTCCCAATGTACACGTTTGGCCCATATTTATGGGACCCAAACCATTGATCATAGATTGGTGATGCCTAAACAGTGTCCAAGATCAGAAGAAACTTAACCCTTGGATTGGAGGCCGGCCAATGATACAAAGTTTGGGGGGGGGGGAACAACTCACCATTCTTGCTAGACAGCAGTTAGAATCTCATCCGATCATGAAATTTGTTGAGGCATTCCATCCACGGTAGGTCATCATCAAACGGTTGTCAGGATCACTGAAAATGGCCTCCACTTGAACAAAACAGATGCATCAGGACCCTATAATTCCTCACCGAGCAAATCTTCTTCTTTTATTTATTTATGGGTAATAAACCACAGAAATCTTTCCCCATCTTCCAGTACTTGAGTAGGGCATCCAAGCGTGTAAAAAACATGGGCCGCCATCATGAAGATTGCCCGCAGGCAGGGACACTCACTGCAGAGTCAAAATCAACGGGCATATAGCCTCACTCAACGCCCAAGTGGTGGCCCCACTAAATGAGTGGATCAGCCTGATTTCATGGAAGGTGGTGATCTTTTGCATGACTCAGGATGTGCCATACACCTACACCGACGCACAGCATATTGGCAGCAAAGAGGTCGTACGTGAAGGTTGAGTGATTGCATGCACATCCCCCATATTCTGTAAAGATCGCCACATTTTTCCAAAAACCAGATAAATATGGGAACATTTTTCCCGAGTATGAAAACTCCAAAACTAGGGAGAATCTCCAGAGTAGAAGGCATTGGGAAATTGATAAGAGAAGCCGTGAGAAGTGTGCTAGAATGAGTTTGGTCGCATGATTTTCAAAGCTATGTAGCTGAAACAATGAAGATAACCTGGTTTCAACACTAAGGGGTCTTGGTATCGATTCCCAAGTGGGGGTGGAGGCTAACATTGTGGTGTGACTAACAGTGAGGGTGGGTGTACTAACAGTGGGGCGCATGTACTAATCCAAAAAAAAAAAAAAAAACAGTAACAATCAGTCTAAAATCCGTACACTTGGGCCAAAAACAAGAATAATGTGACATATACATTTGGCATCATCATTGATTCCCAAATTCATATTATTCTCAATGCAAGATCATCTACTCATTGAAATTATTCTACAACATTGGTAAACCTGAAATGCCAACCTGAACTTGCATGTTCTACTGAACCAAGGACTGTCCCTACCACAATTCCACTGAAGTGTAAATGGCACCCGCAGGATGAACAAATGTTTTTTGAGATTTTACATTGAACAAAAAAAAAACACCCAAATGGCGATGTTACCTTTTCAGGGGGTGACCTTGGTTGTTGCTTCTCGCAGAGATTTCAGGCATCGCAGAGTCGAGACAAAATCCCGCCAGAGGTACCTCAATATGAAACAATCTTATAAAAATGCCTCAAGTTTGTCTGTTGACGAGCCAACCCGGCTTGAATATGATATCTTGCTTGAAGTCACGTCCACTGATGGATGTCGACTCACCTAGGCGACGGAAACACTGAAAAAGGAAAAGATGGCCTTAGGCAAGCAGCCTTCAACTTGGAAGAATTGCGGAGAATGCTCATGCTTATAGCTCATCTTGGAAATGGGTCTTTTTAGTTCCATGTTCAACTCATTGAGTCAAGAGCAATGCTAAGTGCATATACATAACAAAGCTCATGTACATGCCACACATGTGCCAGCTTGGGGCATAGGTGTGAGATCCAATCCATCCATCAGGTTGGTCTGACCTTCCACATATTTTTCCAAAAATAAACCTGTTCCACTCAATGTGTGGGCTACAATATTGGAAAGAGGTGGTTGGGTTAGAAAAATTCAGCCAAGTTTTTTCAGGTCCATGCTTTTTCTTTTTCTTTTTTAAGCAAACTGTGGCCCACATGACCAGTGGAACAACCTGATCCTTGGGCTAGGGCATTTATATCATGCTGCTGTTATATGGGTGGATTGAATCTCAAACCTATCGCTCCATGCTGGCACATGTGACATGTACATGAGCTTTATTGCACACAGGTGTGGGCTTAACAAAGCTCTTGAGTCAAATACAGTGTGTTTCGAGACAATCCATTTGGGTTAGTGGAAATGAGGACCCCCATGTCCTAGCAAGCACCACACTGGTTGTAAGTTCTATATGCATGTGGATGTGCATTCATGGTGTGTGTACACATGTCAATCTGAATGTATCCATTCATTTTCTATCTTATGCATGGTGTGCAGTAAAGGCCATTATGGGGCCGTAAAGGCCATTGGGTAAAGGTAACAGTGGCAACCGTTACACGTTATGGGGTCATAACAGCCGTAACAACCGTTATGGGAAAAAAAATGACATATAACCACAGTTAATGGCCTGTTACGTCCCTTTAAAGGCCATAACAACCCCATAATGGTTTGTTACCGGACAGATACAGGTTTTTCAGACTTTTTTTTCAACACTACGGGGCATATACAGGTATAGTAATGCATGCACCTGCCTCTCATTTCTGATGGGTGGATTGGATCTCGGACCTATTGTTCCATGTGTGGCATGTACATGAGCTTCATTGCACACCATATGGGCTTAGCAAAGCTCTTGAGTCAAATATACTGAGTTTCAATCGAAGATTATAGAAATGATGCCCCCCGTACACTGGTTATAAGTTCTATATTCATGCAGATGTGCATCTGTGGTGTGTGTATACATGTCAATCTGAATGTATTCTTTGTTTTATCTTATGATAATTCATCTAGGTATTTCTTTGTAAGTGCAAGTGATGAAAAACCAGACTTGGAAAAAGAAAAAACAGACTTCGTGGTGTGTGTATACATGTCAATCTTAATGTATTCTTTGTTTTATCTTATGATAATGCATCTAGGTATTTCTTTGTAAGAATGCATGCCTCTGCCTCCCCGTTTTGCTTGTACACACATGCATGAATAGACGTCCAGAATGGAATTGCATGTCTCAGTGGCTTTTATGGCAAGCATGCACAAGATCAATGGAAATGAATGCATTTGTTTACTATCTATTATTATTATATGATTGCTTGCATTTGTTTGTTAGGACTGATCAACTACAACCAGTTGTAGGTTTAACCTTTTTGACAAGCACTTTAGTGGGAAAACAACTATCAAAGGCAGAATAAAAATAAAAATAAATAAATAAATAAAACAGAGTGTAACCTACAACTGGTTGTGGATGATTGGTCCTCTTTGTTTATTACACCAAATGTCCAGATAGCTGCACATGTTTTGTATATATGACTGAAAACAAATATATGGAAAAGCATTTGTTAAAAATCTTATTCAATTTTAAATTAATTGATGTGTCTATAGATCGTGTATGGTGAAGGTAACGGTATTTTATTAAAATTAGAGGTACAGAGATATCCAGCTTCCCTCTCCTAAACACCTCATCCGGGAGCGAGCAATAAAGAAGGGAGAGAGAATAGAGGGTTTGACCTTTCTGTCCAACTCTACCCCCATGTCAAGCTAATAAGAACGATATGTTTGAAGCGGGCATCCCCTAGCTGCATTGGAGAGACGTCGAAAAAATATTCCCAAACAACTTTGGCAGAAACACAATGCGAGAAGAAATACTCCACGGACTCTGCATCAAGCAGACCCATAAGACAAACATTAGAGGGATAATCATGAGTCTTTTCTGCTTCTACCTGTCAACCAAGCAAATGCCATAATCCTTGGGGGCTTCCCGTACGACCATACAAATTCTATCTGAACCACTGACTTGCTTGGCTCGATGGAGCAAATTAGCACATAAAAGGATCAATGAGAAAACCTCCCAGATTTCTCCCCATCCAACTGTCTCGCTCATATTTGAAGTAAAAAAAGGCTCTGGAGGAGATTCAGCAAACAAATAATATTATCCATCTCTGTTAAATTTCTACAGTGCCGAGTCCAAATAATTTAACTGCCCAAATTAGAAAAGCAATAAGAGAATTAATTCCCAGTTCCAGGGCTAAGCTTGCCAATCTACGGAACACAGGATAAAGAGGCCAACCACCACACCAAGTATCCTCCCAAAAGCAGAAACATGATTGTCTCCCTAGGAAAGTCCTATACTTCATCAAAGCTTCCTGACACCCTGATTATGGCCTTTCAGGCCACTAAAGCACTGTACAGTGATGATTCGTTAGTGAACCACCAACCATCCACTCCATTTTTCAAGTAGTCACCCGTTTCCACAAATCTCCATCCTTCCATCCAAAACCTCCATTGTCATTTGCTTGAGAGAGCCAAGTTCATAGATTTCAGCTCTCTCACACCTGTCCCATGCTTGCTAGCCGGTTTGCACACTTCATTCCATTGTTAAAGGTGGAATTTATGCTTCCCACTGCTCCTCCCAGAGGAAGTCGCAACAAATTCTTTCCAAAGCTGTTAACAACTAAAGCTGGGCATTGGGACGTCAACATGAAATACAATGACATGTTGGACAACCTTGCCTTGGTCAGAGTGATTCTGCACCCTAGAGAGAGATGCCTACTCTTCCAACTCAGAAGCTTGCTTTCAGTTCTTTTAATCACCTTATCCCACAAATGTTTGACTGGCTTGCCAATGCATAGCTCCAAGCCCAGATAAGATGAAGAAAGAATACCAGTTTTACACCCAAACATCCTAGCCAAGCCTTCAACCTCTACATTTGATAACTTGATTCTGAGAATTCCGCCTCTTCAGCCCTTCCTCATGTCTGTCCACTTGCTCTGTCTCAAAAAAGAAGAGCATCATCTGTGAACTGAAGATAATACGAAATGCTACAATCCCCACTTTGAAGAGCGAGAAACACCAAAGATCCCCATTCCAACATTTTGCTAAACACCTCCGCTGCTACCACAAAGAGGTATGGAGATAGCATGTCGCCCTGCTTGAGACCTCTTGTTGCCCTAAAAGAACAATTAGGTGAGCCATTCACCAAAACAGAGAACCTAGCTGAACCATTGTTCATAGGAGTATCCCCAATGTTATCGATAATATCCCCAATGTTATCGATAATATCCCCAGCTCGGCGATACCAATAACACTAGTAGTATCACTCAGAACTTCTACGTACCAGCTAGAATGCTAAGTATTGCTAATGTGTTGCCAATGTATCACCAATATTTTCAACTGTGTAAATTCCAGGTGTTGCTTGTATCTCCAATATTTTCAACTGTGTAAATTCCAAGTGTCGCTTGTGTCACCAATGTATCGGCGATATTGCGATAATATCGCCAAAGTATCAATATCTCTAAAAATCTGTTTATTAAAAAAAAAATCCATTTCAATTTTTTTTATGGTGCATGGTTGTATGATGATATGCATTTTTGTACGTCCGTATAATGTGTATGCATGCATGGATGGATTGATGGATGGATGCACGTGTGTGTACACACTTGTATAAATGGATGGATGCACTAGTGAACACACACTTGTATAAATGGATGGATCATACATGTGTGTTTATATGTATGTATGTGCGCATGTGTGGATGGATGGATGGATGGATGGATCCACCATTTTCCCCATGTTTCTCAGTGTTGATCCACCATTTTCCCCATGTTTCCCAGTGTTGATCCATTATTTTCCCCATGTTCCCCATGTTTCCCAGTGTTGATCCATTATTTTCCCCATGTTCCCCATGTTTCCCGGAGTCAACAATACATGTTGTTATGCCCCATTAAAGGAAAACTTGTTATTTGATTCCTAAATATGCCAATATGTATATTTTAGCATCTCCTAAAATATCATTGAAAAATTCCAACATTTTCCCCATGTTTCTCTAATGTTTCCCTGAGACAGTGTTACATGCTTTTAGACCCCCATTAAAGAGAAATTTATTATATACGCATCTTTTTTGCAATTAGTTGATTCCTAAATATGCAAATATGTGTATTTTAGTATCTGAAGTTTCATTGAGAAATTTCACCATTCCCTCGTGTTTGCCTAATGTTTCCTCAGTCAGCTATACATTTTCAGGTATCAACGGTAATATTGGTGATATCAATATGTTTTCGTATCCCCAGCCAACGATACATGTCATGATACCGATACTACAAACACCGAGCTGAACTGATGTTGGACACTTATTTTTTGTGATGTTATGATTTAAAGTGTGCATTAATATCTTTTTTAACAATCCCTGAAGTTTCATGGAAAAATTCCACCAATTTCCAATATGTATCCATGTCCCAAGGGTGCGATACATAACGCGATACCAGTACGGTAAAAAAATAGGACACATAGACATATAGACAATCTAGATTATGGGAAACATTGTCAATTGGGCATATCTCTAAATCACGCTGATCAAGCAATCCTAACCATTGCTTTTTTGGGTCTAGCTGTGGATACATGATGCTCCAAGAGTCCTCCCACATCGGGAGATCCCAAAAGGTGAATGTGTACCATTATTGTATCTCTTCTTATCAGATGCAAACACGAAACCATCCATCCATAGTGAAGCACAAAAATCAATTGGTCTCCACTAACGAACAATGGGCCCCACTTGCCTGAAATGAAAATCGGTGCATACCATGCAAAATCGCAGGTCAAGCCTTGAATGCACCTATGGGATCCCTCACCAAAGCTGGGGCACAATGGTCTGGTATAAATTCTCTCATTTCTTACACCGATAGTGATGAGCCAAGGAAATCAACTGTCAAGCCAAGCCAAGCTAAGCCAAGCCACTTAAAGCGTATGTTCATCATTTACTAAAAACAGCCACTTAAACTAACGGGCATTGGAGAACTTTAACAGAGGGCACTGGAATAATAACAATAATAAATAAATAACTTGAATTAGCAAGATATGTTATAGCAAAGTCAATTTAGTTAGTTCTCTTTTCTTTTTTTCTTTTTTCTTTTTCTTTTTCCTTTTTTTTTTTTCCGTCTTTCTTTGCTGCCTTGGTGACTCTTAATAAATTGCATTATCTTTCCAAAAGAAAAAGTCAGTTTAGTTAGGTACTTGAATGCAAATGCCCAATAATGAAGGTAGTGATATATAAAAGCCCCTTCTTAAAAATGCAATATGCATGTCAATGATTTGGTTATCTCCTCAGAAGACATCCATCTCATCCAACAAGGACTACATTTTTTTATTTTTTATATGAGACGAAATGTTACGAACCTTGTAACAAACAACGGAATCATCTGGATACATGGCGAACAGTTTGGTACCGAGGCGGGCATGACAAGAATCACAGAGGCTCTCATCATTGATCTGCACATTCCTCGATCTCTCCTCTAATCTTGCTAAATTCGCTTCTACATTTATTGCACGCGAGATATTATGCACAATCTACCAAAGCAAAGAAGATTGAGGTGCCCATTCAACATTCATGTGGTAAGCATTTAGAAATACAAAAATCAAAATTATTTACAATGCATAAAGAATATGAAGGAATTGGAGAAGTGGTGCATTTCCAACATTTACTACACAGATGAAGAAGTTATGCAACTTCCTGCAGCTAAGAGAAAAACATGGTTTATTGGATGGCACAGCTCTTCTAGCCCAAAAGGGTAAAAACAAATAGCCCATGAAAGATCACTTCAAGGATTCATCTTGAATCAAAGGCAAGTGGCAAAGCTGATCAATGTGATCTATGTAAGTACTACATGAAGAATTGTTTACATTTAAAAATTGCTACACTTAAAGAAAATGCTATGTAACACTATTATTGTGGTTTGAAAGGAGGAAAGAAAACCATAAAAGTTCACTTCAAGAAATCATGTACAATCAGAGAAATCAAAGAGATGGGTAAAGCAAACTTGATAATCTAAAGAACCTTGCTCAACCCTATAATCGGAGATGCAGCATGAAAATTGAAGTATCAAACAGGTTACAGTATGGATAGCCATAAATTGCCTATTTTCAAGTATTTGGGAACCATGGACTCAAACTAGTCCACTTCAATGAAAAGAATTGCCATATGACACCAGCCTTTAGTTCAAATGGTACAGACAAAATCATACAAGTTCACTCAAGAAATCACCTCTAATCAAAGGCACATGGGCAGCACATATTCTACAAGCACCTACATAAATATTACTCAATGTCATCTTCTTTTTTATTTGGATAACTATTGCGACCCAGGTTAGCTAGTATAAGTCATTAGGAATGAAAATGGTTTTGTAAAGTTGGCTTTCTTGGGCCCTAGTGGTATAAAATAATCAAACGAAGCTGCAGCTCAAGCACTCTTAAACAGTTTAAGGATATTCTGCTAAAACCTGATAGATCAACTCTTTGTTGATCCAAAAGGATAAAATATTTGATGATCTATGATTTAGCTAGGATAAATCTTAGATGGTCATGATGATGATAACAATGATGATTCTTCAAAATTTACCTGTCCTTGGTGATGATGATGTACACGAGCTCTTAACATTCTTAATAATGTATCTGAGGCAAGTTGTAGAGGAATATCAGAGGACAGCGTCTGCAATATCAAAATGTGAATTTATTAGCAATAAATTTTGAAATCGAAACCATAACTATAGCAACAAAATGTTGATTCGGCTCTTTTAAAAACAATCTCACATCCCCACCTAACCACATGGACACAAGTTGATTGTGTTAGTTTTTATCTGTTTTGGACAAATAAATCTCTAGAATAAAGCCGAAGTGTCCAGATTTTTACAAATGGAAGGAACAAGTTTTCTGATTTCTGTTACATGTGGAATGAAGTATTAGCAGCTCCATGTGGGATACAATCGATTTCTTATCTCTTTTTGACAAAAGAATCCCTTAATATCAGGCCTGAGTGTCCAAATATATAAAAGAGAAATTCTCCCTGAACAATAGCTATAGGTGAGATGCAGTAATTGTACACAACATGTTTGACACCATAGGTTGCAAGCTTTTCTATATGTTTCTGGACAAAATAATCTCTTACAAACAGGTGCAACAATGCAGGTTCTAGCGAAGAAAATTGGTTCCCAGATTTCTGCTACACATAGGATGCAGTAATTGGCCCTATTGGGTTATCAGAAAACATGTCCATTCCTGATTTCATTTGCATGATTGTGCTTGTTCATGGAGGCAAGCAATGTCTTCGACGATATCAGCCGATATATCCTGTATCCCACCTGTGCGATACAAAACGCACAGGTAGTGCCGATATATCCCACATGTTCAATCTGGTTAGAATTTTCAGTTTCTGATCCTTCTTTCTTTTTCTTTTTTGAAATTATGGTAAATCAGTGTCAAATGGTTAGAAATCCATTGGTTCTTCATGTTTTGCATAAAAAATCATGGAGTTAAAGCTTTGATTTCGATATCCATAAGTTATTCATGTTCTCCATGTTTTTTTTTTCAAAATTTTCCTTCAACCAGCTATCAATTGAGACTAATTTCAAAGTATTTAGGAGTATTTGATGAAAATAATCACATACACTCTAATTTCAAAATTTGAGTGTAGGTGGTCCAATTTGGGGAAATTTCACCGCAATTTCCTTCAAATTGCTTGCCATGTTGCACTCCAAACATGAAATCAAGCATGTATGAGGACTGCTTTGTTAAGTCGTTGTCAATTTTCGGAGTGTTTGATGAAATGATCATCACATACGCTCTAAATGTTATGCATTCAATTTGAATATAGTTGCATTACTTCAGTCAAACAACGCATAGCTTAGGACCCTATACAAAGGAAACCTATTATGTACACTTCTTTTTTGAGATGTTATGATTTAAAAGTGTGTATTAAGATCCTTCTTAACAATCCCTGTAGTTTCATTGAAAAATTCAACCATTTTCCCATGTTTCCCAAAAAGTGTGACAAACCCGATAAAAACGATATATCCCGTGCTGATACGTATCTATATCCCAAGGATGTGATACATAACATGATACTGATATTTCAAACACTGGAGGCAAGCTTGTGTTTTCATGTGTGTGCATGCATATTTCTCTTGTGGTAACAGAAAACAGCGAACGATACCTCTAGCACTTGAAGAGGATCCAAAGATTCTCCGTGTTTGTGAAGCAGGCGAACTGCAGCCTTAAACATGGGCTCCTTCCCATCTTGTGGATCCAAATACATATCAAGCAACCTGAGGTATAAACCGGATCAAGCATGATACTTAATGGAAGCCAAATCTATGGGAGTCACAAAAGAACTTCACAAACAGGAAAATGAGAAGAAACTTACTGCATATAGGCATCTTGTCTACCAATCTCTGCACAGTATTGCTCTGCTGCGTCGCTGTCCTCCATCTTCCTTCAAGCCCACAGAAAAGAGCATATGTAAAAATGCACTGAGTCAATTCCAAATTTAAAAACTTGGGAACATTTTTGAAATAGCAGCTACGGTTTCCTATGTTCCGCTTGCATTTCTAACCTTCTTTGTCAAACAGCATGGTAAATCATGATTATGAATATTTAATAGTTTCATTGAAACTTACAAGGCCAAAATCTGGAGCACCAATGTTTCTTGTCCCAGCTTCCTGTACAGGATTGCCTGTCATAGAAAGCAAAGGAGACGACAACATTATAAATTCCAGAGAAGGAAATGAATGATGATAAGTAACAACACAACGAATTTAAGAAAAAGGTTTTGTAGCTACAGGATCCATTGCAGCAGAATAATTGAACACACACCAATAACATGAATGCAGTAACCAGAAAATCTTGTCACTTCAGGCGGAATTTTAGCTTTAATAAATGGAGTGTGGATTGAACTTGAAAATGTATTTAAGAAAAAGGTTTTGTAGCTACAGGACCATTCCTCCAGAATACTCCGCCCTTCCTTTCTAGTTCTGTGTGGTGCTTCTGGGTTTGTATTCTTTTCCGCTTCGGCGTGTTTTTTAATAAAATTTTTGGTTCAAAAAAAAACATCATGAATATGAATGCAGTAAGTAGAAAATCTTGTCACTTCTGGCAGGATTTTAGCTTTAATACATGGAGCATGGATTGAACTTGAAACTGATGAGATTAAAAAATTTAAAAGAAGAGGAGCAAGTTGTCGATGATGCCATATATGTCCATTTAGGCAAGGTAGACGAACTTCCATTAAATGGCAAGAAAGTCCCAGTCACTGCACAAAAGACGACTCAGCACCCGTTTTTTTTTTTTTTTTTTGGAGAACTAAGACAACTCAGCACCATTGTGACGAAAGAAAAACTTTTTTCCCTTTTTCTTTTGTATGCCTCCAATAATGTACTTTGATTTATCTATAAACTTTTTTTTCTATATGTTTTATGAACTAACATTACGTAAAATTAAACTTATTGACATCATCAGATAATCATAGAGCCTTGTGGCATATTGGGACTTTCAAGGTTTCCATTCTAGCAACTCATATCTGCACCCAGATGCACATGTCCCAATCAAACACAAACATGTGTGCTGGTGTCTTGAGTTAATGTCACAATAAGACACCAGGGGCTGGGGAACAAAAAGGAGAAACCAGCAAGAACACAACCCAGCATGCTAAGTATGAAGTAGCGTTGACAGTTGAGGTAGTACGCCATTAACTCTATGTAAAAATGAAATTTATATGTACTTCAATGTATCAGTATCAAATGACACTCTGAACTGTATGGCTTGGAACTTCCATCCAGAATATAATTTCATATACGTTTTCAAGTTCAGATTAATGTTAGAAGTTATGGCAAAAGCTTGACGCCAGCCATCAACATGATGCAACCCTCCTTTATCTGGGCTGGGGACCGGCAACAAGACCATAAAACTGCCACAAGCGCAATTTGATAAGACTATTACATGGTTGATTACAATCAAGTGCTATCTAATATTGTATTCATTGGTTGACTACAATCTACAAGTTCATTACAATCCACAAGTTAAGTTGATTACATATTGAGTGCAATTTTAATAACAATAGGAGTGGGAACAAGGAATTAGTTAAGATCGCTGACCAAGAAGTTTCCCGAAATGACCACTCAATATATTGTGTCGATCATTCATGAGAGTGGAGAGCCTAAGAAGGATGTTGCCCATAGAATTCAAACAGGTTGGACGAAATGGAGATGGTGCCTTTGGAGTTTATGAGATCGTCATATACCACTCACACTGAAAGAGGAAATTTATAGGATAGCTAATAAGTGAAATTGTGGTTTTACCGCTTATAGAGATACTTGGAGATATGCCTAATGTCCTAGAGGGGGGTGAATAGGACTTTTTGAAATTCCAACACAATTTAAGTTCAATTTAAACAAGTGTCAAGAACCACGATTATCACAATAATATTAAATGCACATAAATGTCTTGCAAGAAGACCTATCATTGGCATTTTATCAAACAATTTATATTCATGATTGACTAAGTTATTTCACGAGTTCAATACACAACAATCATTCAATCTCACAATGCACAACGATATATAGTGGTTCGGTTTCCCTACTCCACTCCCGGTTCACGTTCTCAACCTATGAGAACACCGGATTTCACTATTGTCGTGGTTTTAAATTAGGTTAACCATCAACCTTAACATCCTATCATCTAGGACCGCGTTTACCATCTACCGATGGCCCAATCTAGGGACTTATCAAGTTTGGATCTCAAACTCTCACCAATCCTAATCCAAGGATGGCCACGTACACTCTCGCTGGAGTTTCCCAATCTAGGGAATTTTAACTCAATAAATGGACTCTCAAATACTAGACATACCTAGACAGTTGAGCCCTGATTCGATGCCTTCGACGAGTAGCTTCAACTCCAAGTGCTTCAGCTCCTCTTGTGCTCCCAAGATCAGCTACCGATGCAAATGATATGTGTATGATTATGCCAGGTAGTTGGGAGAAAGATGGTGAAGTTTCCTTTGCCTATTCAATGCAATGGTTATGTAGGAACTACTAATCTCAGCATTCAATGGCTATAAAAGACTTCTAGATGAAGTTTCAATGATTGGACAGCCATGAATGTAAAGCTTGAGTTCATAGTTCAAACCGAGCTTTGAATACTCAATGACAAGCCATTAATGGCTAGGTTTGAATGATAAACTCAAGAGAAGCAAGAGCAAGGAGGGTAGGAAGAAGTGAGTAAAAGCTCTCTCACAATGCTTTTAATGGGTGTTGAATGCTTGCAATTAAAGACCCCAAGATGTGCCTTTATAGAAGCTCGAATTCGAGCTCCAACGGATCTAAAACGGTCACAATCCGACCTGCCAGAAAGTGGCCCGACCAGTCGGACAAGTAGTGTTGTAGGTCAGAGAGTTGCTGGACTAAGGCTGGGTCTGTCCGACCGGTCGGATGCCTGTTGGCCGACCAATCAGATGGCTGGCTAGCACATTAATGTTTTTCACTCTTATGCTGCTGACCTCTCTGAGGTCGGTCTAACTGGTCATGACCGGTGAGATGCCTCTCGTTTCAAGCTTTATGAATTCTTTTAAGCTTGCTTGACCTATCCAAGGTCTATCCGACCGGTCATGACTGGTCGGCTGCCTTGGTACTTGGCAAACTAAGCTGATTTTTGAGCTTGTGGTGAGGGTGCATTGAGACCGATGTTTGGTCTATGATTTCACCATGATTTTAGAACTTTTCCAGGTAGAATTCAAGCCTGATCAACTTGAGCATTTGGGTCGAGAAGGAATGGGTTAAGATGGATTGATGATTACATCATTCATTGATGTCTTGGGATACCTAAGGTTGATCTATATGCAACTTACCTTGTGATCTTGTTTCTGCTTGAGCTTAGGAAGCAGCATAGCATAGTCTTCAAGTCTTGAACTTCAAATCTTCGACTGGGGCTCACAAGACAAGACACGACTAGGCGGCATGACAATTGACCAAAATATAATGTACTAACAATAAGACCATACAAGCTTTATGGGACAGAATGTTGAGCGGTTAAGGAACAACATGTTCATAGGATGTGTGGCTGAAATGAGGATACCGAGAGGGATGAGTGGCAAGACAAGGATAGACTTAGAAATGAATGCATGCAAGGGAACATAAGAGTAGCACCAATAGGTAATAAGATGAGGGAAAATAGATGATTTGCTCATGTGCAACAGGGCGAAGATTAGGCCCGAAAGCATATGGGTGGAGGTAGTAGGAAAAAGCTTGATAACCTATGGCCTAACTGAAGTTATGTCCCTTGATAGGGTGGAATGGTGGAAAATGATTCATGTAGTCGGCCCCAATTGGTTGGGATAAGGCTTAGATGATGATTATCCATTTTCAAGTCACATGTGATTTAGATGTCAAACTAAGCAGAACCGAAAATAAGAAGAGAAAAGGATTCACAAACCTTTTCCAACCACAATTCTGATCCTTCAATCAAGTAAAGAACTTCCTCTGGATCGTACAAGTCTGAAGATTGTAAAAACAACTGCAATCTCTCCCTGACTGGATTTCTAGAGTTGATTTGACTTTCACCATCAGCAATATTTGCTTCAGCTAATTTGAGAGCATCGGCACTCTGAGACAAGGATTCCATCTCAACAGAGTCAATTGCTGATTTGGCAAGAGAAAGAGCATATAGCGTATGAAACCGGATGTCATCAGAGTCTTGGTCATCAATCAACCATTGCAAATATCTACACAAGAAAAAAGGTGAACTTAGAATCCAAGAAGTAAAAAAGCAGAGCAATGAGAAAGAACCATCTCCAGTAGCATAAACAAAACCATAAAGTAGGAAGTTATGATAATTTATGAAAAAGCATGAGAAGGATACTCAAGTTTTGTGTGAAAGCTGGGAGGCATGGAAATTTATTGTGAAAACGTCCAGCATTTGACACGGAGTCTTCAAATGGATAAAACTAAAAGAAAATAACACGGAATGGATGTAAGAGTAGAAGCTGCAACAACGAAATGATAAAAGAAAATGAATTGTTGGAGAGTTGAAGCTTGGGGAGATTGGAGAACAGATGCAGCATTAGGGGATGGCATATGTTTTTTGTTCAAGTAATCAACCTTCCTTCCTTCCTTCTCCTTCTTCTTCTCTTTTTTTTTCTGAAAGGTGATGAGATTTTATTAAAAAAGTTGAAGCCCAAAAGACAGCAATGCAAAGTTTTATGAGGTTCCTGATACCATAGTTTACGAGCCAGCGAGTGTCACAACAGAAATGAGCGAAGCGGAAGATAGTGGATCCTCATATGGATGTTGCTAAAACACATGTTTCCCATGCATGCAGCATGATGCACCCATGTGCATGTGAGTGCACACACATGCATAGACAGATTAAAGGCAGTGGTCGTGCCAATCACACACATGAGAATTTCCTAACAAGAATATGGTCACAACAACATAAATACTTCTGCTCTCATGAAATATAGTCAACCAGGTATTAGTCTCTCTTAAAACTTCCCTTCAATTAATATAATTATTTTTCCAATAGAGCTTACTGTGTCATAAGCAAATGATGATTATGGCAGCTTGAATGGTTTGGTAATTTCTTTTGTGTGGTACAGTCACTTTATAGGCATGAGCTGAGAACTACAACTGACAGTCAAAATATTACGTTAATATCTGCACTTTTCTGACAAATTTGTAACTACTTTGCAGCATTCCAACTTGCCAAAACATCCTAAGCAGTATGAGTTACAGTATTCTGTAGAGGTTTTTAACCAATCACATGCAGCTGAAACACCTTAGTAAAGAAGACCCTCAGCATGTTATGCATTTCATTGTAAGCTGAGACACGTCGAAGCTCCATCAAAGACCGTATGCGCAAGAGACCAAACAATCAAGAGCAAGGGTTACAGACTACAAACTCGACAAGGACTTCATATGGGAGCAAATCTGAGTCAACTCAAAACTCAGTTTACTATAGCATGGGTTTTCAAAGATTAGTATTATTTTCCCGCCCTTGGGTGGGTTTTTAATAAATTTTCAGTTCTCTCCAAAAAATTAAAAAAAAAATTCAAAGATTAAACAGCTTATGCTGTAATCTGATAGCTTGAGTATCTGATCGGTTTTTTCAAGTAGAAGATTGATATTTTTTATTATGAAGTCTTAGTAGATTTTGAAAAATAGTATTTACCCTATCTAACTAACAAGTTCAGTTGATTTAAGAATTTTTTTTCTTCTGCTTTTTTTTTTTTTTTTTATTAGACAATTGAGTCAGAAAACACTGACTTGAGAGGCTAAGAGAGAGTAGATACTAAACACCAAGTAGTTAGCAAGCATTGGCAACAGCATAAGTAACTATTTGAAGATGTAATGAAAATAATACTTTAATAGAAGTTGCAAATGTCCAATTCTAATGACAATTATGTATGAAAGAATTCTCTACTCCCATACCAACACAAAGAAGTACTGACGATCAGGACATGCAATACCTTTGGTGAATCTCAACCTTTTTTGAATCAATTGCAGCAAGTACTTCTTCTGCAGTAAGAAACATAAGAACTCTATTAGAATTGACCAATAATCAAGCCAAAGTGCAACATTGTTTGTACAAGAAACTCATGATGTTTATGCACAGATGTCCAGCAATTTATTTTTCTTTCAGTGTACACAGCACCCAATACTGCACATTGTGCAATCAAGATGGCGAACCAAACATCATCATTATTTTAATGATAAGTATATTGCAGCAATAAGGCACAATATCCATCAAGATGGCTGGATAAGAGGAGCTAATACATAGCTGAGGTGTCTGCTAACTCATTTGCTTCTCTAGGAATACAAATGAAAGAGTTCTCTGACAAGGAAGACGAGCACTTATTTCAATTACAAACAAGGCTCTGTGCAAGAATCATGAACTGGGAATTTGGGAGTCCTCTTCCACCATAACAGGGCCGGAGAACAATTCCTTAAAAATTCAATCTCAATAATTTGTCCCTGATTTTTGCTTCATTGGAGTCCCCAATTCCGAATGGCCTTGAAAGGACCAATTTCACCTTGGCTATTTCTAATAACACCTCTGATACCAGTGGCACAATGATGATCATGATGTTATCTATAGGTTCAAACAAAAGAAGAAAGTCTCATCTTTAAGGACAACCCCACCCGATGATGTTATCTATAGGCTGAAAGAAAGTAAGAGCGTACAATAAAGATAATGATTATGATAAGAATTTGTAATGGGCAATAGAGAAAGGAAAATCAGAGTCATATATTAGCAATCATCAACTACAGATAATTTTACAGAATACCACATGGAAAAGCAAGGTCCAGAGTCAAAACAAATTGAAAGACCCTAGTTTAGTTGAATTGTTTTCCTTTTCTTTGAAGTAAAGGTTGGCATTTATCATGCGCACACAAGAGAGCAAAGGAACAACCAAACCAGATACCTTGAATTCTCTCGAGGCATGAAAATTACCTGCTGAAAGCTGATTGGCCCTTTTCTCTGATGTTAAAACTCTAACTGCTAGTTCTTGGTCTATATCTGCAATCTAGTGAAAAGAGCCACCACCAGCTGATTAGCTCTTAGCCATGGAAATATTAAGACCATCAATGATCTAAAAGTATCACCAAATTGGTTGAGTAATGTTACATACCCATCCTAGATGTTGCACAACTACGTCTTGATCAGATATCTCCTCCAGAAGCTTTGATGCTTCAATCGCAGCTATCATTTGGCCAGAGATTAAACTTGTACAGTTATCACGACAGTCTCTTTCTGCAGTTGGATCTTTCCATAAGCCAGCTGAATAATTTCTCGCCAAAATACGCCAGATTGCAAGAGCCTTCGAGCTCATCCCTTTACTTGCGTACAGGAAGGCAAGCGTCCGTAAATGCCCAGAGTCATCTAACAGAGTTTCTAACTCCTCCTGCATGGCCCATGCAAGTTGCAGGGTGGGTCATCCTTCAAGCAGCCTTCTGACAGCGGACTTTCTGCCTTGCAATACATAGGAATACTAGGATTCCGCTGTTTACCAACATACACACATAGTGCATGGTCCTGAGGCTAGTAATTCACTACCTTAATTTTGATTGTACATCTAATCAAAATCATGACTGCCTCAAGATAGAAGAAGCCAAAATAATAATTAAGGAAACTGCACAACCAGACATACCACAACACAACTGTTTGGGGAGGATGCCAGCTGCTCCATTTCATCTACATTATTCAAAGCTCTATAAAGATACATTAGAAGAGTATCAACTCCCTCCTTCACCAAAGGATTCAAATCTTTATCCCGGGAAACTCGTAGATACCTGAAGCCCGCCAACAGAACATTTGTTGGAAAAAAATAATGCAAGAAATTTCAAGCCTTTGAATTAATACTGAACAACAACAAATGAACATGCAAGCAATTGAAATTGCTAAATTACAACAGGTTAGCTTATGCTTCACTGTCGTCTATATACATTCATAAAACAGTGTATAAAACCTGATAATGTTTTGAATTGCTGACTCCAACAAATCAGCTCTACTTGGTGGATTCAAAAGAAAATCTTCATCTGCTACAGTGTCTACACCTGCTTTTCTAAGAAATATAGCTCTCTGGATCGCCATCAATCCATCATCTACGACATCTTCAATAGGTACAGGAGGAGGATGCAAGCCCCAATAGCGATTCCTGGGGACCTGGAATGCACAAGTCAATTCTTGTTTTTAACATTAAATAAGGAGATTACACAAATGCAGTAAGTGTAGGCAAAACAAACAATTGAGACACATGCAGCAATCATACGCAAGCAAGTACAAATGTAACACGACATTGTAAAACGTTCATGCATGCACATTTATGAATCAGTGTTTTAAATAGCGGTAGCATGTTGCGTAGCATTCAGCCCCCCATAGCAGTGTAGCGTAAAAGTGTAAGCTACATGATACTTCTATTTTTTAATTTAAATATAGGAAAAATATGATAAATATTAAGAAAAAAAAAACAAACAATATAAAAAATACCTAAAAGGTGATTCAGTTTTTCAAGTATAAGCATATTCAAACAAGTTATCAATTATCATTTATCAAAAGCTAATCCACATATAATGCCACAAACCAAATCAAATAATTATCACATCAAAAACTTCCTGAGCGAACCACTTTATTTTTTGTTAATCTAACCACTTTAATTAATAATGTCCAAGTGAAACCACAAGTCACAAATCACAAGTATGAAAAGAAATAAAAATCCCATTAGTTATGAGTATTAAGTACAATACAAATGACATCTATGCAAAAAGGGATATTCAAAAACCCTCTTTCGAAACCCTTTTCCTTTTAAGTTTTAGTTTTAAAGGTTTTCGAAGCGTGTGAGTTTCACACAAACTTTAAGTGAAAGTAAACAAAGAAAGGTTTGGTTTTAACTTTACATTCTAATTTTTTTTAATATGAATTTAACACCATTTTTAACAAACAAAACTAAAAAAATAAAAATAAATGTTCTAATCACTCTTCAAAATAAGGATATATATATATATATATATATATATATATATATATATATATATATATATTGTAGCATACGCTACACGCTACGTAGCTGTGGCGTACGCTACGACCCCTATAGCGGTATGCTATAGGGGATTTATGCTATTTAGCTATGCTACGTAGCGCTACGCTACGGGCACTATTTGAAACACTGAATATGAATCTGCAATACATATGCTCAACAGGGAAGCTTTCTTCCCTTGAGTGCACCCATTCCTTGGTACCTATAAGGAAAATAGACTACCTACTGTGCTGCCCAACACTTGGAGAGTCACTCATGCCACAAGGCCTTGCGTACTTTAGTGGAAGTGAAGAAACAAGGATAGGATCCTACAGCAATTAAGGAAAACCATCTAGCCGTTGTTGCTACCAGGTCTAATGGTGAAGAAAGACATGGCACATTTTACCATGGCAAAAACTAGGAGAGCAAGGATTCCATCATATGGTTAGAAGATTGAAAAAGGTAAGTCAGTAAATGAACTTCGTAGATTTATACGGCATGGTCTAATCACTCCCCCAATAATTTTCAAATTGGTGGCAATAGATGCTTAGATAGACAATTAAGAACAACAGTACACATTCAAATGGAATAATGTAGGTCACTGACTTGTTCCAAGCTGGAAACTTTTTAGAGCATACTCCATCCAAGATGTAGAACAACAGACCAATGGTCTGGATTACTGAATCACAGGCTCTGTTCGTCATAATTGGAAATAGAGGGCAACTATCCTGAGTTGCCCCCAACTCATCCAGTACAACACAGCTCGAGACTAAAAGAGTTGGTCCAAGTCACCAAGTCTGAAAACCATGTTTAAAATGCAGGGTTTCAAATGGAACCTTATGTGATAGAGAACATAAGACACTTAAACATAGGGACGCGTTGAAATATGTGAACATTTTGGAAGTTTATAATAAAAAGAGAAAGGGTAGAATCAACAAAACAGCAAAAAAAAAAAAAAAAAATTGTCAGGGAAAATCCTCACTCGTGAACAATCATCTTGAACTCAAGCCACCATACCAACTCATGTTGCAGAAAACACTTCCTCTTCTTTGCAATTACATTTGGAAGATATTGAACATGTCAGGAAAACAATAAAAATAAGCGCAGGTATGAAAATGTATGGATCATTCCTGCCAGGGCATTACAAAGTAAAAACTCAAGACCACTTGACTACAATCAGAAAACTGCACCATTATTAGCATTCCAAAAGAAAACCAACCTTCTTTGTGTAGGTTTTGCAAGATTCCTACTCATGGTTAGTACAAGCTAGTTGTATTTGGTCAAAATTATAACATTGAAACGCAAAATCACAAAAGCCACAAGAAAACATACGATATAAAATTTCATAGGGAATCAGCAATACCAGCTGTGACCAGCGATTTGGATCTCGCATTACAAATGGAAAGATTTCAGATGGCTGCATGGTTTCTGACTGCAAGAAATGATTTACAGCATCCTCAAAATGCAAGTCGAAAAGTAAAAGAAAGCCCACTTGAGCATGCACAAAGGAAAGCATTTCCTTCGTCATTTCACCTTCACACTCAAGCTCCTCTACCAAATGGATGGCTTCCTTAAAATTCTTCTTCCTCAACAGATCTTTAATCTGTTCCTCAACGGATACTCTCCGAAAGCAAATAACCTGCAAGAGTCAAAAGGCAGAGCTGGTCAAATCAACATGAAGGTAAAACTAGGTAGAATGCTCTCAGGGATGTGATGGATTTTTTTTTCTTTTTTTATGGTTGCTATCCTTTCAAGGAAAGGAGTCATTGTCTTTGTTGTATATTGCCCTGTACTCTTTGTTGGGGGATTTGGAAACAGAAAAACAACTGAATTTTTAACCAAGTCACTGGGCCCATTTCTAAGGTGACAGAGAGGATCAAGCAGAATATGATAAAATGGGCTCCCCTTGGACCCGATTTGAAAAGGGCCTCAGCCTCTGACTCAAGGTTTTTGAATAATGGTATTGGTGGGCTTATCGGCCAGACCCAAAAACAATATGGCATGTGGTGTATTGGACCCTTAAAGGACAATATGGGTCCCGAAATTCTTTTGGCCCAAAAAATATTGAAAAAATATTGGAGACATAGGGGAAAATGTAAAACACTAGAATCTATACTCTTTTTTTTGTATTTAACATCTATTAAATGGTGTGTCGGACCATTCTTTGATAAGAATGTTGTCCTTCAGCTTGGCCAGCTGAAAGTCAACCAATTGGGCCCTAGTCGAACAGAAATCAAGGATGATTTGGTGGGTTATGGCCCATTTCATTGAAATACAACAAAAAGAAGATGAAAAAAGGGGAGAAAAGGTGATGGTTTACCCCTTTCCCAATTTTCCCCAAAAAGCTCTGTTCCACCTTGATTCGCCGAATCCCCCTCAAATCTTGTGTTTTGATTCCCAAAATAGGCCTATATTAAGTGCATGACACGGTGAATATCTGTGCCAACACAGCCATATCATACTGTATATGACCAAGCAGACTGAGACGGCCCTTTTTTTTCCAACAAACCAATTCACTGCAGTGTCATGTAACAGTGAGGCCCATGTATATGGTTACAACAGGGCGTCATATTTTTATTTTTATTTTAACTGTGCTCTGATTTGTATTGTAATTGGTTGTTAGTGTGAATTCCGAGTTAATGGGAGCGGAGTTTTCTCCTATGTGGAAGAAACCACTTGTCGGATGGCCGAAATTGAACATTAATGGTGCTTTAATAACAAACCCTGAGCCTTGCAGTACTAGCAGAGTTCTTCAGGATGACAAGGAGACATTCATTCAACCTCTTCTACTACAGCATCACTCAGGCATGCCTTAGAAGCAGGAGGTGAAGGCTCTTATGGGACTTATGAATTTCTTCGTCAAATTCTTAGGCCTGATTATTGTTGAAAGATATTCAAAGAATTTAGTTTAAGTGGGTGAACCATGAAGGATTGTGTCTGTGTGCATGTTTTACTCTAATATAAACATGTCATTTACCTCATGAGGTGGAGAGGCTAGTTTCACCTCTGAAGAGTTGACGAAGAAAGGTGTTACCTGTTCAGCCCGTTGTATCTGGAACACTATTCCCTTAAGATTAATCTCTTGAATCTTTAAAAAGAAAAGGAAAGGGGAAAAAAAAAGGGAAAAAAAAAAGTTATAAAATAAGATTCAAAGAATAATTTCTTGGGTAAGTATGGACCAGTCCAAGCCTTGGAAGATTTCTTTTATTTTCTATTGAGATCAGAAGCAGTCTCTATGATAAACATTTCATTTACTCATGTAAAAGGAGAGGCTGATGACTAGGCCGATGTATTGGTAAGCATGGTGACAAATCTCGTTCTCAGCAATTTCTCGGGATACTTTCAGAACTTGAGGTTTTCCACTGGTTTTTTTTTTTTTTTACACACACCCACCCACACGCACACACCCCAAACTCACGCCGTAGTGGATTTTCACCACCTATGGGACTCGAACCCGAGACCTGGTGTCCAAACTCCTTGGATTCTACCACCGAGGCAAGGATAAGAACCCCAGTTTTCCAAAGGTTATTATTGGAAGAAAGAAAAAAATCTCACTAAAACTAAAAATTAAAAAAAAAATTATTTTGAGTTAATAATTCATCTTAAAATTAACAATATACATGTATATGTTGAAATACAAGAAGAAGAAAAAGGAAAAAAAAAAAAAAAACATAATTACAAAGTCATGACAATTTCAAGATCACCTTCACGGTAAAATCATGAGAATTAAGATATGCTGAAATTATGAAAATGTCATGATATTAATGCGATAACATAGTTTGGTTGATATTTCCTGAAAATATCACAATATTTCCAAAATCTCGGCGACATTTGTTCCAGTGCATCAAAGGTGTCTCTACATATTCTCTTTGTTGAACTCTTTCCATTTGCCTTGATGCACTTTTATTTTTCTAGTTAATGAAATCATCTTTAGTTCTCAAGACAGAAAAGATGGAATCCTTTTGAGTTGCATACAACTATTTGAATAAATTCTCAGACTTTTTAGCAAACTTATACAATAATGGAATTTATTTAAGTGAGAGGAGAAACAAACAAAGAAAATCAGAGAGAAAATTCCACTACATCAGCAAGAAAGACCCTGGTCAGTAACATAGGATGGGAACACCCTTGTTCACTAAAATACACACCACCTCATAAGCTTCCCAAAGAACATGCTTGAGCCTCACATCAATTATATAACAAATATCTTGTATTTACCCAATGAAATCCACAAAATGTCATGGATACTCCCCTTCTCCACAGCCCCACAGGTGGCATTGAGGGAGAGACCCTCAAGCTTCATCGCCTCAACAACCAATCAATCAGAATAACCGGTGTCACCAAATCATGCTTGATTTGCGTTCAATTAGGGCCCATTTAGTTGACCTTCAACAAATCAAATTGACAAACAACATTCTCATCAAAGAATGGTTCGATACACCATTGAATACATGGGCAAAACACACACAAAAAGATACTCTTGGATATCTCATTTTTTCCCATTTTTGTATAATAAAAAAATTCTTTATTTTTTTGCTTTAAAAAACATCTGACTAATACGGGTCGATACGGCCCCAATACCGATACGCGACGTCGTATCATATCATTTTTCCACCAAGCCGATACGCTAACCGATACCAACATTCAGAACCATGTTACCTATTTAATTTACTAGATCGTGTGGTTGAGGAAATAGGGGAGGAATACGTTGTCCACGTAATTACAGACAACGCAGCCTTATATGTAGTTGTCAGTCGTCGTCGTCTTATGGAAAAGAGACATTGTTTATTTTGGACCCATTGTATTGATCTTATGTTAAAAGATATAGGTAACTTATTTTTAAATGTGAATGCAAGGGCAAGAAGAATCACGGTCTTTATGTACAAACATGCCCTTCTTCTTAGTCAAATGAGAAAACACATTGGGGGTAACTTGCTACGTCCAGCAATCACCCGTTTTGCTACAACCTTCTTAACACTACAAAGATTAAATGCAAAAAAAAAAAAAAAAAAAGAGAACTTAGAATCTTTGTAGTGTTTGCTGATTTTACAAATGGCCATTGGTTAAAGAATGTTGAAGGGAAACAACAAACAATCTTTTCGCAAAAATTTTAGCCACTAGTGATAAAGGCGCTAAAAGCATTTGAGCCCTTAGTCACCGTGTTACGATTAGTGAATGGGGATGAAAAGCCAACCATGGGTTATATATATATAATACGATGAAGAAGGCGAGAAATAAGATCATGGACCATTTTAACTATAGAGTATAGAGAGCGTAATTATAAGCCCATTATAAATATTATAAATAAAAGATGGGGCAGCCAAATGTCAGCTCCATCATATTCGGCTGCCTACATTCTTAAGCCAACCTGTTTATTCGCTTCCCCTGATCCGATCGAAGCACAGACTATACATATGGTTGGATTTAATGACGTGTTGCAAAGAATAGTTCCAGATAAAGAAGAATAGGACAAGATCTCATCTCTACTAGACTTCTATACAAAGGGTGAGGGCATATTCACAAGGAATATCATCATCCGGCATCGGACCATGAAATTGCCCAATAAGTAATATGAATGTCTCGGCTCTCTTACAAATAGTTTTTTATGATCTAATCTACAAAGTCTAACCTACTCAAATTGTTTTTCTCAGCTAACTGGTGAGTTGCCTATGGACTGGACCCGAATATGAAAGATTCAACTCTAAAGAAGCTAGCCATGAGGATTTTTAAACTCAAGTGTTCTGCTTAGCGGTTGTGAGCGCAACTAGAGCACGTTCGAAGCGAAGGTGGTAAGTTTGAAAAAAAATTAAAATGTTAATATATTATAGTTTGAGATAATTGTAAGTGTAAGCTAAGCTAATGCCTAATGCACTTTCTTTTATGCAGATTCACAACAAGAAAAGGAATCGCCTTGAATAAAAGAGCTCAACAACTTGGTCTTCGTCCAATACAATTAGAAATTATGAGAATGATTCCAGGCTAAGAAAGAAAAGGTTTCTATGACCCTATCTGCTTAGATGAGCTGGATGCAGATGATGAGTGGCTCGTAGAGACGGAGGAACCGGTCTTTGCTGGCGAGGCGCTGACATGGGCCCAAGTTGAAAATGCGCATACAAATCGACACCTGGAGAAGATACTTCTACTTCCACTCGAAGGGGGGGGGGGGGGGGGGGGGGCAGTAGTTGCAGTCATCCTATGGAAGAGATGATGATCAACCTGAAGATCCCACCGATAGATGTTGATGAAGTATTAGTACATACAGAAGATGAAGAAACAGAAGAAGAAGTATATGTGGAAGAAGGAGATGACTCCAATGGTGGTGATCAAATGCCACAATGGAAAATAGATAAATGTATATAGTATTATTTTGTTAGTATATGACTATTACCTTGTAAATTATATTTACAATTTCTACAATCAATAATAAATAAATAGTATCTTCATTTTGTTGTTATTTGTTACTTTTCACTTCTTAAATGTTATTTGTTAACTATATTGCTAAATGTTGATGACTTGATGTTTAATTCATTATTTAATTGATTTTATTTCACTCAAATATATTTTAAATATGTAAAATTACTAATCTATTAACTTAGGAAAGTTCCCCCTAATTTCTTATATTTTTTTACATTTTTTTCTTATTTTTCCCTATTTTTTCGATTTTTTTTAATTTTTCTATTAAAAAAAAAAAAAAGCAAATATGCAGGCTGCCAGGCTCATATGCAATCGCATAGGCACATAGGCATATACAATCACACACAATCGCATATGCGATATGACAACATTGGCTACAGGCCCTAGGCCCAAAAACAATACAATTGGACCACGATTTGGCTTCCTGCTCTCTCAAATCCTCCCAACGTGAGGGGAAAAACTCTATGGATCATTAGGGACCACGAATCTGACCCCCACTATGAAGAAAAATCAAAGACATCCACCAATTTGAAAAGAATCACGAAAACTTTGCGATTTGGAGTTTTTCTGTCAAATGTGAAAACCAGTCCAAACATATACCTCAAATGACCTACAAAAATTTTGCAAAAATCACCACAAAACTCCCAAAATCAAGCTGCTTCAAACCATGTTCTTCCTGTTGAAAAACGACCCGTATGTAGTGTACAGTGCTGACATCAGCCGTATGGTTGCTGACTGTCAGCCGTATGGTGGTTGACATCAACAGGTTCCATGGCGTCGATCAACTCGCAATGCCCCGCTCTAATAACAAGTTGGTTGAGATGGATTTAGGGAATGAAAGAAGGAAAAAGGGAAAAGGAAATAGGAGGAAAAGAGAGAGGGGAGAGAGAGTTGAGAGACCAGCTTGTATTCTATATTAGGGCTTCAAGCCCTAACACATCTTTTATTATATTACTAGAGACACAAATGCACACTGCGCAAGACAATACGACATTGTTTATGCATACACCCAAGAAGAAACAAGAGGGAATACAAAATATAGTACACCATGTGCATTCTCTATACTTCCAACTCAGCCACTTCATGCTTTGGCAGGCCACAATTAACAGCTGCCCACTAGTCATGACAGAGAAGATCAAAAGAAAGAAATCTCAACAACTTCCTACATTTTCCCCAAACTGAAATGAGATTCAAATCTGATCTATAATGATGCAGGGACATGTGATGACCTGACCCTAGATTGCATGTATATTCAGATGTAAGATATTCAAATAATAAAATTAAGCAACTAACTGTTTTCAATCAGATTGATTAACAAATCTCAACACAGATATGAGATCCGTCCGTCCGGATCATGCACCCCTTAGCATAAAAATCACGTAAAACCGTAAAACAGGGAGGATCTAGGGATATGAGGCTATCCCAGATCTAGCATAGACCAGTCCACAGTCAAGTTTGGATCCAGTTCTCATGACTAGTAATCCATCTTTTCCGTTCGTACCAAAAGGAGAAGATTCAGAGAAAAACGAAGGTGATGGGGAAGCAACGAGTTCAAGATGAAAGAAAGTACGGATTATGAAAATGGAAAATTCTTACCTTTTCATGCACCTTGAAGAACTAGAAACGAGGAAAAATCTGAAACCGGAGTAGAATCCTCAACACCCAAGGGCCAATCCTAAAACCCTAATCTCTTGATAAAAGAGGAAGAAAAGCATCCGAATTTTTATTCATTCAATGATGAAAAAGTAGGGTTCTCACAATGTATATATAAGCAACCAAAAAAAAAATTAAAAAGTGCACTAAAACGCCTAAAAACCAGAAAAAGAACATAAAACACCTAAAACTAAACCATAGCACTAAAGTGCCTAAAATAAGGAAAAACAAAAAAAAAAAAAAAAAACGCCTAAAGACTAAAACACCCGCGCAACAAGGTGTGAAATCCGTCCTATGATCCTGCGATCATGCTGCTCTTGCAGTTCCATACTCGTAGCGCGTCAGAAAATGGGCCCGATGGACCCAACGTCCATCCACATCAACTCATCTGCTCCAACGCTCGATCTGCGACGTCTCCTCCTCTGGTACACTCTAAAGGGTGCACCACTGATGTCTGCATCATATAATCACCTTGAAACTGCCTCCTTCCCAAGAAGATCCATGTATAACTATCTAACCACAGGCTCCAGGACAGCTAGAAGAGAACAGGCCACAGAATTTTACCAAACAAACAACCTGACAAATCTCAACCAACTATGCCATGGACGACTAGACCACCCAATCTACCACAAACATCCTGAAGAAGCAGCACCCAATCAGTTGAGAATGGACAGTCCGGAAGGAGATGGTTGACCATCTCTTCCACCTTGTAACAAAGAACAGACCTGCTGGGAAACTGATGGCTGCAGTTATGTAAATGATCCTCCGCAAGAATTTTGTCCAGGAATCCAATCCAGCAAAAAGCTTAAACTCTTAGGGGAAGAGTGCTGCTCCACAGTTTTCTAGAAGGGAGAGAAAAAAGACAGCACTACTCCAAGGATAAAAATTGATCATGTAGAAGGCACGCACAGACAGGCCCAATAGGCTCCCCAACCAGACTCACTACCCAGTCCTGCCCTACAACATGTATGGAACTTCCGCTTCTTGTTCTTCTTCCCTTTTTTCTTTTTATGTTATTTTTCAGAAAAAGAAAATTTTCAATCCAAACTTCTGCAGCTATTTCTGTAATTTGCCCCACAGTACAGAAATAATGCAACTTATATTCCAGAAGATTATAATTCAAACTCTTTTGTCAGCTGGGCATCTGGAACATCTCAGGCAGGCACATATTTGAAGGATACAAGACCATGGAGGTTTGGGAGAGACATGAAGTGTAGACACATATACAACATGTATGCAAGCATTAAATGTAAACTTTGGCTGGAAGGTCAAGATTTATGCGGGTGCTTGGAAAATTAAAAATGTGAATATGAGTCTCTCAGTTTTCAGCCAATGGGATGGCTTCGAATTGAGAGGAATTATATGATCCTCAGTTTTCAGTTTTGGCCATGGTTAGGCAATCCAGATCATTGATCAGATGTGTGCCATTATGGATGGACAATGCTCCAAACATCTAGCAGACTGGAAGATCCCAACCAATCTTTGGCCTTTCTTCCTTGAACGTGAATCAAGCTGCATTTCCTTTCTTCACCACCTATATGCTGGCCGCAAATGGAAGGGGCAGGATTGAACCTTAAAGGAGATTACTGGGGCTGATCCATCCACTGTGGACGCATCAGATCAATGGACTAAATATCTGAGTCATGGGCCCACCTGTCCAAACTGAGGACTCAACAGTACTACACATACACTTTAAATATCTTGAAGGGCTATCAAAACATGATTCAGATGCTTACCTTAGAGGGTGTTGCAACCACAACAATGTCACCAATTCCACTCTCTTCTACCGCCACAATACACCGGCCTACTCCTTCCCCCGCAAACAAAACTGATTGAACATGAACGCCCGTCCTCTTGTGATATAAATCCATTTTACCATCCCTCACAACTATCACATGTGGGCCCACCTCCCCAACGGAATCTGGCGCATGCCTGAATGCCAAGCTCCCACCTACCGGCTGGCCCTGATCACTCACAACAATGCCGACATTGTCCACCAACAGAATCGCCTGCTTGTCCCTCCATAGAGATTTTAAGCATGGAAGCCCAGACGACTCCGGAAGCGAAAATATTAAATTGCCCTGTCCGGTACTGCTGAAAAACAACGCATAGCCATTAACAGTCCCGACAATTATCGACTCGTCCAGCCACACCATGGTCTTGACTCCATCAATGCCCTGAATTTCCTTCAAAATAACAGAAGAGCCACCCGCATCAAACTCGACCAAGATCAGCTTTTTCCCCACAGCTGCAACTGCTGCAACAGAATTCCCGTTTCTCTGCAGCTCGGAAGCCCTAGATTTCGTCCCATTCACCCAAATCCCTCCACCTAGCTTCTGAAGAAGCCCTTGAGGCCGTTGGATGCTGCCGCTGCCATCCACAGCCCAATCGAGACTCGCTGAGTCAGCAAGGCATAGTCTCTTGGCGATGGCCACAACACCTTTAGGAAGATTCAATTTCCGTGCGGGCTCCAGCAGTAGGGAATCCACCAAGAACAGAACCCCGTCAGAGAGTATTAGAACCCGATCAATCTCACCGAACGTATGGATCGAATCGATCGGGCGGTCGGCAATGGATACAGATCTGAGGGGACCAACGGTCGAGATGGAGTCTTGGTTGGGGTTTGATGGGGTGGAAGTGTTCGATGAGAGAAGGATGAGTTTTCCATCATTGGTGCCGACGTGGATTAGGTTTTGGGAAGAGAGGGAGATGGCGGAGATGGAAAGAGAAGGGGAGGAGAGAGGAGAGGTCTTTGAGGGGTCGAATTCGGTGAAGGGTTCGAGGACCGTCCGATCTTTGGGGTGGAGCTTGGCCATAGGATAGTGGGCCAGGATCATGAAGGGATTGCCATTGATGAACGAACCTGGATCAACTCGGAGAGAGAGAGAGAGAGAGAGAGAGAGTTTTCTCTTCTGCAGTCTTGCTGTGAGAGAGAGAGAGAGAGGTGTCTCTTCTGCAGTCTTGCTGCAGAAGCTTGCTGGACTGTTAGGTGATGACAAAAGTCGCCGACTCGTCTTCGGAATGGGCCAACTCAAAACGAGTTCCCACTCTTAACTCGTTAAGTGCCGTAGAGAGAGCCACGGTCCGGATCTTGGCCCATCCTAACTGCTCAGTATGGACGCTTTGCCTCCATACTCAGGAAGGACGCAATCCGCGTCCGCATGCATAGAAGTTGTAGAAGTGGGGCCACGGTCCGGATCTTGACCCACCGTATACTTGGCTTGATTTTCGCTTAAGGTTGGCCGTTGATGCATTTTTTTCCACTCTCTTGGCGCGCCACCATTTCACGCATGGACCATCCAGGTTGGGTAGACCACACAGGGCCCCACAATGATTTGTTTGTTATTTTCGGTCACAAGTATAAAGGCATGGCCGCAGCTGATTTTAGGGCTCAATTCCAACCAACAACCTTGACCCTATACGCCAATATAGATGGTCATATCGCTATCAACCATATATGACCGAGATCTATAAAAATCGGTTACCTATTCAGTTACTCGATTAGTTGTTTCAATGTTAATCCGGCGATATTTGAAAGGTTTCACTTTTACCTTCCGAATGAAAGGACTTTACCAATATAGAACTAACGGAACAAATAAGGAAAAGATATTCATAGTCAGCAATGCAGAGCATGCCGCAGATCTCCTTTCCGAACAGAATATTTCATTAACTTGAGTCCAATGTATAGGCGTAGACTTTGAGTACAGCTAAAATTACCAAACTACTGGATTACCGCTAATGATTTACATTGCAGAATGTAAATTCACAACTTACACTATGGAATGTAAATAGCAGGATTATACTAAAGTAAATAAAGACACTAATTACACTAAGTAATGTAAATAGCAGGATGCTGAAAAGCATGATAATCGAAAGATAATTTAGAGATTAATTTGGTTTGGTTGGTGTTGGACCCTTTGCAATGCTGCAATCTTTTATATTTATTGCCTTCGATCTTTCATCTAGATACTTTGTTTAGTGGACGGTTATTATAACTGCATCCCATGACCATCTCTTCTAGGCTCTTCTTCTCTTGACCGCACGAACTCCCCTATTGTCTAACATCTTTCACGTGATTCGCCTTCATTTTGCTTAGTCATCTCCCACGTGGCATATCTAAAGACTGCCAATTGTGCCCCTACAAAATTAGCCGACGACATTCCTTTAAATCCAATGTTGCTACATCTTCGCCAAATAATGTCAGGTGTCTTTTTTTCATAGGCCGAGAAAGGCTTACCCGAAATGGGGCAGAACAAGTTTATATCATCCAGCCATGTAGCCATCCGGGCCACATGAGCAACTGGCAGCATTAGTAAAAGTGAATCCGTATCATACTTGTAGTATTATGCAGTGGGGATGGCCCATGATGAGAAAAACCAAACCGAAATCAGCCCATCTGTGCTCATGAAGTTGAGTTGGGATGGGGTAAAATGACTTGAGCCTAAGCCTGGGGCCATGAACGCCAAGGTAGAGAACCTTGCCTACAGGCCAAGCTACGTACGTCTCAGTCAAAAGTCAGGCCAGATTTGCCAGGTGGGTTGCCCAGCTATTTACACCCTCTACCCAAAAGTTGGTGGAGAAAAACTTCGATACTTTGGCAGAGCATGATGGATAATATGCATGTAGTTAAAAATTACCTCGGTATTGTACACATGTCATACAAGTAATTCAAATCAAAATGTCTAAAATCATCAAAAAGATCCAATTAGCCTTGCTTCAATGGATAAGCGTCCATGAATTAGACCATAGTTTTATTGTGTCCAGGCCATGAGTCTATCACAGATAACGCTGAGTAAAAAATGGACAATTTTACTCGAGCAATTGCTTCTATAAAATGGACAATTTTACTCATGCAATTGTTTTTGGAAGAGTTATAGGCTTTAATTTGAGATTTAATAAGACATTAGAAGGGATCTGCAATATAGGTTAGGGGTATTTAGGAAATTTTCAGTGTGGCTAATTATCAATGGACAATTGGGACTTCACCCCTTTTTATGTCCACAAGTGGAAATCGTGTTGGTTCTATGCTAACAAGACTTGCAGCTTTTACATGCGAGCTATTTTTTATTTAGGGATTGGGATTTTGATCGTACGAGGCCCTTAGTATGAAGAAATACCCTGTTTGTTCGTGGCTTCAAATTAATGCTTCAATTGGCCCCACTTTTTTAATTTTAAATGGACGAAAATACTCATGCTTTGGGAACCTAGTGCATGTAGGGTCCTTTAAATGCAGGAAAAGCTTTGTAGCTTTAATCCCAAGGCATATTATGACCACCACTTGGTGATTGGGCCCACTGAAAGGTAGATCCAGTTCCGCTCATCTTCTTTGTAGCCCATCTTTTTTTGTAATGCAGTAATCTCATGTTTATACAAGCTTTCTATAGCCTACAAGACCCAACAAATGATAATGGTAGTCGTTTATTGCTAATTCTTTCCTATGATGTGCTCCGCATGATTAGTGAATGTGAGTCATTCTTTGAACCATGGCCTTTCATCAAATTTTGACTTTACTGGACGGAATTAATTCGAGACGTACCTCATGGTGGGCCCTAGCGTGGTCTAAATATCTTTTAGGTAAGGTTGGAGGTCATTGAAGGACATGTTGTTGTCTTCCTAAGACTATTCATCTACCTTTTTTAGCATGCCTTTCAGGGACCCACCACCACCTCCTCCAACTATATTTTTCGACATACGGTCACCGTCATCAACTTTTTTGGCATATGGGCACTACCAACAACTTCTAAGATTCTAGAAATGAGTGTTATTTTTTCTCTAACGACAACATTTCTTACAGATAAAAGCCACTAAACGTAGAATGATATTTTGAATGAATTTTTTATTTTATTTTATATGAAATAACATTTTCTTAGAGATAAAAGACACTTTTGGTTGTGCATAGAGAAATGGTCATATTGTTGTTGTGGGTGTCGTGAGAAGAAGTGATTGTTTGAAGGGATTTAAGGTGGAGATGAATGGTTGTGGTTATCATGTGGAAGGCAACGAAAGAGATAGAATTTAAATTTTGTATTCTATAGCCTTGGTTGAATAATTATGTCAACCTCTATAACGCCCTGAATTTTCAGAATTTATTTAAAATTTTCAGAATGTTATTTTAATTAAATATCACAAATTTATCTTGTTTTGAGAATAATGGATCATTCGTGAGAGATCTGATAGGCGACCCTTTACAAAAATTGCTTAGAATGATGTCATGAACGACTAGGGTTGTACACAAGCCGAGCCGAACAGAGCTTTGCACAGTTCAGCTTGGTTTAGTCAGTGAGTGAATTGGGCTCGGGCTCGGCTCAACTTAGTCTGAAAGTACATCGGTGGTCTAACACGACACCTTCGTATGTGCTGAAGTTTAAAGAGCAACTAGAATTATGGCTAGACCTATAGGAGGGGGTGTTAGGACCTATTTGAAATTCTTTTCGCCTACTAACACAATTGAACAAATTAAACTAAGTTAGCAAGAACACTTCGGCTTCCAAGCCTAAGTGGGTCCAATCACAAGACTAACATATGGTTAAGCAATAAACAATCCTAGTCTAAGCATTCATAGGAAAATAAATGATTTAACTAATCTAGCTCCTAACCTATGCAACCTATGTAGACTTATGAGAATGGATCAATGAGCTCAAGTCTACACAACTAGTGAAAGTACATCTTGTGTGTGAATGTGTCTAATTAGTGCCTAGCATACATTCCTATCAAGGATTCATAATTAAACAATTAAACTTACAATGCTAAGATATCAATGTGCTCAATTCAAGCACAAATACAAGCATGTATAGTGGTTCAACTTTGGGTCTACTCCATTCCCGGTTCAAGTACTCATCTCCTTTTAGCACACCAGCATTCACTATCGAAGGTCATAAATGAGGTTCACCTCTCAACCTTTACATGGAGGTTTTACCGGTTCACCTCTCAACCATAACCGAAGTTTTGGACAAAGGACTAACTCTCAACCCAAACGGAGTTTTGGACATAGGCTAACTCTCAACCCTACGCACGTTCACTCCCGTGTCGGAGGCTCCCCCTTGGAGACTTTGTTTAGGCCCGGCTAACGGGCCAAGGAACGGCTAACGTCCCTAGATTGAGTTTGACAAACAAACTCTAAATGGACTCTCAATAAAGACAACCTTACCTATCGGATGAGCCTCTTATTCAGCGCCGGTTCGGGTTGCTTAATCTCCGCTCTCCCGTGCTTTAATTAGCTTCCCTTGCTCCCTCGATCGTGTTGTCGTTGCGTCGCCAATGCCTCAGCTACACTTGATCAAACACTTTGCATGTGATGCCTATGAGATGCCCAAGGTGATAGAAGGATAGGTTTGAGAACTCTACAACTAATAGGAATGGGTTGTCTAGAGTCTCTCTCCTACAACGATCCCATCTTAGAGTTTTGGACAAGGATGTGCCTATCAAGAAGGTTCCAAAGTCTAGAGATCAAGAGAGGATGAAGGTCATCTTTTTCATGAGCATGGAATACTCTAATCTTGTGTTAAAGCACAAGGAAGATGCCTTACAAAGGTTGGGAATGAGCCTCAAATAGTCTCCAACAATAGTGGCTTCACTCCTCTCGAAATCCCCATTCTTGCCCCTCAAAACAAGCCAAGCCCCTTTATAAAAGAAAGTGCAATGGTTTGAAAATGAGCAGAAAACAGGCTAGTGCCGACCGGTCGTGACGGGTCGGCCAGGGGTCCACGACCGGTCTTGACCGGTCGGCCATAGGCCAAATGAAGACAGAGGCTTGCTGTCTATAGAGGGAAGACTGTCCGATCGGACGTGACCGGTAGTACCAACCCAGCCGACCGGTCAAGACTGGTCGGCCCCAATGGCCTACACACTCCAGCACTCCCTGTCGACTCTGGATTCCAGTCCAACTGGTCTTGACCGGTCGGTCCAGTCCATCTGACCGGTCGTGACCGGTTGGTCAGGCCTGGGTTCAGCCAGTTTGATTGCTGACCCAACTATTCTCCAACCCACTCACATAGGCCAAGGTTTGGGTGATCTTTTGGGACACCTAAGACCAATCTATGATGACTAAAGGTTTCCTAACATGGTTAAGGTCATCAAAGAGGTTAAGGGTTGGGTTTTGGTCAAGGTTAAGGCACATTAAGGCATCACTTTTACCTGTTCCTTCTTCCTTGATGCAGCGGGGCCACTTGAGTCTTCGGTCTTCGTCTTCATTAAGCTCAACCGACACTAGATTCACTGACGTAAGTGATTGACAAACAAGGTGCACTTGTATGCCACAGAAAAGTGCACTAACATAGTCCTCGAGCCCAGGTGGTGGGCTTTGCTTGGTTTGGTTGAGCTTTCGAGCCCAATTTGAGCATGTTCGAGCTTCAAGCTTTCGAGCCAGAATTTGAGCGGAGCTTTCGAGCCACTATCAAGCGTGGGCATTTGAGTCAAATTGAGCTTGGGCTTTCGAGCCTACATCGAGCTTGCCTTTTGAGCCGACATCTTTCAAGCCTATTTCAAGCTACATAAGTTACAACATAAGTTGAGTTGCTCTTTAGAGAGCACAATACGTGAAACTTATAAGCTGTGTTCAGGGGGGGTTATTGTCTATCGTTGGCCTCTATGGTAGAATCAGTCGAGGAGGCCCGAGAGGCGATGGTTTACCCTGTGGCAGATGTCAGCGGTTCGAGTCCGTTTATCTCTGGCTCGTTACGTTAGCCAATACAAAGGTATAGGATAACACCCAATTTACAATTTAGAAATTACAAATTTACAAGTGACGAATGGAATTGATATCCTCAATAGGATGAGTCGTCTTTCGAGCTGCTATTCAAATCTTCATACACATACTAGTTGACATCTTTTCCATCAGAAGGTGGGGAGAGTTTTTCACCATGCTATTGTATTATTTGAACTAGATCTTTCAAGCTTTTCTTGTGAGAATGTTTGTACTTAGTACGTATTACTTAGTAAAATGCACTAAGTTTAGATAGAAACTTAAATGGTTTGTTACCCTTCTTCTTCTTCTTGCTCAAGTCACTTGATCCTACCTTGGCATCATGTTGTCTTTAAGCCAATGGATGTTGTTCTTGTTTTTTAGCCTCTCAATAGTAAGCCTTATGGCTTCCTGAATTTGTGCCTCCTCAAATCTTTTTTTCTCATTTCCTTATCTTCTTTAGTTAGAGGTTTTTTATTTGAATCAATATGTGCTCGGAAAAGAAGCTTGACCTCCTCGGGGGCTTAAGGACATGGTTTTACATCTCCACCCCAATAAAAAAGATGCAACCTAAGTCGATTATTTTTATAATACTTCTTTGTCTACACAACGCACACTATATTTATTTTTTGTCAGACCTTGGGGAGTACACAAAGGAACCATAGTCTCTCTAGTCAGTCGATGACTCAGAATCGGGTGAAGACGTTATCTATATTAATTATTTTAAAAAAATATAATTAATGTAGTGAAATAGTTGACTTAATTAGTGAAGACTCAAGAATCAAACAAATATACAAAAATTATAAAATTTAATATAAACAGAATGCAGTAAATAATGAAACAACAAATATGTTCTAACAAAATATAATTGCATAAAAAAAAGAAATGTAATAGTAATATAAGTCATTTCATTACAAGTCACTAATGAAAAATTTGAAATGTAAAAAAATGAAAAGATATGTTCTATCAAATTGTTTATATCGTTGCAGCTGCAACACTTGCATTCTCGTCTTTAAACTCCTCCTCCTCATCCTCACTATCCACACCACTACCTCCCCAAATTGGATGCAGGCAGTCTTGTGTACAAATCAATGCTTCCATTGTTTTTTTGTGAAAGTGAGCTTCAATACTTGTTTACGACCCTACTTCTAGTGCTGAAAGTAGATTCTGATGCCACTGTTGAAATCGAAATTGACAATATATCACATGCCATCACCAACAGTTACGGTATTTTTCTTCACCATCTCTCATCTTCTACTATCCCAGAATATCAAAGCTTGCATCAATGCACATCACAATTGGATTTTTAAGATACATTTGTAACTCTGATTTGTGACTCTGATATCTTTCATATCATTGTGCAATAAAATACATGTATTCATCGAGTATACTGGCCTTGCTTATAGTTGTAGATGAACTACAACCACCACTTGATGCTGCTTATGTACTACTTGTTCCTGGAGGTGAGACAGAAACATATATCTTGTATAACTCTTCGATTGCATCTGTAACCCTGGAGGTTTCGATTGCCGCCTTTTCAAATGAATAGATCTTCATATAAATAAATTGAACCAAGCCCAACTTGCACCGAGGGTTTAGTACAATTGCTAAGGCCATCAGCAAATGTCATTGATCCCAGTACTTAGCGAACTTATCTTGCATACCAATGACCATCCTCTGTAGAAATTTTGGACCCTCTTGGGCACATTCTTGTAGGGCTTCCTTAACCTTCAACTAGATGACAAGAATTGGTTTGTAGTCGGATACTTGTTTCCAGAAAATATATTCATGCAGTCATAAAAAACCTGGAGAAACTTGTGAATTTCTTTTGTTTTACTCTAATCATCTTCAGTAAGCAACCAATTCTATATTCTATCATGCGCCCTAAATTTAGTAAATGCAAGTTGATATTTCATGGCCAAATCCAACATTTCAAATGTTGAATTCCAACGTGTGCACATATCTAATTTCAACATTTTTTTAGACTTGATATTCAAACGTTGGATGATATCGTTCTATGTACTCAATCTGGAAGGCGACCCCCTTATGTATTTTACATTATTTCTTATTTTCTCAATAGTGGGGTTGATTGTCTTGAATCCTTCTTGTAAAATCAAGTTGAGTATATGAGCATAACATCTTACTTAGAATATTTTCCCGTTAAAGAACAAATTTCTAGTTGCCTTGAATTGGTTAAGTGAGCGCGAAACAACATTGTTATTTGTGGTGGCATTATCCAGTGTTATTGAAAAAAATTTACTCTCAATACCCCATTTTAGCAGACAATTATAGATGCAATCTGAAATAACTAACTCAGTGTGAGAAGGATGTGGCAAAAGTTCATAATTGACTTGTAGAGTTTCCAATAATTATCAACATAGTGTGCGGTCAATGAAATGTATCACTTTCTTTGAGTGGTCACTGTCTACAAATCGAAAGTTAAACTGATTCTTTTGATTGATGCCAAAATCGCTTTTATCTTGTTATCTTATTCTCATACATCTTCATGCACTTTCTCTTGACGTGACGCGGGAGGCCTTCTCAACCCAAGGGTTAATGAATTTGTTATATCTTATAAAGCCTTACTCTCTATCATTTTAAAAGGTTTTTCGTCAACGATTACCAATCTGGCATACCACTCTTTCAACTTCTTTTTATCAAACTTATGAGTGGAAACTACACCTTTCGTATCATTTGTTTCAGACTTGGTAAATGAAAGTAACTATTGGTATGAACTTCGAGCCCTTGGTTTCTTCGAACAGACTTTACCATGTCTGATTAAATGAGAAGTTGCCTCTCCAGGATTCTTTATGAACAGTGACTTACAATGCATACATCGAATCTTCACCACACCATTTACTTCAATTTCTTCAAAGTCATCCCATACTGATGACCTCTTCTTTCCTTTGGTTGAACCTTGAGCTATGCATGAACTCACACCTTCATTCAAGTCTACAATGAGAGGAGGTGTGGGCTGTGTAACTGACGCTTCGGCATTGATAAGATTGTTTGAGACTTCCTCACTAGTCATCTATAGATATAAAGATAAAAACTAATCTTCAGGCATATATCAAACTATTATATTGTCAAAATCTAACTTACAACGATTGCAACTCTTAGAGAAGTTGACTGAACTCAAAGAGGAGTTACAAGTTGCAAGTTGTGACACAGACATTACGAGTCTATGACTCTTCTCTGCCTAAATCAACACATTCAAGATTAGATAAATTGTAATGCTTTCGTTTATTGATTTAAATGCCTATGTCAAAATTCCGATAGATCTCCCCTTATTTCTCCAGAATATATTGATCCTCCATTTATTTTCAATTGTCAAGTACTCTCGTAAAATAAGGATAAATGATAATAGAATGCAAATGAAAGAAATACTTCTGGAGAGAGAGGGAAAGATACCATATGGAACTGACGCAAGCATTTAAATTAATAAAACGAAAACATTACAATCTATCCAATCTTGAACTGTAAAAAATTGGACAATTTGAGGATTGTTATGCACCAAAGACACACTAATCTATGCCTGGCCACATAAGAATGCTCAAATGGGCAACTGATTGTCTACAATTAACAACAATTTATAACAAATCATAATTAAATATCATTCAATTCAACTAACAACAAATCAACAATTATAACAATTCAAAACAACCAACAACAAATCAACTAACAATAATTTATAACAATTCAATTCAACTAACAACAATTTATAACAACTCATTTAACTAATAACAAAACACTAGTAAAGTTATTAATTTCTATCTTAAAATAAAATTCCTAAAATAATTTATCATTAATATTAAATATTTAAAAAACTATATTCTATCCTAAAATTAACAATTAACAATTTTAAAACTCATTCAATTCAACTAACAACAATATACAACAAATCATCTTATAATTTATAATTATTATTTAAAAAATTTAAAATACCTTTGCTAGGTCGATTGTTGGATAAGGGTGGGGCAGTAGGTTGGACGGACAGGGTTGAGGCGGTCTGCTGGAGGGAGGTCGGCTGTGGGACAATGGCAATCGTCGGCTGGAGGGAGGTTGGCTATTGGACAGGGAAGGTCGGAGGACTATCAAAACTCGAAATGGGACTGTCAGAATGGGGGTTGTCCAGGCATGGAGGGAGGTTGGTTGTCGGACAAGGCGGTTGATGAGCGGAGAGAGAGAGAGGGAGGTCGGCTGTCGGACTGGACAGTGGTCAAGGGTGTTGGTTGGCCGGGCAACGAGCGGAGAGAGAGAGAGAGAGAGAGAGAGAGAGAGAGAGATTAGACTAGCTGACTAGGGTTGCCAGATAGCCGAAAGGTGACTGCCGACAAGGTTGCTAGGTTTTGAGGGCGGGCGAGAGAAAGGGGGCTCTAAGGGGGCGGGCGCTCGAATTTGGAAAATGTTTATTTTAGGGTTTTTAACTTTTTATCTTTTAAGGATTTTTATTTTAAATATATTTTATATAATATATAATATATCATATATTTTTAATTTTTTAAATATACGAGCCTGTACATGAGCCAAGCCGAATCGAGCTTGGTTCGAGCCGAACCAAGCCTGATTTGAGTCGAGCTGAATCAAGCTCAAGTCAGGCTCGAGATTGGTTCAAATTCTCAACGAACCCAAAAAATTGGCTCGGCTTGGTTTGTTCAACCCTACGAGCTGAGCCGAATCAAGCTTTTTCGAGCCAAGCCTAGCGAGTTTTTTGAACTAGCTCGGTTCGTGTACAACTCTATGAACAACGTAGATGGTTAGATTTCATCAAACTCAATATTTTGAAATAATTACAAAAATATCACTAAAAACTCCCATTTTTAAGATTTTTTTTTTTTGTATTCCATATACTCCCAACTTTAAACGAAGCCTCTATGCCATATTTTAATCGTCAATGACGAATTTCACCAGTTGGATCATCCTAAAAAGGCTCTGATCGTAAATCAGCCCTTTATGGCCCACCTGATCTTCAAATCAGTTCCAACCAGGTCTGTGTACAGTTTAATTTCATGGCCTGACACACCGATTGGCGTGGATTGGCTTGATGCCACTCCGATGTGGATCACACCATAACTCACCCAAAATTTTAGAAAGTTCCAACACACCTCTGTACACATTGAACGTGTCTTTGTACATATCGGCGTTCAACGTCCAGCGAATCTTCATGTTTCTGTAAATAATGAATCACTACCAAAGTGCCCACTTTGTGCACATGCCACCCCACGTATGGACCCCACCTTGATGATCCACTCCAACCATCGTATTGACCACGTGGCCATCTACCCATACACAAAATCTCCTCCATCCATCATCGGTGTTAGTCGTAGCGACCCTCCAAAGTTGGCAAAGATTATTAATGGTACATTATACAAAACTTGACCGTTTGGTGTGTGGTGTGAATCAAACCCCGATCTGACCTAGTGGACCCCACCATAGGACGTGTCTAACTCTTAACTGACCACCATTATGTTGAGAATCCCCAAAAATAGGATTTTTTTTCCTACAAATTTTGTCTTTAAGTAATTTTTATTCTCATGGTGTCGCGCAAAATAGCCACTTAGGCCTTCCGCACATTTCAATATGGGTCCCATTTGAAAAATCCAAGCCAACCATCTTGTTCCCAGCATAGCCATTTGCTTATACCCCAAATATCCCTCCAATACAACTTGCGTGTAACCCATAATTTTAACCACAAAATGACCAGTCTCACTGTTTTGAAAAAATGGACAGATTTACAATAGCGCTATATTTTGTGTATTGTGAGATCTATAAGACTCCATCCAGGGATCTAGTCCATCCATCTGATAGTCCTCGAAGTCCTTAGTATATCTCTAAGTTTTGTACAATTTCGATGGGTAGCGAGGCCGTGAGAAGCGTCGAAAGTCAGTCTGTCCAAAAGGCTAACTTCTAATCCAAGTAGTAGTATGTACACCCTTGTGCTAGTCCGGTTTTAGGATTTAACACCTCTTATTTAAGCATCATTTATTACTAATAGGTCACATCAAAATCCCCTCTTTTCATCCCCAACCATCTAGAGGGAGAGAGAGGGAGAGAGAGAGCTCACTACTCTTTCATCATCATTCTTCCATATTCCACATTGAGTTTGCTACAATTTCATACTTCTTCTTCAAGTTGAGATTTTCTTTTAAATTAAGGTGAGAAAGTTTGCCATAATTTTTACATGAATTTGATTGTGGATGTTATGTCTCATGTGTTGCTATGTTATTGCTCTTGGATGTTTCTTTTCTTTTCACATGATGATGTATTTATGATGTTATATACTAATAAACACAAATCAACAGAAGTGGAGTTCGATATTGGACATCGATGCTTTAGGACACATTATTTTCATGACTTGGTGATGTGGCAGTACATTGGACATGAGGAAAAATGCATTGATGTAATGTTGTTACAAACATGAGGTAGTGTAATCGCTTTCGAAGGACAACCATCACTTCCGTATAATATTGAAAGTTATTTTTATAAGGCCTAATGAAGATCTTGTTATTATGTATTTCAATACTAAATGTAATGTGGATAAACCTTGATTTGTAGTGGTGAGTATCAGGACTGCCCAATTAAGATGTTATCCTAACCTGAGACGACGCTATTAAACTATTCGATTAAGTAATTACCTTGACTTGTGATATCAGATTACCCGATTAAGTGGTTGGTAAATCTTTTTCTTTCTGTTCTTTAATTTTGCTTATAAATCTTTATAAGGCCATGAGTTAACATGTGTTGTCATGAACCTTAAAAGTGTGGCCTGCCATCCTTGGTAGAGATGTGTTGGGTTCGCCTACTTTGGTGGATGATGAACCGTGGGGATGGTTATAGTAGTGCCTGAGTTTATTGCACATTAATCGAATGTGTGTAAATTAGAATTATTAAACAGTTGGTTAATTTCATGCATACTTGGCTCCATGTGGGTGTACGAAATTAAGAATAGGCTAGAGCAACCTACTTCTCCCGCAAACTGTCTCGTAAGTTTTGGGCTATGAGTGTCCCAATTCTCACTTGGTCGAGCAAAACTTATGGACTTGTATATTCCAGAAACCCCGATGGCATGTGGCTAAGAATGACTAGTTAAGGATTCATACGTGGGGTTATGCATTGCATTAAATAAATATTATAGTTGTTTTGATATGTTTATAGGTAATTATTGTGCTAACCTTGAAAGAGTTCTTCACTAGATCGCTTTTGACAGTTTTTGTTAAAAAATAATTTAGAACATGTAGATGATGATCCATAGGAACTCGAGCCACAGGAAGATGACTACGAGGGCTCATGGGAGCAGATGATAGAAGACGAGGTTAATTTGGCCTAAAGTCAATTTAAAATTTCATTAGTTAGAAGATAAAATTTTGTAATAAGTCCCAGTGGTGGACATAGTTAAGTACAATGTGATATTTGACTTTTTGGATATGGTAGTTTTAATTAATAGCTTAGTTTAGATATAATGGAATAATATGCGTGTTTGTACCATTTTGCTTATGAATGCCAATTATTGTGGAATGTGTGTGATTGTGAGTAAATATGTAAGGGGTATACTCTTCACATATTCTAAGAAACCTTTGAAAATCCAGTCGTTGTGTTATACATGGGAGCCGAAATCTCAGTGTGTTATAAGTTGGTATTAGAGGGAAAAGTGGGACTTCGGGACGTGGCGCCCAACCTTTTCAATAATTAATTCAACCTAGGACTTAGACCCCTGGAAACTAGGAATAAAAACACATAGGTATGTCCCTATATGATTGTATATGATGTGAGAACGTAGAAATCCCACACTTAGACCCCCTTGAACTTGTTAAGGTAGTCGATGAACGTAAAAATGTGAACTCTAAGGTTTTGGGAAGGAAATTCTCACTTTTGTTTGTCATATGGGGGCTCTCATCTATTTCCCATAATTAGATTAATGACTCTTTGGGTTTTGTGAGTTATTTCCATCAAACCCTAGTGCCAACGATTTTATTTTGAATTTTTAAGATAGGAAAAATTTCCTAACCTAGCTATTGTATCATTGTCAGAAAACATTCATTTAGACTGATTAAAATTTTGAAAGATTTTCTGGAGACTCATAACTTACACCCCAGAACCCCTATAAAATTTTAGATCAATTTGATTAATGGATAAATCAAGCAAATTTCGTCAATAACGAAAATCCTATGCAAAATCATGCTGATCCACAGTATTTTTTGAACTTATATAAGACAGAAATGTGTATTACCATAGGAATTTTGATCAGAAAAAAATTAAGGATGTTCCACACCTAACCTACAGCCTACATTCCAAATTTCTGGAGAAATCGACACTCGAGTCAATAGAAAAATTCTAGGACCGCTTAAAGGTCATGTATTCCTGATTCGGCACTACACTAGTTCCTTAGCTTTGAAAACCCATGTAACCCCTTGTTTAGGCTTAGTTTTTGTAAGCTTGCACCCTTAGAAGTGTGCTTTGGCATTTTCTCGTATATCACTATGAATTTTAAGCCCAACTCCGTTGCTTTAGGTAGGTTATCATAACCATAGAACGCCACTTACCTACCTCTACATAGATCTTTGACCATGTCTGGCGGCGGAAGTAGATTGGACCTCATAAGGTTTTGATGCTTGTTGATTGATTGCTTTTATTTTGGATGATTTTTGTTTATGATTGCTTTGTGCGCAGTTTGGGAGAATACATGAAGGTTCCCATAATGTTAGACTAAATCGGTCACACGAAAGGGCGGAACTTGTACTTGATACATTGTGTAAACGATTCGATCCACGTTCAAGTCCTGATGATCGACACTCGAAATTTCGAATGGATACTAATGAACTCAATGCTCGGATTTGAATAAAATATCTAAGTATCGAGCTCGAATCTACTTGAACCGTTCACCCGTGATGCCAATACTATACGAACCGCATCTTTGTTCTAACTTGGGGATATTTGTGCATTCTCTTGAAATGAGTGTGTTCTTTTTTTTTCTATGATGACTAGAGTGAAAATGACGTATAGGCAATTGTAGGGTATAAAATTTTAGTTGTTAGAACCTGATAAGAACTAAGTTATAGTACCCCTAACATCATCTCTCCATCACACCTTTAACCCTTAAGGAATCAGCAAAAGATGTCTCATTCGATTATCTACCCGCCCGTATATCCATACCTTCACTTGACCATTCGATCATGCCTACCTAATCAAACCTGAATCTATCATTTAAACTCCCGGGCAGTCATCTCATTATTGATCAAACATCCTTGATAATTAACTAACCTTAATCATCTTCCTAGATCCTTGACTATAGGAGAACCTCCAAACTTGAGTGTAGGAATAGAGAAATGCTCCCATGGTAAGTTGAGACCCTCGACTCAGAAAAAACCTTAAGAGTAGTAACCGCACTGAAGCTGAAGATCTAACCCACCTTTATAGACATAAAGTTTAGTTAAAGATCATGGTGATACATCCTGAAGACTTAATTAACTGAAAAGGGAACAAAAGAGTTCGTGAATTGGAATCATAAGTCATCTTAGCTAGGTCCTTCTACCTCGCAATCTTCCTCAATAGTGTGCCCCCTTGAAGAATACTGCAAGAGAGAATTGGATGCTGCCCTAGTTGACTGAGAGATGATGGGGCGATAGCTGGTTGATTATGTTTAAGGGACTCGTTGATATAGATAGAGCCATCTAAGAATCAGAGTGTGTAAGGGAAATATATTAGGCCAAAACCTAGAAAGCTTGAAGATGAAAATTTTATTTTAGGAGGGGTGGAATGTGATGACACCGAGATCATGATTAACCTTAGAACAGTATAAAGATAACTAAAAATTAGAAAGAATGTTTGATTTGAGAGAAATGATAAGACAGAAGACGCATTTCAATCGTTGAAGGAGTTATTAATGCCAACCTTAGTACTTACCCTACCAGAAGGAGTAGAATATGTGGTACACACTGATGTGTTGAGAGCAGGATTGGGATAGGGGTTGACGTAGATTGATAAAACGATAGCCTATGCCCCATCGATTGAAAGGACATGAACAGGATTACCTCGACTAAGTTGGAAGCATGATGCGATATGTGCATATTTTATATTGAAAAGAACAAGTTCTTGACACTAAAATCTCCCCTCGAGTTGAAGTTTATGGATATTTCATCATGAAGAAGAAGCTGTTAGGGAAATCAAAGAAAAAAATAAAGAGAGAATACCTGCAATTTTTCGACATCGCTGCTTAGCTAACTTCGGGGATGAAGTTTGTTTTAAGGGGGGTGGATTGTAATGCCCTGAATTTTTAAAAGTTATTTGGAATTTTTTAAAATTTTATTTTGATTTTATTTTAATTAAATATCATGAATTTATCTTTTTTGAGAATAATGGATCATCCGTGAGAGATTTGATAGACGACCCTTTATAAAAATTGTTTAGAATGATGCCATGAACGACATAGAATGGTTAGATTTTGTCTAACTCAATATTTTAGAATAATTACAAAATGCCACTAAGAAAACTCCATTTTTAAGAAAATCCATTTTTTGTATTTTATATGACTTCAAACTTTAAATAAAGCCTCTATGCCATATTTTAACCGTCCACAACAAATTTCACCTATTGGATCGTCCTAGAAAGGCCCAAATCACAAAGCAGCCTTTTATGGCCCACCTGATCTTCAAACCAGTTCCAACTAAGTCTATATACGATTTAATTTCATGGCCTAACCTATTAGTGCACTTTTCTGTGGCATACTAGTGCACCATATTTGTCAATTATGTAGGTCAATGAGTCTAGGTGTCAGTTGAACTTAAAGAAGATGGTAAGGCAATCAATAGAATGATAAGGCAATCTCTTGTTATAGGCTTGTTATTGATCTGTACGCTTTCTAGACTTGTGATCCAATTAAGCTATGAAAAGTAGGGAATATTGAAAAATAAAGAGCTGGGTATTCACTAAGCACACTAGACAATGTTGTTTGAATTGCTCTATTTGTCAATTAATTAGTTGGAACTAAGTTTGAACACTTACTAAGTCATTAGAAGATATGTGTTTCATAGTCTTGCTACAAAGTATCTTTGAATTTCATTCTCACATTACTTACGTTTTAAAGAAGTTGGTTTTCTGAGAAATGTTTGAGATTAGAAAGTTGAATTATTTTTCACATATTTTACTCGGGACTAGCAAATGTTGGTTGAGGGAGTGTGTTAAGCCTTGAATTGTGCATATTTATCCCCAATTTCATGCCCTAATTACATAAAACAATGTGCTTAAAGACTGACTCTAATGCATTTTTGTGATTATAGGAGCAAAGGAGAGATGTGAATAAAATGAGCTCAATAGGGAACAAATGGACAACAAGATATTGAAAGTTCATATGAAAATACAGAGAAGATGCAGAAAGATGTACTTTTCTCATATATGTGGTCCAGATGATGAGGCCAGTGAACGGCCTGGATTTTATACATGTTTGAGTTCCGCTACCAACATAACTCATGTAACCAGCAATGGTTGCTGCATCATCACCATCAGCCTTTCATCTACTGTCCATTGGCCAGCATTCATCATTGCACGTGCTAACTTGATGAATGTCCGACAGGATTCCTCCACAACTTGTCCAACTCAAAGTGGACCACAACCAGCCCACACTCTAGCAGCACATCCAACACACGTGTGGAACAAGCATGTCCGTTCATCCTCCAAGGCTCTTTCATATCCAACAAACACAACAGCTGGTGCGACCCACATGTAACAAAGACATAACATAATCAATTTCATTTCCATCTCCACGGTCCAGCAAGGACTTAACATCCACCGTTCAATTGCAAGGTGAATCACATCATGAACAGTATGGATTTGAGGTACAACATGGTTTTTAAAATAAGAAAGAAAAGGAAAAAAAAAGGGGAAAAAAAGAAGGAAAAGCACAGCTACACGTTTTGGAGCAACATAAAAGAAAATAGAAACAAGTAGCTGCCGTTTTCGAATTTCAAACTAGAAATTAGAAACAGTATGCAATCCCGCTTTTGGATTTTCGGACATTCTTGGGGCCCGCATTGATGATTTGTGGAAATACAATCTGTCCATGTTGAAGAGCAGCTCGACGCCGAAAAAACTCAAGAAGTTTCATGTCGATCCGAGCTACGGATTGACCGGGGCGGCCAAAACAAGATGAATTGTCCAGAAGTCTCTTAATTTCCGCCGACCTAACTTGGAAATGGTTCATGTGGCCTACCACTGATAATGATATGAAGAATCTAAGTCGATTCTCTTCTAGAGAACATCTAGATTTGTAAAACCATAAAGTTTCACGTTAAACAGATTTGTGGATTAATCGTACCAATTGAATGAAGATGGACAGTCTTGGAAGATTTCAATGGCGTAGACTTTAAAACAAGCTCTAAACGTCTAATTTTTGGACCACATTCTGGAATAGTTTTGGAAAATGTAACCATCTATCATGTAGATAAAGAAGTTTTCAACCAATATTCCACATTTGAGACCAATCCGACCTCTATACATTCTGTACCGTCAATCACAAGATGATTAGTTCTTCATGTGTTTGAATTGCATGATTTGGAGAGGTAGACATTGTTCTAATTCATATGCCCACTCAAGGGATAATTGGATATGCCAAGGAAGCTACAGTTAAAATTGTTAGTGCACTTTTCTGTGGCATAGTAGTGCACCTTGTTTGTCAATCACTTAGGTCAGTGGGTCTAGTGTCGGTTGAGCTTAATGAAGACGAAGACCGAAGACTCAAGTGGCCCTACTGCATTAAGGAAGAAGAAATAGGTAAAAGTGATGCCTTGGTGTGCCTTAACCTTGACCAAAACCTAACCCTTAACCTCTTAGATGACTTGCACCAACTAGGTATACCCTTAGTCATCATCATTAGTCTTAGAACTCTATGAAAAACATGATAAGTTAGACTAATTAAAGAGGTGGAAGCTGTTGTAATCAAAACAGCTCAAACAGCAGTTTCCGATTGATCTCTGATCAATCGGACATTGGCTCCGATAGGACTCCGATCAATCAGATCGAAGTTCCGATCAATCGAAAATTGTCCCAGTAAACTTGAAAATCCACCGGACATATTTCCGATCAATCGGACAGTCTTCCGATCCATCATAAGGGGTCAGTCCGATCAATCGGACCATGTTTCCAATCAATCGGGATATCTTCCAGAGGATTCACTGGACTGATTTTCGATCAATCAGACATGTCTCCGATCAATCGGACAGGTCTCCGATCAATCGGACCTTTTTCCGATCAATCGGAGATACGCGAATTTTCCCATTTTTTTACCGTTGGAAGAAAATCTATTTAAGACGGGGGATTCATTTTTGAGCTTAAGAAAGGGGATTTTGAGGAGATAGAAGCCACCATTGCTAGAGACCATCAGAGGCTCTATCCCAAACCAATAGCAAGCCATTCTTCTTGTGTTTTCATCACAAGCTTGCACCATTCAATGGCATCTTGAGAATAGACTTGTTCCCTCTTGATTCCTAGGGTTTAGACACCTTGATCATAGTTAAATCCCTTGTCTAAACACTACCTAGGAGTCCAAATAGGTGTATTCCTCTAGGAAACCTATTTCCTACCATTTGTAGAGGATTCACCATTCCCTTGCACCTTGGACATTTCCAATGGAGCATCACATGCAAGGTAGCTAATCTTTGAGCTGAAGCCTTGGCAAAGCAGCGGCGTCAAAGATCGAGGGAGCACAAGGGCAGCTTGATTCAAGCACGGGAGAGCGAAAAGAAGCAACCTAAAGCGGCGCTACAAAGGGGCTCAATCTGACAAGTAAGGTTGTCTTGTTAGGAGTCCATCCACTCAATTCCCTGTGGGAGTTGAGTGTAGAGTTTGTTTAACAAACTCGAATTAGGGTCGTTTGCCAATCCTTGGCCTATTTGTCGGGCCTAAACAAAGTCTCCAAGGGGGAGCCACCAACACGGGTGCAAACGTGTAGGTTGGGAGGAACCTGTAAACTCCCCAGTTGGGTGGATCCGAGTTAAAACACCTTGGTTGGGAGGAACCAGATTTAAACTCTCCCAGTGAATGCCGGTGTGCTTAAAGGGGTTGAGTACTTGAACCGGGAGTGGAGTAGACAAGTAGTCGAACCACTATACATGCTTGTGTTTGTGATTGAATTGAGCACATTGATATCTTAGCATTGTAAATTTAATTATTTAATTATGAATGCTTGATAGGAATGTATGCTAGGCACTAGATAGGAACATCCACACACAAGATGTACTTTCACTAGTAGTGTAGACTTGAGCTCATTGATCCATTCTCATAAGTCTACATAAGTTGCATATGTTAGGAGCTTGATTAGTTAAATCATTTGGTTACCTATGCATGCTTAGACTAGGTTATTTATTGCTTAACTATATGCTAGTCTTGTGATTGGACCCACTTAGGCTTGGAAGCTAAAAGTGTTCTTGCTTACTTAGTTTTATTTGTTAAATTGTATAAGTAGGTGAAATGAATTTCAAAAGGTCTTAATCACCCCCCCACCCGCTCTAGGACTTAGCCATAATTCTAATTGCTCCTTAAGCTTCCGCACGTGTACTTAGGGTGTCGTGTTAGACCACCCGACGCAATTTAAAAAATTTCAAGTATATCCGACCGTTGCTTACCCTGTATGAAGCGAAACAAATCTGATATGTTGATGTTTTTCCGTCTGCATTATAAATATGGGAGCTCTCCTCTCTTCTAGGTATCAAGGACATGGGGAGAAAGAAGATTAAGAGAAAGGAAGCTCCAAGCCTATCTTTTTCTAGTTTTTCTTTCTTTTCTAATTCTTATTTTTCATGTTTTTCTTAAGTTAAATCTCAGTAAGAGCCAAGAGGTGATACTTTTAGTTTATTAATGATGTCCTAGTTCTTTTGATTTGAATTTGAGTTTTTAATGAAGAACATGGTTTGGTTTAAGTTGAAATGAAGTTCTAATTCTAGTTCTTCTTTAATTTATTGATGACTTTGGACTCATTAGATGCTTAAAGGTTTTAAATCTAGTTTACTTACTTGTTTTGCATTATTTAGACCTATAAAGTTCATTGATCTACCATAGACTACGGGCATGATAGATGCTTTGAATTCCCTGTGCTCTTAAAAATGATTCTTAATGTAGGAATTGCTTCAATACTAAAGTTCTTATCTTTTGTATGAATCTGAGATGGATGAATTTATTTATTGAATTAGTTTGATTCAAGCTCAGGTTATGGTTCTACTTTACTATAGTGACAGAATTAGAGGAAGGCTATGATATGATTTTACATGTTTTGTGAGATGATTGGCTTGTATAATTCAAGGAATTGGATTCCTTGCGCCAAATACCTAAGCTTCAAATGTGAACTATATCACACCTAGGTCCATAACTCAAGTGGCAGACTATGTGAAGATAACCTCATTTCAACACTGAGGTCATGGTATCGATTCCCGTAGTGGGGGTGGCTAACATTGTGATGTGACTAATAGGGGTGGGTGGGTGTACTAATAATGTGATGTGTGAACTAACAAAAAAAAGTGTGAACTATATTAATGAATACCTATCTATGTCAGATTATTATAATTTAACCGGTCATATTCCAACTGGATAAGATGGAACTCTAATTCCAGTTGAGTAACTAATTGAATCATGAGAATTAGATATTATTAATAACTAGAAGTTGATCCTTGATGCTCTAATGCTTGTTTTCATTGTTTCTTTTTAAATATGAACTCATCTACTTAAACTAATTCCAGATTAGTTTAATTAGTTAGTTTTATAATCCTAGATAGACTTAGAATGTTTAAAACTATATTCCTTCCTCGTGGATCGACCTCGGTCTCACCGAAATTATTACTACATCGCAACCCTGCACTTGGGGTTGTGAACACTAGTGCACCTTATTTGTCAATTACGTAGGTCAATGAGTTTAGGTGTTGGTTGAGCTTAAAGAAGATGAAGACCGAAGACTCAAGCGGACCTGTTGCATCAAGGAAGAAGAATCAAGTAAATGAGATGCCTTAGTGAGCCTTGAACCTGGAACCTTGAACCAAAACCAAACCTCTAGATGACCTAAACCAATAGGTATACTTTTAATCATCTTAGAATGACTTTAGGTGTCCCAAAAGAACACCCAAAGAATGGCCTAAAAGATTGCTTGAGCTGCTGTAAACAAGACATGAAACAACAATCTCAAAGGGTCTGCAGACCGGTCTTGGCCTATGGCTGACCGTTCATTTGAGGCCCAGAAAGGGACAACAAGAAACTGACCAAACCAGAGGTCCCTACCCAATTATAGATTGGTTGCCCGACCAGTCTGATCAACCGGTCGGCAGAGGCAAAAAATGGGACAACAACATTTGACCAGTCCCTAGGCCATAATTCGGCCGGTCGAACCTCAACGACCGACTGGTCGTGGACCCCTCAGACTGGTTGAATGATCGGTCGACAACTATCCGTTGGCTGCCGTTTTCTATTCGTTTGAGCTTTTGCTCTATATATTTGCAGCTCGATTTTTAGAGTTTTTAGAGAGAATTTAATGCATTAGAAGCCACCCTCATTGCCCATACAATTAGGCTCCAATCCTAAGCATTCCAAGTCATCTTCCTTATGTTGAATCACAAGATGGAGCATCAAAGCTCATATGAAGATGAATTTATTCTCTCTTAATCTTTAAATATTTTAGACACCTTAACCATATGTATATCCTTAGTCTAAACCTCTCTAAAGATTTTATCAGGTGGAATTCATCTAGGCAACAAAATCTTACTAGAGCTAAAGAATTCACACCATCTTCTATCACCTTGGGCATCTCAAAAGAACATCACATGTGAGATGATTGATCGATGGAGCTGAGCCATTGGCAACACGATCGGGGGAGCATTGTGGAGCTAGTTGAAGCACTGGAGAGTGGAGATCAAGTAACCCAACAAGGTGCTAAATAAGGGGCTCATCCGACAAGTAAGTGTCATATTGAGAGTCTGGTTACACTCTTTTCTCGATGAGGATTGAGTGTGGGAGTTTGGTATTCAAATTCGATTAAGTCTCCAAAGGGAGCCTCCGGCGGGAGTATATGCTAGGTTCTAGGGTTAGGACTGAAGGGTTGGGATGATCCTTGTCAAACTCCTGGGTAGGATGGAACCCGTAAACATCCTGGTTGAGAGATGAACCAATAAGATCTCTGTCATAAGTTGTGAGGAATCTTGTCAAACTCCCTAGTAGGGTGAAACTGATTTAACACACCTAGGTTGGGAGGAACCTGATTTAAACTTCCTAGTAAATGTCGGTGTGCTCAAGGGTGAGTACTTGAACCAGGAGTGGAATAGACAAATAGTCGAACCACTATACATGCTTGTGTTTGTGATTGTCAATTGAGCCATTTCTTTTCATGCATTGTCTTTCAATTATGATTATATGAATGTTTGGATGGTTTGCATGCTATGTACTTGTTAGCTAGATTCACACACAAGATGTATGCTCACTTAGCTAGTAAACATATGCTTGGCATTATGAATTCCATATTGTCTACTTAGCTCTTTAGACTAGTTGCTTAGATAGAAATGTATTTAATGTCTAGATCTTGCATATTGATTGGGAGCTTAACATGTTGCATGTTTATAATCTATATGCTTAGGCTAGTTTGCTTATTTGCCTATTCTTGACCAGCCTTTATGATTGGACCCACTTAAGCTTGGAAGCTAAGTGTTCTCACTTTAATTAATTTATATTTTCCTAATTAGTTAATAAGATAAGAAATTTTTTAAAAGGATTTTTAAACGACCCTAATCACCCCCTATTTAAGACTTAGCCATAGTTCTACAAGCTCCGTAAGCTTCCGCATATAGCGTAGGATGTCGTGTTAGACGATCCGTGTATAGGTTTCTGTGTATAGCGTAGGGTGTCACTTCTACCTGACCAATTTTCCACATCGAGCTTGCTACAATTTCATACTTCTTCTCCAAGTTGAGATTTTCTTCTAGATTAAGGTGATGACTCCTTTAAGTTTGACATGATTTTTACATAAATTTGATTGTGGATGTTATGTCTCATGTGTTGCTATGTTATTGCTTTTGAATGTTTATTTTCTTTTCACATGATGATGTCTTTATGATGCTATATGTTAATAAATACAAATCAACAGAAGTGGAGTTGGATATTTGACATAGATGCTCTAGGACATCTTATTTCCATCAGTTGGTGATGTAGACGTACATTAAACATGAGGAACATATGTGATGATATAATGTTGTTATAAACATGAGGTAGTGCAATCGCCTTCGAAGGACCACCATCATTTCCATATAATATTGAAAGTTATTTTTGTAAGGCCTAATGAAGATATTGTTATTATGTATTTCAGTATTAAACATGATGTGGATGAACCTTGATCTGTAGTGGTAAATATTAGGATTACTTGGTTAAGAGGTTACGCTAACTCGAGACGGTGCTATTAGACTGTCCGGTTAAGTGGTCACCCTGACCTGTGGTGGTGATATCAGACTACCCAATTAAGTGGTTGGTAATTAATCATTTTCTTTCTGTTCTTTAATTTTATTTATGAATATTTATAAGACTGTGGGTTAACATGTGTTGTCATAAACCTTGGAAGTGCTGGCCGCCATCCTTGGTGGAGATGTGTTGGGTTCGCCTGCTTTGGTGAATGATGAACCGTGGGGATGGTTATGGTTGTGCCTAAGGTTGATTGCACATTAATCGGTTGTGTGTAATTTGGAATTAATAAAAGGGTTGGCTAATTTCATGCATATACTTGGCTCTATGTGGGTATTTGGAATTGAGAATAGGTTAGAACGACTTACTTCTCCCGCACACTGTCTCGTGAGTTTTGGGCTATGAGCGTCCCACTTCTCACTTGGTCGGGCAAACTTTATAGGCTTGCGTGTTTCAGAAACCCTGATGGCATGTGGCTAGGAATGACTAGTTAAGAGTCCTATACCGGGTCGTACATAGCATGCATTGCATTGAATAAAGACTATGGTTATTTTGATATGTTTATATGTAATTATTGTGATAACCTTGAAAGAGTTCTTCACTTGACTGCTTTTAATGATTTTTATTGAAAAATAATTTAGAACATGTAGGTGACAATCTACAGGAGTCTGAGGCACAAGGAGATGACTACGAGGACTCATGGGAGCAGTTGTTGGAGGACGAGGCCGATGCGGCCTAAAGTCAATTTGAAATTCCATTAGTTAGAAGATAAAATTTTGTAATAAGTCCCAGTGGTGGACATAGTTAAGTACAATGTAATATTTGATTTTTTGAATATGATAGTTTTAATTGACAGCTTAGTTTAAATATAATGGAATAATATGCGTGTTTCCACTATTTTGTTCATGAATGCCAATTATTGTGGAATGTGTGTGATTGTGAGTAAATATGTAGGGGTATACCCTTCACACATTTTAAGAAACCTTTGGAAATAACACGGGAGCCAAAATCTCAGGGCATTACAACCTCGACCCTTAACACATGTCAACCAGTGTGATTTGTTAAGGGTTCGGGTTTTTATGTGTTACAAGTCAAAGTTGCCATGCGTTAACTGTTGGGGTCGTGGTTGTTATGTGTTAAGGGTCTAGGTTGTTACATATTAAAGGTTTAGGTTGTCTTGTGTTAAGGGTTAAAGTTGTCATGTGTTAAGCGTCGAGGTTGATAGGGTCTAGGTTGTCATGTGTTAAGCGTCGAGGTTGATAGGGTCTAGGTTGTCATGTGTGCAGGATTGAGGTTGTCATGTGTACAAGGTTGAAGGTTGACAGACAGCATAGCCCTGTTAACCTTGACACTTAACACATGATGACCTCGACCCTTACCTTGTCAAATTCGTACAACGTCCGTACGACGTCTGTGGGCGCTATCTTTGACTTTTGGTTAAATCTGAACCATCCATTCTCTCCAAAATTTATTAGTGTTATTGTCCAAAGAACGCCTAAAATCTTCTGATCATGTGGCCCACAACACAATAAAGAGAATGTATTATTTTAGACATTGTTTCGCTTTTTTCATCGTTGTGGGCGACAAATAGCTCAAAACAACGTGAATTTAACACAGTGCTATAGGAAATCAATGGCCACCAACAATATCAACAAATTGGATCTACCATCCGATGGGCCATTTGATCAAACAGATGCAAAATTCGGATCAGGAAAGGTAATTGTTGAAAGCTTTTGACGAAAGCTATTTTTTTCCGATACGAACTTACGACTAATGAATGACGTACACACTAAGCTTTATGGGACCCATAGTGATGTTTATGTGTCATCCAACCCGTTCATTATATCACACATACATGGGTGAAGAGAAAACGCAAATATCATATTTATCCAATCGGTTTGTGGCCCTCCAATAAATTTTCAAAGGTAGCATGCAATACACACTGTTTCTTGCGTTGTGGTCCACTTTATCTACCGATGACTTTCAAGTTTGTCTTAATATATTATAATGATTTCATGAAATGGATGGACAGTGTGGTTGACAACCTGACTCACAGTGGACCCCATTGCAAAGTCGCTTACCATCCATCGTGAGGCTCCACTCCCGTCATTATTACTTGCAGGTGCTGGGCTCAAAGATGAGGGGTAATTTCATCCTACTTAAAATTCAAAACATATCATGGACCAGTTGAGGCATTAGTTTGAATCCATGGACAGGCGGAAAATTTCTCTGGACGAAGAGGCTTATGCGTCAAAATCCCTTTTTTCACATAGCCACCTGCCTTTTTTGGTATGGACTTAAAACTTCCTACTTTAAACTATTTCCACTCATGATTTCCATCGTTAGACATTGCACTGGGTATTACCGCAATTGCCCTCCCATTGCCGCACTTAGCAATCTCCACTCGATGAACAGTCACGTGCCAGCCTAACCTGAATTGCGCGTCGAGCCTATCTTGATGTTTGTGACAGATCCATCCCGTGCATCTGTTTCTCCAGCTCATTTTATGATATAGGCCCAAAAATGAGACAGATCCAAAGCTTAACTAGGGTTCCAAGATAGCCCCAATCTGTTTTAACGGTAGGAGTTCAATTCTTATTGTGTGACCCATTGGAAATTGGTATCAGCCTCTTTTTTGGTCCATGGCATAGAATGAGTTGAAAAAACAGGTGGACAGTGGATTTGTCATAAACATTTCATGGCCCCGCAAATGTTTCAACTGCGAGCGTTCTATCCCCATTCTTTCGTGTTTGTTTGGTCCACTTTAACTTGGATCAGCCTCATGAGATGAAATATCCAATGTACGGAATGGATTTATCACAAACATCACGGTTGGCCTTACTTCCGGTCAACCAACCTTCACTCTCTGGACTTGAATTTACACCAAACCTCTGACCGCACATTGATTGACCTGGATTGTCGTGCCAAGACCGTATGTGGGGCCCACCTTAACGTTTGTTAAAAATCCACCCGTCCCATCTGTTTTCTAGATCATTTTAGGGCGTCAGAAAAAAAAAGAAAAAAAGAGCCAGATCCATAGGTCAAAATGGGCCCGTCAATGACCCCAACATGTTTTAATGGTGGGTGTTTAATCCCACAGTTTCCTACCATGTAGCCCACTTGAGCTTTGGATCTGCCTCATTTTTGGCCCATTCCCTAAAATGATTTGGGAACACAAATGGATGAAGTAGATTTGTAACCCCACGAATGTTTCAACAGTAGGCGTTCAATCCTCACTCTTTTATGATCGTTTGGCCTACTAGAGCTTTGAATTAGCCTAATTTTTTTGGCACATTCCCTAAATAAAAAATCTAATGTCTTGATGATTGTGAGAAATCCACTGTCCATCTGTTTTGCTAGCTCACTTTAGGGCATAGGCCCAAAAAATGAGAGATCCAATGCTCGAAGTGAGCCCCCATGATGGCCCCAAAATGTTTCAATGGTGGCGTTCAATCCCACTGTTCCCTTTTGTGTTGTCCACTTGACCTTGATAAAATGAGCTGTCAAAACAGATGAACCGGGTGGATTTCTCACAAGCATCCTGTGCCCCCGTGAATTTTTCAACTGTGGGCGTGCAATCCCCACTGTTTCCTGTGGTGTGGCCCAGTTGAGCTTTGGATCTGCCTTATTTTTGGGCCATCAACGGTGCATGGCGGCAACCATCAGATCATCAATCTCCGAGAATTGTACAAAATGGGTTCCACCGGTAAGGATGGCATGCATGAAACCGTCGGCTCCCGCCAGTGAAAATGTAAAAATAACGGGCACAAGTCCTAGTGAGTGAGTGAAATTTCTTGTTATTATCCATCCATGATTAAATCAGCGATTTGGACGGGTTAGATTATCCAACAACCATGACACATGTACAGTTTGATAAGTGTATGTGTGTAGAACATTACACTCCACCAACCACCTATATAAATCCACTTTCCTCTTCCTCATTCTTTACCGTCGGCATAGCTAAACCATTGATTTGGTTGCCTTGCCTAAGCAGGATGGTTAGGATTGACTAATGTGCATTAGATTAAACCCATCCATCCATCAGGAGGTGAGTGGACGCGGATTGCTATTTAGTAACTCAGTGAAGCCTTATCCATGCTGTCCATCTAGTTTTTACCAGCTTGTTTTAGGGCCACGTCACAGGAATAGAAGTTTTGGATCAAGCTGATATTTGTGTTTTCCCTTCATTTATGTTTGTGTTTGTGTGACCTTATGAACAGGTTGGATGAAAAATAAATATGTCTGTGAACCCGATGAAGGTTTCAACGGTAGGCCCTTTGGTGTGACCCACTTGGGCTTTGGATATGCTTCAATTTTGTGCTCATGCCCTAGAATGATCTGGTAAAACAGATGGACAGCATCGATAAGACATCACGGTGGACCCCACCCATCCTCATGCGTCTGTAGGCACCGACGTTTATACAATTAATTAACCGCATAAATGGGGAAGGAAGAAGGTAAAAACTTGAAAAAGGATAAAAGGGACTTTTCTTCTGTTAACGGCTCTATCCGTTAACAATCAGTTAGTGTTAGCTGGGATAGGACGTATTTGAAATAGATAGCCCGGTTGTGGGAAATTGTTTAAAAGCAGTAGGTTTTTGGTCCATAGCCAAAAAAGGCAGGCGGGCTACATAAAAAAATCCCTTCTATTTATTTATTTTGCATTTTTTTTTTTCTTTCATGTGAGTAGTTTGCACCCTCTTTCTCCCTTTCCCGCCAGCACCCACAATAGCAGCAGCAACAGGTAATGGGCTGGGTGGTAGGCCAAGCTTAGAAGGTTTTGGCTAGACTGGCCTAGGCTAAAGATAAATGTAACGCCCCGGTAGTTATTTTAAAATTTTTTGAAATTTATTTCTATTTTTTTATATTAAATACTGGCCATTGATATTAAAATTTGAATAACGAGACATCCGTAGGAGATCATATGGAGTACCCTTTATTAAAGTTGCTTAAAATAATTCCATTAACAACTTAGAAGGGTTAGATTCTACTAAACTCGAAGATTTACGATAATTACAAAAATGCCATTGGTTAAACTTAAGTTAACTGACCATTTTTAAGTACGCTTGTTTCTAGCAATCATTAAAATGCAAAACCCTGGACTTTAGCATTTAGACACATTTTAACCGTATACGTCGAATTTCAGCTCTCCAATCATCATACAAATGCCCTAATCAGAAAATGGATCATAAGTGGGCCACCTGATCTCGGATTTGTCTCAATTTTTGTGTCAACGCCTAAAATCACATGTCTCACCTGCTGGATGGAGTGGATTTAATATATACATCACAGTGGGACCCAATGTGGCCAAACCCACTGACAGGGCCGACCGGCCCGCGTCAAGCCCGGCGGGGTCTTTGTACAGCGCATAACTTGTACTTCCGCTGCCACCGCTGCCCTATCCACGTTCCATCATGTGGGCCTCGGTTCAGAAATCGAAGCCGTCTATCTTCTTCCTTACCCTCCAAAATCCCCTCCTACCAAATTTCATCTCATTCCATCGCGAATCCAACCCGATCTCATCTTCCCTTCCAACCGCTGGAAACTTGGATCTTTCAATCCGGGAAACCTCTTCGCATGGGATCTTAGAAAAGTTTCTAGAGGATCCTAACGATCCTTTCTAGCTAACCAACGCGGAGAATCACCTCAAAAACGGAAGTCTCTCCCACCTTGTGTAGGAATTTTCTAGAACCTCCTCTTGCGCTAAAACCCCATCAAACGGCTGTGGACCCTCAGTTTGTAGACCCTATCTGCCTCATTGGACCCATCTAAACCCACCCTAGGTGTCTGATTGTCAGATAAACCGACCATTTAAAAGTTTCTAATTTTAAACTCATTATTTTCTATTTTCTTCTCGTGGACTGTTCATCACTTAGTGGGCCTCATTCCAAAATCCGTCACGACCATTTTGTAGCCCATACTTGACCTCAAAAACATGTGGAAGCTCTCCTCAAATCATGTTGTGTACACTTTCCAAAACGGCTCGAAAGATGATGTATTTTTACTTTAAACCGCAACCGTTCATCCGAAGATGGTGTAGCTTCCTTAAAACCATAATTCCCACCCTACCTCTATATATAGGGCCTCTCTTAGCCAAAGGTGACCCCCACCCACAAATTTAAGAGAGAGAGAGAGAGAGAGAGAGAGAGAGAGGAGTATCATCTTGCTATTATTTCATCATCTTATATCTCTAATAAGTTGAAGATCATAGGGTGAGAACTCCTTTAAGATTGGGTTAATAATCTCATGTTTTATAGGTTGATAATTCTTATATGTTTTTGTTTATATGTGTTTCTTTGTTCTCTCCTTAGTTAGTTATATATGAATGTTTTTAGATACTTTTTTCATCTCATGGTGATGAGGACATTCATTGGACTTAGAGAACTAGTAAGGAATAGAATTATGTTTGTTGCACATATGAGATTTGTGTAACCATCTTTAAAGGGACCACCTTTCCTTCCATATTGTATAAAGAATAGTTGCAATTGTCTAATGGAGATTCTTATATTGTTATATTCCTTTTATATATATGGATGGACCCTGATCTGTGGTGATGAATATCGGAACACCCGGTTAAGAGGTTGCCCTAACTTGAGACGGTGCTTTTAGCTTGTCCGGTTAAATGGCCACCCTGATTTGTGGTGGTGGTATCAAGATTGCCCGATTAAGTGGTTGTTAAGTCCATTTATTACTATTATTATTATTATATTTTTTATTATTATTATTATTATTATTATTATTATTATTATTCCTAAAGTTGTTGAGGATCTCTATAAGACTATAGTTGAGCATGGTTGTTATGAAGCTTAGTAGTACGGGCCGTCATCCTGAGATGTGATGCGTCAATTACGACTATTTTGATGAATGATGAACCATAAGGAAGGATGTGGTGGTACCAAAGGTTGGTTAAACATTAAGTGGCTTGGTGTAAATTGGTCATAATAATAAAGAATGGCTAACTCATGCATGCACGTGGCTCCATGTGGGTGTATGGAATTGAGAATAGGCTAGAGCGTCCTACTTCTCCCATACACTGTCAAGTGTAGATTTGGGCTATGAGCGTCCCGTTTCTCACGTGGTCGGGAAAAATTATGGGCTTACGTGTCCCAAAACCCCTGACGGCATGTCTAAGGATTCCTACACTAGGTCATACATTATCATGCATTGCATTAAGAAAGAGTAATGGATGTTTTGTTATGATTTTTATACGATTATTATTTCTAACCTTAAAGTAATTCTTCACTATGCCGCTTTTGACGGTGTTTTGTGGAAATAATTTACAACATGTAGATAACGATCATCAGGAGCCTGAGCCTCAAGGAGATGATTATGATGGCTCGTGGGAGCAGATAGTGGAAGACGAGACCATATAGTCATTCATAGTTTTAGCATTTATTAAGTATTTGAAATTGTAACAAGTCCCAATGGGAGGACGTAGTTATGAACATGGTGATTGATTGAATAACTGTCACATGGTTTGATGATTTAGTTTAGTTAATGAAATAATATATAAGTTTGGTTCCACCGTCTTGCTCATGGTTTTCCAAATAGTATGAAATGTACATGTTTGTGTGAAAATTATGTAAGGGGTATAACCCTCACACATTCCAAATAACCTTGGGAATTCAGCCGTCGTGATGTACACGGGAGCCGAAATCTTGGGGTGTTACAACAAATGGACACCAAATATTGTCCAGAAGAAGGGGATTATTAAACACAATTTTGAATAGTTCTCATAAGCATACGTGTAGTTCAAAAGAATTTTGAACCCCCTTGAATCAGGTAACTTCCAATGATTAAAACCATTTATGTGCGTAGGTTAAAAGAAATCTTGGATCCAACTTTTACTGATTAAAACCATTTATATGCTGAAACTAGTCATGGATGGGTGAATGGGGATACCTTCAAAACATTTCTTAGATTTGGACTAAATTTCAAACGTTTGATCATTTCACTCTTTAGGCTAATGATTGGAAACCATGATTTCAATACAAACACTAAAAAAAATTTAAGAAAAAAGGATTTTTCCTTTTGTGTGACAATTTCTATTGTTTGAATAACAAATAAAAGGGTGGATTCCACCTAACAATTATTACACTTTTCAATAATTTGAATCCTCGCCTGAAGAAGCTAGGCAAGTGTCGTGAGAGAGAGATGAGATTTTCACTTTTCATCCAAATAAGAATTTAAAATTGGAATATGTTTTGATAGTTCTCATGGAAATCTTGATTGGATCATTATTATTATTATTTCATTTTTATTCCCGAATTCCACGTATCTAAACATGCCCTTAATGCCCAGACTGACACTAGCCAAAAGTCCATTGCCACCCCTACCCTCTTGCATGTAGCCTGCAACCTCTTTCTCTCCAAGTGCAAGTGCATGCACGTGCCATACCCATTAGTATTATACAATTCCTCCAATACAAAAATCTTTTCTGGAAAATAAAAGAACAAAATCCATCTTCTTCCACAATCAAAGAAAACGTTGAAATGATAAAATGACCGAAACAGAATAATACATAGAAGAACCAAAAAATGCCTTCTTCTTCGTCTTTGTGGCAGTCTCTTCTCTACAACCAATCAAAACAAATTTAAATGCATTTTCTGCAAAAACATTTCGTAAATAAATATCCCGTTGCAGATGACCAGGACAACTTCAATTTTGAGGCTTTGATGGAGTTGGGGAAGATGGCGGTTTCAAATCTGGATACTGCATCCACAATCCAAATGCGATATGAGCATGAAGGCGCATGCATGTAGTACTGAAATGTGGACGGGGATGCACCCACATCCATGTAGTATGCATGTAGACGTGCAGAAGCTTATACACACCCTGTCATAAAGAATAGAAATGTTTCTCTCTTCTCATTGAAGGTATCATGTTTCATGCATATGCACTTGAGCACATGGGAAGGTGTGACTCTCATATGCCTGTATTGCATGTTTGTGCTGATTGATGCCCCCCATGTACTTGTACCTACATATATGCCTAAGTGAACACATGTATGTTCAAATCCGGATACATACATAGAAGTGGTTTTGTTCGCAACCACTGATGCAGAGATGTCTACACATGCATACACAAATGTATGTCTAAAGTAGAATTGGCCATTCGTGACATAAAGAAGCACGAATGGTAACCTGTTGCACCCACACCAAGCAAGTTGGTCCAGTGATCCATGCTGTTGGATCTGACAGGCTCCACTGAAGTCTTCTACATTACAAGATCCTAGCAATCCAATCTGTCGATGCGACTGTTTGGCTCTTTTTCCTGAAGAGTTCTATTACATTTTATCATCTATTTGTGGGCCAATGATTGAAAGTCTAGGAGATAATTGGGGCATCACCCATCCACAGCAGGGCTCATCATGTCAACAGTCTGGATCATCAGACCATGACCCCAATTATATGGAATGGCAAATCAGGACACCATATCCTAACCACCGGGACCCAATAATCCTTTCTCCACATCCTAGTTCAAGAACCCAAAAACTGAATGAGTCAAAGGTACAGCCCAAGGTGCACTGGTCATAGACACATTTGCTTCCTTACCAAAGGTTGTGACTTCAAAACTCACCAGATTCTGTGAGAGAGAAAACATTGAACAGGCCAGTGACCCGTTTGAGTAACCACGAGTCCTGTCAAGCACAACTCGACAAGTATTCTCTATTTGGGACCAAATCACACTCATGGGCAAGTTTCTTAGCGACTCAGCTCAAGATCTCACCAGTCGATTTAACCCAGCCCATTTTTTAGACAAGTCACCAAGTTTAAAACTTTGATCTAAATATATAAAGGGCCTGTTTGGATTGTAAATTACATGAGTAATGTATTGTAAAAAGCACCATCATTACGACTTTACATCGTTTGTTTAGACATGTAATTCTGCAATCAAATGCAAATGTAATACAAGACGGGTAAAGGAATTTGTAATCATTACAATTTTACGTGGTATTTGTAGTGGAAATCTTCTATCCATACACATAGATAAGTGTATTTTCTCTATGATTTGATATTGAAGTAATGTATAAGTATCATCATTACATTTTTACCAGGCATATTCAAACACAGGAATTATCGGTCAAATTACCTATTTTCAGGAGAGGTATTGTAATTTCTAATCATTGTACTTTTACAATACTAATGTAATTTGTAATCCATATATACATGTATACATATAAATATCTGTGTGTGTACATATTTACATATATACAAATGCATGCATACATACGTGTGTGTGTGTGTGTGAAGCTTTTAAGTGACACGTTGGATGCCCAATCATCAATCTGGACTACCCATTCTTTCATACAATTAGGGACAAGCCATGGTACTAATCGGATGATCCTAAGCATTCAATCAATGCAATGAAAAATGGACAATCAAGATTGAACAGAGAAATAAAATAGGTCCAATCATCATCTTAAACCATCTATTTGATAGATACCACTTTGTATTGCTTATGATTCCAAAGTAGCATTTTGGTTTGATGATTCTAACCATGTGATCCATGGTTTGACGGACGCTTAAAACAAACTGGCCTAATTCATAGGGTTACAATCATCTAATCGGTGTGATTCTTGCAACATGGCTGTCTCAATGGTACAATTGAATTGACCGGCCCCGATATCTGATTGGGCATCCCACATGTGGACGTTAGCTAAATCCTGTCTCTGTGTGTGTGTGTGTGTGTGTGTGTGTGTGTGTGTGTGTGTGTGGTGCAGCCATGCATAAATATATACTTTTTCATAAATAAAAAAAAATACATACTTGCATACACTCATTCATTTATGTAAACATAATAACATAAGCAGCATGCATGAGCCTAGCTCTAGTAACCCTAAATGTGTACATGTATACATAGATACATACATAGATAAATATATGTATATGTGAGTGTGTGCGCGCGTAGTATATGCATGTACACACACACACATGTGTGTGTATCCACATACATACGTACACACACACACATATACATGTGTGTATACATACATACATACATGTGGGTGTCCATGCACATGGTGCAACCGTGTATAAATATATACTTTTTTTTATAAAAATAAATATATACTTGCATACACTCATTCATTTATGTAAACATAGTCACATAAGCAGCAGCCATGAGTCTAGGTCCAGTAACATATCCTCATCAGAAAATTGTCAGGTGGGTAACTTACATTTGGGTATGGTGACAATGCCCTTCCTGAGCTTAGATTTCCTCGTGGAGCAGTTTCTGCAGGCTTCACAGATCCATTCTCCACCTTTCTGTCTGCATCCTGATGGATGTTTTTAGAAGTTGGTATTTTACCGTTTTCTCCATTTCTCCTATCTGTTTTCTCTTTGTTCACATCAAGCAGTTGTGATCTTTTTCCCTTCTTTCTAGAATAAACATGCACTGATGGTGGAAGAAGGTTTTCCTGTATATCCTGCAATTAAACAAGTATAAAAATGAAAAATTAAACTCCCATCATAGAATCCATTGTTAGAGATGTGTTCACATCAAAGAACTCAATGCACATATATGCGTTCATTCAAGTCATATATTTCATAGAGAATCCATTGTTAAAATATTCAAACTCAAGTGTTCTTGTAAATGTTTCAGAATGCAGACAAGACCTGACCTGTTTCTATTGGTGGTTCGGTCCAGCCACACGTCCAACTGGCCTGTTTCTATGGGTGGTTCAGTCCAGCACAGTTCTAACTAGCCAAGCAGAGAGAGATAGGAAAGGAGGGAGGGAGCAAGGTATTCCATAATGGTAATGATGGCCGTAATGGCCACCACCGTTACCTTTACGACATGGGTCGTAACGGCTGTTACGGCCCCTGTAACAGCCATTATGGTCTCTTTTTTTATTAAAAGAAAAAAAAACCCGAAAAAACCTGTATCTACCCCATAACGTTGAAAAAAAAAACTGAAAAACCTATATCTACCCCATAACAAACCATTACAGAACTGTCGTGACCTTTACAGGGGGTGTAACAGGGTATTAATGGTGGTCATAGGTCATTTTTTTGCATAACGGCTGTTACGACTGTTATGATCCCGTAACGTGTAACGGTTGCCACCATTACCTTTATGTAACGGCCTTTACGGTCCTATAACGGCTTTTTTACGGCAAACCATGGGAGGGAGGGAGGGAGGGAGTGTCAACAGGTAATAGGCTGTTAGCCTAGTGGTAGTGTTTCCTTTTCTGGTAAAAGTCATGGGTTTAAGCGTTGATGAATGCAGTTACTTTCTTTTTCTTTTTTATAAAAAAGCACGCCCATTTTGAACTGGTTGGATGGCCCGGTCTGGTCTGGGTTTTAAAATATTGGTTCTTATTTAACCCCAGAAAAAACATATCAGCCGGTAGAGCTTTACACGTGTACAATAAAGCTTGTGTACTGCCAACATGGCACATAGGTGCGAGATCTAATCCATCCATCAGGTAGGTCCAACCTTATAAATGTTTTTCCAAAAAGAAAATCTGGTCCAATCATGTGGGCCCCAATATTGGAAACAGGTGGATGGTTAGAAAACTTCAGCCAAGCTTTTCAGAGCTGTACATTTGTTTTGCAAACTGTGGCCCACCTGACCCATGGATCAACCTAATTATTTGGACTAGGGCATCAATATAGTGGTGCCGTTCTGATGGATGGATTGGACTGGCACTGATGTGCCATGTTGGCACGTGTGGCATGTACACAAGCTTTATTCTACATACATGTGCACTTCGCAAAGCTCTCGGCCAGTATCGTCACATTAAGCTAACAGAAGCACCATGAAGTGGGAAAGCCTACGAAAAAAAGAAATATCGTTGCACATAGAGTGAAGTGGCAAGAGTTTCGAGTGCAGGAGCAAGTGTCTATTTGGTTCTGGCTCCATGGCTCAATGGTAGACAGACTCTGTTCCAACACTGAGATCATGAGATCAAGTGCCCATGTGGTGTGGGTGTGGGTGTGCGTGGTGTGGGTGTGGGTGTAAACAAAGAAAAAGAAAAAGAAAAAAGTCTGTTTCAGAATGTTAGCAACTATAAATTTTTTCTTATCGCTAGAGAAAAAAAAAAAAAAAAAAACTAGGAAGCAGGAGTGGGAGCGCAAGTCTGAAACGTGACTCGAAGCAAGAGTAGCATGTTTTCAGAAGGATCGTGCAACTGGGAATAGAAAGCAAGGCATTTTCAGACCAGAAGCATCCATGTATGACAAGATTGCAGAGTATCCATGCGATCTTTTAAACCCAATATAAAGTAAATTTAAAGAAATGACTGAGATGCACACCTGCCAACCATTCTTGCCTCTAAGCCCTCCCTTGATTGCATATGCCTCTTTAAATCCATTCTTGAATAATAGTTCTGCCACTTTCAAGGAATTACCATCGAAGCTACCTTACACAGCAAACACAACACTCAGCAAACAGAACTACCCATTACATATTGGAGCATGAATAAAATTCTTGAAGGGAAAGCCAATTAAAGTCATTCAGAGTGAATGGAAAGAGAAACAATACAAATATCTGAAATTACGTATAGACCTAAGAATGTGGCAATAGCAACTTCTATACAAACCAAGGAATTCAAAAACGGTTACATAATGGTTGTTACGGCCGTACGGGGCCTTAATGGCCGTTACTGGAAAAAATGGCCCATAGTGGCAGTTACTGGGCTGATATAGTTAAAAGAAAGAAATAAATAAAAAGGCCATAATGGCATGTATCATGTAATGACAGTGACTGTCACAGCCACCATTACCATTATTGAATACCTTGGTACAAACATCCAGTGATTAAAATATCGATACTATTGGCCGAGATATCGGCCGATATTATCGTTATCGGTGGTCAGCGATACGAAACCCACCAGAAAGTCATTGAAATTAAAAAAAAAAAAACAAAATTCTTTTTATCGTGCGATATTTCGCACAATATCGCAGGATTTTTTGCGAAATCACCGATATATTGCACGATACAACATGATTTTAGGCGAAATCAACGATTTTTTTTGCGGATTTCTCTCATCACTCACGGATCTACTGCAGACTCTGCCACATACTCACGGGTGGACTGTAGCCAACAACCATTTGCAAACAATAAAAAGGAGGGAATGTTGGGAACGTAGAAAAATAAAAAAAATCTTCTGAGAGGGGTTTTCGGTACCTGATTCGCGTGATCGGAAGAAGAATTCGGTGGGCCACTCGATTGACAGCTACGGGTACTCCAATAAAACTTCGATTTTCCTTTTGTAGGCGTGATGGAAGGGGATTTCAATGGCAAATCTCCACAAACCACGGAGATTTGGTGCGAGACGGAGAGATTTCAGGGTTCCGGCTTCCGGAACCCTCTCCCTTTCGAAATCCGGCTCATATCCAGCGATTTGGGGGTTTATCCCCCCAACAGTTTTGTGGTTTGCTTGTGCGGTACGCTCTTAGCGTACCGAGTAGACGCTGTTGGGCCCACTGTGAATGTGTGTGGTTTATCCACGCCGTCCATCTGTTTTTCCAACACATTTTAGGGGTTGATCCTAAAATTGAAGCATATCCAAGTGGACCATGACACAGGAAACAGTGGGAATAATGATTTCCACCGTTGAACCCTTTGTAGGGCCCAGAGTGATGTTTTTTTGTCATCCAACCTGTTCATAATATCGTACAGACATGGATGAAACGAAAACACAAATATAAGCTTGATCCAATACTTCTGTGGCCCCTAAGAACTTTTCAAATCTAGACGTTTAGTTCACACTTTTCCTGTGGTGTGGCCCACTTGAACTTTTGATATGATGAAATTTTTTGGCTTCAGGCCTAAAATTATCTTTTAAGATGTATGGACGGAGTAGATAAAATATTTAAGCTACAGTGGGCCCCACAAAGTTGACTCAGTACGATTAGCGTATTGAGTTACTCACTACGCAGTCCGCTTCGGACGCAGAATTCCTGCAAAACCCTTGTGCATGGAAGTTCGTGCACTGCAAACTTAGGTGGGGCCCACAGAGATGTTTTTGATAGATCCACCCCGCTCATTCGTTTTGTAAGATCATTTTGGGAGATGAGACGAAAACTGATTCGGATCCAAGACTCAAGTGGGCTGAAAACGTGAGGATTGAACGTCCATAGTTGAAATATTTGTGGAGCCACAGCAGTTTCGAATCAGGATAATATTTGTGTTTCCAGTTCATCCCAGTAGTAGTGACGTTATGAACGGTATGGATGTCATATAAAAATCACTGTGGACCCCAGGGAAGTTTCAACGGTAGTAATTTACCCACCCATCTTTTACTTTAGTTCGGCCCACTTGAGTCTTGGATCCGGCTCATTTTTGTTCTCATGTCCTAAAATGATCTCCCAAAACGGATGGACGGGGTGGATTTATCAAAATACATCACTGTGGGCCCCAACTTGGTTCCCCGTGCAGGAACTTCCTGCACAAGGCTTTCGCAGGCAATCCGCGCCCCGGTAACACCTAATTCGCCCACGGACGGACAGACGGACGGTCCGTTGCGGGCTCTGTGGGCCCCAACAGTGATGTTTATTTGTCATCCAACCTGTTCATAAGATCACATGGATATGAATGAAGGGAAAACACAAATATCAGCTTGATCCAAAACCTCAGTGTCCTCCGAGAATTTTTCAATGGTAGACATTCAGTTCACACATTTCTGTGGTGTGGTCCACTTTAGATTTTGATATTCTTCATTTTTTGGCATCATACCTAAAATTTTCTTTTAAGATGGATGGACGGAGTGGATAAAATACGTAAATCATTATGGGCCCCAGCCTGCGGAGTTACTCAGTACGCAATCCGCTTCCCTGCGGACGCAGTGCGGAAGGCTTTGGCAGGATGCTCCTACGCTGGGAATCTAGGTTGGGGCCCATTGTGATGTTTGTGAGAAATCCACGCCGTCCATTTGTTTTGTGAGCTCATTTTAGAGTGTGAAACAAAAAATAAGCCAGATCCAATACTGAAGTGGGCCAAAAACGTGAGAAGAAAACGGCCACAGTTGAAATGTTCGTTGGGCCACAGAAGTTTCGAATCTGGCTAATATTTTTTTTTTTTAGTTCATCCCAGTAGTAATGTAATTATGAACGGTATTGATTTACTATTCACATTTTCAAATATTGTGGCCCACTTGAGTCTTGGATCCGGCCCAGTTCTGGTCGGACGTCCTAATGTGAGCTCTCACTGTTTATCATGTTGCGGTCCAATTAAGTGTCCACTAATAAGATGTTACAATTATTTTCAACCAATATAATTTTTTTTTTTTTTGTAAATAATTATAGTGCTTGCCATAATTCCTTTGGTTCAATTTAAGTTCATATACGCCACGTGTATCATTAAATTGCATACTTGCTATTGGACGATGCTCTATGGCCCCACCAAAATGCTAGTGTTTTATCCACACCATTTCAATCATGTAAAACGGATGGGTGGCATGGATATGCAACACATGCATCGAGGTGGGCGCTAAAAATTTTTAACATAATATTCTTTTGCAGATAAAATATGTCCGGAGGAAGAGGAGGGAGACAACCTGATATAGAATGGCGATACGGCCGAGCCATTCCCGATAATCGATATGGGAGTATATGTAATTTATGTGGCCATGTGTCGAGGAGTGGGGGGGTAACCCGCTTAAAGGAGCGTTTAGCGGGAGGATATCGCAATGTTGTGGACTGTCCTAAGTGTCCACAGGATGTGCGAGCAGAGATGAGGGAGGTTTTGAAAAAAAATGTGAAGATAAAAAATGATCGACATACACGGGAGAGGGAAATTAGGGAGGAGTTGGAGCGGCCACCATATGTAAGCGATGAAGATGTAGTAAATCTCGATGACGACGATGATCATGATTATAGACGTGCAATCCAGGAGTCCCTACGGGATGGGTGGGAGAGAGATTAGGAGAGGAGATGGGATGCGAGTAGGCTTAGATTTGAGGGGTCTACCCATGAGCGTGGTGGAGGTAGTGGAGCAGGGGGAGTTCTAGAGGTGGTGGAGGGGAGGGGAGTAGGCGGGGAGGATTATGGGGTATGGGCAGGAGCGGTAACATGCGAGTGCTAGATATACCTTCAGATCCAAGGATGTATAAAGAGGCGGGAGGGACATAAAAGAAATTGAAGGAGATGTTTAGTAGAGGGGATGTGAAGAAGAAAGTTGGAAAGTTTATATCGAAGTTTTTTATCTACGGTCACATTCCTGCGAATGCCGCAGCGAGTCCGCACTTCAAGAATATGATAACTGAAGTGCAGCGTGGGGGTGAGGGTGTGCAGCCGCCCACGCCCTTTGAGATCATGGGGAAGTATTTGGATGATGAACATGCAGAAATGAAGACATACGTGAAGTCATATAAGCAATCATGGGAGATGTACGGCTGCACTGTCATGTGTGATGGTTGGACCGGACTGACGAAGATGTCGATTATAAAATTTATGGTTTATTGCAGGGGACGGGCGGTGTTCCTAAAATCTGTAGATGCGAGTAATAAGATTAAAGATACAAATTACATTTACAAACTAATGCACAATGTCATGAAGGAAGTCGGGAGGAGAAACATTGTGCAGTTTGTTACGGACAATGGGAGTGCATTTGTCAAGGCGGGGAAGGATATTGAAGACAAGTATAATATGTACTGGACTCCCTGCGTCGCCCATTGCATCGATCTCATGCTGGAGGCAATTGGGGATAGGCCATCAATGAAGACTGTTATCATTGACGCACGACTCATCACAAATTTCATATATAACCACACATGGGTATTAGCCGCAATGCGCGAGAGGTGTGGTGGGGATATAGTGCGCCCTGGGGCTACGCAATTCGCCACAAATTATATCGCCTTAAGTAGCCTCTGAAAATGCGGTATAAGTTTGATTACCGCTGTTGTAGAAGCAAGAAACAAGTTATCTTGTCCTAGAGGGGGGTGAATAGGACACTTTTTAAAATTTCTCAACACAAAATATTCTTAGAGCACTTTCATCAAACATCAGATATGCAAACCATAATAGAAGCCCATGAAAAAGAAGTAAATCAGTTCATCCATTCACCACACAACAAGGGATTTTTATAGTGGTTCGGTTATGTACCTACTCCACTCCCGGCTGATCCACTCACTCCTTGAGTGGCCGGATTTCACTATCACTATGGTTTTAAATGAGGTTAACCATAAACCTTAACAGCCTACAAAAGGACTTACGACTCAACACATGGATTCATCCTTCCATAGGACTAATCCATGACCACTTAGTCCTACACAAGGGCTTGTCCTACTCAAGGACTTGTCCTACGCAAGGACTCTACCGAGTTTGGGTCTTCAAACTCTGAAACCCAAATCTCAACTCGAGGAGGTTTCTTGGACTCGAAAGACTAAAGATACTTAGCTGATTGAGTCCCTTGATGATGCCTTTGTTGAAGATGCTTCAGCTTGTACGGAAGACGTCTTCTTCAGCTCCCTCGATCAGCAACCTTGCTCCGGATGACCCATTGTAGTTTCCAAGGTGAGGGATTGAGGTTAGGTTGAGGCTATTTTGGGATATGGCTTTTATATGAGGAAAGCTTCTACCTAAACCACCATTAATGGCATTGATGACAAGCAAATGTCTATGAGAGGTAGGTCAAGATGCCATTAAAGGGGAGTTGAGTTCATGTTTCAATCCAAGCTTTGAATGCTTAATCAATGTTGGTCAGATCAACATGGATTGAAGAATGAACTCAACAGATCTAAGGGTTTGGAAGAAGGGGATCTCAAGAAGAAGGCTCACTCAAACCCTAGATGGTGCTCAAGGTGTCTTTTGCAAGATCCAACCGAGATCTATAAATAGATTATGCCCTTCAACGGTCAGAAAACGGTCAGCTCGATAGGTTCCGATTGATCGGACATAAGATTTAGTCAAATTTGAATTTTGCTTGAAAACAGGTTCTCCGATTGATCGGACTTGTTTCCGATTGATCGGAACACCCTGTCCGATTGATCGGATAGGTGGTCCGATTGATCGGAATTTCTTCCAGAGAGATGATGCAATTTTTCTGGAAATTCTTCCGATGGATCGTACCTCTGTCCGATGGATCGGAGAGCCCTGTCCGATGGATCGGACAGACCTCCGATTGATCGTAAAAGAGTCCAGAGAGTTTTTCAAAGTTTACTGGACAAATGTACGATTGATCGGACATACTGTCCGATTGATCGGAACAGACTTTCCGATGGATCGGACATACATCCGATGGCTCGGAAAAGTGTCCAGAGAGTTTGCAATGTAACTGGACTATTTTCCGATGGATCGGACACATTGTCCGATTGATCGGACATCTATCGGAATATTCTCCGATGGATCGGGTATGTATCGGAGAGTGCAGACTGAAATATTTTCAATTTTAAGGAACTTTCTGCAACCAAAAACCTATCCATTGCTGCTCTAAATGGAAGGTGAGCTATAGATGGTGCTAAGGGTGTGCCTAGAAGGGACTTGGGCCATCTATAGAAGATTTTATAGGATCAAAGGTTTGGGGAGAAAAGGCTAGAGGCTGACTTGATCTTCGAGAAGCTTCTGTCTTCAGCCGCAAGGGAAACTGTCTTCAGTTGCCAGGGACTCAACGACACACTAACCATGGTAATTGACAAATCTTTGCATTAACAATCTCCCCCTTTGTCAATTACCAGACAAAACCAAACCTATGCAAGTCTTGGTCCATACCACAGACTTTATCCTAGACACCAAAAATCAAAATACATCATGTCAAAAGAAATAAAAACTTTATACATAGACATGACTCATTACATACAAAATGTACAGACTCAATGTACAAACTTGGCTTCATATGAACTCCCCCTTTGTCCCTGCACACAAAAGATCAACAAAAAGATAACCTGGATCTTTTGGTGGGATAAATTCTCCCCCTTTTTGTCAGTGATTGACAAAGGTCAGTAAAATGATAATGCAGCATATATGTCATAGACGCAAGGAGGAAAGTAAACATTATCGAGCCGAGAGAGGAAGCCAACACACACATGGTCATGCAAGGATATACAAGTATATGACAGTAAGCACAGAGGGCTTATAGCCCAGGCAACCAACCTCCCCTCCTGAAATGTATATCATGACCAACAAACCATATATATACAAAAACCAAAAAGAGAGCAAGAAGCCCACCAGGAATAAGCAATGCCGCACAATAATATGTATATATATGCAGAAGATACCCAAAAAGAATGATCATCAGATATAATAGCATAACAAGAAAGACATAATGATCATCAGATATCCAAATACTGAGCATCCAGAAGATCCAAAAAGTATCCAAAAAAACATAGCCAAAAAGTATAACCGGCCGTCAATCCAAAAAGATGTCAATGAAAAGATGCACCAATCAATACAACAACCAACGTCGCTCCAAAAAGATAGCTGCGACGACTAAACTCTAGGAACCCTAGCTGAAAAGGTAGGCCGCTATGGAGCAGGACCAGAGACGTCATCGCGACGGCATGATAAAGCTGAGGTGAGGCTCTGGACAGCAGCATGAATAGACTGCATCAAGCTCTCGAGTCGCGACAGCCGCTCACCATGCTGGGCAAGGGCACCCTCCACGCGATCTAATTGAGCAGAGATCTGCTCCGTGCTGGGAGGAGGAGGAGCCGAGGAGGCGTCGGACTGTAGGCGCCGCTTGACTGAGCGACGAGCTGGGGCAGGAGTCGGTGATGGAGCAGAAGACCCGCTGCGGGTGTCAGCCGACACCTGTGTAGGAGTGTGCGAGAAATCCCGATCTTCTACGTCATCCTCTTTTGGAAGGGTCATCTTCTTGATATTGAGGTCCCTGAATGTGCGACGAGGAATGGGGTGGACCACAATATCTGTAAATCCGCACTCGTGCCCTAATCTAGTAATGAGCCACCCGAACGGAATGGTGTTGCGGTTGTGTGGCAGGGCGTCCAAAATATGATGCAAGATGATGGATGGGAGACACAGGCGCGTACCATGACCGACGTGGTACAACAGATTGACCATATTGGCAGTAAGGTCGGACTTGTTTGTACTGCGGGGATAGACATTGGTGCTGAAGATCTGATGGAGCACACGAAACCTATTAGACATTTCAGATGCGCGGAGAGCACTACCATCGATCCACTCCGGATTTGGACCCCGACATAAGTAGCGAGTCCAATCAGCCCTAAGTGAAGTATCAAGTAGATTGTCATTGGGTTGCGGGGCTGTGGACACGGGAACACCAATGAGGGCGGCTATTGTGTGGGCTGTGACCTGGACGACCCGGCCGCCGACAATAACCTCACATGAGGGAGGGTTGCCAACAGGATTGATGATTTTAGATAGAAATGTATAGACCACCTCGGGATGGGCGACGCCGCCAAAACGAAGTACAGGATCCCACCCAATCTGAGCAAGAAGAGCAGGAATGCCGAAGGGCTCCACGCAGGACTCAGTGACCACTCTCTCATAGATAATGGTGCGTGATTGAAACCGAGAGAGAGAGGCTGGACTCTCAGGCTGAACAGGAGGTGCAGCAGGTGGAGGAGAGCCCTGAGAGGGTCGAGAAGTTTGCAACTTCTTGGTCCTGGCAGTGGTGGATGGCCCAGCTGCCATCTTGGACTTGCCTTTTGGGTCTTTAGGCATGATGTAGCAAGCTTGGAAAGAAGATTCAACCAATGTAGATACCAAGATGGACGGAAAACACTTCAAATCCCTAGGAATGATGATCTGATAGAGGAGAGGGACAGAAGATACCAACCGGATAGCCAAAAAAAATCAAACCACCAGCTTGAAGGATCTTACCGAGGAGATGCAAGGACCTATTGGAGCTGCAAATGGGGATTCAGGAAGACTCAGCTGAACTCTAGACCGTCCGGATGGAAATGCCCTAGCAAAAGGGGCTGAGAAATGAGAGGAAGAGAGAAGAAATGAAAACCGACTGAATAGGGCTCGCGTATTTGACTGTTGATCTGCCGATATTTCCGATTGATCGGACGATGTGTCCGATCCATCGGAAATGCCCCCAGTGGGATTTTCAACACTAAACATTTTTTTTTTTTTCTCTTCAGCAAATGATGTCCAGCTAATTTGATACGAGTGTGAGCATGACAATATCAATAATTACCAACAAAAATGAGGCTAATTCCTCAGATATACCTATAAGCACATGAGTGTCCATTTTGCTAGAATGAGCACACACCGATAGACTTCCGAAGGTGTTCAAACCTTGTGGAATCTAGCGGTTTCGTAAGGATGTCGGCCAATTGTCGCTCAGTTTGAATGTATTCAAGATTAATCAGTTTTTCTTCAACGAGTTCTCTTATAAAGTGATGCCGGATGTCGATATGCTTGGTTCGAGAATGTTGAACCGGATTTTTTGAGATATTAATGGCGCTTGTGTTGTCACAAAAAAGCGTCATTTCATCCTGATTAAGACCATAATCCTTCAACATCTGCTTCATCCAAAGTAGTTGAGCACAGCAACTTCCGGCAGCAATATATTCAGCTTCAGCGGTGGACAAGGAGATGGAGTTTTGCTTTTTGCTATGCCAAGCAACTAGGCAATTTCCGATGTAAAAGCAGCCACCGCTAGTGGATTTTCTGTCATCCATATTTCCGGCCCAATCGGCATCGGAGTACCCTGCAATGATGGTTGAGGTGTCAAAGGGGTACCACAAGCCATAATCAGTGGTGCAGGCCACATATCTAATCACTCGTTTTACAGCAATGAGGTGTGACTCCTTAGGATCGGCTTGAAATCTAGCACACGCCCCTACACTAAAGGCGATATCGGGTCTACTAGCTGTGAGGTAGAGAAGACTCCCAATCATACTTCTATATAGATGTTGATCAACACTAGTGCCAGATAAGTCTTTAGAAAGTTTAATGGTGGTGGCCATAGGCGTGGTGTGTGATCGACCCGAGTCTAACCCAAATCTCTTGACCAAGTCTTTTGCATACTTAGTTTGGTTGATAAAGATTCCATTTTTCAGCTGTTTAACTTGCAATCCTAAGAAAAAATTTAGTTCGCCAACCAAACTCATCTCAAATTCAGATTTCATTAATTCAGCAAATAAGTCAGAGAATTCTTCACAGTTAGACCCAAATACAATATCATCAACATAAATCTGAGCAATGAGAAAGGAATCAGCCGTCCTTTTAACAAATAGGGTTTTATCAACACTCCCCCTAACAAACTGGTGAGCAATAAGAAATTGAGTAAGACGTTCATACCATGCTCGGGGGGCTTGTTTTAACCCATAGAGAGCCTTTTTCAATCGGTAGACTCTTTGAGGGTAACTAGGGTCCACAAACCCTTTTGGTTGTTCAACATAAACCTCCTCATCAAGTATACCATTTAGAAAGGCACTCTTCACGTCCATTTGAAATAATTTGAATTTAAGAGCACATGCTATGGACATGAGTATTCGAATGGATTCGAGTCTAGCTACCGGGGCAAAAGTTTCATCAAAATCAATTCCCTCAATTTGAGAGTACCCTTGAGCCACGAGACGTGCTTTGTTCCGAATCACATTGCCAGATTCATCTGTTTTGTTTTTGAAGATCCATTTGGTTCCAATGACATTTTTCTCATTTGGTCTTTCAACTAGGAACCAAACATCATTTCGGGTAAACTGTTGAAGTTCCTCTTGCATAGCAAGTATCCAAAATTCATCATTGAGATCTTCATTTATATTTTTTGGTTCAATTTTTGAAGTGAAGCATACATGACTGTTGATGGCCTCAAGTTGTCTTCTAGTCTTGACTCCAACATCCGGATCTCCAATGATTTGATTGAGGGGATGATCCTTGACATGTGGAGTATTTCCCGAAGCTATTGAGGCATTGGGAGTGGGAGATTTTTCATCAGGTTTACCTATGTGGCACGGTTCTCCCACTTCATCATCATCAAGTCTTGTGTCTTCCTTGGATTGGTCATCAATGACAACATTTATGGATTCTTGAGTTGTTTTAGTCCTTGTATTGTACACTCTATAAGCCCGACTATCAGAAGCATATCCTAGAAATATTCCCTCATCGCTCTTAGAGTCAAATTTTCCTAAATTTTCTCTATCTCGAAGGATGTGACATTTGCTACCAAAGACCCTAAAGTACTTAATGTTTGGGACTTTTCCATTCCATAACTCATATGGGGTCTTATCTAGGCCAGCTCTCAAGTAGACTCGGTTAATGATGTGACAAGCTGTATTCACTGCTTCGGCCCACAGATTTTGAGCTATATTTTTGCTGTTCATCATGACTGTGGCCATTTCGAGTAGAACTCTGTTTTTCCTTTCTGCTACTCCATTTTGTTGGGGAGTTTTTGGGGCTGAGAATTCATGCTTGATTCCCAAATTTTCACAGAATAGTTCAAAGCGCCCATCCTCAAATTCCCCTCCATGATCACTCCTAATACGTTTAACTGTGCATTCCTTTTCATTGTGGAGTCGTCTCATGAGTTTCTCACATTCCTCGAATGTATCCGACTTTTCTTTCAAAAATACAACCCATGTATACCGGGAATAGTCGTCAACAATAACGAAGAAATACCTCTTACCTCCTTGACTCATTACTCTTGTGGGGCCTACAAGGTCCATATGGAGTAGGTCAAGGGGTTTTGATGTAGCGATGATGGATGTCTTCTTATGTGCTACTTTAATTTGTTTACCTTTCAAGCATTCAGCACATACTTCTTTTGGTTTCTTCCCAATCTTTGGTAATCCTCTCACCAATTTCTTCCTACTTAGCTTAGCAAGGTTCCTGTAGTGGACATGACCAAGCCGTTGATGCCATAATTCAGTATCATCATTAATAGCCATGTGGCATACGGCGGATGGTCCCTCATCACCCTTGTTTTCAATCACATAGCAGTTATCTCCAGTGCGAAACCCTTTTAATATTAATTTTCCAGTTTGGTCCATAATTTCGCACATCTCTTTGGAGAATTTCACGGAATGCTGTTCATCACATATTTGAGAGATGCTTAACAGATTATGTTTCAAACCGTCAACACATAGAACATCCTCAATTTTGGGCAATCCTGGCCCGGTGATGGTTCCCTTTCCAACAATCTTGGCAAGACTCCCATCTCCAAAGGTAACAGACCCACCATCAAATTCAGCATAATCACAGAACTGAGTCTTGTCACCTGTCATGTGTCGGGAGCATCCACTATCAAGATACCACCTAGTGTTTCTTCCGGCTCTAAGGGCTGTATGAATAACTAAGCATTTGTTCTTAACTACCCATTTAGAGACTATCCTTTTTGGAGAACTAGGTTTCTTGGTAGATTCTAGGGATGTCATTGGTTGGGCACAAGTTTTTGAAGTTTTCTCTCTCATCAGCTCCATGGTTTTTTTGTTCAACTGTTTTACCATTTCTAGGAGCTCTTCCATTCTTTTGTCTTTCTTTGGTGGAGTGGGATAATTCTTCCTCATGTTTGGAGTTTGTTTAGGAGGACTCCACATCTGATTCATCCTTTTACCGGTAGGTACAAATTTACCTTTCAAGTTCCGAACCGGATTCTTAAGGACCAAGCATTCAAACTTTAGATGACCAACATCTCCGCATGCATGACATATAGGTGAATTTCTCTTAGTGGTGCTTCCTGATGCATTCCTGGTCTTTTTAGGTTCTGGGTTACTAACCTTAGTTGGCTCATTATATCCTAGCCCCCTTGTGTTCCTACAAGGTTTACCTGACTTAAGGATATCATCAAGTTTTTCTCTACTTTGGGCAAACCTTTCATTGAGTTGACTTTCTTGATTAAGCTGCAAGACTAAACACTGATTTGTAGATTTTGCCTTTTTCAGCTCATCTTCTAGGGTATTAATTTTGTCTTGTGCTGCTTTGTTTTTCTTTTCCAATTCACAGATCTGATGGTAGAATCCGTGGTTTTCTCTCTTCACTTCTTGCATTTCATCAGCCAGTTTGTTGTTTTCAATATTAGCTTGGCTCAACTTCTTGGTAAGAAGGATGCTTTGACGGAATAGCTCATCATAGGCAACTTGCAAACCTTCTTTATCATCCTCGTCATCATCGGAGGATGTCATATTGTGTTCTGATTGCTCATGATCATTATCGCTTTGTAAGTCTGGGACAATCTCAGAAATAGAGGCCATCAGAATTTTAACTGATCCTCTCTCATCACTTTGATCTTCTTCTGTTTCTGAATCAGTACTCCCAAGGTTGTCCCATGTGGCTGCCATAGCTTTCTTTTTGAATTTTTCTTTGGCAGGAGCTTGACATTCAGAGGCAATATGACCATAGCGACCACAGTTGTAGCACTTGGGATCTTTTGGCTTGTTGTAAGATTTTCCTGTATAGCGCTTTTTGTCAAAAGATTTGCTATTCTTGTCAACCCTCTTTCCTTTGTTTTTGAAGAATTTTCTAAATTTCTTGGCCATAAGAGCCATTTCATTCATATCCAATTCTTCATCACTATCAACTTCAGATTCTTGTGTAGTGTGTGAAGTTTTTAGCACGGTGTTTCTACTTTTTGGGGATTTCTTGAAATGAAGTTCATGGGTCTGTAGAGATCCTAGTAAATCTTCTATTTTCATAGTATCAATATCTCTACATTCCTCAATAGTTATGACCTTGGAAGAGAATCGTTCGGGTAAGGATCTTAGAATTTTCCTACAAATGCGCGGGTCCGAAATTCTCTCTCCCAATCCCCACATAGCATTGGTGACATCACTCAAACGGGTGTAAAAGTCCATGAAGTTCTCATGTTCTTCCATTTTCATATTTTCAAACTGAGTTGTCAATAGCTGAAGCTTTGACCTCTTGACTGTACTAGTCCCTTCATGTGTAGTTTCAAGGATGTCCCAAGCTTCTTTGGATGTTGTGCAGTTACAAATTCTTTTGAACTCATCCGCTGAGACGGCACAAAAGATGGCATTGAGTGCCTTAGCATTGCTAATGTATCTCAGTTTTTCAAGATCAGTCCATAAGTCATCAGGTTTGACTGTGGTGGTTGTGACACCCTCTAAGGTAGTGTTCAAGAGGGGTATTTCATATTTGATTTCCACAGACCTCCATGTTGCATGGTCCAATGATTGCAAGAAAACTCTCATCCTTGCTTTCCAATATGCGTAGTTTGATCCATCAAAATATGGAGGCTTGGAAACCATACTGGAATCCCCTTTTGACATGATTTCAAGCTTCTAGAGACGGATCACACTCCGGGCGGTTACGCCTTTGAGGAGGAACCCTCTCTGATACCAATTGAAAATGCGGTATAAGTTTGATTACCGCTGTTGTAGAAGCAAGAAACAAGTTATCTTGTCCTAGAGGGGGGTGAATAGGACACTTTTTAAAATTTCTCAACACAAAATATTCTTAGAGCACTTTCATCAAACATCAGATATGCAAACCATAATAGAAGCCCATGAAAAAGAAGTAAATCAGTTCATCCATTCACCACACAACAAGGGATTTTTATAGTGGTTCGGTTATGTACCTACTCCACTCCCGGCTGATCCACTCACTCCTTGAGTGGCCGGATTTCACTATCACTATGGTTTTAAATGAGGTTAACCATAAACCTTAACAGCCTACAAAAGGACTTACGACTCAACACATGGATTCATCCTTCCATAGGACTAATCCATGACCACTTAGTCCTACACAAGGGCTTGTCCTACTCAAGGACTTGTCCTACGCAAGGACTCTACCGAGTTTGGGTCTTCAAACTCTGAAACCCAAATCTCAACTCGAGGAGGTTTCTTGGACTCGAAAGACTAAAGATACTTAGCTGATTGAGTCCCTTGATGATGCCTTTGTTGAAGATGCTTCAGCTTGTACGGAAGACGTCTTCTTCAGCTCCCTCGATCAGCAACCTTGCTCCGGATGACCCATTGTAGTTTCCAAGGTGAGGGATTGAGGTTAGGTTGAGGCTATTTTGGGATATGGCTTTTATATGAGGAAAGCTTCTACCTAAACCACCATTAATGGCATTGATGACAAGCAAATGTCTATGAGAGGTAGGTCAAGATGCCATTAAAGGGGAGTTGAGTTCATGTTTCAATCCAAGCTTTGAATGCTTAATCAATGTTGGTCAGATCAACATGGATTGAAGAATGAACTCAACAGATCTAAGGGTTTGGAAGAAGGGGATCTCAAGAAGAAGGCTCACTCAAACCCTAGATGGTGCTCAAGGTGTCTTTTGCAAGATCCAACCGAGATCTATAAATAGATTATGCCCTTCAACGGTCAGAAAACGGTCAGCTCGATAGGTTCCGATTGATCGGACATAAGATTTAGTCAAATTTGAATTTTGCTTGAAAACAGGTTCTCCGATTGATCGGACTTGTTTCCGATTGATCGGAACACCCTGTCCGATTGATCGGATAGGTGGTCCGATTGATCGGAATTTCTTCCAGAGAGATGATGCAATTTTTCTGGAAATTCTTCCGATGGATCGTACCTCTGTCCGATGGATCGGAGAGCCCTGTCCGATGGATCGGACAGACCTCCGATTGATCGTAAAAGAGTCCAGAGAGTTTTTCAAAGTTTACTGGACAAATGTACGATTGATCGGACATACTGTCCGATTGATCGGAACAGACTTTCCGATGGATCGGACATACATCCGATGGCTCGGAAAAGTGTCCAGAGAGTTTGCAATGTAACTGGACTATTTTCCGATGGATCGGACACATTGTCCGATTGATCGGACATCTATCGGAATATTCTCCGATGGATCGGGTATGTATCGGAGAGTGCAGACTGAAATATTTTCAATTTTAAGGAACTTTCTGCAACCAAAAACCTATCCATTGCTGCTCTAAATGGAAGGTGAGCTATAGATGGTGCTAAGGGTGTGCCTAGAAGGGACTTGGGCCATCTATAGAAGATTTTATAGGATCAAAGGTTTGGGGAGAAAAGGCTAGAGGCTGACTTGATCTTCGAGAAGCTTCTGTCTTCAGCCGCAAGGGAAACTGTCTTCAGTTGCCAGGGACTCAACGACACACTAACCATGGTAATTGACAAATCTTTGCAGTAACAGCCTCATCAAATACAAGCAGGGGTTACGAGAGCTCTTCACCTCTCATGATTACGAAGAATGGAAAAAGAGAGGGAGGAGAGTAACCTGGAGAATCGAGGAGCTTGTGTTGAGGATGTCATTCTGGGATCGCGTGCGCATTGTATTAGGTATTCTAGAGCCCATTTATGTGGTGTCGAGGAAGGTGGACAATGAGACAAATCCGTCAATGGGGTCGTTATGTCCGTCTATACAACTAATGAAAGAGGCCATCAAGGTTAAATCCCCCAACGCGTATAAGTGGGTCCATGAAATAATAGATGAACGTTGGGAAATGACACTTTCTCACCCACTACATCAGGCTGGTAAGTACTTTTGCAGATTTTTTTGTTTATATGTGATAATGGACGAACGTTGTACTAATATGTAAATATTTTATTTATGTTGGTTTTCAGCGTATTTTCTGAATCCCAAATACCATTATAGCGAAAATCTCTATGAAGACAATTCATTGAAGAAGGCTGTACATGAGGTGTACAATCACTTATTCCCTGACTGTACAGGGAAAGGCACCTTCGGTAGTGAGGTAATTATGTTCCACACTTACATTCTCCATATCTTCATCTCAACCATTTTATACTTTCCCTTGTTGATATATGGAATCAATAGATTGTTAGATTCCACGACGCGGTTGGAACGTTTGGGTGCCTCCCCACGATGGAGTCGAGGAAAACCATGATGGCATGTGAGTTACTGTAGTAAACTTACTTTTCATATTATTTTGAAAATTTTAAAACTAATGAAAGAATTTTATAATACGTAGGTGAATGGTGGTCCATGTATGGGACTGACTGCGAGGTTTTACAGCGACTGGCTGTCCGTGTGCTTGCGCAGACGGTGTCCTCGTCACCTTGTGAAAGAAATTGGAGCACATTCTCCCTCATCCACACAAATAAGCGCAACAAATTGGGGTATGATCGGCTTCAGAAGCTAGTGTATTGTCACTATAATATGAAGCTACGAGAGAGGCTGCTCCGATCCGAAGGAAGAAGAAAAGAACAGGAGGACCCACTGGACCTGATGACGGTTGGGCAACATTCTTTTTTTTCGGAAGAGGAAGACCCGATTTACTAGTGGGTTAGATCGGATGACTTAGATACTTCAGAAGGGCGACCGGAATCGCATGTTGCGATGGAGGCAGCGTCCCAAGGGATCGATGTTGATGCACAAATGGAGCAGCAGAGATCTCCTGACGAGGCATTCGACCCATTGACGAGGAGTCCAGTGGGCAGTCCGCGACAATCATTATCACGTGGGACACGTGGGGGAGAAACATTGTTCGACACTGAGACAGAGACTGATGCGGCAGGTGGATCCAATGATGGTAATGAGTCTGATGACAACGATAAGGGTGATGGTGACTCTAGCAGTAGTAGCGATGATGATGATGATGGAGACGAGGATGGTGGCGATGAGGGTGAGAGTCGGCCTCAGAGGCCTCTGAGCCCTTTCACTGGGGAGGGAGATTTCGATCATGCCACACAGGACCCTGACCACGGTTCTCGTCCGGGAGGATCACGTCCCCGTCTTATCTACAATAAGACATACGAGCGCCAGAGGCTACAGAAGAAAAAACAAACACAAAAGCTTTCTGATTTTGAGGAGGAGTTACTGGCAAAATGCATGAGGGACACAAGCGTTCGTGGGAAGCGAGGTGGCTCTAGTTCTAATTCACGGACGAGGGAAGAAAGCTCGAGTTACATGCCACAACATGGATATGGATCACATACACAAGAGAGTAGCTCGAGTTCTATGCCGCAACATGGATATGCATATGGAGCTGGTGGATATGCGGGGAGCGATTCCAGTAATTACGGATCATCATTTTTCGACTACGGTCAGGACCTCACGTCCGCATATGGGCAGGTATATGGGCAGCAATATGAATATGGAGGGCAGTATGTATACCCAGTAACTCCATCTATGCCCATCCCAGATCCATATCAACCACAGACTGTGGCTATTATACAGTACCCACGGATGGGCGTATTAGTTCAGTTCGAAGAGGATGAGTACCAACGTTATGTCAGGGAATATCTTAATTGGTATCATTCTACTATGACTTGGGTACAATATTGTCGATTTGTGGAGGAGCAGTATTCTTCCCATCTACGTCGAGATAAAGATGATGATTACGAGCCACCCCGTAACTCTATGTGGGTCTAGGCCATAGCCAGTCACGTCATTAATAGGTTTTTTTTTTTTTTTTTTTAATTTCTACTATGGATATCTCCTTTGAATGCATTGGTTGTGTTTTCATACATGTCTTAATACATTTATAAATGTTAAACATTATATTTGAATATGGTTGCCTTACTTCAATCAGACATCGCATAGCTTAGGACTCTATACAAAGGAAACCTATTTTGTGCACTTTTTTTTTTAGATGTTATGAATTAAAAGTGTGTATTAAGGTCATTTTTAACAATACCTGAAGTTTCATTGAAAAATTCAACCATTTCCCCAATGTTTCCCCATGTTTCCCAAAAAGTGCGATACATTATGCAATACAAACGACATATCCCGTGCGATAACCGATACGTATCTGTATCCCAAGGGTGCGATACATTGCGCGATACCGATATTTTGATCATTGCAAACATCATCATCATCATAGACTTGGCTGCTTGTAGGCCAAAATTTCCCGTCAAGATCCCAAAGTTTCAACTTTCATGAAACAAATTCTCTGACGTTCTAAAATCACACTTCATTTCCTCCTCCTAAATACTATTTAGCCTCTCCATGACTTTCATAGCACCAACATGTAATACTTTGTACCATGAGAAATTACAATACCCATACTATGAGTTTAAAAAACTGATAAACAAAATTCCAAATAGAATATTTTGTTTTTCCAAACGACATTGCCAACAATAATGGACGAAAGTAACCCAGACAACATTGCCGACGACGAAGCAAGCTCCAGAGGCAGAGGTGGAACATTAGCTGGTGAGGCTGAAGGGAAGGGGTGCTAACGAAAGGGAATCAAGAGAAGGTCGGAGGGCGGATGAAGAAGAATGAGTGGAGGTTAATAGAGGGCAGAGAAAAGCACATATGAAGAAGAAGGCTAGATTTGACTCGTCTACTTATCCGACGTTGTTCGTCTAAGGTTTTCCTATGGGATGGCTGCCAGTAAATTTCGCAAGGGTGTTTGGCAGGGTGGGAGCAGTAATGGATATCGTCCTTCCCAGAGATAGACACATTGCAGCTCCACGCGGTTTCACGTTTGTACAAATGAGCTCTAAGGAGGAGTTGAGTAGAGCTGTCGAGATGCTCCACGGAGAGAGCTTCAGGGGAAAGAAATTGAGAGTCCAGCGAGCCCGATTCAGACCTGAGATAAATAACAAGGAGACTAGACTCCTCATTTGAATCAGAGACAGGATATATCAGTGGGAGGAAGGGGGAAGCCTCCTTCCCACCCAGTATTTGAGAGCCGACCCACTGTCACTCCGAAAGGTAAGCACACCACCTCGTATAAGGAGGCAATTGTGGGGAAGAAGGCCACAGAGAATCTGCAGGTAACTGATGGGGGCAACTTCAAGTCGCAGATTCTGGATAATTGGAAGTGGTTCGTGGAGAGAAAGTTGTGTGAGTTATACCAGAGGCGATTACACAATCTTGGGATACAGATACGTTGTAGCCAGTGTTTGAAATATCAGTATCGGTTGAGATACAAATACGTAATCGGTTATCGCACAGGATATATCGTTTGTATCAGTTAATTTATCGCACTCTTTGGGAAACATAGGGAAACATTGGGAAAATGGTTGAATTTTTCAATGAAACTTCAGGGATTGTTGAAAAAGACCTTAACACACACTTTTAAATCATAACATCTCAAAAGAAAAGTGTACTTAATAGGTTTCCTTTATATAGGGTCCTTAGCTATGCGCTGTGTGATTGAACTAATGCAACTATATTCAAATTGAATGCATAACATTTAGAGTGTCCATGATGATTATTTCATTAAACACTTCTAAATACTTCGAAATTAGTCTCAAATGACAGCTGCTTGAAGGGAAATTTCAAAAAAAAAATTAATGTTTTAATAAATTTTTTTATAAGTTTTAATTAAAAATGATTTTTATTTTTCGAAAATCGAGAAGGGCTTAACAAATCAGTAGATCAGCCCTATGATTGATTTCATGTTTGGAATGCGAAATTGCAAGCAATTTGGGAGAAATTGGGGAAGTTTTTTGTTTCCCCCCAATTTTTCCAAATTGGACCACCTACAATCAAATTTTGAAATTAAAGTGTATGTGATGATCATTTCATCAAATACTCCTAAAAACTTCGAAATCATTCTCAATTGACAGCTAGTTGAAGGAAATTTTCGAAAAAAAACATGGAGAACATAAATAATCAATAGATAACGAAATCAAAACTTCAACTCCATGATTTTTCATGCAAAACATGAAGAACCAATGGATTTTTAACCATTTGACACTGATTTAACACAATTTCAACAAAAAAGGGGATTGAAAATTGAAAATGCTCATCAGATCGAACATGTGGGATATATCAACACTACCTATGCGTTTCGTACTGTACAAGTGGGATACAAGATACATCATGGGATATATCGGCTGACATCGTCGATATTTAAAACATTGTTTGTAGCTACAACTAGAGAAGGAGCGGCAATCCCTCAACTTAGAAAGTGGCTGGATGATTGTTGCAGGTTGACTCCAACAATGTACACCACTAAACCAATAACAAACTTTGGATCCGTCTGAGTTCGACAGTGAACCAGGATCTCCTAGTCATGGTGGCGTCCTTCACAGAGACGATCCTATCCTCTTCATATAGTGGTGGGAGGAATTTTCCTCTTTCGACAACAAAGATAAATGGGTTCTGCTTTGGGTGGTCCCTTTGGAATTCTGCTTTCAAGAGTTTTTCGTAGCAGCAACTTCGTGCTTGGGAGAGATCGTTGAATTGGATCTAAAGACAAAGCTGGGGGAGGAGGTTGGGGTAATTTGGGCTTGTGTTCAACGAAAAAAGGGAACTGTCTTCCTAGGCAACATCTTAGTGCTCGTTTGTGACAGGAGATTGCTTTTGCCTGTTCAGAGAGAAGAAAAACCTGGATGTATACAAGATGGGTATTTGTGGAGACTAAGGGAGAACGACTCATCGTCGGACAACCATGTTTGTAGCTCCAATGCAAATGATGTAGCATGGATGCGGTTCTTCGCAGGAACATCGATCGTAGGAGAGAGGACATGGAAAGATCTCATTGGAAGGGAGGGGTTGGTGGGGAATTTTCGAATGGTATTGCGACACGTATCGTTTCATGATCCAAATGCGGCTTCTTCGAACCTCAAGCTCGTTGTAGGCTTGGTCTCCGAACCTGCTGGGTATCCTGAGCTGGTCAACACCTGTCCTAGGTCGGATCTGAACCCAGACACGCGTCAGCTCTCTCCTTCGCAAGAAGACCCCAGCTATCTTCCTTCAGTCTAGGATGTTGAAATCGCTTCTGGGGGAGAAACGTGTTCGGATATTCAATGGCAAGATTGTGCGACTCGTGCGATCGTCGAGTTGGGGCCGCTGCCACGTGCGAGATCTACTATTCCCCCCGCACATTCGTTGGATGCAATCACACGCACAATAACTAATATAAATACCACACATTTGCCAGAGTTGGTTTTATGCGAGAGCCCCCCGAGAACCTTGGTTTTAAAATCTGCATATGCGGCTTTGCTAAGGGAACCCCCCTTCAAAATCTCTCGTAGGGGACTTCACAGGAACTCGAAGTCCCTTCCTTTCCAACTAGCGCGGTGCTAGACCAACCCCGGAACAATGGGAGGGAAGACGATCTTAGGGAAGAAAGAGCGGAAGACTGTTGGGTGATAACAGAATGTGGAAGCGATCTCGTTTTGTCTCGAGATAAAGTTGGCTCAGTACCTGAGGAGACTGCCCTTACAAAAGTAACTGGAGAAGGGGACCTGTTCCAGGAGGCCCTTAATGTCAATCCACTCTACGCTGAGAAGATGCAAGCTGAGGCTGAGCACCTTTAATCATCTCTGGTTCCGACATGACGAGATGTGAATAGAGTTGCAGATAACTTGTCGGCAGAGCAACATCAATGGGCCAAAGATGACATGGAAAGGGTAGGTGGCCTTGTGGGAATGTCCTACAGTGTCAGTGACGACAATGTCCACGCTTTTTTCCAATTCGCCATTTCTAGGGCTGCTCAGTACTTTCAGAAGACTCAGGCGCTGAAGTCCAAGAATCCCAAGGGCTCGCGGGAACTCATTCGCTCCATCAATTACAATTCAGCTTCTAGACAATCTGGAGGCAAAAGGGTTAGGTTGGGCAGAATAGTTGATCAATGATCATACTGTCTTGGAATGTCAGGGGGCTGGGAAGTAAGTACAAAAGGGCTAAGGTAAAGAAAATTTGCGGCACGGAAATGGTCGAAATCATCTCAATTTAAGAAACAAAGCTTTAGAACATTGACAGAAGCTTGTTGGATTCAATCTAGGCGTTAAAGGACAAGGACTGGGCTGCGCTGAATGCTTTAAGGTCTGCAGGGGTCTTTGCGTTGGGTGGAAGACTAATAAGATGGAAGAGTTTGGATATCTATTCTGGGATCTTCTCTATCTTTGTCCTGTTGTGTGATGTCTTTTCTGGTTTCACCTGGGTTTTCACGGTAGTTTATGGTCCCTGTGTGTATAGTGCGAGAGAGTAATTTTGGTCAGGCACAAATGAGAGGCTCCTTGGTGCATAAAGGGTGATTTTAACATCGTCCGATTCCCTGATGAAAAATCAAAAGGGGGAAACGTCTCCAGAAGTATGCTCAGTTTCTCGGTGGGAGGTGCAAATTCACGCGGTCTAATGGACAAGCAAACCCCTTGATGTCGCGGCTAGATAGATTCTTGGTTTTGTAGACTAGATCAAGAGTTATCCCTTGGTTAGTCAGTTTGGGCTTCCGAGAATTGCCTCTGATCACAGGTCTATTCTGCTAGAAGTTGGGGAAGACAACTGGGCTCCAAAACCCTTCATATTCGAATAAGCTTGGTTAGAGGTCGACGGCTTTAAAGATTTTGTCTCCGAATGGTGGTCTAACTTCTCAATTGAAGGCTATGCTAGTTTTAGACTAGCTAGAAAGCGATGTTGAAAGAGAATATGAAGTTGTGGAAGTTAAAGGTGCTGGGAAAGAGGGAGGAAGAGTTTAACAAGCTGGTTGAAGAGATTCACGATCTGGACTTGTTTGAAGAGGATAGGGATCTACTAGAAGAAGAGACATTGTGACGCAGGGAGGGACGTGGTGAGGTCAAGGTGTCCCATAACGGTAATGGTGGCCGTTACGGCCACCACCACCGTTACCGTTACGATACGGGCCGTAATGGCTGTTATGGACCCCGTGTCGGCCGATACGGCCCTTTTTTATTTTTTTTAAAAATCTGTTATAGGACCGTTACTGGCCGATACGGGGCCGTATCGGGCCGATACGGGGCCGTATCGGTCCGATACGGGCCGTTACGGGGCCGTTACGGCCCGTTTTTTCTGTAACGGCTGTTACGGCCGTTTTAACCCCGTAACGTGTAACAGTCATGACCGTTTCCGTTACGTATCGGCCGATACGGCCGATACGTAACCGTTTTGGGATACCTTGGGTGAGGTCGATCACCGTCTTCCTCACCGGATAACTACTCCGAATTCACAGAGCTTCCAGGACTCCTCAACCAGACTTCCTCGAATCCACGAGAAGAAAAGTGGGAAAAACCAAGAGTTTATTGAATAATATGAATGATCTCTTTAACAACGATTAGAATGTATTTAAAAAGCCTAGAAAACCTTAAACAAACCCTAATTGCATAAGAAAAGAATCCTAATTAAAAAAGGAAACAAAATCTGAAAAATCGCACAAATTGTATAAGTCTGTCAGTGGCACCTAAGGTGGTACCAAAGGTCAAGTATTCCACCTGCCCACGAGAAGCGATTCAAGCCGGCTTATCCTCAGCACAATACACCAGAACAACGTCAGACTCCAGAAAATAGAGATTGTTACTACTGTGGGAAGCCAAGAAACCTAGCTGCGAGGTGTTTTAAGAAGTTAGAAGATGAAAAAGTGGCAGCTCCGCGCGTGGAGAATTGGACTCAGCAACCTCAGCAGGCACTAAAACCAACACAACCTGCCCACCCTCCAACGTAGAGAATAGAGACATCGAGCTCAAATTAGAAAAATCAAGGATGTCTTTTGCCATGGCATCGCCAAACGAAGTGGAAGAAGAACCTCGAGCAGTCGAAGGTACCATTTATATTCATAATGTTCCTGCAGTAGTTTTGTTTGATAGTGGCACGTCTATTTCTTTCATCTCTGTATCTGTGCTGGCACAATTAGATCTCCAGATTGATTGCTTAGATGAGACAGTTGTAGTAGCTACCCTTATAGGTCGGATCGTGGAATTGAGAAAAGTATGTTGAGAATGTCCTTTAACTATCGACAGAGTCACCTTCAAGGCTGACCTGATAGTGATGAATATGAGAACGTTCAATGTGATTCTATGCATGGACTGGCTTTCTAAACATTATGTTAGCTTGGATTGCCACACTAGGACCATCTCTTTAGCCCTCGTTGGCAGAGACCCGTTAGTTTTCTAGGGCAAGCGAAGGAAGGAAGTGACTGAATGCTTGATGAGCGTAGTAGAAGAGGAGTTGCCCGAGCTATCAATTGATCGAATTCCTGTAGTGGCAGAGTTTCTTGAAGTCTTCCAGGATATTCCTGGATTGCCTCCTGAGCATGAGGTAGATTTCATCATTGACCTCATGCCAGGCACATCTCCCATAGCTCTGCCCGTGCATCGAATGGCACCAATAGAATTGCAAGAGCTTAAGGTACAGTTAGAAGAACTCCCGGACCAAGGATTTATTCGCCCAAGTGTTTCACCCTGGGCCACTCCCGTCCTATTTGTGAGGAAAAAGGATGGTTCACTTCGGTTGTGTATAGATTACAGGAAGTTTAACCAGGCCACCATCAAGAATAAATATCCTCTACCGCAAATAGATGACCTTTTCGACCAATTGAGAGGAGCGAAATTCTTTTCCAAGATTGATTTGAGGTCCGGGTACCATCGGCTACGTGTTAGGAAGGAAGATATCCCAAAGACCGCATTCAGATCGAGATATGGTCACTATGAATTCTTAGTTATACCGTTTGGATTAACAAATGTGTTTATAGACTTGATGAATCGCGTATTCAAGCCTTATCTAGACAAATTTGTAATTGTGTTTATCGATGACATCTCAATTTATTCCAAGAGTGAGGAAGAGCACGTTGAACACCTAAAAGTAGCCCTGAAGACACTGAAAGACAATCGATTGTACGCCAAGCTTAAAAAGTGCGACTTCTGGAAGGAAGAAGTGAAGTTCCTTGGTCATGTTGTGACACACAAAGGTATAGCAGTAGACCAGTCCAAAGTAGATGTTGTTTGGCACTGGAGCCAACCGACTACCGTCACAGAAGTTCGAAGTTTTCTTGGTTTAGCCGGATATTATAGGTGATTTATCAAGGAGTTCTCAAAAATCGCTTGCCCTTTGACAGAGCTTACTAGAAAGAGTGTTCGATTGAGTGGAGCGATAAGGCCGAAAAAGCATTTCAGACCTTGAAAGAATTACTAACATCAGCTCCAATTCTCACCCTACCAGAAGGAGTCGAATATGTGGTCCATACTGATGCGTCAAGAGCCGGACTAGTGTGTGTATTAATGCAGAAAGATAAGGTGAAAGCCTATGCTTCTCATCAGTTGAAGACACATGAACAAAATTATCCTACGCACAATTTAGAGTTAGCCGCAGTGATTTTTGCACTAAAAATATGGAGGCACTACCTATATGGCGAGCAATTTAAATTGAATATGGATCACAAGAGTCTGAAGTATTTGTTTCAACAGAAGGATCTAAATATGCGACATCGTCGTTGGATGGAAACGTTGAAGGATTTTCATATTGAACTGTGCTACAATCCGGGCAAGGCTAATGCAATAGCTGATGTGCTCAATAGGAAGAAAGCCCATGAGAAAGCAATGCCATGTATGGTTAAGAAGCGGGAAATGTTAAGCTTTATTAAGGACTTCAAGGTTAAGTTGAACTTAGGAGGACGTAAGGCGTGCCTGAGCAATGTTATAATAGAACCAGCGTTGATATGGAAAATTATTGACACCCAAAGTCAAGACGAAGATCTAGAAGAAGTGGTAGCCAAGGAAAAAGATGCGGAAAGCGACAAGGATTGGCGAGTAGGATCCGATGGAGGAATTTGTTTTCGCGATCGCCTATATGTACCAGACGACCTAGAATTGAAGTGTGAAATAATGGAGGATGCGCATAGATCTAAATTAACGATTCACCCGGGAAGCACGAAATGTATCAAGATATGAAGAGGCAATACTAGTGGAATAACATGAAGCACGAAATTGCATAATATGTTAAAATGTCTCACGTGACAGCAAGTGAAGGCCGAACACAAGAAACTAGGTGGATTATTAAACCAACCAGAAATCCTCACTTGGAAATGGGAACATATCTCGATGGATTTCATTACAGGATTACCACGATCAAATAAGAAACATGATATGCTATATGGGTTATCGTGGATCGCCTCACTAAGTCTCACTTTGTTTCGACCCGAGTATCTGCCCCTGTATCAGAATTGGCAGAGTTGTATGTGAAAGAAATAGTGCGTTTGCATGGTGTGCCAGTATCAATCATTTCAGATAGAGATTCGCGTTATACGTCCTCCTTGTGGTCAAAGATGCAAGCGATGGGTACCTCTCTTATTCCGACCCGAGTATCTGCCCCGGTATCAGAATTGGCAGAGTTGTATGTGAAAGAAATAGTGCGTTTGCATGGTGTGCCAGTATCAATCATTTCACATAGAGATTCACGTTATACGTCCTCCTTGTGGTCAAAGATGCAACAAGCGATGGGTACCTCTCTTAGGTATAGTACAACTTTTCACCCCCAGACCGATGGTCAGACCGAGCGAGTGAATCAAATATTGGAAGATATGTTGAGAGCTTGTGTGCTTGATTTTAAAGGAAGATGGGAAGATTATTTACCCCTTGCAGAATTCACTTACAATAACAGTTACCAAGCAAGTATAGGAATGGTACCTTTTGAAGCTTTGTATGGCCGCCCATGCCGTACGCTACATTGTTGGGCAGAAGTTGGAGAACGTAGTTTAATTGGACCAGAGATTGTGCAGCTCACTTCGGAGAAGATAAAAATTATTCATAAACGATTACAGACAGCCCAGAGGAGGCGGAAGAGTTATGCAGATACCAAACGATGAGATCTTGAGTTTAAGGAAGAAGACTACGTATTCCTGAAAGTATCGCCAATGAAGGTTTGGAAAGAAAGGAGAGCTAGTGCCATGTTTCATAGGCCCATTTGAGATTTTACAGCGTGTTGGAGAAGTAGCATATCGTCTCGCTCTGCCCCCTCAATTGTCGAATGTGCATGATATTTTCCATATATCAATGTTAAGAAAGTATAAGTGAGATGATTCCCATGTGATTGAGTGGGAGAAGATTGAAGTTCAAGATGATGCATCCTATGTAGAGGAACTAGTGTGTATTCTAGATCGAAAGGAACATGTACTTCGCACCAAGGTCATCGTTCTAGTAAAAGTTCTCCGGTCGTTCCATGGCGAAGAAGCGATGTGGGAGAGCGAAGAGGAGAAGAGGGAGTACCCTAAGCTTTTCGTCGATCCATCCTAGGTAAACTTCGAGGACGAAGTTCATTTTTTTAAAGGGGGGTGGAATGTAACACCCCGTATTTGTTTGTTTTAGATTACAATTCGATTTATCTATGTATTTAGACTTTTATATAATTAACGCAAATTTTAAACTTGATTAACTCATATCAAATCATATGTAGGGAATCAGAAGGAAGTTCTTTTGTAAAAGTTGTTTAAAATAATCCCTAAAACAGTATAAAATCATTAGATTTTGCAAAACTCGCCATTTCACGTTAATTACGAAAATGCCATTAAGTTAAGGCCCCACTTTCAGAAAGCTAATTTCTCATGATCAGTTTAGTTCCAAACCTTGTGTAAATTCTATTTGGCCCAAAATAACCATACACGTCAAATTTCAACTCCCTGATCATAATATAAGTGGTCCAATCAGAAAATGGCTAATAGACGACCCACCTCAACTCGGATACGCCCAATTTTTCACGTCAGCGGCTAAATCCGTGTTGCCTACTTGTGGGATGGAGCAGATTGTTCCAATCCACCTCAATGGACCCCGCGCGTGAAGGATAGCCTAAACGGACAGGTTCCGTAAGGTGTCAACACGAAAAAAAAAAAAAACCGAAGTCGTCTTCTTCGTTATGCTGCGACAACATCTGCACAACCGACCCGGTCGATCTCCACTATCCTCTAGCCTGGGCCCCACAACCCAATCTGAACCGTTCATCAGGACCCCTCACCCAAATCGTGCCCGTTGAAATCTTGTAACCAAACGTTGTTTGTACATCCCACTCCGAATTGCTGATTTTAAACCAAGAAACCAAGATCCAGATCATCCGAGGATCCACTTTTGCATGGACGTTCCAGATCTCGTTTTTGGTTATGTGGAACTCACTTAGCATTCCAACAGCTCCTATGCGGATTCTATTGCAAGAAAGGAATCTGAATCCCTCTTTAACTAAAGCTATATTCTTCCGCTCTTCGTTAGCAACCGACCGACCGAGGGACCTATGTTAAGTTCCTGTGATGCCGTTCCTCCTCCAACAAACTCATACAGAGAGACTATCATGAGAGAGAGAGAGAGAGAGAGAGAGGCTCCACGGTAGATAGATAGAGAGAGAGAGAGAGAGAGAGAGAGAGAGAGAGAGAGAGGGCTCCACGGGTAGATAGATAGAGAGAGAGAGAGAGAGAGAGAGAGAGAGAGAGAGAGATCTTGAGTAGAGGGAGAGAGGGCTCCACGGGTTGCTACCGCTAGACCCACTTCCAAAGAAGAAGAAGAAGAAAGAAAGGAAGAAGAAGGAAAGAGAGAGAGGAAGAAGAAGAGAATCGGGTCAAGCCGAGTCGACTCGGCTGGAATTTCGAGTTTAGCAGTCGTGGTGAAAGGTAAGGTCCGTATAATCCTAAATTTGTTTCCTACATCTAACCTAACCCTAGTCCTAGGTGGAATTCCTAATCCTAGGTAATCATAACAATAAAAAAAATATCAATCTATACCCTAACCTTGTGGTTTACATTAAACATATTAGGGTTTGGAACTAAAGAGAAGTACACGACCTTAACAATGTCCTAGCTCATCCAACCTCAAGATGCGAGGATTTCCTTTAAGCCTAGTTACGATAATATTGTATTTTTTTATGATTTCATGCTTAAAATTTAGGGTTTTGTTGTATGAATGCTTGAAACCCATGTTTGTTGAATTCTTTCCATGTCAACATGCATATGGTATGAAATCCCTTGATGTACTTACATTGAATTTTTGTTTTACATGGACCATGAGCTATGTTGGGTGTTTGGGATAAAAATCATGCTTAATTACATGTGTATGTGAGACTGTGCAAACCATGCTTGATTTTACCTGTTTACATGCCTATGACGAATACGATGAGTCATATGTGATGTAACACGAGATTTATGTATGTGGATGTCACATTAATGGAAACCCTTTGCCCCATGTAAGATATAATCATATGTGTGGAAAAGGATTGACCTGTAAGGGGTTGTATGGTATGTTTTGGCAAGATCGTATATGTAATATTTGTGATTTGCCAAAGGATCTAAGTATGGATGTGTATGAAAGATTATTGAAGAATTTATGTTAATTGTGTGCCATATGTAGTGTCAATGTGTCATGACTAAGATGTGTATGCCTCTTCACGGTTGGCCCCCGTTGAAGGGAAACGACTATTCTACGTCATGGTGGTAGAGGTGGGCAACGATCCGGGCCGAGCTGAGTTAGCCCTAGTTTGGTTTGGTTTGTTTTTGGACCACCACAGTTTGTGGATCGGTTTGGTTTGGGTTTCGGGCCGACCTATGCGGCCCGAGTTTGGTTTGCTCCAGAAAAATCTGGTTCGAGCCGGGATCGGCTTGGTTGAAAATTTCGAACCGGGCCGAGCCGAGTTCAAACAGACAGTGGCTTTTTTTTTCTTATTCACTTAAATAGAAAAGAATTTAAAAAGTTAGAAAAAAAAAGTACAAACATATCTTACTATATGATGTTTAACATCCTCCAAAAGAGTGCACCTTCAAAATAGACATGTAAGAGTATTTTCCAAACAAAAGTACACAAGCATAATCTTACAAGTGCAAGGAAACAGTGTGCATTCATGTATAAGTATTATGTATTATCCATGTCATCATGTATATGTATTATGTATTATCCATGTCATCCATCTGTTTTACATATCATTTTAGGACATGATGGAATCATATCCAAAGCTCAAGTGGATCACACCACAGGAAACAGTGTGCTTATAATCTACCAGCCGAATCAAATCGAGCTGAATCAAATCAAGCTTCGAACCGAGCCGAGCCAGAATTGCCCTAGTTTGAGTTTGGTTTGTTTTTTCAAACGAGCTTGACTCGGAGGCTTGGTTTGGTTTGAACTTCCATTCGAACCAATCCAAGCCGAGCTTTTTCGAACCAATCCGAGCCGAGCTTTCGAGCTGGCTTGGTTTGTGCCCACCTCTACATGGTGGACCATGGGATGGGGTAAAGAGTGACTATTTGCAATGCCCCGGGTTTTCAGCATAAATTATTTTATTTATCTATTTATCTATTTCATTATTTAATTTTTATTTGACTTTTTAAACTTGAAAAAAATCATATTAAATCATCTGTAGGGAATCAGAAGGGGGTTCTTTTAAAAAAGTTGCTTTGAGTAATTCTTAGAATAGCATAGAACTGTTAGATTTCACAAAACTCACCGTTTTACGATAATTATGAAAATGCCACTAACTAAACCCCACGATTTAAGTCAACTAGTTTCCCACGTTCCATTTAACTCGAAACTTCAGGTGAAGCCTATCAAGCCCAAAATAACCGTACACGTTGAATTTCAGCCCCTCAATCATAGTACGAGTGGCCCAATCAGAATACGGCCAATAGACGGCTCATCTCAACTCAGAACCGTCCCAAATTTCATGACAGCGGTTAATATTATGTTGCCGACCTATTTGTCGAAGCAAATGAACTGAATCCATTGCAGTGGATCCCTCGTACAATGTGCATGGCCTCTCTAAATTTCACCTAGACCTTCTTGTGGGCCCCATCTACCCTCTCAACAGTCCACATTCAATCAAGTTCAAGGAAAGAAGAGAGGGAGGAATCTCTACTCTCTCTTAACCGAACTAGGAAACCGGATCCGTCTGCATTCCCCATCTATAAGACCTCCATCCGTCACTGAGTTGATCGCGAGCAACTCACGTCCTCTTGGGATGGTGTTTTAAAATACCACCCAGATATTGCAGGTGACAAGCCAATAGGCGAGCCCGAACTGTTGGGCGAGGAATACGATGGCTCGTGGCAGCAAATGGTGGACAATGAGGCTGAGATGGCGTGAAGATGCTTCGCCTAGCTTCTTTAATAAAGTAGATTTATTTTCCTTTGAACATATAATAAGTCTCTCGTGGAGACAATAAGTTGGAACGTTTGGTTAGACATGCTTTATTTTCTTACATTGAATTGGAACTTATAATAGAAAATTTATGGAATAAGAACTTTTATTTCCGTCATTATGCTATGAATGTTATGGAGATGTGAAATATCGGTAAGTGTGTGGAAACATATCCCTAACACACATGAGTTAACACCTGGAAACTCGACCCTTCGTGTTATTCACGAGTCGAAATTTCGGGGCGTTACACTATTGGTCGTGAACATCATTGAAAGGGCTAGATTTTAAATTTACTTAAATAAAGGTGAAACTAATCATGCATTTATTTACCCATCGGGCGATATAATAGAGAAAGTGTGCATAAGGCCTGTTTCTCTCGCTATCTAGTGAAAGTGTGCAAAATGCCCGTTTTACTAGTTGGGTTTTGGTGTATGGGAAGGGTAGAGTAATTTCCGTCCTAAGTAGAACCTCTAGTGACTAGTGGCTAGTGAGAAGAGTGGAGTAATTCTCGTCTCATCTGGTCAGGGTGCTTTAGCCAGAGCATGCATATCATACATCGTATTAAATAAGATTTTCTCATGTGTGTTTTGATCAGTGTTCGAAGTTTCGGTATCGCTACAAGTTTCGCTAGCCGGGGATACGGAAACAATATTGATATCGCCGATAATATCGTTGATAACCGGAAATGTGGGGAAAATGGTGGAATTTTTCAGTGAAACCCCAGGAGATGATAAAATACACATATTTGCATATTTAGGAGAAAAAATTGCATACGTAATATGTTTCTATTTAATAGGAGCCTAAAAGCATGTGCTACTATAAAAAATCAGTCCAACCATCTCATCCATCCCATCTATCCATCCAATATCTAACCTTTCATCCAAACATCCATTGATATTTCAGAATATTGGCAACACATGATATTTCCCAACAAATTATTAACAACTAAAAAAGAAACTAAAGATTATGGTCTCATTATTACCATGTTGCGATAATGATAATATCGTGATATTATTAATATTATTGTCAACAAATTGAATACTACATATAACCATGCGCCCATAAAAAAGTATGAAATGAAAATTTTTTAATATACAAATTTTTAACAATATTGATACATTGGCGATATTATTGAAATATTGCAAATACATTGACGAACACCTAAAATTTACACAATAAAAAATATTGGCGATACACCACCTGTATCAATGCATTGGCAATACAAACAATGCCTGGAATTTATCCAATTGAAAAAATTGATGATATCGACACATTGGCGATATTTAGTGACACATTGCCGATACCTAGATTTTTTTTTATACTATCAGTGTTATCGGTATCGCTAAGCTAGAAATAGAGATAATATCGGGGAAATTTCGATAATATTGGAGATAATTTAAACACTGGTTTTGATTGGGTATGATCATTGTGCTTGAATATTATTATGTTATTCTTAGAGGGTAATCCTCACTGAGTTGATCGCGAGCAACTCACGTCCTCTTGGGATGGTGTTTTAAAACGTCAACCCAAATATTGCAGGTGACGATCTAGTAAATGAACCCGATTTGCAAGGTGAGGAATATGAAGGTTCGTAGCAACAGATGGCGGACGACGAAGCTAGAATGACCTGAAGATGAATTTTATTTGTTTTGCTTCCATTCTTTAGATTAGTTTTGATTTACGTACAAACTTGTAATAAGTCTTCCATGGGAAGACAGAGAGTGAAACATTTTGCTTAGTATGAATTTTAAACAACATGTTTGAGAACGTAGAATAGAAATCTATGGAATAAGAACTTTACTTTCCATCATTATGCTATGAATGCCATGAATATACGAAAGACAGATAAAAGTGTGGAAATATGTGCCTAACATATTCAAGTTAACACCCGGAACTCGACCCATCGTGTTATCCATGAAAGTCGAAATTTCAAGGGCGTTACATTAAATAAGGAAATAATTCACTCAAGCCTATTTATTAGGTTCAAGAAATGCAACATTTACTTTCCTTTTTAAATCTACTTTTTAAGAAAAAGAAAAAATAAAATAAAAAACAAGTATTTTAAAAAACACTTAATTATTCCTTTCCTCTCCCTTGCCTATCTTCCACTTTATATTCTTGCGTATCTTGAAACAATGAGGAAGATGACCTCTTGCCCTAGTCCATAAGTATGGTCTCACCCACATATTACGAGTTTCCGTATGTGAAAAAGTAATGTTTCACCATAGGTGTGGATGTACAAATGGGTGAGAGAGAGCTTACATGGAGCAATTTGAAGTGGAGCGATCCAACTTGGAGCAATAGCACATGTTAGGGTTAGAAGCCAATGCTTCTACAAGTGCACCTCTCTCTCTCTCTCTCTCTCTCTCTCTCTCTCTCTCTCTCAAAATACACTAAGTGCACTTGTGAGTCAATAGATCTAAGCAAGGGCAATGCTATCATAAAGACCATGGTGAAAACATGTTTTTGAATGTATCCAATGTATCAACATCATCATAGGTCCATCTTCTTCTTTTCATAGATTTGTTCGGATAACAGTTTGGTAAGTTCATGCAATGATCAAAATATCGGTATCGCGCAATGTATCGCACCCTTGGGATATAGATACGTATCGGTTATCGTACGGGATATATCGTTTGTATCGCACAATGTATCGCACTTTTTGGGAAAAATGGTTGAATTTTTCAATGAAACTTCAGGTATTGTTAAAAATGACCTTAATACACACTTTTAATTCATAACATCTAAAAAAAAAAGTGCACAAAATAGGTTTCCTTTGTATAGAGTCCTAAGCTATGCGATGTCTGATTGAAGTAAGGCAACCATATTCAAATATAATGTTTAAAATTTATAAATGTATTAAGACGTGTATGAAAACACAACCAATGCATTCAAAGGAGAGATCCATAGTAGAAATTAAAAAAAAAAAAAAAAAACCTATTAATGACGTGACTGGCTATGGCCTAGACCCACATAGAGTTACGGGGTGGCTCGTAATCATCATCTCTATCTCGACGTGGCTGGGAAGAATACTGCTCCTCCACAAATCGACAATATTGTACCCAAGTCATAGTAGAATGATACCAATTAAGATATTCCCTGACATAACGTTGGTACTCATCCTCTTCGAACTGAACTAATACGCACATCCGTGGGTACTGTATAATAGCCACAGTCTGTGGTTGATATGGATCTGGAATGGGCATAGATGGAGTTACTGGGTATACATACTGCCCTCCATATTCATATTGCTGCCCATATACCTGCTCATATGCGGACGTGAGGTCCTGACCGTAGTCGAAAAATGATGATCCGTAACTACTGGAATCGCTCCCCGCATATCCACCAGCTCCATATGCATATCCATGTTGCGGCATAGAACTCGAGCTACTCTCTTGTGTATGTGATCCATATCCATGTTGTGGCATGTAACTCGAGCTTTCTTCCCTCGTCCGTGAATTGGAACTAGAGCCACCTCGCTTCCCACGAACGCTTGTGTCCCTCATGCATTTTGCCAGTAACTCCTCCTCAAAATCAGAAAGCTTTTGTGTTTGTCTTTTCTTCTGTAGCCTCTGGCGCTCGTATGTCTTATTGTAGATAAGACGGGGACGTGATCCTCCCGGACGAGAACCGTGGTCAGGGTCCCGTGTGGCATGATCGAAATCTCCCTCCCCAGTGAAAGGGCTCAGAGGCCTCTGAGGCTGACTCTCACCCTCATCGCCACCATCCCCGTCTCCATCATCATCATCATCGCTACTATTGCTAGAGTCACCATCACCCTTATCGTTGTCATCAGACTCATTACCATCATTGGATCCACATGCCGCATCAGTCTCTGTCTCAGTGTCGGACAATGTTTCTCCCCCACGTGTCCCACGTGATAATGATTGTCGCGGACTGCCCACTGGACTCCTCGTCAATGGGTCGAATGCCTCGTCAGGAGATCTCTGCTGCTCCACATGTGCATCAACATCGATCCCTTGGGACGCTGCCTCCATCGCAACATGCGACTCCGGTCGCCCTTCTGAAGTATCTAAGTCATCCGATCTAACCCACTGGTAAATTGGGTCTTCCTCTTCCGAAAAAAAAGAATGTTGCCCAACTGTCATCAGGTCCAGTGGGTCCTCCTGTTCTTTTCTTCTTCTCGGAGCAGCCTCTCTCGTAGCTTCATATTATAGTGACAATACACTAGCTTCTGAAGCCGATCATATCCCAATTTGTTGCGCTCATTTGTGTGGATGAGGGAGAATGTGCTCCAATTTCTTTCACAGGGTGACGAGGACACCGTCTGCGCAAGCACACGGACAGCCAGTCGCTGTAAAACCTCGCAGTCAGTCCCATACATGGACCACCATTCACCTACGTATTATAAAATTCTTTCATTAGTTTTAAATTTTTCAAAATAATATGAAAAGTAAGTTTACTACAGTAACTCACATGCCATCATGGTTTTCCTCGACTCCATCGCGGGGAGGCACCCAAACGTTCCAACCGCGTCGCGGAATCTAACAATCTATTGATTCCATATATCAACAAGGGTAAGTATAAAATGGTTGAGATGAAGATATGAAGAATGTAAGTGTGGAACATAATTACCTCACTACCGAAGGTGCCTTTCCCTGTACAGTCAGGGAATAAGTGATTGTACACCTCATGTACAGCCTTCTTCAATGAATTGTCTTCATAGAGATTTTCGCTATAATGGTATTTGGGATTCAGAAAATACGCTGAAAACCAACATAAATAAAATATTTACATATTAGTACAACGTTCGTCCATTATCACATATAAACAAAAAAATCTGCAAAAGTACTTACCAGCCTGATGTAGTGGGTGAGAAAGTGTCCTTTCCCAACGTTCATCTATTATTTCATGGACCCACTTATACGCGTTGGGAGATTTAACCTTGATGGCCTCTTTCATTAGTTGTATAGACAGACATAACGACCCCATTGACGGATTTGTCTCATTGTCCACCTTCTTCAACACCACATAAATGGGCTCTAGAATACCTAATACAATGCGCACGCCATCCCAGAATGACATCCTCAACACAAGCTCCTCGATTCTCCAGGTTACTCTCCTCCCTTTCTTTTTCCATTCTTCGTAATCATGAGAGGTGAAGAGCTCTCGTAACCCCTGCTTGTATTTGATGAGGCTACTTCAGGCGATATAATTTGTGGCGAATCGCGTAGCCCCAGGGCGCACTATATCCCCACCACACCTCTCGCGCATTGCGGCTAATACCCATGTGTGGTTATATATGAAATTTGTGATGAGTCATATGTCAATGATAACAGTCTTCACTGATGGCCTATCCCCAATTGCCTCCAGCATGAGATCGATGCAATGGGCGGCGCAGGGAGTCCAGTACATATTGTACTTGTCTTCAATATCCTTCCCCGCCTTGACAAATGCACTCCCATTGTCCGTAACAAATTGCACAATGTTTCTCCTCCCGACTTCCTCTATGACATTGTGCATTAGTTTGTAAATGTAGTTTATATCTTTAATCTTATTACTCGCATCTACAGATTTTAGGAACACCGCCCGTCCCCTGCAATAAACCATAAAATTTATAATCGACATCTTCGTCGGTCCGGTCCAACCATCACACATGACAGTGCAGCCGTACATCTCCCATGATTGCTTATATGACTTCACGTATGTCTTCATTTCTGCATGTTCATCATCCAAATACTTCCCCATGATCTCAAAGGGCGTGGGCGGCTGCACACCCTCACCCCCACGCTGCACTTCAGTTATCATATTCTTGAAGTGCGGACTCGCTGCGGCATTCGCAGGAATGTGACCGTAGATAAAAAACTTCGATATAAACTTTCCAACTTTCTTCTTCACATCCCCTCTACTAAACATCTCCTTCAATTTCTTTTGTGTCCCTTCCGCCTCTTTGTACATCCTTAAATCTGAAGGTATATCTAGCACTCACATGTTACCGCTCCTGCCCATACCCCATAATCCTCCCCGCCTACTCCCCTCCCCTCCACCACTTCTAGAACTCCCCCCTGCTCCACTGCCCCCTGCTCTACTACCTCCACCACGCTCATGGGTAGACCCCTCAAATCTAAGTCTACTCGCATCCCATCTCCTCTCCTGATCTCTCTCCCACCCATCCCGTAGGGACTCCTGGATTGCACGTCTATAATCATGATCATCGTCGTCATCGAGATTTACTACATCTTCATCACTTACATATGGTGGCCGCCCCAACTCCTCCCTAATCTCCCTCCTGTGTATGTCGATCATTTTTTATCTTCACATTTTTTTCAATACCTCCCTCATCTCTGCTCGCACATCCTGTGGACACTTAGGACAGTCCACAACTTTGTGATATCCTCCCGCTAAATGCTCCTTTAAGCGGGTTACCCCCCCACTCCTCGACACATGGCCACATAAATTACATATACTCCCATATCGATTATCGGGAATGGCTCGGCCGTATCGCCATCCTATATCAGGTTGTCTCCCTCATCTTCCTCCGGACATATTTTATCTGCAAAAGAATATTATGTTAAAAATTTTTAGCGCCCACCTCGATGCATGTGTTGTATATCCATGCCACCCATCCGTTTTACATGATTGAAATGGTGTGGATAAAACACTAGCATTTTGGTGGGGCCATAGAGCATTGTCCAATAGCAAGTATGCAATTGAATGATACACGTGGCATATATGAACTTAAATTGAACCAAAGGAATTATGGCAAGCACTATAATTATTTACAAAAAAAAAAAAAAAATTATATTGGTTGAAAATAATTGTAACATCTTATTAGTGGACACTTAATTGGACCGCAACATGATAAACAGTGAGAGCTCACATTAGGACGTCCGACCAGAACTGGGCCGGATCCAAGACTCAAGTGGGCCACAATATTTGAAAATGTGAATAGTAAATCAATACCGTTCATAATTACATTACTACTGGGATGAACTAAAAAAAACAAATATTAGCCAGATTCAAAACTTCTGTGGCCCAACGAACATTTCAACTGTGGCCGTTTTCTTCTCACGTTTTTGGCCCACTTCAGTATTGGATCTGGCTTATTTTTTGTTTCACACTCTAAAATGAGCTCACAAAACAGATGGACGGCGTGGATTTCTCACAAACATCACAATGGGCCCCAACCTAGATTCCCAGCGTAGGAGCATCCTGCCAAAGCCTTCCGCACTGCGTCCGCAGGGAAGTGGATTGCGTACTGAGTAACTCCGCAGGCTGGGGCCCATAATGATTTACGTATTTTATCCACTCCGTCCATCCATCTTAAAAGAAAATTTTAGGTATGATGCCAAAAAATGAAGAATATCAAAATCTAAAGTGGACCACACCACAGAAATGTGTGAACTGAATGTCTACCATTGAAAAATTCTCGGAGGACACTGAGGTTTTGGATCAAGCTGATATTTGTGTTTTCCCTTCATTCATATCCATGTGATCTTATGAACAGGTTGGATGACAAATAAACATCACTGTTGGGGCCCATAGAGCCCGCAACGGACCGTCCGTCCATGGGCAAATTAGGTGTTACCGAGGCGCGGATTGCCTGCGAAAGCCTTGTGCAGGAAGTTCCTGCACGGGGAACCAAGTTGGGGCCCACAGTGATGTATTTTGATAAATCCACCCCATCCATCCGTTTTGGGAGATCATTTTAGGACATGAGAACAAAAATGAGCCGGATCCAAGACTCAAGTGGGCCGAACTAAAGTAAAGGATGGGTGGGTAAATTACTACCATTGAAACTTCCCTGGGGTCCACAGTGATTTTTATATGACATCCATACCGTTCATAACGTCACTACTACTGGGATGAACTGGAAACACAAATATTATCCTGATTCGAAACTGCTGTGGCTCCACAAATATTTCAACTGTGGACGTTCAATCCTCACGTTTTCAGCCCACTTGAGTCTTGGATCCGAATCAGTTTTCATCTCATCTCCCAAAATGATCTTACAAAACGAATGAGCGGGTTGGATCTATCAAAAACATCTCTGTGGGCCCCACCTAAGTTTGCAGTGCACGAACTTCCATGCACAAGGGTTTTGCAGGAATTCTGCGTCCGAAGCGGACTGCGTAGTGAGTAACTCAATACGCTAATCGTACTTAGTCAACTTTGTGGGGCCCACTGTAGCTTAAATATTTTATCTACTCCGTCCATACATCTTAAAAGATAATTTTAGGCCTGAAGCCAAAAAATTTCATCATATCAAAAGTTCAAGTGGGCCACACCACAGGAAAAGTGTGAACTAAACGTCTAGATTTGAAAAGTTCTTAGGGGCCACAGAAGTATTGGATCAAGCTTATATTTGTGTTTTCCTTTCATCCATGTCTGTACGATATTATGAACAGGTTTGATGACAAAAAAACATCACTCTGGGCCCTACAAAGGGTTCAACGGTGGAAATCATTATTCCCACTGTTTCCTGTGTCATGGTCCACTTGAGCTTTAGATATGCTTCAATTTTAGGATCAACCCCTAAAATGTGTTGGAAAAACAGATGGACGGCGTGGATAAACCACACACATTCACAGTGGGCCCAACAGCGTCTACTCGGTACGCTAAGAGCGTACTGCACAAGCAAACCACAAAACTGTTGGGGGGATAAACCCCCAAATCGCCGGATATGAGCCGGATTTCAAAAGGGAGAGGGTTCCGGAAGCCGGAACCCTGAAATCTCTCCGTCTCGCACCAAATCTCCGTGGTTTGTGGAGATTTGCCATTGAAATCCCCTTCCATCACGCCTACAAAAGGAAAATCGAAGTTTTATTGGAGTACCCGTAGCTGTCAATCGAGTGGCCCACCGAATTCTTCTTCCGATCATGCGAATCAGGTACCGAAAACCCCTCTCAGAAGATTTTTTTTATTTTTCTACGTTCCCGACATTCCCTCCTTTTTATTGTTTGCAAATGGTTGTTGGCTACAGTCCACCCGTGAGTATGTGGCAGAGTCTGCAGTAGATCCGTGAGTGATGAGAGAAATCCGCAAAAAAAATCGTTGATTTCGCCTAAAATCGTGTTGTATCGTGCAATATATCGGTGATTTCGCAAAAAATCCTGCGATATTGTGCGAAATATCGCACGATAAAACGAATTTTGTTTTTTTTTTTTAATTTCAATGACTTTCTGGTGGGTTTCGTATCGCTAACCACCGATAACAATAATATCGGCCGATATCTCGGCCGATAGTATCGATATTTTAATCACTAAGTTCATGGGTGTTTTCTGGTGGCATTTATTTTTCAATCCATAGATAAGGGTAGTACCATAGTAATCTTGGTGAGTTGAAGATACATTGTGAATCTTGGTGAGTCCATGATTCATGAGAGAGAGAGAGTACAAAAGGGTTTTGAAAATAGCTAGTGCTTCATATACAACGAAATCCCATGGAAGTTTACAGTGGTGCTACAGCAGCTCCAGTGTCTCACAAGGTGAGGCAGTGATTTTCAATTGATTTAGAAGTTCTGCAACACTTCGTGAAAAAGGCATGAAAGCAAGGTCTGTAGAATGGGTATGGTAAAGATGTGCATGATGAACTGAAGATGATGCATCCCGAAGTCTTTAAAAATTTCAAGTTAAAGGCTATTGTGAATAGGAAGTTAACTGCAACTTCTGGAATTAAGCGTTTTGTTCTGGGAATTACATTTTTGGTAAGTGTTTGGCTAGGATACTCTTATATAGGGCTCTTGGAGTTTTATCCTAATTGCGTAACCTCTCTTAACCTTTAGGGCCTGTTTGTTTGGGCGAAATACTCGGAAATGCATTGTAAACAGGTTATTATTACTTTTACACTAGTTTGTTTTTCCAGGGAATTACTGCCTTGGAAATCGTGATAAATTTAATTGAATTTTACTTATTTGTACACGAACAAAAACATAGGGCCCACTGTGATGAATATGTCATATCCATGCCATCCATCGGTTCCACAAGCCCATTGTAAGGTGTGCATAAAAAAATGAGGCAAATTTACAACTAAAATGGGCCACAACACAACAAACAATAATTACAACGGACCTTAACCGTTAAAAGTTGATGCCTTCCTAGGGCCCACACTAATGTTTATTTGTCATCTGGCCTGTTCATAAGATCATACATACATGGATAAAGGGAAAACTAGAAAATCAGATTGATCCAAATATTTTGTGGTCCCAAGTAATTATTAACGGTAAAAGTTTAATACCCACATTTTAATCTAATGTGGTGCACTTGAGCTTTAAATCTGCCTCATTTTTTGTCTCATGCATTAAAACGAGAAGGCAAAATAGATGGACAGCATGGATATGGTCTATACATCATGGTGGGCCCCAAAGTTTTTTGGCTCTAAAATTTTTCCCGCCTCTGGTTTGCACCAAAATTTTCAATCGGTCACTGTCAGCTTTGAAATTAGAGATGGAAATTACAATGTAAATAATGATGACTATTTACACTGCATTTACCACCACTTCTCAGCAAACAAACAGGCCCTTAGGAACGTCTAAAGGAAATGATATGTTTTAGGTTTCTTCAAAATAGCAGATATTTTAGGTTAGATTGGAAGGAAGTATGGCTTTCACCATATCTGAAAAACTCTATTCACGAGAGATGTCAACACTCAGGTGTGTGAGAGACAACTTTTGTAGTCAGAAGCTTAGTGTTTGGTGCTCCCCTTGTTCTGGTTAAGTGTACTCCCAAGAAAAATGCATCCTTGATTGTATGCTTTTGGTGCTCCCCAGGGATCTGCTTTGGCAAATCAAGCGTCGCACCTCCAAAGTTTGATGTGTTGTGCGTGTGTAGGTGCGTGGATTTCCGTGACAGCATGAAGTAGCATGGATGGTTTTCTCGGTATGTAGATAATTTCCTAAAATTGGTCTTATTTTGTTGAAAAGAGCAAGACTGAATATTTGCTTGTTGGATTTTTTTTTTTATGGATAAAAGAGAGAAAGTGATGAGAACTGGAAAGAGAAAGGGATTCGTTTGTGTAATGTAAAAGAGATTTTTTTTTTGTACTTTAGCAGTGTGATGGTTGTGGATTTGTTGGCACTACGAAATTGTACACTTGGCATACAAGCAACTCAAATTAAACCAAAATTATACTGATTCAATTATGTAAGCATCTGATTGGTGGACATTTAATGGACAGTTAAAGCAAAAACTTCAATGGTCTGAATACAACAAGCGTCCACTAATCAGAGGCTATGATTTTTCAACCAATCTCATTTTTGGATGATGAACTATTTGCAGTGGGTCCCCCAATTTGGACAATTCAATTTGAGTTAATGTATGCCATGTGAAAATTTTCCAAGTGCCTGCATACCAATCATCAGTCTGCCAGAATATCGAATAACTCCCCAATGAGAGATTGCCTTCTGTTTTTTTATAACATGGTCCTCTTGTAGAGAAGAAAGAAGAGATAATATGTGTGGAGGAATTGCAAAAGATCCTCTTCCTTGCCTTTTCTGGACAGGTAAGAAAGGGAAGCAAAAGAGAGGTAACAGATAAATGGGAAAAGAATAGCTAAAGGTGTTGAAATCCTTGCCTTTTCTATAAAAATATATTTGAATAAGGGAACTAATTTACAACCTTTTCAATATAATAAATAGGACTTAAGTAATTTTTTTTTGAATAATCTAAATAAAAATAGGTGTTTATATGGGTGTTACTTTTATCCAAACAACATGTAACAAGATCGCTCCACTTTAAAAAAAAAAAAACAAATTTTGGTATAATTTTTATTTGAACAGGGTGTAGTAAGGTCATTCCACTAAAAAATACTGACATGTCAGGACACATCATTCTCAGCATGCACAGCTTATCTTAAAGTACAAAATCCATCCCCACAGTTACTCATTTCATTCTATAAAGCTCTTCTTATCTGAATTATCTTTTAGATCAAATTCATAATATCCAAAAGCAAAATCTCCTCGCCCTCTCTTATCTATCCAACTTTACATTTCTCTAAGAATCTTTGCATTAATCTGTTTGGCATGCAAATCTTTTACTCTCTACTCCAAGGTTACCAGGATTGTGGGTCGCCGCAGTCCGTGATACAGGAATGAGTATGTTGAATGCTACTTCCTTCAGCATGTGGTATACTATGGGTAGAATCATGTGGGTCATCCCAATACATACACTAAGCATATGCAATATAGTTATAAACAATTTGATGATGTAATTTATACATGAAATGATGAATATTATTATTATAGATCCCACATGCATAGTATCATATCATATGCATGCTATTGCATAGTAAATCAAAGTATATATCTCTACGTTCTAAATATAAATTTACATTACAACTTAATCAACAGTTAGACAACAAAACCATAATTTCAGCTTGGTAAAAATAGCAATCCTGATAGTAAACAACCCATAATCCTGACTGTGCAACTAGGAAAGGAAAGTGTAGTTTTGTTGGCAATTTAGATAATATTGGTCCATAATTCATCCATCTGTTCCTTTTCCCCATTTCTATTCAGCTCAAGCATGGCTAATGCTGCTCATGAATCCTACTCGGGCATGAATCTATGAGATGCCAACCGTTTGTCACATAGATTCACACCATGTATGTAGCTTTTCCCAAAAAGCAGAAAGCCAATTTTCAGGTGAGCCTGCATGTATAAAAGAAAAAGATTGTCGAAAGATTTGACCAAAGGTCCACAGTTGACATTCCAGTATCGCGAACCTAATAAGCAGGTCTGCCAGATTTTTTAGTTCAGGGCACATATACAATGAGGGCCAACTGATCAATAGCCTGGATCTCAAACATTCCACACTGGCACATCTGCTCGTGCCAGCACATCATGTCTATTGTTTGATTTTTTTCCTTAACTACAGAAGTATGCATACCAATTCCAGCATATCCAGAATGCATATTGTTCAATACCAATTCCTTCATTCTACCCAAATCAGCATTCGTTTGTAGCAAATCAGGCACTAATCATTCACAACTTCAAAAAATCTGATGTTCTGCATTAGAAAGAAAAAATGGAAAGATGATTTAAGGCTGCGATACTCACTTGTCAAGAACACAAACAATGGTATTTCTTGGATCAATGAAATTCCTCAAAACCTCCTTCACAAAACCATCTTCTTCCCCTTCTGAAAACTCAACCTGAACGGTACTTTTCTTCAAAATCTTCAAATTGGGAGAACCCAGAGATGTCAAATTCTGCCTATTCCTGATGTCCAACAGTACTGTATTTGGGTCATCTCTAAGCTTCTGGAAAGCATCAAAAGCAGAAATGTACTTGAATTTCTTCAGATATTCTTGGGTTAGAGGGATTACAACGAGCCAGACGAATGTAACACTGGCAACGAAGAATGGGTTGCGGTTGAAGAAATCATCGATGGAAATTAGGATAGATTCGATGTTGATTTTATCCGGGAGTTGCTCAGTTGGGATGGCAGATTCGGCTGCCAGAGAAGGAAAAGGGGCCGAGACTGCCAATAACGAAAGGGAAATAGTGGTTTTGAAGATTGAAAGGTGGTTTTGGAGGCAATTTGGGAAATGGGTAGTTAGGATTTTGGAAAAACAAATTGGCTTGAAGGTTGAAAGGCGATTTTGGAGGAGATGGGAGAGATGGTCGATTGCAATTTTGATCAGATAAGCGATTTCGAGGTCTGAAAGGCAGTTTTGGAGGGGATTGGAGAGATGGGTTGTCGAAATTTTTCGTGAAGAAGCGGCTTTGAGGTCCGAAAGGTGGTTTTGGAGGGGATTCGAGAGATGGGTACTCGGGATTTTGGGAAAAGAAGTGGTTTTGAGAATGGAAAGGTGGTTTTGGCGGGACGGAATCCGATTTTGAAGAGAAATTAAGATGTGGGTGGTTCGGGGGAGAGAAAGGTGGTTTTGGCGGTAACTAGAGAACTGACGGGTGGTTTTTGGAATGGATAGGCAGTTTTGGAAGGTATCTAAGGGAAGAGAAGCGGTTTTGGAGATGTGTTGGTGGGTTTGGAGGGATGGCGAGAGAGAAGAAATGCTAACCGTAAGAAGCTCCATCGCTTCTGCGACTGAGGGAAAGCGCCCATTTGGATTTTGATACGGGGGCGGATAAGATTTTCCAACATGATAATTAAAATGACTAAAGTGCCCCTGCCTGTTTACGGAACGGCAGGAATCCCTCGGTCGACCATTTCGTTGGCCAGCTCGATTTTACGCGCGGTCCACCTTGTTTGGAACGGATCTGGCAGCAACCGTACAGAATCACACAGCAAGCACTATGTGTGGTGACCACGTGTGCCAAGTATAAAGTGGACAATTCACTAATGAATCCGGATCCTCACTTGGCTCCCGTAAGAAAAACCCTGTTTGAAGCCCTTTTATTAGTCCATGCAATCACATAGGTATGCAACCATGTCACATCCTCACTGCAACTTGATGACACATCAGTACAACCTGATCACACCGATGTAATGTAGTATGATGTGGACCAATGAAAAGGCTCCAAGCAGGTATTTTATGCTTGGCAGCCAACAAGGAGCCAGACTCTTCACTAATGAGCAAGTCTTTCCAAAGTCATGGCGCTTGGGTAGTCTTTGAATAAGGACAAGTAATCATTATGTTGCACCGACATCAAGGCATGTTCGATAGTTTATTATCGTAACAAAGGTGCATTCGACAAATGTCAGGTACAATCAGATAAAAGTACCTATCACTTTACAGCTAACAATGGGTGACGTCGTCACGTAAGTAGCGGTTATTCTCACAACATCTACGTCGCCCTAGAGCATTTACTCCGATATTTCCCATAAACCGATATAAATTCCAGACCATATTCGAATAAAGATAGATTCTTTTTCCCCAAATGGTCAGCTGTGAGATCCATAAACTTGGTCGCTCCTCCACTTGCTGGACCCGAATAGCCCTGAAGAGAATATGAACATTCTCTTGACCAAATCTTCTGTTCTCTGTAGAGCCAAAGACTCAATTGATAGGTCAACTTATTTCTAAGGGAACGTGGTCACATAGACCTCCTTAATTGAGCCTAATTCATTTTCATGAGTTAAGCGAAGCATCTAGACAATTATGAATTCTTACGCATCAAAGAAGAGATAACAGAACACTTTTTCATTTAAACGATCGTTTGGATTACAAAAAAAAAAGGGAGAAGATACATCCGTTTCAAATAAAAGAAGAAGAAGGGGAGCAACTCGGAATCATTTATTCTTCATCTGGAGGAGCTTCTCGGCTTTCTGTCTCGGGTCCCGCCTCAAGGGCTCGTGCAGCTTCCGTAGCCTCCGTGACTTCATTCTCGGCCGCGGTTCTCTCTCTAGCAGCGACCTCGAAGGCAACTCTATTAAATTCCTCCATGCTGAACGATGGAGAAATCTGCTGCACAACTCTAACCGCGAAATTGCGACCAGCGATATACGCTTCATATCGTTCGTCCTCATAGAGTTGTGAAGTCCAGAACTCTAGAAGAGCACGAGGGCCTTCTTCGGATACCATCTTGACATAAGCCGTCCTCTCCTCATCCCAGTGAATGGAGTCATCCTTTAGGTGGGCAAGGGCCTTTTCGGCATCCTCGAGGCGTGCTTTACGTTCCTTAAGCTGCTCCTCGAGAGAGATCTTGTCTTGACGGAAGATCTCTTTCTCCTTCTCGCTCTTTGCACGCACCTTCGAAAGTCTCGCAAAATTAAGATCCAATGACTGGTATCGATCAGTTAGTGCTTGGATCTTGCCAATGAGGATTTTCTTCTCCTCATTCAGCTTGGCGATCAGCGCTTCGTGGGACTTTATTAAACGATCCCTCCCTAGGATCTCGCCTTCCATCGCAAGTCTCTTCTTCTCTCCTTCATCGATGATGCGGCGAGCAACATTGATGTCGCACTTCGTCTGCAGAGTGAGATCCAAACCCTACTCGAGAACAAAGGAGATTGTCATTTAAGATATAAATCCTTTGGAAAAACATCAACGGAAATAACAACGTGCTTACCTAGATTAGCCTCACTCCGATGTCTGTGGAGAGACTCTCTGGACTGGGCTCTGGAAGAGCCCTGAAGGAGCTAGGGGTAATGTTTTCAAAAATAAACTTGCATATCGAATGCAAGTGAGACAGAATGGCGTAGACTCCAGTTCTCGAAGGTTGGGCTATAACCATTTCAGAAGTGCTCGCCTCGGGAGCACCAGAGGGTTCCTGAGCATGAGCTGACTCCAGAGCAGGAGCCAACTCGCGAGCTACGGCGGGCTCGCGACCCCCCTCACTCGAAGGGTGACTCGGCCCTGCCTCATCGCCTTTCGGTGAGTTATCTACTATATCAATTATCGGCTAGTCATGAGGACCAGCCGGAGGGGTTGTAGCCACTTCCACTTGGGGAGGATTATGCGGCTGCGAGCAACGAGCAGGTTCATCTGCTCGCATAGGCGGGCTGGAGGGACCAGCCGCTGTTTTCTTCTACCTCTTCGAAGCAATGCCCTTCAAACGGGGCAGCACTCCCAACGCTCCCTTCTTGTCTCCTACATTCACCATCATTTCCTCCTGGGGGATAAGACCAGCTGCAGAAAGGCAAGGAAGAGAGAGGGTGATGTTGACGTTCCGGGCGTCCTTCAAAAGCTTGTAGACCTTGACGATTTTTTCGTTAAGTCTACCTCAGCAAGTTGGGCCTCTTCCCAATAGTAATGCCTGCAAGATACAAGTAAGATCAGGTTAGTCAGTAACAGAGATCGAATTCTGCTTATCTTTGAATGGAGGAGTAAAAATCAACCCACCTTCGCAAAAGAAGCGACTGACGTTGTGCCCTCTGGGGTTGGGTCCTACATCAGACTCCTAATTACCGGAGGCGTAAAACCATTTCCTCCTCCATCTGGGATAATTTGAAGTGGAATTCCCATAATGAAGTTATCCTAGTGCCAGAAGCAGAGATAGTACCAACCCTCACGAGACGGGGCTTTTTTCAGTTAGTACATCCTCAAAAATTCATCAACAGTCAGGTCTCCATTCCCCGCTTGCTTCCAGAGGACATAAGCACTCAAAACAACCCTCCGCCCGTTTACTATGAGCTGGCCGAGGGCAATCTTATAAATGCGGAGAACATTTTGGATGAAAGGATGGATGGGGAGACGCACACCGAGCCGAAAAAATATTCGTATATGGCGACACAACCCGGCGGTGGAGAATCAACGGTTTCTCCTCTCTCGGGCAGTCTAAGAATGACGAAGTTAGGAATCCGGTACCTTTCCCGCAAGCTTGAAAGCTATTCTTCCGTCATTATTGATGGATAATCAAAGGCAGAATACCTTCCCGCTGGCACTCTGGCGTTATTCGATTCAGACAAATTAGGAGTGTCATCTCCCAAAGGAATGATTTCCTTATCGGAGTTCCCCGCCATAGCAAAAAGGTAGAAGAAAAGAAGAAAAAAGAAGAAGAAATACCTCTGCAGAGAGGTCACGCCTGAATACAGGTGAAGAAAGGAAGAAGGATTTCTGAATATCTCCAGCAGAACTTCAAAATGAAGCAACCTCTGCGGACTCTGATATTTATAGGCAATCATTTCGTCCGGATTTGGGTGACACGCGGCGACCCTTCATTTGGCACGACAGTCGAACGGGCACGAGCATTAAATCCCGAAACACGTGGCGACCCTTCATTTGGCACGACAGTCGAACGGGCACGAGCATTAAATCCCAAAACACGTGGCAAGCGTCACTTCACTGCTCTTAGCCGAAAAGCTGCGGAAAACTGACACTCATAAATGCAGGTTCATTCATGTACGGCTTCTCCTTCAAGAGGCGGTTACATATACAGACAAATCCTTTGCGTAGTTCCTCAATGCTAAGGATTTGGGGGGCATCTGTTGTAGAATAAAGTTGGTCGTTGAAGGAGTATAAACAACATGTGATCAGCGAGCGCCTCTCTATAAAGTTGCAACCAGAACATCTGATTAGTGAGCCTCCCCACTCATATCCCATATATCACCTTAGACCTATGATCGCCTATACATATTCATTATGAGAGCAACTCTGCTCGTGGTCGTTAAACAAGGCCATCTACGAATACGAGCAGCTCTGCTCTTGGTCGTTAAACGAGGCCATCTCTAACTTCGAGCAGCTCCTGCCCATTGGTTGTTTGTTTGCTCGGGATATTCTTCGTCTTATAGTATCAGCAGCCCATATAGGCCGGTTTTGGTTTGTTTCTATCCGTAGCTCCGAATCATGGGGGATCCCCATCAAGAGACGTAATCAACTAGACATCTAGAGTGGTTAGGTCATCCTCTTTATCTAAGGATTAAAAGGATAAGTATCTTATCCCCTTAAATCAGCAGTGATCTTAATGGCTTGTGTAACAGACTAGATCACCCAGATCTGCACAAATAGATGGCCCCATAGTTGATAAAGGTACACAATCTCTAAGTCCACGTTTCACACTTCATCTTACTATTAAATCACCTCTGACTTAAGCTTCAGAAGGCTAACAGCCGAGCGCCGACCGACCTTAGTTTTCTTCTTTGGCTTTCAGGTTTAGAGGGGAGCTCACTTCAAGAAGGGTGTATACTTGGGAGGGACCTGTTGCCAGAATCTGACATCAACAAGGGAGTCTATAAAAAAGCAAAGAAGAGTTCGAGGAAGAGATTTCAGCATCAATCCAAAACCTAATAACAAATTAACAATCAATAATCAATCAGTCCAGTGCAACACTGCTTATCTAGTTCTACGGGACACTTATCATCTCACCGATCATCAACATGGAACCATTGATTTTTAGGAGTAGTTCAGTCCATCATTGCTCTACAGTCGGACTAAGTTGTAATCAGTAGCTGTAATTCCCTTCCATCCACGCCCGCATTTCAGATCTGAAGGAAGACCGTAGTTTTAGAAATCACTCACCTACGATTATACGTTGGGTCAACGGTAGTTTGTAACCTCGGTATTATCCATTCCTTGCTCATTAGCACGCTACTCGATTAAGCATCATGATAAATACCTAATATTGTATAATTAACCTTGGTTGTTAAGAACATTATCATTGTTTTCCTGATTAATTATCCCTCATTAGATGAATTTTCATCATTTAGGTGATTTTGAGAGGATGAAGATGATCCATGCCAAATGGGACATTTTAGGATCCAAAAGCGATCAAAATCAAGCATGTTGACGATCCCGAGGGAAATCAGACCGTGGAGATCAGAGACTAGACCATACTCTATGGTGGATCTGAAGTTTAAGAAGACCACGTCAGCATAATGCAATTTGGAGATCTAGGTTACGGTCAGGATTGAGCATTCATGAAAATATGGAGGTATGCATGTGGGACCAGCCTACACGTCTAGTTCCTATCATGGTGGACCCCAGTTGCATCATGACCACCAAATGGACCATCTTTCACCGTGCATCATCAACGGCCAGCAAAGGGCATCCATCAGAACCACACGTTGGCAGCTAAGGACATCTCAAGACTCTCCACAGTTTCATCATCAGTCAGTTAGGATCAACCGTCCACCAATCAAGACTGTCCATCACTGAGGCCCACCTTCATCTCCAACGTTCATGATCAGTTGATCAACCACCAACAGATGGTGACCGTCCATCCCTCAGTTTGCAACCAGTGGCCATAGTGGAGGTCTTCCATCAATCTCCACCGTCCAAGATGTGGACCCCACCTTTCAGCAGGACTGGATGTCAAGTGGACCCAAATGTGCACATAATCTGCATCTCTAATCAGTTATGCATCAAGATGATCATAACCCATCCTCACCATCCAGCCATTGAGTGGACCCACTTTAGCGTCCAGATCATCCAAATCCAGCTTGCATGTGCAGCAGATCGTCTAAGCAAGTGGCCCGACCTTCACTACCCATAGCCCGAACATAGAACTGTTGGACATCAACCACCACGCAAGTAGCTGGCCCCTAGCTTCATCCGCACCGTCCAGTGAAGTGGACATCCATCACATGAACACCCACCAATCCGACGGACACCAAGAACTGTCCATTGCCCTTCACACGAGCTGCATCTCAAGGACATCAGCAGGTGGAGCTCCCACCTCCTCAGCCGTCCAAGTCTAATGGACCCAACTCCCATCAACCGTCCATTCTCAAGCTGTAAAAAGGGGCCATCCATCTGCGGTTGCTTCATCAGGACCACCCACCATCATCAATCCCATCTCCCACATCACGTTGTTTCAAACAGCAGCCATCCAGTAAAGGTGAACGTCCTCCAGTCACCACACGTGCAGAGCATCCCTCCATCAACCAGCGTCACCAGCTCAGCCGTCCATCAAGATGGGCCCCACTCCAACATACAACAGAGATGCATATCCAGCTCTAGACAGAGATGTCCGTCTAGTTGCTCTCCACCACTGCAGCACCGTCCATCCATGAGTCCAGCTGGATGACCTTCATCCATCTTATGTCCATCTTGAAATGGAGTCATCCAGCCGTCCACTTCAATTCTAGCCAGCAGGTGGATGTCATCACCAGTGAACAATGTGGGCCATCAAGCTGTGGACCCCACTTCCTGCAAACATCAGCATCAGAAGGAGCTTCACTTCAGCTGCTCCTTAACATCCAGCAACCATGGAGAATTCCTCCACCCGGCCAGCAAGAGTGACTACCCCCCCCCCCCCTCCGCTCTCTCTCTCTCTCTCTCTCTCTCTCTCTCTCTCTCTCTCTCTCTCTCCCTTGTGCAAGAACATTCCACCTCACCTCTCTAAGCTTGCCTAAACCTAGAGAGAATTTGTTTTGGGTTTGGAGTGACACCTAGGCTTGGAGTACTTTTCATGCCACATGTCATCTAAGCCTAACTCCAAGCCCAAACCTAGAGAAAAAATTGCTTTAGGTTTAGAGTGCCACCTAGGCTTGGAGCCTCTTAAAAAGTCTATAAAAGGAGCTCCTCCCCTTCTCATTCTCATCATGCCACAATCCAAAATCCTCTCTTTTTTAGTTTTCTTTCTTTTCTTTTCCTTTTCTTTTTTAGGATAGAGTAGTGTAGAATTTTCTTTGTAGAGAATTTAGTCTTCCATTGTAGCATGATTGACTAAACCTTTAGCTAAGGCTAGGGGTGAAGCCTTTGAAGAAATTTGCAAGCTTTAGTTCTTTTGGTTCAACATTGTGTGGTGCTTGAATGTTGGAGTTTTCTTTGGTTGATTGGTTTGGTTATCCACCTCGGCAAACGTTATTGTTGTGCAAGCCCCTTGATCCATCGTCGACTCTAGGCACGTTAGATGCTTGAGATCCTTTGCACACCAATTAGCTAGTTTATGATTGATAAAGTCCCTTGATCCATCGTCGACTCCGGGCACGATGGATGCTTTGGATTCCCTACGGTCATCGAGCTAGTGCAGTTAAAGTCATCGATCTGTAAAATCCCTTGATCCATTATAAACTTCGGGCACATTGGATGCTTTGGATTTCTTGCGATCGATAGATGAGATCTTAACGGTTGAATTGGTCAATCAAAGCCTCCTATCTTGTAAGTATGCATTTGATCGTATGAATTGTGATCTTATCGGTTGGCTTTTTGGCAAAGTTGTTGATCTATATAATTCCTTGATCCATTGTTGACTCTGGGCACAGTGGGTGCTTGGAATTTCCTACGATCAACTAACGACTGTTTCATGGTCAAATCAATTGGTCCAGATCACCATCTTTTATGAAATATGCAAGTGGTTTAACAGTTTCATCTTCCGACTAGAATGAATCTTCATTCGATTCCAGTTGAGTTATAGTTGAACCAATGAATCAAGCTTTGTGAACTTATTAAAGGTGGATCCTTAATGCCTTAGCCCCTTTTTCTATTTTTGTCTTTCATCACACACAACTTGCTCCACTCTCGTGGATAATTCAGATTACGCAAAAAATGATCCTCTCTAACCTCTCATAGGTACTTATAACCTGAGTGGTTGTCCTTTTACTTGTTCGCAACCATGAGTTCGAACGTGCTGAAGGGTACACGTTGGCCAGCCATAAACTTATCTTGGTCACGCACATATGTTAGTACACTTTTTTGTGGCATAGTAGGTGTACCTTATTTATCAATCACGTGCGTCCATGTCTTGTAATGTCGGTTGAGCCTTAGCAAGTTGAAGACCGAAGATTCAAGTGTATAAGAATCATCAAGGAAGAAGCAACAAGTAAATCAGAGATGCCTTGGTGACCCTAACCCTTAGATCTAAAACAACCTTAACCTCTAGATGACTTGGACCTAAATAGGTAAACTTTTAGTCATCCTAGAATGGCATTAGAAGTCCTAAAAGACGACCCTTTGTAAGGCCTAAGAGGTAGGTGTGCTACTGTAAACAAACTACCCAAATAGTAGAATTCACTCTGTTGTCGGTTGGTCTGTCAACTAGTTGAGCAGTGTCTTCGACCGTATTGGGGCTCAAATTCGCACCCATGATAAAACAACATGTGGCGGTCCATCTACGACATTTTGGATTAATTCCAAGCCTGAAAAACACGATCGAACACCTGCGTCCTAACCCTAGGCGACTGCGCAGTCGTGACCGAAACCAACGAATGCTATTTCGGAGCGAATCTAGACATGCATATTGCCGCCAAATGATCCGAAAGGCTCGAAAACCTCTAACCCCCGAATTTGGATGCCGTACAATGCATATTTTCATTTTTGCACCTCGAAGTGCAGTTCCACCTTGTGTGGACCTGACCCGGAGGGTTCAAAACCTACAAATGCTATTTCATAGCCGATTTGGACATGCTTGTTACCATCAAATGATCCGAAATACCTAAAAACCCTTATCCTCCGAATTTGAATGCTGTACAATACATACTTTTACCTGCGCACCCCAAAGCGTATTATGCCCCTATTTGGAACCGATCGGGAGGGTTCTAATTGGGAAAGAACTGTCAAAATTCAAGGAATTTGATCATCTGTACCCCAACTCGATCATTCAATAGCCCGATGAGAGACTTAAAGTGCATTGGCGTTAGTAACTTTGGCCTCCGAAAAGGTACCTGTCCTTTGGAGTTGATAGTTGGAGCTTGAAATTTGAAAAATATTCTAATTCTGGGACTACACACATAAACTACAAAGAGGACATGCATAAACCACAAAGGAGATCACATGCACTCACATCCTCACCACATGTGCTCATGAACTCCTCTCCATATGTTTCAAAAAGAGAAAACTCCAAAATTTGCTAAGTGTGGGCACATGCGCCCACACCCGGACATGCACCCACTCTCAAATGACATGCGCCTAATCCCCCTCTCCCAAATACATGTCCTAGTCATTTTCCATTTGTTTGGACTCAGGACTCGATTAGCATACTATAAATAGTGCACTTACCTGATGACAGAGAGAGACTTCATTCGCAGAGCGACACTAGAGCGACGCAAGAGGTAACATGCACCTTCTCCTAATCCCTTGTCGGAAAGGGTGACATCCGCCCATCTCCCTCGCCGGAATCCCTCGCCAGAAAGGGTGATATGCACCCACCTCCTTGGAAGCCTGGAATATGAAAAAAAATCGACTGAGTAGAGGGAAATTCTTCTCCTAAGGAGTGATATGCGCCCACACCTTGGAGGGTGGCGAAATTGGCTAAGTCTTTAGAGGACATGCGCCCACCACTAAGGGGCAAGCATATGTGCCCTACTACATGCGCCCAAGAGGAATTCTCCTCCTCTTTCTCTTTCATCTCATACAACATGCGCCCAAGAGGAATTCTCCTCTTCTCTCTCTTTCCCACATGCGCCCATTCTCTCCCTCACTTTCTCACATGCGCCCACTCTCTCCCTCTCTCTCCCATATGCGCCCATCATTTCACTACATGGGCCCACTGCCTTTACACGTGCGCTTGCACTGCACTTGCCTACACTGCACATTTGCATTACTGCACTGCACTACACCTACACTGCACACCTGCACTACACTGTACACCTTATTTACATAAAAAATGTTTAAGTAAATGTCATATTTTAATTTAAGTTATTCATATAAATAAAGAAGTATCATCCATTTAGATTCAATAAAAAATAGCAAAAAATAAATTCCTAACAATAAAGATTTTAATTTTCCATCAGAAGTACAAATCGTAACTTATTGATACTCCCCAAAAAGTTCGTCTTTTAAATGGAGTGGTTTTCTTCGAATCTAAACCGTTTAAAAAATATGAAATACCCTAATTAGGTTAAAACACTAAAGAGCGGTAAAATATTCATGATATTTTATGGTCGATCTGTGGATATATTAATAATCCAGGTTTTTACTTAGAATTTTCAAGTAGCGAAATGACCAAAATACCATTTTAGTGCAAATTCATACAAAAATGGATCTATAACTTGATAATGTCCCTTGCCTTATGTATCAACATTTATTTTTGCTTAATCAATTATTTACTCGGTGTTAATCCTTGTTGTTGTTGAGCACTTAAATGTGTATATTCTAACCCTATTTCATCACTAACTATGCATGGTTTTCAAGCTTAAAGACTATTCTAATGCGTGGTTTTATGATTGTAGGAATGAGAGGGACTTCGCCCAATTGATGACTAAAAAGCTCTAATTAGGAGCCTTGGATGAAGACTCAAGGTGGGCCAAAGAAAGAAGAATGCAAAGAGAGAAGAGGAGAGAAGAAAAGAAAGAAGAAAAATGCAAGGATCTGAGGCTAGACCGGTCATGACCGGTCGGCCAGGAGGGCTACAACCGGTTTAGACCGGTCGGCCACCCCCTGTTTCCCCTCTAGAATAAAAATGCAACAGGGTAAACCGGTCTTGACCGGTTGGCCAGAGCCTGCCCACCCCCAGTATGCACGCTGAACTGTCCCAGACCAGGTCCGACCGGTCGTGACCGGTCGGCCAGCCCAGTAAATTCAAAGAGTTTCCAGCGGCTTTCTCTTGAAGCTCCGATTTTGTAGCGCAGTGCGTAAGTACTACGCAAATCTGGAAGATTCTGAGGCGGTGGAGCCTCTTCACTATAAAAGGGGACCTAAGGATTGTAGCTAGGGTATCCTAGAAGAGATCGACGAAGGTGGAAAGCAGCGAAAATCGGATTCGGAGTTCCACAACTCCTAGTTTGTGTTTTCTAGTTTTATGTTTTTAGTTGTTTTCATGCTTCCTTGGATCATGAACGGCTAACGTCTTAGCTAGGGCTAAGAGGTGAAGCTTGTAGTGAATCTGAGATGCTTTAATTCGTTTTATATTGGTTTCAAGTTGGATTTATTGAAGAACAATGGTTTATAGAAGTTTGAATAAAGTTCTAAGTAGTTTTTCTTAGTCTTATGATGGCTCATGGATGCTTGGAAGAATTACTTTACTTCTTATTTATTTTGCATAGTTTTAGAACTGTACGCTCAGAGGAATTGGATTCAATACGCTCTAGACTTGGAATTGCATGTGGGAACTTCAACCAAAGTTCTATTTTTTATACTAATTTCTGAATTATGTGTTGATGTTATATGTGATTTGAATGAACTTCAAATCATAATCTAATTATGCTTAGTGACAGAGTTTAATAATGGTTATGATTGTGATCTCAATCTATTGGAACTAGGATTGACCTATGCAATTGAGTGTGCTCAAGTCCTAACTTGAATCGAGGGAATCATGCATAAAATCATACATATGACAGATTGTGAAATACAACCGCTCTATTATCCGATTAGATAGGATTTGATTTCGATTCTAGTTGTGTAATTGGGAAACCACAGCGAATTATTCATTGAGGATTGCTACAAGTGGATCATTGGACCCCTAGTGCCTTTTTATATTGATTACATTCATCTTTAGTTTAAGAATTCTCTATACATTCAATTCTAAAAAATCTGTTTTGTTAACTCTCTAGTAGAGAATATTAGAAGTAATTTTGTGAATTCCTAACAAGTCCCTGAGAATGATCTCGGTCTCTACCGAATTATTACTACATCGCAACCCTACACTTGGGGAAGCGAACAAGTTTTTGGCGCCGTTGCCGGGAATTTTTAACAGTTTTTACAAAATTTCTGACAATAGTTTCTATTTGAGATTTTTAGGAGTCCTACTAACTTAGTTTGTTTGTTTTGATTTATTTTGTTTTTGCAGGGATTCTCGGAATCGAAGAAGTCTTCAATTAGGTTTTTCTAACCCTTTTTAAATTTTTATTTCAATTCTTTTTAGATTTGCATGCCACATTGGGTTCGGGATTCTAACAACCGACTCATTAGTGAAGGGGGAATTACTGAAGGGATTGATAAGGTGTCACGTGCTAAGAGACGTTTAGAATCTCCAATTTTGTCTAATAGTATCGCTGAGAATCAACCCAAACCTATGGCCAATCAAAATTTGGGCCAAACCGAAATGAATGAGAATGAGGTTGAGAATGTTCTTCGACCTAGAACTTTATGTGATCACTTGCAACTTGCAAGAGCAAGTACTCCCTCATGCATAATTTTTCCAACCAATGCAGGGAATATTGATATAAAATCGGGAGTAATCCAACTCCTGCCCAAATTCTTTGGCTTAGACAGTGAAAGCGCATATCAACATCTTAAGGAATTTGATGAGGTGATAGCCACGTTGCACTTTGCAAATGTATCTGATGATGTTGTAAGACTTAGGCTATTTCCTTTTTCTCTTAAAGAAAAGGCTAAGGCTTGGCTTCATGCATTAAGGCCAAGATCAATCGGCACATGGACTGAGATGACTAGGGAGTTCATTAAAAAGTTCTTCCCTACTCATAAAACAAACATGTTGAGGCGCTTAATCATGAATTTTGCTCAAAAAGAGGATGAGACCTTCTTCCAATGTTGGGAGAGGTTTAAAGACTTATTAAATGCATGCCCATATCATGGTTATGAAATTTGGCGGGTAATAAACTTTTTCTATGAATGACTGACTTCGCCCATGCGCCAATTCGTAGAGATGATGTACAATGGGAAATTCATGAATAAGGAAGTCGAGGAAGCATGGGATTATTTTGAGATCTTAGCCAAGAATGCACAATCTTGGGATACAACTAAACCAGCAAATCCCAAGACAAGCCAACAAAGAGAAAAGGGAGGAATCTATGTCCTCTCTGAAGAAGACAACATAAGTGCACGTGTGGCTAGCCTCACAAGAAAAGTTGAGGCCATGGAATTAGGGAAGGGAGAAAAGACTAAGGAAGTTGATAGTATTTGTGGAATTTGTTCCGGTAACCAACATGCAACACAGGATTGTCCTACAATCTCTGCATTCCAGGAAGTTCTACAAGAACAATCAAATGCCATAAATAACTATTAACGTCCATTCAGCAATCAAAACTCGAACACGTATAATTCTAGTTGGAGGAACCATCCCAATTTCAGTTGGAGGAATGGGCCATCAGAGAATGCGAACAACAACCCAAAGGCTACACTTGAGGAATTAGCGGGTACATTTGTCTCGCCCCAAGTTGAGTATAATAAGAACAATTCTCACAAAATAGATGGGTTCATACAAGAACAACAAAAATTCAATTAGAATTCAATTCAAGCCATCAATGATTTGAAAACTTCAATGGCTAGAGTTGAATCTCATCTTAGTATTAGGGAGAAAGGCACACTTCCTGCCCAACCGCTCTCTAACCCAAGAACCCAATTTGAGATACAAGACATCAACCCGTCCTCCCAAAATACGGAGCATGTTCAAGTTATCACCACTTTGAGGAGTTGCAAAACAATTGATAAATCTAACCCGGTGAAGGCCCCAAAGCCTAATGATCCAGAAATTGCCAATAAGGATGATATCTTGAACAACGCTCCCCATGAGAAAGAACCGGAAAGGCAATACAAGCCGGTTGCCTCGTTTCCACAAAGGTTGATTTTACCCAAACCTTTAGACAAAAACCTGAAAATTTTAGAGGTTTTTAAGCAAGTGAAGATCAACATTCCGTTGTTGGATGCTATAAAACAAATACCATCCTATGCCAAATTTCTAAAGGAATTGTGTACAGTCAAAAGGAAACGCAATGTTCACAACAAAGTAGTTTTGACTGAGAATTTGAGCGCCATTATTAAACAAGAGGTGCCCCAAAAATACAAGGATCCGGGTAGTCTTACCATATCATGCATAGGGCTGTCAACGGGTCGGATACGGGCCGGATCAGTGATGATCCGAATCCGACCCGATTAAGAATATATCCGACCCGAATCCGACCTGAATCCGATTCGGATCACAAGTATATGATCCGAACCCGACCCGATTAAATTTTTCGAAATCCGTTTCCGATCCGATTATGATCCGACCCGATATCCGACCGGATATCCGAGAGAGGAGAGAGAGAAAGAGAGAGAGAGAAAGAGAGATTCTCATATATTTTTATTTTATTTTATTTTATTTTATTTTATTTTATTTATTTATTATTTTTTTTTTCGGGTCGGATCGTTAACGGGCCGGATCAAGGTTGATCCGAATCCGACCCGAATATTAAACGGATCATATTTGGATATCCGTATCCGACCCGATTATCCGATTATTGATCCGAATCCGATTAAATCGGATCGGATACGGATCGGATACGGATCTTGATCCGTGCTATTGACAGCCCTAATCATGCATCATAAGTGACTACCGGATAAAGCAAGATTTACTCGATCTTGGGGCAAGTGTTAATCCCATCCCATACTCGGTTTATGAACAACTTGGGTTAGGTGAATTAAAACCCACCAAAATCACACTCCAACTTGCTGATAGATCTATTCGTATACCGAGAGGGATGATTGAAGATGTCCTCGTCCAAGTCGATAAATTCTACTATCCAGTAGATTTTATTGTCTTAGATACAAATCCTGTGATGGGAACTGGTGCTCAAATTCCTGTCATACTTGGCTGCCCTTTCTTAGCTACTTCAAATTCAATTATCAATAGTAAAAATGGGCTTGTACGAATGTCCTTTGGAAATATGACACTTGAGCTGAATATCTTTGATTTATGCAAACAACCACGGGATGTTGATGATGAGGTCCACGAAATAAATCTGATTGAATCATTCGTGGAAGACAAATCCCTCCTTACATTCTATTCCGATCCTTTGGAGGCATGCTTGGCCCATTCTCATGGAATTGATGATGACATGATAAGAGAGATGGATGCCATTTTAGATTCTATGCGGTACTTGATAATAAAAGATGGAAGGCACCATTTGAGCCTTTGCCCTTAAGCGAGAACAAGCTGCTTCCATCTAATGTCAAGGCATTAAAGCTCGACCTAAAACCATTACCCGCTGATTTGAAATATGTTTATTTAGGTCAAGATGAGAAATATCCGGTGGTGATTTCTTCCCATTTAGATGAGGAACAAGAGAGTAGGCTAATAGCCACTCTAAGAAAGCACAAAAGTGCCATTTGGATGGTCAATTGCGGATCTCATAGGCATAGACCCCCTGATTTGTACTCATCGCATACACCTTGAGAAGAATGCAAAGACATCTAGGCAACCACAAAGATGCCTCAATCCAAACATGAAAGAGGTGGTTAAGGCCGAGGTGTTGAAACTATTGGATGTGGGTATCATTTACCCAGTATTCGATAGTCAATGGGTGAGTCCAACTCAAGTGGTGCCTAAGAAATCCGGAATAACCATCGTACCCAATGCCAATAATGAACTCGTGCCAACCAGAGTCACTACCGGTTGGAGAATGTGCATTGACTACAGGAAGCTAAACACAGTTACAAGGAAAGACCACTTCCCCTTACCATTTGTTGATCAAATTTTAGAAAGGTTGGCTGGTCATTCCCACTTTGCTTCCTTGATGGGTATTCAGGGATATAACTAAATTGAGATCGCCTTAGAAGACCAAGAGAAGACAACATTCACATGTCCATTCGGCACTTTTGCCTATCGAAGGATGCCGTTTGGACTATGTAATGCCCCTGCCACTTTTCAGTGTTGTATGTTGAGTATTTTTTCTGATATGATGGGAATGATTCTTGAAGTCTTCATGGACGATTTCTTTGTATTTGGTTGTAACTTTGATGAGTGCCTTGGGCACTTAAAAATCATTTTAAAAAGATGTGAAGACAAGAACCTTGTGTTGAATTGAGAGAAATGTCATTTTATGGTTTAAAAGGGAATTGTCCTTGGTTACATCATCTCACAAAATGGAATCGAGGTGGGCAAGGCTAAAATCGATCTTATCTCTAACCTTCCACCCCCCAAAAGCGTATGAGATGTGTGGTCCTTTTTAGGACATGCCGGATTCTATAGACGGTTCATAAAGGAATTTAGTTCACTTTCTCGTCCTTTATGCAACCTCCTTCAAAAGGAAAACTCATTCGAGTGGAATAAGGATTGTCAAAATGCCTTTGACAAACTTAAAGGCATGTTGACATGTGCTCCTATAATGCAACCACCTAATTGGAGCCTTCCTTTTGAAATCATGTGTGATGCAAGTGACTACGCTATTGGGGCTGTGTTAGGCCAAAGAAAAGAGAAGAAGCCTTGCGTCATCTACTACGCAAGTAGAACCTTAAACTCGGCTCAAGCAAACTACACTGCTACAGAAAAAGAATTTTTGGCCGTAGTCTTTGGTTTGGACAAGTTTCGGTCCTACTTGATCAGATCCAAGATCATCATATTCACCGACTATGTAGCGCTTAAGTACCTTCTCTCTAAGAAGGATGCTAAGCCTCACTTGTTAAGATGGATCCTCCTACTCCAAGAATTTGACATAGAAATACGTGATAAGAAAGGAGTAGAAAACGTAGTTGCGGACCATCTTTCTAGACTTGTTCTCACCGATTCCCCTGAGACGACCGCGATCAATGACATGTTCCCTGATGAACAACTTTTTAAAGTCTCTCGATTGCCATGGTATGCGGACATTGCTAATTATCTTGCTACAGGTATAATTTCGACACATTGGAAAAAGCAAGATAATGACAAGTTCTTCAACGAGGTGAGAAAATTCCTATGGGACGACCCATACTTATTCAAGTATTGTCCGATCAAATCATAAGGAGATGTGTGCCGGATGATGAACAACAAAGTATCATCTCCTTTTGTCATTCTCAGGCGTGTGGTGGCCACTTTTCGGCTAAGAAGACCACAACCAAAATTCTGCAATGTTTGTTTTATTGGCCCACCATGTTCAAGGACACCCATGAGTTTTGTAAAACATGTGAGCCTTGTCAGAAATTGAGAGGAATTTCCTGTAGAAAGATGATGCCACTCAATCCCATCTTACCAATCGAAATTTTTTATTGTTGGGGCATCGATTTCATGGGTCCATTCCCATCTTCTTTTGGAAATCTATATATCTTGCTTGCTATCGACTATGTTTTAAAATGGGTCGAGGCGATTCCATGCCGAAACAATGACCATAAAACAGTCATTCATTTCTTAAAAGAAAATATCGTTTCCCGGTTTGGAACGCCTCGAGTCATTATAAGCGATGGAGGGTCTCATTTTTGTAACCGCCCGTTTGAAGCTTTAATGAAAAATATGGCATAAATCACAAAGTGAGTACTCCCTATCACCCACAAACAAGTGGACAAGCTGAGATATCCAATAGGAAAATTAAACATATTTTGGAGAAAATGGTAAACCCCGATCGCAAAGATTGGCCGCTTCGACTTACCGATGCACTCTGGCCTTACCGTACAGCTTTCAAGACCCCCATTGGAATGTCTCCCTATAAACTTGTCTATGGGAAAGCTTGTCACTTGGCCGTGGAGTTAGAACATAGGGCATATTGGGCGCTAAAGAATATGAATTTTGATTCTGACAAGGCAAACATGTTGCGCAAACTTCAATTGAATGAGCTTGTGGAACTCCGGAATGATGCATATGAAAGTGCAAGAATTTACAAGGACAAGACGAAGGTGTTCCACGATAAGAACATCCTTCGCAAGACCTTCACGATCAATAAAAAAGTCCTTATGTATAATTCTCGGTTACATTTATTTTCAGAAAAATTGAAGTCTCGATGGACCGGTCCTTTTGTTGTGAAAATTGTTTATCCATATAGGACCGTCGAGTTGTTGAATCCAAGGAACGGTAATATTTTTAAAGCTAATGGTCAACGCCTGAAGCCGTTCTTTGAGAATTTTCAGTCAGAAGGTATGTCCATACCTCTGACTGACCCTATATATCAGGATATTTGATCTCCTAGTCTGACGGAGGTATCGAGTAGTTAGGATTAAGATTTTGTTGATTTTGGTTTGCTTTTTCATAGGTTTGTTAGAAGAAGGTTAAATTCTAGACTTTGTTCTCTCAAGTAATATCATTCCTCACTCCCTTCATTTTATAATTGCTCTCATGTTTTGCCTATTACTTATCTTTTACATTGAGGACAATGCAAGATTTGGTTGGGGGGTGTAGGATCACTAGGATGAATCTAGTGTTTTGTAACATCTCGACCAATATGACGAAGATTTTTCGGATTTTTTCTAAAAATTAAAAACTCCATTACAAAACTTTAGTTCTATGCATTCGGGATGGTGTAAGTATAAGAAAAGGAGAGGCGAAGTGAGTGATGTTGAATACTTTGAACATTCTTTAAGGTACGAGTCTTGTATATGAATTCCCCTATTTTTATGAATGATAGAACTTTTGAACACTTTTATACCTAGTTCACTTCACACGATTCTTGTGTTTTAAAGGATTATTAGATTTGTGGATTAGTTAGGTTTGGATTTGAGGTGTTGGGAAACCAAGCCGGGGTACTTTGTCCATCCTTGTCCATGGGAAAATAACGAAAGATATGGATTTCTAAAAATCCTATCTAATGAAAAAGAAAACGGAAAGGAAGGATAAAAATATGGGAATGATGGAGAATATGATGAAAAATTCTAAAAAGGGCTACCTATTACCAACCGGGGGATGGTCTACCCGTAACCAAAGCCGAAAATGGGAAGTAGTGTGAAAGCCATTGGAAGGACGGTAAGGCAAATTCCTGTCAAAGGCTTGTTGTTACTCGGTGCACCTTGAACTCCATAACTTAGATGAATTATGAAGAAGATAATCCCGAATTTCCATGAGATGAGCATTCACTGAGAACACTAAGTTAAATTGTTCAAATACTATTATTTATCAATCAATCAGTAGGAAGTCCATATGAGTACTTGTTATGTTATTGAAAGTTTGGAATTTCAACCTCTATTACTTAGTTTTTCCAATTTTTTCACTTGCACGTCTTAGAGTGTATAGAAGCATAGTTTCTGAAGGAGAGTTGAGTTTTGAAAGATGAATGGTTTCATGCATGTTTTGCTCGGGACTAGCAAAATGCTGGTTGGGGGGTGTGTTGAGCGCTTAAATGTGTATGTTCTATTTCATCACTAATTATGCATGGTTTTCAAGCTTAAAGACTATTCTAATGCATGGTTTTATGAGAGGGACTCCGCCCAATTGATGACTAAAAAGCTCTAATTAGGAGCCTTGGATGAAGACTCAAGGTGGGACAAAGAAAGAAGAATGCAAAGAGAGAAGAGGAGAGAAGAAAAGAAAGAAGAAAAATGCAAGGATCTGAGGCTAGATCGATCATGACCTAGTTGGCCAGGAGGGCTACGACCGGTCTAGACCGATCGGCCACCCCCTGTTTCCCCTCTAGACTAAAAATGCAACAGGGTAAACCGGTCTTGACCGGTTGGCCATAGCCTGCCCACCCCCAGTATGCACATTGGACTGTCCCAGACCAGGTCCGACCGGTCTTGACCGGTTGGCCAGTGTAAATTCAAAGAGTTTCTAGCGGCTTCCTCTTGAAGCTCCGATTTTGTAGTGCAGTGCGTAAATACTACGCAAATCTGGAAGATTCTGAGGCGGTGGGGCCTCTCCACTATAAAAGGGGACCTAGGGATTATAGCTAGGGCATTCTAGAAGAGATCGACGAAGGTGGAAAGCAGCGGAAGTCGGATTCAGAGTTCCACAACTCCTCATAGTTTGTGTTTTCTGGTTTTATGTTTTTAGTTATTTTCATGCTTCCTTGGATCATGAACGGCTAAAGCTCTTAGCTAGGGCTATGAGGTGAAGCTTGTAGTGAATCTGAGATGCTTTAATTCATTTTATGTTGGTTTCAAGTTGGATTTATTGAAGAACAATGGTTTATAGAAGTTTGAATAAAGTTCTAAGTAGTTTTTCTTAGTCTTATGATGGCTCATGGATGTTTAGAAGAATTACTTTACTTCATATTTATTTTGCATAGTTCTAGACCTGTACGCCCTAAGGAATCGGATTCAATACACTCTAGACTTGGAATTGCATGTGGGAACTTCAACCAAAGTTTTATTTTTTATACTAATTTCTGAATTATGTGTTGATGTTATATGTGATTTGAATGAAGTTCAAATCATGATTTGATTATGCTTAGTGACAGAGTTTAATGATGGTTATGATTGTGATCTCAATCTATTGGAACTAGGACTGACCTATGCAATTGAGTGTGCTCAAGTCCTAACTTGAATCGAGGGAATCATGTATAAAATCACACATATGACAGATTGTGAAATACAACTGCTCTATCATCCGACTAGATAGGATTTGATTTCGATTCTAGTTGTGTAATTGGGAAACCACAGCGAAGTATGCATTGAGGATTGCTACAAGTGGATCCTTGGACCCCTAGTGCCTTTTTATATTGATTACATTCATCTTTAGTTTAATAATTCTCTATACATTTAATTTTAAAAAAAAGCTGTTTTGTTAACTCTCAAGTAGAGAATATTAGAAGTAATTTTGTGAATTCCTAACAAGTCCCTGAGAACGATCTCTGTCTCTACCGAATTATTACTACATCGCAACCCTACACTTGGGGAAGCGAGCATTTCTTAATCATAAATCAGTACAATTAAGAGCTAAATAGGCCCAGCACTTAGTCATTTTCATTCCTGAGAAGTGCCCTATTGGCTCAAAGATTGACTGACGCCAAGTAAAATTAAGAATAATCTGATTGACGCCAAGCTGGATTTGACATCCTCTTATCATAAGGCAACTAAATCAAGCACTTGTGGGATACTAATCCCCACCGTTTATCAATTATCGGTATAAAAAAAGCATATATCAGCCCCGATACTTAGTCATTCTCAAGCTTAGAAATATGCAATCTAGCTCATCGAGCTTGAACTCTCAAAGAAATATAGCTCAACACAGTTGTTAAGCTCTTAAATGTGTATAGTCTAACCCCATTTCATCACTAACTATGCTTGAAATACATGATTAAAGACCCAACTAATGCATGGTTTTGTGGTTATAAGAATGAGAGAGAGGATTCATCAATTGAAGGCTTAAAGAAGCTATTTACAAGCATTGAAGATCAAAAGACCAAGCGTCAAAGGGTGGAAGAAAGAAGCAAAGGAAAGAAGAAAGAAGGCAGAAGAATACACTGAAGACCAGTCGTCCAACCGGTCGTCTGTAGCCAAGGACCGGTCGTCCGACCGGTCAGGACACTCAACAGAAAGGGCCCTGTTGCAAACCTTGTTGGACCGTCCACGACCGGTCATCCACTGCTCAGACCGGTCATCCAACTGGTCGTGGAATTAATTTTTGGGCAGAAAACCCACTGGACTGTTTTTGCACTTTTGAAACCGGTCGTTCGACCGGTTGTCCATAGGCTCAGACCGGTTGTCCGACCGGTTGGCTACGTAACAGAGCTTCTTCCACAAGCTCCGAATTTCTCTGCGCAAAATGCTAATCTTGCGGGATTTCTCGAAGTTTCTTCGCACTTAGGGCCCTAAAGCTATAAAAGGACTCCTCTAGCTCGTTCATAAAGGATCCTAGAAGAGAATTATTACGGTGGGAGGCGGCGGAAGTCGGATCTAGAGTTCTACAACTCTTTCTAGTTTGTTTTTCTAGTTTTATGTTTTTAGTAGCTTTCATGTTTTCTTGGATCATGAATGGCTAAACCTCTTAGTTAGGGCTAAGAGGTGAAGCTTGTAGTGAATCTAAGATGTTTCAATCATTTGATTTGGTTTCAAGTTGGATTATTAGTGAAGAACAATGGTTGAAGTTTGAATAAAGTTCTAAGTAGTTTTTCTTAATCTTATGATGGCTCATGGATGTTTAGAAGAATTGCTTGAATTCTTAATTATTTTGAATGATTCTAGACCTGTACGCTATGAGGAATCAGATTCAATATGCTCTAGACTTTTGATCCTCATGTAAGAACTTCATACCAAAAGTTCTACTTTCCCGAAATTTCTGTTTATGTGTGATTGTTTATGTGATTTGAATCAAGTTCAAATCATGATCTAGTTATACCTTGTGACAGAATTTAATGATGATTATGATTGTGATCTTAACCTATTGGAACTAGGATTGACTTATGTAATTGAGTATGCTCAAGTCCTAACTTGAATTGAGGGAATCATGTGCATGAATCACATATATGACAGATTGTTTGTTTTAACTGCTCTATCATCCAACTGGATAGGATTTAATTTCGATTCTAGTTGAGAAAGTGAGAAATCATAGTGAATTAAGCATCAAGGATTGCTACAAGTGGATCCTTGAACCCCTAGTGTTCTTTTACATTGATTACATTCACCTTTAGTTCAAAATTACTTTCTACATTCAATTCCAAAATCCTGTTGAGTTAGTTCTCGATTAGAAATCGTTGGAAGTGTTTTATGAATTCCTACACAAGTCCCTGTGGATCGACCTTGGTCTTACTGAGACTATTACTACATCGCAACCCTACACTTGGGGAAGCGAACAAGTTTTTGGCGCCGCTGTCGGGAAAGCATGGGACTATTTTGATGAATTGGCTGAGAATGCACAGTCTTGGGATACATCTAGACCAACAAATTCCAAGACAAGCCAACAAAAGGAAAAATGAGGAATTTATGTCCTCTCAGAAGAAGATAACATAAGTGCACGTGTGGCTAGCCTCATAAAAAAAGTCGAGGCTGTGGAATTGAAGAAAGGAGAGACGACTAACTCGAAGGACGTTGAAATTGTTTGTGGAATTTGTGCCAGGAAATCAACATGCAACACAAGATTGTCCCACAATTTCTACATTCCAAGATATCTTACAAGAACAATCAAATGCCATAAACAGTTATCAACGGCCCTTTAGTGCTCCAAACTGAAACACGTATAATTCTAGTTGGAAGAACCATCCAAACTTCAGTTGGAGGAATGAACCAACTGCAAATGCAAACAACACCCCTCAAGCTCAACCTTTACTAGGTCCATCCCTAGTAATCACACCGAAAGCTATGCTGGAGGAGATGTTGGGTGCATTTGTATAGTTCAAGCTGAATATAATAAGACTAATTCTCTGAAAATTGTTGGGTTCATGCAAGAGCAACTGAAATTCAATCAAAATTCATCTCAAGCCATTAATGAATTGAAAATTTCAATGGCTAGAGTTGAATCTCATTAAGTGTTAGGGAGAAAGGCACACTTCCTGCCCAACCTCTCCCTAACCCAAGAACCCAATTTAAGATACAAGACCCAAGCTTGTCCTCCCAACATACGGAGCATGTTCAAGCTATCACCACTTTGAGAAGTGGAAAAATAATCGATAAATCTAATCCGGTGAAGGGCCCAAAGCCTAATGATCCAAAAATTTCCAAAGAGGATGATAGCCCGAACAACACTCCACATGAGAAAGAACCGGAAAGGCAATACAAGCCGGTTGCCCCATTTCCCCAAAGGTTGATTTCACCTAAACCTTTAGACAAAAACCTGAAAATTTTAGAAGTTTTTAAGCAAGTGAAGATCAACATTCCGTTGTTGGATGCAATAAAACAAATACCATCCTATGCCAAATTTCTAAAGGAATTGTGTACAGTCAAAAGGAAACACAATGTTCAGAACAAAGTACTTTTGACTGAGAATTTGAGCGCTATTATCAAACAAGAGGTGCCTCAAAAATACAAGGATCCGGGTAGTCCCTCCATCTCATGCATCATAGGTGACTACCGGATCAAACAAGCCTTACTCGATTTAGGGGCAAGTGTCAACCTCATCCCATACTCGGTCTATGAACAACTTGGGTTAGGTGAATTGAAACCCACTAAAACCACACTCCAACTTGCTGATAGATCTATTCGTATACCGAGAGGACTGGTTGAAGATGTCTTGGTCCAAGTTGATAAATTCTACTACCCAGTGAACTTTATTGTCTTGGATACACATCCCGTGATAGGTACCGGTGCTCAAATTCCCATCATACTTGGCCGCCCTTTTCTAGCTACTTCAAATGCGATTATCAATTATAGAAACGGGCTTGAACAAATGTCCTTTGGAAACATGACACTCGAGCTGAATATATTTGATTTATGCAAACAACCACGGGAAGTTGATGTTGAGATCCACGAGATAAATTTGATTGAATCATTCGTGGAGGATACATGCCCCTGGACATTCTATTCTGACCCTTTGGAGGCATGTTTGGCCCACTCTCATGAGATAAATGATGACACAATATGAGAGATGGATGCCATTTTGGATGTTATGCCGGTACTTGATAACAAAAGATGGAGGGCACTATTTGAACCCTTACCCTTAAGCGAGAACAAGCCCCTTCCATCTAATATCAAGGCACCGAGGCTCGACCTAAAACCATTACCCGTTGATTAGAAATATGTTTATTTAGGTCGAGATGAGACGCATCCGATGGTGATTTCTTCCCACGTCGATGAGGAGCAAAAGAGTAGGTTAATAGCTACTCTAATAGAGCATAAGAACGCCATTGGATGGTCAATTGCGGATCTCAAAGGCATAGACCCACTAATTTGTACTCATCGCATACACCTTGAGAAAAATGCCAACACATCTAGGCAACTACAAAGACGAATCAATCCAAACATGAAGGAGGTGGTTAAGGTCGAAGTGGTGAAACTATTGGATGTGGGTATCATCTACCCAATATCCGATAGTCAATGGGTGAGTCTAACTCAAGTGGTGCCTAAGAAATCTGGAAGAACCATCATAGCCAATGCCAATAATAAACTCGTACCAACCAGAGTCATTACCGGTTGGAGAATGTGCATTGACTATAGGAAGCTAAACACAGTCATGAGGAAAGACCACTTCCCCCTACCATTTATTGATCAAATTTTAGAAAGGTTGGCGGGTCATTCCCATTTTTGCTTCCTTGATGGGTATTCAGGGTATAACCAAATAGAGCCCCCTAGAGGACCAAGAGAAGACAACATTCACATGTCCATTCGGCACCTTCGCCTATTGAAGGATGCCGTTTGGACTATTGTTCGCTTCCCCAAGTGTAGGGTTGCGATGTAGTAATAAACTCGGTAATACCGAGGTCGATCCACAGGGACTTATGTAGGATGTCACAAACTCATCCACAAGTTTCTATTGAAGCTAACAATCAAAGTTTGAATAGAATGTGTGTGATTAACAGTTTAAGCTAAATTGAATGTAAACAATTATAAGAAGGCACTAGGGGTTCAAGGATTCACTTGTAGCAATCCTCGATGTTCAATCCGCTGTGGTTTCCCATTCTCTCAACTAGAATCACCAGTCAGGTCTATCTAGTCGGATGATAGAACTGTTAAACCAGAAGTCTGTAACATGTAAGTTCTGTGCATAAAGTTCACTCAACTCTAGGCTGATCTGAGCATGCTCATTGCATAGGTCATTCACCTTTTCTATAGGTCCAATTCCCAATCATAACCATCCTCAAGTCTTCTCACAAGACAAGGCTAGATCATGATTTGAACTGGATTCAAATTATATGCACAGTCCATACATATTTCAGATAATCAACCAAAACTAGAACTTTGGCATGAAGTCCCTTTATGAAGAGCTTGGTACTAGAGCGCACTCCAATTCCTCGGATCATACAGGTCTAGACCGTTGCAAACAAATTAAGAAGATAAGTAATCCATCCAAACATCCATGAGTCATCACAAGACTAAGAGAAATTACTTAAAAACTTGTATAAACTTCAAACCTTAGTTCATAATCATGAATTCCAAACTGAAAACCACTTAACTACGAATTAAAACATCTTGGATACACTACAAGCTTCACCTCTTAGCCCTAGCTAAGAGGTTTAGCTGCTCATGATCCAAGGAAACATGCAACAACTACAAAAAGCATAAAAACAGCAAAGCAAACCAAAAGGAGTTGTGAAACTCCAATCTTCACTTTCACAGCCTCCAACCTCGCTTGAACCCTTCCAGGATGCCCTAGGAACGATCCCTAGGTGTCCTTTTATAGTCTGGAAGCTCCACAACTTCGGAAGAATCGAGAACTTGTGTAACACTTACGCAGCGCAGAGAAAATCGGGATGAAATTAGAAATTTCTAACTCAGTACGCATGGCCGACCGGTCAAGACCGGTCGGTCTTGTGGAACAACAGTCCAGCAAGCACCTCCGACCGGTCATGACCGGTCGGAGCTATTCACCCTTGGTCCAGCAACCCAGTCCGACCGGTCATGATCGGTCGGACATCTTCAAAAGTCCTCCAGCAGTTGTAGCCGACCGGTCAAGACCGGTCGGTCACCTTTATGCGTCCTTTAGTGTCATGGCTGACCGGTCGCTGACCGGTCTGGCTTCCTTAGCCGACCGGTCATGACCGGTCGGCAGTCCTTCAAGCTTCTTTTCTTCTTTCTCTTTTCTTTCCTTGCTTCTTGCTTTCACTTTCTCTCTTCTTTTCTTCTTCGATCATCAAATATTATTCATTAGAATGATGCCAAATGAGCTCTTCATGTCTTCAATTGAGTAGAGTCCACCCTCAATCCTGTAATCACAAATCGTGCATTGAATTAGCTTACAAACCATACAAACCTTGCACAATTAGTGATGAATTGGGGTTAGAATATGCACAATTAAGAGCTCAACACACCCCCCAACCAGCATTTTGCTAGTCCCAAGCAAAACATGCGTGAAACTAATTCCATCCTTTAAAACTCAACTCTCTTTTAGAAACCATCCTTCTATACATTCCAAGGTTCATAAGCTTAAGATTCAGAAACATTAGGCAACAGAGGTTGAAACCGTAAACTCTCAAAACATAATAAGCATTCATATGAAATTCCCGCTGATTGGTTGATAAATAGAAAGATTTGAAGAAGTTTAACCTAGTGTGGATAGTGAAAGTTCATCTCACGAGTTTCTAGGATTATCTTCTTCATAGATCAGGTAGACTATAGAACTCAAGGTACATAGAGCCACATCAGGTCCATGACAGGAATTTGCCTTACCGTCCTTTCGACGACTTTCACACTACGTCCCATTTCCGGCTTTGGTTACGGGTAGACCATCCCCCGGTTGGTAGTAGGTAGCCCTAATCGGAATTTCCACCTTTTTTCACATTCCCAATTTCATCCTTCCTTTTCCTTTTTCTTTTAAATTAGATAGGATTTTTAAAAATCCATATCTTTCATTATTTTCCCATGGACAAGGATGGACAAAGTACCCCGGCCTGATTTCTCAATATCTTAATTCAAAGTCTAGCTAATCCATAAGTCACATAATCCCTTTAACTCATGAAAATCGTGTAATGTGAACTAGGTGTAAAAGTGTTCAGATTTGCTATCAATCACAAAAATCGGGGAGTTCACATATAAAACCATTATGCTATGAGAGATTGCAGACATCCAGCCCCATACACTTCATATTTCCTCCTCTTATGCTCATATCAACTTGAATGCATAAAACCGGTGTTTTCCAAAAGAGTTTCGAATTTTTGAAAAATCGAAAAAATTTCCACATGCTTGCTTGAAATGTTGCAAATCGCTGAATTCAACCAAGAGATCCTACACCCCCCAACCAAATCCTGCATTGTCCTCAATGTAAAAGATGTGCAATGAGCAAGACATGAGAGCAATTTGCAAATAAAAGGGAGTGAGGAATGATAGTACCTGAGAGAGTGAAAAGTGAAGATCTTCCTCCTTCTAACAAACCTATGAAAACGAAAACAAAAGTAGCAAAATCCTAATCCTAACTACTCTATACCTCCATCAGACTAGGAGATCAATCATCCTGATACACAGGATCATTCAGAGGTATGGACATACCTTCTGAAGGGAAGTTCTCAAAGAACGGCTTTAATCGCTGCCCATTTGCTTTAAAAATGTTGCCGTTCCTTGGATTTAATAGCTCAACAGTCCCATATGGATAGACAGTTTGCACAATGTAGGGACCGGTCCACCGAGATCTCAATTTTCCCGAAAATAGATGTAAGCGAGAATTATACATGAGGACTTTTTGATTTATCGTGAATGTCTTGCGAAGAATATTCTTATCATGGAATATCTTCGTCTTGTCCTTGTAAATTCTTGCATTCTCATAAGCTTCATTACGGATTTCTGCAAGTTCATTCAATTGTAGTTTGCGGAACGAGCTTGCCTTGTCAGTATTGAAATTTATCTTCTTAATAGCCCAATACGCCTTATGTTCCAACTCCACAGGCAAGTGACAAGCCTTCCCATAGACAAGTCTATAGGGAGACATTCCAATAGGAGTTTTAAAGGCAGTACGGTAGGCCCAAAGCGCATCGGTAAGTCGAAGTGACCAATCCTTGCGATCAGGATGCACCGTTTTCTCTAAAATGTGTTTAATTTCTCTATTGGATATCTCAGCTTGTCCACTAGTTTGTGGGTGATAGGGAGTGCTCACTTTGTGCGTTACGCCATATTTCTTCATTAATGCTTCAAAAGGGCGATTGCAAAAGTGAGACCCTCCATCACTTATGATGACTCGAGGCGTTCCGAACTGGGAAAGAATGTTTTCTTTTAAGAATTGAATGACCATTTTATGGTCATTATTCCGGCAAGGGATGGCCTCGACCCATTTGGAAACATAATCAACGGCAAGCAAGATGTATAAGTTTCCAAAAGAAGATGGGAATGGGCCCATGAAATCGATGCCCCAACAATAAAAAAGTTCGATAATTAAGATGGGATTGAGTGGCATCATATTTCTACGGGAGATTCCTCCTAATTTCTGACAAGGTTCGCAAGCTTTGCAAAACTCATGTGTGTCTTTGAACATGGTGGGCCAATAAAACCCACATTGCAGAATTTTCGCTGTGGTCTTCTTAGCCGAAAAATGGCCACCACATGCTTGAGAATGACAGAAGGAGATGATACTTTGTTGCTCATTATCTGGGACACATCTCCTTATGATTTGGTCGGGACAATACTTGAACAAGTATGGGTCGTCTCATAGAAATTTTCGTACCTCTGAGAAGAATCTATCCTTATCTTGCTTTTTCCAATATGTAGGAATTGTACCTGTAGCAAGATAATTAGCAATGTCCGCATACCATGGCAATTGGGAAACAGCAAAAAGTTGTTCATTAGGGAACATGTCATTGATTGCAGTCGTTTCAGGGGAATCAGTGAGGACAAGTCGAGAGAGGTGGTCAGCTACTACATTCTCTACTCCTTTCTTATCACGTATTTCTAAGTCGAATTCTTGGAGTAGGAGGATCCATCTTAATAACCGTGGTTTAGCATCCTTCTTAGAGAGAAGATACTTAAGCGCGGCATGGTCAGTGAATACAATGATCTTGGATCCAATCAAGTAGGATCTGAACTTCTCCAAGGCAAAAACTACGGCTAAAAGTTCCTTTTCAGTAGTGGTGTAGTTTGCCTGGGCTGAGTTTAGGGTTCTACTTGTATAGTAGATAACACATGGCTTTTTATCTTTTCTTTGGCCTAACACGGCCCCAATAGCATAGTCGCTAGCATCGCACATAATCTCAAAAGGAAGGCTCCAATCAGGTGGTTGCATTATTGGGGCGCATGTCAACATGCCTTTAAGGGTGGTAAAGGCCTTTTGACATTCTTCACTCCACTCAAATGAATTTTCCTTTTGAAGTAGGTTACATAAAGGACGAGAAAGTGAACTGAAATCCTTTATGAACCGTCAATAAAATCCTGCGTGTCCTAAAAAGGACCGTATATCTCGTATGCTTTTGGGTGGTGGAAGGTCAGAGATAAGGTCAATTTTCGCCTTGTCCACCTCAATTCCATTTTGTGAAACGATGTGACCAAGTACAATTCCCTTTTTAACCATGAAGTGACACTTTTCCCAATTGAGCACAAGGTTCTTCTCTTCACATCTTTTTAGCACAGATTTCAAGTGCTCAAGGCACTCATCAAAGCTACAACCGAATACGGAAAAATCATCCATGAAGACTTCGAGAATTGTCCCCACCATGTCAGAAAAGATGCTCATCATACAACGCTGAAAGGTGGCAGGGGCATTACATAGTCCAAACGGCATCCGTCGATAGGCGAAAGTGCCGAATGGACATGTGAATGTAGTCTTTTCTTGGTCTTCACGGGCAATTTCTACTTGGTTGTACCCTGAATAGCCATCAAGGAAGCAAAAGTGGGAATGACCCACCAACCGTTCTAAAATCTGATCAACAAACGGTAGGGGGAAGTGGTCTTTCCTCGTGACAGTGTTTAGCTTCCTGTAGTCAATGCACATTCTCCAACCGGTAGTGACCCTAGTTGGTACGAGTTCATTATTGGCATTGGTTACGATGGTTATTCCGGATTTCTTAGGCACCACTTGAGTTGGGCTTACCCATTGGCTATCAGATATTGGGTAGATGATACCTACATCCAATAGTTTCACCACTTCGGCCTTAACCACATCCTTCATATTTGGATTTAGTCGTCTTTGTGGTTGCCGGGATGTCTTTGCATTTTCCTCAAGATGTATGCGGTGAGTGCAAATCAGTGGGTCTATGCCTTTGAGATCCGCAATTGTCCATCCGATGGCACTCTTGTGCTCTAATAGAGTGGCTATTAGCCTACTCTCTTGTTCCTCATCCAAGTGGGAAGAAATCACCACTGGATATGTCTCATCTCGACCTAAATAAACATATTTTAGCTCATTTGGCAATGGTTTTAGGTCGAGTTTTGGTGCCTTAATGTTGGATGGGAGGGCCTTGTTCTCATTTATAGGCAAAGGTTCAATTGGGGCCCTCCATCTTTTATTTTCACGTACCAGCATCACATCTAGAATGGCATCCATCTCTTTTGTTGTATCATCATTCATATCATGGAGATGGGCCACACATGCCTCCAAAGGGTCGAAAAATAGTGACAAGGGGATTGTACCTTCCACGAATGATTCGATCATGTTTAATTCATGGATATCATCATCAACTTCCCGCGGTTGTTTGCATAACTCAAATATGTTAAGCTCAAGGGTCATATTTCCAAAGGACATTTGTACAAGTCCGTTTCTACAATTGATAATGGCGTTTGAGGTAGCTAGAAATGGTCGTCCAAGTATGACGGGAATTTGAGTACCGGTGCCTATCACAGGATGTGTGTCCAAGACAATAAAATCTACTGGGTAGTAGAATTTATCAACTTGGACTAGAACATCCTCTACCATTCCTCTCGGTATCCGGATGGATCTATCAGCAAGTTGGAGTGTGGTTTTGGTGGGTTTCAATTCACCTAACCCAAGTTGTTCATAGACCGAGTATGGAATGAGATTCACACTTGCCCCCAAGTCGAGTAGGGCTTGTTTAATTTGGTAGTCTCCTATGATGCATGATATGGTTGGACTACCCGGATCTTTGTATTTTTGGGGCACCTCTTGTTTGATGATGGCACTCAAATTCTCAGCCAAAAGCACTTTGTTGTGAACGTTATGTTTCCTTTTGATTGTACACAATTCCTTTAAAAATTTGGCATAAGATGGTATTTGTTTTATTGCATCCAACAGCGGAATATTGATCTTCACCTGCTTGAAAACTTTCAGAATTTCCAGATTTTTATCTAAAGGTTTAGGTGAAATCAACCTTTGTGGAAATGGGGCAACCGGCTTGTATTGTCTTTCCGGTTCTTTCTCTTGTGGAATATTGTTTGGGCTATCATCCTCTTTGGGAATTTCCGGATCCTTAGGCTTGGGAGCCTTCACCGGTTTGGATTTATCAATCTCTTTCCCACTTCTCAAAGTGGTGATAGCTTGGACATGTTCCGTATGGTGGGAGGATGAGCTTGCATCTTGTATCTCATACTGGGTCCTTGGGTTAGGAAGAGTTTGAGCAGGAAGTGTGCCCTTTTCTCTACCACTCAGGTGAGCTTCAACTCTAGCCAGAGATGTTTTCAATTCATTAATGGCTTGGTTTGAATTTTGATTGAATTTCAATTGCTCTTGCATGAACCCATCTATTTTTAGAGAATTTGTCTTGTTATACTCGTTCTGGACCGATACGAGTGCACCCAACATCTCTTCTAGTGATACTTTTGGAGTGTTGTTTGCATTTGCAGTGGGTCCATTCCTCCAACTGAAGTTGGGATGGTTCTTCCAATTAGGATTATACGTGTTTGAGTTTGGAGCACCATATTGCTGCTGATAACTGTTTATGGCATTTGTTTGTTCTTGTAAGATGCTTTGGACTGCTGAAATTGTGGGACAATCTGGTGTAGCATGTTGATTTCCAGCACAAATTCCACAAACAGTTTCAACCTCAGTGGAGTTGATTGTTTCTCCTTTCCTTAATTCCATGGCTTTGACCTTTCTTGTAAGGCTAGCCAACCGTGCACTTATGCTATCTTCCTCTGATAAGACATACATTCCTCCCTTTTCCTTTTGTTGGCCAATCTTGGAATTTGTTGGTTTAGATGTGTCCCAAGATTGTGCACTTTCAGCCAATTCTTTCAGATAATCCCATGCTTCATCAGCTTCCTTATTCATGAACTCCCCATTACACATCATCTCTATAAATTGGCGCATGGATGGAATCAGTCCTTCATAGAAAAAACTTATAATCCGCCAATTTTCATAGCCATGATGTGGGCATGCGTTTAATAGGTCCTTGAATCTCTCCCAACATTGGGAAAATGTTTCATCCTCCTTTTGGGCAAAGTTCATGATAAGGCGCTTTAGCATGTTCGTTTTGTGAGTAGGGAAGAATTTTTTTATAAATTCTCTGTGCATATCATTCCATGACCCAATTGATCTTGGCCTCAATGCATAAAGCCAACCCTTGGCTTTATCCTTAAGAGTGAAAGGGAAGAATTTAAGTCTTACTACATCTTCAGTCACATTTGCAAAGTGCATGGTGGTGATTACCTCATCAAACTCCCTAAGGTGTTGATAGGCACTTTCACTGTCTAAACCATGGAATTTAGGGAGAAGATTGATCACTCCCGATTTCAAATCCACATTCCCTGCATTTGGTGGAAATACTATGCATGAGGGAGTGCTCGTTCTTGCAGGTTGCAAGAAATCACGTAAAGTCCTAGGTCGGGGAACATTCTCAACCACATTCTCCCCTGTTTCGGTTTGATTTTGAACCGGGTTAGGTTGATTTGTAGCCATACTTTCAGATAAAATTGGAGAATCTAGATGTCTCCTAACACGTGGCTCTCTATCAATGCCTTCTACTATCCCCCCTTCACTTATGAGTCGGTTATTGGAATCCCGAGCCCAATGTGGCATGCAAAATCAAGAATAAGAAACAAAAAGGAAAAAGAATTCTTCCTTCTTTTTCTTTACTCTTCTCTAAGACCGAAGCACAAGGTGTCTTGCAATGGCTAGGCCAGAAACAAGATAGAGACCGATTTCTCCTGGTCAATAGGGGTTCAGAGAACACCCCACCCACTCTTTGAATCTTTTGAGAAAAGGTGCAGAAAAAGGAGAAAGAGGAGTAGAGATGAGAAAAGAAATCCCTGAGCACAAGGTGATCCAAGACGGCAGAGCCGACCAATAGGAATCCAGGTGGCAAAAAGGCCAACCTTTCAGAGATCCAAAAGGAGTCTCCACCCACTCTACAAGAGATGAATAAAATAAGAATGACTAGGAGAAGGAGAAGAGTAAGGTTTTAGAAGGATAGCACCTGAATTGCACTTGAAATCCTTGACTCTTCTTCGGTTTCCTAAAAATCCCTGAAAAGAAAAATCAAATAAATAAACTAAGTTAGTCTATAAAAAAAATCCTAAATAGATACTAATTTCAGAAATTTGTGAAAACCGTAAAAAATCCCCGGCAACGGTGCCAAAAACTTGTTCGCTTCCCCAAGTGTAGGGTTGCGATGTAGTAATAAACTCGGTAATACCGAGGTCGATCCACAGGGACTTATGTAGGATGTCACAAACTCATCCACAAGTTTCTATTGAAGCTAACAATCAAAGTTTGAATAGAATGTGTGTGATTAATAGTTTAAGCTAAATTGAATGTAAACAATTATAAGAAGGCACTAGGGGTTCAAGGATTCACTTGTAGCAATCCTCGATGTTCAATCCGCTGTGGTTTCCCATTCTCTCAACTAGAATCACCAGTCAGGTCTATCTAGTCGGATGATAGAACTGTTAAACCAGAAGTCTGTAACATGTAAGTTCTGTGCATAAAGTTCACTCAACTCTAGGCTGATCTGAGCATGCTCATTGCATAGGTCATTCACCTTTTCTATAGGTCCAATTCCCAATCATAACCATCCTCAAGTCTTCTCACAAGACAAGGCTAGATCATGATTTGAACTGGATTCAAATTATATGCACAGTCCATACATATTTCAGATAATCAACCAAAACTAGAACTTTGGCATGAAGTCCCTTTATGAAGAGCTTGGTACTGGAGCGCACTCCAATTCCTTGGATCATACAGGTCTAGACCGTTGCAAACAAATTAAGAAGATAAGTAATCCATCCAAACATCCATGAGTCATCACAAGACTAAGAGAAATTACTTAAAAACTTGTATAAACTTCAAACCTTAGTTCATAATCATGAATTCCAAACTGAAAACCACTTAACTACGAATTAAAACATCTTGGATACACTACAAGCTTCACCTCTTAGCCCTAGCTAAGAGGTTTAGCTGCTCATGATCCAAGGAAACATGCAACAACTACAAAAAGCATAAAAACAGCAAAGCAAACCAAAAGGAGTTGTGAAACTCCAATCTTCACTTTCACAGCCTCCAACCTCGCTTGAACCCTTCCAGGACTAGGAACGATCCCTAGGTGTCCTTTTATAGTCTGGAAGCTCCACAACTTCGGAAGAATCGAGAACTTGCGTAACACTTACGCAGCGCAGAGAAAATCGGGATGAAATTAGAAATTTCTAACTCAGTACGCATGGCCGACCGGTCAAGACCGGTCGGTCTTGTGGAACAACAGTCCAGCAAGCACCTCCGACCGGTCATGACCGGTCGGAGCTATTCACCCTTGGTCCAGCAACCCAGTCCGACCGGTCATGACCGGTCGGACATCTTCAAAAGTCCTCCAGCAGTTGTAGCCGACCGGTCAAGACCGGTCGGTCACCTTTATGCGTCCTTTAGTGTCATGGCTGACCGGTCGCTGACCGGTCTGGCTTCCTTAGCCGACCGGTCATGACCGGTTGGCAGTCCTTCAAGCTTCTTTTCTTCTTTCTCTTTTCTTTCCTTGCTTCTTGCTTTCACTTTCTCTCTTCTTTTCTTCTTCGATCATCAAATATTATTCATTAGAATGATGCCAAATGAGCTCTTCATGTCTTCAATTGAGTAGAGTCCACCCTCAATCCTGTAATCACAAATCGTGCATTGAATTAGCTTACAAACCATACAAACCTTGCACAATTAGTGATGAATTGGGGTTAGAATATGCACAATTAAGAGCTCAACAACTATGTAATGCCTTTGCCACTTTTCAGTGTTGTATGTTGAGTATCTTTTCTGATATGGTGGGAACGATTCTCAAAGTCTTCATGGACGATTTCTCTATATTTGATTGTAACTTTGATGAGTGCCTTATGCACTTAAAAACTGTATTGAAAAGATGTGAAGAAAAGAACCTCATGTTAAATTGGGAGAAATGTCACTTCATGGTTCAAAAGGAAATAGTACTTGGTCACATCATCTCACAAAATAGAATCTAGGTGGATAAAGCTAAAATCGATCTTATATCTAACCTTCCACCTCCCAAGAGCGTACGAGATGTGCGGTCCTTTTTGGGACACGCCGGATTTTATAGACGGTTCATAAAGGACTTTAGTTCACTCTCTCGTCCTTTATCTAACCTCCTTCAAAAGGACAACTCATTCGAGTGGACTGGAGATTGTTAAAACGCCTTTAACAAATAAAAGGTATGTTGACATGTGCTCCCATAATGCAACCACCTGATTGGAGCCTTCCTTTTGAAATTATGTGCGATGCGAGTAATTACGCTATTGGGGCCATGTTAGGCCAAAGAAAAAGAGAAGAAGCCATGCGTCATCTACTATGCAAGTAGAACTTTAAACTTGGCTCAAGCAAACTACATTACTACAGAAAAAGAACTTTTGGCCGTAGTTTTTTCTTTAGACAAGTTTAGGTCTTACTTGATTGGATCCAAGATCATCATATTTACCGACCATGCTGCGCTTAAGTACCTTTTCTCTAAGAAGGATGCTAAGCCACGCTTGTTAAGATGGATCCTCATACTCTAAGAATTTGACATAGAAATATGTGATAAGAAAGGAGTAGAAAACGTCGTGGCTGACCATCTCTCTATACTTGTTCTCATCGATTCCCTTCAGACGACCGCGATCAATGACATGTTCCCTGATGAACAACTCTTTATAATCTCTCAATTGCCATGGTATGCGGATATTGCTAACTATCTTGCTACAGGTGCAATTCCGACACATTGGAAAAAGCAAGATAAGGATAAGTTCTTCAACGAGGTGAGAAAATTCTTGTGGGACGACCCGTACTTATTCAAGTATTGTCCTGATCAAATCATAAGGAGATGTGTGCCGGATGATGAACAACACAATATCATCTCCTTTTGTCATTCTCAGGTGTGTGGTGGCCACTTCTCGGCTAAGAAGACCATAGCCAAAATTCTGCAATGTGGGTTTTATTGGCCCACCATGTTCAAGGATACAGATGAGTTTTGTAAAACGTGTGAGCCTTGTCAGAAATTGGGAGGAATATCCCATAGAAATATGATGCCACTCAATCCCATCTTACAAATCTAAAATTTTAATTGTTGGGGCATCGATTTTATGGGTCCATTCCCATGTTCTTTCAGAAATTTATATATATTGCTAACTGCCGATTATGTTTCAAAATGGGTCGAGGCGATTCCATGCCGGAACAATGACCATAAAACAGTCATTTGTTTTTTAAAAGAAAATATCCTTTCCCGGTTTGGAACACCTCGAGTCATTATAAGTGATGGAGGATCTCATTTTTGTAACCCCCCGTTTGAAGCTTTAATGAAGAAATATGGCATTAATCAGGCTCATCGCGATAAAGAAGATGAATTTTGATTCTGACAAAGCAAGCTCATTGCGCAAACTTCAATTGAATAAACTTGCAGAACTCCGGAACGAGGCATATGAAAATGCGAGAATTTATAAGGACAAGACGAAAGTGTTCCATGATAAGAACATTCTTCGTAAGACCTTCACGATTAACCAAAAGGTCCGTATGTATAATTCTTGGCTACATTTATTTTCAAAAAAATTGAGATCTCGATGGACTGGTCCCTACATTGTAAAAACTGTTTATCCATATCGGATTGTCGAGTTGTTGAATCCAAGGAACGGTAACATCTTTAAAGTGAATGGTCAACGATTAAAGTCGTTCATTGAGAATTTTCCTTCCAAAGGTATGTCCATACCTCTGACTGATCCTGTGTATCAGGATATTTGATCTCCTAGTCTGATGGAGGTATAGAGTAGTTAGGATTAGGATTTTGTTGCTTTTATTTTGCTGTTTCATAGGTTTGTTAGAAGGAGGTAGAATTCCAGTTATTGTTCTCTCCGGTACTCTCATTCCTCACTCCCTTTATTTTATGATTGCTCTCATGTTTTACTCATTGCATATCTTTTACATTGAAGACAATGCAAGATTTGGTTGGGGGGTGTGGAATCGTTAGGATGAATCTAGTGTTTTGTAACATCTCGAGCAATTATGTAGAAAAATTTTCAATTTTTCTACAAATTCAAAACTCCGTTGGAAAACTTTGTTTCTATGCATTTGGGATGGTGTAAGTATAAGAAAAAGGAGAGGCGAGGTGAGTGAAGTTGAATATCTTGAACAATCTCTAAGATACTAGTTTTATATGCGAATTTCCCTGTTTTTATGATTGATAGAATTGCTAAACACTTTTACACGTAGTTCACATTACACGATTCTCATGCTTTGAAAGGATTATGTAGAATTGTGAATTGGTTAAGTTTGGATTTGAGGTGTTGAGAAACCAAGCCGGGGTACTTTGTCCATCCTTGTACATAGGAAAATAACGAAAGATATGGATTTCTAAAAATCCTATCTAATGAAAAAGAAAATGGGAAATGAAGGATGAAAATATGGAAATGATGGAGAATATGGTGGAAAATTCTGAAAAGGGCTACCTTTTACCAACCGAGGGATGGTCTACCCGTAACCAAAGTCGGAAATGGGATGTAGTGTGAAAGCTGTCGGAAGGACGGTAAGGCAAATTCCTGTCATAGGCTTGTTGATCTATACACCGTTGAATCCATACCTTAGCTAATTCATGAAGAAGGTAACCTAAAAAATCCATGAGATGAGCATTCACTGAGCACACTAGGTTAAACTGTTTGGATTCTTCTATTTATCAATCAAGCAGCGGGAATTTCATATGGGTACTTAGTATGTTTTGGGAAAGTTCAAGGTTTCAATCTCTATCAGTTAGTTTTTCTAATTTTTACACTTGCATGTCTTAGAGTATATAGAAGCATAGTTTCTGAAGGAGAGTTGAGTTTTGAAGAATGAAATTTGTTTCACGCATGTTTTGCTTGGGACTAGCAAAATGCTGGGGGGGGTGTTAAGCTCTTAAATGTGTATAGTCTAACCCCATTTCATCACTAACTATGCTTGAAATACATGATTAAAGACCCAACTAATGCATGGTTTTGTGGTTATAGGAATGAGAGAGAGGATTCATCAATTGAAGGCTTAAAGACACTATTTGCAAGCATTGAAGATCAAAAGACCAAGCGTTAAAGGGTGGAAGAAAGAAGCAAAGGAAAGAAGAAAGAAGGTAGAAGAATACACTGAAGACCGGTCGTCCGACCGGTCCGAACACTCAACAGAAAGGGCCCTGCTGCAAACCTTGCTAGACCATCCACGACCGGTCGCCTGACCGGTCATCCACTGCTCAGACCGGTCGTCCGACCGGTCGTGGAATTAATTTTTGGGAAGAAAACCCACTAGACTGTTTTTGCACTTTTAAGACCGGTCGTCCGACTGGTCGCCCATAGGCTCAGACTGGTCATCCGACCGGTCGGCTGTGTAACAGAGCTTCTTCTACAAGCTCCGAATTTCTCTGCGTAAAACGCTAATCTTGCGGGATTTCTTGAAGTTTCTTCACACTTAGGGCTCTAAAGCTATAGAAGGACTCCTCTAGCTCGTTCCTAAAGGATCCTAGAAGAGAATTACCACGGTGGGAGGCGGCGGAAGTCGGATCTGGAGTTCTACAACTCCTTCTAGTTTATTTTTCTAGTTTTATGTTTTTAGTAGCTTTCATGTTTCCTTGGATCATGAACGGCTAAACCTCTTAACTAGGGCTAAGAGGTGAAGCTTGTGGTGAATCTTAAGATGTTTCAATCGTTTGATTTGGTTTCAAGTTGAATTATTAGTGAAGAACAATGGTTGAAGTTTGAATAAAGTTCTAAGTAGTGTTTCTTAATCTTATGATGGCTCATGGATGTTTAGAAGAATTGCTTGAATTCTTAATTGTTTTGAATGATTCTAAACCTGTACGCTATGAGGAATCAAATTCAATATGCTCTAGACCTTTGATCCTCCTGTGGAAACTTCATACCAAAAGTTCTACTTTCCTGGAATTTCTGCTTATGTGTGATTGTTTATGTGATTTGAATCAAGTTCAAATCATGATCTAGTTATACTTTGTGATAGAATTTAATGATGATTATGATTGTGAAATTAACCTATTGGAACTAGGATTGACTTATGCAATTGAGTATGCTCAAGTCCTAACTTGAATTGAGGGAATCATGTACATGAATCACACATATGACAGATTGTTTGTTTTAACTGCTCTATCATCCAACTTGATAGGATTTAATTTCGATTCTAGTTGAGAAAGTGATAAACCACAACGAATTAAGCATCAAGGATTGCTACAAGTGGATCCTTGAACCCCCAGTGCTCTTTTACATTGATTACATTCACCTTTAGTTCAAAATTACTATCTACATTCAATTCTAAAATCCTGTTGAGTTAGTTCTCGATTAGAAATCGTTGGAAGTGTTTTGTGAATTCCTACACAAGTCCCTGTGGATCAACCTCAGTCTTACCGAGATTTCCCATCCGAGTGATCTAATCCCTCAAAGCATCGACTATTAACAATAATGTGGTTAAATTAAGGATATATGTAAAGCGGATTAACCAAATCAAGTGTATAATCCACCCGATGTACTAATCGTCAAGCATAATGCAATCCTCTCTAGAGCATGCAATAAAGATCAAGCATATTTACTTTGTACTTCTTATATCCACTATATGAACTTTATTCATCCCAGATTGAAGCTTGAAACTTGATACTAAATCAAAGGGACTATGGTTATCATCAGAAACCGTAACCAAAGAGTTCCAAAACATCTGAAATACTTCATTATGAACTGCTATCACTAAAACTAGTTGATGTGCTGCCCATCCAAAGTGGGGTCAGTCAGTTGAGCAGCTCAGGTAGTTACAGTGTGTCTTCTTGTGGTCACCCATCCGTAGTGACGATCACTGGCACTGTGTTGTAGCACCCAACAGTCATAATGTGTCTTCCCATGGTCATCGGTCCGTAGTGACGGTCACTGGCATTGTGTCATACCATTTAGTACCCATAATATGTCTTCCTGTGGTCACCCGTCCGCTATGACGGTCACTAGCACTATATCGTACCATTTAGCAATCATGATATATCTTCCTGTGGTCACCCGTCCACGACGACGGTCACTGGCACTGTGTTGTATCATATGGCAGTTGTAATATGCCTTCCCGCGGTCACCCTTTGCAGCGACAGTTACTGGCACTGTGTTGAGCATGCAACCATGGTGTGTCTTCCTGTGATCACCCATCTGTAGCGACGGTCACTGGCATTGTGTTACAATACATGGGAATCGTGGCATGTCTTCCTGTGGTCACCCATCCACAGTGATGGTTATTAGCATTGTGTTGCATGGCTCGGTTAAAATCCTGATTGTTTCTCAACTAGGAACACCCGAAAGAACATGTGATAGGCATTTAACTTGTGTTATAGGCAAAATAATGGAGATCAACTCAGCTATTAAGATTGTACACGGACGCCCATTCGACTCTCGAGATCATTTGATCGAGGGTCGCAGATCGGGAAAGTACGGAAATACCTATTAGACTCGCGAGATCATTTGATCGAGTGTCGCAGATCGGGAAAGTACGGAAATACCTATTAGACTCGCGAGATCATCTGATCGAGTGTCGCAGATCGGGTAAGTACGGAAGTACCAATGGACTCTCGAGATCATCTGATCATGAGTCGCAGATTGGGTAAGTGCGGGACGCCCATTCGACTCTCGAGATCATCTGAGCGAGAGTCGCAGGATTGATAAATCCGCGAGCAGACCTTCTCGTAAGTCGTTGAAAGGTGTTACGTCTAAATAAGCGAGCACTTGGACTCGCGACCATGTTCCAACATGCGAATAGCTTTCCTGCGGCTACATCTCTTAACCTTCAGTACCAGCACCCGATTCCGGTCGAACAGCTTGACCAATCCCTCTGCGATGCCAGGCAGGGCTACACCCAGTTCGGTGGTTTCCGTCTTGTCGGCGTCTCCTTCCTTTTCGCTGGCTATGACTCCAACTACGGTTTTCCAGCTCTACATGAGCGATCAGCGCTATTACTACGCCTACCGGCAGCCCGTATAGGTCGGTTTTTGGACTTATCTTCTCTGGTGGTTCCGGATCTCAAGGGATTGCCATCAAGGAACGTGATTGCCGAAATAAGTCATTGGGATGGATCTCGTCTCTAAAGATGAGGATCTTATCCCACAAAATCAGCAAGATCTCAGTATCGTACACGAGATCAGCGGGATCTCGATATCTTGCGTAACAGATTGAACCGCTTCAGATCTATATAAAGGGATGACTCCATTAAGGGAAAGGTACACACAATATTCGATCTCTGTCCCATTTTGCCTGGCTACTCTTCTTCTTGCTTTGACCTGACTTAAGCATCGGAGGGTTAACGGCTGGACCCCAGCCACCCTTAGTTGCTGTCTGTCTTCTTTCAGGTTTGGCGGAGGAAATCTCTGTTGGAGAGAAGGTGAACGTCCGGAGGATCCTGTTACAAAATCTGACGTTAACAACTTGTCTAAACGATGGCTCAGTCCATAAGAAACCTGAAACTTAGTCTCTATGACTGTGAACTTAAAGACCATAATTCCTGATGACTTAATCATCCGCTCGACCTATCAGAGCCTCTTTTCGCATATTCCATCCATTGTACAACATATATTCATAGTGGAATCTTGTTGCTTTGTGCCTTGGTTTTCTCCCATAAGGGTTATCATGTAAAAATCTTCATGTTGTTTGTGATGTGCTTTGCTTTGCTTATATTTATGCTCTCTAAATGCTTTATTTAATTTGTCTATGATGCATGCATACGTTTACTTTTGCCTTTTAATCAAGGGTGATCGACCATTGATGTAATTAAGGGCTCGTGACTAGTTCACAGCCTGAAATGTAAAAGATCTCGGAATCTCTGGAATAAAATTTGCCTTGCGATGCTTTCTCGTGTATACTTTGTAAATTCCTGTGAATTTCTATGAATGACTCTTGTTGGAGAATAAAGTTAGTCGTTGAAGGAACTCGAAGCCTGCAGACCTCGAACGTCTTTATGGTCACATATATACTACCCGCAAGCGCCTCCGGTTTCCATAAGTTGTGAGCAGGTTAGCCGTCCAGTGAGCCTACGTGGTCGAATCTCATATATTGGAGGAGCCTACACATTAACTAGTGACTCCCATTATCCGAGCAGTCCTAGTCTCTGGTCATCTGGTAGGGACGTCCCTCGTCTCATAGTCCCAACAGCCCATATAGGCCGGTTTTGGCTTATTTTTGCTCGTAGCTCCGAACCACAGGGATCTCCATCAAGGAACATAATCAATTAGATGTCTAATCCGATCAGGCCAGCTCATTATCTGAGGATTAACGGGATAAGCACTTTATCCCCTGAAGTCAGGAGTGATCTTAACAGCTTACGTAATAGACTGGATCACCTGGATCTGCATAAATAGATGGTCCCACAGATGGTAAAGATACACAACCTCTAATCCCACGTTTCACATTTCATCTTACTCTCAAGCCATCCCTAACTTAAGCTTCGGAGGGCCAACGGCCAAGCACCGACCACCCTTAGTTTTCCTCTTTGGCTTTCAGGTTTGGAGGGGAGCACTCTTTAAGAAGGGTGTATAGTTGGGGAGGAACCTGTTACCGAAATCTAACATTAATAGATTGGCGCCGTCTGTGGGAATGAGTATTCAATTCATTCTCATTATCAATTGTTACCTCCCACTATGCCTCCTAAGAAAACGACTCATCCTTCCACCTCAAAGCAAGTGCTGCCTCTAGCAGATGTTCCTAAGCTAAATCCCAACCTCCCTCAAACCGCACTGCCAGGAATTCCTCCGCCTGCAGCCCAATTCACCTGATTCCATACCGCAAAATCTATTCCAAGATATATCTGGTGGCTTCGATGGTATTATGCGCTTCGTAGGGGATACGCTCCTTACTCTCTAAGCTGGATTTCAAACCCTCTCTAATCGGTTTGATCAACACTTTCTTGAATCGTAGCAAGCTCCGGAAGGACCGCCATTACAACCTGTACCTGCGACTTCTAGACACTCTCTAGATGAACCGCAAGTTCAGGCAAATCCTCCTCCAAATCGTATATCTCGTGGTAATCAAAATCCTAACCAACGCCCGCAATCTATCCTCTCTAGTGCTTCTAGACAACGTCAACCTGAGGAATAACCTGATGTCGAAACATCTAGTTATACTTTACCATGGGAAGGAGATCTCAAGAGAATCGAGGACCGTTTCACCGATATTGAACAGCGATATCAGTCTAACCACTATTCGCTCGCCTCAAGTGTAAGGCTGCGATGTAGTAATAAATCTCGGTAAGACTGAGGTCAATCCACAGGGAAAGAGGTAAACAATTCCAAGTACTCTAATAACTAGAATCTAAGAAGTTTAGGAGAATGGTTTTTCACATCAAATAGAAAAATATGAAAATAAGAAGAACTAGAGCATAAGGATCCACTTGTAGTAGTCCAATGCCAATCCATTCATCCAAGTACAACACAATTAGAATCAAAGTCCTATCTCTCATCCAATTGAAAGATATAACATTCAAGCACAAACAGTCCCACTTAAATCTGGAAATCAGATTTCTAGTTCTAATGAAGCACATAGAACTTGAACTTGTAGCCTTCGGAGTAACAGCCATGCCTATGGACTATGGCATGCTCAAGGGTTACTACAATTCGAATTCAAACAACCTAATCATGGTAATCTTAGAGAATTGCAAGGAACTCATGTCCGGAGCACACGAACTCTCACAAAACTTCTAAAAAAACCAAACTTTATTCAAACTAGAAGTTCAAAATCCAAATTCAAAGTAAAGGGTACTTGAAGAATGAATTAAAGCATTGAAACAAACTACAAACTTCACCTCTTAGCTCTAGCTAAGAGGTTAGCTAGAAGAAAACTTAAAAACTAAAAACTAGAACTAGAAGAAGAAGAAAACTAGTTGTAGGAGGCTAGGAAGCCTCCTAGGTCTTGATCTCTTTGCTCCCCACGTTGCTAGATGCCTTAGGAAGAGAGTGGAGGTGGCCTTTTATAAGTTGGAGTAGAAGATTCCAGATTGCGCAAGAAATCACGCAATTGCGCAGAGAAAATCGGAGCTTCACGGACAAGCTCTGTTACGCTGACGACCGGTCGCACGACCGGTCTCAAAACCTTAAAAACATTCCAGTGAGTTTTGTGTTTTTGGACTACCCTCGACCTGTCTAGCGACCGGTCTAGCGACCGGTCTAGCGACTGGTCTAAGAAGAAGAAATAGTCCAAAAATTACACTGTAGACCTGTCTTGCGACCGGTCTGGCGACCGGTCTACAGACAGGTCTAAGGCAAAAATTTCAGATTCTCTTGTTTTTCTCTTCTCTTTCTTTCTTGCTTCTTTCTTCCACCTTTTGGCACTTGTTCTATTGATCCTCAATGCATACAAAGTGACTCTTTTAACCATGAATTGGTGACATCTCCCTCTCATTCCTACAATCACAAAAACATGTATTAGATTAGTTTTTAAACATGAAAATCATGCTTATAATGTGATGTAATGGGTCGGCAAATGTATAAATTGGAGGCTCAACAACCTCCTGACTTCCACTTTGGCGTCAATCCATCGATCTGAACCCCCTTTTACTCATAAGGTAATGGAGGCTACTTTACCTAAAAATTTTGAACGCCCAACGTTGTTCCATATGCTGGTATCGGTGATCCCCTCGAGCATCTGGAGACGTACAGATTTCTCATGGAGCTAGAAGAATATAGCTCATAAATTATGTGCAGGGCCTTCTCTTTAACTCTAAAAGACGCAGAACGTACTTGGTTTCGTGGTCCGAAGCCTTGATCCGTAAAGTCTTTTTCTCAATTATCGGATCTTTTCCTTTCTTAGTTCATGGGAAGCATCCGTACCAAAAAACTTGAATCTCATCTATCAGATCTGAAGCAGCAGCATGGAGAGACAATTAAATAATTCACAATTCGATTTACAGTAGAAGCAGTCCAAACCGAGGGTTATACTGAAGATAAGGGTCTCATCGCCCTTATAGCAGGGCATTACGAGCGAAAAATTCCGATTCATCTTGGATAAAAATCCTCTAAAAACGATGACCGAGTTTCAGGTCAAAGCTTAAAAATATATTAACGCTGAAGAAGTAGCCTTGGCTCGTCATGGTATTCAAGGAAAGAAGCGAAAGTCTGAGGAAATTTCTCCAGCAGACAGAAAGTATCAGCGTGATCGATGAGATTGCTCTCCAAAGAAGTATTACCCTGGGAAATATCGTAATTATACACCTCTTAATCAATCTCCAGAAATGGTACTGATGGAGATCAAACATAAGTCATATGTTAAATGGCCTTCGAGGATCAAATCGGATCCCGAAAAAAGAGACGAGGAAGTTCTGTTACTTCCATAAAGATCATGGGCATAATACCCAAGATTGTATATCTCTTAAAGACCAGATTAAAGCCCTCATTCGAAAGGGACATCTCCGAGATTATATCGCATGGCAAGATCGTTCGCCCAAAGGATTCGATGCCCTAGCACATCGTGAACATGAAGTGCGAAGGAAAAAGTCACTGCAACATCGTCCTTCACAGGAAGATGCTGAACCTGCGGGCGAAATTCGGACCATTGCAGGTGGTCCGGCATGTGGAGGAGATTCCCGAGCCTCAAGAAAAGCATATACCTGAAAGGCGTGCTAGAAGCCTCAGCACATTTACTGGGTGGAGAAATCATCCAGCACGTCAAGTTTGAACCATCACCAATCTCTCTCTCATGAAGATGCTAAAGGAATTCGTTTCCCTCATGAAGATTCCATCGTAGTAGCGTTAAAGGTATCAAATTATTTAACTCATCGTATTATGTTAGATACAGGTAGCTCAGCAGACGTCCTTTATCTTGAAGCTTTTAACAAGATGGCTCTCTCCATAAATCTACTCAAACCAGTCTCGACCCCCCTTGTCGATTTCGGGGGTGAGGTGGTAACACCAGAGGGGAGTATTGACCTTCCCGTCACATTTTGAGAAGCTCCGAACAAAGTCATTGTTTTCATCAACTTCCTTATGGTCAATCGAAAGTCGGCATACAATGCCATCTTGGGCCGACCCTCACTCACAAAGATAGGAGCAGCTCTACACCTCCTCTACTTATGCATCAAGTTCCCCACTCCAAACGGAGTGGAAGTAGTTCGAGAAAACCAGAAAGAAGCTCGGGCATGCTACGAAATCGCGGTACAAGATCGAAAGAATGTCTAAGCAGCTCCTATTATGGCGATCTCGGAAGATTCAGCAAATTCTCCAATAACAACAAACCTGGACCCAAGGGAGGATACATATTAGACAGGAGCTCCCAGAGAAGAAACAGTCGAAATTCAGTTATCCAAGGATGATCCTTCCAAGAAGGTCCATGTTAGATCATCTCTAGACTGCATCTTTCGAGCCTATTTGACCGATTTTTTGGTCGAATATCAAGACGTATTCACCTGGTCTGATAAGGATATACCAGGCATCGACCCCGACGTTGCAGTTCACTGCTTGAATGTTGATCCAAAATTTAAACTTATCCATCAGCGTAGATGAGCGTTCACAGCTGAAAGGCAGATGGTCATAAAAACTAAGGTCGAAAAGTTGCTGGCAGTTGATTTTGTCGAAGAGGTCGATTACCCGTAGTGGGTCATAAACGTCGTTCTCGTGTGCAAGGGAAATGGTAAGTGGAGGATGTGTGTAGATTACTCTGATTTAAACAAGGCGTGCCCGAAGGATAGCTTCCCAACTCCCCACATCGACTAACTAGTTGATTTAACAGCAAGACACGCCACGCCCTGCTCAGTTTTATGGATGCCTATTCTGGTTACAACCAGATCATGATGCATACACCTGATAGTGAGAATACCACCTTTATCACTGATCGAGGTTTGTACTGTTACAAAGTGATGCCTTTCGGTCTCAAAAATGCCGGGGCCACTTATCAACGCCTAGTCAACAAAATGTTCACTACACAGATTGGCAGGAACATGGAAGTTTACGTTGACGATATGCTTATAAAAAGTGTTGTAGCCAATGATCATCTTGCGGATCTCCAAGAAGCCTTCGATCTGATGAGGAAGTATCAAATGAAGTTGAATCTAGAAAAATGTGCTTCTAGGGTTTCCGTTGAAAAATTTCTCGAGTTCATGGTTGGTCAGCGGGGGATCGAAGTAAACCTTAAAAAGATTAAGGCCTTGATTGAAATGCAATCTCCCTCCACTCTCAAAGAATTCCAATGATTAATTGGTCGCATTGCATCTTTAAACTGGTTTATTTCACGTGCTTCCAATAAATGCCTTCCTTTCTTCAAGCTACTCCGTACGACTGCAAAATTCGACTAGGCATGGACCTAACAATGTGAAGAAGCATTCCAGCAATTGAAACAATATATGAGTATGCCTCCCATCTTATCAAAGCCTATTCCACATGAGTAGCTCTTTCTTTATTTGTCTGTATCTTCCACGGCCGTTAGTGCCACCTTAATAAGAGAATACTCTGGGGTGTAGAGGCCTGTTTGTTCACTTGCCTCAAGTGCAAGGTTGGGATGTAGTAATAATCTCGGTAAGACCGAGGTCGATCCACAGGGAAGGAAGTAAATAGTTGTAAACTATTCCGGCAACTAAGATTTAAGTGATTTGGATATTCAATTAAGTAAACTAAACTAAAACAGTAATTTAAGAAAATCTGAGAATAAATAGAAAACTAAGGCATTAAGGATCCACTTGTAGCAATCCATGTTAATTCATTCATTCAAGCATGAAACACAACTAGAATTGAAGTCTTATCTCTCATCTAGTCGGAAGATAAACCATTAAAGCACAATAATCCCATTCAAGTCAGAAATTCAAGTTCTAATTCTAATCAAGCACATAGCATTCAAACATGTAACCTTCGGAGTAACAGCCATGCCAATGGACTATGGCTTGCTCAAGGGTTACTACAATTTGAATTTAATCAAACAAACATGACAATCTCAGAGAATTGCAAGGAATCCATGTCCGGGGTACATGAACTCTCATAAAACTTCTAAAAATATCAACTTTTATTCAAACTAGAACAATAAAAATCCGAACTTGAAGTAAAGGTACTTGAATCAAACTGAATTAAACATGAGATTAGCTACAAGCTTGACCTCTCAGCCTTAGATGAGAGGTTTTAGCCGAGCATTGTCATACTACAACTAGAAATAAGGAAAAACATAAAGAAAAACTAGAAAAACTAGGGAAACCGAAGTTACAGCACTCCACAGAGCTTCCTCCTCTTCCACAACTTCTAATCGCTTCTAGGATGCCTTTAGATCAAATTAGGGGAGTCCTTTTATAGCCTTCAAGCCCCGATTGCGCAGAACCTTTGCGAAATTGAGTAAAGTTACGCACTTGCGCAGAAAAAATCAGACAAAAAATAAAAGTTTTTGGACTTGGCCGCACACGCGATTGATCGGCCAGGGTGGTCGATTAATCACTTGTGATGGGCGATGGATCACAGGCGGTGAGCGATGGATCGCACAGGACAAAAAGTGTTCAGAGACTTTAATAGAAAAACCAGAATCCTGATGGCTCGGGCGATTGATCTCTGGAGCTGATCGATTGATCGCTTGCGGTGGGTGATCAATCGGTGGTGCTGGGCGATGGATCGGCGAGGACAAAAAGTGTCCAAAGACTTCAGCATAAAATTCTGAGTTTTGGTAATTGATCGCTTGGGCTGAGCGATCAATCGGTGGGACCTTTTTTTGTCCAGCAACCTGTCTGGAAATTCCTCCTCTTGAGCGATCAATCGGTTTGGGAAACCGATCAATCGCTCGTGTATCTTTCATTCCAGCAGCATAAATAGAGTGGCTGATCAATCGGCTGGGCCAGGGGATCAATCGACCACCTTGGCGATCAATCGGTCAGGTCAACCGATCAATCGGCCAGGTGGTTTCTTCTCTTTTCTTTTCCTCTTCTTCTTGCTTCTTTCTTTCATCCTTTGACACTTGATTCCTTGGTCTTCAAGGTATGTAAAGTATCATCATTCAGCATCATCTTGGTGAAATCCTTCTCTCCTTCCTGTAAACACAAAAACATGTATTAATTTAGACTTTAAACACGTAAACCATGCATAATGTGTGATGATAAGGGTTAGAATATGTATAAATTAAAGGGTCAACACCCCCCCCCCCTAACCAGCATTTTGCTAGTCCTGAGAAAAACATGCGTGAAGCAAGTTCAATTCTCCAAAATTCAACTCTCCTTCAGAAACTATGCTTCTATACACTCCAAGACATACAAGTGCAAAAATCAGAGAAACTAGGTGATAGAAGCTGAAACCTTAAACTCTCAAACATAATAGGTGTTCATATAGAATCCACGCTAATTGATTGATAAATAGAATAACTTGAACAAATTCAACCGAATGTGCATAGTGATGGCTCATCAAATGAGTTTTTGAGATCATCTTCCTCATGGATCAACCAAACTATGGATCTCAAGGTGTACAGATCAACAACAAGCCTATGACAGGATTTTGCCTTACCATCCTTCCGACGGCTTTCACACTACGTCCCATTTCCGGCTTTGGTTACGGGTAGACCATCCTCCGGTTGGTAATAGGTAGCCCTTTTAAAAATTTTCCACCATATTCTCCATCATTCCCATGTTTTCATCATTCCTTTCCCTTTCTTTTTATGTATTAGATAGGATTTTTAGAAATCCTTATCTTTCGTTATTTTCCCATGGACAAGGATGGACAAAGTACCCTGGCTTGGTTCCTCAACACCTCAAATCTATGTCTAGCTAATCCATAAATCACATAATCCTTTCAAACCATGAAAATCGTGTAATGTGAACTAGGTGTAAAAGTGCTCAAATTTTCTATCAATCATATAAATAGGGGATGTTGTAGGATAAAGTTGGTCGTCGAAAGATATGATCAGGAAGTGATTAAAAGAAGTCGCGGGCAGTCTGTCCAACTGCGAGCAGCTCGGCTCGTGGTCGTCGAAAGGGGTCGCGTCTCAACATGTGAGCAGCTCGGCTCGTGGTCAATGAAAGGGGTCGCATCTAAACATGCGAGCAGCTCGGCTCGTGGTCGTTGAAAGGGTTTACATCTCAGCATGCTAGTAGCTAGGCTTGTGGTCGTTGAAAGGGGTCACGTCTCAACATGCGAGCAGTTATCCCCGAACCCGAGCATCGTTACCCGCAAGCCCGAGCATCCTCCGCCTTTCTAGTACCACCAGCCCGTATAGGCCGGTCTTGGGCTTATCTCTGTTTGTAGCTCCGAACCTCAGGGGAGCACCATCAAGGAACGTAATCAACTAGATGTCTAATTGGATTAGATCCTCCCATTATTTAAGGATTAACTGGATAAACACCTTATCCCCAAAAATCAGCAGTGATCTTAACGTCTTGCGTAACAGACTGGATCATTTAGATATGTATAAATAGATGACTCCACATGGGTTAAAAGGGACACAATCTTATAAGCTCTCGACCATTTTATTTTACTTTACAACCATGTCTCATCTGACTTAAGCTTCGGAGGGCTAACGGCTGGACGCCGTCCACCCTTAGTTTTCTCTTGTATTCTTTCAGGTTTGGAGGGAAGCTGGCTCGAGGGAAAGTGAACGTCTGGAGAAATCTGTTACCAAATTTGACGTAAACAGATTGGCGCCATCTGTGGGAATAACTCACTGAATTAGCCATTCTAATCATTGATCGTATCTCCTACCATGCCTCCCAAAAAGACAGTTCATCCCTCCAGTTTAAGACAGACGTTACCTCCGCTTGACATTGCTGAACTAACACCAAATCTCCCTCAGACCGCTTCGACGGGCATACCCCAGGGAGAGTCTAACGTGCCATCACAAAACTCATTTTTTGACAGTCAAGAAGATGTTATGCGTTTCCTCGAAAACACACTTCTAACCCTCAAAGTCGGGCTTCAAACCTTATCTAATCGGTTTGATCAGCACTTTCTGGAACCACAACAGCAACCTCCAGAAGGACCGCCGGTACAACCCATAGCAGTAGTTTCTAGACATTCTGCAGGTGAGCCACAAGCTCAACCAAATCCTCCTCCTACAAATCGAATGCCACATGAAAATCAAGTCTCGGTACCCCCTCCACATTCTATACACTCCAGTGCCTCCCGGCAACAGCAATCTCAGGGGTCTACCGTCGAAACTTCAAGCTACACCTTACCATGAGAATGAGATCTCAAGAGAATCCATGATCGTTTCGATGATATGGAACAACGATATCGGACTAACCCACCACCTATTGCTATTACGTTAATCCATCGATCTGAATCCCCCTTCACCCGCGAGGTCATAGAGGCACCCTTGCCTAAGAAATACCGCACGCCTATCATCACTCCGTATACAGGCGCTGGCGATCCTCTCGAAGATCTGGAGACGTATAAGTCTCTTATGGAGCTAGAGGGACATGGTTCAAAAATTATGTGTAGGGCTTTTTCCCTAACCCTAAAGGATGCAGCGCTTACATGGTTCCGGGGCCTAAAACTCCGATCCATCGGGTCCTACTCTCAATTATAGGAGCTCTTCCTTTCTCAGTTCATGGGGAGCATCTGTACCAAGAAGCCGACATCTTACTTAATGGACTTGAAGCAACAGCATGGGGAGACGATTAAGGAGTTTACAGTTCGGTTCACTACAGAAGCCGTCCAGACTGAAGGTTATACCGAAGATAAAGGCCTCACCACCCTCATAGCCGGAATCACGAGTGAAAAATTCTGATTCACCTTAGACAAGAATCCTCCTAAAATTATGACGGAATTCCAAGCAAAAGCTAAAAAATACATCAATGCGGAAGAAGTCGCTTTGGCACGTCATGGTATATAGGGCAAGAAGCGTAAGTCTGAGGAGATCTCTCCTCCTGATAAGAAATATCGGTGCGATCTACGGGATCGTTCCCCAAAGAAGCCCTACTCTGGTAAATATCATAACTATACACCTCTTAACCAGTCTCCTGAAAAAGTGTTAATGGGGATCAAGCACAAATTGTATGTGAAGTAGCCTTCAAAGATCAAGTCCGATCCTGAAAAAAGAGACAAGAGAAAGTTCTGTTATTTCCACAAAGATCATGGGCACAACACCCAAGATTGTGTATTATTAAAAGATCATATCGAGGCCCTGATTCGAAAAGGTCATCTCCGAGATTACGTGGCGCGACAGGGTCAGTCGCCTAAGAGAGCGGAAGCCTCGTCTCAAAGGCAAAAGTCACCTCAGCATCACCCTTTGCAAGAGGATGCTGAACCCACTAGCGAGATCTGAACCATTGCCGGAGGACCAGCTTGTGGGGGAGATTCTCAAGCGTCAAGAAAGGCATACGCCCGTAATGCGTCTTAGAAGCCTCAATATATTTATTGGTTGGAAAAGATGCTCGATGTATCGAATCCTGGCCATCATTCGATCTCTTCTTTCTCTTGAAGATACAGAAGGGATTCGTTGCCTCACGAGGACTCCATCGTGGTCGCGTTAAAGGTATCAAATTATTTGACCCATCGTATTATGTTGGATATAGGTAGCTCCGTTGACGTTCTCTACCTAGAAGCTTTCAATAAAATGGCTCTCGCCAGAAGTCTACTCAAACCTGTCTCAACTCCCCTCGTCGGCTTCGGGGGCGAAGTTGTCACATCGAAAGGAAGCATCGACCTTCCAATCACCTTCAGAGAAAGCCTAGCAAAAACTACTATCTTCGTTAATTTCCTCGTGGTGGATCGGAGATCAGTTTATAATGCTATTTTGGGTCGACCTTCGCTCAACAAGATAGGGGCAGCTTTACACCCCCTGTACCTATGCATCAAATTCCCTACTCCAAATGGATTCGGGGTTGTACGAGGAAATAAAAAGGAAGCACGATCATGTTAAGAAATCCTCGTACAAGATCGAAAGAAGGCCCAGGCAACGCCGGTTATGATAGTTACAAGAGATTCATCGGATCCTCCGATAGCTACAACATTGGACCCAAGAGAGAGTGCTCTTCAATCAGGCACTCCAAGGGAAGAGACAGTTGCAATCCACTTATCTGAAGAAAATTCATCCAAAAAAGTCTACGTTGGATCTTCTTTAAGCAATGTCTTTCTTGAAAATCTAGTTCGTTTTCTCACCGAATACCAGGATGTATTTGCTTGGTCCTATAGTGATATGCCAGGTATCGACCCCAGCGTCCTAGTGCATCGCTTGAATGTTGATCCGAAGCACAAACCTGTTCACCAGTGTCGACGTGCCTTCACCGCAGAAAGGCAAATGGTGATTAAAATTGAAGTCGAGAAGTTGCTGACCGTCAATTTCATAGAAGAAGTTGACTACCCGGAATGGGTCGCAAATGTGGTCCTCGTTCGAAAAGCTAATGACAAGTGGAGAATGTGCGTGGACTACTCGGATTTGAACAAAGCATGCCTGAAAGATAGTTTCCCGACTCCGTGCATCGACCAGTTGGTTGATTCAACGGCAAGGCACGCCCTGCTCAGTTTCATGGACGCTTATTCTGGTTATAACTAAATTATGATGCACCCACCCGATAGTCAACACACTGCCTTCGTCACTGACCGCGGCTTGTATTATTACAAGGTAATGCCTTTTGGTCTTAAGAATGCAGGAGCCACCTATCAGCATTTGGTTAATAAAATATTCGCCGAGCAAATCGGAAGGAATATGGAAGTTTATGTCGACGACATGCTCGTAAAAAGTGTCGTAGAAAACGACCACCATGCAGATCTTCGAGAAGCCTTTGACTTAATGAGGAAGTATCAGATGAAGCTAAATCTAGAAAAATGCGCATTCGGGGTGTCTGCTGGAAAATTCTTGGGTTTATGGTTGGACAACGAGGAATCAAGGCAAATCCCGAGAAAATAAAGGCTTTGATCAAAATGAAGTCTCCGTCCACTCTCAAAGATGTCCAACGTCTGGCTGGTCGCATTGCATCATTGAACATGTTTATTTCGCGTGCCTTTGATAAGTGCCTACCTTTCTTTAAGCTTCTTCGAGCAACTGCAAAAACTGACTCGGCGTGGACTCCGCAATGTGAAGAAGCATTTCAACAACTGAAGCAATATATGAGCGCGCCTCCCATTTTATCAAAACCTGTTTTACACGAGCAGCTCCTTTTTTATTTATCTGTATCTTCTACGGCCATTAGCGCCACATTAATAAGAGAAGATTCAGGGGTATAGAGGCCCGTTTATTATATTAGTCGAGCGATGGTGGATGCCGAAACTCGATACTTTGATATGGAGAAATTAGCTCTCGCCTTAGTGACCGCCGCTCAAAAACTGCGACCCTATTTCCAAGCCCACATTATATTAGTGCCAACAAATCACCCGTTAAGACTGGTCCTTCAAAAACCTGAGGTCTCAGGGCGATTGACCAAATGGGCGATTGAGATTAGTGAGCACGATATATCGTTCTGCCCAAGAACGGCAATTAAGGGTCAAGCCGTGGCCGATTTCATTGCTGAATTCATATATTCTTCCTCCAGCGACAACTCTGCGACCAACGACCAGGCCCCTTTGGTCACTTTTTGTGGATGGGTCTTCGCGGGCCACCGGTAGTGGAGCCGGATTAATTTTAATTGCTCTTGACGGGTCACATTTTCAATATGCCTTACGATTTGACACTCACGTCTCAAACAATGAAGCAGAATATGAGGCTTTGATCGTAGGTCTTGAACTAGCGAACGTTCTCACAGTTCAGAGTTTACTTATTCATAGTGACTCTCAACTCATAGTCAATCAAGTGCTCGGCGAATTCGAGGCGAAAGAAGAACGGATGGCTTTATATAAATCCCGGGTACTTATCCTGCTCGCGAAGCTGAAGACATATGAAATAATTTATGTCCCTCGCGAAAAGAACAAACTCGCAGATTCCCTGGCAAAGTTAGCCTCTGCACCAGAGTCTGAGTTAATGCAATTTGTCCCCATCGAGCACTTCCATGTTTCGAGCATTAGTCAAACGACCCCAGAGCAAGTAATCATGGTGCATTGCTCCCCGTGTTGGATGGACCCCATCGTCATTTATCTTAAAGATGGACAACTCCCAGATGATAAAAAGTCTGCATGGCAAATTCGTCATCGTGCTGCCAGGTATACCATACAAAATGGAATTTTACTACGTAAGAGCTTTACTTTACCGTACTTAAGGTGTCTTCATCTAGAAGAAGTGCATCGAGTTCTAGATGAAATACACCAGGGGGCATGTGGTAACCATCCTAAGGGACACTCTTTAGCATATAAAGTAATGAGGCAAGGGTACTACTGGCCCACTATGAAGGCGGACGCAATCGAATTTTCCAAAAATGTGACAAATGCCAGTGTTATTCTCCAATACCTCACGTACCATCCGAGCATATGACACCAGTGGATGGCCCCTGGCCCTTCACCCAATGGGGAATTGATATCATTGGACCGTTGCCCACTGGGAAAGGCCAGAACAGGTTTGCAATCGTAGCAGTCGATTATTTCACCAAATGGGTCGAGGCAGAACCATTAACCAGAATCACTGAAAAGCAGACCACTAGGTTCATTGGAGAAACATCATATGCCATTACGGGCTCCCCCATACTATAATCACCGACAACAAAAAGCAGTTCGACAACGCCTCATTCTCAGAGTTTTGCGAAACATGGAAGATACAAAGTGTTCACACCTCCCCGTATCATCCTCAGGCTAATGGGCAAGTTGAAGCAGTGGATAAGATCATCAAACATCATCTAAAGACCAAGCTTGGTGAATGTAAAGGCATGTGGCCAGAGCTCCTACTGGAAGTCTTATGGGCCTATAGAACTACAACTCGTACGTCAACCGGAGAAATTCCTTTCTCTTTGGCTTTTGGTACTGACGCAGTTGTCCCAGTCGAAGTCCATGTACCTTCATGTCGAATCGAGCAGTACGATTCCACGAGTAATCAAGAGGGTCTCAGGCTTCATCTCGACCTCTTGGAAGAAAAAAGGAACGCATCCCAACTTCAAGCAGCAGCTTATCAACAGCGTATATCTGGTTATCGTAATGCCAAGGTCTGACCCCGAGCTTTCCAGCTCGGTGATTTGGTCCTTAGACAGAACCTTGGAGTTCCTGCTCGCTCATTGATCCAAATTGGGAAGGCCCGTACCGAGTTTTCAAAATTGTGCGACCAGGTACCTATTATCTCGAAGATATGCAAGGAAGGCCCTTACTTCGTCCTTGGCACGTGGAGCACCTACTCCGATATTTTGCTTAACTCGATGTAAATCTGAAGAAGATATTCAAATAAAGATGGATTGTCTTTTGGTCGCTACTCCATTTGATTAGACCCGAATAGCCCCGAAGGGAATACATACATTCTCTTGACCAAACCTTCTGCTTTCAGCAAAGTCAAAGCCTCAATCGGTAGACTAGTATATCTCAATGCGGACATGGTCATCACGACCCCCGGATTGAGCCTAACTCATTCTTTCATAAGTTAAGTATCCAGGCATTCGACATGCAATCAACAAAAAAAAGGAAGAAGGTACGAGCCATAGTACAAAAAGGTTTTCATTTCATTGACTAAAATAGTCGAATCGTTTACAAAGGAGGAAATGATACACTTGTGTTCAAAAAGAAAAAGAGGAGAAGGGGAGCAACTCAGAGACTGGTCATTCCTTGTCCGGGGGAGCTTCTCGGCTTTTGGCCTCGGGGCCTGCTTCGGGACCACGTGCAGCGTCTGTAGCTCCCGTGACCTCATTCTCGGCTGCAGCTCGCTCTCTAGCTGCGACCTTGAAGGCAACTCTCTCGAACTCCTCGACATTGAAGGAAGGAGCAATTTGTTGCATAACCCTGACCGCGAAGTCGCGACCAGCGATATACGCTTCATAATGCTCCTCGTCGTAGAGTTGAGAGGTTCGGAACTCCAGAACTGCACAAGGACCTTCCTCTGCCACCATCTGGACGAAGGCCACTCTTTCCTCCTCCCAGTGGATGGAGTCATCTTTCAGCTGGGCAAGAGTCTTCTCAGTATCTTCGAGCCGAGCCTGACAATCCTTGAGTCGCTCCTCAAGGGAGATCTTATCCTGGTGAAAGATCTCTTTCTCCTTCTCGCTCTTGGTATATACCTCCTGGAGCCTCACAAAATTAAGGTCCAATGACTGATAACGACCAGTTAGAGCTTGAACCTTGGCGATGAGGATCTGCTTCTCCTCATTTATCTTGGCGATTTGGGCTTCCTAGGACTTTATTATACGGTCCCTTCCCTAGATCTCGCCCTCCATCGCCTTTTTCTTCTTCTCCCCCTCATCGATGATGCGGCGGGCAGCATCGATGTCACACCTTGTCCGCAGCGTGAGGTCCAGACTCTATTAAAAAAAAGGAGAGGAAAGAAAAATTAGAAGCGATCTATCAGATGAACTTTCCAAGAAGAAAAAATAAAAAATGGAGAAAGGGTCATCACCTGAACTAGTCTCACTCCGATGTCAGTAGAGAGAGCCTCTGGACTTGGTTTAGGGAGGCCCCGAAAGGAGTTGGGGGGCAATGTTTTCAAATATAAACTTGCATATTGGATGCAAGTGTGGTGGGATGACGTAGACTCCCGACCCTGAAGGTTGGGCCACGACCATCTCGGAAGAGTTTGCCTCGCGAGCACTCGCAGGCTCCAAGGCAGGTGCAACCAATTCGCGAGCAGCTTTGGGCTCGCATGACATCTCCCTCGGAGGAAGACTTGGCTCTGCCCGATTGCTTCTTGGCGAGTTGTCGATGACCTTGATTATTAGCTGGCCGCGGGAGCCAGCCGGAGGGGTAGCAGCAGTAGGAGGGGTCGCAACAACTCCCTCTTGAGGAGCATTACGCGGTTGTGAGCCGCGAGCAGGACCCTCAGATTGAGCGGGCACAGCTGAAAGACTAGCCGCTGACTTCTTTTGCCTCTTCGAGGCCGTGCACTTCAGACGGGGAAGCACCCCCAGCGCACCCCTTTTGTCCCCAACGTTCGTCATCTCTTCTTGGGAGATTAGACCGGCGGCAGAGAGACAGCGAGGGTCCAAGGCAGTGTTAACGTTGCGGGCAGCCACTGAAAGCTTGGAGACCTTGGTGAGTTTCTCGTTAAGTCCTCCCCGCAAGTTTGGCCTAGTCCCAATCGGAATGCCTGCGAGAAGAAGAGGAGGTCAAGTTAGTCGAAGCAGCACAAAACTATTTTTTTCTTCGGGCAAAGGGGTAAAAGTTCAACCCACCTTCGCCGAAGAAGCGGTTAACATTGTGGCCTTTGGGGTCGGAGCCCACATCAGACTCTCAATTTCCGGAGACGTAGAACTATTTTTTCCTCCACCCAGGATAATTGGAGGATGGGTTTCCCAAGGTAAAGTTATCCCGGTGCCAGAAGCAAAGGTAGTACCAATCCTTGCTGGCTGGGGCCTTTTTTCAGCTGGTACGACCTCAAAAATTCCTCAGCGGTCAGATCCTCGTTACCCGCTTGTTTCCAAAGAACAAAGGCGCTTATAAGCACCCTCCAGCCATTTGCAATAAGTTGGCAGAGTGCAATCTTATAAGTACGGAGGAAGTTCCGGATGAAGGGATGAAGGGGAAGACGCACGCCAAGCCGGAAAAAGTATTCGTAAAAAGCTACACAACCCGGCGGCGGGGAATCAAGCGGTCTCTCCTCTCCATGGTAACCTAAGTATGATGGAGTCCGGAATCCGATACCTCTCTCGTAAGTTCAAGAGTTGCTCTTCCATCATTATAGATGGATAACCGGTGGCAAAATATCTCCCCGCTGGTACTCGAGCATTGTTCGATTCAGAAGAATCGGGAGTATCATCTCCCAGAGGAACGGTTTCTTCATCAGAAACCCCCGCCATTGTAAAGGAACAGGACAGGAAGAAAGAGAAAAGAAAAATAAGAGAAAGGAATACCTCTGTGAAGAGGTTTACACCAAAGACAGAAGGAGAGAAGAAGAAGGGTTTCTGGAACTCTGTGGCAGAATTTCAAAAATGGGGTAGACTTCGCAGGATCCGATATTTATAAGCAATCATTCCGTTTGATTTGGGTGACATGCGGCGGCCTCTCATCCGGCACGACAGCCGAACGGGCACGAGCATTAAATTCAGAGACACGTGGCGAGCGTCGCTTCACCTCTCCCGACCGAAAAGCTGTGGAAAGCTGGCGATCATAAATGCAAGGTCTCTCCCGATAGGTCAAGTACGATCTCTCCTCCAACAGGTGGTTACATATACAAACAAAATCCTTGGCGCAGCTTCTCAAACGCTAAGGAGTTGAGGGGCATCTATTGTAGGATAAAGTTGGTCGTCGAAAGATATGATCAGGAAGTGATAGAAAGAAGTCGCGGGCAGTCTGTCCAACTGCGACCAGCTCGGATCGTGGTCGTCGAAAGGGGTCGCGTCTCAACACACTGCAACTCGGCTCGTGGTCAATGAAAGGGGTCGCGTCTCAACATGCGAGCAGCTCGGCTCGTGGTCGTTGAAAGGGGTTGTGTCTCAACATGCGAGCAGCTCGGCTCGTGGTCGTTGAAAGGGGTCGCGTCTTAACATGCGAGCAGTTATCCCCGAACCCGAGCATCGTTACCCCCAAGCCCGAGCATCCTCTGCCTTTCTAGTACCACCAGCCCGTATAGGCCGGTCTTGGGTTTATCTCTGTTCGTAGCTCCGAACCTTAGGGGAGCACCATCAGGGAACGTAATCAACTAGGTGTCTAACTGGATTAGATCCTCCCATTATTTAAGGATTAACTAGATAAACACCTTATCCCTGAAAATTAGAAGTGATCTTAACGTCTTGCGTAACAGACTGGATCATTCAGATCTGTATAAATAGATGACTTCATATGGGTTAAAAGGGACATAATCTCATAAGCTCTCGACCATTTTGTTTTACTTTACAACCACGTCTCATCTGACTTAAGCTTTGGAGGGCCAACGGCTGGATGCCGGCCACCCTTAGTTTTCTCTTGTATTCTTTCAGGTTTGGAGGGAAACTGGCTCGAGGGAAAGTGAACGTCTGGAGGAATCTGTTACCAAATCCGACGTAAACAGGGGAATTCACATATAACACCATTATATTAAAAGTAGTTTAAGACTTGCAACATTCATCACTTCATATCTCCTCTTCTTATACTTGTATCCTCCCGAATGCATAGAAACAAGGTTTCTCAAAAGAGTTTTGAATTGTCAGAAAAATTTGAAAAATGTTTTTCAACATATAATGCTTAAAATGTCCACAAACTGCAAGATGAGGAATCTCATCTCACCCCAACCAAATCCTGCATTGTCCTCAATGTAAAAAGATATGCAATGAGTATGAACATGAGAGCAATGGAAAATAAAAGAGAGTGAGAACGATAGTACGTGAGAGAGTTGATCATGGAAGTGTACAACTTCGGCAACTAAACTACTAATAACTTAAAACAAAAAATTAAACAAAACCAAATGCTACGCTATATGTTCGCTCCCCAAGTGTAGGGTTGCGATGTATTAATAATGAGGTAGAGACCGAGATCGTTCTCAGGGACTAATATAGGAATTCTCATACTTTCTTCTAATAATCTCTAATTGAAATCAAACTACAATAATCTGTAATTGTGAATGTAGGAGAATAATCTGTACTTTGAGATGAAATTAACAATCTAAAGAAGCACTAGGGTGTCGAGGGTCAACTTGTAGTGATCCTTGATGCATAATTCACATTGGTTTCTCAATTACACAAGTAGAATCGAAATTAAATCCTATCTAGCCTGAATATGGAGCGGTTAATTTAGCAAAACAATCTGTCCCATGTGTTGTTCATCAACATGATTCTCTCAATTCAAGTTAGGACTTGAGCACACTCAATGCATAGGTCAATTCTAGTTCCAATAGGTTAAGATCACAATCATAATAATCATCAAACCCTGTCACTAGGCTTAAGTATATTATGATTTGAACTTCATCCAAATCATATAAACAATCAACACATACTTCAAACTTCTCATAAAAAGTAGAACTTTGGTTTGAAGTTCCTACATGAAGAACCAAGTCTAGAGCATCTTGAATCCGATTCCTCGGAGTGTATAGGTCTAGATCTATGCAAAACAACTAAGAACTAAAGCAATTCTTCCAAACATCCATGAGTCATCATAAGAATAAGAAAAACTACTTAGAACTTTATTCAAACTCAACAAACCATTGTTCTTCAATCAAAATCTAACTTAAAACCAATAAAAATGAATTAAAGCATCTTAGATCTACTACAAGCTTCACCTCTTAGCCCTAGCTAAGAGGTTTAGCCAGCCATGCTAAAGAAAAACAGAAAAATTAATGAAAGCATGAAGAACTAGAACTAAAATTAAGAAGAGGAAGTATAGAACTCCAAAAACCAACTCCCACTATGATAGATCTCTTCTAAGATGCCTTAGGAATGTATTTGAGGACCCCTTTTATAGCTTTCAAGCCTTCATAGCGCAGAATCTTTGAGAATTTGCGTAAAACTTACGCACTACGCAGAGAAATCCGGACCGAAAATAGTAGTTTCTGAACTTGAGCAATTGGGCGATTGATCGACTAGCTGAGCGATCAATCGGCAATGATGGGTGATCAATCGGTAATGGCTGGGTGATTGATCGATTGGACCAAAAAGTGTCCAGAGAGTTTTCTGCATAAACTTTAAATTCTGATGGTTTGAGCGATTGATCACCTGGGCTAAGCAATCAATTGGTGGGGCACTTTTCTGTCCAAGAACATATACAGAGTGGCCGATCAATCAGCTGGGCCAGAAGATCAATTGACCACCCTGGCGATCAATCGGTCAAGCCAACCGATCAATCGGCTAGGGTGACTCTTCTTCTGTTCTTTTCTTCTCCTTGCTTCTTTTCTTCACTCTTTTTCTTGCTTCTTTTCTTTATCTTCAATACATATTAAGATTGTCCTTTAGTCTTCCTTTCACTGAAGTCTTCCTCTCATCCTACAATCACAAAATCATTGCCTAAAATAAGTCCATAAGCATAGCAATCATGCAATGTTAGTGATGAAATGGGGTTAGAATATGCACATTTAAGAGCTCAACACACGAAACTGTTAGTACAAATATTTGTCAAATTGCATGAACTATGTTTTGTCAAGTTTGTAAGATCAGCTGAAGTCTCTTCTTGAAGAACTGAAGATTGACGCCGTCACCAACATTGGAGAAATCAAGTACATTAGCCGTGCTAGGGTGATACTTGCAACCTATAACCCCTTCCTTCTTGCTCTAGTTTGGCCCAACCAAATAGGAAGAGCTTTTAGCCCAGATTTCTAGAGTTGTGTCCATGTGATCAGCCTTGGACTTTGACCATGAGTTGCACAAAGAAACAAATCACAAAGAAGAAAATCTTTTATGCACCTTCGGGCCCCATATCAGGCTCCTGAACTGGCCGTCGGGCTCCATAGTCGGGCGCCCTAACTTGGCCTAAAACGTCTAGTGAATTCTCTGAAAAATTTTAGGGGAGTTCGGGCTCTATTATCGGGCGCCTGAACAATTGGTCGGGCACCCGAACTTGTGGTCGGGTGCTTGGTCGGGCACCCGAACTGGGTGGTTTTTGTCCAGCAACATTTACTTATAAAACTTGATTTTTCTAGGGGCCCCGAACCTTTTATAGGGGGCCCGATAATGACCATTTTTTGACCGTTTTTAAACCATTTTTCAGCCCTCTATTTAAGTAATGAAGTTCATTTATGAGGATGAACCAAAAAAACTAAGAGAGCTTTGAGAGAGTGTCTTCCCAAGCTATTTTCTTTCTTCTCAAACCTATGTCTTGAGTTCATTGTTCAATCCTAGTTGTTAGAGAACATTGATGAGCATTCAAAGCTCGGATTGAAACATGAACTCAAGTCTTCATTGATGGCCCTTGACCTAATCCGAAATAGGCATATCCATTAGTCATTTAAGCCATTTAATGCAACCTTTGAAATTGCGGTTTTACCGCCTATAGAGATACTTGGAGATATGCCTAATGTCCTAGAGGGGGGGTGAATAGGACTTTTTAAATTCTAATTGCAATTAAAAACAAACCAAGTCAATCTGATCAAATAAGATAATCACAATAGCATTCAAGACAATTATATGAGCAGTTTGTAAGCAAGGACTATCATAGGCATTTCATCAAACAGTTAGCATTCATGATTGACTAAACCATTCAACACATAGCAATCATTCACTCTCACAATGCTCAGCAATTTATAGTGGTTCGGTTTCCCTACTCCACTCCCGGTTCACGATCTCAACCTATGAGACCACCGGATTTCACTATAGTTTTGGTTTTAAATCAGGTTAACCATCAACCTTGACATCCTTTGATCTAGGACCGCGTATACCATCCGCCGATGGCCCAATCTAGGGACTTGACGAGTTTGGATCTCAAACTCTCACCAATCCTAATCCAAGGATGGTCACGTACCCTCCCGCCGGAGTTTTCCAATCCAGGGAATAGTGATTTAAAAGATGGACTCTCAAATACTAGACATACCTAGACGATTGAGCCCCGATTCGGTGCCTTTGATGAGTAGCTTCAGCTCCACGTGCTTCAGCTTCTCTTTGAGCTCTTAAGATCAGCTACCAATGCAAATGATGAGGATATGTTGATGCCGGGTAGTTGGGAGAGAGTTGGTCTAGTTCCTCTTGCCTATTCAATGCAATGGTAATGAGGGAACTACCAATCTTCAAGCATTCAATGGCTTTAAGTGACCTAATAATGATATTCGGAAGGTAGGTTAGCCATAAATGAAAGTCTTGAGTTCATACTTCAAACTGAGCTTAGAATACTCAATGACAAGCCATTAATGGCCAAGTTTGAATGATGAACTCAAGGGAGTTAAGAGGGAGGAAGGATGGGAGTAAATGCTCTCTCTCTCAGCTCTGAATGGGTGTTGAATGCATGCCAAGAAAGACCTCAAGTCCTGGCTTTATAGAGCCCCAAATGATAGCCCCAACGGATCTAAAACGGTCACGTCCGACCTGTCAGAGCACGGACTCGACCGGCCGGACGGACCGGTAAGCATTTGAAATACAAGCCATCATTTGGGACTGGCCGACCGGTCAAGACCGGTCGGACTCCCTTGCTAGAGAGGCTACATAACATGGGCCGACCGGTCATGACCGGTCGGACCCCCTTGCTGGAGCTATATGTATTATGGAGGCCGACCGGTCATGACCGGTCGGACCCCCTTGCTGGAGTTACATGAAATATGGAGGCCGACCGGTCATGACCGGTCGGATCCCCCTTGCTGGACTTCAAGACGTGTGAAGGCCGACCGGTCATGACCGGTCGGCTATACTAGCTGGACCTTCAGGCATTGTGAAGGCCGACAGGTCATGACTGGTCGGTTTCCTATATGATTACATTTGCAGAGCCTGGCCGACCGGTCAAGTCCGGTCGGCTGTCCATTCATCCACTTCACAACAAGGATGCCGAAGAGTTTGAGAAGCCTGGCCGCTGTCTAGATGGATTTGTCATAGCGAGCTTGCAGGACCAAGATTCTCAACACAGCCACGGATCTCTTCAAGCGATGAGGTGCATAGGGTCCAATGTATGGACATATCTTCAATATGCTTCGCACCAGCCATGGTTCACAAGTCTGATCAACTTGTGCAAGGGTCGATAGGAATGGGGATAAAATATGTGAGTCTTTTACGCCATTTCTTTGATGTTTTGGGTTTCCTATGGTCAATCTATATGCAACATACCTGAGATCTTGTTGCAGCATTAGCTTGAGCAATGGACGAAGCGTAATCTTCAAGTCTTGATCTTCAATACTTCGACCGGGGCTCACATGACATGACGCGACCAACCAACACGTCAATTGACAACAAAGGTGTACTAACAACCTTTTAGGAAACCTTTTGTCACCATCAATTGCCTCATCCTATAGAAGGTTCTCCCAACCTATTATCCCTCACCTTGGCACTACAAATCTCATTCAAAGCAAGGTTGCTGATCGTGGGAACTTGGAGAGGAGCTAAAACATTCGTGGAAGCTGAAGCTACTCATCAACGGTGCTGAATTGGGGCTCATCTCTTGTAAGTGTTTAAGCTTATAGAGTCCATTGTTTGATTCCCCCTTCTTGTTGAGATTGGGGTCTAGAGATTGTGACCCAATCTCGGAGTTGTCCTTGAGTAGGACGTGTAAGTCCTTGCGTAGGCCTCCGACACGGGAGAATATGTGCGTAGGAGTTGAGAAGTCCTTGTGTAGGCATTTACCTTGTGTAGGTTGTAAAGGTTGAGTGGTGAACCTCATTTAAAACCTCTGATAGTGAATGTTGGTGTACTCAAAGGAGTTGGGTACTTGAACCGGGAGTGGAGTAGACTTATCGTCGAACCACTATACATCGTGTGCAATGTGGTGAATGCATTTTGTCTATTATTGTTCCTTATTGATCAATCTTATAAGTGCTTAACTGTATGCCCATCTTGTGTTTGACAAAATGCTCATATGCCATCTTTGAATGATTGATACAAGCATGCATATGAACTATTTGATCAATTGCTTCTGTTAGTATAGTTGATTATTTAGAAGGACCTTGTGTGATCAATTTACGTGTATTCACATATATTATTTTTGTAAATTGGTTTGAGTTTTTAATTGTCAAAGAATTTGTTAAAAGTCCTATTCATCCCCCCCCCCCCCCCCCCAGGACATAAGCATACCTTCAAGCTTATCTCACTAGCGGTAAAACCGCAATTTCAATTGGTATCAGCGCGGGTTCCTCTTTAAGGGCTTAATTGCCTAGAAGTAGATCCTAAGAGAACTTGAAAATATGTTTAGAGAGGACTCTTCATCCGTCACTAAGCCTCCCTTCTTTGATGGGTCAAACTATCCATATTGGAAAGCCCGAATGCGCATCTTCTTGGAATTTATTGATTCGGACGTGAGGTACGTGGTTGATATTGGATATGAACCCCCAATGGACATTATACGTAAGGAAGGTGAACCAGATGTCCTCAGGCCAAGAGATAAGGCGATGTGGACCGATTATGATAAAGCTTAACGTGTTCATAATGCCAAAGGCCTGAATGCCATTTTTTGTTCAGTATCTAAAGATGAATTTGGTCGGATTCAAAATTGCACAACCAGTAAGCAGGCATGGATATTCTTGAAGTTACTCATGAAGGAACAAGCGCTGTTAAAAGCTCTAAACTTCAGCGCCTCTCTACACAATTTGAAAACATTACTATGGAGGAGCATGAAACATTTACTGATTTCTATACCAAACTAAACAAGATCACAAATGAAATGTGGGACTTGGGGGATCCTGTTCCGGAGAATAGACTGTGTAGAAAAATTCTGAGATCCCTACCGGAATGGTTCTCTTCCAAAGTTACTACCATAGAAGAATGTCGGGACCTAAATACCATTAAAGTTGAAGAATTACTAGGGTCCCTTCAAACCTATGAGCTACGTTTCAAAACTCCCACAAAATCCAAATATTCAATCTTAAAATCCTCTCACAAAGCACATACGTCTGAAGAAAATGATGATGAGGAAATGGACATTGAAGAAATGGCTCTTATGGCTAAAAGATTCCAAAAATTCTTCAATAATAAGAGCCCCCATAAGGAAGGAAGGCATTTTGATCATAAGAACCAGACAAGTACATCCTTCAGAAGATCAAAAGAGCCAAAATGTTATAATTGTGGGAAGTATGGTCACATTGCTCCCAATTGCCCAGAAAATGATGAAAAGAACCATAAAGGGAGAAAGGCCATGGTTGCCACTTGGGATGACACTAGCTCGGAATCCGATACCTATGATTCCTATAGTGATGGTGGACAAAGATCGGTGAAAGCTCTTATGATCTCCACCATCACAATCCTCCCTGAAAATGAGAAAGAAGGAGACACTGTTAACCATACCTCCTCAAGTGATGATGAGAGTGAGGATGATGAACTGCAAAAAGTCTATAATGAACTATATATCGAAAATATGAACACCATAAAGAAGTTGGGACAAATGAATGCGGAAAATGATAAACTGACCAAAAATCTTGATGGTCTGAAAATTGAGAATCAAAAGTTGGGTCAAGATCTAGAAGAGCTGAAAAAGAAGAACGAAGCTCTTGAACTTGAAAAAGAAAAATTCATGAATGGTGAGACCCTTGATAAATATATGAGCCTTGAAAAAGAAATCAAAGAGGCTAAAGCTGAAATTAATCATCTTAAATGTCAAGTTGTTGACTCTAGAAGACGCTTCGCCCAAGGAGAAGAAAATCTTGAAAAACTCTTAGGCATGGGGAGATCACCTATGGACAGAAGAGGAATTGGTTTTAACAGTCATATCTCTAAGACTGCTTCTGCCCCTCCTATGGTGAGAAAGAATTATGGTGCATCGGGAAGTAAAACCAAAGCATCCTCCATTTGTCATGCTTGTGGCGATGTGGGTCACCTAAAATTTGAATGCTTGGCCTTTAGACGCCCACAACTCTCTCCCTCCCTAGCGCAAGATAGGTAAATCTATTCCAAAAGGGAGAGAAGCGCACCACACTAGGAGTCCCCCTAAGAATCAAAAGAATATGGGGAGAAATTTTCCGACTCCACTAAGGAACGAAGCTCGATAGAAGCCTTGCTCAAACAAGTAGCCCTAATCAATGATAAGACAAACAAAATGATCAATGAAATGAGGATGGGCTATGAGCAATCATATGAAAGGAACAACCCTCTTGGAAAGAGGAGAATTCTTAATAGATTCTCACATGACCCCGGCACAATGAAAGTTGTTGCCAAATGGGTCGTGAAGGAGAAGTGATCTTTCAGTCTTATGCTAGCCCCATGAATTTGATCAATCTGTAATATCATGGAATTTTATTGGTGGCTGTGCATTGGATTTTGGCTAACAATTTTTTTATGTTGTAGGATTGAATGTCTCTAGTGTTAGCCTTAAAATCAGTAAACTTCATGATAGATTCTGAGGACCTTAGCCTCAAATTCTTTTTAAACAAATTGAGCTCTTAAATGCTATTATTGGTTTATCTTTATGATTGAGATGACTGTGTTTTGATGAATTTTTTTTGTGGCAGAGTGATTATGTGAAAATCCTTCAATATCTGTGCCACATTTAGATGGTTATAGTCATGCTACCTCCTCATGCTCTATTATAACACAATTGGGAGTGATTTGGTAGCTAAATGGAATAATTAGATTCTAAATCCCGTGGTGCTGAAGACCGTGAAAAATATGTAAATCTAAGAGTCTTTAACCTATCTCTCTCCCTTCATCAAAAGACATGGGAGAAAGTATTTGGCCATAACATCTTATGTGATGTAGGAGTAACATCTTTCGTAAATTAAGAAGAAAATGGAGAAGATAGAAATGAAATGAAGATATTCTCTTGCTAAAATGATTTTGACCATCTATGTGTGGGTCAATATGAATTAGGACTCTCAGTCCTAAAGGAATCTTAGATGAGCTGCCCTGTCCAGCAATGGACCTAACTATCCAAAAACTGGACTCGTCGGGCGCCTGACGACTTGGTTCGGGCGCCCGAACTTGCGCCGAAATGTCCAGACCGCCCAACTATAAATTTCAAAAAGGGGGCTATTTACTCCAGTTATCAGCTCTATCTGTCCCCTCTTTGCTAGGGCATCCTCCTCAAGCTTCCAATCACCCATTTTGCTGGGCGTTTTTCGAAGGGAGATCCATTCCTCCTTGATTTGGGTAAGCTTCATCTTTTTTTTCTCCTTTATGAAGCACTTTTGAAGTACATTGTCCATCCAATCCAAGCTCTTGCTCTATCCCTTCTACATTTTGGGGTTCTTCTATCTTGCATCCATTCCCTTCTCATTTGAGGTTCCTAGTGTAGCTTTTCTCTTGCCATTATGCCTAGAACCTCCTCTCAAAGGGAAAAGAGAACAAAACGCTCTCAAGAGCCTCTTCCTCCTCTTGTACCTAGTGATAATGAATCATATGAGGAAGAGGAACACTTTGATTTCTCCAATCGAGACATTGTATGTGAACGAACTGTCAACATTGATTGTCTTGACGACTATGACATTTTTGAAACTCTTTCCAAGATAAAATGGCATCCAATTTTAGAGTTTGTAGGTCCAGTCCATTTTTCTTTGGTGAGGCAATTCTTAAACAGTGTTGTTGAACATGAATTTCGTCCTCCTTCCCTCACCATAAAAAATGGAAATAGGTCATTCATTGTTGATGCTCGAAGAATAGCTCATATTCTTGGCATTTCCCCGACTTGGAAGTGTCTTCCAGCATACGATGAGCCAGAAGCCGTGGAACGGGTTAAGTGGACTACGGCCCTATGCGATGGTCGAAATGAAAAATGGTATAGTGGGAATGCACTCAAAGCCATCAAGATGACTGATACCTACCGCATCCTACATCTCATCTTCACCTACAATGTGTACCCCCGGAAGGGAAACCGTTCCGATCTCACGACTCGTATGGTTGAAACCTTATATCATGTATCTCAAGGCTACCCTCTTTGTCTTCCCACTTTTATTATGGACCAAATCTTGTCCTTGTTTTCAGTCTCGGGAAAAGAGTCTCCTATTCCGTTTGGTCATCTCATTTGTAAGCTAGCCTTGGAATGTGGGTTTGATACCCCGTCTGAAAAACCAAAGAAAATGACGCCCTTCAATTTCACTACCTTGAAACAAATGGACATAATCAAAGAGGGTGTCCCCAAGAAGAGCATCCCAATCCGCCTGCTACAGCAAGTACAAGCACTTCACAGCCTGTACAAGCTCAAGATGCTCTACAGGAAATTCTTTCGGGTCAGACGGCAATGAGAACGGAAATTACTCAACTAGGAGGACGGATGACACGGCTCGAATAGATGGTTCAATCAGCACAACGCACTATTCAGGATCTGGTTGATATTTTCTCAGGCCGCTGTGATGATATTGCACCCTGAGCTAGGAGGGGCAATGATAGGCTGAGCCGTTCCGGCTAGAAGGATTGGTGACTTGATCATCTCGGTCAAAGAAACTTTTTGTTGACCTGGAGATGATCATTTGAGTTGTTTGATATATCTATGGCTACATGTTACTATGTTTTCATTTTGGATATTTCAGGTTGTCTTTTAGACACATTTCTTCTTTAGCGACATTGTGTTATGAATAGTCGGATAGCTTGGGCTTGAAGCCCCATTTTGGACCTTATATTTCCCTTGACTATTCCTAATTGTGCTTCTATTAACATATCTAATCATTTCTTGTTGCTGGTTTTATGGAATTAATCGTTAGTTCTTTATCTTTGGTCTGATATACATTCAATAGGGGAGGTTGGTTGCTTGGGCTGTATGCCCTTTGATATTATTGATATAATGTATATCGGCTATGATCTAGTTCATGGTTATTCTTGATATATCTTCTGATTTGGTTGATTTGGGTATACATGCCAATAGGGGAGGATGGTTGTTTGGGCTTTATGCCCTGTGAGCAAAATGTTTTATCTTGTATATCCTTTATGATCAATACTTTAATTCCCCAAGTTTCAATTGATTGACATATTTCTTATGATTATTGTCAATTTTTCCTGTGTTAGCTTGTTTTAAGCCTATCAGTTTTATTGTCAATTTTTTTTTAGCTAACCTTTGTCAATTTCTGACAAAAAGGGGGAGAGACTATCCCACCAACGGACCCATTTATACCTTTTTTGCAGGACGTTGGTGTGCAAGGATTAAGGGGGAGAATTTGAAGACAAGCCCGTCTAGTGTGTTCATGTCAATGGTGTATATTCATTGTAAATTTAATATGTATATGTGACATGTAAACTTTGATAGAGTTATAGGTTGTCATTGGCTAGTATAAGTTTTGTCACGCAATTGACAAAGGGGGAGATTGTTAGTACAAATATTTGTCAAATTGCGTGAACTATGTTTTGTCAAGTCTGTAAGATCAGCTGAAGTCTCTTCTTGAAGAACTGAAGATTGACGCCGTCACCAACATTGGAGAAATCAAGTACATTAGCCGTGCCAGGGTGATACTTGCAACCTATAACCCCTTCCTTCTTGCTCTAGTTTGGCCCAACCAAATAGGAAGAGCTTTTAGCCCAGATTTCTAGAGTTGTGTCCATGTGATCAGCCTTAGACTTTGACCATGAGTTGCACAAAGAAACAAATCACAAAGAAGCAAATCTTCTGTGCACCTTCGGGCCCCATATCGGGCGCCCGAACTGGTCGTCGGGCTCCATAGTCGGGCGCCCTAACTTGGCCTAAAATGTCCAGTGAATTTTCTGAAAAATTTCAGGGGAGTTCGGGCTCTATTATCGGGCGCCCGAATCATTGGTCGGGCGCCCGAACTTGTGGTCGGGCGCTTGGTCGGGCACCCGAACTGGGTGGTTTTTGTCCAGCAACATTTACTTATAAAACTTGATTTTTCTAGGGGCCCCGAACCTTTTATAGGGGGCCTGACAATGACCATTTTCTGACCATTTTAAAACCATTTTTCAGCCCTCTATTTAAGTAATGAAGTTCATTTATGAGGGATGAACCAAGAAAACTAAGAGAGCTTTGAGAGAGTGTCTTCCCAAGCTATTTTCTTTCTTCTCAAACCTATGTCTTGAGTTCATTGTTCAATCCTAGTTGTTAGAGAACATTGATGAGCATTCAAAGCTCGGATTGAAACATGAACTCAAGTCTTCATTGATGGCCCTTGACCTAATCCGAAATAGGCATATCCATTAGTCATTTAAACCATTCAATGCAACCTTTTGGGAAACCTTTTGTCACCATCAATTGCCTCATCCTATAGAAGGTTCTCCCAACCTATTATCCCTCACCTTGGCACTACAAATCTCATTCAAAGCAAGGTTGCTGATCGTGGGAACTTGGAGAGGAGCATAAGCATTCGTGGAAGCTGAAGCTACTCATCAACGGCGCTGAATTGGGGCTCATCTCTTGTAAGTGTTTAAGCTTATAGAGTCCATTGTTTGATTCCCCCTTCTTGTTGAGATTGGGGTCTAGAGATTGTGACCCAATCTCGGAGTTGTCCTTGAGTAGGACGTGTAAGTCCTTGCGAAGGCCTCCGACACAGGAGAATACGTGCGTAGGAGTTGAGAAGTCCTTGTGTAGGCATTTACCTTGTGTAGGTTGTAAAGGTTGAGAGGTGAACCTCATTTAAAACCTCCGATAGTGAATGCCGGTGTACTCAAAGGAGTTGGGTACTTGAACTGGGAGTGGAGTAGACTTATCGTCAAACCACTATACATCGTGTGCAATGTGGTGAATGCATTTTGTCTATTATTGTTCCTTATTGATCAATCTTATAAGTGCTTAACCGTATGCCAATCTTGTGTTCGACAAAATGCTCATATGCCATCTTTGAATGATTGATACAAGCATGCATATGAACTGTTTGATCAATTGCTTCTGTTAGTATAGTTGATTATTTAGAAGGACCTTGTGTGATCAATTTACGTGTATTCACATATATTATTTTTGTAAATTGGTTTGAGTTTTTAATTGTCAAAGAATTTGTTAAAAGTCCTATTCACCCCTCCTCTAGGACATAAGCATACCTTCAAGCTTATCTCACTAGTGGTAAAACCGTAATTTCACCCCCAACCAGCATTTTTCTAGTCTCGAGCAAAACATGCATGAAACAAGTTCCATTCTCCAAAATTCAACTCTCCTTCAGAAACCATGCCTCTATACACTCAAAGGTATGCAAGTGCAAGAATCAGAAGCACTTAGCGATGGAAGTTGAAACCTTAAGCCTCTCAGAATATGACACGTGCCCATATGAAATTCTCGCTGATTGATTGATAAATAGAATGATTCAAACAATTTAACCTAGTATGCTCAGTGGATGCTCATCTCATGGAAATTTGGGATTATCTTCTTCATAAATCAGCTAAGGTATGGATTTCAAAGTGTACAGATCAACATCAAGCCTTTGACAGGAATTTGCCTTACCGTCCTTTCGACGGCTTTCACACTACTTCCCATTTCCGGCTTTGGTTACGGGTAGACCATCCCCTGGTTGGTAATAGGTAGCCCTTTTTGGATTTTTCCACTATATTTTCAATTATTCCCATATTTTCATCCTTTCTTTCCTTCTTACACACATTAGATAGGATTTTTATAAATCCATATCTTTCGTTATTTTCCCATGGACAAGGATGGACAAAGTACCCCGGCTTGGTTCCTCAACACCTCAAATCCAAACCGATCCACAATTCTACATAATCCTTTCAAAACATGAAAATCGCGTAATGTGAACTAGGTGTAAAAATGTTCAAATTTTATATCAATCATAAACATAGGGGAATACACATATAAAACTGTTATCTTAGAAATTGTTCAAGAATTTCAACACTATGCACTTCGTATCGCTTCTTCTTGTACTCACACCATCCTAAGCGCATAGAAACAAAGGTTTCCAATGGAGTTTCGAAGTTAAAAAATTGAACTATTTTCTACATTTATTACTCGAAATGTTACAAAACACGAGATTCATGCTAGTGATCACACACCCCCAACCAAATCTGGCATTGTCCTCATTGTAAGAGATATGCAATGAGCAAAACATGAGAGCAATGAGAAAAATAAAGGGAGTGAGGAATGAGAGTACCTGAGAGAGGAAAAACTGGAATTCTACCTCCTTGTAACAAGCCTATTGAAATAAATAACAAAAAGCATGAAATCCTAATCCTAAGCTACGTTATACCTCCATCAAACTAGGAGATCAAATATCCTAATACACATGATCAGTCAGATGTATGGACATACCTTCTGAAGGAAAGTTTTCGAAGAACGACTTTAAACGTTGACTATTGGCTTTAAAGATATTGTCGTTCCTTAGATTCAACAATTCGACAGTCTCATATGGATAAACAGCTTTGACAATGAAGGGACCGGTCCATCGAGACCTCAATTTTTCCGAAAATAGATGTAAGTGAGAGTTATACAGAAGGACCTTTTGATTGATCATGAAAGTCTTACGAAGGATGTTCTTATCATGGAACACCTTTATCTTATTATTGTAAATTCTCGAATTCTCATATGCCTCATTTCGGAGTTCTACAAGTTCATTCAATTTAAGCTCGCGCAGCAAGCTCGCTTTGTCAGAATAGAAATTCATCTTCTTAAGCGCCCAATATGCCCTATGTTCCAACTCCACAGGCAAGTGACAAGCTTTCCCATAGAAAAGTCTGTAGGGTGACATTCCAATGGGAATTTTGAAAGCTGTACGGTAAGCCCAAAGCATGTCGGTAAGTCGAAGCAACCAATCCTTGCGATCGGGGTTTACTGTTGTCTCGAGAATATGTTTAATTTTCCTGTTGGATATCTCAACTTGTCCACTTGTTTGTGGGTGATAGGAAGTACTCACCTTATGATTAACGTCATATTTCTTCATTAACGCTTCAAATGGCCGATTACAAAAGTGAGACCCTTCATCACTGATAATGACCGAGGGGTTCCAAACCGAGAAAGAAAGTTTTCTTTTAAGAAATGAATGACTGTTTTACGGTCATTGGTCTGGTAAGGAATCGCCTCGACCCACTTCGAAACATAATCAACGACAAGCAAGATGTATAAATTTCCAAAAGAAGATGGGAATGGGCCCATGAAATCGATGCCCCAGCAATAAAAAATTTCGATTGTTAAGATAGGATTGAGTGGCGTCATATTTCAATGGGATATTCCTCCCAATTTCTGACACGGCTCACAAGCCTTACAAAACTCATAGGTATCTTTGAACATGGTGGCCAATAGAACCCACATTGCAGAATTTTCGCTGTGGTATTCTTGGCCGAGAAGTGGCCACCACATGCTTGACAATGACTAAAAGAGATGATACTGTGTTGCTCATCATCCGGCACACATCTCCTTATAATCTGATCGGGACAGTACTTGAACAAGTACGGGTCATCCCACAGGGACTTTCTTACCTCACTGAAGAACTTATCTTTATCTTGCTTTTTCCAATGTGATGGAATGATACCTATAGCAACATAGTTAGCAATGTCTGCATACCATGGTGATTGGGAGACTTGGAATAGTTGTTCATCAGGGAACATGTCGTTGATCACAGTCGTCTTAGAGGAATCGGAGAGAACAAGTCGTGAGAGATGGTCAACCACTACGTTCTCTACTCCCTTTTTGTCTCGTATGTCTATATCAAATTCTTGGAGTAGGAGGATCTATCGCAACAAACGCGGCTTATCGTCCTTCTTAGAAAGAAGGTATTTAAGAGCGGCATGATCGGTAAATATAATGATCTTAGATCCGATCAAGTAGGACCGAAACTTGTCCAAAGCAAATACTACGGCTAAGAGTTCCTTTTCCGTAGTGGTGTAATTTGCTTTAGCCGAGTTTAGAGTTCTACTTGCATAGTAGATGACGTAGGGCTTCTTCTCTTTGCTCTACCCTAGAACTACCCCAATAGCGTAATCACTGGCATCACACATGATCTCAAAAGGAATGCTCCAATCAGGTGGTTGCTTTATAGGAGCACATGTCAACATACCTTTAAGTTTGACAAAGGTATTTTGGCATTCCTCATTCCACTCGAATGAGTTTTCCTTTTGAAGGAGGTTACATAAAGGACGAGAGAGAGTACTAAAGTCCTTGATAAATCTCCTATAGAATCCGGCATGTCCTAAAAAGGACCGCACATGTCACGCCCCATACCCGATAGCCACGTACAACTACTATACCCACCGGATCTGGCACGTGATCGGCCGAACTCCGAGATTGACACTCGGCGTCCTCCGCTAAGTGCCAAGCTTGGCGTCCAACCGAGTGATATAAAAGATAGATCTTACCATTCATTCTCAACATAAAAGGAATATCAGAGATAAGATAAGTAATATCTGTACACAAGTAAACTGCATAATATAAAAGTCCAAAAGTACATTGTCTGACTGTACGTCGCAAATATACATCATATATATATACAATCTAAAAGAAACCAAAAGTCGAATAAGTCTTCCGTCATGTCGCCTAGCTTATGCTCGCTACTGGTTTTTCTTCCTTAATCTCATTTCCTGGAATGTTTAAAAGGCAAATAAGTCTCGTGGCTTAACAGACACATGCTGTTATAATAAACATATGGGATGGCTAATATGAAAGGTATAATGATGGCAATTATCATAAGAGATAAACTTATGAAACTAACATACAAAATGATGCCCAAATGAATGATGAAATGGAACCATGCGCAAGATGCATTAGATGATCGCATGCCAGAGGTAGAATTCTCCAGAGACAGCCATCTCACCACATACTCACCCACACAACTCATAAAGATCATCGGCTAATCAAGGACCACTATACAAATAAAACTCGGGATCCACCGGGGTCGATGCCCATGCACCAGACACGAGCAATCGACCTCGCTACCCACCAGCGGTTTTACAAACCTCCACTGCGTATGTCAGTAACGGACCTCATTCGCGTTTCTCCTCGCCGGCGAGTCAGACCGGTCCCCATTTGCCTCCTCAGCCCTATGGCGGGTCGAACCTACCCCTTCTCAACCTGGCCTTATTAGTGAGAGTTAAATCCATGACCCATTTATCCACCCGGCCCAACGGTGAGGCATCCCTAGGTACCATTGAGGTTTAGGGATTTTCAACCCAAGGGACACATCATCCCCTACTATTTCCACACTTCCAGTGTCCCGTAAATCAATACCTTCATACGTGCCATTACCCAACTATAGGATATGTACTACGGTCAAGCTGTAGTGTACCAAAAAGTAAAGATATTAATTCTCACCATATGTATCATGCTATGGTATGCATGGTAATGCTACAAGATAAGTGACTCAAGGTTAATCAAGAACTCAAGGCATGCTACTGTATAAGATGCCAAACTACTAAGGGACTACGTACTTGGATAGCCAATTGCTACATCATGTCGCTAGCGTGTGCTCTATTAAATTTCTACCTTCAACGGGACTATGCCTACTAATTAACAAGTGTGGCACCCCAGGGACATTTTGGGCTTTACCTTATACCTAAATAGTGTTTATGGTAAGCCCCATAAATTTTTCAGGGCTGTTTGGACAGCTAACTGCCTTAGAGGATTTTTATGGTGACCGATCATGAGTGGTGTGGCCCACCAATGGTTTAGAATTTCTTTGTTTATAAATTTAAGTCTTAAAATAATATACTGAAATGAAGGGGTTATCTGATCGTAGGCGTCAACCAAATAGACAACTTGATTATGCATATGCGTCACAGTGGTTCCAGACTCAAATTAGGTATATAAAAAAAAATTACAATGGCCCTAAGGAGGTTTTAATAGTAGATGTTCAATATCCACTATTTAAACGATGTGGTTGTTAGGGCCTAAAAAGTCTATATCAGCAAGAAGTACTAAGGCCAGAAGCAATACAAGAATCTTGAGCATGCGATGTAGGGCTTGGGCATGCTGCATATGTAATGACGAGCATACCTCTGTCTCCCACAATTATACTCCATCCATCATGTATCCACTACACCTAAGCACTCACCAAGCCATTCACGCGTCATTCATACATATCATAAACCATGATGCAACAACCATCCTGCATGCATTTTAAACCAGCACAGTACACCTTCCATACATGTAATACACATAGAACTGCATGCAGGAAAACAGTGCATTTGGCCATGCATACCTAAAAACCTCATGAGAGCACATGCAAGCGTTAAGCCAAGCCACCACGTGCATGCAACTCACTCATACATACTATGCATAACTACATACACCATACACGTATACTTATGCATGTTACACATGTATGAAGCCCATGAATACAACTCTCATCCATCCATACATATATCCCAAATGTACATACATGCACACCGTAACGACCCGAGATTTTCAACTCTCGTGTATAACACGACGGCCGAATTCCCAAGTAAATCATAGACTAATTGATTTGTTAAATAATGAAATATAGCATTCAAGCACAATGGCGAAAATAAATATTCATCTTATTCTATCAAACTTACCACTTCATCATCAATGTTTAAATAAGGGAACCAACCAATATCCATACTGATTAATTAAAATACAAAACCATGTCTTCTCTTGAAGACTTATTACAATTCCATAAAAGTATTTACTACTCAAAAGAAATATTTAATAAATGATAACACCAACTAAGTTTCTCTAACATCGTCATCCGCCATGTGATCGTACGAACCATCGAAAACTTTTCCTTAAAAATTGGGTTCAATACCTGGATCTTCACCTGCATCATCTAAATTGTGTTTGGGATAGCATGTTAAACGCTATAATAGTGGGGAATATTTTCTCCAAGATAATCAAGAATAACAATAATGGTACAGAGTAAACGCAAGCAGGATATTATCATTTAATCAAATCAAAACAACCAACTAAAAATCTTTGTTAATGCAATGCATGGAATGCATGCTCTGGCTAAGGCACCCTGGCTAAAATCACAATACATGAAGTGTGAGACTCCCTGTTACGACTTCACGTTAGCCATTAGTCACCAGAGGTTCCTGGGACGCACAAGCCCATAGTTTTACCCGACCACGTGAGAAACGGGATACTCATAGCCCAAATCTACACGTGACAGTGTACGGGAGAATTAGGACGCTCTAGCCTATTCTCAATTTCGTACAACCACATGGAGCCAAGTGAATGCATGACTTTGTTTCACCTTTATTTAAGTGTTTTCACATACAACCGGTTTAAATAAAACTCAGTGGTCACTATGGGGAGTCGCAAGCAACCCAGCATAGGCCGACAGCACGGGATTAGTGTCCATAGCACCAACCTCGGCTCATGAGAATTTGTATACCATTAGTGTCTACTCATTGTCCCGTTTTATGATTTCATCATGTCCCAAAAAGCCAATGTTGTACATCATGACCAAATTTATTAAAATACTCATGTAATGTAAATGGATCCAATCAAGCATCATGTATATATAAGGATCCATTAACAAACAATCACTTCATTCTCTCAGTTAAGTCAAGATATATTCTTCCATCATGGATACCTCTCACGGGTTCCATCTCTCTACATCGAATAATTTTACCAACTTAGGGACAAAGAGTATACAATAATGGGATGTCCATATGATGATCTTATACACATATTTCATATTACAATATGAAAAACAATGTTACTTGTAAAACACAGATTAAGGAAATAAGGGCATAGATTTCGCAAAGATAAATAACACAAATACACATGCTTCTTAGTCAAAAATCTAAATAAGGAATCACATCATTATGTAATGATATTCATTGCAAATCCTACGTTAAACTTCATGTTATATGGATCAACAATTCAAAGCAAAATAACTTCATATGCTACAAAAAAACTTATGATAATCGTAATATTATTAATGAAAGGCTTGAAGGAAAAATCCTCACCTTAGGATGGACTTAGAAGAGGGTTGTAGAAGATCCTAGCCGCTGAAAAAATATGAGAAAGAACTCTCTTCTCTCTCTCTCTCTCTCTCTCTCTCTCTAGGGCATAGAGGCTAGGGTTAGGAGAAGGACTTGGAGGTGCAGAGTAGGAATATGGAGAGGGATGTGGGCACATGGGGAGAGAAAAGGAGGGTGTGCGAGGTCTTGTGTAACAACCTCTCGAGGTGGGATTCTCAAATCTCAATACTCAGGTGATCTTTGATCAATTCCAATCCGTTCATCTTATCAAGCTCGAAGAGGAGAGTTAGAATACGTAAGTTTCTTGATTATCCACATTCTAGATTGGCCAGTCCTTGAAAATGGCTTAACGGGTGCTAAAATGGGCTTGATCTCAATTAACGGTCTACGTTTGATGATCAGGGCCCAAATTTTGGAAAAATATGTAGTCATGATAGGCAAACTATTGTACAAAGTTTAGTGGTTGATTGATGGTGAGAAATGCGTAGATCTGAAATTCCAAGCTGACTTTGTGGTTCAATGGTGTAGGATTATAGATCAGGGTCCAAATTTTGTGTAAACTCGTAGTCATATGAATATAACGGGTGGTCCAAATTTGAGAAGTGATTGATGGTGAGAAGTGGGTAAATTGAAAGGTTCAGATTTAAAAAGAGGTGATAACTCGTTAATTTTTAGAACAAGATAACTTCGCGCATAAGAAAGAGGCTTATCAAGGTGGGGCACTCAAATCACACTATTGGTCCATAACAAAGACGATCCAAGTCACTCATATAAAGGAAAATATTCGACTACGACTAACCATCTACTTTCCTCACTCGATGGACATGAAAATCAAGGGTTAAGGGGATGATTTGACAATTGGACCACTTCTACTATGATTTAAGGGCTGAAATTTGACGTGTATGGTTAATATGTGCCCAAAAGTTTAAATCCAGGGTTTTGCGTGAAAGTGATCGTCAGAAACTATAATACTTAAAAATGGCATCTTAACTTAAGTTTAACTAATGGCATTTTCGTAATTATCTAAAAAGTGTGTTATTTTTGAAATATAATTTCTCTATAATGTTTATGGGATAATTCTAAAAAACTTTTATAAAGGATCCCCTATCAGATCTCCTACGGATGTCCTGCTATTCGCAAATCAACTTGTAAATGTACGATAATTAATAAAAAAATAAATTAAAAATAAATTTTCAAAAACTTTCAAATAAATCTCGAAACTCTGGGGCGTTACAAACCACCCCCCTTAAAAACAAACTTCGTCCTTGAAGTTTCCTAAGCATCGTTGATAAAAGATTGAGGGCAATCTCACTTCATGACTCCTCGTCTAATTTTCTGAACTATTCCAGGTCAGACGCGATCACAATCCACCCCCCTTAAAAATAAATCCGTAGTTGACATCGATTTTTACAAGCTCTCCCAAATTTCTGTACTATCAGGCTTCCACTGTGCACTCTAATTCCTAGATGGTTCTGAATATATTGATTGGTCTCTCAAATCATTCAATCATCTAGCGCCCTAATATTTCTCAGGTTTGGGTGGGTGCTCTTATAGTCAAGGATCTAAGATGATTAGGGTTAGATAATGATCAAGGATGTTTGATCGCTAACAAAATGACTGATCAAGAGTTTAGAGGATAGATCTGAGTTTAATTAGGTTGGCATGATCGGATGATCACTTGGATGAGTGGATAAACAAGCAGATAATAAAGTGAATGAGATATCATCGACGATCCTTTAATAGCTGAAGGTGCGATGGAAAGATGAGGTTAGGGATACCGTATTCTAACTCTTTATAGGATCTAAGTGGCTAAGCTTCTACGTCCTAAGGTCGTCTATACATCTATCTTATTTTAGTCATCTAAAGAAAAACAATTACACACATTCCAAGAGAATGCACAAAAGTCGTCCAGTTAGAACAAGGATACGATTTATATAGTGTCGACATCACGGGCGAACGGTTCAAGTAGATTTGGATCTGATACTTAGATCTTCTACTCGCATTTGAGCATTAAGTTCTTTAGCATTCATTCAAAATTTCGAGTGACGCCCCTCAGGATTTGAACTTGGATCCAATCACTTATTCATCGCATAAGATACAGTTCCGCTCTCCCATGTGGTCGATTTATCCTAACATTGTGGGGACCTTTATACACTCTCCCACAAAGCAAACATCAACAAATAAAATCCAAAAGAAATTCATCAATACAAAACATCACAACCTTATGGGGTCATATTTACTTCCGTTGCTAGCCATGGTCCTTTATGTGGGGGTTGGTAAGTAGCATTCTATGGTCATGATAACCTACCTAAGGTAACTGAGTTGGGCCTAAAATTCATAAAGACGTATAAGAAAATGTTAGGAAACACTTCTAAGAGTGCATGCTTACAAACTAGGTCTAATCAAAGGGGTTTCGAGGCTAAGGACTAGGGTAGCGCCGAATCTGGAACGCAGGACCTATAAGCACTCATGGAATTCTTTCTCTCAAATCGGGCATTGGTTTCTCCTAAAATTTGGAAGCTAGGCTATAGGTTAGGTATGGAACATACCTAATTTTTCTCATATCAATATTCCTATGGTAACACATGTTTCTATCCTAATTAAATCCAAAAAGCGTAGCAGGTTAGCAAAATTTTATTCAAGATTTTCACCACTGTCAGAATTTTCCTGATTTATCTACATGTCCGATTGATATGAAATTTTATGAGAGTTCTAGGAGATAAGTTAGGAGTCTCTGTAAAAATTTACAAAAATTTTGTAAGTCTGAAAGTGCATTTTATAATGCGAGTACTGCTGCTGGATTTGAAAATCTGACTTAACGGAAAAATTCAAAATAAAATAGATAACCGTAAGACTTGAGCGAGATAATTCACACAATTCAGCGAAACGCTGATCTAAACACGGAGAATTGATGAAAGCCTCAGAATTCAATAAAAAAATGGGAATTCACTTCCCAAAAATCCTAGAGTTTACATATTTCTACATTTATCTGCTATCCTAATGATTTCAAGGGGCCTAAGTTTTGATTTCTAGGTTCATAACATCACAAGCAACCAATAGAGGTTGAACCTAGGTTTTTCTGTTTCTAGTTCATGGGGACTTAAGTCCTAGGGTGTGTTTATTATGATAAAGGTCGGGCTTCTCACCCATAAGTCCCGATTGTGCTCTGATACCAACTGTAACGACCCGAGATTTTCGACTCTCGTGTATAACACGACGGCCGAATTCTCAGGTAAATCATGGACTAATTGATTTGTTAAATAATGAAATATAGCATTCAAGCACAATGGCAGAAACAAATGTTCATCTTATTCTATCAAACTTACCACTTCATCATCAATGTTTAAATAAGGGAACCAACCAATATCCATACTGATTAATTAAAATACAAAAACATGTCTTCTCTTGAAGACTTATTAAAATTCCATAAATGTATCAACTACTCAAAAGAAATATTTAATAAATGATAACGCCAACTAAGTTTCTCTAACATCGTCTCCGCCATGTGATCGTACGAACCATCGAACTCTTTTCCTTAAAAATCGGATTCAATACCTGGATCTTCACTTGCATCATCTAAATTGTGTTTGGGATAGCGTTAAACGCTATCATAGTGGGGAATATTTCCTCCAAGATAATCAAGAATAATAATAATGGTACAGAGTAAACGCAAGCAGGATATTATCATTTAATCAAATCAAAACAACCAACTAAAAATATTTGTTAATGCAATGCATGGAATGCATGCTCTGGCTAAGGCACCCTGGCTAAAATCACAATACATGAAGTGGGAGACTCCCTGTTACGACTTCACGTTAGCCATTAGTCACCAGAGGTTCCTGGGACGCACAAGCCCATAGTTTTACCCGACCACGTGAGAAACGGGATGCTCATAGCCCAAATCTACACGTGACAGTGTACGGGAGAGGTAGGACGCTCTAGCCTATTCTCAATTCCGTACACCCACATGGAGCCAAGTGAATGCATGACTTTGTTTTACATTTCTTTAAGTGTTTTCGCATACGACCGGTTTAAATAAAACTCAGTGGTCACTATGGGGAGTCGCAAGCAACCCAGCATAGGCCGACAGCATGGGATTAGTATCCATAGCACCAACCCCGGCTCATGAGAATTTATATACCATTAGTGTCCACTCATTGTCCTGTTTTATGATTTCATCATGTCCCAAAAAGACAATGTTGTACATCATGACCAAATTCATTAAAATACTCATGTAATGTAAATGGATCCAATCAAGCATCATGTATATGTAAGGATCCATTAACAAACAATCACTTCATTCTCTCAGTTAAGTCAAGATATATTCTTCCATCATGGACACCTCTCACGGGTTCCATCTCTCTACATCGAATAATTTTACCAACTTAGGGACAAAGAGTATACAATAATGGGATGTCCATATGATGATCTTATACACATATTTCATATCACAATATGAAAAACAATGTTACTTGTAAAACACAGATTAAGGAAATAAGGGCATAGATTTCGCAAAGATAAATAACACAAATACACATGCTTCTTAGTCAAAAATCTAAATAAGGAATCACATCATTATGTAATGATATTCATTGCAAATCCTACGTTAAACTTCATGTTATATGGATCAACAATTCAAAACAAAATAACTTCACATGCCACAAAAAAAAACTTATGATAATCATAATATTATTAATAAAAGGCTTGAAGGAAAAATCCTCACCTTAAGATGGACTTAGAAGAGGGTTGTAGAAGATCCTAGCCGCTGGAAAAATATGAGAAAGAACTCTCTTCTCTTCTCTCTCTCTCTCTCTCTCTCTCTCTAGGGCATAGAGGCTAGGGTTGGAGAAGGGCTTGGAGGTGCATAGTAGGAATATGGAGAGGGATGCGGGCACATGGGGAGAGAAAAGGAGGGTGTGCGAGGTCTTGTGTAACAACCTCTCGAGGTGGGTTTCTCAAATCTCAATACTCAGGTGATCTTTGATCAATTCCAATCCATTCATCTTATCAAGCTCCAAGAGTAGAGTCAGAATACGTAAGTTTCTTGATGATCCACATTCTAGATTGGCCAATCCTTGAAAATGGCCTAACGGGTGCTAAAATGGGCTTGATCTTAATTAAGGGTCTACGTTTGATGATCAGGGCCCAAATTTTGAAAAAATATGTAGTCATGATAGGCGAACAATTGTACAAAGTTTTGTGGTTGATTGATGGTGAGAAATGCGTAGATATGAAATTTCAATTTTTGGCGAAAAAGGAAGGGGCTGGCTTTGTGGTTCAACGGTGTATGATTATAGATCGGGGTCCAAATTTTGTGTAAACTCGTAGTCATATGAATATAATGGGTGGTCAAAATTTGAGAAGCGATTGATGGTGAGAAGTAGGTAAATTGAAAGATTCAGATTTAAAAAGAGTTGGTAACTCGTTAATTTCTAGAACATGATAACTTCGCCCATAAGAAAGAGGCTTATCAAGGTGGAGCACTCAAATCACACTATTGGTCCATAATAAATACGATCCAAGTCACTCATATAAAGAGAAATATTCGACTACGACTAACCATCCACTTTCCTCACTCGATGGACATGAAATCAAGGGTTAAGGGGCTGATTTGACAATTGGACCACTTCTACTATGATTTAAGGGCTGGAATTTGACGTGTATGGTTAATATGTGCCCAAAAGCTTAAATCCAGGGTTTTGCATGAAAGTGATCGTCAGAAACTATAATACTTAAAAATGGCATCTTAACTTAAGTTTAACTAATGGCATTTTCATAATTATCTAAAAAGTGCGTGATTTTTGAAATTTGATCTCTCTATGATGTTTATGGGATCATTCTAAGCAACTTTTGTAAATGGTCCCCTATCAGATTTCCTACGGATGTCCCGCTATTCGCAAATCAATGGTAAATGTACGATAATTAATAAAAAAATAAATTAAAAATGAATTTTCAAAAATTTTCAAATAAATCTAAAAAATCTGGGGCGTTACACACACCATGCATGAACATTATGCTCGTGCAACCATTCATGCCTGCATGTACAACATGTACAAACCATGGTCCATGCATAAGACTCATGCATGAAACACGTATGCCATCAATGCAACACAACCAGCATACTCATGTAGATCACAACACTTTTAATCTAAAACTCACTTTTAAACTTCCAAGTTTGTGTAAATGCTGCAACATAACGAGCTTACCATGGACGTTGCTGTAGGGGCCCAGTGTGATGCATAAGGGTAATCCACACCACCCAGACTTCTTGGTAGCTCATTTTAACCATTAAGACCAAGTAGGAGGCATATTTGAAGCTTAGGTGGGAATCACCAAAGGAAGATCAACACCTAACATTATAACTCCCAAAAGGAGCTGTCACCAGTTAAACCCCTTCAGGGGCTTACCACAATATTGATTTCGAATATTTGGGCCGACTAGAATGTCCTAAGGAGCCACATGTGTGGGGCAATAAGAGGATTACCCAATCTAACATCTCTGTGGCCCAGAAGTACCATTCAATAGTAAAATAATGGTGACATTATTTCCTATGGTATGGCCCACCTAAACATCTGATTTTCCCCAAACTTGGGACCACCTCCTGGAATGACACTCTCGAGCTGATGAATGGATTCAATCCTAAACCCATACCCTACAAATGGGACCTACCAAAAAGTTTACAAAACACGTGGAGTGTTCGCTTCCCCAAGTGTAGGGTTGCGATGTAGTAATAATCTTGGTAAGACTGAGGTCGATCCACAGGGACTTATGTAGGAATCCACAAAATACTTCCAATAGTTCTACTAAAGAGCTAACAAACAGATTTGATGTACATAGTAATGTTGAATTAAACTGAGGGTAATCAATTAATAAAAAGCACTAGGGGTTCAAGGATCACTTGTAGCAATCCTTGATGCTCAATTTGCTGTGGTTTCTCACTTTCTCAACTAGAATCGTTAATTAAGTTCTATCTAGTCGGATGATAGAGCAGTTAAACCAAACAATCTGTCATATGTAGGATCCATGTATATGTAACGCCCCGGATTTTCACAACCCGAGTTCTAGACCCGTGTTTGAAGACCCGGGCGTTAGCCTATGAAGAAAACCCACATTTCAGTCCATTTTCAAGTATCATTCCAAGAAGGGTATTCACTATGGAAGAAACAAGCCATGCATATAGGAAAGATACAACAAATATCGCAGAGTGGTGCCCATAAGGCTTATTCAAACCGAATATCTCGAATTTAATTCAAAATACACTAATAAACAATTACAATTATATACAAAATTTAAAGCAGCAACCATTAAACACGGCTGACTAACTAGGTACTGTAGTCGTATTGGACTCGTAGGACGAGGTAAAATCATATTGGACATATAATAAGTTTAGTGGACGTGGTTGACATGCCAACTTTAAATTGTCATACTCACCGGTCGAGTCACACTCCAGGGGAGTTCTAATGTCACTAACACATTAATCAAGAATAATAAAAAAATGTACAAAACATCCATGATGCAATCTTTCTTGAATGCATGAATGCATGCAATGTCCCTCAGCCTGGGGATGCACATCCAGCTGGAAAATGTGGTCTGGAAGTCCCTAAGGACACACATCAGCCCCACAATGCAAATCCATCAATTGGTGATCCGGAAGTCACTAAGGACACACATCGGCCTCACCCAGCGGTCTGGAAGTCATTAAGGACACACATCATCCCCACAATATCACGAGTGGTCATCACCAGCGAAAATACCAAAGGTACGTGCTCTCAGTGAATGACACACTCTATGGTGATCTATAGCCAGCGAAAATACCTCGAGGGTACGTGCTCTCAGCAACCAGACCACTCGACGGTAATATGGCTCGTCACCGCACGTCCCGTCTGTGCCATGATATGCAAGATTAAACCAACCATTATTATTCCAATTTACAACCAAACCAATTATGACATTCCCTTACAACTAGTGGCCTTTCATCACAATAATTCTCCAAACTATTTCCACACGAGCCCAACTAGGGACATAATCAATAATTTATCTCACAGGACCATTAGTCCATCAAGTCCATCGAGAATCCCAACAACTCATCTCAATAGGACATTCAGCCCAACAAGTTCATATAAGGACGTCATCAAAAATATCTCCATACTAGTCTAGCTAGGGGCATAATTAAGATCTCATCTCATTTAACATTTAGTCCAACACTTCCATCTAAGGACACCATCAGGAATCTTTCCAATAAATCGCTTCCAAAGGCCAATAGTTTAAAGTCCCATCAAATATAAGTGATCGCAACCATTCAAATTCATATTCCACTTTCATATTCCAAACATGAAGAATGAAAATGACAATTTCAAAATTCGTAAATAATTCACAGTTATAGAGTAATTCACGTATAACAAGATTAAACTTATGATTTATGGTAAAATCAAACAATAGAGGTAATCATGAGACAGAGTAAAATTTTCAGTCATATATGAGTAAATCTATTACTTAATTAACATGAAGGTGGAAAGCTCAAGGGGAGGAATCATCACCTTAAGAATCGACGCATCTTTCAATGTTGCTTGAAACATGTACACGCTCGCTAGAATTCGACCCTACCATATTTTAGACCATTTATGCGGTTAGATTGTCATAACCATAATTTATACGGTTAAGATCAACCCTATGGTGGTGGCTCTAAAATTTTAAGGAGTTGGCCTATGCAATCTAAATTCAAGTTTTATGGTTTAAATGACCTATTTAATACTTTAGGAAGGTGGTGGATTCCATAGATGTGACTCCACGTAGATTTTTAATTAAACCGACTTTACATGCATAAATGGTTTTTGGCTAAGTTTGGGTCCAATTCGTGATCACAAGGGGCCAGCTTTTGGAGAAATAAAATGACCACTTCACAGACCAATGTATGGTCCTCAAAACTCATAAGGCGGATCCCTTTGTTTGCATGTGTACAATTTTTTTATAAAGGCCCCAAACATGGGTACTTTGGAGTTGTGCAGCAATGGTAGTGCATAAATGATTTTGGCCCAACTTTGGGCACGTCCCACCATCAAACGGGATCACCTTTTGGCGTGTTGTTAAGTCCCCCTGGTAGACCCATGCATGGTCTCTAAAACCCATAAGGTAAGGCCTGCTGGATATGTATAAATACTTTTTGGTGCGGGGCCAAACATGAGCACTTGAAATTTCTGCATAAAAATTTCTGCACAACTTTGCCCAACCCGACCTTGGAACTTAATTCTGATCATGTGGGGTCCGCTTTGGCCTAGGTAAAATATCATTGTTGTAGACACACATACAGTATTCAAGGTCCAAATGGTGGTTTTTACATTGCTTCCACGTGGGGCCCACCAAGGATAGCCAAACATGGCCTAAAACACTAAAATTCAACGGTCTTTATTGTTTCTTCTAGCACAGCCCACTTGAGATCTGGATCTTCTTCATTTTTCAGCCCCTGCCCTAGAATAAGCTGGAGGAACAGATGGACGGCGAGGATTAAACACATACATCAAGTTGGAATCCCACAGGGTGGGCCACCCGCTGGGCTGCGTGGTACCCAGCTGGGTCTCAGGAAGTTTTGGAATCAAGCAGATATTTGTGTTTTCCCCTCCATCCATATCCATGTGATCTTATGAACAGGTTGGATGACAAATAAACATCACTGTAGGTCCTGGGAAGGTTTCAACGGTGGAAATCATTATTCCCACTATTTCCCGCGGCATGGTCCACTTGACATTTGGATATGCTTAAATTTTGGGCTCAGCCACTAAAATGAGCTGGAGAAACATATGGACGGAATAGATAAGGCACATACATTCTAGGTGGGTACCACGAGTGGGCCACCTGCTGGGCAGCCCAACCATCCCAGCCAGCGCCCCCTTCTGTTGGATGACAAATAAACATCACTGTAGTGGGGCCCAAAGAAGCTTTCAATCAAGCTGATATTTTGCTTTCCCTTCCTGTGCACACGTGTGAACTCATCAACAGGTTGGATCTCAAATAAACATCATGGTGGGCCGTAGGAAGGTTTCAACGGTAGGGTCACTGTCCTCACTGTTTCCTCTCAAGTGGGGTCCACTGGAGATTTGGATCTGTCTCATTCTTCAGATCATGCCCTAAAATGATCTCCCCAAATGGATGTACGGTGTGGATATAGCACACGCATCATGGTGGGACCCATAGAGTGGGCCACCAGCTGGAGCGCCCGTGCGTCTAGTGCCTGGGACGCTGGTCACTCCCAGCATCAGGGAGGCTGCGCTTCTCTCTTTCTTTCTTTTCTTTTCTTCTTTTTTTTTTGTTTTCTTTTGGTTTTGATAGAGTGGGGCCCACATAAGGGTAATCCACTCCATTCATCAGGTTCGCCAACTCGTGGGGGACCCAATGAGCCCAATATTGGGTAGGTGAATTGGTTTACAAACATCAAAGCGGTCCGAGGAAGTTTCGACAGTGGACATTATTTACCCCACTGTTTCATGTGATGCGGTCCGCTTAAGATTTGGATCTGGTTCATATTCGGGCCCTGGCCCTAAAATGAGCTAGGAAAACAAATGGACGGTGTGGATTCATCACACACATCAAGGTGGGTCCCACGAGTGGGGACTCATTCAAACCGTCCAGGTGACGCTGGACGGTTCCAGCGTTCTAACGCTGAGAACGTCCAGCGTCCCCAACCAATTTTTTGTTTTGTTTTTTTTATTTTTCTTTTCTCTTGGTTTATATCAAGTGGGGCCCACACCGAGGTGGCCCACTACATCATCACTATCACAATCATCATCGACATAAAAAAAATACAAAATGTTGAGTGAAGAGGGTGTGCTCACCTTGATCTCCTTGATCAAAGGTCAATCTTGACAGTTGAAGTGGATGGATGATTGATGAAGATGGCCCACTCCTCTCTCTCTCTATCTCACACACACACACACACATAGTGAGGGCGTGGATGGAGATGAAGGAAGAAGAAAGGAAGGATGGAAGGAGAGAAACGTCTCTCCCTCCCTTATATTCTTTTTTTTTATTATTTATTATTATTTATTATTTTTAAAGAAGGCATGGAGAGAGAAATGGGGTGACGTGGGGAGGAGTGGGGAGGAGTAGGGAGGTATGGTGGTGAGATTCTAGCCATCATTACTTTTTGTACTTATTATTATTATTATTTTTTTCATTATTTCATTATTTTATTATTATTATATATATATATATATATATATATATATATATATATATTAATATATTAATTGTAAAGGAGACCGTGTAGTGGGCCCCACATTGGGTGGCCCCACACGAGTGTGCACAACCACATTTTTTTTGGGTGTTTTGATTAAATGTCCATATCTTTGTGCTCGGGTATCAGATCGACGCACTGTTTTCGCCATTGCGATCGCGATGACGGCGCGGTCAATATGACAGAGGTTTCGGGATCTTAGAACTTTAGTCATTTGGGTACAAACTACGCACTGCCAGTCCGAGGCACCAGGAGTCGCACACACCTTGACGAAAGAGTCACGGCATTAGACATACGCATATACTTTGGATTCTCGTGGTAACACCCGAGTACAGAAAAGTACGGGGTGTTACAATCTACCCCCGTAACAGAAAATTTCGTCCTCGAAATTTCTAATCATAAACATGCCATCAAACTCATAATGCGAAAAGCTAAATATTTACATTATCATACTTAATTAAAGAATCATCCATCAAATAAGTGAGGATATTGCTTGTGAGCAACAGCATCATGCTTGGGTGCTTAGTATAGAGTCTCTAAGTTTATCAAATGGGATTCCTATTTAGGCTAAGTTCTCAAGCCGAGAATCCTAGATTCTCATCTCTAAGTTCATTCAAAACGGGATCCTAATTCAGTCTAAGTTCTCAATCGAACAAAGAGGGAAGCATATTCTTCTATGTTCTTCATGGCTAGATTTACGAGCAAGTGGTCCTGAACCTTATGCTTTGAATATACTCTAAGCCTACAATTTCTTACACTAGTGCCCCAAAATTACTAACAGGATAACTTAAATTTAGTAAGACGCATATAAGCTCCATACCCTAGACCCTAACAAAAATCTAAAACCTAGGTGCTTATACGTATGTAGTATATAACTGACTGTTTGAACAAGGGTTATTACAGTCTACCCCCCTCCAAAGAACTCTTAGTGTTTAACACACACGGAAGAATGGTTATAGTAGGTCTGAGCCTGATACATTGATCTTCTACCTAGCCAGGGCAGTGAGTTCATTTGTATCATTTCTTAATCCTAGTGAATCTTGGTCTTCTGCTTGGCTAGAGCATTGAGTCCATCAGTAAGCGCTAGGATTTAGAATTTGGATCAAACCGGGTGTACTTCGCTTAAATATGGTTTCGTAAATCCATGATCCTGGTCATTCTAGCCTTCTGGGAAATATCATATAGTTTTCTAATTTTATAAGAAAAATGCCCGGATCCATAAGGAATAAACCTAAATGGCTCATCATACTTCCGCTGCGCACTCTGATTATTTGACGAACTATTTTACTTGAATTACCATAAAGTTCTACAGGTTGCTAAGAATGATGCTAATACAGTCAACTAACTACGAGGATCTTAATTGCAAAATTACTCTTCTTAACCGGATTCCTAATCTAGTTATAGTGCTTTGTATAAGGTCAAATCATTTACTAGCTATTTACTACACCACTATTCGTTAGATATCAACGATGCTGCTCTTAGGTTTAAAGCATAATTTTTGTGGGCAATGATTTTCCGACGGAACCTAAGTTCTGTTTCTAAGTTCAAATGATTATCTTGGCAGTTCAAGGGAGCCTAAGTTTATGTCTCTAATTCACAATACACCCTAAGTCTAAGGGAATTTCACCTAAGTTTAACTCTCTAATTTCATTACCCTACTTGAGACATCCGTAGTTTGTATAAGATTCTTTTTCCAAGGCCTGGTTTATCGTCACTCCGCTCTGATACCACCTATAACGCCCCGAATTTTCACAACCCGAGTTCTAGACCCGTGTTTGAAGACCCGGGCGTTAGCCTATGAAGAAAACCCACATTTCAATCCATTTTCAAGTATCATTCCAAGAAGGGTATTCACTGTGGAAAAAACAAACCATGCATATAGGAAAGATGCAACAAATATCGCAGAGTGGTGCCCATAAGGCTTATACAAACCGAATATCTCGAATTTAATTCAGAATACACTAATAAACAATTACAATTATATACAAAATTTAAAGCAGCAACCATTAAACACGGCTCTTTGATCCATGACATCAGCATAACCTGAGCATCCTGCTCCATTCCAGTATAACCTGTACATTATTCAAATTGAAATTGCGGTTTTACCGCTTATAGAGATACTCGGAGATATGTCTAAGGACCTAGAGGGGGGGTGATTAGGACCTTTTCAAAATCTTTTTGCCTACTAACATATTTTATTAAATAAAACAAAGTAAACAATAACACTTAGGCTTCCAAGCCAAAGTGGGTCCAATCACAAGACTAGCATATGGTTAATCAATAAGCAATCCTAGTCCAAAGCATGCATAGGTAAATAAATGATTCAACAATCAAGATCCTAACCTAAGCAACTTGTGTAGACTTATGAGAGTGGATCAATGAGCTCAAGTGTACACAACTAGTGAAGGTACATCTTGTGTGTGGATGAGCCTAGAAAGTGCCTAGCATACATTCTTATCAAGCATTCATAATTAGACAATTAAACTAACAATGCTAAGATATAAATGTGCTCAAGAACAATCACAAACACAAGGATGTATAGTGGTTCGACTACTTGTCTACTCCACTCCCGGTTCAAGTACTCAACCCCTTTGAGCACATCGGCATTCACTATCGGAGGTTTCAAATGAGGTTCACCTCTCAACCTTTACACGGAGGTTTTACTGGTTCACCTCTCAACCATAACCGGAGTTTTAGACATAGGCTAACTCTCAACCCAACGCATGTTTACTCCCGTGTCGGAGGCTCTCCCTTGGAGACTTAGTTTAGGCCGGCTAACGGGCCAAGGAACGGCTAACGTCCCTAGGTCGAGTTCGACAAACAAACTCTAAATGGACTCTCAATAAAGACAACCTACTTGTCGGATGAGCCCCTTGTGTAGCGTTGGTTTGGGTTGATTGATCTCCGCTCTCCCGTGCTTCAATCAGCTTCCCTTGCTCCCTCGATCGTGTTGCCGTTGCGTCGCCAATGCCTCAGCCACACTTGATCAAACACCTTGCATGCGATGCCTTTGAGATGCCCAAGGTGCTAGGAGGATAGGTTTGAGAACTCTACAACTAATGGGAATGGGTTGCCTAGAGTCTCTTTCCTACAACGATCTCATCTTAGAGTTTTAGACAAGGATTTGACAATCAAGAAGGTTCCAAACTCTAAAGATCAAGAGGGGATGAAGGTCATCTTCTTCATGAGCTTGGAATGCTCTAATCTTGTGTTAAAGCACAAGGAAGATGCCTTGCATAGGTTGGGAATGAGCCTCAAATGGTCTCCAACAATGGTGGCTTCACTCCTCTCGAAATTCCTCTGCAAATGCCAAAAAACCGAGCTCCATATATAAGAAAGGTGGGCTCCAACGGTCATAAAACGGGCAGAAAATGGCTGGGCCGACCTGTCCCTACCGGTCAAGACCGGTCGGATCCCCTTGCTGGAGGATTTCGATTATACGGGCCGACCGGTCAAGACCGGTCGGCAGTGCTTGCTGGACAAAAAGAATCTGCTGGCCGACCGGTCTTGACCGGTCGGCTGTCCATTTGAAAGCCATCAGCAAGGTCCTGGATCTTTGAAATGCCTGGCCGACCGGTCTTGACCGGTCGGTCATGCCTGGGATCAGCTTGGTTTGTTTATTGACCCATGAACCCTTCAACCCCCTCATATTGGCCAAGGTTTGGGTGTTCTTTTGGGACACCTAGGCCCACACTATGATGACTAAGAGTATTCCTATGATGGTTAAGGTCATCAAAGAGGTTAGGGGTTGGGTTTAGGTCAAGGTTAAGGCACCAAGGTATCACTTTTTACCTGATTCTTCTTCCTTGATGCAGCGAGGCCATCTGAGTCTTCGGTCTTCGTCTTCATTGGGCTCAACCGACACTAGACTCACTGACGTAAGTGATTGACAAACAAGGTGCACTAGTATGCCACGGAAAAGTGCAATAACACAAATCACCTACACCAACTATACGGTTGAAATTTAACAACATGAGTGGCCAGCTCAGTGTGAGGTCCCCTCAAGATTACACACTAAAACATTAATCAAGAATAATAATAAAATGTATAGAACATCCATGATGCAATCTTTCTTAAATGCATGAATGCATGCACATGTCCCTCAGCCTGGGGATGCACATCCAGCTGGAAAATGTGGTCTGGAAGTCCCTAAGGACACACATCAGCCCCACAATGCAAATCCATCAATTGGTGATCCGGAAGTCACTAAGGACACACATCGGCCTCACCCAGCGGTCTGGAAGTCACTAAGGACACACATCAGCCCCACAATATCACGAGTGGTCATCACCAGCGAAAATACCAAAGGTACGTGCTCTCAGTGAATGACACACTCTATGGTGATCTAGAGCCAGCGAAAATACCTCGAGGGTACGTGCTCTCAGCAACCAGACCACCTGACGGTAATATGGCTCGTCACCGCACGTCCCGTCTATGCCATGATATGCATGATTAAACCAACCATTATTATTCCAATTTACAACCAAACTAATTATGACATTCCCTTACAACTAGTGGCCTTTCATCACAATAATTCTCCAAAATATTTCCACACGAGTCCAACTAGGGACATAATCAATAATTTATCTCACAAGACCATTAGTCCATCAAGTCCATTGGGAATCCCAACAACTAATCTCAATAGGACATTCAGCTCAACAAGTTCATATAAGGACGTCATCAAAAATATCTCCATACTAGTCCAGCTAGGGGCATAATCAAGATCTCATCTCATTTAACATTTAGTCCAACACTTCCATCTAAGGACACCAACAGGAATCTTTCTAATAAATGCTTCCAAAGGCCACCAGTTTAAGGTCCCATCAAATATAGGTGATCGCAACCATTCAAATTCATATTCCACTTTTATATTCCAAACATGAAGAATGAAAATGACAATTCCAAAATTCGTAAATAATTCACAGTTATAAAGAAATTCACGTATAACAAGATTAAACATATGATTTATGACAAAATCAAACAATAGAGGTAATCATGAGACGGAGTAAAATTTTCAGTCATATATGAGTAAATCTATTACTTAATTAACATGAAGGCGGAAAGCTCAAGGGGAGGAATCATCACCTTAAGAATCGACGCATCTTTCAATGTTGCTTGAAACATGTACACGCTCGCTAGAATTCGACCCTACCATATTTTAGACCATTTATGCGGTTAGATTGTCATATCCATAATTTATACAGTTAAGATCAACCCTATGGTGGTGGCTCTAAAATTTTAAGGAGTTGGCCTATGCAATCTAAATTCAAGTTTTATGGTTTAAATGACCTATTTAATACTTTAGGAAGGAGGTGGATTCCATAGATGTGACTCCACGTAGATTTTTAATTAAACCGAGTTTACATGCATAAATGGTTTTTGGCTAAGTTTGGGTCCAATTCGTGATCACAAGGGGCCAGCTTTTGGAGAAATAAAATGACCACTTCACAGACCAATGTATGGTCCTCAAAAATCATAAGGCGGGATCCCTTTGTTTGCATGTGTACAATTTTTTTATAAAGGCCCAAACATGGGTACTTGGAGTTGTGCAGAAATGGTAGTGCAGAAATGATTTTAGCCCAACTTTGGGCACGTCCCACCATCAAACGGGATCACCTTTTGGCGTGTTGTTAAGTCCCCCTGGTAGACCCATGCATGGTCTCTAAAACCCATAAGGTAAGGCCCGCTGGATATGTATAAATGTTTTTTGGTGCAGGGCCGAACATGAGCACTTGAAATTTTTGCACAACTTTGCCCAACCCGATCTTGGAACTTAATTCTGATCATGTGGGGTCCGCTTTGGCCTAGGTAAAACTGTCATTGTTGTAGCCACACATACAGTATTCAAGGTCCAAATGGTGGTTTTTACATTGCTTCCACGTGGGGCCCACCAAGGACAGCCAAACATGGCCCAAAACACTAAAATTCAACGGTCTTTATTGTTTCTTCCGGCACGGCCCACTTGAGATCTGGATCTTCTTCATTTTTCAGCCCCTGCCCTAGAATAAGCTGGAGGAACAGATGGACGGCGAGGATTAAACCCATACATCAAGTTGGAATCCCACAGGGTGGGCCACCCGCTGGGCTGCGTGGTACCCAGCTGGGTCTCAGGAAGTTTTGGAATCAAGCAGATATTTGTGTTTTTTCCTCCATCCATATCCATGTGATCTTATGAACAGGTTGGATGACAAATAAACATCACTGTAGGTCCTGGGAAGGTTTCAACGGTGGAAATCATTATTCCCACTATTTCCCGCGGCATGGTCCACTTGACATTTGGATATGCTTAAATTTTGGGCTCAGCCACTAAAATGAGCTGGAGAAACATATGGACGGAATAGATAAGGCACATACATTCTAGGTGGGTCCCACGAGTGGGCCACCTGCTGGGCAGCCCAACCAGCCTAGCCAGCGCCCCCTTCTGTTGGATGACAAATAAACATCACTGTAATGGGGCCCACAGAAGCTTTCAATCAAGCTGATATTTTGCTTTCACTTCCTGTGCACACAGTGTGAACTCATCAATAGGTTGGATCTCAAATAAACATCATGGTGGGCGGTAGGAAGGTTTCAACAATAGGGTCACTGTCCTCACTGTTTCCTCTCAAGTGGGGTCCACTGGAGATTTGGATCTGTCCCATTCTTCAGATCATGCCCTAAAATGATCTCCCCAAATGGATGTACGGTGTGGATATAGCACATGCATCATGGTGGGACCCACAGAGTGGGCCACCAGCTGGAGCACCCGCGCGTCCAGTGCCGGGGACGCTGGTGACTCCCAGCGTCAGAGAGGCTGCGCTTCTCTCTTTCTTTCTTTTCTTTTCTTCTTTTTTTTTGTTTTCTTTTGGTTTTGATAGAGTGGGGCCCACATAAGGGTGATCCACTCCATTCATCAGGTTCCCCAACTCATGGGGGACCCAATGAGCCCAATATTCGATAGGTGAATTGGTCTACAAACATCAAAGCAGTCCGAGGAAGTTTCGATAGTGGACATCGTTTACCCCACTCTTTCATGTGATGCGGTCCGCTTAAGATTTGGATCTGGTTCATATTCGGGCCCTGGCCCTAAAATGAGCTAGGAAAACAAATGGATGGTGTGGATTCATCACACACATCAAGGTGGGTCCCACGAGTGGGGACCCATTCAAACCGTCCAGGTGACGCTGGACGTTCTCAGCGTTCTGACGCTAGAACCGTCCAGCGTCCCCAACCAATTTTTTTGTTTTTTTTTGTCTTTGCTCTTGGTTTATATCAAGTGCGGCCCACACCGAGGTGGCCCACTACATCATCACTATCACAATCATCATCGACATAAAAAAATACAAAATGTTGAGTGAAGAGGGTGTACTCACCTAGATCTCCTTGATCAAAGGTCAATCTTGACGGTTGAAGTGGATGGATGATTGATGAAGATGGCCCACTCCTCTCTCTCTCTCTATCTCACACACACACACACATAGTGAGGGCGTGGATGGAGATGAAGGAAGAAGAAAGGAAGGATGGAAGGAGAGAAACGTCTCTCCCTCCCTTATATTCTTTTTTTATTATTATTTATTATTATTTATTTTTTAAAGAAGGCATGGAGAGAGAAATGGGGTGACGTGGGGAGGAGTAGGGAGGTATAGTGGTGAGATTCTATCCATCATTACTTTTTGTACTTTTTATTATTATTATTTTTTTCATTATTTCATTATTTTATTATTATTATATATATATATATTAATATATTAATTGCAAAGGAGACCGTGTAGTGGGCCCCACATTGGGTGGCCCCACACGAGTGTGCACAACCACATTTTTTTGGGTGTTTTGATTAAATGTCCATATCTTTGAGCTTGGGTATCAGATCGACGCACTGTTTTCGCCATTGCGATCGCGATGACGGTGTGGTCAATATGACAGAGGTTTCAGGATCTTAGGACTTTGGTCATTTGGGTGCAAACTACGCACTGCCAGTCCGAGGCACCAGGAGTCGCACACACCTTGACGAAAGAGTCACGGCATTACACATAAGCACATACTTTGGATTCTCGTGGTAACACCCGAGTACAGAAAAGTACGGGGTGTTACAGTATATGATTCACTCAATGCAAGCTAGGACGAGCATACTCAATTGCATAGGTCAGTCTTAATTCCAATAGGCTAAGATCACAATCATAACCATCATTAAATCCTGTCACAAGACAAAAACTAGATCATGATTTGAAGTTGATTCAAATCACATACACAGTCTCACATACTTCAGAATTTCCAGGAAAGTAGACTTTTGGTAAGAAGTTCCCACATGAAGATCATAAATCTAGAGTGTATTCCAATTCCTCAAATCATACAGGTCTAGACTCGTTCACAACACTTAAGAACTCAAGCAATTCTTCCAAACATCCATGAGTCATCATAAGACTAAGAAAAACTACTTAGTACTTGAATTAAACTACAAACCATTGTTCTTCAATAGAATTCCAACTTAAAACCAAATCAGACGAATTGAAACATCATAGATTCACTACAAGCTTCACTCTTAGCCTTAGCTAAGAGGTTTAGCCGTTCATGATCCAAGGAAACATGAAAACAACTAAACAAAGCATAAAACTAGAAAGCAAACTAGGAGGAGTTGTAGAACTCCAAAATTAACTTTTGTCGTCTCCCACCGTGCTCAATCCCTTCTAAGATGCCCTAGGAACGATCCCTAGGTGTCCTTTTATAGTGGGGAAGCTTCGCTGCAGTCGGAATCATCCAGAAGATGCGTAAGGATATGCAGTGCGCAGAGAAATTCGGAGCTTGTACAACACGCATTGTTACGCCGACGACCAGTCGCACGACCAGTCTGAGCTCTTGGACGACCGGTCGCACGACCGATCTCAAAAGCGTGAAAAACGTCCAGAGAGTTTTGGCAATTTTAGAGTCCAGAATTTTAATTCAAGGACTGGTTGCACGACCGGTCGTTCGATCAGGTCGTCCGACTGGTCGTGAATGGTCCAGTGAGTCTTGGCTGTAGAGCTCCTTTGTTGAGTGATCAGACCGGTCAGACGACCGGTCCTGAGCTATGGACGACCGGTCGGATGACCTGTCTTAGACACATTCTTGTGCTTTCTTTCTTCTTTTCTCTGACTTCTTTCTTTCATCCTTTGATGCTTAGTCCTTTGATCTTCTTTGTTTGTAAATGGCGTCTTTAAGTCTCCAATTGATGAATCCTCTCTCTCATCCCTGCAATCACAAATCCATGCATTAGATTAGTCTATAAATCATGAAAACCTTGCATAATGAGTGATGAATTGGGGTTAGAATATGCACAATTAAGAGCTCAACACACCCCCCAACCAGCATTTTGGTAGTCCCGAGCAAAACATGAGTGAAACCAATTCCATTCTTCAAAACCCAACTCTCCTTCAAAAACTATTCTTCTATACATCCCAAGCCACATAGGTGTACGAGTCAGAAAAATTAGGTGATAGAGGTTGAAACCGTAAACTCTCAAGACATAATAAGTGTCCATATGAAATTCCCGTTGATTGGTTGATAAATAGAAGAACTTGAACAAATTTACCCTAGTGTGCATAGTGAAAATTCATCTCATGAGTTTCCAGGATTATCTTCTTCATAGATCAACTAGACTATAGATCTCAAGGTATATAGAGCAACAACAAGCCAATGACAGGAATTTGCCTTATTGTCACACTACGTCCCATTTCCGGCTTTGGTTACAGGTAAACCATCCCCCGGTTGGTAATAGGTAGCCCTAATCGGAATTTTCCACCATTTTTCCATCATTCCCAATTTCATCCTTCCTTTTCCTTTTTCTTTTAAATTATAGGATTTTTAGAAATTCATATCTTTCGTTATTTTCCCATGGACAAGGATGGACAAAGTACCCCGGCTTGGTTTCTCAACACCTTAAATCAAAGTCTAGCTCATCCATAAATCACATAATCCTTTCAACCTGTGAAAATCGTGTAATGTGAACTAGGTGTAAGAGTGTGTTAGTGCACTTTTCTGTGGCATACTAGTGCACCTTGTTTGTCAATCACTTACGTCAGTGAAGTCCAGTGTCGGTTGAGCCCAATGAAGACGAAGACCGAAGACTCAAGACGTCCAGCCGCATCAAGGAAGAAGTTTCAGGTAAAAGTGATGCCTTGGTGCCTTAACCTTGACCAAAACCCTACCCCTTTGTATCTTTGATGTCCTTGACCATATTGGGGAACATTTTGTCATCATAGATTGGCCCTAGGTGTCCAAATTGATCACCCTAACCTTGGCCTAAATGGATTGGCTGAAGAGAGTGGAGTTCAGCAAAATGTAGAAGGGATCCAGGCTGGTCCGACCGGTCAAGACCGGTCGGCCATCAGCTTTGTTGCATCTTCAAAAGGCAGCCGACCGGTCAAGACCGGTCGGCCTTCTAAAAAACTCCAAGAGTTCAGCCGGCACTGCCGACCGGTCATGACTGGTCGGCCTAGGGAGCTTCAGTATGGCCAGAAAGGGGGTCCGACCGGTCATGACCGGTCGGCCTAGTGTGTTTAACCTGTCCAGCAAGGTGGTCTGACCGGTCATGATCGGTCGGCCTATGTATTGGTGATACCTTTCAGCAAAGGGATCCGACCGGTCATGACCGGTCGGGACAGGTCGGCTTATAGCCGTTTTATGGCCGTTTTATGACCGTTGGAGCTTTCTTTTCCTACATATAGAGCTCGGTTTTTGAGGCTTGCGAGAGGGATTTTTGAGGAGAGAAGCCACCATTGTTGGAGACCATTTGAGGCTCATTCCTTGACCTATGCAAGGCATCTTCCTTGTGCTTTAACACAAGATTAGAGCATTCCAAGCTCATGAAGAAGATGACCTTCATCCCCTCTTGATCTCTAGAGTTTGGAAGCTTCTTGATTGGCAAATCCTTGTCCAAAACTTTAAGATGAGATCGTTGTAGGTAAGAGACTCTAGGCAACCCTTTCCCATCCTTTGTAGAGTTCTCAAACCCATCCTCCTAGCACCTTGGGCATCTCAAGGCATCGCATGCAAGGTGTTTGATCGAATGTGGCTGAGGCATTGGCGACGCAACGGCAACATGATCGTGGGAGCATGGGAAGCTGATTGAAGCACGGGAGAGCGGAGATCAAGCTACCCAATCCGGTGCTAAACAAGGGGCTCATCCGACAAGTAGGTTGTCTTATTTGAGAGTCCATTTTAGAGTTTGTTTCTCGAACTCGACCTAGGGACGTTAGTCGTTCCTTGGCCCGTCAGCCGGGCCTAAACTAAGTCTCCAAGGGGGAGCCTCCGACACGGGAGTAAACGTGCATTTGGTTGAGAGTTAGCCTATGTCTAAAACTCCGTGTAAAGGTTGAGAGGTGAACCTCATTTAAAACCTCCGATAGTGAATGCCGGTGTGCTCAAAGGGGTTGAGTACTTGAACCGGGAGTGGAGTAGACAAGTAGTCGAACCACTATACATCCTTGTGTTTGTGATTGTTCTTGAGCACATTTATATCTTTGCATTGCTAGTTTAATTGCTTAATTATGAATGCTTGATAGGAATGTATGCTAGGCACTTATTAGGCTCATCCACACACAAGATGTACCTTCACTAGTTGTGTAGACTTGAGCTCATTGATCCACTCTCATAAGTCTACACAAGTTGCATAGGTTAGAAGCTTAATTAGTTGAATCTTTTACTTACCTATGCATGCTTAGACTAGGATTGTTTATTGCTTAATCTTTTGCTAGTCTTGTGATTGGACCCACCTAGGCTTAGAAGCCGAAGTGTTCTTGCTTACATAGCTTAATTTGTTGAATTGCGTGAGTAGGCGAAAAGAATATCAAAGGTCCTAATCACCCCCCCCCCTCTAGGTCCTTAGACATTTCTCCGAGTGTCTCTACAAGTGGTAAAACCGCAATTTCTTTTGGTATCAGAGACGGTTCCTCCACTCAGGTTTAAAAACCCGGAGTGAGATCCTAAGAGAGCTTGAAAATATGTCTAGAGAGGACTCTTCATCCGTTACTAAGCCTCCTTTCTTTGATGGGTCAAACTATCCATATTGGAAAACCCGAATGCGCATCTTCTTGGAATTCATTGATTCAGATGTGCGGGACATGGTTGATTTTGGATATGAACCCCCAATGGACATTATTTCTAAGGAGGGTGAACCGGATGTTCTCAGGCCAAAAGATAAGGCTATGTGGACTAATCATGAAAAAGCTCAACGTATAAATAATGCCAAAGGCCTGAATGATATTTTTTGTTCAGTATCTAGAGAAGAATTTGGTCGGATTCAAAACTGCACTACCAGTAAACAAGCATGGGATATTCTTGAAGTAACCCATGAAGGTATAAATGTTGTTAAAAATTCTAAACTTCAACGCCTCTCTACTATATTTGAAAATATTACTATGGAGGAGGATGAAACGTTTACTGAATTTTATACCAAACTGAACAAAATCACAAATGATATGTGGGGCTTAGGGGATCCGGTTCCAGAACATAGGCTTTGTAGGAAAATTCTGAGATCTCTTCCGGAACGGTTCTCTTCTAAAGTCACCACCATTGAAGAGTGTAGGGATCTAAATACAATGAAAGTAGAAGAACTCATAGGTTCCCTACAAACCTTTGAGCTAGGCTTTAAAGCCCCCTCTAAAAAGAAAAACATCGCTTTTAAGTCCTCTCACAAACATAAGAAAATCAAGAGTGATTCAGAGGAAGATAGCGATGATGAGGATGATGAGGAAGAGAAATTGAACAAAAAATTCAAGAGATTCCTCAAATTTGATAGAGGGAATAGCCGTGACAAGAAGGACAAGAAGGGTGATAAACGTAAAGGAAAATCATCCATATCTTCATCCGTCCGTTGTTACGGTTGCGGTCGTCGTGGCCATATTGCCTCGGAATGTCCGGAAGGGCCTAAACCGAAAGGTAAAAAGGTAATGGCTGCCACTTGGGATGATACGGAGGAGTCCGAATCTGGTGACTCCGCTTGTGATGAGAGCCAACATAAAGATCTTGCTCTCTCGGCCTCCATCACGACCCCTCTACCAGATTATCTAAGAGGGGATCCCAACAGCTATCCCTTCTAGGAGAAGAAGGAGTTCCCAACCCCTCACCTCATGCTACATTCTATGAGGGTGTTGTGGAATTTTGCTACCCTTTGGCTTTTCTATCTCTACATGGTTAGTGAGGGTAGCTAGTTATGCTTTTATAGGAAAATCTGAGGATTTCAGCCTCATTTCTGTGTGTATGGGCAAATCAGAGGATTCCAGCCTCATCCGCCCAATTTTTGATGATTTAGACTTGCTTTTATTTAATACATTTGCTTGCTAGATTGTCATCCTGCTTAGATTAGCTAATCATCTTGAGTTTTATGCTTCATTATATGCTAATCTTTGCTTTATATTGGTCTTGATATACCAACAGGGGAGGTTGGTTGATTGGGCTATAAGCCCTTTGTGCTTTCAATGCAAATGTATATCCTTGACCAATGTTGTATGATTAACCTTGCCTCGATAACTATATCTTCTTGTTAATCATGTTCCTTAGCATGCTCCATGTATTTATGATTCATGCACCCTATACTCTCTCCTTGCTAGCATGTGCTTATAGTTATAATTGCGACATTCTATCTTCTCTTACCTTAGCCTTATTGATATATCATTAAGGGGGAGAAAATAGTTTGTCAATTGCTAACAAAAAGGGGGAGAAAGTTCAAATCCCACCAAAACTAGTTTGCTATGTTTTGTGTTGCAGGGATTGACAGGTTATGGGGGAGTAAACTGAAGAGGAGCAGCTTAGTTTAGGCATGTCAAGAGTCCTGTATTTAATTCATTATCAATGTAATATCTTGAACATGTATTCTGTTTTGGTAGGTTAAGTTTTTGTAAGTAATTGACAAAGGGGGAGATTGTTAGTGCACTTTTCCGTGGCATACTAGTGCACCTTGTTTGTCAATCACTTACGTCAGTGAAGTCCAGTGTCGGTTGAGCCCAATGAAGACGAAGACCGAAGACTCAAGACGTCCAGCCGCATCAAGGAAGAAGTTTCAGGTAAAAGTGATGCCTTGGTGCCTTAACCTTGACCAAAACCCTACCCCTTTGTATCTTTGATGTCCTTGACCATATTGGGGAACATTTTGTCATCATAGATTGGCCCTAGGTGTCCAAATTGATCACCCTAACCTTGGCCTAAATGGATTGGCTGAAGAGAGTGGAGTTCAGCAAAATGTAGAAGGGATCCAGGCTGGTCCGACCGGTCAAGACCGGTCAGCCAGCAGCTTTGCTGCATCTTCAAAAGGCAGCCGACCGGTCAAGACCGGTCGGCCTTCTAAAAAACTCCAAGAGTTCAGCCGGCACTGCCGACCGGCCATGACCGGTCGGCCTGGGAGCTTCAGTATGGCCAGAAAGGGGGTCTGACCGGTCATGACTGGTCGGCCTAGTGTGTTTAACCTGTCCAGCAAGGTGGTCCGACCGGTCATGATCGGTCGGCCTGTGTATTGGTGATACCTTTCAGCAAAGGGATCCGACCGGTCATGACCGGTCGGGACAGGTCGGCTTATAGCCGTTTTATGGCCGTTTTATGACCGTTGGAGCTTTCTTTTCCTACATATAGAGCTCGGTTTTTGGGGCTTGCGAGAGGGATTTTTGAGGAGAGAAGCCACCATTGTTGGAGACCATTTGAGGCTCATTCCTTGACCTATGCAAGGCATCTTCCTTGTGCTTTAACACAAGATTAGAGCATTCCAAGCTCATGAAGAAGATGACCTTCATCCCCTCTTGATCTCTAGAGTTTGGAAGCTTCTTGATTGGCAAATCCTTGTCCAAAACTTTAAGATGAGATCGTTGTAGGTAAGAGACTCTAGGCAACCCTTTCCCATCCTTTGTAGAGTTCTCAAACCCATCCTCCTAGCACCTTGGGCATCTCAAGGCATCGCATGTAAGGTGTTTAATCGAATGTGGCTGAGGCATTGGCGACGCAACGGCAACACGATCGTGGGAGCAAGGGAAGCTGATTGAAGCACCGGAGAGCGGAGATCAAGCTACCCAATCCGACGCTAAACAAGGGGCTCATCCGACAAGTAGGTTGTCTTATTTGAGAGTCCATTTTAGAGTTTGTTTCTCGAACTTGACCTAGGGACGTTAGTCGTTCCTTGGCCCGTCAGCCGGGCCTAAACTGAGTCTCCAAGGGGGAGCCTCCGACACTGGAGTAAACGTGCGTTAGGTTGAGAGTTAGCCTATGTCTAAAACTCCGTGTAAAGGTTGAGAGGTGAACCTCATTTAAAACCTCCGATAGTGAATGCCGGTGTGCTCAAAGGGGTTGAGTACTTGAACCGGGAGTGGAGTAGACAAGTAGTCGAACCACTATACATCCTTGTGTTTGTGATTGTTCTTGAGCACATTTATATCTTTGCATTGCTAGTTTAATTGCTTAATTATGAATGCTTGATAGGAATGTATGCTAGGCACTTATTAGGCTCATCACACACAAGATGTACCTTCACTAGTTGTGTAGACTTGAGCTCATTGATCCACTCTCATAAGTCTACATAAGTTGCATAGGTTAGAAGATTAATTAGTTGAATCTTTTACTTACCTATGCATGCTTAGACTAAGATTGTTCATTGCTTAATCTTTTGCTAGTCTTGTGATTAGACCCACCTAGGCTTGGAAGCCGAAGTGTTCTTGCTTACATAGCTTAATTTGTTGAATTGCGTGAGTAGGCGAAAAGAATATCAAAGGTCCTAATCACCCCCCCCCCCCCCTCTAGGTCCTTAAACATATCTCCGAGTGTCTCTACAAGTGGTAAAACCGCAATTTCAGAGTGTTCAATTTTCTATCAATCACATAAATAGGGAAATTGACATATAAAACCATAATGTTAAGAAAAGTTCAAGACTTACAACATCATACACTTCGTATCTCCTCCTCTTATGCTCGTATCATCTCGAATGCATTGCAGTAAGGTTTTCTAAAAGAGTTTTGAAATTTTAGAAAATTCGAAAAAATTCCTACATAATTGTTCGAGATGTTACAAAACACTAGATTCATCCTAGTGATCCTACACCCCCCAACTAAATCTTGAATTGTCCTCAATGTAAAAGATGTTCAATGAGTAAAACATGAGAGAAATTCTAAAATAAAAGGAAGTGAGGTATGATGGTACCTGAGAGAGTGAAAAGTGGGATTCTACCTCCTTCTCATAGACCTAAGAAAAAGTAAACAAAAGAACAAAATCCTAAACCAGCTACTCTATACTTCCATCAGACTAGGAGATCAATCATCTTGATACACAGGATCAGTCAGAGGTATGGACATACCTTCTGAAGGAAACTTCTCAAAGAATGGCTTTAATCGCTGACCATTCGCTTTAAAGATGTTGTCGTTCCTTGGATTCAACAACTCGATGGTCCCATATGGGTAGACAATTTGCACAATGTAGGGACCAGTCCATCGAGATCTCAATTTCCCTGGAAATATAGGCGAGAATTATACAGAAGGACTTTTTTATTAATCGTGAATGTCTTACGAAGAATGTTCTTATCATAGAACACCTTCGTCCTGTCCTTGTAAATTCTCACATTTTCATAAGCTTCATTCTGGAGTTCCGCAAGTTCATTCAATTGTAGTTTGCGCAACGAGTTCGCCTTGTCAGAATCAAAATTCATCTTCTTTATTGCCCAATACGCCCTATTATCCAACTCCACAGGCAAGTGACAAGCCTTCCCATAGACAAGTCTATAGGGAGACATTCCAATAGGGGTCTTAAAAGCGGTACGATAAGCCCAAAGCGCATCGGTAAGTCGAAGCGACCAATCCTTGCGATCGGGGTTCACCGCTTTCTCCAAAATATGTCCAGGTGTTCCAAACCGGGAAAGAATATTCTCTTTTAAGAAATGAATGACTGTTTTATGGTCATTATTCCGGCATGGGATTGCCTTGACCAATTTGGACACATAGTCAACTGCAAGCAAGATATATACGTTTCCAAAAGAAGATGGGAATGGACCCATGAAATCGATGCCCCAACAATAAAAAATTTTGATTATTAAGATGGGATTGAGTGGCATCATATTTCGACGGGAGATTCCTCCCAATTTCTGACAAGGCTCACATGTTTTGCAAAACTCGTGTGTGTCCTTGAACATAGTGGACTAATAAAACCCACATTGCAAAATTTTAGCTGTGGTCTTCTTAGCCGAAAAGTGGCCACCACATGCCTGAGAATGACAAAAGGAGATGATACTTTGTTGTTCATCATCTGGCACACATCTCCTTATGATTTGATTGGGACAATACTTGAATAAGTATGGGTCGTCTTATAGGAATTTTCGCACCTCATTGAAGAACTTATCCTTATCTTGCTTTTTCCAATGTGTAGGAATCGCACCTGTAGCAAGATAGTTAGCAATGTCCGCATACCATGGCAATTGGAAGACTTTAAAAAGTTGTTCATCAGGGAACATGTCATTGATCGCGGTCGTTTCAGTAGAATCGGTGAGAACAAGTCGAGAGATATGGTCAGCCACTACATTTTCTACTCCTTTCTTATTACGTATCTTTATGTCAAATTCCTATAATAGAAGGATCCATCTTAACAACTGTGGTTTAGCATCCTTCTTAGAGAGAAGGTACTTAAGCGTGGCATGGTTAGTGAATACGATGATCTTGGATCCAATCAAGTAGGACCTAAACTTGTCCAAGGCAAAAACTACGGCTAAAAGTTCTTTTTCTATAGTAGTGCAGTTTGCTTGGGCTGAGTTTAAGGTTCTACTTGCATAGTAGATAACACATGGCTTCTTCTCTTTTCTTTGGCCTAGCACAGCCCCAATAGCATAGTCGCTTGCATAGCACATAATTTCAAAAGGAAGGGCTCCAATCAGGTGGTTACATTATGGGAGCACATGCCAACATACCTTTAAGTGTGGTAAAGGCATTTTAACAATCTTCATTCCACTCGAATGAATTTTCCTTTTGAAGTAGGTTACATAAAGGACGAGAGAGTGAACTGAAGTCCTTTATGAACCTTCTATAAAATCCTGCGTGTCCCAAAAAGGACCGCACATCTCGTATGCTCTTGGGTGGTGGAAGGTTAGAGATAAGATCGATTTTCGGTTTGTCCACCTCGATTTCGTTTTGTGAAACGATGTGACCAAGTACAATTCCCTTTTGAACCATGAAGTGACATTTCTCCCAATTCAACACAAGGTTCTTCTCTTCACATCTTTTCAACATAGATTTCAAGTGCACAAGGCACTCATCAAAGCTACAATCAAATATTGAGAAATCATCCATGAAGACTTCAAGAATTGTCCCCACCATATCAGAAAAGATACTCATCATACAACGCTGAAAAGTGGCAGGGGCATTGCATAGTCCAAACGGCATCCGTCGATAGGCGAAAGTGCCGAATGGACATGTAAATGTAGTCTTTTCTTGGTCTTCAAGGGCGATCTCTATTTGGTTGTACCCTGAATAGCCATCAAGGAAGCAAAAATGGGAATGACCCGCCAACCTTTCTAAAATTTGATCAACAAATGGTAGGGGGAAGTGGTCTTTCCTCGTGACAGTGTTTAGCTTCCTATAGTCAATGCACATTCTCCAACCGGTAGTGACTCTGGTTGGTACGAGTTCATTATTGGCATTGGCTATGATGGTTATTCCGGATTTCTTAGGCACCACTTAAGTTGGGCTCACCCATTGACTATCGGATATTGGGTAAATAATACCCACATCCAATAGTTTTACCACTTCGGCCTTAACTACATCCTTCATGTTTGGATTGAGTCATCTTTGTGGTTGCCTAGATGTCTTCGCATTCTCCTCAAGGTGTATGCGATGAGTACAAATCAGTGGGTCTATGCCTTTGAGATCCGCAATCGACCATCCAATGGCACTCTTATGCTCTAGTAGAGTGGCTATTAGCCTACTCTCTTGTTCCTCATCCAAGTGGGAAGAAATCACTACCGAATATGTCTTATCTCGACCTAAGTATACATATTTTAGCTCACTTGGTAATGGTTTTAGGTCGAGTGTTGGTGCCTTGATATTGGATGGGAGGGGCTTGTTCTCGTTTACGGGTAAAGGCTCAAATAGGGCCCTCCATCTTTTGTTATCAAGTACCGGCATCACATCTAAAATGGCATCCATCTCTCGTATTGTGTCATCTTTTATCTCATTAGAGTGGGCCACACATGCCTCCAAAGGGTTGGAATATAATGTCAGGGGGAATGTTTTCTCCACGAATGATTCAATCATATTTATCTCGTGGATCTCATCATCAACTTCCCGTGGTTGTTTGCATAAATCAAATATATTCAGCTCAAGTGTCATATCTCCAAAGGACATTTGTACAAGCCCGTTTCTACAATTGATAATCGCATTAGAAGTAGCTAGAAAAGGGCAGCCAAGTATGACGGGAATTTAAGCACCGGTACCTATCACGGGATGTGTATCCAAAATAATAAAGTCTACTGGGTAGTAGAATTTATCAACTTGGACTAAAACATCCTCAATCACTCCTCTCGGTATACGAATAGATCTATCAGCAAGTTGGAGTGTGGTTTTGGTAGGTTTCAATTCTCCTAACCCAAGTTGTTCATAAACCGAGTACGGAATGAGGTTCACACTTGCCCCTAAATCGAGTCAGGCTTGTTTAATCCGGTAGTCTCCTATGATGCATGAGATGGTTGGACTACCCGGATCCTTGTTTTTTTGGGGCACCTCTTGTTTGATAATAACGCTCGAATTCTCAGTCAAAAGTACTTTGTTGTGAACATTGTGTTTCCTTTTTACTGTGCACAATTCCTTTAGAATTTGGCATAGGATGGTATTTGCTTTATAGCATCCAACAACGGAATATTGATCTTCACCTACTTGAAAACCTCTAAAATTTTCAGGTTTTTGTCTAAAAGTTTGGGTGAAATCAACCTTTGGGGAAACGGGGCAACCGGCTTGTATTGCATTTCCGGTTCTTTCTCTTGTGGAGTGTTGTTTGAGCTATCATCCTCTTTGAAATTTTCGAATCCTTAGGCTTTGGGGCCTTCACCGGATTAAATTTATCAATTATTTTCCCACTTCTCAAAGTGGTGATAGCTTGAACATGCTCCATATGTTGGGAGGGTGAGCGTGCATCTTGTATCTTAAATTGGGTTCTTGGGTTAGGAAGAGGTTGGGCAGGAAGTGTGCTTTTCTCCCTAACACTGAGGTGAGATTCAACTCTAGCCATTGAAGTTTTCAAGTCATTGATGGCTTGAGTTGAACTTTGATTAAATTTCAATTGCTCTTGCATGAACCTATTTATTTTTAGAGAATTAGTCTTGTTATATTCAGCTTGAATCGATACGAATGCACCCAACATCTCCTCTAGCGTAGCTTTTGGTGTAATGACTAGGGATGGACCTAGTAAAGGTTCAGCTTGAGGGATATTGTTTGCATTCGCAGTGGGTCCATTCCTCCAACTGAAGTTGGGATGGTTCTTCCAACTAGAATTAAACGTGTTTGAGTTTGGGGCACCAAATTGCCATTGATAACTGTTTATGGCATTTGATTGTTCTTGTAAGATGTCTTGAACTGCTGAAATTGTGGGACAATCTTGTGTTATATGTTGATTTTCAGCACAAATTCCACAAACAGTTTCAACGTCATTAGAGTTGATCGTCTCTCCTTTCTTTAATTCGATAGCCTCAACTTTTCTTGTAAGGCTAGCCACCCGTGCACTTATTCTATCCTCTTCTGATAGGACATAAATTCCTCATTTTTCCTTTTGTTGGCTAGTCTTGAAATTTGTTGGTTTAGATGTATCCCAAGACTGTGCATTCTCAACCAATTCCTCCGAATAGTCCCATGCTTCATCGGCTTCCTTATTCATGAACTCCCCATTACACATCATATCTACGAAGTGGCGCATAGGTGAAGTCAGTCCTTCATAGAAAAAGCTTATAACCCGCTAAATTTCATAGCCATGATGTGGGCATGCATTTAATAAGTCTTTGAACCTCTCCCAACATTGGAAGAAGGTTTCATCTTCCTTTTGGGCAAAGTTCATGATAAGGCGCCTCAACATGTTCGTTTTGTGAGTAGGGAAGAATTTTTTTATGAACTCCCTATGCAGATCAGCCCATGTGCCAATTGATCTTGGCCTTAATGCATGAAGCCAACCTTTAGCTTTATCTTTAAGGGTAAAAGGAAATAATTTAAGTCTCACCACATCATCAATTACGTTTGCAAAGTGCATGGTGGTTATTACCTCATCAAATTCCTTAAGGTGTTGATAGGCACTTTCACTGTCTAATCCATGGAATCTCGAGAGGAGTTGGATTACTCCCGGTTTCAAATCTACATTCCCTGCATTTTGTGGAAAAACCATGCATGAGGGAGTGCTCGCTCTTGTTGGTTGCAAGTAATCACGTAATGTTCTTGGTCGGAGAACATTCTCAACCACATTCTCTCCCGTTTTGGTTTGGTTTTGGCCTAAATTTTGATTAGCCATAGGATTGGGTTGATTTATAGCCATACTTTCAGAAAAAAATGGAGAATTTAGATGTCTCCTAGCACGTGGTTCTCTGCCAATTCCTTATACTATTCCCCCTTCATTAATGAGTCGGTTATTAGAATCCCGAGCCCAATGTGGCATACAAATCCTGAAAGTATGAAGCAAGAAAGAAAGAAGAATTCTTCCTTCCTTTCTTTGCTCTTCTCTAAGATCGAAGCACAAGGGGTCTTGCAATGGCTAGGTCAGAAGCAAGGATAGAGACTGATTTCTCCTGGTCAATAGGGGTTCAGAGAACTCCCCACCCACTCTTTGAATCTTTTGAGAAAAGTGCAGAAAAAGAAGAAAGATGAGTAGAGGTGAGAAGAGAAATCTCTAAGCACAAGGTGATCCAAGACGACAGTGCCGACCAATAGGAATCAAGGAGGCACAAGGCCTACCTATAAGAGATCCAAAAAAGGAGTCTCCACCCACTCTACAAGAGATGAATATGATAGGAATGAATAGGAGAAGAAGAAGAGTAAGGTTGGAAAGATAGAACCTGATTTGAGACTTTATGATTCCTAACTTCTTCTTCAACTTCCTAGAAATCCTTGCAAAAGAAAAAAATCAAAATAAAACAAATTAAGTTAGTACTAGAATCCTAAAAATCCTAAATAGATACTATTTTTAGAAATTTTGTGAAAAATCGTCAAAGTCCCCGGCAACGGCGCCAAAAACTTGTTCACTTCCCCAAGTGTAGGGTTGCGATGTAGTAATAATCTCGGTAAGACCGAGGTCGATCCACAAGGACTTATGTAGGAATCCACAAAATACTTCCAATAGTTCTACTAAAGAGCTAACTAACAGATTTGATGTACATAGTAATGTTGAATTAAACTGAGGGTAATCAATTAATAAAAAGCACTAGGGGTTCAAGGATCCACTTGTAGCAATCCTTGATGCTCAATTCGCTGTGGTTTCTCACTTTCTCAACTAGAATTGAAATTAAGTTCTATCTAGTTGGATGATAGAGCAGTTAAACCAAACAATCTGTCATATGTAGGATCCATGTATATGATTCACTCAATGCAAGCTAGGATGAGCATACTCAATTGCATAGGTCAGTCGCAATTCCAATAGGCTAAGATCACAATCATAACCATCATTAAATCCTGTCACAAGACAAAAACTAGATCATGATTTGAACTTGATTCAAATCACATACACAGTCTCACATACTTCAGAATTTCTAGAAAATTAGACTTTTGGTAAGAAGTTCCCACACGAAGATCATAAATCTAGAGTGTATTCCAATTCCTCAAATCATACAGGTCTAGACTAGTTCACAACACTTAAGAACTCAAGCAATTCTTCCAAACATCCATGGGTCATCATAAGACTAAGAAAAACTACTTGGTACTTGAATTAAACTTCAAACCATTGTTCTTCAATAGAATTCCAACTTAAAACCAAATTAGATGAATTGAAACATCTTAGATTCACTACAAGCTTCACCTCTTAGCCCTAGCTAAGAGGTTTAGCCGTTCATGATCCAAGGAAACATGAAAACAACTAAACAAAGCATAAAATTAGAAAGCAAACTAGGAGGAGTTGTAGAACTCCAAAATCGACTTCCACCGTCTCCCACCATGCTCAATCCCTTCTAAGATGCCCTAGGAATGATCCCTAGGTGTCCTTTTATAGTGGGGAAGCTTCGCTGCGTCAGAATCATCCAGAAGATGCGTAAGGATATGCAGTGCGCAGAGAAATCCGGAGCTTGTACAACACGCATTGTTACGCCGACGACCGGTCGCACAACCGGTCTGAGCTCCTGGATGACCGGTCGCACGACCAGTCTTAAAAGCGTGAAAAACGTGCAGAGAGTTTTGGCAATTTCAGAGTCCAGAATTTTAATTCAAGGTGAGTCTTGGCCGCAGAGCTCCTTTGTTAAGTGATCGGACCGGTCGGACGACCGGTCCTGAGCTATGGACGACCGGTCGGACAACCGATCTTGGACACATTCTTCTGCTTTCTTTCTTCTTTTCTCTGACTTCTTTCTTTCATCCTTTGATCTTCTTTGCTTGTAAATGACGTCTTTAAGTCTCCAATTGATGAATCCTCTCTCTCATCCCTGCAATCACAAATCCATGCATTAGATTAGTCTATAAATCATGAAAACCTTGCATAATGAGTGATGAATTGGGGTTAAAATATGTACAATTAAGATCTCAACGTGGAGACATGCAGAAGGTCATTGTTCTAAACCGTCTACCCAAACCAGTTACCGTTGAAAACCTATGTGGGACCACCATGGGTGCCCTTTGAACTATCTGAGCCGTTCATGGAGTCACAAGTGTCCACACGTGTCACATGCATGAATAATAGACTGATCTGATATTTCTGTGGCTCTACACGAGTCTTTAACGGTAACTGTGCGGTGGAACTGTTTCCTCTCGTATGGCCCACCTGAAACTCAAATTTAGGTGAAACCTTAGATCAACTCCTATAATGACAACCTTGAGCTCATGAACCGATCGGATTCAGGGCCACGAACTGCAAATGAGACCCACTAATAAAATTTCTGAAAGATGTACGAACATGCGAACTTGTGTTACATAAAGATTGTCAAGATGAACAAACGTGCAACCCTTTTGAGAGCCCACCATGATGGTGCTTTGGAGAATCTGACCTGTTCGCAAGATCAGTGTAGTCCACATGTACCAGAGAATATGAGAATCATCCTGATCTAAGTTTCAGGTGGGCCGCACCATAAGAGAATGAATGTCAATCGTTATGGCTCCCAAGCTGATGCCTACCGTTTTAACCTTCATTGGGCTCACGGCTTAACATGATTTGTCAAGATAGATGGATGGCTTGGATGAAGCATATTCATCATGGTGGTATCAACGTGGGATCCACAGCCATCCATCCAACACAAGAGAGAGACGTCTCTCTTAGGACCCTACAACGTCTAGAGAGGACTCTCCTCTCATTGTTATGAATATTATTTTATTATTATTATATATGTGTATTTTTTTATCTTGTTATTGTTATTATTATTATTATTATTATTATTGGGCCCACCATCAACAAGACCTACACCTTCATGATCAAAGGAATGTAATCAACACAACATTAGAAAAGACAAGATAAAGGGAGAGAACTTACATTGCTAAAGAATTGGATCTCCCTTGAGTGATTGGACTTACTTGATTGTAGTGTCTACTTTACTTGGAGTTGAGGGGTTGTTTTGGGTTGATTAGAAAGTGGTTTTAAGGTCTTAAGTGGGATGGAGAAATGCCTTAGGAAGCTTGAAGGTGTGGGCACCAAGTGCTCAAAATTCATACATGAACTCTTTATATAAACATGAGTTAATTACCTTTGATTAATTCCATAAACCATGAGGTGGATTGTCCTCCTTATTTCATGGAGTGATTGTCCCCTATTAATTACATAATTAGAGACTTTTTGGTCTACCATTTATTGCTCCCATATATTTCTAGAAAAGTAATTGCCATGTTGACACATTTTCCTTATTTTAAGGGATTATGTTGTTGACTTCTTAGTACATACTTTATTAATAAAAGTTTTAACTTTATGTAACATGCTTTTAGGCTTGATTAGAGGTCTTAAAGGCCTTCTAGATGTAATTAGGCATTTCTAGAATATTGTAAGGTGGCATGACCTCCTTAATTTAAGAAAACCTTTTGACTTTTGAAGTTTCACCTTTATTAGTTGTTAGTTAAACTAGTTTTATCTCCCTTAAGTGTGATCCATACCATCTTATGAATATTGTTAACTTAAACAAGATGTGCTAGGTGACATGGCTATCCTTGAATCATGGGAAAGCTTTGACTTTTGGTTCATAAAGTTGATTTTATCATTATTGTTGTTAATAAAGTGACTTTTGGTGAGACATGAAGAATGCTTACCATAAAGCTTAGGTTATATGTGGCTTACACTAATCCTAATATAATAGTTCTAGGTATGATGTCATTCTTTCACTTTTTCATGAATATTTGCACATGGACAACATGGAATTCTTCACGCTATATCTTGTGTTCGAGGTCGGGTATCCGCGTGCAGAAAATATCATCGGGTTCGTCTCATCAGGGCGGTTATCATAATATAAGTTTTGGGTGTTCACGATCTTGTTACCCAGGACATGCTTTCTAGGCACTATTCTAGGTCAGTCTAGGTATCCAGGTTGTACATGTGGGCATTGCAGAGTTTTAATTCGGAAGATGAACCTAACCTTCCTAACGATTAAGCAAATGATCAGTTGAACATTCCTATAGGCTGGGTCGGGTATTACAGCACATCTCGTACACTCTTGGGTGATGGAAGGTCGGAGATAATATCGATTTTAGCCTTGACCACCTCGATTCCTTTGGCTAAGATAATGTGACCAAAGACTATTCCTTTTGAACATAAAGTGACATTTCTCCCAATTAAGCACCAGGTTCTTGTCTTCACACCTTTTCAAAACAGTTTTTAAGTGCCCAAGGCACTCATCAAAGTTTTTGCCAAATACTGAGGAGTCATCCATGAAGACTTCGAGAATTGTTCCCACCATATCATAAAAAATGCTTAACATATAATGCTGAAATGTGGCAAGGGCATTACACAGTCCAAACGGCATCCTCCGATGAGCAAAAGTGCCGAATGGACATGTGAATGTTGTCTTCTCTTGATCCTCACGGGCGATCTCTATTTGGTTATATCCCGAATATCCATCGAGGAAGCAAAAACGGGAATGACCCGCTAACCTTTCTAAAATTTGATCAACAAATGGTAAGGGAAAGTGGTCTTTCCTCGTGACTGTATTTAGCTTCCTGTAGTCAATGCACATTCTCCAACCAGTGGTGACCCTGGTTGGCACGAGTTCATTGTTGGCATTGGCTACAATGGTTATCCCGGATTTCTTAGGCACCACCTGAGTTGGACTCACCCATTGACTATTGGATATTGGGTAGATGATACCCACATCTAATAGTTTCAACACCTCGGCCTTAACCACTTCTTTCATGTTTGGATTGAGGCGTATTTGTGGCTGCCTAGATGTTTTCATATTCTCCTCAAGGTGTATGCGATAAGTACAAATCAAGGGGTCTATGCCTTTGAGATCCGCAATAGACCATCCAATAACATTCTTATGTTCTTTTAGAGTAGCAATCAACCTACTCTATTGCTCCTCATACAAGTGAGAAGAAATCACCACCGGATATGTCTCATCTCGATCTAAATAAACATATTTCACATCAATTGGTAATGGCTTTAGGTCGAGCTTTGGTGCTTTGATATTGGATGGAATAAGCTTGTTCTCGCTTAAGGGCAAAGTCTCAAATGGTGCTTTCCATCTTTTATTATCAAGTATCGGCATAACATCCAAAATGGCATCCATCTCTCGTATCGTGTCATTGTCAATCTCATGGGAGTGGGCCAAACATGCCTCCAAAGGATCGAAATAGAATGTCAAGGGGGATGTATCTTCTATGAATGATTCAATTAGATTTATTTCGTGGACCTTGTCATCAACTTCCCGTGGTTGTTTGCATAAATAAAAAATATTCAGCTCGAGTGTCATATTTCCAAAGGACATTTGTACCAGCCCGTTTCTACAGTTAATAATTGCATTTGAAGTGGCTAAGAAAGGGCAACCAAGTATAACTGGAATTTGAGCACCGGTACCTATCACGGGATGTGTATCCAAGACGATAAAATCCACTGGATAGTAGAATTTATCAACTTGGACCAGGACATCTTCAATCACCCCCCTCGGTATACGAATAGATCTATTAGCAAGTTGGAGCATGGTTTTGGTAGGTTTTAATTCACCTAACCCAAGTTGTTCATAGACTGAGTATGGGATGAGGTTAACACTTGCCCCTAAATCAAGTAAGGCTTGCTTAATCCGGTAGTCACCTATGATGCAGAGATGGTAGGACTACCCGGATCCTTGTATTTTTGTGGCACCTCTTTTTTTATAATGGCGTTCAAATTTTCAGTCAAAAGTACTTTGTTATGAACATTGTGTTTCCTCTTGACTGTACATAATTCTTTTAGAAATTTAGCATAGAATGGTATTTGTTTTATAGTATCCAACAACAGGATGTTGATCTTCACCTGCTTAAAAACTTCAAGGATTTCCAGATTTTTATCTAACAGTTTGGGTGAAATCAACCTTTGAGGGAAGGGAGCAACCGCTTGAATTGCCTTTTCGGTTCTTTCTCTTGTGGAGTGTCGTTAGAGCTATCATCATCTTTGGCCTTTCTCGGATCATTAGGCTTTGGGGTCTTCACTGACTTAGATTTATCGATTGTCTTACCACTCCTTAAGGTGATGATAGCTTGAACATGCTCCGAATGTTTGGAGGAAAGGCTGGAATCTTGTATCTCATATTGGGTTCTTGGATTAGGGAGAGGTTGGGCAGGAAGAGTGCCTTTCTCCCTAGCACTTAGATGTGTTTCAACTCTAGCCATAGATGTCTTCAAGTCATTGATGGCTTGAGATGAATTCTGGTTGATTTTAATTTATTCTTGCATAAACCCATCTATTTTTAGATAATTATTTCTATTGTATTCATCTTGGGTCGAGACGAATGCACGCAACATCTCCTCAAGCGAAGCTTTTAGGTTGTTGTTTGCATTCTCAGATGGACCATTCCTCCAACTGAAGTTGGGATGGTTCTTCCAACTTGAATTATACGTGTTTGAATTGGGAGCACTGAATGGTCGTTGATAATTGTTTATGGCATTTGATTGTTCTTGTAAGATTTCTTGAAACGCAGAAATTGTAGGACAATCATGTGTTGCATGTTGATTTCCAGCACAAATTTCACAAATAATTTCAAATTCTTTCGAGTTAACCTTCTTTCCTTTCTTCAATTCCATGGCCTCAACTTTTCTTGTAAGGCTAGCTATACGTGCACTTATGTCATCTTCTTTAGATAGGACATAAATTCCTCCCTTTCTTTTTGTTGGCTTGTCTTGGGATTTGATGGATTAGATGTATCCCAAGATTGTGTATTCTCGCCAAAACATCAAAATAGTCTCATGCTTCCTCGGCCTCTTTGTTCATGAATTCTCCATTGCACATCATCTCTACGAATTGGTGCATGGGTGAAGTCAATCCTTCATAAAAAAAACTTATTACCTGCCAAATTTCTTAGCCATGATGTGGGCATGCATTTAGCAAGTCTTTGAACCTCTTCCAACATTGGAAGAAGGTCTCGTTCTCTTTTTGAGTAAAATTCATGATTAGGCGCCTCAGTGTGATTGTTTTGTGAGTAGGTAAGAACTTTTTAATGAACTTCCTAGTCATCTCAGCCCATGTGCCTATTGATCTTGGCCTTAATGCATGAAGCCAAGCTTTAGCCTTCTCTTTAAGTGAAAAAGGGAACAACTTAAGTCATATCACATCATTGGATATGTTTGCAAAGTGCAACGTTGCTATTACCTCATCAAACTCTTTAATGTGTTGGTACGCACTTTCGCTTTCTAACCCATGAAATCTTGGAAGGAGTTGGATTACTCCTAGTTTAAGATCAATATTCCCTGCATTGAATGGAAAGATTATGCATGAGGGAGTGCTCGCTCTTGCTGGTTGCAAGTAGTCACGTAAAGTTATAGGTTGGGGAACATTCTCAACCTCATTCTCTCTTGTTTCAGTTTGATTCGAGCCCAAATTTTGATTGACCTTAGGATTTGGTTGATTTTCAGCCATACTATCAGAAGAAATTTGAAAATTTAGATGCTTCTTAGCACATGGTTCCTTGTCAATTCCTTCAACAATTCTCCCTTCATTGATTAAACGATTATTCGAATCTCGAGCCCAATGGGGCATGCAAATTTAAAAGAATGAAACGAGAAAGAAGAATTCTTCCTTCCTTTCTTTACTCCTCTCTAAGACCGAAGCACAAGGTGTCTTGCAATGGCTGAGCCAGAAGCAAAGATAGAGACCGATTTCTCCTAGTCAATAGGGGTTCAGAGAACTCCCCACCCACTCTTTGAATCTGTTGAGAAAAGTGCAAAAAAAGAAGAAAGAGGAATAGAATTGAGAAGAGAAATCTCTAAGCACAAGGTGATCCAAGACGACAATGTCGACCAATAGGAATCAAGGCGACTTAAGGCCAACCTATTAGAGATCCAAAAAGGAGTCTCCACCCACTCTATAAGAGATGAATAGGATAGGAATGAATAGAAGAAGAAGGAGAGTAAGGTTGGAAGGACAAAACCTGATTTGAGAGCTTAAGATGCCCAACTTACTTCTTCAACTTCCTAAAATCCCTGTAAAAGAAAAATCAAAATAAAACAAACTAATTTAGTACTAATAGAAAAATTCCAAAACATTTCAATAGAAACTATCTTCAGAAATTCTGTTAAAATTGTCAAATCCCAGGCAACGGCGCCAAAAACTTTTTCGCTCCCCAAGAATAAGGTTGCGATGTAGTAATAATTCAATAGAGACCGAGATCGTTCTCACGGACTAATATAAAAATTCGTAGACTTTCTTCTAATAATCTCTAATTGAAATCAAATTACAATAATCTGTAATTGTGAATGTAGGAGAATAATCTGTACTTTGAGATGAAATTAACAATCTAAAGAAGCACTAGGGTGTCAAGGGTCAACTTGTAGTGATCATTGATGCATAATTCGCATTGGTTTCTCAATTACACAACTAGAATCGAAATCAAATCCTATCTAGCCGGAATATGGAGCAATTAATTCAGCAAAACATTCTGTCCCATGTGTTGTTCATCAACATGATTCTCTCAATTCAAGTTAGGACTTGAGCACACTCAATGTATAGGTAAATCCTAGTTCCAATTGGTTAAGATCACAATCATAATAATTATCAAACCCTGTCACTAGGCTTAACTATATTATGACTTGAGCTTCATCCAAATCATATAAACAATCAACACATACTTCAAACTTCTCATAAAAAGTAGAACTTTGGTTTGAAGTTCTGACATGAAGAACCAAGTCTAGAGCGTCTTGAATCTAATTACTCGGAGCGTACAGGTCTAAATCTATGCAAAACAACTAAGAACTAAAGCAATTCTTCCAAACATCCATGAGTCATCATAAGATTAAGAAAAACTACTTAGAACTTTATTCAAACTCAACAAATCATTGTTCTTCAATCAAAATCTAACTTGAAACCAATAAAAATGAATTAAATCATCTTAGATCTACTACAAGCTTCACCTCTTAGCCCTAGATAAGAGGTTTAGCCAGCCATGCTAAAGAAAAACAGGAAAATTAATGAAAACATGAAGAACTAGAAGTAAAATTAAGAAGAGAAAGTATAGAACTCCAAAAACCAACTCCCACTATGATAGATCTCTTCTAGGATGTCTTAGGAACGTAGTGGAGGACCCCTTTTATAGCTTTCAAGCCTTCATAGCGCAGAATCTTTAAGAATTTGCGTAAAACTTACGCACTGAGCAGAGAAATCCAGACCGAAAATAGCAGTTTCTGAACTTGAGCAATTGGGCGATTGATCGACTGGCTGAGCGATCAATCGGTGATGATGGGCGATCAATCGGTGATGGCTGGGCAATTGATCGATCTGACCAAAAAGTGTCCAGAGAGTTTTCTACAAAAACTCTAAATTTTGATGGTTTGAGCGATTGATCGCCCGGGCTAAGCGATCAATCGGTGGGGCACTTTTCTGTCCAGCAACATATACAGAGTGGCCGATCAATCGACCACCCTGGCGATCAATCGGTCAAGCCAACCGACCAATCGGCCAGGGTGACTCTTCTTCTGTTCTTTTCTTCTCCTTGTTTCTTTTCTTCACTCTTTTTCTTGCTTCTTTTCTTTGATCTTCAATACATATTAAGATTATCCTTTAGTCCTCCTTTCAGTGAAGTCTTCCTCTCATCCTACAATCACAAAATCATCGCCTAAAGTAAGTCCATAAGCATAGAAATTATTCAATGTTAGTGATGAAATGGGGTTAGAATATGCACATTTAAGAGCTCAACACTATACCTCCGTCAGACTAGGGGATCAATTGTCCTGATACATAAGATCATTCAGAGTGATGGACATGTCTTTTGAATTAAATTTTTCAATGAATGGTTTAAGGTGTTGTTCCTTCACTTTAAAACAGTTACCATTCGCTGCATTCTCTACCTCAACAGCCCTATGGGGAAAATTTTCTTTAACAATATATGGGCCGGTCCATCGAGATCATAGTTTTCCCGAAAAAAGATGAAGTCGAGAATTATACAAGAGCACTTTCTGACCTTCATGGAAAGATTTTCTGAAGATGTGCTTATCATGAAAGGCATTCATCCTTGTTAGAGCTTAGAAAAATCCAAACTGCTCGTCAGCAGTCTTTTTCCTGGGTTTCATTATTCTAGGGGAATTCTGAGTATAGAGACATTCATAGACAATCATAAGCAATCACAAAGTATACACGAGAAAGCACCGCGAGGTGAATTTTATTCCAGAGATTCCGAGATCTTTTACATTCCGGGCTGTGAACTGGTCACGAACCTTTAATTACATCAACGGATGATCACCCTTGATTAGAAGGCAAAAGTAAATGCATGCATGTATCATAAATGAATTAAATAAAGCATTCAAAGAGCATAAATATAAATAAAGCACAGCATAGACAACACAAAGATTTTTACGTGGAAACCCTTACGGGAGAAAACCACGGCACAAAGCGACAAGATTCCACTATGAATTGCAGTTATACAATAAATGGAATACTAAAGGAATGAAGCTCGGATAGATCGAGCAAGTAGTTTAAATCGTCAGGGATTATAGTCTCGAGTTCATGGTCGCAGAAACCAAGTCTAGGATTTGTTATAGACTAAGCCATCGTTACGACCAGTTAGATGTCGGTCCCAAACTCCTCGGGCGTTCCTAGTCGAGTAGCAACTAGGATTTTAACCGAGTCGTATATCTCAGTGTGATGACGCGTCTCTATGGACGATATGACTTTCAGGGATACACTTCACGGTGTCCATTTAGTGCAACCAGGGCCAGTGACCGTCTCCGATGGGACGGGTGACTTACTAGAAGGCACTCCATGGGGTCTTTGTGCAAACAGGGTTTCGACCAAGTCATATATCTCAGTGTCATGACGCGTCTCTATGGACGATATGACTTTCAGAGATACACTCCAGGGCGTCCACTTACTGCAACCAGGGCCAGTGACCGTCTCTGATGGGACGGGTGACTTGCTGGAAGGCACTCCATGGGGTCTTTGTGCAAACAGGGTTTCGACCGAGTCGTATATCTCAGTGTCATGACGCGTCTCTATGGACGATATGACTTTCAAAGATACACTCCAGGGCGTCTACTTACTGCAATCAGGGCCAGTGACCGTCTCTGATGGGACGGGTGACTTGCTGGAAGGCACTCCATGGGGTCTTTGTGCAAACAGGGTTTCGACCAAGTCGTATATCTCAGTGTCATGACGTGTCTCTGTGGACGATATGACTTTCAAAGATACACTCCACGGTGTCCACTTACTGCAACCAGGGCCAGTGACCGTCTCCGATGGGACGGGTGACTTGCTGGAAGGCACTCATTACCTTAGCCACTCAACTGACGGATCCCGCCTTGGACAGGACTCACATCAACTGGTCTTAACAATGAAGTATTTCAGACGTTTAGAACTCTTTGGTTATGATTTTCGATGATAACCATAGTCCCCTTTGATTTAGTTTCGTAACTCGATCCGAGATGAAATAAATTCATGCAATAGATGCAAATGAGTACAGTACAAAGTAACTATGCTTCATGCATGCTCAAGAGAAGATCACATTTATGCTAGATGTTAAGTGTATCAGACAAATTATAAATTTGCTCTGATCAACCCGCTTCGTATATATCTTTATGTCGTCGATATTTTGCCCTCGCGTCTTTGCGATCGTGATTGATTTCACTTGGCATTTGTAGGTATTTGGGTCATCAGGGCACTTCCCAGGGCCTGTTTACGATCTGATCGGAGGATTTGGTGAATACCTGTCACGATCATCTTTGGATAGGGGTGAATTATGTCCACGAGGGTCGCAGTGCGATCGTATTTCGATTTGTTTAGTGTAAGTCGATTTCTAAGCCAACAGGGCACTTCCCGGGGCTAAAAACGACTAAGTAGTGGTCCTGTTTATGGTCTGATCAAAGTTTCTCGGAGATCCTGAGATCAGGTAATCTCGTTGTAATGCATGATTATAGTGTATCATGTTATGGTGGAGAGAAGTCTCCCTCTCGGGTTCGGTCAAACTCCGCTCGATTCCTCTCGATTTCGGCCATTTCTGGCTCTTTCGGAAGGGTTTCCGAGGTTTGCAATATTGGCTAAGTGTAGGCCTTTTTTTTTTATCAAATTGCTGATTTGGCCCACTTAACATCGACCGTTGGTGAATCCAGTCCGGGGGATGGATAGAGGTCATCGATGTGTGTCTAGGAGTGCTGACACGATCGGAAGGTGGGCCACATCGAAGGCGGGCCACATCATAGAAGGCCCCACCTCCCCATCAGCGTCCAGGCGCATCTCCCATGGCGTGTGGGCGCATGTGATCTTAAGTTGGGTGCATGTGATCCCATCCCAAGCGCATGTGAGAGAAAACTGAGGAGAGAAAGGGAATGGAAGGGAGGTAAGCGCATGTGCCTGCCTCTTGGGCGCACTTGTGCGCATGTGGCTTGCCACAAATGCATGTGAGGAGAGAGAGAAAGGTTATCAAGTGCATGTGACACTACACATGCACCCAACATCCCAGCCATGGCGCATATCCCATGGGACTTAGGGGTTTTTGCATTTTTCCTCCCCAAAACTCAAATGGGTGAGCGCATGTCACTATGTGACTTGGAGGATTTTGCTCCGGTGGGAGAAATCCCTTTTCGGTGAGGGCATCCAGCGAAGGGATGGGCGCATGTCCCTTTCACGGTGAGGATTCCAGTGAGGAATTTTACCTCTGCAAGAAGAGTGCTCTGGGAGTGATGATCTCGTCCCTGTCTCATGAAGTAGAGGGGTATTTATAGCATGTTAATCGGGTATCGGGTACTGGGCGCATGTTGTTTGCAAAAGGGAGAGCATGCGCATGCATTTGGAGAGAGGAGTCATGCACATGTGATGGGAATCATGCGCATGTCACCATGCATCAGGCGCATGTGGCTTGGTGTGGCGCATGTGCCCTTGGTATGGGCGCATGTGGCCTCTGTGTTTGCCGCATGTGGCCCCACTTAGAATATTTTCATGATCTTTTTTTATATTTTTATTTTATTTAGAATATTGAAAGGGGAGGAGAGAGCTCTCATGCGCATGTGGTGAGAGGGCAAATGCATGTCTCCTCAAGTCATCCGCATGTGGAGAGAGTGAACGAATGCATGTGGGGAGAGAAACGAATGCATGTGGAGAGAGAGTGAACGAATGCATGTGGAGAAAGAAATAAAATGCATGTGGAGAGAGAGTGAACGAATGCATGTGGAGAGAGAGTGAACGAAATGCATGTTCCATCCCTTAGAATATTTCAGGTTTTGGGCTCCAACGGGCAACCTTCAAAGGGGGGCTACCTTTTCGGATACCAAAGTCACTGAAGCCAAGCCGCTTTTAGACCATAATCGACCTCCTAAATGAACGAGGTGGGGTACCGATGGTCATCTGCTGTAAATTTTGGTAGTTCTTTCCCAATTTGGACCCTCCCGATCAGCTCTTTGCATAGAATACTTGTTCCAGGAAGCGCGCACATGGAAATATGCACCGCAAGGACTTCAAACTTGCTACTTAAGGTTTTTTGGGCATTCCAGATCAAAACCTCCGGTATGTGTACAGATTAAGGTCGGATTTAACCATGGACATTCGAAGCCAGTAAAACCCAGTCGAGGTTTGCCACCATCTTGCGCAAAGCCACGCGCATCCATTTTCACATGTAGCATACCGTAAGTTTAAACCTTGAATTCCCAAAGACTTGTAAAATCTAGTAAACCACCGGTAGGCGCACAGGTTAAGGGAAGTCTTTATCGTAAATATCCGAAGGCCCGGGGATGTCAGCCTATGCTAGTCACGTTTTGCGTAAACCCTCGCACACCCATTTCTATACGTAGCGCGCTGAAGCTTTGAACGTCCAATTCCCAAAATCCCATAAGGCTTAGTAAACTGCCATTAGTTGTACGCACTAAACCGGGACTTTATTGTAAACATCCAAAGCCAGTGCTAGCGCGTACAGACCCAACGTGACCATAAAAGACTCATAAAGCCCAGAGCTTTAACCAGGTTTAGTAGCATCTACCTAGTGACTTATGATAAAATATTACCCATGTTTAAACTCGGGGTTGTTCAAGGGGGGGCCACGCGAGCTACCTACGAATGCAGTCCGGTCACGCCACGTGGCCAGGGGTCCGAGTTCATATTTATGGCCTGAGTGACTCAGTAAACCAGTAAAGGGTTAGTTCTTTTGGTTTTAAGATTCTCCACTCTCTCGAGGAGTACTCCCTCATCCGCGTACACGAGAAGGGTACCCGCGTACACGGGGAGGTTGACTATTACCCGTATATCCTAGAACGAGGTGCGGTACAGTAACCGAGGTACACGTACATCTCTATCGAATCCGCGTGCAAAGAACGGGGTTCGCGTACATCATCACGTGGAAAGTATTCACCTTCCTTTAAGTGTTTTACGTGTCCCCCACTCTTCCGACGTAGAACGGGGTTCGCGTACATCATCACGTGGAAAGTATTCACCTTCCTTTAAGTGTTTTACCCGTGTAACTCTCCACTAGTCCGCGTACACTCTCAGGTGTACGCGAACCCCGTAGAGGAACCCGCGTACACCAATGTGATGAATCACTTTATTACCTTAAAACCGGGGTCGTGGACGGAAGCCACTTTTTCACCGTATAGACCGAGATAAGAGTCGGTTTGAGCTACGGCAAACACCGATAGAGTGAGTTGCGAACTTATGCTAACCCTGAATCACGAACCCGGGGTATTATACAACGAATACGACCAGAAACTACCGAACGTTGACGAGGGAATTCGCCAAGATGCTACACGTGAAGGTTTGCCCACGAATACGTAGTAAACCCCAATCACGCTTAAACATGCGTGAAGCTCACATGTACATCCCAACGATGACATAACGACACGATACTATACACGCGCGAACGAACAGCCTACACGCGAGACAATTGCAATCTAAAACATTGACCTAGGAGGCCTGCAAGTGGAAGAGAGGTTGTCTATGGAAGGATGCGGCCTGGACTTTCTTCTATCTTTCGTTGATTCCCACCGACCGCAGGTCGGCAATCGGGAGGCTACGAATTCAGTCCGGCTTCGTTCTTCTTCTTATTGGTCCGTTTTTGTCCGGTCTCTAACTTATAACACATGGAAAGAAAAGTACCTCAGTAGGGAAATATACTAGATTCGCTAGGTTAGACAATGCATTCTATAGCTCTAGGGCGACTACAGCACATGCTATGGTTTTAGGGCGACTAAAGCACCCTGTTCTAGGAATAGGAATCTCCGTTAGATTGGGTTACTGAAGAAGGCTGTTAGTGCAAAGAACTATCGTTAGGGAACTCTAAGCCTTGGTGTTTCTTCTATTCGGGTTTTAGCTGGATATGCCCGACGACTATCCGCATAAACATCGCGACTAGTGAGTACATTTCGGCCTTCGATCAACCTCAGTATCGGCCTCTTTTCCTTCCTCTGCGGCTTTCCGCCTCTGGTGGCGTGACCCACATCGGGACGAACTCAGTGCTCCCTAAACCTGTTCGACGAGCTGCCTTAGCCCACGACCTTGATGCTTCTGGCAGGTTTGGTTTTTATTTCTGAGTACTAACGAGACTAAGCCCTCGACGAGCACAGTCCTTACGAGCGTAAGTCCTACGCTGGGGAAGACTACTCGTGCTCGGCTCGACGAGCGTAGGCCCTCTACGCTGGGGAAGACTGATCGTGCTCGGCTCGACGAGCGTAGGGTCTACACGCTGGGGAATAGCGCTCGTGCTTGACTCAACGAGCGTGAGGTCTACACGCTGGGGAATAGCGCTCGTGCTCGAACTGACGAGCGTAGTAATACACGGCGTAGGAAGTGAAGAGCGATCTGATATAAACGGATGTTGTCTACGGGGGTTTGGGAACCATAACTCCTTGATACGGTTCCCAAACTATCACGACTGTCGACCCACGACCCTCTTTTAGCGTGTACTAAGTGAATTGCACGAAGGCGTAAATACTACCGGTCGAAAGCGCGTCGAAAAAGACGGCGGTCTTTACTCCGCAGCCCACGGTGCACAAAGGCATAAATTACGGTCGCGGGCAAGCAGACCGCACGTCCTATTCTTCGACGGCGCACAGGTAGTTTAGTTGGGCCTACTAATGCATATTTATAGTCTGAATCGGCTTTTAGGAGGTAAAGCTTAAGGTAAACGACGCTCCAAAGGAAGAAGAAGAAGGAAGAGATAAGGCCTCATTTTTTGGAGAAATGTCTCCATAGAAAGAAAAGAAAGAAGAATAAGTAAAGAAGGAGGGTAGAGAGAAAATATTACCGCTTTAGAGACTGCTTCTCTAACAAGGAAACCCTCTACTTTGGGGACTAAGGAGGCTTAGGTTATTGCGGTCTCATGGCCGACCCTCTATAAACGGAGGCCAATGAGAAGGTAGAACTGCCTCCTTTCTGAGAGATTGGAATCTCTCCATATATCCAGGGTCTGAGACAAAGTAAGTCTAACGGACCCTCTCCCCTCTGTCGGCTACGTGGTGGTGGACCCACACACCGACAAATACTTATAAAAAAGTTTCACCCGCATGTAGAAGGGGAGGTGGGGAAGTATGCTTTGAAGGAGGCAGAGATGTTCTAACGGGGCCCGGTTGAATATCAATTGCCGACCGCCCAAGAAGACTCACGAAAGCAGGAAACCTTTGTCCGCCCATTGCTCCTCAATTGGCGACTCCTTAAAAACTCCAATAAGGTCGACTTCTTCCGCGGTCGATCGCTCCCAACCATGATGGAGAAGACGAAGACCGTGGCCTTATTGAAGTAAAACCCCTTGGGAAGAAGTTGACGGGCCCTACCTCTTTCTTCACCAAGATGCAAAGACCGTTGACCCTCAGGCTTAACCCGAGGCTGGGGTTTTCGGTATTGCAATTAGCGGTAAAACCGCTTCCACCCAATTCATAAGCAAAATAGACAGGCTTTCTTTCTTTTGGAAACGAGGTAACTTCAAAATTACACGCAAGCAAAAACAAGCGTCCTTAGGGTTGACCACTTCGGCTTGGACGCCCCTCTGAGTTGCTCTTTAATCAATCTCAGATGTTCGAAGGACGCTGATGTGCGGTGCAGTTGCAGCATAATCTCAGAGCAGTAGAGACGTCGCCCAGAGTAGAGGTCTCTTCTTTACTGCTTGCAACCGCTGTTTTCTCCACGTGATCCCCATGAAGGGGCAGACTTCCCGTGCCGGAGCTTCTCCGTTTTCTTTTTGCCCCAGGGAGTTTACGTGGACGAGGGCGACTACCCAGACGAGCGCCAGGAGTTAGCGCTCCCAGCCGAGCCCTCCCAGCCGATGCTGAAGAGCATGCTGGTGCTGGGGAGGCCAATTGCGCTGGGGAGATAGGCGGTACGGGGGAGGCCGATGACGCTGAGGTGGCAGTCCACGAGCGCCAGTCGGTCACTAGCTTCAGCGGCTGTTAAGCGGCTTTCCGCTAGCCTCCCTCCCTCCGGAGGGAGGATTCCTATATTCTACGCTCGGATGACCACGAGCGCTCAGACGCTGTGGAAGGCACCCACGGCACCCCCGAGCGCTCTGCCCGAGTTCGCTCTACCATCACCGGGTTGGAAGGCCCAGCCCCCAAAAACAATAGGGGGGCGTGAACGTAGGATATACGTTCAAATACAAACTATTGTAGGGAGGGTTGCGGAAGCCCCAAATGGACTCGGTTCGGGTCTTCGAGAGAGGTGATCGGTGGTAACAACCTCTGGTAAACTCCGAGTAAGGAACTGGATACGTTCCGTAGAAGGAACACGAAATTGTGTTCTAATCTCGTAAGGTTCGAGTACTTCTTCTACTGGAAGTAGGGGAGAACTAGAGATCTCAAACCTTCGAAGAACTAACCGTTTAGGAACAGGTTTTGAAATTCTACTCTAGCAACATCCATTCTCTGAGATCCGTTGGGAAAGGGTAGGAAACATCTCAAGAGTTTGGGTAGGAGGATCGTGGAACCCGTAGAGTTCCGTAGCGTACGTTCCACAAACTAGCTTACACCGACTCCGTAACCGCTGCGTTGCCGTTGTACTAGCACCCTCGTACCCTTCGACTAACTTCGTGCCCTCTCGCCTCTAGTTCGATGGGTTAGGCCACGATTTGTTCCCCGAGTAGGCTGTTCATCCAACAGAATAAACTCTCAGGTAAAATCTCAAACAAAGAGCTTGAGCTGGATCCCTGCAATCAGCAAGGAACCGGGCATTCGGCCCGGATTTGATTCAGAGGTTGCCCCTCGGAGGCTGTGCCCTCATTTGCACGAACCAACTCTCAATCGGATACAGATTTTGAGGCACATTTCCAACTCTCCACTTGGAGTAAATTTTGGAGGCTATCACTTACGGCCACACGAGTTTCCCCAACTCATGAACTTGGCCCTCACCTCATCTGTTCATCAGCTTGGTGATATGTAGGAACACAAACACTAACAAGAACTCGTGTAAATATAGAAACGTAACGATCAAATTAACGAATTAATACTTACGAACTATCCTTACATACGATCCGTGAATAATCCGAGTAGGTGTGTGTTCTACATGGAAGTGATCAACACATCTGAACTCGAGTAACTAGGTGAGAGTATTCAGATGTGTTCAACGTATCCAATCTTCGAATTAATCAACTTAGAAAATGAATGGATACGTACGAATCTGATCCTAACAAATAACGAATTAGAAAACGATAGAACACTAACCTGGGTGGATCCGAATCTTCGGCTTCACAAGAACGAATGTATCGAATTAAACAACTTAACGCACTCATCCGCTTTTCTTATAGTTTCCAGGATTAGTGGGGGGGGAGATCCAGGAATCTGTAAAGAGGCTCACAGAGATGTTCACCATTTTGGCGTTAAAGAAAACCATAGTCTCTGCCAAGGAGGTGAGTCCAAATTTTTGGGCCTCACTCTAGGATTCTCTCGAACTTTTATACAGATCTCTCCTGAGAAGTAGGCAGTGATTCGGAGGAAAGAAACTACCCAGTTTGATAGGTATAACCTTTGGGGCTTACGCGTAGAAGAACCTTAAGTAACTAAGGCTACACGCCCTGTACCAACTAAAACCTATACTTGGGGGTTACCTGTAATAAAGATTCCTCCCACTTGGCCTACAAGAGTCCGGTTTTCTATTCCGATACACCTGATTAGTACTTTTTCGAGTTGCATATTATTACGGTTTCCGGACTTACTATAAAAAACAAGTCATAGATCTCTTCTTAAACCAGCCTAAGAAAAATGCACTAACCAGGGTAAACAAGCATGGGATATTCTTGAAGTAACCATGAAGGTACAATGTTGTTAAAAATTCTAAACTTCAACGCCCTCTCTACTATATTTGAAAATATTACTATGGAGGAGGATGAAACGTTTACTGAATTTATACCAAACTGAACAAAATCACAAATGATATGTGGGGCTTAGGGGATCCGGTTCCAGAACATAGGCTTTGTAGGAAAATTTTGAGATCTCTTCCGGAACGGTTCTCTTCTAAAGTTCACCACCATTGAAGAGTGTAGGGATCTAAATACAATGAAAGTTGAAGAACTCATAGGTTCCCTACAAACCTTTGAGCTAGGCTTTAAAGCCCCCTCTAAAAAGAAAAACATCGCTTTTAAGTCCTCTCACAAACATAAGAAAATCAGAGTGATTCAGAGGAAGATAGCGATGATGAGGATGATGAGGAAGAGAAATTGAACAAAAAATTCAAGAGATTCCTCAAATTTGATAGAGGGAATAGCCGTGACAAGAAGGACAAGAAGGGTGATAAACGTAAAGGAAAATCATCCATATCTTCATCCGTCCGTTGTTACAGTTGCGGTAGTCGTGGCCATATTGCCCCGGAATGTCCGGAAGGGCCTAAACCGAAAGGTAAAAAGGCAATGGCTGCCACTTGGGATGATACGGAGGAGTCCGAATCTGGTGACTCCGCTTGTGATGAGAGCCAACATAAAGATCTTGCTCTCCTCGGCCTCCATCACGACCCCTCTACCAGATTATCTAAGAGGGGATCCCAACAGCTATCCCTTCTAGGAGAAGAAGGAGTTCCCAACCCCTCACCTCATGCTACATTCTATGAGGGTGTTGTGGAATTTTGCTACCCTTTGGCTTTTCTATCTCTACATGGTTAGTGAGGGTAGCTAGTTATGCTTTTATAGGAAAATCTGAGGATTTCAGCCTCATTTCTGTGTGTATGGCAAATCAGAGGATTCCAGCCTCATCCGCCCAATTTTTGATGATTTAGACTTGCTTTTATTTAATACATTTGCTTGCTAGATTGTCATCCTTCTTAGATTAGCTAATCATCTTGAGTTTTATGCTTCATTATATGCTAATCTTTGCTTTATATTGGTCTTGATATACCAACAGGGGAGGGTTGGTTGATTGGGCTATAAGCCCTTTGTGCTTTCAATGCAAATGTATATCCTTGACCAATGTTGTATGATTAACCTTGCCTCGATAACTATATCTTCTTGTTAATCATGTTCCTTAGCATGCTCCATGTATTTATGATTCATGCACCCTATACTCTCTCCTTGCTAGCATGTGCTTATAGTTATAATTGCGACATTCTATCTTCTCTTACCTTAGCCTTATTGATATATCATTAAGGGGGAGAAAATAGTTTGTCAATTGCTAACAAAAAGGGGGAGAAAGTTCAAATCCCACCAAAACTAGTTTGCTATGTTTTGTGTTGCAGGGATTGACAGGTTATGGGGGAGTAAACTGAAGAGGAGCAGCTTAATTTAGGCATGTCAAGAGTCCTGTATTTAATTCATTATCAATGTAATATCTTGAACATGTATTTTGTTTTGGTAGGTTAAGTTTTTGTAAGTAATTGACAAAGGGGGAGATTGTTAGTGCACTTTTCCGTGGCATACTAGTGCACCTTGTTTGTCAATCACTTACGTCAGTGAAGTCCAGTGTCGGTTGAGCCCAATGAAGACGAAGACCGAAGACTCAAGACGTCCAGCCGCATCAAGGAAGAAGTTTCAGGTAAAAGTGATGCCTTGGTGCCTTAACCTTGACCAAAACCCTACCCCTTTGTATCTTTGATGTCCTTGACCATATTGGGGAACATTTTGTCATCATAGATTGGCCCTAGGTGTCCAAATTGATCACCCTAACCTTGGCCTAAATGGATTGGCTGAAGAGAGTGGAGTTGAGCAAAATGTAGAAGGGATCCAGGCTGGTCCGACCGGTCAAGACCGGTCGGCCAGCAGCTTTGCTGCATCTTCAAAAGGCAGCCGACCGGTCAAGACCGGTCGGCCTTCTAAAAAACTCCAAGAGTTCAGCCGGCACTGCCGACCGGTCATGATCGGTCGGCCTGGGAGCTTCAGTATGGCCAGAAAGGGGGTCCGACCGGTCATGACCGGTCGGCCTAGTGTGTTTAACCTGTCCAGCAAGGTGGTCCGACCGGTCATGATCGGTCGGCCTGTGTATTGGTGATACCTTTCAGCAAAGGGATCCGACCGGTCATGACCGGTCGGGACAGGTCGGCTTATAGCCGTTTTATGGCCGTTTTATGACCGTTGGAGCTTTCTTTTCCTACATATAGAGCTCGGTTTTTTGGGCTTGCGAGAGGGATTTTTGAGGAGAGAAGCCACCATTGTTGGAGACCATTTGAGGCTCATTCCTTGACCTATGCAAGGCATCTTCCTTGTGCTTTAACACAAGATTAGAGCATTCCAAGCTCATGAAGAAGATGACCTTCATCCCCTCTTGATCTCTAGAGTTTGGAAGCTTCTTGATTGGCAAATCCTTGTCCAAAACTTTAAGATGAGATCGTTGTAGGTAAGAGACTCTAGGCAACCCTTTCCCATCCTTTGTAGAGTTCTCAAACCCATCCTCCTAGCACCTTGGTCATCTCAAGGCATCGCATGCAAGGTGTTTGATCGAATGTGGCTGAGGCATTGGCGACGCAACGGCAACACGATCGTGGGAGCAAGGGAAGCTGATTGAAGCACGAGAGAGCGGAGATCAAGCTACCCAATCCGGCGCTAAACAAGGGGCTCATCCGACAAGCAGGTTGTCTTATTTGAGAGTCCATTTTAGAGTTTGTTTCTCGAACTCGACCTAGGGACGTTAGTCGTTCCTTGGCCCGTCAGCCGGGCCTAAACTAAGTCTCCAAGGGGGAGCCTCCGACACTGGAGTAAACGTGCGTTAGGTTGAGAGTTAGCCTATGTCTAAAACTCCGTGTAAAGGTTGAGAGGTGAACCTCATTTAAAACCTCCGATAGTGAATGCCGGTGTGCTCAAAGGGGTTGAGTACTTGAACCGGGAGTGGAGTAGACAAGTAGTCGAACCACTATACATCCTTGTGTTTGTGATTGTTCTTGAGCACATTTATATCTTTGCATTGCTAGTTTAATTGCTTAATTATGAATGCTTGATAGGAATGTATGCTAGGCACTTATTAGGCTCATCACACACAAGATGTACCTTCACTAGTTGTGTAGACTTGAGCTCATTGATCCACTCTCATAAGTCTACATAAGTTGCATAGGTTAGAAGCTTAATTAGTTGAATCTTTTACTTACCTATGCATGCTTAGACTAGGATTGTTTATTGCTTAATCTTTTGCTAGTCTTGTGATTGGACCCACCTAGGCTTGGAAGCCGAAGTGTTCTTGCTTACATAGCTTAATTTGTTGAATTGCGTGAGTAGGCGAAAAGAATATCAAAGGTCCTAATCACCCCCCCCTCTAGGTCCTTAAACATATCTCCGAGTGTCTCTACAAGTGGTAAAACCGCAATTTCAGAGTGTTCAATTTTCTATCAATCACATAAATAGGGAAATTGACATATAAAACCATAATGTTAAGAAAAGTTCAAGACTTACAACATCATACACTTCGTATCTCCTCCTCTTATGCTCGTATCATCTCGAATGCATTGCAGTAAGGTTTTCTAAAAGAGTTTTGAAATTTTAGAAAATTCAAAAAAATTCCTACATAATTGTTCGAGATGTTACAAAACACTAGATTCATCCTAGTGATCCTACACCCCCCAACTAAATCTTGAATTGTCCTCAATGTAAAAGATGTTCAATGAGTAAAACATGAGAGAAATTCTAAAATAAAAGGAAGTGAGGTATGATGGTACCTGAGAGAGTGAAAAGTGGGATTCTACCTCCTTCTCACAGACCTAAGAAAAAGTAAACAAAAGCAACAAAATCCTAAACCAGCTACTCTATACTTCCATCAGACTAGGAGATCAATCATCTTGATACACAGGATCAGTCAGAGGTATGGACGTACCTTCTGAAGGAAACTTCTCAAAGAACGGCTTTAATCGCTGACCATTCGCTTTAAAGATGTTGTCGTTCCTTGGATTCAACAACTCGACGGTCCCATATGGGTCGACAGTTTGCACAATGTAGGGACTAGTCCATCGAGATCTCAATTTCCCTGGAAATATAGGCGAGAATTATACAGAAGGACTTTTTTATTAATCGTGAATGTCTTACGAAGAATGTTCTTATCATAGAACACCTTCGTCCTGTCCTTGTAAATTCTCACATTTTCATAAGCTTCATTCTGGAGTTCCGCAAGTTCATTCAATTGTAGTTTGCGCAACGAGCTCGCCTTGTCAGAATCAAAATTCATCTTCTTTATTGCCCAATACGCCCTATTATCCAACTCCACAGGCAAGTGACAAGCCTTCCCATAGACAAGTCTATAGGGAGACATTCCAATAGGGGTCTTAAAAGCGGTACGATAAGCCCAAAGCGCATCGGTAAGTCGAAGCGACCAATCCTTGCGATCGGGGTTCACCGCTTTCTCCAAAATATGTCCAGGTGTTCCAAACCGGGAAAGAATATTCTCTTTTAAGAAATGAATGACTGTTTTATGGTCATTATTCCGGCATGGGATCGCCTTGACCCATTTGGACACATAGTCAACTGCAAGCAAGATATATACGTTTCCAAAAGAAGATGGGAATGGACCCATGAAATCGATGCCCCAACAATAAAAAATTTCGATTATTAAGATGGGATTGAGTTGCATCATATTTCGACGGGAGATTCCTCCCAATTTCTGACAAGGCTCACATGTTTTGCAAAACTCGTGTGTGTCCTTGAACATAGTGGACTAATAAAACCCACATTGCAAAATTTTAGCTGTGGTCTTCTTAGCCGAAAAGTGGCCACCACATGCCTGAGAATGACAAAAGGAGATGATACTTTGTTGTTCATCATCTGGCACACATCTCCTTATGATTTGATTGGGACAATACTTGAATAAGTATGGGTCGTCTTATAGGAATTTTCGCACCTCATTGAAGAACTTATCCTTATCTTGCTTTTTCCAATGTGTAGGAATCGTACCTGTAGCAAGATAGTTAGTAATGTCCGCATACCATGGCAATTGGAAGACTTTAAAAAGTTGTTCATCAGGGAACATGTCATTGATCGCGGTCGTTTCAGTAGAATCGGTGAGAACAAGTCGAGAGATATGGTCAGCCACTACATTTTCTACTCCTTTCTTATTACGTATCTTTATGTCAAATTCTTATAATAGAAGGATCCATCTTAACAACTATGGTTTAGCATCCTTCTTAGAGAGAAGGTACTTAAGCGTGGCATGGTTAGTGAATACGATGATCTTGGATCCAATCAAGTAGGACCTAAACTTGTCCAAGGCAAAAACTACGGCTAAAAGTTCTTTTTCTATAGTAGTGTAGTTTGCTTGGGCTGAGTTTAAGGTTCTACTTGCATAGTAGATAACACATGGCTTCTTCTCTTTTCTTTGGCCTAGCACAGCCCCAATAGCATAGTCGCTTGCATAGCACATAATTTCAAAAGGAAGGGCTCCAATCAGGTGGTTACATTATGGGAGCACATGCCAACATACCTTTAAGTGTGGTAAAGGCATTTTAACACTCTTCATTCCACTCGAATGAATTTTCCTTTTGAAGTAGGTTACATAAAGGACGAGAGAGTGAACTGAATTCCTTTATGAACCTTTTATAAAATCCTGCGTGTCCCAAAAAGGACCGCACATCTCGTATGCTCTTGGGTGGTGGAAGGTTAGAGATAAGATCGATTTTCGGTTTGTCCACCTCGATTTCGTTTTGTAAAACGATGTGACTAAGTACAATTCCCTTTTGAACCATGAAGTGACATTTCTCCCAATTCAACACAAGGTTCTTCTCTTCACATCTTTTCAACATAGATTTCAAGTGCACAAGGCACTCATCAAAGCTACAATCAAATATTGAGAAATCATCCATGAAGACTTCAAGAATTGTCCCCACCATATCAGAAAAGATACTCATCATACAACGCTGAAAAGTGGCAGGGGCATTGCATAGTCCAAACGGCATCCGTCGATAGGCGAAAGTGCCGAATGGACATGTAAATGTAGTCTTTTCTTGGTCTTCAAGGGCGATCTCTATTTGGTTGTACCCTGAATAGCCATCAAGGAAGTAAAAATGGGAATGACCCGCCAACCTTTCTAAAATTTGATCAACAAATGGTAGGGGGAAGTGGTCTTTCCTCGTGACAGTGTTTAGCTTCCTATAGTCAATGCACATTCTCCAACCGGTAGTGACTCTGGTTGGTACGAGTTCATTATTAGCATTGGCTATGATGGTTATTCCGGATTTCTTAGGCACCACTTAAGTTGGGCTCACCCATTGACCATCGGATATTGGGTAAATAATACCCACATCCAATAGTTTTACCACTTCGGCCTTAACTACATCCTTCATGTTTGGATTGAGTCATCTTTGTGGTTGCCTAGATGTCTTCGCATTCTCCTCAAGGTGTATGCGATGAGTACAAATCAGTGGGTCTATGCCTTTGAGATCCGCAATCGACCATCCAATGGCACTCTTATGCTCTAGTAGAGTGGCTATTAGCCTACTCTCTTGTTCCTCATCCAAGTGGGAAGAAATCACTACCGAATATGTCTCATCTCGACCTAAGTATACATATTTTAGCTCACTTGGTAATGGTTTTAGGTCGAGTGTTGGTGCCTTGATATTGGATGGGAGGGGCTTGTTCTCGTTTACGGGTAAAGGCTCAAATAGGGCCCTCCATCTTTTGTTATCAAGTACCGGCATCACATCTAAAATGGCATCCATCTCTCGTATTGTGTCATCTTTTATCTCATTAGAGTGGGCCACACATGCCTCCAAAGGGTTGGAATATAATGTCAGGGGGAATGTTTCCTCCACGAATGATTCAATCATATTTATCTCGTGGATCTCATCATCAACTTCCCGTGGTTGTTTGCATAAATCAAATATATTCAGCTCAAGTGTCATATCTCCAAAGGACATTTGTACAAGCCCGTTTCTACAATTGATAATCGCATTAGAAGTAGCTAGAAAAGGGCAGCCAAGTATGACAGGAATTTAAGCACCGGTACCTATCACGGGATGTGTATCCAAAATAATAAAGTCTACTGGGTAGTAGAATTTATCAACTTGGACTAAAACATCCTCAATCACTCCTCTCGGTATACGAATAGATCTATCAGCAAGTTGGAGTGTGGTTTTGGTAGGTTTCAATTCTCCTAACCCAAGTTGTTCATAAACCGAGTACGGAATGAGGTTCACACTTGCCCCTAAATCGAGTCAGGCTTGTTTAATCCGGTAGTCTCCTATGATGCATGAGATGGTTGGACTACCCGGATCCTTGTATTTTTGGGGCACCTCTTGTTTGATAATAACGCTCGAATTCTCAGTCAAAAGTACTTTGTTGTGAACATTGTGTTTCCTTTTGACTGTGCACAATTCCTTTAGAATTTGGCATAGGATGGTATTTGCTTTATAGCATCCAACAACGGAATATTGATCTTCACCTACTTGAAAACCTCTAAAATTTTCAGGTTTTTGTCTAAAAGTTTGGGTGAAATCAACCTTTGGGGAAACGGGGCAACCGACTTTTATTGCATTTCCGGTTCTTTCTCTTGTGGAGTGTTGTTTGAGCTATCATCCTCTTTGGAATTTTCGAATCCTTAGGCTTTGGGGCCTTCACCGGATTAAATTTATCAATTATTTTCCCACTTCTCAAAGTGGTGATAGCTTGAACATGCTCCGTATGTTGGGAGGGTGAGCGTGCATCTTGTATCTCAAATTGGGTTCTTGGGTTAGGAAGAGGTTGGGCAGGAAGTGTGCTTTTCTCCCTAACACTGAGGTGAGATTCAACTCTAGCCATTGAAGTTTTCAAGTCATTGATGGCTTGAGTTGAACTTTGATTAAATTTCAATTGCTCTTGCATGAACCTATTTATTTTTAGAGAATTAGTCTTGTTATATTCAGCTTGAATCGATACGAATGCACCCAACATCTCCTCTAGCGTAGCTTTTGGTGTAATGACTAGGGATGGACCAGGTAAAGGTTCAGCTTGAGGGATATTGTTTGCATTCGCAGTGGGTCCATTCCTCCAACTGAAGTTGGGATGGTTCTTCCAACTAGAATTAAACGTGTTTGAGTTTGGGGCACCAAATTGCCATTGATAACTGTTTATGGCATTTGATTGTTCTTGTAAGATGTCTTGAACTGCTGAAATTGTGGGACAATCTTGTGTTATATGTTGATTTTCAGCACAAATTCCACAAACAGTTTCAACGTCATTAGAGTTGATCATCTCTCCTTTCTTTAATTCGATAGCCTCAACTTTTCTTGTAAGGCTAGCCACCCGTGCACTTATTCTATCCTCTTCTGATAGGACATAAATTCCTCATTTTTCCTTTTGTTGGCTAGTCTTGAAATTTGTTGGTTTAGATGTATCCCAAGACTGTGCATTCTCAACCAATTCCTCCGAATAGTCCCATGCTTCATCGGCTTCCTTATTCATGAACTCCCCATTACACATCATATCTACGAAGTGGCGCATAGGTGAAGTCAGTCCTTCATAGAAAAAGCTTATAACCCGCTAAATTTCATAGCCATGATGTGGGCATGCATTTAATAAGTCTTTGAACCTCTCCCAACATTGGAAGAAGGTTTCATCTTCCTTTTGGGCAAAGTTCATGATAAGGCGCCTCAACATGTTCGTTTTGTGAGTAGGGAAGAATTTTTTTATGAACTCCCTATGCAGATCAGCCCATGTGCCAATTGATCTTGGCCTTAATGCATGAAGCCAACCTTTAGCTTTATCTTTAAGGGTAAAAGGAAATAATTTAAGTCTCACCACATCATCAATTACGTTTGCAAAGTGCATGGTGGTTATTACCTCATCAAATTCCTTAAGGTGTTGATAGGCACTTTCACTGTCTAATCCATGGAATCTCGAGAGGAGTTGGATTACTCCCGGTTTCAAATCTACATTCCCTGCATTTTGTGGAAAAACCATGCATGAGGGAGTGCTCGCTCTTGTTGGTTGCAAGTAATCACGTAATGTTCTTGGTCGGAGAACATTCTCAACCACATTCTCTCCCGTTTTGGTTTGGTTTTGGCCTAAATTTTGATTAGCCATAGGATTGGGTTGATTTATAGCCATACTTTCAGAAAAAATTGGAGAATTTAGATGTCTCCTAGCACGTGGTTCTCTGCCAATTCCTTATACTATTCCCCCTTCATTAATGAGTCGGTTATTAGAATCCCGAGCCCAATGTGGCATACAAATCCTGAAAGTATGAAGCAAGAAAGAAAGAAGAATTCTTCCTTCCTTTCTTTGCTCTTCTCTAAGATCGAAGCACAAGGGGTCTTGCAATGGCTAGGTCAGAAGCAAGGATAGAGACTGATTTCTCTTGGTCAATAGGGGTTCAGAGAACTCCCCACCCACTCTTTGAATCTTTTGAGAAAAGTGCAGAAAAAGAAGAAAGATGAGTAGAGGTGAGAAGAGAAATATCTAAGCACAAGGTGATCCAAGACGACAGTGCCGACCAATAGGAATCAAGGAGGCACAAGGCCTACCTATAAGAGATCCAAAAAAGGAGTCTCCACCCACTCTACAAGAGATGAATATGATAGGAATGAATAGGAGAAGAAGAAGAGTAAGGTTGGAAAGATAGAACCTGATTTGAGACTTTATGATTCCTAACTTCTTCTTCAACTTCCTAGAAATCCTTGCAAAAGAAAAAAATCAAAATAAAACAAATTAAGTTAGTACTAGAATCCTAAAAATCCTAAATAGATACTATTTTCAGAAATTTTGTGAAAAACCGTCAAAGTCCCCGGCAACGGCGCCAAAAACTTGTTCGCTTCCCCAAGTGTAGGGTTGCGATGTAGTAATAATCTCGGTAAGACCGAGGTCGATCCACAAGGACTTATGTAGGAATCCACAAAATACTTCCAATAATTCTACTAAAGAGCTAACTAACAGATTTGATGTACATAGTAATGTTGAATTAAACTGAGGGTAATCAATTAATAAAAAGCACTAGGGGTTCAAGGATCCACTTGTAGCAATCCTTGATGCTCAATTCGCTGTGGTTTCTCACTTTCTCAACTAGAATTGAAATTAAGTTCTATCTAGTTGGATGATAGAGCAGTTAAACCAAACAATCTGTCATATGTAGGATCCATGTATATGATTCACTCAATGCAAGCTAGGATGAGCATACTCAATTGCATAGGTCAGTCGCAATTCCAATAGGCTAAGATCACAATCATAACCATCATTAAATCCTGTCACAAGACAAAAACTAGATCATGATTTGAACTTGATTGAAATCACATACACAGTCTCACATACTTCAGAATTTCTAGAAAATTAGACTTTTGGTAAGAAGTTCCCACACGAAGATCATAAATCTAGAGTGTATTCCAATTCCTCAAATCATACAAGTCTAGACTAGTTCACAACACTTAAGAACTCAAGCAATTCTTCCAAACATCCATGGGTCATCATAAGACTAAGAAAAACTACTTGGTACTTGAATTAAACTTCAAACCATTGTTCTTCAATAGAATTCCAACTTAAAACCAAATTAGACGAATTGAAACATCTTAGATTCACTACAAGCTTCACCTCTTAGCCCTAGCTAAGAGGTTTAGCCGTTCATGATCCAAGGAAACATGAAAACAACTAAACAAAGCATAAAATTAGAAAGCAAACTAGGAGGAGTTGTAGAACTCCAAAATCGACTTCCACCGTCTCCCACCATGCTCAATCCCTTCTAAGATGCCCTAGGAATGATCCCTAGGTGTCCTTTTATAGTGGGGAAGCTTCGCTGCGTCAGAATCATCCAGAAGATGCGTAAGGATATGCAGTGCGCAGAGAAATCCGGAGCTTGTACAACACGCATTGTTACGCCGACGACCGGTCGCACGACCGGTCTGAGCTCCTGGATGACCGGTCGCACGACCAGTCTTAAAAGCGTGAAAAACGTGCAGAGAGTTTTGGCAATTTCAGAGTCCAGAATTTTAATTTAAGGTGAGTCTTTGCCGCAGAGCTCCTTTGTTAAGTGATCGGACCGGTCGGACGACCGGTCCTGAGCTATGGACGACCGGTCGGACAACCGATCTTGGACACATTCTTCTGCTTTCTTTCTTCTTTTCTCTGACTTCTTTCTTTCATCCTTTGATCTTCTTTGCTTGTAAATGACGTCTTTAAGTCTCCAATTGATGAATCCTCTCTCTCATCCCTGCAATCACAAATCCATGCATTAGATTAGTCTATAAATCATGAAAACCTTGCATAATGAGTGATGAATTGGGGTTAAAATATGTACAATTAAGATCTCAACGTGGAGACATGCAGAAGGTCATTGTTCTAAACCGTCTACCCAAACCAGTTACCGTTGAAAACCTATGTGGGACCACCATGGGTGCCCTTTGAACTATCTGAGCCGTTCATGGAGTCACAAGTGTCCACACGTGTCACATGCATGAATAATAGACTGATCTGATATTTCTGTGGCTCTACACGAGTCTTTAACGGTAACTGTGCGGTGGAACTGTTTCCTCTCGTATGGCCCACCTGAAACTCAAATTTAGGTGAAACCTTAGATCAACTCCTATAATGACAACCTTGAGCTCATGAACCGATCGGATTCAGGGCCACGAACTGCAAATGAGACCCACTAATAAAATTTCTGAAAGATGTACGAACATGCGAACTTGTGTTACATAAAGATTGTCAAGATGAACAAACGTGCAACCCTTTTGAGAGCCCACCATGATGGTGCTTTGGAGAATCTGACCTGTTTGCAAGATCAGTGTAGTCCACATGTACCAGAGAATATGAGAATCATCCTGATCTAAGTTTCAGGTGGGCCGCACCATAAGAGAATGAATGTTAATCGTTATGGCTCCCAAGCTGATGCCTACCGTTTTAACCTTCATTGGGCTCACGGCTTAACATGATTTGTCAAGATAGATGGATGGCTTGGATGAAGCATATTCATCATGGTGGTATCAACGTGGGATCCACAGCCATCCATCCAACACAAGAGAGAGACGTCTCTCTTAGGACCCTACAACGTCTAGAGAGGACTCTCCTCTCATTGTTATGAATATTATTTTATTATTATTATATATGTGTATTTTTTTATCTTGTTATTGTTATTATTATTATTATTATTATTATTGGGCCCACCATCAACAAGACCTACACCTTCATGATCAAAGGAATGTAATCAACACAACATTAGAAAAGACAAGATAAAGGGAGAGAACTTACATTGCTAAAGAATTGGATCTCCCTTGAGTGATTGGACTTACTTGATTGTAGTGTCTACTTTACTTGGAGTTGAGGGGTTGTTTTGGGTTGATTAGAAAGTGGTTTTAAGGTCTTAAGTGGGATGGAGAAATGCCTTAGGAAGCTTGAAGGTGTGGGCACCAAGTGCTCAAAATTCATACATGAACTCTTTATATAAACATGAGTTAATTACCTTTGATTAATTCCATAAACCATGAGGTGGATTGTCCTCCTTATTTCATGGAGTGATTGTCCCCTATTAATTACATAATTAGAGACTTTTTGGTCTACCATTTATTGCTCCCATATATTTCTAGAAAAGTAATTGCCATGTTGACACATTTTCCCTATTTTAAGGGATTATGTTGTTGACTTCTTAGTACATACTTTATTAATAAAAGTTTTAACTTTATGTAACATGCTTTTAGGCTTGATTAGAGGTCTTAAATGCCTTCTAGATGTAATTAGGCATTTCTAGAATATTGTAAGGTGGCATGACCTCCTTAATTTAAGAAAACCTTTTGACTTTTGAAGTTTCACCTTTATTAGTTGTTAATTAAACTAGTTTTATCTCCCTTAAGTGTGATCCATACCATCTTATGAATATTGTTAACTTAAACAAGATGTGCTAGGTGACATGGCTATCCTTGAATCATGGGAAAGCTTTGACTTTTGGTTCATAAAGTTGATTTTATCATTATTGTTGTTAATAAAGTGACTTTTGGTGAGACATGAAGAATGCTTACCATAAAGCTTAGGTTATATGTGGCTTACACTAATCCTAATATAATAGTTCTAGGTATGATGTCATTCTTTCACTTTTTCATGAATATTTGCACATGGACAACATGGAATTCTTCACGCTATATCTTGTGTTCGAGGTCGGGTATCCGCGTGCAGAAAATATCATCGGGTTCGTCTCATCAGGGCGGTTATCATAATATAAGTTTTAGGTGTTCACGATCTTGTTACCCAGGACATGCTTTCTAGGCACTATTCTAGGTCAGTCTAGGTATCCAGGTTGTACACGTGGGCATTGCAGAGTTTTAATTCGGAAGATGAACCTAACCTTCCTAACGATTAAGCAAATGATCAGTTGAACATTCCTATAGGCTGGGTCGGGTATTACAGCACATCTCGTACACTCTTGGGTGATGGAAGGTCGGAGATAATATCGATTTTAGCCTTGACCACCTCGATTCCTTTGGCTAAGATAATGTGACCAAAGACTATTCCTTTTGAACATAAAGTGACATTTCTCCCAATTAAGCACCAGGTTCTTGTCTTCACACCTTTTCAAAATAGTTTTTAAGTGCCCAAGGCACTCATCAAAGTTTCTGCCAAATACTGAGGAGTCATCCATGAAGACTTCGAGAATTATTCCCACCATATCATAAAAAATGCTTAACATATAATGCTGAAATGTGGCAAGGGCATTACACAGTCCAAACGGCATCCTCCGATGAGCAAAAGTGCCGAATGGACATGTGAATGTTGTCTTCTCTTGATCCTCACGGGCGATCTCTATTTGGTTATATCCCGAATATCCATCGAGGAAGCAAAAACGGGAATGACCCGCTAACCTTTCTAAAATTTGATCAACAAATGGTAAGGGAAAGTGGTCTTTCCTCGTGACTGTATTTAGCTTCCTGTAGTCAATGCACATTCTCCAACCAGTGGTGACCCTGGTTGGCACGAGTTCATTGTTGGCATTGGCTACAATGGTTATCCCGGATTTCTTAGGCACCACCTGAGTTGGACTCACCCATTGACTATTGGATATTGGGTAGATGATACCCACATCTAATAGTTTCAACACCTCGGCCTTAACCACTTCTTTCATGTTTGGATTGAGGCGTATTTGTGGCTGCCTAGATGTTTTCATATTCTCCTCAAGGTGTATGCGATAAGTACAAATCAAGGGGTCTATGCCTTTGAGATCCGCAATAGACCATCCAATAACATTCTTATGTTCTTTTAGAGTAGCAATCAACCTACTTTATTGCTCCTCATACAAGTGAGAAGAAATCACCACCGGATATGTCTCATCTCGATCTAAATAAACATATTTCACATCAATTGGTAATGGCTTTAGGTCGAGCTTTGGTGCTTTGATATTGGATGGAATAAGCTTGTTCTCGCTTAAGGGCAAAGTCTCAAATGGTGCTTTCCATCTTTTATTATCAAGTATCGGCATAACATCCAAAATGGCATCCATCTCTCGTATCGTGTCATTGTCAATCTCATGGGAGTGGGCCAAACATGCCTCCAAAGGATCGAAATAGAATGTCAAGGGGGATGTATCTTCTATGAATGATTCAATTAGATTTATTTCGTGGACCTCGTCATCAACTTCCCGTGGTTGTTTACATAAATAAAAAATATTCAGCTCGAGTGTCATATTTCCAAAGGACATTTGTACCAGCCCGTTTCTACAGTTAATAATTGCATTTGAAGTGGCTAAGAAAGGGCGACCAAGTATAACTGGAATTTGAGCACCGGTACCTATCACGGGATGTGTATCCAAGACGATAAAATCCACTGGATAGTAGAATTTATCAACTTGGACCAGGACATCTTCAATCACCCCCCTCGGTATACGAATAGATCTATTAGCAAGTTGGAGCATGGTTTTGGTGGGTTTTAATTCACCTAACCCAAGTTGTTCATAGACTGAGTATGGGATGAGGTTAACACTTGCCCCTAAATCAAGTAAGGCTTGCTTAATCCGGTAGTCACCTATGATGCAGAGATGGTAGGACTACCCGGATCCTTGTATTTTTGTGGCACCTCTTTTTTTATAATGGCGCTCAAATTTTCAGTCAAAAGTACTTTGTTATGAACATTGTGTTTCCTCTTGACTGTACATAATTCTTTTAGAAATTTAGCATAGAATGGTATTTGTTTTATAGTATCCAACAACAGGATGTTGATCTTCACCTGCTTAAAAACTTCAAGGATTTCCAGATTTTTATCTAACAGTTTGGGTGAAATCAACCTTTGAGGGAAGGGAGCAACCGCTTGAATTGCCTTTTCGGTTCTTTCTCTTGTGGAGTGTCGTTAGAGCTATCATCATCTTTGGCCTTTCCCGGATCATTAGGCTTTGGGGTCTTCACTGACTTAGATTTATCGATTGTCTTACCACTCCTTAAGGTGATGATAGCTTGAACATGCTTCGAATGTTTGGAGGAAAGGCTGGAATCTTGTATCTCATATTGGGTTCTTGGATTAGGGAGAGGTTGGGCAGGAAGAGTGCCTTTCTCCCTAGCACTTAGATGTGTTTCAACTCTAGCCATAGATGTCTTCAAGTCATTGATGGCTTGAGATGAATTCTGGTTGATTTTAATTTATTCTTGCATAAACCCATCTATTTTTAGATAATTATTTCTATTGTATTCATCTTGGGTCGAGACGAATGCACGCAACATCTCCTCAAGCGAAGCTTTTAGGTTGTTGTTTGCATTCTCAGATGGACCATTCCTCCAACTGAAGTTGTGATGGTTCTTCCAACTTGAATTATACGTGTTTGAATTGGGAGCACTGAATGGTCGTTGATAATTGTTTATGGCATTTGATTGTTCTTGTAAGATTTCTTGAAACGCAGAAATTGTAGGACAATCATGTGTTGCATGTTGATTTCCAGCACAAATTTCACAAATAATTTCAAATTCTTTCGAGTTAACCTTCTTTCCTTTCTTCAATTCCATGGCCTCAACTTTTCTTGTAAGGCTAGCTATACGTGCACTTATGTCATCTTCTTTAGATAGGACATAAATTCCTCCCTTTCTTTTTGTTGGCTTGTCTTGGGATTTGATGGATTAGATGTATCCCAAGATTGTGTATTCTCGCCAAAACATCAAAATAGTCTCATGCTTCCTCGGCCTCTTTGTTCATGAATTCTCCATTGCACATCATCTCTACGAATTGGTGCATGGGTGAAGTCAATCCTTCATAAAAAAAACTTATTACCCGCCAAATTTCTTAGCCATGATGTGGGCATGCATTTTGCAAGTCTTTGAACCTCTTCCAACATTGGAAGAAGGTCTCGTTCTCTTTTTGAGTAAAATTCATGATTAGGCGCCTCAGTGTGATTGTTTTGTGAGTAGGTAAGAACTTTTTAATGAACTTCCTAGTCATCTCAGCCCATGTGCCTATTGATCTCGGCCTTAATGCATGAAGCCAAGCTTTAGCCTTCTCTTTAAGTGAAAAAGGGAACAACTTAAGTCATATCACATCATTGGATATGTTTGCAAAGTGCAACGTTGCTATTACCTCATCAAACTCTTTAATGTGTTGGTACGCACTTTCGCTTTCTAACCCATGAAATCTTGGAAGGAGTTGGATTACTCCTAGTTTAAGATCAATATTCCCTGCATTGAATGGAAAGATTATGCATGAGGGAGTGCTCGCTCTTGCTGGTTGCAAGTAGTCACGTAAAGTTATAGGTTGGGGAACATTCTCAACCTCATTCTCTCTTGTTTCAGTTTGATTCGAGCCCAAATTTTGATTGACCTTAGGATTTGGTTGATTTTCAGCCATACTATCAGAAGAAATTTGAAAATTTAGATGCTTCTTAGCACATGGTTCCTTGTCAATTCCTTCAACAATTCTCCCTTCATTGATTAAACGATTATTCGAATCTCGAGCCCAATGGGGCATGCAAATTTAAAAGAATGAAACGAGAAAGAAGAATTCTTCCTTCCTTTCTTTACTCCTCTCTAAGACCGAAGCACAAGGTGTCTTGCAATGGCTGAGCCAGAAGCAAAGATAGAGACCGATTTCTCCTAGTCAATAGGGGTTCAGAGAACTCCCCACCCACTCTTTGAATCTTTTGAGAAAAGTGCAAAAAAAGAAGAAAGAGGAATAGAATTGAGAAGAGAAATCTCTAAGCACAAGGTGATCCAAGACGACAATGTCGACCAATAGGAATCAAGGCGACTTAAGGCCAACCTATTAGAGATCCAAAAAGGAGTCTCCACCCACTCTATAAGAGATGAATAGGATAGGAATGAATAGAAGAAGAAGGAGAGTAAGGTTGGAAGGACAAAACCTGATTTGAGAGCTTAAGATGCCCAACTTACTTCTTCAACTTCCTAAAATCCCTGTAAAAGAAAAATCAAAATAAAACAAACTAATTTAGTACTAATAGAAAAATTCCAAAACATTTCAATAGAAACTATCTTCAGAAATTCTGTTAAAATTGTCAAATCCCAGGCAACGGCGCCAAAAACTTTTTCGCTCCCCAAGAATAAGGTTGCGATGTAGTAATAATTCAATAGAGACCGAGATCGTTCTCACGGACTAATATAGAAATTCGTAGACTTTCTTCTAATAATCTCTAATTGAAATCAAATTACAATAATCTGTAATTGTGAATGTAGGAGAATAATCTGTACTTTGAGATGAAATTAACAATCTAAAGAAGCACTAGGGTGTCAAGGGTCAACTTGTAGTGATCATTGATGCATAATTCGCATTGGTTTCTCAATTACACAACTAGAATCGAAATTAAATCCTATCTAGCCGGAATATGGAGCAATTAATTCAGCAAAACATTCTGTCCCATGTGTTGTTCATCAACATGATTCTCTCAATTCAAGTTAGGACTTGAGCACACTCAATGTATAGGTAAATCCTAGTTCCAATTGGTTAAGATCACAATCATAATAATTATCAAACCCTGTCACTAGGCTTAACTATATTATGACTTGAGCTTCATCCAAATCATATAAACAATCAACACATACTTCAAACTTCTCATAAAAAGTAGAACTTTGGTTTGAAGTTCTGACATGAAGAACCAAGTCTAGAGCGTCTTAAATCCAATTACTCGGAGCGTACAGGTCTAAATCTATGCAAAACAACTAAGAACTAAAGCAATTCTTCCAAACATCCATGAGTCATCATAAGATTAAGAAAAACTATTTAGAACTTTATTCAAACTCAACAAATCATTGTTCTTCAATCAAAATCTAACTTGAAACCAATAAAAATGAATTAAAGCATCTTAGATCTACTACAAGCTTCACCTCTTAGCCCTAGATAAGAGGTTTAGCCAGCCATGCTAAAGAAAAACAGGAAAATTAATGAAAACATGAAGAACTAGAAGTAAAATTAAGAAGAGAAAGTATAGAACTCCAAAAACCAACTCCCACTATGATAGATCTCTTCTAGGATGCCTTAGGAACGTAGTGGAGGACCCCTTTTATAGCTTTCAAGCCTTCATAGCGCAGAATCTTTAAGAATTTGCGTAAAACTTACGCACTGCGCAGAGAAATCCAGACCGAAAATAGCAGTTTCTGAACTTGAGCAATTGGGCGATTGATCGACTGGCTGAGCGATCAATCGGTGATGATGGGCGATCAATCGGTGATGGCTGGGCAATTGATCGATCTGACCAAAAAGTGTCCAGAGAGTTTTCTGCAAAAACTCTAAATTTTGATGGTTTGAGCGATTGATCGCCCGGGCTAAGCGATCAATCGGTGGGGCACTTTTCTGTCCAGCAACATATACAGAGTGGCCGATCAATCGACCACCCTGGCGATCAATCGGTCAAGCCAACCGACCAATCGGCCAGGGTGACTCTTCTTCTGTTCTTTTCTTCTCCTTGTTTCTTTTCTTCACTCTTTTTCTTGCTTCTTTTCTTTGATCTTCAATACATATTAAGATTATCCTTTAGTCCTCCTTTCAGTGAAGTCTTCCTCTCATCCTACAATCACAAAATCATCGCCTAAAGTAAGTCCATAAGCATAGAAATTATTCAATGTTAGTGATGAAATGGGGTTAGAATATGCACATTTAAGAGCTCAACACTATACCTCCGTCAGACTAGGGGATCAATTGTCCTGATACATAAGATCATTCAGAGTGATGGACATGTCTTTTGAATCAAATTTTTCAATGAATGGTTTAAGGTGTTGTTCCTTCACTTTAAAACAGTTACCATTCGCTGCATTCTCTACCTCAACAGCCCTATGGGGAAAATTTTCTTTAACAATATATGGGCCGGTCCATCGAGATCATAGTTTTTCCGAAAAAAGATGAAGTCGAGAATTATACAAGAGCACTTTCTGACCTTCATGGAAAGATTTTCTGAAGATGTGCTTATCATGAAAGGCATTCATCCTTGTTAGAGCTTAGAAAAATCCAAACTGCTCGTCAGCAGTCTTTTTCCTGGGTTTCATTATTCTGGGGGAATTCTGAGTATAGAGACATTCATAGATAATCATAAGCAATCACAAAGTATACACGAGAAAGCACCGCGAGGTGAATTTTATTCCAGAGATTCCGAGATCTTTTACATTCCGGGCTGTGAACTGGTCACGAACCTTTAATTACATCAACGGATGATCACCCTTGATTAGAAGGCAAAAGTAAATGCATGCATGTATCATAAATGAATTAAATAAAGCATTAAAAGAGCATAAATATAAATAAAGCATAGCATAGACAACACAAAGATTTTTACGTGGAAACCCTTACGGGAGAAAACCACGGCACAAAGCGACAAGATTCCACTATGAATTGCAGTTATACAATAAATGGAATACTAAAGGAATGAAGCTCGGATAGATCGAGCAAGTAGTTTAAATCGTCAGGGATTATAGTCTCGAGTTCATGGTCGCAGAAACCAAGTCTAGGATTTGTTATAGACTAAGCCATCGTTACGACCAGTTAGATGTCGGTCCCAAACTCCTCGGGCGTTCCTAGTCGAGTAGCAACTAGGATTTTAACCGAGTCGTATATCTCAGTGTGATGACGCGTCTCTATGGACGATATGACTTTCAGGGATACACTTCACGGTGTCCATTTAGTGCAACCAGGGCCAGTGACCGTCTCCGATGGGACGGGTGACTTACTGGAAGGCACTCCATGGGGTCTTTGTGCAAACAGGGTTTCGACCAAGTCATATATCTCAGTGTCATGACGCGTCTCTATGGACGATATGACTTTCAGAGATACACTCCAGGGCGTCCACTTACTGCAACCAGGGCCAGTGACCGTCTCTGATGGGACGGGTGACTTGCTGGAAGGCACTCCATGGGGTCTTTGTGCAAACAGGGTTTCGACCGAGTCGTATATCTCAGTGTCATGACGCGTCTCTATGGACGATATGAATTTCAAAGATACACTCCAGGGCGTCTACTTACTGCAATCAGGGCCAGTGACCGTCTCTGATGGGACGGGTGACTTGCTGGAAGGCACTCCATGGGGTCTTTGTGCAAACAGGGTTTCGACCAAGTCGTATATCTCAGTGTCATGACGCGTCTCTGTGGACGATATGACTTTCAAAGATACACTCCACAGTGTCCACTTACTGCAACCAGGGCCAGTGACCGTCTCCGATGGGACGGGTGACTTGCTGGAAGGCACTCATTACCTTAGCCACTCAACTGACGGATCCTGCCTTGGACAGGACTCACATCAACTGGTCTTAACAATGAAGTATTTCAGACGTTTAGAACTCTTTGGTTATGATTTTCGATGATAACCATAGTCCCCTTTGATTTAGTTTCGTAACTCGATCCGAGATGAAATAAATTCATGCAATAGATGCAAATGAGTACAGTACAAAGTAACTATGCTTCATGCATGCTCAAGAGAAGATCGCATTTATGCTAGATGTTAAGTGTATCAGACAAATTATGCATTTGCTCTGATCAACCCGCTTCGTATATATCTTTATGTCGTCGATATTTTGCCCTCGCGTCTTTGCGATCGTGATTGATTTCACTTGGCATTTGTAGGTATTTGGGCCATCAGGGCACTTCCCAGGGCCTGTTTACGATCTGATCGGAGGATTTGGTGAATACCTGTCACGATCATCTTTGGATAGGGGTGAATTATGTCCACGAGGGTCGCAGTGCGATCGCATTTTGATTTGTTTAGTGTAAGTCGATTTCTGAGCCAACAGGGCACTTCCCGGGGCTAAAAACGACTAAGTAGTGGTCCTGTTTATGGTCTGATCAAAGTTTCTCGGAGATCCTGAGATCAGGTAATCTCGTTGTAATGCATGATTATAGTGTATCATGTTATGGTGGAGAGAAGTCTCCCTCTCGGGTTCGGTCAAATTCCGCTCGATTCCTCTCGATTTCGGCCATTTCCGGCTCTTTCGGAAGGGTTTCCGAGGTTTGCAATATTGGCTAAGTGTAGGCCTTTTTTATCAAATTGCTGATTTGGCCCACTTAACATCGACCGTTGGTGAATCCAGTCCGGGGGATGGATAGAGGTCATCGATGTGTGTCTAGGAGTGCTGACACGATCGGAAGGTGGGCCACATCAAAGGCGGGCCACATCATAGAAGGCCCCACCTCCCCATCAGCGTCCAGGCGCATCTCCCATGGGGTGTGGGCGCATGTGATCTTAAGTTGGGTGCATGTGATCCCATCCCAAGCGCATGTGAGAGAAAACTGAGGAGAGAAAGGGAATGGAAGGGAGGTAAGCGCATGTGCCTGCCTCTTGGGCGCACTTGTGCGCATGTGGCTTGCCACAAATGCATGTGAGGAGAGAGAGAAAGGTTATCAAGTGCATGTGACACTACACATGCACCCAACATCCCAGCCATGGCGCATATCCCATGGGACTTAGGGGTTTTTGCATTTTTCCTCCCCAAAACTCAAATGGGTGAGCGCATGTCACTATGTGACTTGGAGGATTTTGCTCCGGTGGGAGAAATCCCTTTTCGGTGAGGGCATCCGGCGAAGGGATGGGCGCATGTCCCTTTTACGGTGAGGATTCCAGTGAGGAATTTTACCTCTGCAAGAAGAGTGCTCTGGGAGTGATGATCTCGTCCCTGTCTCATCAAGTAGAGGGGTATTTATAGCATGTTAATCGGGTATCGGGTACTGGGCGCATGTTGTTTGCAAAAGGGAGAGCATGCGCATGCATTTGGAGAGAGGAGTCATGCACATGTGATGGGAATCATGCGCATGTCACCATGCATCAGGCGCATGTGGCTTGGTGTGGGCGCATGTGCCCTTGGTATGGGCGCATGTGGCCTCTGTGTTTGCCGCATGTGGCCCCACTTAGAATATTTTCATGATCTTTTTTTATATTTTTATTTTATTTAGAATATTGAAAGGGGAGAGAGAGAGCTCTCATGCGCATGTGGTGAGAGGGCAAATGCATGTCTCCTCATGTCATCCGCATGTGGAGAGAGTGAACGAATGCATGTGGAGAGAGAAACGAATGCATGTGGAGAGAGAGTGAACAAATGCATGTGGAGAAAGAAATAAAATGCATGTGGAGAGAGAGTGAACGAATGCATGTGGAGAGAGAGTGAACGAATGCATGTTCCATCCCTTAGAATATTTCAGGTTTTGGGCTCCAACGGGCAACCTTCAAAGGGGGGCTACCTTTTCGGATACCAAAGTCACTGACGCCAAGCCGCTTTTAGACCATAATCAACCTCCTAAATGAATGAGGTGGGGTACCGATGGTCATCTGCTGTAAATTTTGGTAGTTCTTTCTCAATTTGGACCCTCCCGATCAGCTCTTTGCATAGGAATATTGTTCCGGGAAGCGCGCACATGGAAATATGCACCGCAAAAACTTCAAACTTGCTACTTAAGGTTTTTTGGGCATTCCAGATCATTTGGAGGCCATACACATGTCTAATTCCAGCCTGAAATGGTACCTGTAAGCTTCAGGCATTTTGGGTCAGCTCCAAACGGTGGTAGAACGCGTTTCGGTGCGCGTAGGTAAAAGTGTACATCGTATGGCATTCAAATTTGGAACTTAAGGGTTTCTGAACATTTTAGATCATTTGGTGGCCATCTGCGTGTCCAATTCCCTTCAGAAATAGCATTTATAGGCTTCCGGGCCCCTACAGTCGGATACGATCAGTGCAAAACGCATTTGGGAGCGTGTGGGTAAAGATATGCATCGCGCGACTTCGAAACTTGCAGGTTAAGGGTTTTAGGGTATTCCGAATCATTTGACGGTAATCAACATGTCTGATTTTGCCCTGAAATAACATTTGTAGGTTTCGGTCACGATCGCGCATGTCTGGGTTGCACTGGTATTTTCTGAGTATTTCGGTCTCGAAATTGGTCCAAATCATCGTAGATGGATCGCTGAATACTATTTTATAATGGGTACAAATTTGAGCCCCAACAAGTTCCCCCCCGGTGCGCTCGATGGATGCTTACGTCAGGCCAGTGCGGTGCACCGGTCCCCAGGCTCAAGTATAAATACCGGACTCACTGAGTCATTTGGTCATTTCCCAATCAAGAAAACCAAAATTCTAAGAGGTGAGAGAGCTCCTCATGAGGGAGTAGGCGCATGTGCTCTTCCCATGGGCGCATGTGCCCCTCCAACTGATAATGGGCATATAGGATCTTGCTCCACGCACATGTCATTGGCTCCATGTGCATGTAGAGATAGCTTAGGCGCACGTTTCTTGCCCCAAGCGCATGTAGTAGTGCACCTTTCATAAGTGGAAGGAAATTCACAAAATGGGCACATGTGAGAGGTGATCAGGCGCATGTGAGAGTCCACATGCGCTTGGGGCATCTCCTTGGGCGCATGTGGTTACACTACTTAGTGAAATAATGGAATTTTGGCCCCAGCACCTGCCTTCGGTGAAAAAGTGGCATATCTGGCTCTATTCTCAGCCAAACTCGATGCCGTTTGTGGCTATCTCACTCAACGCTTGAATACGATTGGGACTTAGTGCTTGGGCCCCATAATATGTTGCTTATGCTGGTCTTTGATGGCTTGCAACTGCTCCCTTAAGCGGTTCTACGATGTGCACTTCCAAACGGGTGCTTATGCATCATTTGGGGTTAGTGCGAATTTGTACGCACTTCGAGTGTACATGTAGGGTTGCTACTGTATTTGCTGTGCTATGATATGTGCGCGCTTGCTTGTCGGATGTGCGCTCTGTTAACGTTAGATTTTGTAACTGGATCCTCCGGACGTTCACCTTCTCTCCAACAGATACCTTCCTACGCCGGACCTGAAAGAAGATAGAAAGCAACTAAGGGTGGCTGGCGTCCAGCCGTTAGCCCTCCGATGCTTAAGTCAGGCCGAAGCAAGAAGAAGAATAACCAGGCAAAAACAGGCCAGAGATTGAATATTGTGTACCTTTCTTTTCATGGAGTCATCCCTTTATATAGATCTAAAGCGATCCAATCTGTTACGTAAGATATCGAGATCCCGCTGATGTCGTGTACGATACCAAAATCCCGCTGATTTCATGGGACAAGATTCTTATCCTTAGAGGCAATATCTAACCCAATGACTTCTTCCGACAATCACGTTTCTTGATAGCAATCCCTTGAGATTCGGAACCACAAGAGAAGATAAGCCCAAAATCGACCTATACGGGCTGCTGATAGGCATATTTGTAGCGCTGATCACTCATGTAAAGCCGGAAGCCTGTAGTTGGAGTCATAGCCGGAGAAAAGGAAGGAGACGCCGAAAGGGCGGAGACCACCGCACTGGGTGTAGCCCTGCTTGGAGTCGCAGAGGGATTTGGACAAGCTGCTCGACGGGAATCGGGTGCTGGAACTACGAAGACCGTCCAAACCAAAAATAAAGACTCATGATTGCTCTGATTCGGGAGCTGCTCGTGTCAGGAATGCTCGCATTCAGGAGATGCGACCCCTTCTGATGAGCACGAGCCGAGCTGCTCGCATTCGGGAGATGCGACCCCTTCTGACTAGCACGAGCCGAGCTGCTCGCATCCCAGATGTGCGACCCCTTATCGCGAGCACGAACTGAGTTGCTCGCACTCCAGATGTGCGACCCCTTATCGCGAGCACGAGCTTGACTGCTCGCACTCATTATGTGCCGCAATCCTTCACTTCTCGCTAGACTATATTTGCCTACAACAGATGCCCCCAAACCCTTGGTATTGAGGAACTATGCCAAGGGTTTGCTAGTGCTGACAGTTGGGTGCTGGGAGAAAATCGCACATGATTCACTTAACGTGCTTCCGCATTTATGATGGCCAGCTTTCGCGCAGCTTTTTCTGCCGCCAGAAATGAGGCGTCGGGTGCCACGTGTTTCCGTATTTAATGCCAGCGCCCGTTCGTCTGGCGTGCTAGATAAGAAGCTGCCGCGTGTCCATCAAATCAACCCGGATGATTACGTATAAATATCAGACTTAGCCAAAAATCCTCCATTTCGAATTCCATTTGCTGCGAGGTTTCCTTCTTCTTCTTCCTTCTCTATTCCGGAGTAAAAAACCTCTTTACTGAGGTATCTTTCTTTTCTTTCTTCTTATTCATTTCTTCCTCCCATCTCTCTTTTATAATGGCGAAAATCTCTGACGAAGAGATTGTTCCTTTGGGAGATGAAACCCCTGATTCCTCCGAATCCAATAACGCCAGAGTACCGGCTGGGAGATATTTTGCCTCCGGTTACTCTTCCATCTTGACGGAGGAAAGACTCTCTAACCTTAGAGAGGTATATAAGGTCCCAGACTCTGTTTCATTCAGATTGCCTGGGAGAGGGGAGACAGCCGATGCACCACCACCTGGGTGTGTGGCTGTTTATGAATATTTTTTCAAAGTGGGCGTACATCTTCCCCTCCACCCCTTCATACGAAACTTCCTCCGTCTCTACAAGATTGCCCCGGGCCAACTTATAGTTAACGGCTGGCGGGTTCTTCTGAGTGCTTTCGTCCTTTGGAAACAGGCGGGTAACGAGGAGTTAACCGCTGAGGAATTTTTGAGGTTATTCCAGCTGAAGAAGGCGCCAGCTAGCGAGGGTTGGTACTACCTCTGCTTCTGGCACCGGAATAACTTCATTTTGGGGAACCCTTCTTCCAACTACCCGGGATGGAGAAAGAAGTGGTTCTACGTTTCTGGCAACTGGGAGTCCGAATTGGGCTCCGACCCCAAAAGCCATAACGTTAATCGCCATTTTGGCGAAGGTGGGTTAAGTATTCGTTTTATCTGTCCGAAAGAAAGAAAACCTTTGCTCCATTGAAGTTTTAATGTGCGTTCGTTTTTGTTCGCAGGAATCCCAACTGGTGAAGCCGAACCTGCGGGGAAGACTCAACGAGAAATTAGTTAGAGTCTACAAGCTTCCTGCGACTACACGCCACATCAACGTCGTATTAGAGTCTCGTCATCTCTGTGCAGCGGGTCTCATCTCCAGAGAAGAAATGACGAACGTTGGCGACAAAAGAGGTGCACTAGGGGTACTTCCCCGTCTGAAGGGCACGGCCTCGAAGAGGCAAAAGAAAAACGGGAGTCCCTCAAATGCACCTGCTCCCGCTGATGGGTCTGCTCGCGGTCCTCAATCGCGAGGGGTCGGCTCGGGAGGGGTCGGCTACGACTTCTCGTACGACCACGACCCCTCCGGTTAACGCGACCCCTCTATCCGCCATGCCCCCTCCGGCTACTGCGACTCCACCGTCAGGTGCTCGCGGTCAGCCAGTGATCGAAGTCGCCGACAATTCGCCGAAAGGCGATCGGAGGGAGGGAGGCCTCCCTCCTAAGGATATAAGATGCGAGCCTACTGGTGCTCGCGAGTCTGCGACACCTTCCGTGGGTGCCGTGGGGGCTCGCGAGACGGGCTCAAGCGAGATGGTAGTGGCCCAACCTTCCGGGTCGGGGGTTTTTGTTATCCCCCCGCACTTGCATCCTATATGCAAGTTTATGTTTGATAACATCCCTCCCAACGCCTTCGGGGGTTTACCTGAGCCAAGCCCAGAAGCTCTCTCCACTGATATTGGAGTGAGATTGGTTCAGGTAACAACCTTTTTCCTTTTTACTAATCTCTTCGGGACTTAATAAGATGACTAGCAATCTAATCCTTCTCTCTTTATTTATATCAGAGCCTGGATCTCACGCTCCGTGTTAGGCGGGATGTCGAAGCAGCTCGCCGCAGCGTGGAGGATGCGGAGAAGAAGAAAAAGATGATGGAAGCAGAGGTCCAAGGGCGGGACCGCTTGGTGAAAGCTCTGGAAGTGCAGATTGCCAAGCTGGATGAAGAGAAGAAAATTCTCCTCGTCAAAATCCAATCCCTGACTGAGCGCTTTCAGTCAATGGATCTCCAACTCGCCAAGCTTTAGGAGCTCCATACCAAGAGCGAGAAGGAGAAGGAAATCTTCCGCCAGGACAAGATCCAGCTTGAAGGGTGGCTCAAGGATGCGCGGACCAAGCTCGAGGAGGCCCAGCAGAAGCTCGAAGAGGCCCAGCAACGACTTCATCAGTTGAAGGATGACTCCATCCACTGGGAAGAAGAGAGAGTGGCCCTCGTTCAAATGGTATCTGATGAGGGTCCTCGCGCAGTCCAGGAGTTCCGGACTTCTCAACTTTACGACGAGGAGCGATATGAAGCATATATCGCTGGTCGCGATTTTGCGGTCAGAGTTATGCAGCAGATTGCTCCAACTTTTAACGTTGAGGAGTTCGACAGAGTGGCTTTCGAGGCTGCAGCTAGAGAACGGGATGCCGCTGAGAACGAAGTCACCGGGGCAACAGATGTCGCTCCTGCTTCTGAGGCTGGTCCTGAAGCTGAGAGCCGCGAGCCTGCGCAAGATAAGGATGACCAACCTTGACCTCGGCACCTTCCTATGTCATGTATTCCCTTTTTTTTTGTACTTCCGAGAAGAAATTTATATGTAACGAGTGTGTAATGACTTGACATCTTGGTCTTTTTTCATGAATATCTATTTCTTCAGTGTCATGTATTCTTCTTATCTTTCATTTTTGCTTTGTATTGATCACATGTTGACTCATCAGAGATGTGATCCCTTAATTCGAGCAGGAGTTGAGCTGCTCGCATTAGGAGTATGACCCCTTAATTCGAGCACGAGCTGTGCTGCTCGCAAGTGGGGTTACGAACTGCGCCACCTTAATTCGAGCACGAGCTACGCTGCTCGCAGTTAGGGCTATGAACTGCGACCCCTTAATTCGAGCACGAGCTGCGCTGCTCGCATTTTGGAAGTGCGATCTCTTTCACCAAGCGCGAGCATCTAACTCATAAAAAGATGAATTAGACTCAATCCGGGGGTCGTGTGACCGTGTCCGCGTTGAGATATACTGATCTATCGATTGAGATTTTGATTCTACCAAGGGCAGAAGATTGGTCAAGAGAGCACGTATGCTCTCTTCGGGGCTGTTTTTAATCCATAAAATGGAGAAGCAACCAATTAATAACAACTTCAATCCTACCAAGGGTAGGCAATTGGCCAAGAGGATGTGTATATTCTCTTTGGAGCTATTCAAGTCCAAATAAATGGGATAGCGGCCAAAAGGTGGTTTTAGCCCTACCAAAGGTAGGCAATTGGTCAAGAGACGGTAAGCACTCTCTTCAGGGCTATTCAGGTCCAAATAAATGGAATAGCGACCAAAAGATATCTTCAACTTTATTCATAAAATGTTGTTATGAACTACATCAAATCTAGGGGAAGTATTGTAGCAAATGCTCCACGTGCCAAGGGCGACGCACGGGTCTTCCCTGCATGTCTTCAAGATAATAGGTACCGGGTCGCACAATCCTAATAACCCGATAAGGGCCTTCCCAATTTGGATCCAGCGAACGAGAAGGGACTCCGAGTTTTTGCCTTAGGACCAAATCTCCAAGCTGGAAGTATCTAGGCCGAAATTTCGCATTTCGATAACGAGCAATACGTTGTTGATATGCTGCCGCTCGTACTTGGGAGGCGTTTCTATGTTCTTCCAAGAGATCGAGATGAAGGCGAAGGTCTTCCTGATTACTCGCGGGGTCATATTGCTCGATCTGATACGAGGGCACTTGAATTTCCACTGGTACTACTGCGTCGACACCAAATGCTAAGGAAAAGGGGGTTTCACCTGTTGATGTACGAGTTGTAGTCCTATATGCCCATAATACTTCTGGCAGAAGTTCTGGCCACATACCTTTACATTCGCCTAATTTAGTCTTTAAGTGGTGTTTGATGATTTTATTCACTGTCTCGACCTGCCCATTCGCCTGAGGATGATATGGAGAAGTGCGGAGATTACGTATCTTCCACTTTTCACAGAATTCGTTAAAGGCTGCGTTGTCAAATTGCGTTCCATTGTCGGTGATTATAGTGTGGGGGAATCCATAACGGCATATAATATTTCTCCATATAAACTTGGTAGTTTGTTTCTCAGTAATCTTGGCTAATGGTTCTGCCTCGGCCCATTTGGTGAAGTAATCAACCGCTACAATCGCGAACTTATTTTGTCCCTTTCCCATGGGTAAGGGCCCGATGATATCGACCCCCCACTGAGCGAAAGGCCAAGGGCTATCAACTGAAGTCATCCGCTTGGACGGTACATGAGGTATAGGTGAATATCGTTGGCACTTATCACATTTTTTAGAAAATTCAATTGCGTCTGCTTTCATAGTGGGCCAATAATATCCTTGCCGCATCGCCTTATATGCTAGGGATCGCCCCCTGGGGTGATTACCACATGCCCCCTGGTGTACTTCGTTTAGAACACGAAGGGCTTCTTCTGGATGAAGACACATTAAATAGGGCAAGGAAAAGCTCTTGCACAACAATATTCCATCTTGCAAGGTATACCTGGCAGCCCGAAGGCGAATTTGTCTTGCAGCTTTTTTGTCCTCTGGTAGGTATCCGTCTTTGAGATACAGGATGATGGGATCCATCCAGCATTGGGATGATTGTACCGATATTACTTGCTCGAGAGTTGCGTGGTCGATACTTAGGTTCTGACGATGCTCGATGGGGACCAAATGTGATAACTCAGATTCTGATGCAGAGGAGAGCTTTGCCAGGGAATCGGCAAGTTGGTTCTTCTCGCGAGGAATATGAATTATTTCATAAGCCTTTAGTTTTGCGAGCAGGATGAGGACACGAGACTTGTAGAAGGCCATCCTTTCTTCTTTGGCCTCGAATTCACCAAGGACTTGGTTGACAATGAGCTGAGAGTCGCTATGAATTGACAGATTCTGAATTGCAAGGACAATGGCCAATTCGAGGCCGACGATCAGGGCTTCATATTCTGCTTCATTATTTGAGATACGAGAATCGAAACGCAGAGCATATTGGAAATGCGACCCGTCGGGAGCCACTAAAATCAGGCCCGCTCCACTGCCACTGGCCCGCGACGACCCGTCCACGAAGAGTGACTAATGGGGCTGGTCGCTGGTCATGGTATTATCATCAGGAGAGTATGTGAATTCGGCGATGAAGTCAGCCACTGCCTGGCCCTTTACCGCTGTCCTAGGGCAGAATGAGATATCGTGCTCGCTGATCTCGACTGCCCATTTAGTTAAGCGTCCAGAAGCCTCAGGCTTTTGAAGGACTTGCCGCAATGGATGATTCATTGGTACTAAAATAGCGTGGGCTTGAAAGTATGGTCGCAGTTTTCGAGCTGCCGTAACTAAAGCCAGGGCCAGCTTCTCCATATCAGAATACCTAGTTTCTGCATCAACCATTGCTCGACTGATATAATAAACGGGCCTTTGTACCTCGGAATCTTCTCTTATTAAAGCGGCGCTAACGGCCGTGGTGGACACAGAGAGATAAAGAATGAGCTGCTCATGTGCTACAGGTTTAGATAAAATGGGGGGTGTGCTCATGTATAGCTTCAATTGTTGAAAAGCCTCTTCACACTGTGGTGTCTATTTCCAATCAGACTTGGCCGTTGCACGAAGGAGTTTGAAGAATGGTAAGCACTTGTCAGATGCTCGCGAGATGAACCTGTTCAATGATGCGATGCGACCAGCCAGACGCTGGACGTCCTTCAGAGTGGTGGGGGATTTCAACTCTATCAATGCTTTTATCTTTTCAGGATTTGCCTCGATTCCGCGCTGGCCGACCATGAACCCGAGAAACTTTCCTGCAGACACTCCAAACGCACATTTTTCTGGGTTCAATTCATTTGATACTTCCTCATTAGGTCAAAGGCTTCTCGAAAATCAGAAATATGATCATCTTCTACGGTGCTTTTCACGAGCATATCATTAACATAAACTTTCATATTCCTACCGATTTAAGCAGCGAATATTTTGTTGACGTGACGTTGATAAGTGGCCCCTGCATTTTTAAGGCCGAACGGCATTACCTGGTAGCAATATAATCCCCGATCTGTGATGAAAGCGGTATGCTGGCTATCAGGTGGATGCATCATGATCTGATTGTAACCAGAATAAGCATCCATAAAACTGAGCAGAGCGTGTCCAGCTATTGAATCGACCAACTGGTCAATCCGCGGGGTCGGGAAGCTATCTTTGGGGCATGCTTTGTTTAAATCTGAATAGTCGACGCACATTCTCCATTTGCCATTAGCTTTCCGGACGAGGACCACGTTCGCGACCCACTCTGGGTAGTCTACTTCTTTTATGAAATTAACCGTGAGTAGCTTCTCGACTTCAGCCTTGATCGCCATTTGTCTTTCTGCAGTGAAGGCACGTCGACGTTGGTGTACGGGCTTATGTTTCGGGTCGATATTGAGACGATGTACAATGACATTGGGGTCGATGCCTGGCATATCTTTATGAGACCAAGCGAACACGTCCTGGTATTCGGTGAGGAAACGGACCAGACCTTCATGATGGACACTGGTTAAAGAGGATCCAATGTATACGACCCTGGATGGGTCACCTTTGGTTAAGTGAATCGCCACTGTTTCTTCCACAGGAGTTCCTGATTTAAGAGCATTCTCTCTCGGATCCAACGAGGTGTTGGTGGGAAAGTTGGGTGAACCTTATGCTATCTCCATAACGGGTGTTGCTTAAGCCTTCTTCCGATCCTGTAGGGCTATCTGATAGCAAGACCGTGCCTCCTGTTGACTTCCTCGCACGACCCCGATACCATTTGGGGTAGGAAATTTGACACACAGATATGAAGGGTGCAAGGCTGCCCCGACTTTAGTAAGAGACGGCCGCCCCAAAATGGCGTTATACGCTGATTTTCGGTCCACCACGAGGAAGTTTATGAAGACGGTGGTCTTCGCTGGACTTTCTCCAAAAGTAACTGGGAGATCGATGCTTCCTTCAGGCGTTACTACCTCACCTCCGAAGTCGACGAGGTGGGTCGATACTGGCTTGAAAAGGCTTCTGGCAAGTGCCATTTTGTTGAAAGCCTCCAAGTATAGAATATCGGCTGAGCTACCTATATCCACCATAATTCGATGTGTCAGATAATTTGATACCTTCAATGTGACTACGATGGAGTCTTCGTGAGGGAAGTGAATTCCCTTTGCATCTTCGAGAGTGAAGGAAATTGGAGGATGGCTGGTTTTTTACGAGCTAGACGTCTGTTCCAGCCAGTAGATTTGCTGGGGTTCTTTGGACGCCTTTCGAGCATATGCTTTTCTTAAAGCTTGAGAATCGCCCCCGCAAGCTGGTCCTCCGATGATGGTGCGGATTTCTCCCGTAGGCTCAGCGTCCTCTTGGTCAGTTTGATGATGAGATTGTTCCTTTTGGCGAGACAAGGTGTTCGCCCTTTCTGGTGATCGATTTTTACGAGCAACATAATCCTGGAGATGGCCTTTTCGAATAAGGGCTTCAATGTGATCTCGTAGAGAGATGCAGTCTTGGGTTCTATGCCCGTGATCTTTGTGGAAGTAACAGAATTTGCTCTTGTCTCTCTTCTCGGGATCGGATTTGATCTTTGCAGGCCACTTCACATATGGCTTGTGTTTAATCTCCATTAAAACCTTTTCATGAGATCGATTGAGAGGAGTGTAGTTATGATATTTACCAGAATAAGGCTTCTTAGGAGAACGGTCGCACTGATCACGACGATTCTTTCTATCTGCAGTAGAGGTTCCCTCTGGCTTGCGTTTCTTACCTTGTATTCCATGACGCGTCAATGCGACTTCTTCTACATTGATATATTTCTGGGCTTTGGCTTGGAATTCTGCCATAGTTTTCGGCGGGCTTTTATCCAAGGCAAACCTGAATTTCTCACTCGTTATTCCTGCTATGAGGGCTGCGAGCCCTTTTTCTTCAGTATGACCTTCAGTTTGAATGGCTTCAGCGGTGAATCGTACTTTGAACTCCTTTATTGTCTCCCCATGCTACTGTTTTAAATTCATTAGATAGGAGGCTGGCTTCTTAATGCGAATGCTTCCCATGAATTGAGAAAGGAATATCTCCGATAACTGGGAAAAGGAGCTGATGGAACGAGGCTTTAATCCCCGGAACCACGTACGAGTTGCTTCCTTCAATGTTAGGGAAAAAGCCCTACACATGATTTCTGAGCCATGTCCCTCCAACTCCATGAGAGACCTGTATGTTTCTAGGTGTTCAAGAGGATCACCAATACCTGTATATGGGGTGATAACGGGCGTTCGATACTTTTTAGGTAACGGTGCCTCCATAACCTCGTTAGTAAAGGGAGACTCGGATTGATGTATCGCCGCCATGATGGTAGATGGCCGATTTGCCTGGTATCGCTGTTCCATGACATCAAAACGATCATGGATTCTTTTGAGATCTCCTTCCCATGGTAGGGTATAGCTTGATGTTTCGGCAGTGGAGCCCTGAGGTTGAGGTTGTCAAGACGAACTAGAATGTATAGAATGTGGAGACGGTACAGGGAGATGGCTGCCAAGTGGTGGGACCTGTGGTTCGTCCATAGAATGTCTGGATGCCACTGGTATGGGCTGCGGTGGTAACCCTTCAGAGGCTTGTCTCTGCGGTTCGGGGAAATGCTGATCAAGCCGAATCGACAGGGCCTGAACTCCGGCATTTAGAGTTAGGAGAGTGTTTCTGAGGAAACACAGGACATCGTCTTGATTTCCAGAAGCTTCCAATAATGGGTTTGCTGATGGCATATTTGGGGCTCCTTGAGGGATGTTCGTCGAGGCAGGTGGAAGGGTAGGTACGGATTCCGTCTCATCGGGCGAAGGTGGTGCCTGCCTTGAAGTCGAAGGATGAACAGCCTTTTAGGAGGCATCGCCGAAGGATTTTTATCGGTGGTTAGAACGATTGATTTTGACGATCAAGTCATTCCCACAGACGGCGCCAAACTGTTAACGTTAGATTTTGTAACTGGATCCTCCGGACGTTCACCTTCTCTCCAACAGATACCTTCCTACGCCGGACCTGAAAGAAGATAGAAAGCAACTAAGGGTGGCTGGCGTCCAGCCTTTAACCCTCCGATGCTTAAGTCAGGTCGAAGCAAGAAGAAGAATAACCAGGCAAAAACAGGCCAGAGATTGAATATTGTGTACCTTTCTTTTAATGGAGTCATCCCTTTATATAGATCTGAAGCGATCCAATCTGTTACGTAAGATATCGAGATCCTGCTGATGTCGTGTACGATACCGAAATCCCGCTGATTTCGTGGGACAGATCCTTATCCTTAGAGGCAATATCTAACCCAATGACTTCTTCCGACAATCACATTTCTTGATAGCAATCCCTTGATATTCGGAACCACAAGAGAAGATAAGCCCAAAATCGACCTATACGGGCTGCTGATAGGCGTATTTGTAGCGCTGATCACTCACGTAAAGCCGAAAGCCGTAGTTGGAGTCATAGCCGGCGAAAAGGAAGGAGACGCCGAAAGGGCGGAGACCACCTGCACTGGGTGTAGCCCTGCTTGGAGTCGCAGAGGGATTTGGACAAGCTGCTCGACGGGAATCGGGTGCTGGAACTACGAAGACCGTCCAAACCAAAAATAAAGACTCATGATTGCTCTGATTCGGGAGCTGCTCAGTGTCAGGAATGCTCGCATTCAGGAGATGCGACCCCTTCTGATGAGCATGAGCCGAGCTGCTCGCATCCGGGAGATGCGACCCCTTCTGACGAGCACGAGCCGAGCTGCTCGCATCCCAGATGTACGACCCCTTATCGCGAGCACGAACTGAGCTGCTCGCACTCAAGATGTGCGACCCCTTATCGCGAGCACGAGCTTGACCTGCTCGCACTCATTATGTGCCGCGATCCTTCACTTCTCGCTAGACTATATTTGCCTACAACACGCTCGAATTCCACTATTTCCATATTGTTGGGGGTCATGACTTTATGCATGTATTTACTGACGTATTTTGTGTGTGAAATCCGTGCTTGAATGATGCGGTGCTTACCTTATTACGTTGCCTATTGCATGCACTGGTCTTCTGTTTGATGCACTTTTGTTTGCGTGTTGCAGTGAATCATGGCGACAGCAGCAGGATCTTCCAGTGAAGCTTCCAAATCGCAAGTCTCCGGCTCTTCGTTTGTACGACGCGGTAAGAAGAGGGTGACTAGAGATATTGCTAACCTGTCTTCGGTAGAGTGTCATTCGCAATCCTTTGAGACAATCGAATCCGAAGTGAAGGATTTCTCTGATCGAATTAAGCAGCTCTCCCATAAAGTATTACTGCGTATCTATGTGGATAAAACCACATCTGAGCCTCCGACACAAGGGACTGAAGAGGAATGGTTTGCCTGGTATTGTCAGTTCACTAATGCTGCTAATGTTGTTGAGGCAGGTCCTTCTAGCGTGCACGGCCGACATTCCGAAGATGATCAGGAAGATCGGAAGAAGAAGAGACAAAATCGAGGTAAGAAGCAGGCTAAGGAAGTTGACCAGGCGGCGCAATCGCCACAGCTCGTTGATCCGAAGAACTGAGCGGATGAAGATCGGCTGGAATAGAAACAAGATCATTACGACATGTGGTTTTTCCATCGTCAACCCTTATACCGACCGAGTCATCTTGCATGAAAAATCTCTTACGAGGCACAGGCCCTTCCCGAGCATCGAACCATCCAACGTTCAAGGCCCTTTTCAGTTCTATGGAGTCGAGAGGTGGACATCTGCCCCCGAGCAGTTGTTCACTACCATACTGGTCGACGATGGGAGAGAACAGCGGGTAGGTTCCTCGAGAGAAATGGTTTTCCTTGCGCCTACTTGTGATCCTCACACTCCTTCTCCAGTCCATTATTTTGAGACAGTGCAGCAAAGGTTTCGACACCTGGACAAGGCGACAATGTGGGCGACGAAGAGCTTTCGTATGCGGGGTCATTTGAATGAGCGAGTTGGTTATGAGCCATGGGCAAAAGAGATTTTGATCCGACATGAGAGGATTTTAAAACAAGTCGGCCTGTATCAGGCTATCGATGCGACTTCTGAACATTTCTCCCGAGATCCAACAATTCTTCGAAGCTTCTTGAACTACTGGTCTTCCGTTACCAATTCATTCCACTTTCCATATGGAGAGATGAGCATAACTTTATGGGATCTCCGGATGATGGCTGGGTTATCTGTGATAGGAGAATATTACCAGGAATACGTCCTAATTGATGAAGAGCTATCTTCGTTTTGGCTCAAAAGTCCTCGAGATGCGTATCATTCAAAGGCTTGTCTAGAGTTGTTTGCTAAGTTGTCGCAGTTCGACAATATTACAAAAATTCACTATGACGATTGGTTGATCTACTTCAGCCAGAGGATGAAGTAATACTTCTTTCGATGCCTTCTTTTATACTTTATGCTCTGCATACTTTAATTTCTTTGTTTCTGACATGGGCACTTCTTTCTCCTCGCAGCATTAATTACGAAGAGTATGAGATCTTACCCGAAGACTAGGCTTTAATTAAGGAACGTTTTGAACAAAAGTTTCGCAATCCGAATGAGCTTACACCGTCTTGTGAACTGGCAGGATTCTTAGCATACTGGTTGTTGGCAGTTATGTTGCCTAGCTCCAAGAGTGCTGATGGTGTCAGGGTTTCTTGCTTCGTCGTGGCGGGAGCTCTTGCAAATGGTCGTCAATTTTCTCTAGCACCCCCCGTGTTATGCAGTTTATATAGGGCTTTTGGCAATATTGCGAGTAACAAAGACCAACCCTGGCGAGGGATGAACACACCTTATTGCCCATGGCATTTCTTCTGCGAATGGTTGGGCATATATTTCCCATGGACATACGGAGTGGATCTCTTCCAGTATCTCCATGCTGATCACGCACCTCTTTATCGCTATAGAAAACTTAACATGATAATGCAGTCGTCTGATTGGATAGCTTCCAAAATTGGCAGTTGGGCGGAGATTTGCTTCTACCACTTTCCTGTTTCTGATGCCGGGGAAGATCGAGAAGTCGTTGATGATGAACATTCTGTGGATGCCACTAACCGGGAATTTCTGGTGTCTATTCGTACTGCCTCACTTCCACTGCGCGAAGGAATAGAGTTTTGGCGAGAACCTTATTACCCTAGTCGGTTTGCTAGGCAATTTGGGTACGATCAGGGTGTTCCGATGACATTACCAGATGTAACTAAAGTAGAGCGGGCGTATGGTATAGGTCCTGCTCACTGGGAGTGGATATGGCATCAACTTTTGATTACGCGAACAGGCGTGAGGTTCATGCTTCCTGGCCTCTATCGGAAGACTAGCGGTCCTTATAGTTGGCTGAGATGGTGGGTGCATCAGTATGATCTAGTCTGGAACAACAGCTCTGTTGATGATCCACTCTACATTCCTCCTCCAGGGTTGACAGAGGTCCTCGCTGACGGATTAGGTTATTATAGAGAGCAGGCTGAAGCGTATTTATCGTCGAGCATTGAGCATAAGATCTCCCTGAGTGTGTTAATTGACCATCGTAAGGAGGATACCGCGTTGGATGGCTGGCATATTTTCGGAATACCTTTAGCAAAATGGTCTCAAGAAGCCGGGTTCACACGTCTTCTGGTGGTTGAAGGTGATAAGGGTGCCAATCGATTAATTAATGAAGATGACCCAACGATGACTGGGCCGGCGAATGAAATATCAGGCCATGCCGGCGTGAGAGAGCAGGCTGAGCCGATTGGAGAGGATAATCTGCAAGGGTCCACTATGCCAGGGAATGACACGACTGTGTCTATGGCCCCTGGTGCTTCCAGTGTTGAGGGTATGGTGGAGTCGCCAGCGGTAACTGAAATGATCGATACTGATAGCGACACTACTGAACTTCTGGATGTGACCTCGACACCACTGACCGAGACTATTGAGTCGTTCCCTGATGCGACGATACATACTGCAAATTCCTCCGAACCTGTCGTCGACCCATCTTTCGGTATAGTTCTTTCATAGTTCCTTGGTGTATTCTTTTTTTATACTTATCATTTCATTGTATACTCGCTTTGTTCCTTTTGTTGCAGATACTGTCAGTTCTAAGGCGGCTGCCCACGAAGCATTCGACGTTCCTTGTTTCGATCGTTTAGATTGTTTCGGACAGAGCGTACTGAGGGGTCTACTATCCAACATTTCAAAGGCGTTGGCTGAGCCAAGCGAGTGGCATACACTAGGAGCAGGGGTGAAGGCATTGAAAGCTCGTGCAGGAGTAATCGAGCCTGATGTATCCAAAATAGTCTGGCGCATTTCTTCTTTTGAGGATTCTGTTGCGCAGGTTATTATGACTAAACAGATTGAACATGACCCTATTGCCGAAGAGAAATGGCAAGTGCTATCTTCTTTGCGGCCTGTCATAGAGCAGCGAGAACATTCAACGGTTAATGCTAGAACAACCTTAGAAGATAGTGAGACTCAACGTCGCGGGTGTATTAATCATCTTGCTGATGTCAAATCTGAGATCGCGCGGCTACAAGCGGAAGAAACGGTCATAAATCTTGAGGTTGCCCGCCTTGATGTTGTCGTTAATCAGAACCGTGCCGAGGTCGCACAACTCGAGAGTGAAGGAGAGGCGGCACGCAAGCAAATGAAAAATTTAGAAATCGAACTTCGTGATATTCCGAATCCTGCGCTGATGCTAACGGAGGCAAAGGCTACCATGGAGGTAACACAAAAAGATGTAATGAAGTTCATAACAGGGTGTCTGGAGAAGCTGTAATTCTGTTCTTGTGCTTTTACGGTCATTGTCAAACAAAAATAGTATTAGACAGCTGTCCTGAATACCTAACTGTCACGTGTACCTGATGTAATCGACATCAGAACTTGTTAACTGCATGCTTCATGATCTAAAATAATGACAATGATTCTTTTGCTAAACCACTACTTGGTGTTGTGTGTTTGAGACTAGTATGCATAAAATAATGTATTATGTGTGAATTTAATGTAAACTGAATATATTAAAGCATAAAAAATGGAAAAAACCCATAGGAATAATACTTCCCTTTTTGCTTAACCTGCGTACCCTTGGGTCATCGCTTTCGAGAGACGTTTGTGTCATAAGCTCGAAACTTTCTTTTAGCTCCGTTTTTTTGGGTTTATCTGTCATCCTTCCTGGCCTGCCCCCAGTCATTTCTTTCTGCAGACTTGAGATTTTGATAATATATTAGGGCTTGCCCCCAGTGCTTCTTCTTCTTATAAACTTGAATTTCATATAACATATTGGGGCTTGCCCCCAGTGCTTCTGGCTCGTCACTTTGTAAGACCACTTCATTCTAGTGAGACAAATCTTGTGCTTTAGGAATCCGTGCCGAATACCTGTCTGATCATAATCTTTAATTGCATATTCTTGTCGCAGAGTTCTTCATAAGAGGAAGTTGTCGATATGTTCAAGGTGAAGTGATACATAATAGAATGCCCTAATCATCTTCATATAAGGCCTTATGTATACATATGTATGCAGGAGATTCCCAAACGTGACTTATCTTCATATACAGTAGAAGAATAATGCGATAATGATGGGAGATCCATGACATAATACGAAAGCTGGATATAGATAATGATGTTCCGATTATCTTCATATAAAACGTTGTGCAAAAGTATAAGAGATTGATAATAATAGAGTATCCCGGCCGTCTTCATGTAAAACCACATATACATATATATGAGAATCCATCAATTCTGAAGTATTTTCCTATTAAGCAGAGGAATGCCAAAATACCAGGATACTTAATATGAGAACCTGTGACAAAGATACCATAATATGGGGATGTTGTGATTCGCGTAGACTTTCTATAAGATATTCTCTCCTGATTCGACCGGTCTGATGAGGATATAATAAGTCGGTTGATGATTCGTGGAGTCCATTCTTTAATATTCTCCGACTATGGTACCTGTCATAAAGAAGAGCTCTACAAACATTTTATATTCATATGCACAACAGTATGATGTGAGTGAACATGTAAACAAGTATGAAGCACAGCATACAGATGAAGTAGATGTATGAGTGAACATAAGTATATTCCTATCTACTTTATAAACCGCCAGGACTATTTGTAAACGTTCACGATTATTGAAGTTTAGGAAATGGAGTTCTTCGAGCGAAGTTCTTCCTAAGCGATATCTACTGGAACCGTACTGGCCGGGGTTTTATCAAACTCTCCCATTTTCAAACTGACGACGCCTTGGTTTATCATCTTTTGTATCTTTCCTTTTAGGACGAAGCATTGCTCGGTTTTATGGCCTATGCATCTGTGATATTCGCAATAGTTGGGATCATCCACGCGTCCTACTTCTGCTGGTCGAACAGACTTTGGGAGTCGCAATTTTCTTTCTTCGATTAGTCGCTCCATAATTGGGACAAGGTCTTTGATGTCAAATGTGTATGGTTCGTTCTTTTCATCTCGCTCACTGATTGTCATGTGCCGTGACTTCTGAGGTTCTTTGCCCTTGTCTTGTGTCCTCATTACACTTGTCTCTGCCTCGTGTCCTGGATTCGGTCATTTTCGGTTTCTAGGGTTCTTTCTTACGTCTACCCGTGTCCTCTTTCTCATTTTGTGTCTTGACTTTTCTGCTTGAGATCGTGTTTCTGAAACGGATTGCTCTATCATGCGAACCTCTGCAGCCAGGTTACGAAGGGTGAAAGAGATATTGCCTAGCAGTTCGTATGGGATCATGGAGTCTGAACCCGACATACGCGCCCTTATTTGTTCGGTGTGGCTTTGTTGCCTTACTTTAACAACATTATGGGCTGCCCTCGGTGCTTCTTCTTCCAACTGTTGGACAGGCAGAGCAGTACTAGGGGTCGCTTTCTTTAAGACCAAGATGGCTAAAGCCTCCTGAACTTCTCCCATCTGTTTGGATAGCTCCCTATGGGCCTGGACCAATTTACTGACTTGTTCTCGGATTGCCAACAATTCGACGTCGTGTCTTGCCGATTCCCTTTCTTCGACAGCTTGTACCATTGTTGTTTGTACCAGTCTTTCGTCATGAACTGGTGTTATCATAGGTGCTATTGTCACCACAGCTGACGTAGCCCGACTGATTTCATCTGTCATTAGTTTAATAGTACCTTGGTTGATCAGTCTCTGTACTTTCCCTTTCAAGACGAGGCATTCTCCCGTCTCATGTCCCAGGCTTCGATGATACTTGCAATAATTGGGGGCATCCGTTTGTCCTGCTTCCGCTGGTCGAATCAGTTCTGGCAATTGTAGATCCCCTTCTTCGACTAGGCGTTCCATTATTGGGATAAGATCTTTCGGGTCAAACGAGTAACGTCCTTCTACCCTGCCCCGTCCAACAATCGTCATCCTTTTCGGTTTTAGGGGCCCTTCGGCTCTAAACTGAGTTTCTGCTGTCTTGCCTTTAATCTCGTGTTCTGGATGTGGCCGTTTTCGATCTTTCGAGGCTTTGCTTTTGTCGACGTAACTTGATGTGACCATCTTCCCGATCTCACGCTTCGGTCTCTCCGCTTTGAATTGCGTTCTTAGCGCGGCTTTCTCTACCATATGGGCCTTTGTCGCTAGGTCCCTAAACGTTGAGAAATTGTGTCCGGATAAACCAAACGAGATTATTGGATCCATGGCTTGGGTGCACATCTTGACTTGCTCAAGCTCGCTAGGCAACTCTCGGCATTGCGCCGCTATGGCTCCCCATCTGTCAATAAATGCCTCGACTGACTCTCCTTACCTCTGATGGACTAAGGCTAAATCCGTCAGTGAGACTTCTCGCTCATTGGAGAAAAATTTGGAAATGAACTGTTAATGTCAAATTTTGTAACGAGATCCTCCGGCTTTTCTCCTTCACTCCAGCAGGAATTTTCACCACCAGACCTGAAGTAAGACAGCAAATAAGGGTGGCTGGGGTCCAGCCGTTAGCCCTCCGATGCTTAAGTTAGGCCACAGTAAGAAGAGAAGCCAAGTAAACGGGACCAAGATTGAATGGTGTGTACGTACCTGCTCTCAATGGAGCCACCCCTTTATATAGATCTGAAGCAATCCAATCTGTTACGTGAGATGTCGAAATCCCGTTGATGTCGCATACGATACTGAGAATTCGCTGATTTCGTGGGATAAGATCCTATCTTTTTAATCAGATCCAACCCAATGACTTATTCCAACAATCACGCCCCTTGATGGTAATCCCTTGAAATCCGGCTGGAAGCCATAGTTGGAGTCATGGCCTTCGAAAAGGAAGGAGACGCCCGTAGTTGGAGTCATGGCCTCCGAAAAGGAAGGAGACGCCCGTAGTTGGAGTCATAGCCTCCGAACTGGTTGTAACCCGCAGGAAAGCTGCTCGCAGGTTAAAATGTGGTCGCGAGTCCAAGTACATATTTTGGATGTAACGTCTTTCAACGACTTGTGAGAAGGTCTGTTCGCGGATCGAGCTTTGCCGTATTTGACTATCGATTATGAAGACTCGAGACTTGCGAATAGCTGCTCCGTATTTTTCAATCTATGACTCCTGATCAGGTGAGCTCGAGAGTCGAATGGTCGTCCCGCACCTATCAAACATTCGACTCTCGATCAGATAATCTCGAGAGTCGAATGGACGTCCCGCACTTATCCAATATTCGACTCTCGATCATATAATCTCGAGAGCGAGAGCGAAATGGGCATTTCCGCGTGAAATCTTATCTCCATCATTTTGCCTATAACAGATGCCCCCCAAGTCCTTGCCGCCAAGAATTCTTAAGGAAAGGACTTAGCTCACTATCACACGAAACCGCTCGCTACTTTCATCGAGAACGGCACCCCTCATGATGGGCTAAAATTAATGAGCGCCAGCTTTCCGCAGCCTTTTCGCTGATGGAAAATGAAGGGGCGCTCGCCACGTGTTTGAGGAGTTAATGGGCGTGCCTGCTCGAGCGCTGTGTCCAGAGAGGGACTGCCACGTGCCATCAGATACGGCGGAATGATTGCCTATAAATATACGGAGTCCGCCATTTCTTTGATTTTCTACAGAAGTTTTTTCGAAAGAAACCTGCAATCCTTTCTTTCCATTCTTCTTCCTCTTCCGGTGCTCATTCTTTCCTTTTTTCGGTATACTTCCTTTTTCTTCTTCTTTTATTTTTATCTCCCCATGGCTGGGAACTCTGACGAGACTACTGTCCCTCTTGGTGATGCCACTCCGGAGTCCTCTGCCTCCAGCAGTGCAAGGGTTTCGGCGGGGAGATACACAGCAGCCGGATATCCTTCCGTTTTATCGGAGGACCGGCTGGCTGAGCTACGGGAGAGATACCAAATCCCTGACTCTGTAACTCTCCGCTTGCCCGGAGGTGGAGAAACACCCGACCCCCCTCCCCCCCCCCCCCCCCCCCCCCCCCCCCCCAAGGATGCGTAGCATTTTATGAGTACCAGCTTATCCTGGGGGTACGCCTTCCCCTCCATCCCTTCGTTCGCGATGTACTACGGTGTTACAAGATTGCCCCTGGGCAACTCATTGTGAACGAGTGGAGGGTGGTTTTGGGCTCCTTTGCCCTTTGGGCTCAGGCTGGCAACGGGGAACTCACGGCGGAGGAGTTCCTCCGTATGTTTCGTCTGAAGAAAGCTCCATCCAGCGAAGGCTGGTATTATTTATGTTACTGGCACCGGGATAATTTCGTGTTGGGTAAGCCCTCCTCGAACTATCCCGGCTGGAGGAAGCGGTGGTTGTTAATGTTAGATTCTGTAACGAGATCCTCCGGCTTTGCTCCTTCACTCCATCAGGGATTTCGCCACCAGACCTGAAGCAAGACAGCAAATAAGGGTGGCTTTCGAGGTTGCAGCTAAAGAACGGGCTGCTGCTGAGAACGAAGTCACCGGGGCAACAGATGCTGCTCCTGCTCCTGAAGCTGGTCCTGAATCTGAGAGCCGCGAGCCTGCGCAAGAGGATGACCAACCCTGACCTCGGCAGCTTCCCATATTATGTATTTTTTTTTTTTTTTTTTTTTTTTTTTTTTTTTAAGAGAAGAGATCTGTAATTGTAAGGTCATTATTTTAATGAACACTTACTTTTTTAGTATTGTGTACTCTTCTCTTTCCTTCATTGTTGCTTTGTGTTGATCCCATTTGATTCATCAGGGGATGCGACCCACATGCGAGCACGAGCTTCGCTGCTCGCGATTTTAGAGTGCATGACCGTGAATTCGATCACGAGCCGTAGTGCTCGCGATTAGGGTGCATGACTGCGAATTCGATCACGAGCCGCAGTGCTCGCGATTAGGGTGCATGACTGCGACCCTATTCAAGCACGCGCTATGCTGCTTCGCATTTTGGAAATGCGATCTCTTTCATCAGTTGCGAGCAACTAGCTCATAATAATAAAAATAAAAAATAAAGACTCAATCCGGGGGTCGCATGACCATGTCCACGTTGAGATAGACTGATCTATCGATTGAGATTTCGATCCTACCAAGGGCAGGAGGTTGGTCAAGAGATGGTATACATTCTCTTCAGGGCTTGTTCAGGTCCATGTAAATGGAGAAGCAACCAACTAGTAACGACTTCAGTCCTACCAAGGGTAGGCAATTGGCCAAGAGGATGTGTAAGCATTCTCTTCAGGGCTATCCAGGTCCATGTAAATGGAAAAGCAACCAACTGATATCTTCTATTTTATTCATAAAATGTTGTAATGAACTACATCGAATCTAGGGATAGTATCGTAGCAAATGCTCCACGTGCCAAGGGCGACGTACGGGCTTCCCCAGCATGTCCTCAAGATAATAAGTACCAGGTCGCACAACCCTGATAACCCGATACGGGCCTTCCCAATTTGGATCTAATGAACGGGCAGGAACTCCAAGATTTTGCCTTAATACCAAATTTCCGGGTTGGAAGGATCTGGGCCGAACACTAGCATTTCGATATCGAGCAATACGTTGTTGATACGCTGCCACTCGCACTTGAGAAGCATTTCTTCGCTCTTCCAGGAGATCAAGATGAAGTCGAAGGTTTTCGTGATTGCTCGCGGGATCGTACTGCTCGATCCGATATGAGGGGACTTGAATTTCCACCGGTACCACTGCGTCAACACCAAATGCTAAGGAGAAAGGAGTTTCACCTGTTGACGTACAAGCCGTGGTTCTATAGGCCCATAATACCTCTGGCAGAAGTTCTGGCCACACCCCTTTACATTCACCTAGCTTGGTCTTTAAATGGTGCTTTATTATTTTATTCACTGCCTCGACCTGCCCATTCGCCTGAGGATGATATGGAGAAGTGCGGAGATTACGTATTTTCCATTTGTCGCAAAATTCATCAAAGGCTGCGTTGTCGAACTGCGTTCCGTTATCGGTAATTATAGTATGAGGAAGCCCGAAACGACATATGATATTTCTCCATATAAACTTAGTAGTTTGTTTCTCAGTAATCTTGGCTAACGGTTCTGCCTCGGCCCATTTGGTGAAATAATCAACCGCCACGATCGCGAACCTATTCTGTCCTTTTCCCATAGGTAAGGGCCCGATGATATCGATCCCCCACTGGGAAAAAGGCCAAGGGCTATCAACTGGGGTCATCCGCTCAGACGGTACACGAGGTATGGGTAGATATCGTTGACACTTGTCGCATTTTTTAGAAAATTCGATGGCGTCTGCTTTCATCGTGGGCCAATAATATCCTTGCCTCATCGCTTTATATGCCAGGGATCGCCCCCTGGGATGATTACCACATGCCCCCTGGTGTATCTCATCTAGAACACGATGTGCTTCTTCTGGATGAAGACACCTTAGATATGGCAAGGAGAAGCTTTTTCGCAACAACATTCCATCTTGTAAGGTGTACCTGGCAGCTCGAAGCCGAATTTGTCTCGCAGCTTTCTTGTCTTCTGGTAGGTATCCATCTCTGAGGTAAAGGATGATAGGATCCATCCAGCATGGAGACGATTGTACCGATAGAACTTGCTCTAGAGTCACTTGGTCGATACTCAAGTTCTGACGATGTTCGATGGGGATCGAATGTGATAACTCCGATTCCGGCGCAGAAGCGAGTTTTGCCAAGGAATCGGCAAGTTGGTTCTGCTCGCGAGGGATATGAATTATTTTATAAGTCTTCAACTTAGCGAGCAGGATGAGGACACGAGACTTGTATAAGGCCATTCTTTCTTCTTTGGCTTCGAATTCACCAAGAACTTGATTGACAATGAGCTGGGAGTCGCTATGAATTATCAAATTCTGGACTGCGAGTAGAATGGCCAGTTCGAGGCCAACAATTAGGGCCTCATATTCTGCTTCATTATTGGAGATGCGAGATTCGAAACGCAGAGCGTATTGAAAATGCGACCCGTCGGGAGCCGCTAAAATCAGGCCCGCTCCACTACCGGTGGCCCGTGACGACCCGTCCACGAAGAGCGACCATGGAGGCTGGTCGCTGGTCATGACATTATCTTCAGAAGAATACGTAAATTCGGCTATGAAGTCAGCCACGGCCTGGCCCTTGACTGCGGCCCTAGGACAGAATGAGATATCATGCTCACTGATTTCGACCGCCCACTTAATTAAGCGCCCGGAAGCCTCAGGTTTTTGAAGGACTTGTCGTAGTGGATGATTTGTTGGTACTAAAATAGCATGGGCTTGAAAGTAAGGTCGCAGTTTTCGAGCCGCCGTGACTAAGGCTAGGGCCAGTTTCTCCATATCAGAATACCTATTTTCTGCATCGACCATTGCTCGACTGATATAATAAACGGGCCTTTGCACCCCGGAATCTTCTCTTATTAAAGCGGCGCTAACAGCCGTGGAAGACACAGATAAATAAAGAATGAGTTGCTCATGAGCTACAGGTTTAGATAAAATGGGAGGAGTGCTCATGTATTGCTTCAGTTGTTGGAAAGCTTCTTCACACTGAGGTGTCCACTTCCAATCAGATTTGGCCGTTGCACGAAGGAGTTTGAAGAAGGGCAAACACTTGTCAGATGCTCGGGAGATGAACCTATTCAATGATGCGATGCGACCTGCCAGACGCTGAACGTCCTTCAGAGTAACAGGGGATTTCATCTCTATCAATGCTTTAATCTTTTCAGGATTTGCCTCAATTCCACGCTGGCCAACCATGAACCCAAGAAATTTTCCTGCAGACACTCCAAACGCGCATTTTTCTGGATTTAACTTCATTTGATACTTCCTCATCAGATCAAAAGCTTCTCGAAGATCTGAAATGTGGTTATCTTCAACAATGCTTTTCACGAGCATATCGTCGACATAAACTTCCATATTCCTACCGATTTGAGTAGCGAACATTTTGTTGACAAGTCGTTGATAAGTGGCCCCTGCATTTTTAAGACCAAACGGCATTACCTGGTAGCAATATAGTCCTCGATCTGTGATGAAGGCAGTATGCTGGCTATCAGGTGGATGCATCATAATCTGGTTGTAACCAGAATAAGCATCCATAAAGCTGAGGAGAGCATGTCCAGCTGTCGAGTCGACCAACTGGTCGATCCGCGGTGTCGGAAAGCTATCTTTGGGGCACGCTTTGTTCAAATCTGAATAGTCGATACACATCCTCCATTTGCCATTAGCTTTCCGGACGAGAACTACGTTTGCGACCCACTCTGGGTAGTCAACTTCCTTTATGAAATTAGCCGCGAGTAGCTTTTCGACTTCAGTTTTGATTGCCATTTGTCTTTCTGCAGTAAAGGCACGTCGACGCTGATGTACGGGTTTATGCTTCGGGTCAATGTTGAGACGATGTGCGATGACATCAGGATCGATGCCTGGCATATCTTTATGAGACCAAGCAAACACATCCTTGTATTCGGTGAGGAAACTGATCAAATTTTCACGATGGACAGTGGTCAAGGAGGACCCGATGCACACGATCTTAGATGGATCGTCTTCGGTCAGGTGGATCGCCACTGTTTCCTCCCCTGGAGTTCCCGACTTCAGAGCATTTTCTCTCGGATCCAACGAGGTGGTCGAGGGAACACCGGGCGATCCTTGAGTTATTTCCAGGACGGGCGTCGCTTGAGCCTTCTTTCGATCTTGGAGGGCTATCTGGTAACAGGACCGTGCCTCCTGCTGACTTCCTCGTACGACCCCGATGCCATTTGGGGTTGGAAATTTAACACACAGATATGAAGGGTGCAAGGCCGCTCCAACCTTAGTCAAAGACGGCCGCCCCAAAATGGCGTTATATGCTGATTTTCGATCTACGACGAGGAAGTTTATGAAGACGGTGGTCTTCGCCGGACTCTCTCCAAAAGTAACTGGGAGATCGATGCTTCCTTCGGGTGTTACTACCTCTCCTCCAAAACCGACGAGGGGGGTCGACACTGGCTTGAGGAGGCTTCTGGAAAGTGCCATTTTGTTGAAAGCCTCCAGGTACAGAATGTCGGCTGAGCTACCTGTATCCGCCATAATCCGATGAGTCAGATAATTTGATACCTTCAATGTGACTACGATAGAATCTTCATGAGGGAAGTGGATTCCCGCTGCATCCTCGAGGGCGAAAGAAATTGAAGGATGGCTCGCTTTTGATGAGCTGGACGTCTGTTCCAGCCAATAAATTTGCTGGGGTTCTTTGGACGCCTTTCGAGCGTATGCCTTTCTTGAAGCTTGAGAGTCCCCCCCACAAGCTGGTCCTCCGACGATAGTGCGAATTTCTCCAGTGGGCTCAGCGTCCTCTTGATCGGTTTGATGATGAGATGGTTCCTTCTGGCGAGATGAGGTCTTCGCCCTTTCTGGTGATCGATTTTTACGAGCAACATAATCTTGGAGATGGCCTTTTCGAATAAGGGCTTCGATATGGTCTCGTAGAGAGATACAGTCCTGGGTCCTATGCCCGTGATCTTTGTGAAAGTAACAGAACTTGCTCTTATCCCTCTTCTCGGGATCGGATTTGATCTTTGCGGGCCACTTCACATATGGCTTGTGTTTAATCTCCATTAGAACCTTTTCAGGGGACCGATTAAGAGGAGTGTAATTATGATATTTACCAGAGTAAGGCTTCCTGGGAGAACGATCGCGCTGATCACGACGGTATTTCTTATCTGTAGAAGAAGTTCCTTCTGGCTTGCGTTTCTTACTTTGTACTCCATGGCGTGTCAATGCGACTTCTTCCGCATTGATATATTTCTGAGCTTTGGCTTGGAATTCCGCCATAGTTTTCGGCGGGCTTTTATCTAAGGCAAACCTGAATTTCTCGTTTGTTATTCCAGCGATGAGGGCTGTGAGACCCTTTTCTTCAGTGTAACTCTCGGTTTGAACGGCTTCAGCAGTGAACCGTACTGTGAACTCTTTTATTGTCTCCCCATGTTGCTGTTTCAGATTCATCAGATGGGAGGCCGGCTTCTTAATGCGAATACTTCCCATGAATTGAGAAAGAAATATTTCCGATAATTGAGAAAAGGAACTGATGGAACGAGGCTTTAACCCCCGAAACCACGTACGAGCCGCTTCTTTCAATGTAAGGGGAAAAGCCCTACACATGATTTCTGAACCATGTCCCTCCAACTCCATGAGGGACCTGTATGTTTCTAAATGTTCCAGAGGATCGCCAATGCCTGTATACGGAGCGATAACAGGCGCTCGATACTTTCTGGGCAACGGGGCTTCCATGACCTCGCTAGTGAAGGGAGATTCAGATTGGTGTATCGCCGCCGTAACGGCAGATGGTCGATTTGCCTGGTATCGCTGTTCCATGACATCAAAACGATCTTGGATTCTCTTGAGATCTCCTTCCCATGGTAGGGTATAGCTAGATGTTTCGGCGGTGGAGCCTTGCGGTTGAGGTTGTCGAGACGAACTGGAATGTATGGAATGTGGAGACAGTACAGGGGGATGGCCGCCGAGTGGCGGGGCCTGTGGTTCGTCCATAGAATGTCTGGAGGCTACCGGTATGGGTTGTGGTGGTAATCCTCCGGAGGGTTGTTTTTGCGGTTCAGGGAAGTGTTGATCTAGCCGACTTGACAGTGCCTGAACTCCGGCATTTAGGGTTAGGAGAGTGTTCCCGAGGAAACGCAAGACATCATCTTGATTTCCAGAGGCCTCCAATAATGGGTTCGTTGATGGCATATTTTGGGCTCCTTGAGGGATATCGGTCGGAACGGGTGGGAGGGCAGGTACGGATTCCGTCTCATCAGGTGGAGGTGGTGCCTGCCTCGAAGCTGAAGGATGAACCGCCTTTTTAGGAGGCATCAGTGAAGGATTTTAATCGGTGGTTAACACGATTGATTTTGACGATCAAGTCGTTCCCACAGACGGCGCCAAACTGTTAATGTCAGATTCTGTAACGAGATCCTCCGGCTTTGCTCCTTCACTCCATCAGGGATTTCGCCACCAGACCTGAAGCAAGACAGCAAATAAGGGTGGCTGAGGCTCAGCCGTTAGCCCTCCGATGCTTAAGTTAGGCCACAATAAGAAGAGAAGCCAAGCAAAACGGAACCAAGATTGAATGAAGTGTGCGTACCTTTCTCCTCATGGAGTCACTCCCTTATATAGATCTGAGGCTAGCCAATTTTGTTACATAAGATATCGAAATCCCGATGATATCGCGTACGATACTGAAATCTCGCTGATTTCGGAGGACAAGATCCTTATCCTCAAAGATAGTATCTATCCTAATAACTCCTTCCGGCAATCACGTTTCTTGATAGCAATCTGAGATTCGGAACCACCAGAGAAGATAAGCCCAAAGACCAACCTATACGGGCTGTTGATCGACATGGTAATAGCGCTGATTGCTCATAGTTGGAGTCATAGCTACCGAAAAGGAAGGAGACGCCGAAAGGAAGAAGACCATCCGAACCAAAAGACTCAGGACTACTCTGATGTCGGGAGCTGCTCGTGTCAGGGGTGCTCGCTTCCGTGAACTGCGACCCCTCCTGACGAGCCCGAGCAGAGCTGCTCGCACCCTATAGATGCGACCTCTTCTGAAGAGCACGAGCCGAACTGCTCGCATCAGGGATGCGCGACCCCTTCTGAAGAGCACGAGCCGAACTGCTCGCATCAGGGATGCGCGACCCCTTCTGAGGAGCACGAGCCGAGCTGCTCGCATCAGGGATGCGCGACCCCTTCTGAGGAGCACGAGCCGAGCTGCTCGCATCCAGGAGACGCGATCCCTTTTCGCGAGTACGACCTGGACTCCTCGCATTCATATGGTCACGACCCTTCACTTCTTGTCAGATTGTATTAGCCTACAACAGCCAGCCGGTACTCTGGCGTTATTGGATTCAGAGGAGTCAGGGGTTTCATCTCCCAGAGGAACAATCTCTTCGTCAGAGATTTCCGCCATTATAAAAAGGGGATGGAAGATGAAATGAATGAGAGAAAAGAAAAAAGGGTACCTCCGTAAAGAGGTTTTTCACTCCAGAATAGAGAAGGAAGAAGAAGAAGAAAACTCTGCAGCAATGGAATTCGGAAATGAAGGAATTTCTCTAAGTCCGATATTTATACACAATCATTCCGCTTGATTTGCTGGACACGCGGCAGATTCTCATCCGGCACGTCAGACGAACGGACGTCAGCATTAAATACGGAAACACGTGGCACCTGACGCTTCATCTCTGGCGGCAGAGAAAGCTGCGCAAAAGCTGGTCATCATAAATGCGGAAGCACGATAAGTGAATCATGCGCGATTGTCTCCCAGAACCCAGCTGTCAACACTAGCAAACCCTTGGCATAGTTCTTCAATACCAAGGGTTTGGGGGGCTTCTGTTGTAGGCTAATACAATCTGACAAGAAGTGAAGGGTCGTGACCATATGAATGCGAGGAGTCCAGGTCGTACTCGCGAAAAGGGATCGCGTCTCCTGGATGCGAGCAGCTCGGCTCGTGCTCCTCAGAAGGGGTCGCGCATCCCTGATGCGAGCAGCTCGGCTCGTGCTCCTCAGAAGGGGTCGCGCATCCCTGATGCGAGCAGTTCGGCTCGTGCTCTTCAGAAGGGGTCGCGCATCCCTGATGCGAGCAGTTCGGCTCGTGCTCTTCAGAAGAGGTCGCATCTATAGGGTGCGAGCAGCTCTGCTCGGGCTCGTCAGGAGGGGTCGCAATTCACGGAAGCGAGCACCCCTGACACGAGCAGCTCCCGACATCAGAGTAGTCCTGAGTCTTTTGGTTCGGATGGTCTTCTTCCTTTCGGCGTCTCCTTCCTTTTCGGTAGCTATGACTCCAACTATGAGCAATCAGCGCTATTACCATGTCGATCAACAGCCCGTATAGGTTGGTCTTTGGGCTTATCTTCTCTGGTGGTTCCGAATCTCAGATTGCTATCAAGAAACGTGATTGCCGGAAGGAGTTATTAGGATAGATACTATCTTTGAGGATAAGGATCTTGTCCTCCGAAATCAGCGAGATTTCAGTATCGTACGCGATATCATCGGGATTTCGATATCTTATGTAACAAAATTGGCTAGCCTCAGATCTATATAAGGGAGTGACTCCATGAGGAGAAAGGTACGCACACTTCATTCAATCTTGGTTCCGTTTTGCTTGGCTTCTCTTCTTATTGTGGCCTAACTTAAGCATCGGAGGGCTAACGGCTGAGCCCCAGCCACCCTTATTTGCTGTCTTGCTTCAGGTCTGGTGGCGAAATCCCTGATGGAGTGAAGGAGCAAAGCCGGAGGATCTCGTTACAGAATCTGACATTAACAGTGGTTCTATGCTTCCGGGAGCTGGGAGTCTGCCTCCTCCAGGGGTCCAGGAGTGACCCAGTTTTTCTGTGAAGGTAGACACAATCCCGTATTGTGCAGTTTCCTTAGAATAATTTTTAGGGTTTTGCTTCGTTTGACCATTATTTGTGCTCGCAGGTATCCCGGCATTGCGGAAACCGAATTTGAAGGGTGGGATCAACGAGAAGATTGTCAAAGTGTATAAGGTGCCTGTCGGAGATAGGCATATCGAGGCTTGCTTATCTCCTTCGCGACTTGCAGCAGCAGGCCTCATATCCAGAAGAGAAGTTGAAATGACGAAGGCTGGAGAGAAGAGAGGCCTACTGCCCCGTCTGAAGGGCACAGGCTCCAAAAGGCAGAAGAGAACCCCTGCCGAACCGTCTCAATCTTCCATCCGCGCGGGCAGCGATCAGCCTGCCCTTCCCGCGAGCATGGCGGGGGCCCCAGCTGGGCCTACTATTCCTTCACTGGTGGTCGCACCTGGGCCACCAGTGATCAACATTGCAGATAATTCCCCAGATGGGGTGGGGTCCAGCTGCCCCCCAGCTGAAGAGGCTCGAGAGCAGGTAGAGCCGCAAGAGCCGACTCCTGCTCGGGAACTGGTCCCGGCTGCCGAGCAGGGACCTGCTCACGAGTCAATGCCTCCACCTCGCGAGCAGGCCGGGTTGGTCGTTGCCCAACCGTCTGGGAGTGGGACGTACTCTATTCCCCGCCACCTTCATCCTGTATGCAAATTTCTCTTCGAGAACGTCACGCCTCACGCCTTTGGCTCTCTTCCCGAGCCAAGTCCTGAGAACCTTATCCTCGAAGCGGGGATGAGGATGGTTCAGGTAAGATTTCGTCAAGACCTGCTACGATCAGTTATTACATTCCAGAATACTCTTACATTTTTTTATCTCTTTTGCAGGGTTTAGATCTTATTCTGCGAACGAGGCGTGATATTGTTGCCGCCCGTCGCACGATAGAGGAGGCTGAGGGAAAGAGGACTTCCTTGGAAAAGGCAGTTCAAGGAAGAGATCAACTGCTCAAGGCTTGTGAGGCGGTGATCACGAAGAGAGATGAGGAGAAAAAGATCCTCATCGAGAAGATCCAAGTCCTGACCGACAGGTATCAGGCCTTGGACTCAGACTACGTGAAGCTCACGAGTCTGAAGGAGAAAGCAGAGAGAGAGGGAGATCTTCCTGCAGGACAAGATCTCGTTAGAGGAGCAATTCGCGGGGGCCAGGTCGCAGCTCAAGGAGGCCTACGACAATTTGACCAGGGAGCGCACCGCTCTTGCGCAGCTTAAGGACGACTCGATCCACTGGGACGAGGAGAGGGTCGCCCTTGTAAAAATGCTCTCGGAGGAAGGTGCTCGGGCAATTTCCGAGTTCCGGACTTCGCAGCTGTATGACGATGAACGATATGAGTCATACGATGCTGGTCGAGACTTTGCACTAAGAGTAGTGCAACGAATGATCCTATCCTTTGATATGGGGGAATTCGGTCGAGTCGCGACCATCATAGCTGCAGAAGAGCAAGCTGCCGCCGAGAACGAGGTGACTGAAGCCACGCAGGCTGGAGGGGCTCCTGAAATGGGCCCTGAAGTCGAGAGCGTGGCTCCTCCAAGCGATTGATTTCCTTTTATTTTCTTCTCTTGTATCTGCGCTCATGTATATGTAATCATCTAATTATCAATGAAAAGATATTTTTGGAAGTGTTGCTGTTTCGTTGCTGTTCTCCCTTCATCTTTCATTTTTTGCTTGTTAATCTTGAATGGATTCGTCAGAGATGTGACCCTTTAATTCGAGCATGATCTAAGCTGCCCGCGATCAGGATGTGACCCCGATCGCTGCCCTAATTTGAGCACGAGCTGCGGTGCTCGCATTCTGGAGTGCGATCCCTCCTCTCACCAATCGCGAGTAACTAACTCATGAAAAAATGAATTAGACTCAATCCGGGGGTCGTGAGACCATGTCCGCGTTGAGATAGACTGATCTATCGATTGAGATTTTGATTCTACCAAGGGCAGAAGGTTGGTCAAGAGATGGTATTCATTCTCTTCGGGGCTGTTCAGGTCCATGAGAATGGAGAAGCGACCAACTAGTAATGATTTCAGTCCTACCAAAGGTAGGCAATTGGCCAAGAGGATGTGTAAGCACTCTTCAGGGCTATTCCGGTCCATATAAATGGAGTAGCGGCCAAAAGATATCTTTCACTTTATTCATAAAATGTTATGATAAACTACATCGAATCTAGGGGTAGTATCTTAGCAAATGCTCCACGTGCCAAGGGCAACGTACAGGCTTCCCTTGCATGTCTTCAAGATAATAAGTACCGGGTCGCACAACCCTAATAACCCGATACGGGCCTTCCCAATTCGGATCCAATGAACGAACAGGAATTCCAAGATTTTGCCTTAGGACCAAATCTCCGAACTGGAAGGATCTAGGTCGAACCTTCGCATTCCGATAACGAGCAATACGTTGTTGATATGCCGCCACTCGTACTTGGGAAGCATTTCTTCGCTCTTCCAAGAGATCGAGATGAAGTCGGAGATTTTCCTGATTGCTCGCGGGATCATACTGTTCGATCCGATATGAGGGCACTTGAATTTCCACTGGTACTACTGCGTCAACACCAAATGCTAAGGAGAAAGGAGTTTCACCTGTCGATGTACAAGCCGTGGTTCTATAGGCCCATAACACTTCTGGCAGAAGTTCTGGCCACACCCCTTTACATTCACTTAGTCTTTAAATGATGCTTTATAATTTTATTCACTGCCTCGACCTGCCCATTCACCTGAGGATGATATGGAGAAGTGCGGAGATTACGTATCTTCCATTTGTCGCAAAATTCATCGAAGGCTGCGTTGTCGAACTGCGTTCCGTTATCAGTAATTATAGTATGAGGAAGTCCGAAGCGACATATAATATTTCTCCACATAAACTTAGTGGTTTGTTTTTCAGTAATTTTGGCTAATGGTTCTGCCTCGGCCCATTTGGTGAAATAATCAACCGCCACGATCGCGAACCTATTCTGTCCCTTTCCCATAGGTAAGGGCCCGATGATATCGATCCCCCACTGAGCAAAAGGCCAAGGGCTGTCGACTGGGGTCATCCGCTCAGACGGTACACGAGGTATAGGTTGATATCGTTGACACTTGTTGCATTTTTTAGAAAATTCTATGGTGTCTGCTTTCATAGTAGGCTAATAATATCCTTGCCTCATCGCTTTATATGCTAGAGATCGCCCCCTGGGATGATTACCACATGCCCCCTGGTGTACTTCATCTAGAACACGATGTGCATCTTCTGGATGAAGACACCTTAAATAAGGCAAGGAGAAGCTTTTTCGCAACAAGATTCCATCTTGTAAGGTGTACCTGGCAGCTCGAAGTTGAATTTGTCTTGCAACTTTCTTGTCTTCTGGTAGGTATCCATCTCTGAGATAAAGGATGATAGGATCCATCCAGCATGGAGACGATTGTACCGATATAACTTGCTCGGGAGTCACTTGGTCGATACTCAAGTGTTGACGGTGCTCGATGGGGATCGAATGTGATAGTTCTGATTCCGGTGCAGAAGCGAGTTTTGCCAAGGAATCGGCAAGTTGGTTCTGCTCGCGAGGGATATGGAATATTTTATAAGTCTTCAGTTTGGCGAGCAGGATGAGGACACGAGACTTGTATAGGGCCATTCTTTCTTCTTTGGTTTCGAATTCGCCAAGAACTTGGTTGACAATGAGCTGGGAGTCGCTATGAATTATCAAATTCTGGACTGCGAGGACAACGGCTAGCTCGAGGCCAACAATAAGGGCCTCATATTCTGCTTCATTATTGGAGACGCGTGATTTGAAACGTAGAGCGTATTGAAAATGCGACCCATTGGGAGCCACTAAAATCAGGCCCGCTCCACTGCCAGTGGCCCGTGACGACCCGTCCACGAAGAGCGACCAAGGAGGCTGGTCGCTAGTCATGACGCTATCTTCAGAAGAATATGTAAATTCGGCGATGAAGTCAGCCACGGCCTGGCCCTTGACTGCGGTCCTAGGACAGAATGAGATATCATGCTCGCTGATCTCGACCGCCCATTTAGTTAAGCGCTCGGAAGCCTCAGGCTTTTGAAGGACTTGGCGTAGTGGATGATTTGTTGGTACTAAAATAGCATGGGCTTGAAAGTATGGTCGCAGTTTTCGAGCTGCCGTGATTAAGGCTAGGGCCAGTTTCTCCAAATCAGAATACCTAGTTTCTGCATCAACCATTGCTCGACTGATATAATAAACGGGCCTTTGTACCCCGGAATCTTCTCTTATTAAGGTGGCACTAACGGCCGTGGAAGACACAGATAAATAAAGAATGAGTTGCTCATGTGCCACAGGCTTAGATAAAATGGGGGGAGCGCTCATATATTGCTTCAGTTGTTGAAAAGCTTCTTCACATTGAGGTGTCCACTTCCAATCAGACTTGGCCGTTGCACGAAGGAGTTTGAAGAAGGGCAAGCACTTGTCAGATGCTCGCGAGATGAACCTATTCAATGATGCGATGCGACCAGCTAGACGCTGAACGTCCTTCAGGGTCACTGGGGATTTCATCTCTATCAATGCTTTAATCTTTTCGGGATTCGCCTCAATTCCACGTTGGCCAACCATGAACCCAAGAAATTTCCCTGCAGATACTCCAAACGCACATTTTTCTGGATTTAATTTCATCTGATACTTCCTCATCAGATCAAAGGCTTCTCGAAGATCAGGAATGTGGTCATCTTCATCGATGCTTTTCACGAGCATATCGTCAACATATACTTCCATATTCCTACCGATTTGAGCAGCGAATATTTTGTTGACAAGACGTTGATAAGTGGCCCCTGCATTTTTGAGACCGAACGGCATTACCTGGTAGCAATATAGTCCTCGATCTGTGATGAAGGCAGTATGCTGGCCATCAGGTGGATGCATCATAATCTGGTTGTAACCAGAATAAGCATCCATAAAACTGAGGAGAGCATGTCCAGCTGTTGAGTCGACCAACTGGTCGATTCGTGGTGTCGGGAAGCTATGTTTGGGACCTGCTTTGTTTAAGTCTAAATAGTCGACGCACATCCTCCATTTGCCATTAGCTTTCCGGACGAGAACTACGTTTGCGACCCACTGTGGGTAGTCAACTTCTTTTATGAAATTTGCCGCGAGCAGCTTCTCAACTTCAGTTTTGATCGCCATTTGTCTTTCTGCAGTAAAGGCACGTCGACGCTGATGTACGGGTTTATGCTTCGGGTCAATGTTGAGACGATGTACGATGACATCAGGATCGATGCCCGGCATATCTTTATGAGACCAAGCAAACACGTCCTGGTATTCAGTGAGGAAACAAATCAAATCTTCACGGTGGATACGGTTTAAGGAGGAACCGATGTACACGATCTTAGACAGGTCGTCTTCGGTCAAGCGGATCGCCACTGTTTCCTCACCTGGAGTTCCTGATTTCAGAGCATTTTCCCTTGGATCCAACGCGGTGGCGAGAACGTCGGATGAACCTTGGACTATTTCCATGACAGGTGTCGCTTGAGCCTTCTTTCGATCTTGAAGGGCTATCTGGTAACAGGACCGTGCCTCCTGCTGACTTCCTCGCACGACCCTGATGCCATTTGGGGTCGGAAATTTAACACATAAATATGAAGGGTGCAAGGCCGCTCCAACCTTAGTTAGAGACGGTCGCCCCAAGATGGCGTTATATGCTGATTTTCGATCCACGACGAGGAAGTTTACGAAGACGGTGGTCTTCGCTGGACTCTCCCCAAAGGTGACTGGGAGATCGATACTTCCTTCAGGTGTTACCACTTCTCCTCCAAAGCCGACAAGAGGGGTCGATACTGGCTTGAGGAGGTTCCTGGCAAGTGCCATCTTGTCGAAAGCCTCCAAGTAAAGAATATCGGCCGAGCTACCTGTATCCACCATAATTCGATGAGTCAGATAATTTGATACCTTCAGTGTGACTACGATGGAATCTTCATGAGGGAAATGAATTCCCGCTGCATCTTCGAGGGTGAAAGAAATTGGGGGATGGCTAGCCTTCGATGAGTTGGACGTTTGTTCCAGCCAATAGATCTGCTGGGGTTCTTTGGACGCCTTTCGGGCGTATGCCTTTCTTGAAGCTTGAGAGTCACCCCCGCAAGCTGGACCCCCGACGATAGTGCGAATTTCTCCCGTGGGCTCAGCGTCCTCTTAGTCGGTTTGATGATGAGACGGTTCCTTTTGGCGAGATGAGGTCTTTGCCCTTTCTGGTGATCGATTCTTACGAGCAACATAATCCTGGAGATGGCCTTTTCGAATAAGAGCTTCGATATGGTCTCGTAGAGAGATACAGTCCTGGGTCCTATGCCCGTGATCTTTGTGGAAGTAACAGAACTTACTCTTATCTCTCTTCTCGGGATCGGATTTAATCTTTGCAGGCCACTTCACATATGGCTTGTGTTTTATCTCCATTAGAACCTTTTCAGGAGACCGATTAAGAGGAGTGTAATTATGATATTTACCAGAGTAAGGCTTCCTGGGAGAACGATCGCGCTGATCGCGATGGTATTTCTTATCTGTAGAAGTTCCTTCTGGCTTGCGTTTCTTACTTTGTACTCCATGGCGTGTCAATGCGACTTCTTCTGCATTGATATATTTCTGAGCTTTGGCTTGGAATTCCGCCATAGTTTTCGGCGGGCTTTTATCTAAGGCAAACCTGAATTTCTCGCTCGTTATTCCAGCAATGAGGGCTGTGAGACCCTTTTCTTCAGTGTAACCCTCAGTTTGAACGGCTTCGGCAGTGAACCGTACTGTGAACTCTTTTATTGTCTCCCCATGTTGCTGTTTCAGATTCATCAGATGGGAGGCTGGCTTTTTAATGCGAATACTTCCCATGAATTGAGAAAGAAATATCTCCGATAATTGGGAAAAGGAACTGATGGAAAGAGGCTTTAACCCCCGAAACCACGTACGAGCCGCTTCCTTCAATGTAAGGGGAAAAGCCCTACACATGATTTCTGAACCATGTCCCTCCAACTCCATGAGAGACCTATATGTTTCCAGATGTTCCAGAGGATCGCCAATGCCTGTATACGGAGCGATAACAGGCGTTCGATACTTTCTGGGCAACGGGGCTTCCATGACCTCGCTTGTGAAGGGAGATTCAGATTGATGTATTGCCGCCATGACAGCAGATGGCCGATTTGCCTGGTATCTCTGCTCCATGACATAAAAACAATCTTGGATTCTTTTGAGATCTCCTTCCCATGACAAGGTATAGCTAGACGTTTCGGCGGTGGAGCCTTACGGTTGAGGTTGTCGAGACGAACTGGAATGTATAGAATGTGGAGACGGCACAGGAGGATGGCCGCCAAGTGGTGGGACCTATGGTTCATCCATAGAATGTCTGGAAGCAACTGGTATGGGTGGCGGTGGTAACCCTTCGGAGGGTTGTCTTTGCAGTTCAGGGAAGTGCTGATCAAGCCGATTTGACAGTGCCTGAACTCCGGCGTTTAGAGTTAGGAGAGTGTTCCCGAGGAATCGTAGGACATCATCCTAATTTCCAGAGGCCTCCAATAATGGATTTGTTGATGGCATATTTGGGGCTCCTTGAGGGATATCCGTCGGAACAGGTGGGAGGGCAGGTGCGGATTCCGTCTCACCGGGCGGAGGTGGTGCCTGCCTCGAAGTTGAAGGATGAACAGTCTTTTTAGGAGGCATCACCGAAGGATTTTGATCGGTGGTTAACACGATTGATTTTGATGATCAAGTCGTTCCCACAGACGGCGCCAAACTGTTAATGTCAAATTTTGTAACGAGATCCTCCGGCTTTTCTCCTTCACTCCAGCAGGAATTTTCACCACCAGACCTGAAGCAAGACAGCAAATAAGGGTGGCTGGGGTCCAGCCGTTAGCCCTCCGATGCTTAAGTTAGGCCACAGTAAGAAGAGAAGCCAAGTAAACGGGACCAAGATTGAATGATGTGTACGTACCTGCTCTCAATGGAGCCACCCCTTTATATAGATCTGAAGCAATCCAATCTGTTACGTGAGATGTCGAAATCCCGTTGATGTCGCATACGATACTGAGAATTCGCTGATTTCGTGGGATAAGATCCTATCTTTTTAATCAGATCCAACCCAATGACTTATTCCAACAATCACGCCCCTTGATGGTAATCCCTTGAAATCCGGCTGGAAGCCATAGTTGGAGTCATGGCCTCCGAAAAGGAAGGAGACGCCCGTAGTTGGAGTCATGGCCTCCGAAAAGGAAGGAGACGCCCGTAGTTGGAGTCATAGCCTCCGAACTGGTTGTAACCCGCAGGAAAGCTGCTCGCAGGTTAAAATGTGGTCGCGAGTCCAAGTACATATTTTGGATGTAACGTCTTTCAACGACTTGTGAGAAGGTCTGTTCGCGGATCGAGCTTTGCCGTATTTGACTATCGGTTATGAAGACTCGAGACTTGCGAATAGCTGCGCCGTATTTTTCAATCTATGACTCCTGATCAGGTGAGCTCGAGAGTCGAATGGTCGTCCCGCACCTATCAAACATTCGACTCTCGATCAGATAATCTCGAGAGTCGAATGGACGTCCCGCACTTATCCAATATTCGACTCTCGATCATATAATCTCGAGAGCGAGAGCGAAATGGGCATTTCCGCGTGAAATCTTATCTCCATCATTTTGCCTATAACATGAACAAATCTTGCATCTGATCCCAGGTCTTGATAGACCCTGCGGGTAATGACATATACCATTGAAATGCCTTTCTAGTCAGCGTCGACCCAAACAATCGGAGGTAATATTGAGGTACTACGGACAAATTCCCTAGCACCGTCATGAATTGGGTCATATGTTCCTCTGGTGACCCTTTCCCGTCGAATTGTGGGAAGTCGGGATGCTTAAATTCGTCGGGGAACGGGATTTCGTTAACTTCGGACGGATACAGTACCCGATATATATATTTTCCTATCTTCTCCTTTTCTCTTTCCTGACGCATCAGGTTCGCGACTGTCTGGGACAACTCTTCTTTCATGGCATGAGATGATTGCGGCGGTGCACGCTCGAATGCAACATTCCTTGGGTGAATTTGTGGTTCTACAGCTACTGGTTCTCCTGTTGTATCCTGTGACTCTCCCAGTGGTTGTCCAAAGGGAACGGTTGGGCTTCTGACTGCCCCCTGGGCTACTAGAGCCACTAATGCTTCTTTTATTTCTCTGACCTCTCTAGCTGTGTCTTCTTGGACCTGAATGATTTCATCTATTTGCTGTTGGATTGGAGGCAGCTCTGCATCTTGCCCGCTCGCCTCCCTTTCTATGACTTGCACCACTGCAACCTACACTCGCTGTGGTCTAGCCCTGGTCATATTAGTTTCAGTAGAGCATGCCTTCATTGCAGTCTCAGTCAATCCCCGGATAGTGAATTGGTTCGGTGTTTTAACTGGTAGTGTTGTTCCCGTCATTACCGGGAAATCAGCAACGACGAAGGAGAATTCTGGCCTGGGTGACACGGTAGCTCTGATAGCATTGCGGGTTTCATTCCTGCGGACCGGCTTCCACTGTTTCCTCACACTGCTCTGTGTCTTCACTGTTTCTGCTCTAACTGAAGTCACTTGTCTGCTTTCGGCTTTCTTTGGTGATCGGCATCTCTGGAAAAGTTGCCAATCGGCTTCGGGAATCACTGTTTCTGCTGTCACAAGGTGAGGGAAGTAAAATACCCCAGAAGCTAGGAAGACCATAGTGGTTGCCATTTGTATAGTTTTGATGGTTGATTCTTTTCTGTCTTTCTGTCTTTCTGTCTTTCTCTGCACAGTCATATGCACATTAGAACACCCAGCACATTTGAAAGGAGAGAAGATGCGTCCTTACCAATCGCGATATGGCTCAATGACCAACAAAATCATATAAGTACGAATCATATGCATGTCATGTGAGATTTTGAAATTCTTTTAGAAAACTTTTGCTTTAAAGATGAAGGGAAGAACGTTCCCGTTGAGAGTCGCCAGTTTGGCGCCCATAAAGGCGCCGGACATTTCTCCTAGCGGAACTTTCTTATGCATACATCTGTGTTTGTGAACGATTTATCTTAGGATGTTTCTTTACTCAGAGAGAACCAGAGATTCTGGTATTATTCAAGATCCCCAGCAGAGTCGCCAGTTTGTTACAGCTTAGAAAAATTGAAACTGCTCGTCAGCAGTCTTTTTCCTGTGTTTCATTATTCTGGGGGAATTCCGAGTATAGAGACATTCATAGACAATCATAAGCAATCACAAAGTATACACGAGGAAGCACTGCGAGGTGAATTTTATTTCAGAGATTCCGAGATCTTTTACATTCCGGGCTGTGAACTGGTCACGAACCCTTAATTACATCAACGGATGATCACCCTTGATTAGAAGGCGAAAGTAAATGCATGCATATATCATAAATGAATTAAATAAAGCATTAAAAGAGCATAAATATAAATAAAGCACAGTGTTCGCTTCCCCAAGTGTAGGGTTGCGATGTAGTAATAATCTCGATAAGAATGAGGTCGATCCACAGGGAAGGAAGTAAACAATGCAAATTATCCTAATAACTAGAATCTAAAGAGGTTTGTGAAATTGGTTTTGAACATAAAATAGAAAATCTGATAATGAAAAGACAACTAGAGCATCAAGGATCCACTTATAGCTTTCCTTAGATGTATAATTCGCTATGGTTTCTCACTTTCTCAACTAGAATCAATATTAAGATCTATCTAGCCGGATGATAGAGCTGTTAAACCAAACAATCTGTCATATATAAGTTCAATGCATAGGATTCACTCAATGTAGGCTGAGCTGAGCATGCTCAATTGCATAGGTCATTCCCCATTCCAAAAGGTTCAGTTCACAATCATAACCATCCTCAAGTCCTGTCACAAGACAAGGCTAGATCATGATTTGAACTTGATTCAAATCACATGCACAGTCCATACATATTACAGAAATTCAGAAAAGTAGAACTTTGATAGGAAGTCCCCACATGAAGATCATAGTACTAGAGCGCACTCGAATTCCTCGGATCATACAGGTCTAGACTGATGCAAACTAATTAAGAATTTAAGTAATTCTCCCAAACATCCATGAGTCATCATAAGACTAAGAAAAACTACTTAAAGCTTGTATAAACTTCAAACCATAGTTCATAATCATGAAAACCAATCTTAAAACTAATAAAACGAATTAAACAATCTAAGAAAACTCTAAGGTTCACCTCTTAGCTCTAGCTAAGAGATTAGCTAATGAAAAGCATATTAAAAATAAAACTAGAACTAAGAAAAGCAAGAAAAACTAGCTGGAGGAGGCTAGGAAGCCTCCTATGACTTGAACTCCTTGCTCCCCACGTCCTTGGTTTCCCTGGAATAGAAGACAGCACCTCCTTTTATAGTGCAGCAATAGTACAGCAACATAGCAGAATTTGTTTCGCTTGGTACGGCTTAACCAATGGTTGGATTGCCTTCAAAATTGATTTATAACTTCCTTGTAATGTGATCTTCCTCATGGATGATTTAGATTTCCAAGATTATCCTCTGAATGGGCCCACCAATCACATCACCGACCACCTCTCAAAATCGCGCACTTTGGGTACCTTCAGAACCAGTCATCTTGCTTTCAACGCCCCGGAGTGTACAGAGGTCGGATTGATCTCAAATTTTGAACATTGGTAGAAAACTTCATCCTTTACATGATGGATGGATTATATTGTCCAAAACAATCCCAGAATATGGTCCGAAAATTAGAACACTTAGGGCTTTTATAAACTCTGCGCAGTTGGATCTTTCTGGATGGTCCATCTTTCTTCAACCGGTACGATCAAACCACACATCCTTTTGATCTGAAACTTTTGTGGTTATTCATATATGGATGTGGTCTAAAAGATGGTCAAAGTAGATTTTTCATATCCTCAATGATGGGCCACCTGGACCGGCCCAGAGTGGAACAGCAAAATCTGGAACTTTCTGGACAGTTCGTATTGTTTTGGCCACCACGATCAATCCGTAGCTCCGATCGATACAAAACCACTTGGGTTAGTTCGGCGTCGAGTTCCTCTTCGACATGGATGTGTTGGATTTCCAAATATCATTAATATGGGCCCAATAATCTGGTCTAAAAAATCACATACGGGAATACATTGCTGTTTTAGAATCTAGAATCTGAAACTTGCATGGCCGACCGGTCACGACCGGTTGGACAGGGCTGGCCGACTGGTCATGACCGGTCGGACAAGGCTGGCCTTGTTCCAGGGAGTGCATCCGACCGGTCATGACCGGTCGGGCCTTCTTGGCCGACCGGTCTTGACCGGTCGGACCCAATTTAGCTTTTTTTTTTTCTTCTTTCTATTCTTCTCTCCTTCCTCTCTCTTTGCTTTCTTCTTTCTTTGGTCCACCTTGGGCCTTCATCAAAGGCTCCAAATGGCCCCTTTTTGGTCTCTAATTGAGTGAAGTCCGCTCTCATCCCTACAATCACAAAACATGTATTTGATTAGTCTTTAAATCATGAAAATCTTGCATAATGAGTGATGAATTGGGGTTAGAATATGCACAATTAAGAGCTCAACACACCCCCCAACCAGCATTTTGCTAGTCCCGAGCAAAACATGCGTGAAACAAGTTCAATTCTCCAAAAAAACAACTCTCATTCAGAAACTATTCTTCTACGCATCCCAAGACACACAAGTGTAAAAGTCAGAGAAATTAGGTGATAGAGGTTGAAACCTTAAACTCTGAAAACATAATAAGTGTTCATATGAAATCCCCGTTGATTGATTGATAAATAGAAGAACTTGAACAAATTCAACAGAGTGTGCATAGTGAATGTTCATCTCATGATTTTCCAAGATTATCTTCTTCATAGATCAACTAAACTATGAATTTCAAGGTGCACAGAGCAACAACAAGCCTATGACAGGAATTTGTCTTACCGTCCTTCCGACGACTTTCACACTACATCCCATTTCCGGCTTTGGTTACGGGTAGACCATCCCCCGGTTGGTAGTAGGTAGCCCTAATCGGAATTTTCCACCATTTTTCCATCATTCCCAATTTCATCCTTCCTTTTCCTTTTTCTTTTACATTAGATAGGATTTTTAGAAATCCATATCTTTCGTTATTTTCCCATGGACAAGGATGGACAAAGTACCCCGGCTTGGTTCCTCAACACCTCAAATCTAAGTCTAACCAATCCAAAAATCACATAATCCTTTCAAATCATGAAAATCGTGTAATGTGAACTCGGTGTAAAAGTGTTCAAATTTTCTATCAATCATATAAATAGGGGAATTCACATATAAAACCATTATATTAAGAGAAGTTCAAAGCTTGCAACATCACTCACTTCGTATCTCCTCCTCTTATACTCATATCTTCTTGAATGCATAGAAACAACGTTTTCCAAAAGAGTTTTGAATTTTAGAAAAATTGAAAATTTTCTACATAATTGCTCGAAATGTCACAAAAGCTAGTAGATTCATCTAAGGAATCTCACCCCCCAACCAAAATCTTACATTGTCCTCAATGTAATAAGATATGCAATATGCATGACATGAGAGCAATGACATAAACCAAAGGAGAGTGAGAACGAGAGTACCTGAGGTAGCAAATTGATCAATTCTAGCATCTTCCATTGTCTCAATGAGACTTATTCAATCCTAAATGCAGAAAAAAATCCTAACCTACCTACCTACCTTTGATTAGTCCGATCGACTACATGATCAAATTTGAGCAGGATCTTCATGAATTTCAATAGGTTTCTCATGAGGACCATCCAAAGTCCTGCTCGAATGTATACATGGGTGCGTTTCTTCGTGAGGGTCCAATCATAGTGTTCACCACACGCATGTAACGAGGAGATAAGAGCAGCAAAAAGATATCTCCTCAAGTTTTGAATTGGGTTGTAATTGATTAAAAATGGGTCCTCCCAATCAGAATTTTCAATGGGTTGAAGAACCCATGATGGTGGAGAGACATTCATTAAGTATTTTTCAGTTTGGGTTGTCTCCTCCACAAATTCAGAATTGCACGGTGTTTCCACAAATAATGGTAAAGAGTGTAAATCAGTGGAATGGTGTTCTTCAGGCATCGAAACCATGTCTAACAAACTATCCAACTCCTTAAACATCTCATCATCCAGATCATAGGGGTGGGTCATGCATTCTTCTAGAAAATTGAGAGAGTGGGATAAAGGGTCCTCGTTCTCCCTAAGTGATTGAGGAAATTCTATTTCAAGGGTAATGAATTCCTCCTCTATAGAGGGGAGGTCTTCCAAAGAAAAATTTTCAGATTCAGTGGTAAGCACATCATCTAGCATTGGTTGATCTTTTGAAATTTCAGATTGTGCCACCCCATCATCCAAAGAAACAGAATTTTCAACCCAAGGGAGTTCTTTCACAATAGAATCCGACATGTGTTGTTGGTGGAAGGACTCAAAAATATCGACTTCGGCCGTCTCTCTAGCAAGAATATCTTTCGGTGATTCAAAAACATTCGGCCCTTTGGAAGAACAAATCATGGACTCACAATCATCCTTCAAACCCTCATTGTAGGCAATCAAACTATCACTTTCAGATTTTGTAGATTCCTCGGGTTCGTCAACCGTCCTTGAAATCTCTTCATCATTCAAATCGGAATAGCTAAAAGAGATAGTTGATTCACCATAATCGATGGTAATGGTGGGATCACTGAGATCTACATCCCCTAAAAGTTTAGTCATCAAATCGGAAGAGTGTTGGGCTTGGATAGCCTCTATGTTGGGGATTGATTCGGTGTTCCCAATGTCGGGTTCAGGATTTTGAGATGGCGAGAGGTTTTGTATACATTGCTCAGTTATTTCCATAAACTCTCGCAACGTATCCTCAAGAGTTCGTGTCGGTTGTGGATCATGAGAAAGAAACTCTTGAGGATAATTGTTGGCATCCATGGTTGGGTCATGTTCCATTGGACTAGAGGTGTAAGGACTCTCTTGATGAAGACCATACGTGTTATCTGACGAAGACTGATAAGATGGTTGATAGGCATAACCATACAAGTGATCACGCAATGTCTTTACCGGTTGGTCATTACTCCCCTGGTCCTTTTTCTTATTCCTACCTCCAGTTAAACTTGGTGGAACACTCTTGTTATTTTCAACCTAGTAATCACGTAACGTCTTACGTTGGGGGGTAGTGGAGGTTAATTGAATCTCAGAATAATACTTATGCTTAAATTGGTTCCGATCATAAAGAATTTTGATTCCATGGTCTGTCATCTCATCTTCCAAAAGGTATGCATAAGCACCACACTTCCAATCAGCCATAATGAGATTTTAAAGAGTTGGAACTACCCTAATCTAGAAAAAAGAACAAAAAGAAGGGAGATGGAGAGATGTTACCCGTGAAGGTGAGAGCTATGTCAGCAACAATGTCCTACAAAATCAAACAAAAAATTGTTAGTAATCTAAAAAAAAAAAATCAGAAAATCTACTTCTATGAAAACAAAAAAAATCCTACCTAACTACAACTACTCTATAGCTACTAGAACAATTAGAACCATTTAACCTCTTTCCCCGGCAGCGGCGCCAAAAACTTGTTCGCTTCCCCAAGTGTAGGGTTGCGATGTAGTAATAATCTCGGTAAGACTGAGGTCGATCCACAAGGAAGGAAGTAAACAATGCAAATTATCCTAATAACTAGAATCTAAAGAGGTTTGTGAAATTGGTTTTAAACATAAAATAGAAAATCTGATAATGAAAAGATAACTAGAGCATCAAGGATCCACTTATAGCTTTCCTTAGATGTATAATTCGCTATGGTTTCTCACTTTCTCAACTAGAATCAATATTAAGATCTATCTAGCCGGATGATAGAGCTGTTAAACCAAACAATCTGTCATATGTAAGTTCAATGCATAGGATTCACTCAATGTAGGCTGAGCTGAGCATGCTCAATTGCATAGGTCATTCCCCATTCCAAAAGGTTCAGTTCACAATCATAACCATCCTCCAGTCCTGTCACAAGACAAGGCTAGATCATGATTTGAACTTGATTCAAATCACATGCACAGTCCATACATATTACAGAAATTCAGAAAAGTAGAACTTTGATAGGAAGTCCCCACATGAAGATCATAGTACTAGAGCGCACTCCAATTCCTCGGATCATACAGGTCTAGACTGACGCAAACTAATTAAGAATTTAAGTAATTCTCCCAAACATCCATGAGTCATCATAAGACTAAGAAAAACTACTTAAAGCTTGTATAAACTTCAAACCATAGTTCATAATCATGAAAACCAATCTTAAAACCAATAAAACGAATTAAACAATCTAAGAAAACTATAAGGTTCACCTCTTAGCTCTAGCTAAGAGATTAGCTAATGAAAAGCATATTAAAAATAAAACTAGAACTAAGACAAGCAAGAAAAACTAGCTGGAGGAGGCTAGGAAGCCTCCTATGACTTGAACTCCTTGCTCCTCACGTCCTTGGTTTCCCTGGAATAGAAGACAGCACCTCCTTTTATAGTGCAGCAATAGTACAGCAACATAGCAGAATTTGTTTCGCTTGGTACGGCTTAACCAATGGTTGGATTGCCTTCAAAATTGATTTATAGCTTCCTTGTAATGTGATCTTCCTCATAGATGATTTAGATTTCCAAGATTATCCTCTGAATGGGCCCACCAATCACATCACCGACTGCCTCTCAAAATCGCGCACTTTGGGTACCTTCAGAACCAGTCATCTTGCTTTCAACGCCCCGGAGTGTACAGAGGTCGGATTGATCTCAAATTTTGAACATTGGTAGAAAACTTCATCCTTTACATGATGGATGGATTAGATTGTCCAAAACATTCCCAGAATGTGGTCCGAAAATTAGAACACTTAGGGCTTTTATAAACTCTGTGCAGTTGGATCTTTCTGGATGGTCCATCTTTCTTCAACCAGTACGATCAAACCACACATCCTTTTGATCTGAAACTTTTGTGGTTATTCATATATGGATGTGGTATAAAAGATGATCAAAGTAGATTTTTCATATCCTCAATGATGGGACACCTGGACAGGCCCAGAGTGGAACAGCAAAATCTGGAACTTTCTGGACAGTTCGTATTGTTTTGGTCACCACGATCAATCCGTAGCTCTGATCGACACGAAACCACTTGGGTTAGTTCGGTGTCGAGCTCCTCTTCGACATGGATGTGTTGGATTTCCAAATATCACTAAGATGGGCCCAATAATCTGGTCCGAAAAACCACGTACGGGAATACATTGCTGTTTTAGAATCTAGAATATGAAACTTGCATGGCCGACCGGTCACAACCGGTCGGACAGGGCTGGCCGACCGGTCATGACCGGTCGGACAAGGCTGGCCTTGTTCCAGGGAGTGCATCCGACCGGTCATGACCGGTCGGACCTGCTTGGCCGACCGGTCTAGACTGGTCGGACCTAATTTGGCTTTTTTTTTTTCTTCTTTCTATTCTTCTCTCCTTCCTCTCTCTTTGCTTTCTTCTTTCTTTGGTCCACCTTGGGCCTTCATCAAAGGCTCCAAATGGCCCCTTTTTGGTCTCTAATTGAGTGAAGTCCGCTCTCATCCTACAATCACAAAACATGTATTTGATTAGTCTTTAAATCATGAAAATCTTGCATAATGAGTGATGAATTGGGGTTAGAATATGCACAATTAAGAGCTCAACACACAGCATAGACAACACAAAGATTTTTACGTAGAAACCCTTACGGGAGAAAACCACGGCACAAAGTGACAAGATTCCACTATGAATTGCAGTTATACAATAAATGGAATACTAAAGGAATGAAGCTCGGATAGATCGAGCAAGTAGTTTAAATCGTCAGGGATTATAGTCTCGAGTTCATGGTCGCAGAAACCAAGTCTAGGATTTGTTATAGACTAAGCCATCGTTAAGACCAGTTAGATGTCGATCCCATAATCCTCGGGCGTTCCTAGTCGAGTAGCAACTAGGATTTTAACCGAGTCGTATATCTCAGTGTCATGACGCGTCTCTGTGGCCGATATGACTTTCAGGGATACACTTCACGGTGTCCATTTAGTGCAACCAGGGCCAGTGACCATCTCCGATGGGACGGGTGACTTATTAGAAGGCACACCATGTGGTCTTTGTGCAAACAGGGTTTCGACCAAGTCATATATCTCAGTGTCATGACGCATCTCTATGGACGATTCGACTTTCAGAGATACACTACAGGGCGTCCACTTACTGCAACCAAGGCCAGTGACCGTCTCTGATGGGACGGGTGACTTGCTGGAAGGCACTCCATGGGGTCTTTGTGCAAACAGGGTTTCGACCGAGTCGTATATCTCAGTGTCATGACGCGTCTCTATGTACGATATGACTTTCAAAGATACACTCCAAGGCGTCTACTTACTGCAACCAGGGCCAGTGACCGTCTCAGATGGGACGGGTGACTTGCTGGAAGGCACTCCATGGGGTCTTTGTGCAAACAGAGTTTCGACCGAGTCGTATATCTCAGTGTCATGACGCGTCTCTGTGGACGATATGACTTTCAAAGATACACTCCAAGGTGTCCACTTACTGCAACCAGGGCCAGTAACCGTCTCCGATGGGACGGGTGACTTGCTGGAAGGCACTCCATGGGGTCTTTGTGCAAACAGGGTTTCGACCAAGTCGTATATCTCAGTGTCATGACGTGTCTCTATGGACGATATGACTTTCAAAGATACACTCCACGGTGTCCACTTACTGCAACCAGGGCCAGTGACCGTCTCCGATGGGACGGGTGACTTGCTGGAAGGCACTCATTACCTTAGCCACTCAACTGACGGATCCCACCTTGGACAGGACTCAGATCAACTTGTCTTAAAAATGAAGTTGAGACAAAGACGCGAGGTGAATTTTATTCCAGAGATTCCGAGATCTTTTACATTCCGAGCTGTGAACTGGTCACGAACCCTTAATTACATCAACGGATGATCACCCTTGATTAGAAGGCAAAAGTAAATGCATGCATATATCATAAATGAATTAAATAAAGCATTAAAAGAGCATAAATATAAATAAAGCACGGCATAGACAACACAAAGATTTTTACGTGGAAACCCTTACGGGAGAAAACCACGGCACAAAGCGACAAGATTCCACTATGAATTGCAGTTATACAATAAATGGAATACTAAAGGAATGAAGCTCGGATAGATCGAGCAAGTAGTTTAAATCGTCAGGGATTATAGTCTCGAGTTCATGGTCGCAGAAACCAAGTCTAGGATTTGTTATAGACTAAGCCATCGTTAAGACCAGTTAGATGTCGGTCCCATACTCCTCGGGCGTTCCTAGTCGAGTAGCAACTAGGATTTTAACCGAGTCGTATATCTCAGTGTCATGACGCGTCTCTATGGACGATATGACTTTCAGGGATACACTTCACGGTGTCATTTAGTGCAACCAGGGCCAGTGACCATCTCCAATGGGACGGGTGACTTACTGGAAGGCACTCCATGGGGTCTTTGTGCAAACAGGGTTTCGACCAAGTCATATATCTCAGTGTCATGACGCGTCTCTATGGACGATATGACTTTCAGAGATACACTACAGGGCGTGAACTTACTGCAACCAGGGCCAGTGACCGTCTCTGATGGGACGGGTGACTTGCTGGAAGGCACTCCATGGGGTCTTTGTGCAAACAGGGTTTCGACCGAGTCGTATATCTCAGTGTCATGACGCGTCTCTATGGACGATATGACTTTCAAAGATACACTCCAGGGCGTCTACTTACTGCAACCATGGCCAGTGACCGTCTCTGATGGGACGGGTGACTTGCTGGAAGGCACTCCATGGGGTCTTTGTGCAAACAGGGTTTCGACCGAGTCGTATATCTCAGTGTCATGACACGTCTCTATGGACGATATGACTTTCAGGGATACACTTCACGGTGTCCACTTACTGCAACCAGGGCCAGTGACCATCTTCGATGGGACGGGTGACTTGCTGGAAGGCACTCCATGGGGTCTTTGTGCAAACAGGGTTTCGACCGAGTCGTATATCTCAGTGTCATGACGCGTCTCTATGGACGATATGACTTTCAAAGATACACTCCAGGGCGTCTACTTACTGCAACCAGGGCCAGTGACCGTCTCTGATGGGACGGGTGACTTGCTGGAAGGCACTCCATGGGGTCTTTGTGCAAACAGGGTTTCGACCGAGTCGTATATCTCAGTGTCATAACGCGTCTCTATAGACGATATGACTTTCAGGGATACACTTCACGGTGTCCACTTACTGCAACCAGGGCCAGTGACTGTCTTCGATGGGACGGGTGACTTGCTGGAAGGCACTCCATGGGGTCTTTGTGCAAACAGGGTTTCTACCGAGTCGTTTATCTCTGTGTCATGACGCGTCTCTATGGACGATATGACTTTCAGGGACACACTCCAGGGTGTCCACTTTCTGCAACCAGGGCCAGTGACAGTCTCTGATGGGACGGGTGACTTGCTGGAAGGCACTCCATGGGGTCTTTGTACAAACAGGGTTTCGACCGAGTCGTATATCTCAGTGTCATGACGCGTCTCTGTGGACGATATGACTTTCAAAGATACATTCCAAGGCATCCACTTACTGCAACCAGGGCCTGTGACCGTCTCCGATGGGACGGGTGACTTGCTGGAAGGCACTCCATGGGGTCTTTGTGCAAACAGGGTTTCGACCAAGTCGTATATCTCAGTGTCATGACGTGTCTCTATGGACGATATGACTTTCAAAGATACACTCCACGGTGTCCACTTACTGCAACCAGGGCCAGTGACCGTCTCCGATGGGACGGGTGACTTGCTGGAAGGCACTCATTACCTTAGCCACTCAACTGACGGATCCCGCCTTGGACAGGACTCACATCAACTGGTCTTAATAATGAAGTTAAGACAGAGACGCGAGGTGAATTTTATTCCAAATATTCCGAGATCTTTTACATTCCGGGCTGTGAACTGGTCACGAACCCTTAATTACATCAACGGATGATCACCCTTGATTAGAAGGCAAAAGTAAATGCATGCATATATCATAAATGAATTAAATAAAGCATTAAAAGAGCATAAATATAAATAAAGCACAGCATAGACAACACAAAGATTTTTACGTGGAAACCCTTACGGGAGAAAACCACGGCACAAAGCGACAAGATTCCACTATGAATTGCAGTTATACAATAAATGGAATACTAAAGGAATGAAGCTCGGATAGATCGAGCAAGTAGTTTAAATCGTCAGGGATTATAGTCTCGAGTTCATGGTCGCAGAAACTAAGTCTAGGATTTGTTATAGACTAAGCCATCGTTAAGACCAGTTAGATGTCGGTCCCATACTCCTCGGGCGTTCCTAGTCGAGTAGCAACTAGGATTTTATCCGAGTCATATATCTCAGTGTCATGACGGGTCTCTATGGATGATATGACTTTCAGGGATACACTTCACGGTGTCCATTTAGTGCAACCAGGGCCAGTGACCGTCTCCGATGGGACGGGTGACTTACTGGAAGGCACTCCATGGGGTCTTTGTGCAAACAGGGTTTGGACCAAGTCATATATCTCAGTGTCATGACGCGTCTCTATGGACGATATGACTTTCAGAGATACACTACAGGGCGTGCACTTACTGCAACCAGGGCCAGTGACCGTCTCTGATGGGACGGGTGACTTGTTGGAAGGCACTCCATGGGGTCTTTGTGCAAACAGGGTTTCGACCGAGTCGTATATCTTAGTGTCATGACGCGTCTCTATGTACGATATGACTTTCAAAGATACACTCCAGGGCGTCTACTTACTGCAACCAGGGCCAGTGACCGTCTCTGATGGGACGGGTGACTTGCTGGAAGGCACTCCATGGGGTCTTTGTGCAAACAGGGTTTCGACCGAGTCGTATATCTCAGTGTCATGACGCGTCTCTATGGACGATATGACTTTCAGGGATACACTTCACGGTGTCCACTTACTACAACCAGGGCCAGTGACCATCTCCGATGGGACGGGTGACTTGCTGGAAGGCACTCCATGGGGTCTTTGTGCAAACAGGGTTTCGACCGAGTCGTATATCTCAGTGTCATGACGCGTCTCTATGGACGATATGACTTTCTAGGGATACACTCCAGGGTGCCCACTTTCTGCAATCAGGGCCAGTGACAGTCTCTGATGGGACGGGTGACTTGCTGGAAGGCACTCCATGGGGTCTTTGTGCAAACAGGGTTTCGACCAAGTCATATATCTCAGTGTCATGACGCATCTCTGTGGACGATATGACTTTCAAAGATACACTCCACGGTGTCCGCTTACTGCAACCAGGGCCAGTGACCGTCTCCGATGGGATGGGTGACTTGCTGGAAGGCACTCATTACCTTAGCCACTCAACTGACGGATCCCGCCTTGGACAGGACTCACATCAACTGGTCTTAACAATGAAGTATTTCAGACGTTTAGAACTCTTTGGTTATGATTTTTGATGATAACCATAGTCCCCTTTGATTTAGTTTCGTAACTCGATCCGAGATGAAATAAATTCATGCAATGGATGCAAATGAGTACAGTACAAAGTAACTATGCTTCATGCATGCTCAAGAGAAGATTCGCATTTATGCTAGATGTTAAGTGTATCAGACAAATTATGCATTTGCTCTAATCAACCCGCTTCGTATATATCTTTATGTCATCGATATTTTGCCCTCGCGTCTTTGCGATCGTGATTGATTTCACTTGGCATTTGTAGGTATTTGGGCCATCAGGGCACTTCCCAAGGCCTGTTTACGATCTGATCCGAGGATTTGGTGAATACCTGTCACGATCGTCTTTGGATAGGGGTGGATTATGTCCACGAGGGTCGCAGTGCGATCGCATTTCGATTTGTTTAGTGTAAGTCGATTTCTGAGCCAACAGGGCACTTCCTAGGGCTAAAACCGACTAAGTAGTGGTCCTGTTTATGGTCTGATCAAAGTTTCTCGGAGATCCTGAGATCAGGTAATCTCGTTGTAATGCATGATTATAGTGTATCATGTTATGGCGGAGAGAAGTCTCCCTCTCGGGTTCGGTCAAATTCCGCTCGATTCCTCTCGATTTCGGCCATTTCCGGCTCTTTCGGAAGGGTTTCTGAGGTTTGCAATATTGGCTAAGTGTAGGCCTTTTTGATCAAATTACTGATTTGGCCCACTTAACATCGATCGTTGGTGAATCCAGTCCGGGGGATGGATAGAGGTCATTGATGTGTGTCTAGGAGTGCTGACACGATCGGAAGGTGGGCCACATCACAGAAGGCCCCACCTCCCCATCAGCGTCCAGGCGCATCTCTCATGGGGTGTGGGTGCATGTGATCTTCAGTTGGGTGCATGTGATCCCATCCCAAGCGCATGTGAGAGAAAAGTGAGGAGAGAAAGGGAATGGAAGGGAGGTAAGCGCATGTGCCTGCCTCTTGGGCGCACTTGTGCGCATGTGGCTTGCCACAAATGCATGTGAGGAGAGAGAGAAAGGTTATCAAGTGCATGTGACACTACACATGCGCCCAACATCCCAGCCATGGCGCATATCCCATGGGACTTAGGGGTTTTTGCATTTTTCCTCCCCAAAACTCAAATGGGTGAGCGCATGTCACTATGTGACTTGGAGGATTTTGCTCCGATGGGAGAAATCCCTTTCCGGTGAGGGCATCCGGCGAAGGGATGGGCGCATGTCCCTTTCACGGTGAGGATTCCAGTGAGGAATTTTTACCTCTGCAAGAAGAGTGCTCTGGGAGTGATGATCTCGTCCCTGTCTCATCAAGTAGAGGGGTATTTATAGCATGTTAATCGGGTATCGGGTACCGGGCGCATGTTGTTTGCAAAAGGGAGAGCATGCGCATGCATTTGGAGAGAGGAGTCATGCGCATGTGATGGGAATCATGCGCATGTCACCATGCATCAGGCGCATGTGGCTTGGTGTGGGCGCATGTGCCCTTGGTATGGGCGCATGTGGCCTCTGTGTTTGCCGCATGTGGCCCCACTTAGAATATTTTCATGATTTTTTTATATTTTTATTTTATTTAGAATATTGAAAGGGGAGAGAGAGAGCTCTCATGCGCATGTGGTGAGAGGGCAAATGCATGTCTCCTCATGTCATCCGCATGTGGAGAGAGAGTGAACAAATGCATGTGGAGAGAGAGTGAACGAATGCATGTGGAGAGAGAAACGAATGCATGTGGAGAGAGAGTGAACGAATGCATGTGGAGAGAGAAACGAATGCATGTGGAGAGAGAGTGAACGAATGCATGTGGAGAAAGAGTGAACGAATGTATGTTCCATCCCTTAGAATATTTCAGGTTTTGGGCTCCAACGGGCGACCTTCAAAGGGGGGCTACCTTTTCAGATACCAAAGTCACTGACGCCAAGCCGCTTTTAGGCCATAATCGACCTCCTAAATGAACGAGGTGGGGTACCGATGGTCATCTGCTGTAAATTTTGGTAGTTCTTTCCCAATTTGGACCCTCCTGATCAGTTCTTTGCATAGGAATATTGTTCCGGGAAGCGGGCACATGGAAATATGCACCGCAAGGACTTCAAACTTGCTACTTAAGATTTTTTGGGCATTCCAGATCATTTGGCTGCCATCTGCATGTCTAATTCCAGGCCTGAAATGGTACCTGTAAGCTTTCGGGCATTTTGGGTTAGCTCCAAACGGTGGTAGAACGCGTTTCGGTGCGCGCAGGTAAAAGTGTACATTGTATGACATTCGAATTTAGAACTTAAGGGTTTCTGAACATTTTAGATCATTTGGCGGCCATCTGCGTGTCCAATTCCTTTCAAAAATAGCATTTATAGGCTTCCGGGCTCCTACAGTCGGATACGATCAGTGCAAAACGCATTTGGGAGCATGTGGGTAAAGATATGCATCGCGCGACTTCGAAACTTGCAGGTCAAGGGTTTTAGGGTATTCGAATCATTTGACGGTAATCCACATGTCTTATTTTGCCCTGAAATAGAATTTGTAGGTTTCGGTCACGATCGCGCATGTTTGGGTTGCACTAGCGTTTTCTGAGTATTTCGAGTCTCGAAATCGGTCCAAATCATCGTAGATGGATCGCTGAATACTATTTTATAATGGGTACAAATTTGAGCCCCAACAAGTTCCCCCCCGGTGCGCTCGATGGATGCTTACGTCAGGCCAGTGCGGTGCACCGGTCCCCAGGCTCAATGTATAAATACCGGACTCACTGAGTCATTTGGTCATTTCTGAATCAAGAAAACCAAAATTCTAAGAGGTGAGAGAGCTCCTCATGAGGGAGTAGGCGCATGTGCTCTTCCCATGGGCGCATGTGCCCCTCCAACTGATAATGGGCATATAGGATCTTGCTCCACGCGCATGTCATTGGCTCCATGCGCATGTAAAGATAGCTTAGGCGCACGTTTCTTGCCCCAAGCGCATGTAGTAGTGCACCTTTCATAAGTGGAAGGAAATTCACAAAATGGGCGCATGTGAGAGGTGATCAGGCGCATTTGAGAGTCCACAAGCGCTTGGGGCATCTCCTTGGGCGCATCTGGTTACACTACTTAGTGAAATAATGGAATTTTGGCCCCAGCACCTGCCTTCGGTGAAAAAGTGGTATATCTGGCTCTATTCTCAGCCAAACTCGATGCCGTTTGTGGCTATCTCACTCAACGCTTGAATACAATTGGGACTTACTGCTTGGGCCCCATAATATGTTGCTTATGCTGGTCTTTGATGGCTTGCAATTGCTCCCTTAAGCGGTTCTACTATGTGCACTTCCAAACGGGTGCTTATGCATCATTTGGGGTTAGTGCGAATTTGTACACACTCCGAGTGTACATGTAGGGCTACTACTGTATTTGCTGCGCTATGATATGTGCGTGCTTGCTTGTCGGATGTGCGCTCGAATTCCACTATTTCCATATTGTTGTGGGTCATGACTTTATGCATGTATTTACTGACGTATTTTGTGTGTGAAATCCGTGCTTGAATGATGCGGTGCTTACCTTATTGCGTTGCCTGTTGCATGCGCTGGTCTTCTGTTTGATGCACTTTTGTTTGCGTGTTGCAGTGAATCATGGCGACAGCAGCAGGATCTTCCAGTGAAGCTTCCAAATCGCAAGTCTTCGGCTCTTCGTCTGTACGACACGGTAAGAAGAGGGTGACTGAAGATATTGCTAACCTGTCTTCGGTAGGGTGTCATTCGCAATCCTTTGAGACAATCGAATCCGAAGTGAAGGATTTCTCTGATCGAATTAAGCAGCTCTCCCATAAAGTATTACTGTGTATCTATGTGGATAAAACCACATCTGAGCCTCCGACGCAAGGGACTGAAGAGGAATGATCTGCCTGGTATTGTCAGTTCACTGATGCTGCTAATGTTGTTGAGGCAGGTCCTTCTAGGGTGCACGGCCGACATTCCGAGGATGATCAGGAAGATCGAAAGAAGAAGAGTCGAAATCGAGGTAAGAAGCTGGCTAAGGAAGTTGACCAAGCGGCGCAATCGCCACAGCTCGTTGATCCGAAGAATGAGCGGATGAAGATCGGCTGGAATAGAAACAAGATCATTACGACATGCGGTTTTTCCATCGTCAACCCTTATACCTGACCGAGTCATCTTGCATGAAAAATCTCTTACGAGGCACAGGCCGTTCCCGAGCATCGAACCATCCAACGTTCAAGGCCCTCTTCAGTTCTATGGAGTCGAGAGGTGGACATCTGCCCCCGAGCAGTTGTTCACTACCATACTGGTCGACGATGGGAGAGAATAGCGGGTAGGTTCCTCGAGAGAAATGGTTTTCCTTGCGCCTACTTGTGATCCTCACACTCCTTCTCCGGTCCATTATTTTGAGACAGTGCAGCAAAGGTTTCGACACCTGGACAAGGCGACAATGTGGGCGACGAAGAGCTTTCGTACGCGGGGTCGTTTGAACGAGCGAGTTGGTTATGAGCCATGGGCAAAAGAGATTTTGATCCGACATGAGAGGATTTTAAAACAAGTCGGCCTGTATCAGGCTATCGATGCGACTTCTGAACATTTCTCTCAAGATCCAACAATTCTTCGACGCTTCTTGAACTACTGGTCTTCCGTTACCAATTCATTCCACTTTCCATATGGAGAGATGAGCATAACTTTATGGGATCTCCGGATGATGGCTGGGTTGTCTGTGATAGGAGAATATTACTAGGAATACGTCCCAACTGATGAAGAGGTGTCTTCGTTTCGGCTCAAAAGTCCTCGAGATGCATATCATTCAAAGGCTTGTCTAGAGTTGTTTGCTGAGTTGTCGCAGTTCGACAATATTACAAAAATTCACTATGACGACTGGTTGATCTACTTCAGCCAGAGGATGAAGTAATACTTCTTTCGATGCCTTCTTTTATACTTTATGCTCTGCATACTTTAATTTCTTTGTTTCTGACATGGGCACTTCTTTCTCCTCGCAGCATTAATTACGAAGAGTATGAGATCTTACCCGAAGACCAGGCTTTAATTAAGGAACGTTTTGAACAAAAGTTTCGCAATCCGAATGAGCTTACACCGTCTTGTAAACTGGCAGGATTCTTAGCATACTGGTTGTCGGCAGTTATGTTGCCTAGATCCAAGAGTGCTGATGGTGTCAGGGTTTCTTGCTTCGTCGTGGCGGGAGCTCTTGCAAATGGTCATCAATTTTCTCTAGCACACCCCGTGTTATGTAGTTTATATAGGGCTTTTGGCAATATTGCGAGTAACAAAGACCAACCCTGGCGAGGGATGAACACAGCTTATTGCCCATGGCATTTCTTCTGCGGATGGTTGGGCATATATTTCCCGTGGACATACAGAGTGGATCTCTTCCAGTATCTCCATGCTGATCACGCACCTCTTTATCGCTATAGAAAACTTAACATGATAACGCAGTCGTCTGATTGGATAGCTTCCAAAATTGGCAGTTGGGCGAAGATTTGCTTCTACCACTTTCCTGTTTCTGATGTCGGGGAAGATCGAGAAGTCGTTGATGATGAACATTCTGTGGATGCCACTGACCGGGAATTTCTGGTGTCTATTCGTACTGCCTCACTTCCACTGCGCGAAGGAATAGAGTTCTGGCGAGAACCTTATTACCCTAGTCGGTTTGCCAGGCAATTTGGGTACGATCAGGGTGTTCCGATGACGTTACCAGATGTAACTAAAGTAGAGAGGGCGTATGGTATAGGTCCTGCTCACTGGGAGTGGATATGGCATCAACTTTTGATGACGCGAACAGCCGCGAGGTTCATGCTTCCCGGCCTCTATCGGAAGACTAGCGGTCCTTATAGTTGGCTGAGATGGTGGGTGCATCAGTATGATCTAGTCCGAAACAACAGCTCTGTTGATGATCCACTCTACATTCCTCCTCCAGGGTTGACAGAGGTCCTCGCTGACGGATTAGGTTATTATAGAGAGCAGGCTGAAGCGTATTTATCGTCGAGCATTGAGCATAAGATCTCCCTGAGTGTGTTAATTGATCATCGTAAGGAGGATACCGCGTTGGATGGCTGGCATATTTTCAGAATACCGTTAGCAAAATGGTCTCAAGAAGCCGGGTTCACACGTCTTCTGGTGGTTAAAGGTGATAAGGGTGCCAGTCGATTAATTAATGAAGATGACCCAACGATGACTGGGCCGGCGAATGAAATATCGGGCCATGCCGGTGTGAGAGAGCAGGCTGAACCGATTGGAGAGGATAATCTGCAAGGGTCCACTATGCCAGGGAATGACACGATTGTGTCTATGGCCCCTAGTGCTTCCAGTGTTGAGGGTATGGTGAAGTCACCAGCGGTAACTAAAATGATCGATACTGATAGCGACACTACTGAACTTCTGGATGTGACCTCGACACCACTGACCGAGACTATTTAGCCATTCCCTGATGCGACGATACATACTGCAAATTCCTCCGAACCTGTCGTCGACCCATCTTTCGGTATAGTTCTTTCATAGTTCCTTAGTGTATTCTTTTTGTATACTTGTCATTTCATTACATACTCGCTCTGTTCCTTTTGTTGCAGATACTGTCTGTTTTGAGGCGGCTGCCCATGAAGCATTCGACGTTCCTTGTTTCGATCGTTTAGATTGTTTCGGACAGAGCGTACTGAGGGGTCTACTATCCAACATTTCAAAGGCATTGGCTGAGCCAAGCGAGTGACATACACTAGGAGCAGGGATGAAGGCATTGGAAGCTTGTGCAGGAGTAATCGGGCCTGATGTATCCAAAATAGTCTGTCGCATTTCTTCTTTCGAGGATTCTGTTGCGCAGGTTATTATGACTGAACAGATTGAACCTGACCCTATTGCCGAAGAGAAATGGCAAGTGTTGTCTTCTTTGCGGCCTGTCATAGAGCAGCGAGAACATTCAACGGTTAATGCTAGAACAACCTTAGAAGATAGTGAGACTCAACGTCGCGGGTGTATTAATCATCTTGCTGATGTCAAATCTGAGATCGCGCGGCTACAAGCGGAAGAAACGGTCATAAATCTTGAGGTTGCCCGCCTTGATCTTGTCGTTAATCAGAACCGTGCCGAGGTCACACAACTCGAGAGTGAAGGAGAGGCGGCACGCAAGTAAATGAAAGATTTAGAAATCGAACTTCGTGATATTCTGAATCCTGCACTGACGCTAACGGAGGCAAAGGCTACCATGGAGGTAACACGAAAAGATGTGATGAAGTTCATAACAGGGTGTCTGGAGAAGCTGTAATTCTGTTCTTTTGCTTTTACGGTCATTGTCAGACAAAAATAGTATTAGACAGCTGTCCTGAATAGCTAACTGTCACTTGTACCCGATGTAATCGACATCAGAACTTGTTAACTGCATGCTTCATGATCTAAAATAATGACAATGATTCTTTTGCTAAACCACTACTTGGTGTTGTGTGTTTGAGACTAGTATGCATAAAATAATGTATTATGTGTGAATTTAATGTAAACTGAGTATATCAAAGCATAAAAAATGGAAAAAACCGATAGGAATAATACTTCCCTTTTTACTTAACCTGCGTACCCTTGGGTCATCGCTTTCGAGAGACGTTCGTGTCATAAGCTCGAAACTTTCTTTTAGCTCCGTGTTTTTGGGTTTATCTGTCATCCTACCTGGCCTGCCCCTAGTCATTTCTTTCTGCAGACTTGAGATTTTGATAATATATTAGGGCTTGCCCCCAGTGCTTCTGGCTCGTCACTTTGTAAGACCACTTCATTCTAGTGAGACAAATCTTGTGCTTTAGGAATCCGTGCCGAATACTCGTCTGATCATAATCTTTAATTGCATATTCTTGTCGCAGAGTTCTTCATAAGAGGAAGTTGTCGATATGTTCAAGGTGAAGTGATACATAATAGAATGCCCTAATCATCTTCATATAAGGCCTTATGTATACATATGTATGCAGGAGATTCCCAACCGTGACTTATCTTCATATACAGTAGAAGAATAATGCGATAATGATGGGAGATCCATGACATAGTACGAAAGCTGGATATAGATAACGATGTTCCGATTATCTTCATATAAAACGTTGTGCAAAAGTATAAGAGATTGATAATAATAGAGTATCCCGGCCATCTTCATGTAAAACCACATATACATATATATGAGAATCCATCAATTCTGAAGTATTTTCCTATTAAGCAGAGGAATGCCAAAATACCTGGATACTTAATATGAGAACCTGTGACAAAGATACCATAATATGGGGATGTTGTGATTCGCGTAGACTTTCTATAAGATATTCTCTCCTGATTCGACCGGTCTGATGAGGATATAATAAGTCGATTGATGATTCGTGGAGTTGATTCTTTAATATTCTTCGACTATGGTACCTGTCATAAAGAAGAGCTCTACAAACATTTTATATTCATATGCACAACAGTATGATGTGAGTGAACATGTAAACAAGTATGAAGCACAGCATACAGATGAAGTAAATGTATGAGTGAACATAAGTATATTCCTATCTACTTTATAAACTGCCAGGACTATTTGTAAACGTTCACGATTATTGAAGTTTAGGAAATGGAGTTCTTCGAGCGAAGTTCTTCCTAAGCGATATCTGCTGGAACCGTACTGGCCGGGGTTTTATCAGACTCTCCCATTTTCAAACTGACTACGCCTTGGTTTATCATCTTTTGTATCTTTCCTTTTAGGACGAAGCATTGCTCAGTTTTATGGCCTATGCATCTGTGATATTCGCAATAGTTGGGATCATCCACGCGTCCTACTTCTGCTGGTCGAACAGACTTTGGGAGTCGCAATTTTCTTTCTTCGATTAGTCGCTCCATAATTGGGACAAGGTCTTTGATGTCAAATGTGTATGGTCCGTTCTTTTCATCTCACTCACTGATTGTCATGTGCCGTGACTTCTGAGGTTCTTTGCCCTTGTCTTGTGTCCTCATTACACTGGTCTCTGCCTCGTGTCCTGGATTCGGTCGTTTTCGGTTTCTAGGGTTCTTTCTTACGTCTACCCGTGTCCTCTTTCTCATTTTGTGTCTTGACTTTTCTGCTTGAGATCGTGTTTCTGAAACGGATTGCTCTATCATGCGAACCTCTGCAGCCAGGTTACGAAGGGTGAAAGAGATATTGCCTAGCAGTTCGTATGGGATCATGGAGTCTGAACCCGACATACGCGCGCTTATTTGTTCGGTGTGGCTTTGTTGTCTTACTTTAACAACATTACGGGCTGCCCCCGGTGCTTCTTCTTCCAACTGTTGGACAGGCAGAGCAGTACTAGGGGTCGCTTTCTTTGAGACCAAGATGGCTAAAGCCTCCTGAACTTTTCCCATCTGTTTGGATAGCTCGCTATGGGCCTGGACCAATTTGCTGACTTGTTCTCGGATTACCAACAATTCGACGTCGTGTCTAGCCGATTCCCTTTCTTCGACAGCTTGTACCATTGTTGTTTGTACCAGTCTTTCGTCATGAACTGGTGTTATCATAGGTGCTATTGTCACCACAGCTGACGTAGCCCGACTGATTTCATCTGTCATTAGTTTAATAGTACCTTGGTTGATCAGTCTCTGTACTTTCCCTTTCAAGACGAGGCATTCTCCCGTCTCATGTCCCAGGCTTCGATGATACTTGCAATAATTGGGGGCATCCGTTTGTCCTGCTTCCTCTGGTCGAATCAGTTCTGGCAATTGTAGCTCCCCTTCTTCGACTAGGCGTTCCATTATTGGGATAAGGTCTTCCGGGTCAAACGAGTAACGTCCTTCTACCCTGCCCCGTCCGACAATCGTCATCCTTTTCGGTTTTCGTGGCCCTTCGGCTCTGAACTGAGTTTCTGCTGGCTTGCCTTTAATCTCGTGTTCTGGATGTGGCCGTTTTCGATCTTTCGAGGCTTTACTTTTGTCGACGTAACTTGATGTGACCGTCTTCCCGATCTCATGCTTCGGTCTCTCCGCTTTGAATTGCGTTCTTAGCGCGGCTTCCTCTACCATATGGGCCTTTGTCGCTAGGTCCCTGAACGTTGAGAAATTGTGTCCGGATAAACCAAACGAGATTATTGGATCCATGGCTTGGGTGCACATCTTAACTTGCTCAGGCTCGCTAGGCAACTCTCGGCATTGCGCCGCTATGGCTCCCCATCTGTCAATAAACGCCTCGACTGACTCTCCTTGCCTCTGATGGACTAAGGCTATATCCGTCAGCGAGACTTCTCGCTCAGTGGAGAAAAATTTGGAAATGAACAAATCTTCCATCTGATCCCAGGTCTTGATAGACCCTGCGGGTAATGACATATACCATTGAAATGCCTTTCCAGTCAGCATCGACCCAAACAATCGGAGGCAATATTGAGGTACTACGGACAAATTCCTTAGCACCGTCATGAATTGGGTCATATGTCCCTCTGGTGACCCTTTCCCGTCGAATTGTGGGAAGTCGGGATGCTTAAATTTGTCAGGGAACGAGATTTCGTTAACTTCGGACGGATACGGTACCCGATATATATATTTTCCTATCTTCTCCTTTTCTCTTTCCTGACGCATCAGGTTCGCGACTGTCTGGTGATAAGTAACTAATATTGTATAATTAACCCTGGTTGTTAAGGGCATTATCATTGTTTTTCCGGTTAATTATCCCTCATTAGGCGATTTTCAATGTTCAGGTGATCAGGAGAGGTTGGACAAAATCCAAGTCAATCAGGACGATTTAGTGCCCAAAAGTAATCAACGTCAAGTGTGTGGCAATCTTGAGGGAAATCAGGGCGTAAAGATCGAAGAGTGAACCATATTCTGTGGTGGATCTAAAGTCTCAGAGGGCCTCATTAAATCGACATATTTTGGAGGTCCATCTGAGACATGTTATGATGATCGTGATCAAGGCCTTCACAAAAAAATGGATGATCATGCTTGGACGGTCAAGATTGGATGTCCATATGAGGGACCAACAATGCATCAAGGCGGGCCACACTTTCATGAGCATCAGATCAGCTATAGTGGACCCCACTTTCCAACAGTCAGCTTTTAGACTTGCAAGGATGGGTCAAGAAGAAATCATCTCAAACGTCCAAACTGTTGGACGCTCCACGGCCCATCACAGCCTTCCAAAGTGGACCCCACTACCATCAATCAATTCACCGTTCGTCCATGTGCAATAGGGGTTGGATGTCCTCATCACCATCATTCCACGGTCCATCACGCCCATCAAGGTGATCGGCCAACAAATCAGCTTCCAACCATCTAATAGGTGGACCATCCCAACGGAGAACATCCAATGCATCTGCAATGTCCAAAGCTCGGCCTATCATCAAGTGCCCACTCAGCTCCTGCACGTATGCGCAAGGTGGAGCTTCCATCTCACATCCATCATCACCATCCAATTCAGCAAGGTGGGCCATCACACGATCATCCAGCAGAGAAGGACAACTTCAGCCCTCCATCTGATGTCCAGATGAACAAAACCTCAACTGTCCAAGACAATGGACGTCCACTAGCAAAATGGACGAACAACAGCAAAGTTGGGCCCACACGTGCTCACCATCCAACCCATCTTCCAAGCCCACAGTTCACACGTGCATCAAGCAAGCACGTCCAGTAGATCTCCATCATCCAAGCTGCAAGGTGGACCACACACAGCAAACTTCACTCCACCAGCGTCCATGCTTCAAGCTGCACACATGTCAAGCTACAACAACCTTCATCACCGTCCATCTGTCCAGTTCATTGGACCCCATCATCACCATCCAGCAGCAATGGACGATGGTGATCAACCTCAATTCCAACCAGCAGGTGGACGTCAACACCAGTGAACCATCAACGTGGACCCCAAGATCAGTCAACATCCAGCCGTCCATTAGGTGGATCATCTTCACACGTGTAGAGATGGATGACAGCAACAACATTAGTCTGGACGATCCAGCAATCCCACACAGTTCATCACGTCCACCAGCTACAACAGATGGTGGACCACATCTCGGCCGTCCATCCACCTGCTGGACACCAGTCATCCATCATCATCATCAACCGTCCATCTGCAATGGATAGCACGTGTTCAGTGTGGAGCTACCATCAGCAATCACACGTGTAGCTGCCTTCAGCAGTCCATTCCACCGTCCAGCTGCAACACGTGCAGCAGATGGCCTCCAGCAGTGCTGCAATCTCCACCATCCAAGCAGAAAAGGACCCCACCTGTCGTACTTGCAGACCAGCTTCAACGTCCAAGGGCCCCACCTTCATCAACGTCTAGCAGCTTCCTCCATCTCCAGCAACATCCTGGTCGCCCAATCTTCAGCAGCCATTCTTCTCAACCATTCATCAGCTGTTCTCCCCAACATCACCTCAATCATCAGCTTGCAGCAGCTACAGCTGGATTGTCCATCCAGCGACCAGCAGCTGAAGAATTTCAGCGGTCCATCGCTTCTAGCATGCTAATAATCTAACAATTGGTGGATGTCCATTCACCCCACACGTGTGAGAAGCTGCAACTGGTGGAGATCTCTCCCCACCGTCCATCATCCGGTCCACTTATACAGTAACTCCTTGTACGGGCAGTAGTAGCTGCTTTTGTCTCCATCCCTCCATTTCAAATGGCCACAGCTCTCCACACAGTTCATCCAGCAAACATATGTCCTTCATCTCCAACCGTCTATCATCTTCACCAACAGCCAAGCATGGAGACCCTCCTCACGTTTGAGGAAGAGTAGCCACTGGCAGCTCTTCAAATCATCTCCAGCCTGCAGACATCTGTTGGACTTCTTCCTCCAGCACGTGATCATCAAGGGAGTTTCAAACTCTCATCCCAGTCGTCCATCACTTCCATCACAGGACCAAGCTGCAGCTGATAAATGGACCACTCTAGCATCCAACGGCTAGTAAAGGCCATTCCACCATCAGCTGACCAGTTGTTCTTCACCCAAGCCATCAGCAAAGCAACTCTCTCTCTCTCTCTCTCTCTCTCTCTCTCTCTCTCTCTCTCTCCCCCTCTCTCTCCCCACACATGTGTAAGGCTTGGAAATGCCACCTCATCATCCAAGCCTCACTCTAAGCCCAAACCTAAAAGAAAAGTTTGCTTTAGGCTTGGAGTGACACCTAGGATTGGAGTACTTTTCTTGCCACATGTCCATCCAAGCCTAACTCAAATCCCGAACCTAAAAGAAAAGTTGCTTTGGGCACTCCAAGCCTAACTCCATTCCCAAACCTAAAGAAACTTTTGGAGTGCCACCTAGGATTGGGAGGAGGCTTGGAAGCTCCTTATAAGGATATAAAAGAAGCTCCTCTCCCTCTCATTCTCATCATCCCTCAAAATCCCTCAAATCCCATCCAAGAGTTCTCTTCTCTTCTTTAGTTTTCTTTCTTTCTTTTGTAGTGTAGAGTAGTTTTCTCTTTTGTAGAGAATTTAGTCTTCCATTGTAGCATGGTTGGCTAAACCTCTAGCTAAGGCTAGGGGTAAAGCCTTTGAAGAAATTTGCAAGATATGGTTCTTTTGGTTCAACATTGTGTGGTGTAAATGTCGGAGTTCTCTTTGGTTGATCGGTTTGGTTATCCACCTCGGCGGACGCTATTGTTGTGCAAGCCCCTTGATCCATCGTCGACTCCGGGCACGTTGGATGCTTGGGATCCCTTGCACAGCAATTAGCTAGTTCATGATCGATAAAGTCCCTTGATCCATCGTCGACTCCGGGCACGTTGGATGCTTTGGATTCCCTACTGGTCATCGAGCTAGTGCAGGTAAAGTCATCGATTTGTAAAATCCCTTGATCCATTGTAGACTCCGGGCACATTAGGATGCTTTGGATTCCCTGCGATCGATAAACGAGATCTTAACGGTTGGATCGGTCAATCAAAGCCTCCTATCTTGTAAGTATGCATTTGATCGTATGAATTGTGATCTTATCGGTTGACTTGTTGGCAAAGTTATTGATCTGTACAATTCCTTGATCCATTGTCGACTCCGGGCACAGTGGATGCTTGGAATTCCCTGCGATCAATTAACGAGTGCTTCATGGTCAAATCAATCGGTTCAGATCACCATCTTTTATGAAATATGCAAATGGTTTAACTGTTTCATCTTCCGATTGGAATGAATCTTTATTCAATTCCAGTTGAGTTATAGTTGGACCAATAAATCGAATCTTGTGAATGAATCAAAGGTGGATCCCTGATGCCTTAGCCCCTTTTCTATTTTTGTCTTTCACCACACACAACTGCTCCACTCTCGTGGATAAACCAGATTTCATATCACTCACCTAAACTAATTCCTCTAAGTGTTCTTAACCCCAATCCCTGTGGATCGACCTCGGTCTTACCGAGTATTTTACTACTTCGCTACCTGCACTTGGGTGTGCAATCTTCGGATTGTAGCATCTGGGACAACTCTTCTTTCGTGGCATGAGATGATTGCGGCGGTGCACGCTCGAATGCAACATTCCTTGCGTGAATTTGTGGTTCTACGGCTACTGGTTCTCCTGTTGTATCCTGTGACTCTCCCAGTGGTTGTCCAAAGGGAACGGTTGGGCTTTTGACTACCCCCTGGGCGACTAGAGCCACTAATGCTTCTTTTATTTCTCTAACCTCTCTAGCTGTGTCTTCTTGGACCTGAATGATTTCATCTATTTGCTGTTGGATTGGAGGCAGCTCTGCATCTTGCCCGTTCGCCTCCCTTTCTATGACTTGCACCACTGCAACCTACACTCGCTGTGGTCTAGCCCTGGTCATATTAGTTTCAGTAGAGCATGCCTTCATTGCAGTCTCAGTCAATCCCCGGATAGTGAATTGGTTCGGTGTTTTAACTGGTAGTGTTGTTCCCGTCATTACCAGGGAAATCAGCAACGACGAAGGAGAATTCTGGCCTGGGTGACACGGTAGCTCTGATAGCATTGCGGGTTTCATTCCTGCGGACCGGCTTCCACTGTTTCCTCACACCTGCTCTGTGTCTTCACTGTTTCTGCTCTAACTGAAGTCACTTGTCTGCTTTCGGCTTTCTTTGGTAATCGGCATCTCTGGACAAGTTGCCAATCGGCTTCGGGAATCACTGTTTCTGCTGTCACAAGGTGAGGGAAGTAAAATCTCCCAGAAGCTAGGAAGACCATAGTGGTTGCCATTTGTATAGTTTTGATGGTTGATTCTTTTCTGTCTTTCTGTCTTTCTCTGCACAGTCATATGCACATTAGAACACCCAGCACATTTGAAAGGAGAGAAGATGCGTCCTTACCAATCGCGATATGGCTCAATGACCGACAAAATCATATAAGTACGAATCATATGCATGTCATGCGAGATTTTGAAATTCTTTTAGAAAACTTTTACTTTAAAGATGAAGGGAAGAACGTTCCCGTTGAGAGTCGCCAGTTTGGCGCCCGTAAAGGCGCCGAACATTTCTCCTAGCGAAACTTTCTTATGCATACATCTGTGTTTGAGAATGATTTATCTTAGGATGTTTCTTTACTCAGAGATAACCAGAGATTCTGGTATTATTCAAGATCCCTAGCAGAGTCGCCAGTTTGTTAGAGCTAAGAAAAATTGAAACTGCTCGTCAGCAGTCTTTTTCCTGTGTTTCATTATTCTGGGGGAATTCTGAGTATAGAAACATTCATAGACAATCATAATCAATCACAAAGTATACACGAGAAAGCACCGCGAGGTGATTTTTATTCCAGAGATTCTGAGATCTTTTACATTCCGGGCTGTGAACTGGTCACGAACCCTTAATTACATCAACGGATGATCACCCTTGATTAGAAGGCAAAAGTAAATGCATGCATGTATCATAAATGAATTAAATAAAGCATTAAAAGAGCATAAATATAAATAAAGCACAGCATAGACAACACAAAGATTTTTACGTGGAAACCCTTACGGGAGAAAACCACGGCATAAAGCGACAAGATTCCACTATGAATTGCAGTTATACAATAAATGGAATACTAAAGGAATGAAGCTCGGATAAATCGAGCAAGTAGTTTAAATCGTCATGGATTATAGTCTCGAGTTCATGGTCGCAGAAACCAAGTCTAGGATTTGTTATAGACTAAGCCATCGTTAAGACCGGTTAGATGTCGGTCCCATACTCCTGAGGCGTTCCTAGTCGAGTAGCAACTAAGATTTTAACCGAGTCGTATATCTCAGTGTCATGACGCGTCTCTATGGACGATATGACTTTCAGGGATATACTTCACGGTGTCCATTTAGTGCAACCAGGGCCAGTGACCGTCTCCGATGGGACGGGTGACTTACTGGAAGGCACTCCATGGGGTTTTTGTGCAAACAGGGTTTCGACCAAGTCATATATCTCAGTGTCATGACGCGTCTCTATGGACGATATGACTTTCAGAGATACACTCCAGGGCGTCCACTAACTGCAACCAGGGCCAGTGACCGTCTCTAATGGGACGGGTGACTTGCTGGAAGGCACTCCATGGGGTCTTTGTGCAAACAGGGTTTCGACCGAGTCGTATATCTTAGTGTCATAACGCGTCTTTATAGACGATATGACTTTCAAAGATACACTCCAGGGCGTCCACTTACTGCAACCAGGGCCAGTGACCGTCTCCGATGGGACGGGCGACTTGCTGGAAGGCACTCCATGGGGTCTTTGTGCAAACACGGGTTTAGACCGAGTCGTATATCTCAGTGTCATGACGCGTCTCTATGGACGATATAACTTTCAGGGATACACTTCACGGTGTCCACTTACTACAACCAGGGCCAGTGACCATCTCCGAATGGGATGGGTGACTTGCTGGAAGGCACTCCATGGGGTCTTTGTGCAAACAGGGTTTCGACTGAGTCGTATATCTCAGTGTCATGACGCGTCTCTATGGACGATATGACTTTCAGGGATATACTCCAGGGTGTCCACTTACTGCAACCAGGGCCATTGACCGTCTCTGATGGGACGGGTGACTTGCTGGAAGGTACTCCATGGGGTCTTTGTGCAAACAGGGTTTCGACCGAGTCGTATATCTTAGCGTCATGACGCGTCTCTGTGGACGATATGACTTTCAAAGATACACTTCAAGGCGTCCACTTACTGCAACCAGGGCCAGTGACCGTCTCCGATGGGACGGGTGACTTGCTGGAAGGCACTCCATGGGGTCTTTGTGCAAACAGGGTTTCGACCAAGTCGTATATCTCAGTAGTCATGACGCGTCTCTGTGGACGATATGACTTTCAAAGATACACTCCACGGTGTCCACTTACTGCAACCAGGGCCAGTGACCGTCTCCGATGGGACGGGTGACCGTCTCCGAAGGAACTCATTACCTTAGCCACTCAACTGACGGATCCCGCCTTGGACAGGACTCACATCACCTGGTCTTAACAATAAAGTATTTCAGACGTTTAGAACTCTTTGGTTATGATTTTCGATGATAACCATAGTCCCTTTTGATTTAGTTTCGTAACTCGATCCGAGATGAAATAAGTTCATGCAATGGATGCAAATGAGTACAGTACAAAGTAACTATGCTTCATGCATGCTCAAGAGAAGATCGCGTTTATGCTAGATGTTAAGTGTATCAGACAAATTATGCATTTGCTCTGATCAACCCGCTTCGTATATATCTTTATGTCGTCGATATTTTGCCCTCGCGTCTTTGCGATTGTGATTGATTTCACTAGGCATTTGTAGGTATTTGGGCCATCAGGGCACTTCCCAGGGCCTGTTTACGATCTGATCGGAGGATTTGGTGAATACCTGTCACGATCGTCTTTGGATAGGGGTGGATTATGTCCACGATGGTCGTAGTGCGATCGCATTTCGATTTGTTTAGTGTAAGTCGATTTCTGAGCCAACAGGGCACTTCCCGGGGCTAAAAACGACTAAGTAGTGGACCTGTTTATGGTCTGATCAAGGTTTCTCGGAGATCCTGAGATCAGGTAATCTCGTTGTAATGCATGATTATAGTGTATCATGTTATGGCGGAGAGAAGTCTCCCTCTCGGGTTCGGTCAAATTCCGCTCGATTCCTCTCGATTTCGGCCATTTCCAGGCTCTTTCGGAAGGGTTTCCAAGGTTTGCAATATTGGCTAAGTGTAGGCCTTTTTGATCAAATTGCTGATTTGGCCCACTTAACATCGACCGTTGGTGAATCCAGTCCGAGGGATGGATAGAGGTCATCGATGTGTGTCTAGGAGTGCGGACACGATCGGAAGGTGGGCAACATCGAAGGCGGGCCACATCACAGAAGGCCCCACCTCCCCATCAGCGTCCAGGCGCATCTCCCATGGGGTGTGGGCGCATGTGATCTTCAGTTGGGTGCATGTGATCCCATCCCAAGCGTATGTGAGAGAAAAGTGAGGAGAGAAAGGGAATGGAAGGGAGGTAAGCGCATGTGCCTGCCTCTTGGGCGCACTTGTGCGCATGTGGCTTGCCACAAATGCATGTGAGGAGAGAGAGAAAGGTTATCAAGTGCATGTGACACTACACATGCGCCCAACATCCCAGCCATGGCGCATATCCCATGGGCCTTAGGGGTTTTTGCATTTTTCCTCCCCAAAACTCAAATGGGTGAGCGCATGTCACTATGTGACTTGGAGGATTTTGCTCTGGTGGGAGAAATCCCTTTTCGGTGAGGGCATCCGGCGAAGGGATGGGCGCATGTCCCTTTCACGGTGAGGATTCCAGTGAGGAATTTTACCTCTGCAAGAAGAGTGCTCTGGGAGTGATGATCTCGTCTCTGTCTCATCAAGTAGAGGGGTATTTATAGCATGTTAATCGGGTATCGGGTACTGGGTGCATGTTGTTTGCAAAAGGGAGAGCATGCGCATGCATTTGGAGAGAGGAGTCATGCGCATGTGATGGGAATCATGCGCATGTCACCATGCATCAGGCGCATGTGGCTTGGTGTGGGCGCATGTGCCCTTGGTATGGGCGCATGTGGCCTCTGTGTTTGCCGCATGTGGCCCCACTTAGAATATTTTCATGATTTTTTTATATTTTTATTTTATTTAGAATATTGAAAGGGGAGAGAGAGAGCTCTCATGCGCATGTGGTGAGAGGGCAAATGCATGTCTCCTCATGTCATCCGCATGTGGAGAGAGAGTGAACAAATGCATGTGGAGAGAGAGTGAACGAATGCATGTGGAGAGAGAAACGAATGCATGAGGAGAGAGAGTGAACGAATGCATGTGGAGAAAGAAATGAAATGCATGTGGAGAGAGAGTGAACGAATGCATGTGGAGAGAGAGTGAACGAATGCATGTTCCATCCCTTAGAATATTTCAGGTTTTGGGCTCCGATGGGCGACCTTCAAAGGGGGGCTACCTTTTCAGATACCAAAGTCATTGACACCAAGCCGCTTTTAGGCCATAATCGACCTACTAAATGAACGGGGTGGGGTACCGATAGTCATCTGCTGTAAATTTTGGTAGTTCTTTCCCAATTTGGACCCTCCCGATCAGCTCTTTGCATAGGAATATTGTTTCGGGAAGCGCGCACATGGAAATATGCACCGCAAGGACTTCAAACTTGCTACTTAAGGTTTTTTAGGCATTCTGGATCATTTGGAAGCCATCCGCTATGTCTAATTCCAGCCTGAAATGGTACCTGTAAGCTTTCAGGCATTTTGGGTCAGCTCCAGACGGTGGTAGAACGCAGTTTTGGTGCGCGCAGGTAAAAGTGTACATCGTATGGCATTTAAATTTGGAACTTAAGGGTTTCTGAACATTTTAGATCATTTTGCGGCCATCCGCGTGTCCAATTCCCTTCAGAAATAGCATTTATAGGCTTCCGGGCCCCTACAGTCGGATACGATCAGTGCAAAAAGCATTTGGGAGCGTGTGGGTAAAGATATGCATCGCGCGACTTCGAAACTTGCAGGTTAATGGTTTTAGGGTATTCCGGATCATTTGACGGTAATCCACATGTCTAATTTCGCCCTGAAATAGCATTTGTAGGTTTCGGTCACGATCACGCATGTTTGGGTTGCACTAGCATTTTCTGAGTATTTCGGGTCTCGAAATCGGTCCAAATCATCGTAGATGGATCGCTGAATACTATTTTATAATGGGTACAAATTTGAGCCCCAACAATCCTACTCTTGTAAATCCTCGAGTTCTCTTAAGCATCGTTCCGGATCTCATCAAGCTCATTTATTTGGAGTTTGCGAAGCAAGCTAGCCTTGTTAACATTAAAGTTCAATGCCCGAATCGCCCAATAGGCTTTGTGATCAATTTCCACAGGTAAGTGACAAGCTTTCTGTTCACTTCCCCAAGTGTAGGGTTGCGATGTAGTAATAATCTCGGTAAGACCGAGGTCAATCCACAGGGACTTATGTAGGGATTCACAAAACACTTCCAATGGTTTCTACTTAAGAACTAACTAAACAGGATTTAATAATTTGGTGAAGATAGCAATTTAGAACTAAACTGAAGGTAATCAATTAATAAAAAGCACTAGCGATTCAAGGAACCACTTATAGCAATCCTTGATGCTTAATTCGCTGTGGTTTCTCACTTTCTCAACTAGAATCGAAATTAAGTCCTATCTAGCCGGATGATAGAGCAGTTAAAACAAACAATCTGCCATATGTGTGATACGTGATTCTCTCAATTCAAGTTAGGATTTGAGCACACTCAATTGCATAAATCAATCCTAGATCCAATAGGTTGAGATCACAATCATAATCATCATTACCTTCTGTAACAAAGTATAACTAGATCAGGATTTGAACTCAATTCAAATCATATAAACAACCACACATAAACAGAAATTCCAAAAAGAGTAGAACCTTTTGTATGAAGTTCCCACATGAGGATCATAGATTTAGAGTGTATTGAATCCAATTCCTTGGATCATACAGGTCTAGCATAATTCAAAATAATTAAGAACTCAAGCAATTCTTCTAAACATCCATGAGCCATCATAAGATTAAGAAAAACTACTTAGAACTTTATTCAAACTTCAACCATTGTTCTTCACTAATAATCCAAATTGAAACCAAATCAAACGAATTGAAACATCTTAGATTCACTACAAGCTTCACCTCTTAGCCCTAGCTAAGAGGTTTAGCCATTCATGATCCAAGGACACATGAAAACAATTAAGAAAAACATAAAACTAGAAGAACAAACTAGGAGGAGTTGCAGAACTCTGAATCTGACTTCTGCCGTCTCCCACCGTGCTAAATCTCTACTCGGATCCTTAAGAATGAGCTAGGGGAGTCCTTTTATAGCTTTGGAGCCCTAGGTGCGAAGAAACTTCGAGAAATCCCGCAGATTTGTGTTTTGTGCGGAGAATTTTGGAGCTTGCAGAAGAAGTTTTCTTACGCAGCCGACCGGTCGGACCCCTTGTCTGGCCGGTCGGTCAATGTGCTTGTAATTGAAATTTTCACTGGAGTGTTTCTTACACAGTCCGACCCACCAGCTGACCGGTCAGCCGGCCGGTTGGTGGATATGCTTCAAGCTGCTGAATTCTGCTAAAATTCACTAGACATAATAGTGCATAGGCCGACCCTTCAGCCGGCCGGTCGTCCGGCCTGTCGGTCAGTTGGTCGGTGTTCGCTTCCCCAAGTGTAGGGTTGCTATGTAGTAATAAACTCGGTAAGACCGAGGTCGATCCACAGGGACTATGTAGGATCTCACAAATTCATCCACAAGTGTCTATTTAAGTCTACTAATCAGATTGTTGTATGAAGTTGATGTGAGTAACAAAAACTGAATTAAATCGAAAGTAATTAATTATAAGAAGGTACTAGGGGTTCAGAGGATCCACTTGTAGCAATCCTTGATGTTCAATCCGCTGTGGTTTCTTATTCTCTCAACTAGAATCGACATTCCTGTCTATCTAGTCGGATGATAGAGCTGTTAAACCAAACATTCTATAATATGTAAGTTCTATGCATAAGATTCACTCAATGCAGGCTGATCTGAACATGCTCAATTGCATAGGTCATTCCCCTTTCCAAAAGGTCCAGTTCTCAATCATAACCATCCTCAAGTCCTCTCACAAGACAAGGCTAGATCAGGATTTGAACTGGATTCAAATCACATGCACAGTCATTACATATTCCAGAAAATCAACAAAACTAGAATTTTGGCATGAAGTCCCTTTATGAAGAGCTTAGTACTAGAGAGCACTCCGATTCCTCAGATCATACAGGTCTAGACCGTTGCAAACGAATTAAGAAGCTAAGTAATTCATCCAAACATCCATGAGTCATCACAAGACTAAGAAAAATTACTTAAAAACCTGTATAAACTTCAAACCTTAGTTCATAATCATGAATTCCAAACTGAAAACCACTTAACTACGAATTAAAACATCTTGGATTCACTACAAGCTTCACCTCTTAGCCCTAGCAAAGAGGTTTAGCTGCTCATGATCCAAGGAAACATGAAACAACTATAAAAAGCATGAAAATAGCAAAGCAACCCAAAAGGAGTTGTGAAACTCCAATCTTCACTTCCACAGTCTCCAACCTCGCTTGAACCCTTCTAGGATACCCTAGGAACGATCCCTAGGTGTCCTTTTATAGTCTGGAAGCTCCACAACTTCGGAAGAATCGAGAACTTGCGTAACACTTACACAGCGCAGAGAAAATCGGAATGAAATTAGAAATTTCTAACTTCTTTCGCACAGCCGACCGGTCATGACCGGTCGGCCTCAATAAACAATCACTCCAGCAAGCATGCCCGACCTGGTCAAGACCGGTCGGGCCTATTTATCTTCAGTCCAGCAATGATGTCCGACCGGTCAAGACTGGTCGGACGTTTCTTCTTATGTTACAGCAGCCATGGCCGACCGGTCATGATCGGTCGGCCTTGTTCATTGACGTTCCAGCAATCCTATCCGACCGGTCATGACTGGTCGGACGTCCTCAGTACCTCCAAACACGCATGGCTGACCGGTCACTAACCGGTCTGGCTTCCTTGGCCGACCGGTCACGACCGGTCAGCTCTCTTTTCTTCTTGTTTTCATCCTTTCTTTCTTCTGCTTTCTTTTCTTCTTTACTTCTTTCTTTCTTTTCTTCTTTGGTCCTCAAACGTTCTTCATCAGAATGATCCCAAGTGAACCCTTTTTGTCTTCAATTGAGTGGAATTCCCTCTCAGTCCTGTAGTCACAAAACATGCATTGGATTAGCCTACAAACCATACAAACCTTGCACAATGAGTGATGAATTGGGGTTAGAATATGCACAATTAAGAGCTCAACACACCCCCCAACCAGCATTTTGCTAGTCCCGAGCAAAACATGTGTGAAACTAATCTCATTCTTCAAAGCTCAACTCTCTTTCAGAAACCATCCTTCTATACATTCCCGCTGATTGGTTGATAAATAGAAGGACTTGAACAAATTCAACCTAGTGTGGGTAGTGAAAATTCATCTCACGAGTTTCTAGGTTTATCTTCTTCATAGATCAACTAGACTATAGAACTCAAGGTACATAGAGCCACATCGAGCCAATGACAGGAATTTGCCTTACTGTCCTTCCGACGACTTTCACACTACGTCCCATTTCCGGCTTTGGTTACGGGTAGACCATCCCCCGGTTGGTAGTAGGTCGCCCTAATCGGAATTTTCCACCGTTTTTCCACATTCCCAATTTCATCCTTCCTTTCCCTTTTTTTTTTTTTAAAAAATTAGATAGGATTTTTAAAAAATTCATATCTTATTATTTTTCCATGGACAAGGATGGACAAAGTACCCCGGCCAGATTTCTCAATATCTTAATTCAAAGTCTAGCTAATCCATAAATCATATAATCCCTTCAACTCATGAAAATCGTGTAATGTGAACTAGGTGTAAAAGTGTTCAGGTTTTCTATCAATCACAAAAATAGGGGAGTTCACAAATAAAAACCATTATGCTATGAGGAATTCCAGACATCCAGCCCCATACACTGCATATCTCTTCCTCTTATGCTCATATCAACTTGAATGCATAGAACCGGTGTTTTCCAAAAGAGTTTCGAATGTTTGACAAATTGAAAAATTTCCACATAATTGCTTGAAATGTTGCAAAACGCTGGATTCATCCAAGCGATCCTACACCCCCCAACCAAATCTTACATTGTTCTCAATGTAAAAGATGAGCAATGAGCAAAACATGAGAGCAATTTGAAAATAAAAGGGAGTGAGGAATGATAGTACCTGAGAGAGTGAAAAGTGGAAATCTTCCTCCTTCTAACAAACCTATGAAAACGAAAATAAAAGTAGCAAAATCCTAATCCTAACTACTCTATACCTCCATCAGACTAGGAGATCAATCGTCCTGATACACAGGATCATTAAGAGGTATGGACATACCTTCTGAAGGGAATTTCTCAAAGAACAGCTTTAATCGATGCCCATTTGCTTTAAAAATGTTGCCGTTCCTTGGATTCAACAGCTCGACAGTCCCATATGGATAGACAGTTTGCACAATGTAGGGACCGGTCCATCGAGATCGCAATTTTTCCGAAAATAGATGTAAGCGAGAATTATACATGAGAACTTTTTGATTTATCATGAATGTCTTGCGAAGAATATTCTTATCATGGAATATCTTCGTCTTGTCCTTGTAAATTCTCGCATTCTCATAAGCTTCATTCCGGATTTCTGCAAGTTCATTCAATTGTAGTTTGCGTAGCGAGCTTGCCTTGTCAGAATTGAAATTCATCTTCTTAATAGCCCAATATGCCTTATGTTCCAACTCCACAGGCAAGTGAAAAGTCTTCCCATAGACAAGTCTATAGGGGGACATTCCAATAGGAGTTTTGAAAGCTGTACGATAAGCCCAAAGCGCATCGGTAAGCCGAAGTGACCAATCCTTGCGATCGGGGTTCACCGTTTTCTCTAAAATGTGTTTAATTTCCCTATTGGATATCTCAGCTTGTCCACTAGTTTGTGGGTGATAGGGAGTGCTCACTTTGTGTGTTACGCCATATTTCTTCATTAGGGCTTCAAAAGGGCGATTGCAAAAGTGAGACCCTCCATCACTTATGATGACTCGAGGCGTTCCAAACCGGGAAAGAATATTTTCTTTTAAAAATCTAATGACTGTTTTATGGTCATTATTCCGGCAAGGGATAGCCTCGACCCATTTGGAAACATAGTCGACGGCAAGCAAGATGTATAGGTTTCCAAAAGAAGATGGGAATGGGCCTATGAAATCGATGCCCTAACAATAAAAAATTTCGATAATTAAGATGGGATTGAGTGGCATCATGTTTCTACGGGAGATTCCCCCTAATTTCTGACAAGGTTCACATGCTTTGCAAAACTCATGTGTGTCTTTGAACATAGTGGGCCAATAAAACCCACAATGCAGAATTTTCGCTGTGGTCTTTTTAGCCGAAAAATGGCCACCACATGCTTGAGAATGACAGAAGGAGATGATGCTTTGTTGTTCATCATCTGGGACACATCTCCTTATGATTTGATCGGGACAATACTTGAATAAGTATGGGTCGTCCCATAGGAATTTCCGCACCTCCGAGAAGAATCGATCCTTACCTTGCTTTTTCCAATATGTAGGAATTGTACCTGTAGCAAGATAGTTAGCAATGTCCGCATACCATGGTAATTGGGAAACAGCAAAGAGTTGTTCATCAGGGAACATGTCATTGATTGCAGTCGTTTCAGGGGAAGCAGTGAGGACAAGTCGAGAGAGGTGGTCAGCTACTACATTCTCTACTCCTTTCTTATCACGTATTTCTATGTCGAATTCCTGGAGTAGAAGGATCCATCTTAACAACCATGGTTTAGCGTCCTTTTTAGAGAGAAGATACTTAAGCGCGGCATGGTCAGTGAATATAATGATCTTGGATCCAATCAAGTAGGATCTAAACTTCTCCAAGGCAAAAACTACAGCTAAAAGTTCCTTTTCAGTAGTGGTGTAGTTTGCCTGGGCTGAGTTTAGGGTTCTACTTGCATAGTAGATGACACATGGCTTTTTATCTTTTCTTTGGCCTAACACGGCCCCAATAGCATAGTCGCTAGCATCGCACATAATCTCAAAAGGAAGGCTCCAATCAGGTGGTTGCATTATTGGGGCACATGTCAACATACCTTTAAGGGTGGTAAAGGCCTTTTGACATTCTTCATTCCACTCGAATGAATTTTCCTTTTGAAGTAGGTTACATAAAGGGTGAGAGAGTGAACTGAAATCCTTTATGAACCTTCTGTAAAATCCTGCGTGTCCTAAAAAGGATCGTATATCTCGTATGCTTTTGGGTGGTGGAAGGTTAGAGATAAGATCAATTTTCGCCTTGTCCACCTCAATTCCATTTTGTGAAACGATGTGACCAAGTACAATTCCCTTTTGAACCATGAAGTGACACTTTTCCCAATTGAGCACAAGGTTCTTCTCTTCACATCTTTTTAACACAGATTTCAAGTGCTCAAGGCACTCATCAAAGCTACAACCGAATACGGAAAAATTATCCATGAAGACTTCGAGAATGGTCCCCACCATGTCAGAAAAGATGCTCATCATACAACGCTGAAAGGTGGCAGGGGCATTACATAGTCCAAACGGCATCCGTCGATAGGCGAAAGTGCCGAATGGACATGTGAATGTAGTCTTTTCTTGGTCTTCACGGGCAATTTCTATTTGGTTGTACCCTGAATAGCCATCAAGGAAGCAAAAGTGGGAATGACCCGCCAACCGTTCTAAAATCTTATCAACAAACGGTAGGGGGAAGTGGTCTTTCCTTGTGACTGTGTTTAGCTTCCTGTAGTCAATGCACATTCTCCAACCGGTAGTGATTCTAGTTGGTACGAGTTCATTATTGGCATTGGCTACGATGGTTATTCCGGATTTCTTAGGCACCACGTGAGTTGGGCTCACCCATTGGCTATCAGATATTGAGTAAATGATACCTACATCCAATAGTTTCAACACCTCGGCCTTAACCACATCCTTCATGTTTGGATTTAGTCGTCTTTGTGGTTGCCGGGATGTCTTCGCATTTTCCTCAAGGTGTATGCGGTGAGTACAAATCAGTGGGTCAATGCCTTTGAGATCCGCAATTGACCATCCAATGGCACTCTTGTGCTCTAATAGAGTGGCTATTAGCCTGCTCTCTTGTTCCTCATCCAAGTGGGAAGAAATCACCACTGGATATGTCTCATCTTGACCTAAATAAACATATTTTAGCTCACTTGGCAATGGTTTTAGGTCAAGTGTAGGTGCCTTGATGTTAGATGGGAGAGCCTTGTTTTCATTTACAGGCAAAGGTTCAATTGGGGCCCTCCATCTTTTATTGTCAAGTATTGGCATCATCTCTAGAATGGCATCCATCTCTTGTATTGTGTAACCATTTGTCTCATGAGAATGGGCCATACATGCCTCCAAAGGGTTGGAAAATAGTGATAAGGGGACTGTATCCTCCACGAATGATTCGATCATGTTTAATTCGTGGACATCATCATCAACTTCCCGTGGTTGTTTGCATAACTCAAATATGTTAAGCTCAAGGGTCATATTTCCAAAGGACATTTGTACAAGTCCATTTCTACAATTGATAATGGCGTTTGAGGTAGCTAGAAACGGTCGTCCAAGTATGACGGGAATTTGAGTACCGGTGCCTATCACGGGATGTGTGTCCAAGACAATAAAATCTACTGGGTAGTAGAATTTATCAACTTGGACTAGAACATCCTCTATCATTCCTCTCGGTATCCGGATGGATCTATCAGCAAGTTGGAGTGTGGTTTTAGTGGGTTTCAATTCACCTAACCCAAGTTGTTCATAGACCGAGTATGGAATGAGATTCACACTTACCCCCAAGTCGAGTAGAGCCTGTTTAATCTGGTAGTCTCCTATGATGCATGAGATGGTTGGACTAACTGGATCCTTGTATTTTTGGGGCACCTCTTGTTTGATGATGGCGCTCAAATTCTCAGCCAAAAGAACTTTGTTGTGAACGTTATGTTTCCTTTTGACTATACACAATTCCTTTAAAAATTTGGCAAAAGATGGTATTTGTTTTATTGCATCCAACAGCGGGATGTTGATCTTCACCTGCTTGAAAACTTCCAGAATCTCCAGATTTTTATCTAAAGGTTTAGGTGAAATCAACCTTTGTGGAAATGGGGCAACCGGCTTGTATTGTCTTTCCGGTTCTTTCTCTTGTGGAGTATTGTTTGAGTTATCATCCTCTTTGAGAATTTCCGAATCCTTAGGCTTTGGAGCCTTCACCGGATTAGATTTGTCAATTTCTTTCCCACTTCTCAAAGTGGTGATAGCTTGAACATGTTCCGTATGGTGGGAGGATGAGCTTGCATCTTGTATCTCATACTGGGTCCTTGGGTTAGGAAGAGGTTGAGCAGGAAGTGTGCCCTTCTCTCTACCACTAAGGTGAGCTTCAACTCTAGCCAGAGATGTTTTCAATTCATTAAGGGCTTGGTTTGAATTTTGATTGAATTTCAATTGCTCTTGCATGAACCCATCTATTTTTAGAGAATTTGTCTTGTTATACTCATTCTGGACCGATACGAGTGCACCCAACATCTCTTCTAGTGATACTTTTGGAGTGTTATTTGTAGTGGGTCCATTCCTCCAACTGAAGTTGGGATGGTTCTTCCAATTAGGATTAAACGTGTTTGAGTTTGGAGCACCATATTGCTGTTGATAACTGTTTATGGCATTTGTTTGTTCTTGGAAGATGCCTTGGACTGCTGATATTGTGGGACAATCTGGTGTAGCATGTTGATTTCCAGCACAAATTCCACAAACAGTTTCAACGTCAGTGGAGTTGATTGTTTCTCCTTTCCTTAATTCCATGGCTTCGACCTTTCTTGTGAGGCTAGCCAACCATGCACTTATACTATCTTCTTCTGATAAGACATACATTCCTCCCTTTTCCTTTTGTTGGCTAGTCTTGGAACTTGTTGGTTTAGATGTGTCCCAAGACTGTGCACTCTCAGCCAATTCTTCCAAATAATCCCATGCTTCATCAGCTTCCTTATTCATGAACTCTCCATTACACATCATTTCTACAAATTGGCGCATGGATGAAGTCAGTCCTTCATAGAAAAAACTTATAATCCGCCAAATTTCATAGCCATGATGTGGGCATGCGTTTAATAGGTCCTTAAACCTCTCCCAACATTGGGAAAAAGTTTCATCTTCCTTTTGGACAAAGTTCATGATAAGGCGCTTAAGCATGTTCGTTTTGTGAGTAGGGAAGAATTTTTTAATAAATTCTCTGTGCATATCAGTCCATGAACCAATTGATCTTGGCCTCAATGCATAAAGCCAACCCTTGGCTTTATCCTTAAGAGTGAAAGGGAAAAATTTAAGTGTTACTACATCTTCAGTCACATTTGCAAAGTGCATGGTGGTGATTACCTCATCAAACTCCCTAAGGTGTTGATAGGCACTTTCACTGTCTAAACCATGGAATTTAGGGAGAAGATTGATCACTCCCGGTTTCAAATCCACATTTCCTGCATTTTGTGGAAAAATTATGCATGAGGGAGTGCTCGTTCTTGCAAGTTGCAAGAAATCACGTAAAGTCCTTGGTCGGGGAACATCCTCAACCACATTCTCCCCTGTTTCAGTTTGATTTTAGATCGGGTTAGGTTGATTTGCAGCCATATTTTCAGATAAAATTGGAGAATCTAGCTGTCTCCTAGCACGTGGCTCTCTATCAATTCCTTCTACTATCCCCCCTTCACTTATGAGTCGGTTATTGGAATCCCAAGCCCAATGTGGCATGCAAAACCAAAAATAAGAAACAAAAAGAAAGAAGAATTCTTCCTCCCTTTTCTTTACTCTTCTCTAAGACCGAAGCACAAGGTGTCTTGCAATGGCTAGGCCAGAAGCAAGGATAGAGACCGATTTCTCCTGGTCAATAGGGGTTCAGAGAACTCCCCACCCACTCTTTGAATCTTTTGAGAAAAAGTGCAGAAAAAGGAAAAAGAGGAGTAGAGATGAGAAAAGAAATCTCTGAGCATAAGGTGATCCAAGGCGGCTGAGCCGACCAATAGGAATCCAGGTGGCAAAAAGGCCGACCTTTTAGAGATCCAAAAGGAATCTCCACCCACTCTACAAGAGATGAATAGGAATGAATAGGAGAAGGAGAAGAGTAAGGTTTTAGAAGGATAGAACCTGATTCGCACTTGAAATCCTTGAATCTTCTTCAGCTTCCTAGAAATCCCTGAAAAGAAAAATCAAATAAACAAATTAAGTTAGTCTAAAAATCTAAAAAAAATTCCTAAATAGATACAAATTTCAGAAATTTGTGAAAACCGTCAAGTTCCCCGGCAGCGGTGACAAAAACTTGTTCGCTTCCCCAAGTGTAGGGTTGCTATGTAGTAATAAACTCGGTAAGACTGAGGTCGATCCACAGGGACTATGTAGGATCTCACAAATTCATCCACAAGTGTCTATTTAAGTCTACTAATCAGATTGTTGTATGAAGTTGATGTGAGTAACAAAAGCTGAATTAAATCGAAAGTAATTAATTATAAGAAGGCACTAGGGGTTCAGAGGATCCACTTGTAGCAATCCTTGATGTTCAATCCGCTGTGGTTTCTTATTCTCTCAACTAGAATCGACATTCCTGTCTATCTAGTCGGATGATAGAGCTGTTAAACCAAACATTCTGTAATATGTAAGTTCTATGCATAAGATTCACTCAATGCAGGCTGATCTGAGCATGCTCAATTGCATAGGTCATTCCCCTTTCCAAAAGGTCCAGTTCTCAATCATAACCATCCTCAAGTCCTCTCACAAGACAAGGCTAGATCAGGATTTGAACTGGATTCAAATCACATGCACAGTCATTACATATTCCAGAAAATCAACAAAAATAGAATTTTGGCATGAAGTCCCTTTATGAAGAGCTTAGTACTAGAGCGCACTCCGATTCCTCAGATCATACAGGTCTAGACCGTTGTAAACGAATTAAGAAGCTAAGTAATTCATCCAAACATCCATGAGTCATCACAAGACTAAGAAAAATTACTTAAAAACCTGTATAAACTTCAAACCTTAGTTCATAATCATGAATTCCAAACTGAAAACCACTTAACTACGAATTAAAACATCTTGGATTCACTACAAGCTTCACCTCTTAGCCCTAGCTAAGAGGTTTAGCTGCTCATGATCCAAGGAAACATGAAACAACTACAAAAAGCATGAAAATAGCAAAGCAAACCAAAAGGAGTTGTGAAACTCCAATCTCCACTTCCACAGTCTCCAACCTCGCTTGAACCCTTCTAGGATACCCTAGGAACGATCCCTAGGTGTCCTTTTATAGTCTGGAAGCTCCACAACTTCGGAAGAATCGAGAACTTGCGTAACACTTACGCATGCGCAGAGAAAATCGGAATGAAATTAGAAATTTCTAACTTCTTTCGCACAGCCGACCGGTCATGACCGGTCGGCCTTAATAAACAATCACTCCAGCAAGCATGCCCGACCGGTCAAGACCGGTCGGGCCTATTAATCTTCAGTCCAGCAATGATGTCCGACCGGTCAAGACCGGTCGGACGTTTCTTCTTATGTTACAGCAGCCATGGCCGACCGGTCATGACCGGTCGGCCTTGTTCATTGACGTTCCAGCAATCTTATCCGACCGGTCATGACTGGTCGGACGTCCTCAGTACCTCCAAACACGCATGGCTGACCGGTCACTGACCGGTCTGGCTTCCTTGGCCGACCGGTCACGACCGGTCAGCTCTCTTTTCTTCTTGTTTTCATCCTTTCTTTCTTCTGCTTTCTTTTCTTCTTTACTTCTTTCTTTCTTTTCTTCTTTGGTCCTCAAACCTTCTTCATCAGAATGATCCCAAGTGAACCCTTTTTGTCTTTAATTGAGTGGAATTCCATCTCAGTCTTGTAGTCACAAAACATGCATTGGATTAGCCTACAAACCATACAAACCTTGCACAATGAGTGATGAATTGGGGTTAGAATATGCACAATTAAGAGCTCAACAGTCGGCCTCCATAAAATATATCCAGAGGTTTTACTATTTCTGGAGGGTTTAGCCGGCCGGTTGGTGGCTGTGGCTAGCCGGCTGGTGGTCATGAAATTGGCTGAAATCTTCAACTTTTCCTCCATCATCTTCAATGTGCTTTTGCTCCACCTTTGGTCCTTTATTCCTTTGATCTTCGATGTGTGTAAACAGCTCCTTTAAGCCCTCAATTGATGAACTCTCTCTCTCATTCCTACAATCACAAAACCATGCTTTAGTTGGGTCTTTAATTACTTATTTCAAGCATAGTTAGTGATAAAATGGGGTTAGAATATGTACATTTAAAAGCCCAACACACTCCCCAACTAGCATTTTGCTAGTCTCGAGCAAAACATGCGTGAAACAAATTTCATTCTTCAAAACCCAACTCTCCTTCAGAAACCATGTTTCTATATATTCAATGATATGCAAGTGTAAAGAATTTGGAACTGCCCAATGATAGAAATTAAAACCTTGAATTTTTCAAAATATACTAAGTACTCATATGAAATCCCCGCTAATTGATTGATAAATAGAAGAATCCAAACAATTTAACCTAGTGTGCTCAATGAATGCTCATCTCATGGATTTCCTGGGTTACCTTCTTCATGAATTAACTAAGGTATGGATTCAACAGTGTGTAGATCAACAACAAGCCTATGACAGGATGATATGCTCTTGGGTGGTGGTAGGTTGGAAATAATATCAATTTTAGCCCGTTTACCTCTATTCCATTGGACGAGATGATATGTCCAAGGACTATTCCTCTTTGTACCATAAAATGGCATTTCTCCTAGTTTAAGACAAGGTTCTTCTCCTCACACCTTGTCAAGACAAACTTCAAGTGATTGAGGCACTCATCGAAAGTACAACAAAAAATAGAAAAATTATCCATGAATACCTCGAGAAATTCACCCACCATGTCCAAGAAAATACTTAACATGCATCGTTGGAATGCGGCGGGTGCATTACATAGCCCAAATGGCATTCTTCGGTATGCGAAGGTGCCAAACGGGCATGTAAAGGTGGTCTTCTCTTAGTCTTCTAGGGCTATCTCGATTTGGTTGTAACCGGAATAGCCATCTAAAAAGCAATAATAGGAGTGACTCGCTAACCTCTCCAAAATTTGACCCATGAATGGGAGAGGGAAGTGGTCCTTCCTAGTGACTGTGTTTAGCTTCCGATAATCAATGCACATACGCCAACCGGTGGTCACTCTAGTCGGTACAAGCTCGTTGTTAGTATTTTCTACAATAGTAATACTGGACTTCTTAGGGACAACTTGGTAGGACTTACCCATTGGCTATCCGAGATGGGGTAGATGATACCCACATCCAGAAGCTTTAACACCTTAGCTTTGACAACCTCCATCATATTTGGATTTAACCTTCTTTGAGGTTGTCTAGTCATTTTCGCGTTCTCTTAAAGGTGTATACGGTGAGTACATACCGAAGCAATTATCCCTTTGAGGTCCGCTATTGTCCATCTTATGGCTCCCCTATGTTCTTTTAGTAGCTTAATCAACTTGAGCTCTTAGTCTTTTCCTAGGTAAGAGGCGATGACTATCAAGAACGTTTCTTCTTGACCCAAATATACATATTTCAGCTCGGATGACAATGGTTTAAGGTCAAGCTTCGGTGGTTTGATGTTAGACGGTAGAGGCCTTGATGTGGTTGGTGGCAATCTTTCTAAATGGGGCCTCCATCGGCTAGTACCAACTACCGGTTTCTCAATATTCAATTCTTGCACAATTTCACTAATAATGGGGTCTTTGGAATCCTCAAAATATCCCAAGCATGTCTCCAAGCTTTCTAGTGGTTCAAGTTGGAGGAGCTCTTCTTCTTTAAAAGATTCGAGCATGTTTACCTCGAAGAGCTCATCATCATCAACATCCCTATGCCTTTTTCCCAAATGGAACACATTCACCTCCAATGTCATGTTTCCAAAGGACAATTGCATTACCCCATTCCGGCAATTTATGATTACGTTTGATGTAGCAAGGAATGGGCGGCCTAAAATTATCGGTATTTGAGTGCTAGCATCCATAACCGGTTGCGTGTCCAAGACGATGAAATCTACTGGGTAATAGAATTTGTCAACTTGGACTAGCACATCCTCAACTATCCCTCTCGGTACACGGATGGATCTATCAGCGAGTTGCAACGTAGTTTTGGTGGGTTTTAATTCACCTAGGACTAGTTGCTCATATACAGAGTATGGGATTAAATTTACACTTGCCCCAAGTCTAGCAATGTACGTTCAATCCGGTAGTCACCAATGATGCATGAAATTGTAGGCACTACCGGGATCCTTGAATTTTGGGTGGGTCTTTTGAGTGAGAATGGCACTCACCTGCTCATTCAAAAAGGCCTTTTGCTACACATTATATTTGCGTTTGGTTTTGCATAGGTCCTTTAGAAACTTGGCATAAGAAGGGATTTGTTTAATGGCATCAAGCAATGGAATGTTTATCTTGACTTGTCTGAAAATCTCTAAAATATCATGAGAGTTTGGAAGAGATTTTGGATCAACCAATCTCGAAGGGAATGGTGCTATGGACTTATAAACGCGTTCCGTTTCTTGTGGGGCTGAGTTAGATTCGTCTTCATCTTCAAAATTTACCGGATCATTAGGCTTGTCGGCCTTCACCCGAATATATTTGTCAATTTGCTTACCACTTCTAAGAGTGGTGATGGATTTGTCTTGCTCCACATGTTGGTTGGGGAGATTAGGGATGCTTACTTCATGTACTTGCTTTAGATTAGGCTGAGGTTGGGCAGAAAAGGTCCCTTCCATAGCATTCAAGCGTCCCTTTATCTCATCAACCGAGACTTTAAGCTCTTGGAACATTTGCTGATTTGATTGGTTGATTTGTGTTTGCCCTTGTATAAACGCCTTTAGAGTATCCTCCATTGAGATTTGAGGTGGGGCCATATTTTGCATGGGTGACCCTCCTTGAGAGTTGATAAGATTTCTCGTGGGATTATTCTTCCAACTGCAATTTAGGTGGTTCTTCCAAGTAGAGTTATATGCGTTACCCACCGGTCCATTAAAAGGCCGTTGATATCCATATGTGGCATTTGCATGTTCTTGTAAAACCTCTTGAAATGCAGGAATTGTAGGAAAATCTTGCGTAGCGTGTATATTAGTGGCACAAATTCCATATATGTTCTCAATGGCTTTCAGTGGACGTAGAAGTGCCACTCTTGTTAAGTTCCAGTGGCCTTGACCTTCCTTGTGAGGCTAGCTATCTTTGCATTCACATCATCTTCTTCTTTAAGAATATAGATGCCTCCTTTCCCCTTTTGTTGAGGAGACTTGAGATTACTAGATTTGTCCGAGGTATCCCATGATTGGGCATTCTCGTCCAACATGTCCAAGTAACTCCAAGCTTCATCTAGATTTTTGCTCATAAACTCACCATTGCACATCATCTCTACAAATTGGCGCATGTTGGAATTTAATCCATCATTGAAGAAGTTTATGATTCGCCAGCTTTCATAGCCATGATGTGGGCAAGCAAGTAGGAGGTCCTTGAACCTTTCCCAACATTGGAAGAACGATTCATTCTCTTTAACTGAAAAGTTCATTATAGCTCTTTGAAGGGTATTCGTTTTATGAGCCGAGAGAAACTTTTTCAAGAATTCCTAAGTCATCTCATTCTATGACCCTATCGAGTGTGGTCTAAGAGGGTGAAGCTAACTCTTGGCTCTTTCTTTCAATGAAAAGGGAAAAAGTTTAAGTTTTATTGCATCTTCCGAAACATTCGCATATTGCAAAGTAGCACCACTTCTTCAAATTCCTTTAAGTGTAGGTATGGGCTCTCAGAGTCTAGCCCATGGAACTTTGGTAAAAGTTGAATCACACCCGGCTTTATATCAATGTTTTCCTCAGTTGGTGGTAAGACCACACACGAGGGTGTAGTTGTACGGGCCGGTTGTAGGTAGTCCCATAAAGATCTCATTGGAGGAACATTGTGTACCTCATTCTCTCCTACTCCCTCTTGATTTGCGTTTATAGTTGGAGTAGGGGGGAGGATTCCTTAAAGGTGTTTGATCCATACTCCCCAAACTATCACAATGCTCTTGTATTTTCGGACTCGTTTGTGGACCGATAATGGTCCAACTAGACCACCTTCAGATTGGAGATGATTAGTATGGTCACGTTCCTAATGGGACATAAACCACAACTACGAACTAAACTAATCCTAAGTCTTAAACAGAAAAACAAAAACCTGAAAATCAAAAAAAATTTGTAAAAAGCACTAAGTTAAAAGGATATTACCTGATTCGCTTGAACTATCGAAGAATTCCTACAAAACAAAACAACTTATTAGTCCTAGGAAATCAGAAAAACCTATCTACTTCTACTTCTACAGCCACTAAAACAATCTAGAACCGTTTATCTAAATTCCCCGGCAACGGCACCAAAAACTTGTTCAGCTCGCCTCACGTGTAAGGCTGCGATGTAGTAATAACCTCGATAAGACCGAGGTCGATCCACAGGGAAGGAAGTAAATAGTTCTAAACTATTCCAGCAACTAAGATTTAAGTGATTTGGATATTCAATTAAGTAAACTAAACTAAAACAGTAATTTAAGAAAATCTGAGAATAAATAAAGAACTGAGGCATTGAGGATCCACTTGTAGCATTCCATGTTAATTCATTCATTCAAGCATGAAACACAACTAGAATTGAAGTCCTATCTCTCATCTAGTCGGAAGATAAACCATTGGAAGCACAATAATCCCATTCAAGTCAGAAATTCAAGTTATAGTTCTAATTAAGCACATAGCATTCAAACATGTAGCCTTTAGAGTAACAGCCATGCTAATGGACTATGGCTTGCTCAAGGGTTACTACAATTCGAATCTAGTCAAACAAACATGACAATCTTAGAGAATTGCAAGGAATTCATGTCCGAGGTACATGAACTCTCATAAAACTTCTAAAAATATCAATTTTTATTCAAAATATAACGATAAAAATCCGAACTTGAAGTAAAGGTACTTGAATCAAACTGAATTAAACATGAGATTAGCTACAAGCTTCACCTCTCAGCCTTAGTTGAGAGGTTGTAGCCGAGCATCGTCATACTACAACTAAAATTAAAAAAAAAACATAAAGAAAAACTAGAAAAACTAGAGAAACCGGAGTTACAGCACTTCACAGAGCTTCCTCCTCTTCCACAACTTCCAATCTCTTCTAAGATGCCTTTAGATCGAATTAGAGGAGTCCTTTTATAGCCTTCAAGCCCCAATTGCGCAGAACCTTCAATAAATTGCATAAAGTTATGCAGTTGCGCAAAGAAAATCTGACTAGAAATAGAAGTTTCTGGACTTGTCGGCACGGGTGATTGATCAGGCCAGGGTGTCGATTAATCTCTTGTGATGGGCGATGGATTGCAGGTGGTGAGCGATGGATCGCACAGGACAAAAAGTGTCTAGAGACTTTAACAAAAAAACGTGAATCCCGATGGCTTGGGTGATTGATCTCTAGAGCTGAGTGATTGATCGCTTGCGGTGGGCGATCAATCGGTGGTGCTGGGCGATGGATCGGCGGGGACAAAAAGTGTCCAGAGACTTCAGCATAAATTCTGAGTTTGGGCGATTGACCGCCTGGGCTGAGCGATCAATCGGTGGGACCTTTTTTTTCCAGCAACCTGTCTGGAAATTCCTCCTCTTGAGCGATCAATCGGTTTGGGAAATCGATCAATCGCTAATGCATCTTTCAGTCCAGCGGCATAAACAGAGTGGCCGGTCAATTGGCTGGTCCAGGGGATCAATCGACCATCCTGGCGATCAATCGATCAGGTCAAGCGATTAATCGGCTAGGGTGGTTTCTTCTCTTTTCTTTTCCTCTTCTTCTTGCTTCTTTCTTTCATCCTTCGACATTTGATTCCTTGGTCTTCAAGGTATGTAAAGTATCATCATTCAGCATCATCTTGGTGAAATCCTTCTCTCCTTCCTGTAAACACAAAAACATGTATTAGTTTAGACTTTAAACACGTAAACCATGCATAATGTGTGATGATAGGGTTAGAATATGATAAATTAGAGGCTCAACACCGTTTATTATGTCAGTCGAGCATCGTGGATGCTGAAACCCGATACTCCAATATGGAGAAACTTGCTCTGGCATTACTAACAGTAGCACGGAAGCTACGACCTTATTTTCAGGCCCATTCTATAATAGTACCTATCAATTATCCTTTGAGGCAAGTCCTACAAAAACCTAAAGTATCTGGGCGATTAACTAAATGGGCGATCAAACTTGGCGAACACGATATTACCTTCTGCTCACGAACTGTCGTAAAGGCCCAAGCCGTAGCAGACTTCATTGCCGAATTTACATATTCAACCCCTACTATTCCTACCTCTAGTGATGACCCGCTGGAGAGCGAGCAAGCACATTGGTCGCTTTACATAGATGGATCATCATGCTCCTCTGGCAGTGGAGCCGGATTAATCCTAATTGCTCCTAACGGATAGCAATTTCAATATGCTTTGTGTTTCGACTTTTGTGCCTCAAATAACGAAGCAGAATGTGAAGCCTTAATTGTCGGTCTCGAATTAGCGGGTATACTCGCGATAAGGAACCTTTTCATTCATAGTGACTCTCAGCTCGAACATTTAGAACTACTCAATGAATTCGATTTGAAAGAAGAGCGGATGGCTTCGTATAAATCCCAAGTACTTATCCTACTTGCGAAATTGAATAAGTATGAAATAATTCATATTCCTCGAGAGGAGAACAAGCTCGCGGATTCTTTGGCAAAATTAGCTTCTACACCTAAGTCCGATCTGACGCTAGCTGTTCCTATCGAGCATCTCTCTACCCCGAGTATCGATCAAGTCACTTTAGAGCAAGTCGCCACATTGCATTTATCTTCATATTGGATGGACCCCATTATCCTTTACCTCCAAAGCGGACAACTCCCGGATGATAAAAAATCAGCCCGACAAATTCACTATCGTGCTGCTAGGTACATCTTACAAAATGAAAAATTGTTGTGTAAAAGTTTTACTTTACCGTATTTAAGGTGTCTCCATCTAGAAGAAGCACACCGTGTTCTAGATGTAATACACCAGGGTGCATGCGGTAATCATCCCAAAGGACGGTCTCTAGCATACAAAGCAATGAGGCAAGGGTACTATTGGCCCACTATGAAGGCGGATGCTATCGAATTCTCAAAGAAATGTGACAAATGTCAGCGATATTCTCTAGTCCCTTGTTTACCGTCTAAGCAAATGACACCAATGGATGGCCCTTGGCCTTTCACTCAATGGGAAGTTGATATAATCGGACCACTACCTATGGGAAAATGACAAAACAGGTTCGCAATTGTAGCAGTCGATTACTTCACAAAATGGGTCGAGGCAGAACCTCTGGCCACCATCACCGAAAGGCAAACTACTAAATTCTTATGGAGGAATATTATATGTCGTTATGGACTCCCCCATACCATAATTTCTGACAATGGAAAACAGTTCGATAATGCCACATTCTCCGAGTTTTGCGAGAAATGGAAGATACGTAATATTCGAACTTCCTCATATCATCCTCAAGCTAACAGACAAGTAGAAGCGGTTAATAAAATTATCAAGCATCATTTGAAGACCAAGCTTGATGAACGTAAAGGTATGTGTAATGACCTAGGTTTTCGAAATAATTAAAATAACAATTTAATTAATTATTTAGTAAATTACATGAATTATTATATTGATAAATTAATAATAAATCAACTGTAAGGAACTCATTTAGGATCCCTTGATTAAAGTTGCACAAAATAAACCCTAGAACAGCGTAGAAGTCTCAGATTTCACAAAACTCACAAATTTACAATAATTACAAAAATGCCATTAGTTAAACTTAAGTTAAATTGATGATTTTAAGTATGGCAGTTTCTGACGATCGGTTTCATCCAAAACAACATATATTAGTTCAAGAGCACATTTTAACCCTACACGTCAAATTTTAGCCTTCCAATCATCCTACAAATGCTTTAATCAGAAATTCGATCATAAGTGGGCCATTGGACCTCAGATCTGTCTCATTTTTGGTGTCATTCCCTAAAATTTTATAGACTATCTGATGAATGGACTGGATTTGCTCCATCCATCACGGTGGAACCCACATGCACTATGTGCACATGATACGCTAGGTCAAACGAGCGTTGACCGAAGACCTGTCTTCTTCTTCGCTAACGCTGCAACAGCGTGCAGCGCTGTCCGTCCGGGTCCTCCCACGTCGTCAGTCAGTGGGCGCCATTTTATTAATCCAAACCGTCCATCCGTATTCTTTGCCCCACAAAACCATTCCTCTCAAGTATCTCCTCCATCAGCCGAACACCCGGTCCTCTTCAAATCACCGTCCGAAACAAAAGAACTTCAAGATCTCCGGATCTACCTTGCATGGATGGGCCAGATCTCTTCCAAACCTTCATGTGGACCCCACCTAGATCTCCAACGGGTCTCACGCGCTAATCATCTCCGGTTTAGGTGATGGTTTCCCTCTCCAACTCTAACCGGTCGCACCGACGTCTCTTCCACTACCGACCTCGTTGAGCCAACCTTAGGGGTTTATTTAAACCCTAAAACATGTCTCCTCCATCAGAAAATGCCTAGAGAAGGATAGAAAGAGAGAGATAGAGGGAGAGAGAGAGAGAGAGAGAGAGAGAGAGAGAGAGAGAGAGACGAGAGGAAAGGAATCTCTCCACCCTGTTGTTGCTGCTACTGGACCCATCTCCAGGGAAAGAGAAGAAGAAGAAGAAAGAAAGAAAGAAAGAAAGAAGAAGGAAAGAAGAAAGTGAGTTCATCTCGTAGAGTTTTTCACTCTATAATTCTTGCATTTAAATTCTCTATTTATCTTCACAAGTTTTGAAGAAGAATCCTTGGTTTGCTGTACGGAATTTTGATTCGTAAATCAGCTATATGACACCCATATTTTACATGTTCTACGTTCTTGTCAATTTAAATATTAATGTTGCTTAATTTGAATTGGTTTCCAAACGTTGGATTTGTTATTATCGGTAGAAATTGACATAGAAATTGTTTAATTGCTTTACATAGAGGAAGCATAACTTCATTACGAATTTATGGTGATTTTGGTGCCTTGAGAAGGTTGGAAGGTTATGTGTTTGGTTTTGGAATTGTTTGGAAAAATGAATAGCATGAATCATGCATTCCATGTGATTGAGAATTCCAGTATGTGGTTGATCACTTGAGTTGATTTGGGTTAATGCACACGTGTGTGTTGCAAGAAACCGTTGCTCCATTGATCGAGGTCGGTTGGGTGAGCACCCAAGTGTGTGCAACAGACCAGCTACGCAGGCCAGGTGGAGGCTCCGTTGATCGAAGCCTGGTTGGGTGAGCATCCAAGTGTGTGCAACAGACCAGCTACGCAGGCCAGGCGGAGATGTGGGACAGATCGTGATCCGAGTTGGCTATGCCGCTAGGGACCGATGTTCCAGATTATAGTGATGACTAATTGGAGGTTCTAATAATAACCGTACTGAGATCGTTGAGGCATACTTGCATATCTTGCATCATGTGCATGTTTAAGAGATTTTGGTTTGGTGAAATTATCATTGGATTTGTAATGATTTTTATTTTAGTGGTTATGTGATTTTCTGTATTGAATTACATGTGCTAAACCGTACGAGATTACTTGCCGGCTTTTATAGCTTACGCAGTGTTATGCGATTAACCATAGTGACAGGTGATGATTTAGAAGACTTCGAGGAAGCGATTCCAGATGAGGAAATACTCTAGAAGATTTTTTAGAATTGATTTATTTTGATTTTAGTTTGAAAGTATTGATGTAATAAGGCCCATTAGATGGCCATTAGTTTAGATAGTTTGGGATAATGTAGTGAACTCATGGAATTATGATTTAATATTTCAAGTTTGGTTTATTTTGATTCTATATTGTTGGTACCATGTAAATGTAAAAGAGAAAAGTATCAGTTGAGAATGTGATGAATTCATTCATTATTTACATAACACCCTTGATTTCGAGATTTGAATTATATACTCGACTGTCGAATTTTGAGGGCGTTACAGTTGATATCAGAGAATAGGAATGAGATAAACTGTGCCTTGGGAAAAATTCCACCTGAGTTTCAGGATCTAGTATAGTTTCATGAACATAGAGACTCTAAACATAGACTCCCGAAACTTCTAGGATAGCCGTTGAACTTAGACACGTGTACCTGGGTACCGTGAGAAGTGAATTCCCACCTTAGTGAGCATTTTGCTAAATCATAAGTAATGGAAATTAAAATTTTAAACATCTGTGACCTTTCTTAGGGTTATAAAGACATTCCTACGAAAGCACAACAAGTGGATTGACCAAAATCGAGATTTTTGAATTTTTCCTTAATTTTCACTTGTAGGACTGAAATTATGGACCAGATTTATACCTATGATCACACATGACATAATACAAGTCAAAAAAAAAATTTAATTTTTTTTAAGGTCAGTAACATACCCATTGATGACCCTACAAAATTTCAGGACAAACGAATTCTAGAAATATTCTAGATATTGTAGTAGTAGATTGAGAAATGTGAAATCTGCTGCTGGACAGCAAGTTATTACTACCTTTATTAGGGAGAAAACCTAAGAATTAGTAGATATTTTGAGCTAAAATTTTTTCTGGTGATACATCTTGAAGTCATTAACATCTATTCTAAATTTCAAATCGATTGGAGTTGTGGGTTGGAAAAAATAAATTTTAGAGTAACTGCCTGTCCAGCCACCCGATTTTCTTGTAAAACCTCCATCAAACAAACATATGGAGTGACAGAACCTATCTAGATTTAAAGGATGAATAACTTAGTTGTTATTACTGGAATATTGAATTCATGCGTGGATAATGGGGTAATCTAATATTTTAAGGAGTACTAAATTAAGTTTTCTACTAAATGTAGATTATGCCGCCTAAAAGGAAGAGTCAAGCCACTCCATCTACACCCGATGTAACGGATAACGAACAGTCAACTCAAGGAATATACAACATTTTGGGTGACATAGTATCTCTCATTCACCAGCAAGTACAAACTTCAAATAATATTATAAATCAACGCCCAATACCGGCTCCACAAGGTGGTGGAGGGGGAGATATATTAGAACGATTTAGAAGACTCCGACCGCCCGTATTTAAAGGACAAGCTGACCATCTGGAGGCTAACAATTGGAAGAATCAAATGGAAAATTTTTTTGATGGAATGAGATGTGCAGATGAAGACAAAGTGGTCTTAGCTGTATATATGTTGGAAGGAGAAGCTAATCGGCAACCAAAAGAGCAGCCGCTGCAAACACAATCTGGACATGAGAAAAGTTCTACGAGAAATTTGATCAAAAATATTTTCCCGAGAGTGTCAAGGATAGGAAGGCGGCCGAATTTATGAATTTAGAACAAGGGGAACTTACTGTCAGTCAATATGAAGCTAACTTCATGAAACTATCACACTTTGCCCCTCATCTCATCCCCAATGATAAGCAAAAAGCTAAGAAGTTCGTGCAAGGGTTGAGGACTTCCCTTCGCACTAAAGTGGTCCCTTTCGAACTTCGAAAATATGCCAAGGCAGTGAACAAAGCCTTAGTCAGTCGAACAAGACCTAGAAGATTTGTGGAAAAATCGAGAACAAAGGAGGGTGGTGGGTAATAAATATAGAGCCACTCCAGAAGTACTACAGGGACAAGATAAGAAACCCAGGACCCCACCTTCGACTCCCTCCACACCCTCTCAGTAACATTCGAATTTCGACGGAAGGTGTTACAATTGTGGCTCAGAAGGGCATATGTCGCGAGCTTGCCCCCTACCTCGTCGCCAATTACCAGATCAGAGGCAATTGCAGGTTTACTCGAGACCACCTCAACCGGAATCAAGTCAAGGCAGGCGATTTCCACGTCAAGCACCCCAAGGACGGGTTTTTGCCTTAGTACCACCTAAGGAAGAGGAAAAGAGAAACATGGATGAAGAGGATGACGCAAACCAAAACATCTAAGGTACATGGATTATTTAAATTTCTACCGAACTTTTACTTAAACGATAGTACAATACATTTTACTTACCATGATGCTAGAACTATTCCCTAAACACAAGGCAAATTTTGAGGACAAAATTTCTCTAAGGAGGGTAGATTGTAACAACTCAAATTAGTGCTATGCACATTGTTTTTATTTATTTATATATATTTTTTATTTTTATATACACCTATGCACATCGTGATACATCATAAAAGTATCTTTGAATTTCGAGACGAAATTCCCTTACGGAGGGAAGAATGTAATGACCTAGGTTTTCGAAATAATTAAAATAGCAATTTAATTAATTATTTAGTAAATTACGTGAATTATTATATTGATAACTTAATAATAAATCAACTGTAAGGAATTCATGTAGGATCTCTTTATTAAAGTTGCTCAAAATAAACCCTAGAACAGCGTAGAAGTGTCGAATTTCACAAAACTCGCAAATTTACAATAATTACAAAAATGCCATTAGTTAAACTGACGATTTTAAGTATGTCAATTTCTGACGATCAGTTTCATCCAAAACATCATATATTAGTTTAGGAGCACATTTTAGCCGTACACGTCAAATTTAAGCCCTCCAATCATCCTATAAATGCTCTAATCAGAAATTCGATCATAAGTGGGCCATTGGACCTCAGATCTGTCTCATTTTTGGTGTCATACCCTAAAATTTTATAGACTATCTGATGAATGAAATAGATTTGCTCCATCATCACGGTGGGACCCACATGCACTACGTGCACATGATACGCTCGGTCAAACGAGCTTTGACCGAAGACCCTGTCTTCTTCTTCGCCAACGCTGCAACAGCGTGCAGCGCTGTCCGTCCGGGCCTCCCACGTAGTCCGTTAGTGGGACCCATTTTATTAATCCAAACCGTCCATCCGTTTTCTTTGCCCCACAAAATCATTCCACTCAAGTATCTCCTCCATCAGCTGAACACCCGGTCCTCTTCAAATCACCGTCCGAAACAAAATAACTTCAAGATCTCTGGATCTACCTTGCATGGACGGGCCAGATCTCTTCCAAACCTTCATGTGGACCCCACCTAGATCTCCAATGGGTCTCATGCGTTAATCATCTCCGGTTTAGGTGATGGTTCCCTCTCCAACTCTAACCGGTCGCACCGACGTCTCTTCCACAACCGACCTCGTTGAGCCAACCTTGGGGGTTTATTTAAACCCTGAAACATGTCTCCTCCATCAGAAAATGCCAGAGAAGGATAGAGAGAGATAGAGGGAGAGAGAGAGAGAGAGAGCTAGTTGAGAGAGAGTGAGAGAGACGGGTGGAAAGGAATCTCTCCACCCTATTGTTGATGCTACTGGACCCATCTCTAGGGAAAGAGAAGAAGAAAGAAAGAAAGAAAGAAAGAAAGAAAGAAGAAGGAAAGAAGAAAGTGAGTTCATCTCGTAGAGTTTTTCACTCTATAAGTCTTGCATTTAAATTCTCTATTTATCTTCACAAGTTTTGAAGAAGAATCCTTGGTTTGCTGCACTGGAATTTTGATTCGTGAATCACATTTATGACATCCATATTTTACATGTTCTACATTCTTGTCAGTTTAAATATTAATGTTGCTTAATTCGAATTGGTTTCCAAACGTTGGATTTGTTATTATCTGTAGAAATTGACATAGAAATTGTTTAATTGCTTTACATAGAGGAAGCATAACTTCATTATGAATTTATAGTGATTTTGGTGCCTTGAGAAGGTTGGAAGGTTATGTGTTTGGTTTTGGAATTGTTTGGAAAAATGAATGGCATGAATCATGCATTCCATGTGATTGAGAATTCCAGTATGTGGTTGATCACTTGAGTTGATTTGGGTTAAATACATGTGAGTGTTGCAATAAACCGTTGCTCCATTGATCGAGGCCGGTTGGGTGAGCAACCAAGTGTGTGCAACAGACCAGCTACGCAGGCCAGGTGGAGTCTCCGTTGATCGAGGCCGGTTGGGTGAGCATCCAAGTGTGTGCAACAGACCAGCTACGCAGGCCAGGACGGAGGTGTGGGACAGATCATGAACCTAGTTGGCTATGCCGCTAGGGACTGATGTTCCAGATTATAGTGATTACCAACTGGAGGTTCTAATAATAACCGTACTAAGATCGTTGAGGCATACTTGCATATCTTGCATCATGTGCATGTTTAAGAGATTTTGGTTTGGTGAAATTATCTTTGGATTTGTAATGATTTTTATTTGAGTGGTTATGTGATTTTCTATATTGAATTACATGTGCTAAACCGTACGAGATTACTCGCCGGCTTTTATAGCTGACGCAGTGTTATGCGATTAACCGTAGTGACAGGTGATGATTTAGAAGACTTCGAAGAAGCGATTCTAGATGAGGAAATACTCTAGAAGATTTTTGAGAATTGATTTATTTTGATTTTAGTTTGAAAGTATTGATGTAATAAGGCCCATTAGATGGCCATTAGTTTAGATAGTTTGGGATAATGTAGTGAACTCATGGAATTATGATTTAATATTTCAAGTTTGGTTTATTTTGATTCTATATTTGTTAATGTCAGATTTTGTAACGAGATCCTCCGGCTTTTCTCCTTCACTCCAACAGAGATTTCCACCACCAGACCTGAAGCAAGGCAGCAAATAAGGGTGGCTGGGGACCAGCCGTTAGCCCTCCGATGCTTAAGTTAGGCTACAGTAAGAAGAGAAGCGAAGCAAAACGGGACCAAGATTGAATGATGTGTACGTACCTGCTCTTAATGGAGCCACCCCTTTATATAGATCTGGAGACAATCCAATTTGTTACGTAAGATGTCGAAATCCCGTTGATATCGCGTACGATACTGAGATCTCGCTGATTTCGTGGGATAAAATCTTATCTTTTGAGTCAGATCCAACCCGATGATTTACTCCAACAATCACGCCCCTTGATGGCAATCCCTTGAAATCCGGATCCATTTAGAGAAGATAAACCCAAAAGCCGACCTATACGGACTACCAATAAGCGTGGTAATAACGCTGATATATTATGATAAGCTGGAAGCCGTAGTTGGAATCATAACCTCCGAAAAGGAAGGAGACGCCCGTAGTTGGAGTCATAGCCTCCGAAAAGGAAGGAGACGCCCGTAGTTGGAATCATAGCCTCCGAAAAGGAAGGAGACGCCCGTAGTTGGAGTCATAGCCTCCGAAAAGGAAGGAGACGCCGACGAGTCGGGGACCACCGAACTGGATGTGGCCCTGCTTGGTGTCGCAGAGGGATTGGACAAACTGTTCGACGGGAATCGGGTGCTAGTACTGAAGGCTAAGAGATTTCCGCAGGAAAGCTGCTCGCATATTAAAATGTGGTCGCGAGTCCAAGTACACACTTAGATGTAACGTCTTTCAACGACTTGTGAGAAGGTCTGCTCGCGAATCTAGTTTTCCATATTTGACTATCCATGACTCCTGATCAGATGATCTCGAGAGTCGAATGGACGTCCCGCACTTATCCAATATTCGACTCTCGATCAGATGATCTCGAGAGTCGAATGGTCGTCCCGCACTTATCCAATATTCGACTCCCGAACTTACGATCTCGAGAGTCGAACCCGCAAACCTCTTTTACCCGTTCTGCGACTCTCGATCAGATGATCTCGAGGGCCAAATGAGCATTTCCACGTGAAATCTTATCTCCACCATTTTGCCTATAACAGATGCCCTCCAAGTCCTTGCCGCCAAGAATCCTTAAGGAAAGGACTTAGCTTGCTGTCATGCGCGGCTGCCTCTTGCTTTTACTGAGAAGCCGTACATGATTAGGCTGGAATTAATGAGCGCCAGCCTTTCTGCAGTCAGGAAATGAAGAGGCGCTCACCACGTGTCCAAGTATTTAATGGGCGTGCCTGCTCGAGTGCTGTGCCGAACAAGAGATCGCCACGTGCTACCATATACGGTGGAATGATTGCCTATAAATATACGGAGTCCACCATATCTTCTGATTTTCACAGAAGTTTCAGAATCCTCCTTTGCTTTTTCAATCATCTTCCTCCGGAGCTCCTTGGTGTCTTCCTCGATCCCCTTTGGTGCTCTTTCTTTCCTTTTGCACTGTACTATTTCTTCTTTCTTTTTTAAATATCCCATGGCTTCCGAGGAGAGTACCGTTCCTTTAGGAGATGCCAGCCCGGAATCCTCTGCTTCTAGTAATGCAAGGGTTCCGGCAGGTCAGTATACAGCGGCCGGATATCCTTCCATTCTATCGGAGAACCGGCTGCTGGAGTTACGGGAGAGATTTTCGATCCCTGACTCAGTCGATCTCCGGTTACCCAGAGATAGAGAGACGCCAGACTCCCCTCCCCCAGGGTGTGTGGCATTCTATGAGTATCAACTCATTCTGGGGGTTCGCCTTCCCCTCCATCCCTTCATCCGGGATGTACTTCGGTATTATAAAATTGCCCCCGGGCAACTTATCGTGAATGGATGGAGGGTGGTCCTAAGCTCATTCGTCCTTTGGGCTCAAGCCGGGAACGGGGAGCTTACAGCTGATGAGTTCCTCCGCATGTTGCGCTTGAAGAAGGCACCCTCCAGAGAAGGCTGGTACTATCTATGTTATTGGCACCTGGATAACTTCGTGTTGGGGAAGCCCTCATCGAATTATCCCGGCTGGAGGAAGCGTTGGTTTTATGCATCTGAAAATTGGGAATTTGCTTCTTCCAGGGGCCCAAGAGTAAATCGTTTTTTCTGTGAAGGTAGGCAGTCCCGCATTGTGCACTTTTTCTTCAATTAAGGTTTTAGGGTTTCTCCATTTAACCCTTGTTTGTGCTCGCAGGTATCCCGGCCTTGAGAAAACCGAACTTAAAAGGGGGGATCAACGAAAAAATCGTAAAAGTGTACAAGGTGCCTATTGGTGATAGGCACGTCGAGACTTGCTTGTCTCCATCACGTCTTGCAGCAGCGGGCTTAATACCCGTAAGAGAAGTCGAGATGACGCAGGTCGGAGAAAAAAGAGGTCTGCTGCCCCGGCTGAAGGGCACGAGCTCCAAGAGGCAGAAGAAAACATCTGCTGGTCCATCTCACCCATCCACCGAAAAGGGTAGCGATCAGCCTGCTCCTCTCGCGAGCAAGGCGGGGGCTCCAGTAGGGCCCGCTATTCCTTCACTGGTGGTCGCACCCGGGCCGCCAGTGATTAATATCGCTGACAATTCCCCAGATGGGGTAGGGTCCAGCTGCCCCCCAGCTGAAGAGGCTCGTGAGCACACGGAGCCTCGAGAGATGGCTCCTGCCCGCGAGCTGGTTCCTGCTACCGAGCAGGGACCTGCTCGCGAGACGATGGCCCCTCCTCGCGAGCCGTCTGGGCTGATCGTTGCCCAACCTTTCGGCGGTGGAACATATTCTGTTCCTCGCCACCTCCACCGCATCTGTAAATTCTTATTTGAGAATGCCCGCCTCAATCCTTCGGCTCTCTTCCCGAGCCAGGCCCCGAGAGCCTCTTCCTTGAGGCAGGGATGAGGATGGCTCAGGTAGAACCTCCTAGCCCAAAACTTTATTATTTTGGGGTTTCTTAAGTATTTCTTCTCACCCCTCTTTTTGTTTGCAGGGACTAGACCTCATCTTGCGGACGAAGCGAGACATCGTCGCCGCTCGCCGCGTAATAGACGAGGCAGATGAAAAAAGGATTGCTTTGGAGAAGGCGGTCCAGGGACGAGATCAACTCCTCAAATCCCGTGAGGCCGTGATTTCCAAGAAAGATGAGGAGATAAAAATCCTCATAGAGAAAGTCCAGGTGTTGACCGAAAGGTACCAAGCTTTGGACAATAAGTTCGCGAAACTCGCCGACTTGAAGGAGAAGGCGGAGAGAGAGAAGGAGATCTTTCGCCAAGACAAGATCTCACTGGAGGAGCTACTTGCGGAGGCTAGGTCGCAGCTCAAGGAGGCCTACGACAACCTGACCAAGGAGCGCAACGCTCTCAGCGCAGCTTAAGGACGACTCGATCCACTGGGACGAGGAGAGAGTCGCCCTTGCGAAAATGCTCTCGGAAGAAGGTCCTCGGGCAGTTTTCGAGTTCCGTTCTTCGCAGCAATATGACGACGAAAGGTACGAGTCATATGATGCTGGTCGCGACTTTGCGCTAAGAGTAGTGCAACGAATGATCCCATCCTTTGATATGGGGGAGTTTGGTCGAGTCGCGACCATCATTGCTGCCGAAGAGCAGGCTGCTGCTGAGAACGAGGTGACTGAAGCCACTCAGGTTGAAGGAGCTCCAGAAATGGGCCCTGAAATTGAGAGCGCAGCTCCTCCTCCAAGGGATTGATTTTCTTTGTTTTCCTCTCTTGTATTCGTGAATGGATATTGTAAACATTTATCATTAATGAAAAAGAATATTTTTGGAAGTATTGTCCTCGTTTGCCTTTTCCTTTTCACGCAATGAATGCCTTCTCGTTTTTGTTTACTTTCTTTTCCATGTACTGAATGCCTTGTTGCAACGAGAATGTGCTCAATCCGGGGGTTCGTTGCGACCAAACCGATTGAGACCCCCAAGTTGGCTTCATATTGACTCATCAGTGAATGCGAACCCTTAATCCGAGCACGAGTTACGCTGCTCGCAATTAGGGTGTATGGCGAACTGTGGTGCTCGCGATTAAGGTGTATGACTGTGATTCGGGCTCGAGCTATGGTGCTCGCATTCCGGAGTGCGATCCCTCCTCTCACTAGTCGTGAGCAACTAACTCATGAAAATGAATTAGACTCAATCTGGGGGTCGTACGACCGTGTCCGCGTTGAGATAGACTGATCTATCGATTGAGATTTTAATTCTACCAAGGGCAGAAGGTTGGTCAAGAGATGGTACTCATTCTCTTCGAGGCTTTTCAGGTCCATGTAAATGGAGAAGCAACCAACTAGTAATGATTTCAATCCTACCAAAGGTAGGCAATTGGCCAAGAGGATGTGTAAGCACTCTCTTCAGGGCTATTCAGGTCCATATAAATGGAGTAGCAGCCAAAAGATATCTTTCACTTTATTCATAAAACGCTATAATAAACTACATCGAATCTAAGGGTAGTATCGTAGCAAATGCTCCACGTGCCAAGGGCGACGTACAGGCTTCCCTTGCATGTCTTCAAGATAATAAGTACCGGGTCGCACAACCCTAATAACCCGATACGGGCCTTCCCAATTCGGATCCAATGAACGAACAGGAACTCCAAGATTTTGCCTTAGGACCAAATCTCCGAACTGGAAGGATCTAGGTCGAACCTTCGCATTCCGATAACGAGCAATACGTTGTTGATATGCCGCCACTCGTACTTGGGAAGCATTTCTTCGCTCTTCCAAGAGATCGAGATGAAGTCGGAGGTTTTCCTGATTGCTCGCGGGATCATACTGTTCGATCCGATATGAGGGCACTTGAATTTCCACTGGTACTACTGCGTCAACACCAAATGCTAAGGAGAAAGGAGTTTCACCTGTCGATGTACAAGCCGTGGTTCTATAGGCCCATAACACCTCTGGTAGAAGTTCTGGCCACACCCCTTTACATTCACCTAGCTTGGTCTTTAAATGATGCTTTATGATTTTATTCACTGCCTCGACCTGCCCATTCGCCTGAGGATGATATGGAGAAGTGCGGAGATTACGTATCTTCCATTTGTCGCAAAATTCATCAAAGGCTGCGTTGTCGAACTGCGTTCCGTTATCGGTAATTATAGTATGAGGAAGTCCGAAGCGACATATGATATTTCTCCACATAAACTTAGTAGTTTGTTTTTCAGTAATTTTGGCTAATGGTTCTGCTTCGGCCCATTTGGTGAAATAATCAACCGCCATGATCGCGAACCTATTCTGTCCCTTTCCCATAGGTAAGGGCCCGATGATATCGATCCCCCACTAAGCAAAAGGCCAAGGGCTGTCGATTGGGGTCATCCGCTCAGACGGTATGCGAGGTATAGGTAGATATCGTTGACACTTGTCGCATTTTTTAGAAAATTCGATGGCGTCTGCTTTCATAGTAGGCCAATAATATCCTTGCCTCATCGCTTTATATGCTAGGGATCGCCCCCTGGGATGATTACCACATGCCCCCTGGTGTACTTCATCTAGAACACGATGTGCTTCTTCTGGATGAAGACACCTTAGATAAGGCAAGGAGAAGCTTTTTCGCAACAATATTCCATCTTGTAAGGTGTACCTGGCAGCTCGAAGCCGAATTTGTCTCGCAGCTTTCTTGTCTTCTGGTAGGTATCCATCTCTGAGGTAAAGGATGATAGGATCCATCCAGCATGGAGACGATTGTACCGATATAACTTGCTCTAGAGTTACTCGGTCGATACTCAAGTTCTGACGATGCTCGATGGGGATCGAATGTGATAACTCCGATTCCGGTGCAGAAGCTAGTTTTGCTAAGGAATCGGCAAGTTGGTTCTGCTCGCGAGGGATATGAATTATTTTATAAGTCTTCAGTTTGGCGAGCAGGATGAGGACACGAGACTTGTATAAGGCCATTCTTTCTTCTTTGGCTTCGAATTCACCAAGAACTTGATTGACAATGAGCTGGGAGTCGCTTGAATTATCAAATTCTGGACTGCGAGGACAATGGCCAGTTCGAGACCAACAATTAGGGCCTCATATTCTGCTTCATTATTGGAGACGCGTGATTCAAATCGCAGAGCATATTGAAAATGCGACCCGTCGGGAGCCACTAAAATCAGGCCCGCTCCACTGCCAGTGGCCCGTGACGACCCGTCCACGAAGAGCGACCAAGGAGGCTGATCGCTGAACATGACATTATCTTCAGAAGAATATGTAAATTCGGCGATGAAGTCAACCACGGCTTGGCCTTTGACTGCGGTCCTAGGACAGAACGAGATATCATGCTCACTGATCTCGACCGCCCATTTAGTTAAGCGCCCGGAAGCCTCAGGTTTTTGAAGGACTTGTCGTAGTGGATGATTTGTTGGTACTAAAATAGCATGGGCTTGAAAGTATGGTCGCAGTTTTCGAGACGCCGTGACTAAGGCTAGGGTCAATTTCTCCATATCAGAATACCTAGTTTCTGCATCGACCATTGCTCGACTGATATAATAAACGGGCCTTTGCACCCCGAAATCTTCTCTTATTAAAGCGGCGCTAACGGCCGTGGGAGACACAGATAAATAGAGAATGAGTTGTTCATGTGCTACAGGCTTAGATAAAATGGGGGGAGCGCTCATGTATTGCTTCAATTGTTGAAAAGCTTCTTCACACTGAGGTGTCCACTTCCAATCAGACTTGGCCGTCGCACGAAGGAGTTTGAAGAAGGGCAAACACTTGTCAGATGCTCGCGAGATGAACCTGTTCAATGATGCGATGCGACCTGCTAGACGCTGAACGTCTTTCAGAGTAAGAGGGGATTTCATCTCTATCAATGCTTTAATCTTTTCAGGATTTGCCTCAATTCCACGCTGGCCAACCATGAACCCAAGAAATTTTCCTGCAGACACTCCAAACGCGCATTTTTCTGGATTTAACTTCATTTGATACTTCCTCATCAGATCAAAGGCTTCTCGAAGATCTGAAATGTGGTCATCTTCAACGATGCTTTTCACGAGCATATCGTCGACATACACTTCCATATTCCTACCGATTTGAGCAGCGAACATTTTGTTGACAAGACGTTGATAAGTGGCCCCTGCATTTTTAAGACCGAACGGCATTACCTGGTAGCAATATAGTCCTCGATCTGTGATGAAGGCAGTATGCTGGCTATCAGGTGGATGCATCACAATCTGGTTGTAACCAGAATAAGCATCCATAAAGCTGAGGAGAGCATGTCCAGCTGTTGAGTCGACCAACTGGTAGATCCGCGGTGTCGGAAAGCTATCTTTGGGGCATGCTTTGTTTAAGTCTGAATAGTCGACGCACATCCTCCATTTGCCATTAGTTTTTCGGACGAGAACTACGTTTGCGACCCACTCCGGGTAGTCAACTTCCTTTATGAAATTAGCTGCGAGAAGCTTTTCAACTTCTGTTTTGATTGCCATTTGTCTTTCTGCAGTAAAGGCACGTCGACGCTGATGTACGGGTTTATGCTTCGGGTCAATGTTGAGACGATGTGCGATGACATCAGGATCGATGCCTGGCATATCTTTATGAGACCAAGCAAACACATCCTTGTATTCGGTGAGGAAACGGATCAAATTTTGACGATGGACAGCGGTCAAGGAGGACCCGATGCGCACGATCTTAGATGGGTCGTCTTCGGTCAGGTGGATCGCCACTGTTTCCTCCCCTGGAGTTCCTGATTTCAGAGCATTTTCTCTTGGATCCAACGCGGTGGCGGGAACGTCGGATGAACCTTGAACTATTTCCATGACAGGTGTCGCTTGAGCCTTCTTTCGATCTTGGAGGGCTATCTGGTAACAGGACCGTGCCTCCTGCTGACTTCCTCGCACGACCCCGATGCCATTCGGGGTCGGAAATTTAACACATAAATATGAAGGGTGCAAGGCCGCTCCAACCTTAGTTAGAGATGGCTGCCCCAAGATGGCGTTATATGCCGATTTTTGATCCACGACGAGGAAGTTTACGAAGACGGTGGTCTTCGCTGGACTCTCCCCAAAAGTGACTGGGAGATCGATACTTCCTTCAGGTGTTACTACCTCTCCTCCAAAGCCGACAAGAGGGGTCGATACTGGCTTGAGGAGGTTTCTGGCAAGTGTCATCTTGTCGAAAGCCTCCAAATACAGAATATCGGCCGAGCTACCTGTATCCACCATAATTCGATGAGTCAGATAGTTTGATACCTTCAGTGTGACTACGATGGAATCTTCATGAGGGAAGTGAATTCCCGCTGCATCTTCGAGGGTGAAAGAAATTGGAGGATGGCTAGCCTTCGATGAGTTGGGCGCTTGTTCCAGCCAATAGATCTGCTGGGGTTCTTTGGACGCCTTTTGAGCGTATGCCTTTCTTGAAGCTTGAGAGTCACCCCCGCAAGCTGGTCCCCCGACGATAGTGCGAATTTCTCCCGTGGGCTCGGCGTCCTCCTGGTCGGTTTGATGATGAGGTGGTTCCTTTTGGCGAGATGAGGTCTTCGCCCTTTCTGGTGATTGATTTTTACGAGCAACATAATCCTGGAGATGGCCTTTTCGAATAAGGGCTTCGATATGGTCTCGTAAAGAGATGCAGTCCTGGGTCCTATGCCCGTGATCTTTGTGAAAGTAACAGAACTTACTCTTATCTCTCTTCTCGGGATCGGATTTGATCTTTGCAGGCCACTTCACATATGGCTTGTGTTTTATCTCCATTAGAACCTTTTCAGGAGACCGATTAAGAGGAGTGTAATTATGATACTTACCAGAGTAAGGCTTCCTGGGAGAACGATCGCGCTGATCACGACGGTATTTCTTATCTGTAGAAGTTCCTTCTGGCTTGCGTTTCTTACTTTGTACTCCATGGCGTGTCAATGCGACTTCTTCTGCATTGATATATTTCTGAGCTTTGGCTTGGAATTCCGCCATAGTTTTCGGCGGGCTTTTATCTAAGGCAAACCTAAATTTCTCGCTCGTTATTCCAGCGATGAGGGCTGTGAGACCCTTTTCTTCAGTGTAATGTTCGCTTCCCCAAGTGTAGGGTTGCGATGTAGTAATAAACTCGGTAATACCGAGGTCGATCCACAGGGACTTATGTAGGATGTCACAAACTCATCCACAAGTTTCTATTGAAGCTAACAATCAAAGTTTGAATAGAATGTGTGTGATTAACAGTTTAAGCTAAATTGAATGTAAATAATTATAAGAGGTACTAGGGGTTCGAGGATCCACTTGTAGCAATCCTCGATGTTCAATCCGCTGTGGTTTCCCATTCTCTCAACTAGAGTCACCAGTCAGGTCTATCTAGTCGGATGATAGAACTGTTAAACCAGAAGTCTGCAACATGTAAGTTCTGTGCATAAAGTTCACTCAACTCTAGGCTGATCTGAGCATGCTCATTGCATAGGTCATTCACCTTTTCTATATGTCCAATTCCCAATCATAACCATCCTCAAGTCTTCTCACAAGACAAGGCTAGATCATGATTTGAACTGGATTCAAATTATATGCACAGTCCATACATATTCCAGATAATCAACCAAAACTAGAACTTTGGCATGAAGTCCCTTCATGAAGAGCTTGGTACTAGAGCGCACTCCAATTCCTCGGATCATACAGGTCTAGACCGTTGCAAACAAATTAAGAAGATAAGTAATTCATCCAAACATCCATGAGTCATCACAAGACTAAGAGAAATTACTTAAAAAATTGTATAAACTTCAAACCTTAGTTCATAATCATGAATTCCAAACTGAAAACCACTTAACTACGAATTAAAACATCTTGGATACACTACAAGCTTCACCTCTTAGCCCTAGCTAAGAGGTTTAGCTGCTCATGATCCAAGGAAACATGAAACAACTACAAAAAGCATAAAAACAGCAAAGCAAACCAAAAGGAGTTGTGAAACTCCAATCTTCACTTTCACAGCCTCCAACCTCCTTTGAACCCTTCTAGGATACCCTAGGAACAATCCCTAGGTGTCTATTTATAGTCTGGAGGCTCCACGACTTCGGAAGAATCGAGAAAGTGCGTAACACTTACGCAGCGCAGAGAAAATCGGACGTTACTTAGGAGTTTCTAAGTCAGTACACCTGGCCGACCGGTCACGACCGGTCGGCCTCAATACACGTTCATTCCAGCAAGCATGGCCGACCGGTCATGACCGGTCGGCCTTGTAAGGCATTAGTCCAACAAGCTTGTCCGACCGGTCATGACCGGTCGGACGTTTTCCTTTATACTCCAGCAGCCATGGCCGACCGGTCATGACCGGTCGGCCTACTAAAACCTTCCTCCAGTGACTGTGTCCGACCGGTCATGACCGGTCGGATGTCTTCAGCACTTCCCCCATGTACATGGCTGACCGGTCACGACCGGTCAGCTCCCTTTTCTTCTTGTGTTCTTCCTTCCTTTCTTCTGCTTTCTTCTTTCCTTACTTCTTTCTTTGTTCCCTTCTTCCTTCGGCTCTCTTTGGATCTTCATTTCAGGTTCTAAATCAGCCCTTTTTATCTTCAATTATGTGGGGCCACTCTCAGTCCTGTAGTCACAAAACATGCATTGGATTAGCCTACAAACCATATAAACCTTGCACAATGAGTGATGAATTGGGGTTAGAATATGCACAATTAAGGGCTCAACACACCCCCCCAACCAGCATTTTGCTAGTCCCGAGCAAAACATGCGTGAAGCTAATCTCATTCTTCAGATTCAACTCTCTTTCAGAAACCATCCTTCTATACATTCCAGGGTTCATAAGTGTAAGATTCAGAAAGATTAGGCGTCAAAGGTTGGCACCATAAATCCTCAAGACATAATAGGCATTCATATGAGATTCCCACTGATTGGTTGATAAATAGAGGGAATTGAACAAATTCATCCTAGTGTGGGTAGTGAAAATTCATTCTACGAGTTTCTAGGATTATCTTCTTCATAGATCAACTAGACTATAGAACTCAAGGTACATAGAGCCACATCAAGCCAATGACAGGAATTTGCCTTACCGTCCTTCCGACGACTTTCACACTACGTCCCATTTCCGGCTTTGGTTACGGGTAGACCATCCCCCGGCTGGTAGTAGGTAGCCCTAATCGGAATTTTCCACCGTTTTTTTTTCCACATTCCCAATTTCATCCTTCCTTTTCCTTTTTCTTTTTAAATTAGATAGGATTTTTAGAAATCCATATCTTTCATTATTTTCCCATGGACAAGGATGGACAAAGTACCCCGGCCTGATTTCTCAATACCTTAATTCAAAGTCTAACTCATCCCTAAATCACATAATCCCTTCAACTCATGAAAATCGTGTAATGTGAACTAGGTGTAAAAGTGTTCAGATTTTCTATCAATCACAAAAATAGGGGAGTTCACATATAAAACCATTATGCAATGAGAGATTCCAGACATCCAGCCTTATACACTTCATATCTCCTCCTCTTATGCTCATATCAACTCGACTGCATAGAACCAATGTTTTCCAAAAGAGTTTCGAATTTTTGAAAGAAAAACGAAAAATTTCCACATAATTGCTTGAGATGTTGCAAAATGCTGGATTCATCCAAGCGGTCCTACACCCCCCAACCAAATCTTGCATTGTCCTCAATGTAAAAGATGCGCAATGAGCAAAACATGAGAGCAATTTGAAAATAAAAGGGAGTGAGGAATGATATTACCTGAGAGAGTGAACATTGGAAATCTTCCTCCTTCTAACAAACCTATGAAACGAAAACAAAAACAGCAAAGTCCTAATCCTAACTACTCTATACCTCCATCAGAGTAGGAGATCAATCATCCTGATACACAGGATCATTCAGGGGTATGGACATACCTTCTGAAGGAAAATTCTCAAAGAACGGCTTTAATCGCTGCCCATTTGCTTTGAAAATGTTGCCGTTCCTCGGATTCAACAGCTCGACAGTCCCATACGGATAGACAGTTTGCACAATGTAGGGACCGGTCCATCGAGATTTCAGTTTTCCCGGAAATAGATGTAAGCGAGAATTATACATGAGGACTTTTTGGTTGATCGTGAATGTCTTGCGAAGAATATTCTTATCATGAAATATCTTCGTCTTGTCCTTGTAAATTCTCGCATTCTCATAAGCGTCATTCCGGATTTCTGCAAGTTCATTCAATTGTAGTTTGCGTAACGAGCTTGCCTTGTCAGAATTGAAATTCATCTTCTTAATAGCCCAATATGCCTTATGTTCCAATTCCACAGGTAGGTGACAAGCCTTCCCATAGACAAGTCTATAGGGAGACATTCCAATAGGGGTTTTAAAGGCAGTACGGTAAGCCCAAAGCGCATCGGTAAGTCGAAGTGACCAATCCTTGCGATCGGGATTCACCGTTTTCTCCAAAATGTGTTTAATTTCCCTATTGGATATCTCAGCTTGTCCGCCAGTTTGTGGGTGATAGGGAGTGCTCACTTTGTGTGTAACGCCATATTTCTTCATTAAGGCTGCAAAAGGGCGATTGCAAAAGTGAGACCCTCCATCACTTATGATGACTCGAGGCGTTCCAAACCGGGAAAGAATATTTTCTTTTAAAAATCGAATGACCGTTTTATGGTCATTATTCCGGCAAGGAATGGCCTCGACCCATTTGGAGACATAATCAACAGCAAGTAAGATGTATAGATTTCCAAAAGAAGATGGGAATGGGCCCATGAAATCGATGCCCCAACAATCAAAAATTTCGATAATTAAAATGGGATTAAGTGGCATCATATTTCTACGGGAGATTCCTCCTAGTTTCTGACAAGGTTCACATGCTTTGCAAAACTCATGTGTGTCTTTGAACATGGTGGGCCAATAAAACCCACATTGCAGAATTTTCGCTGTGGTCTTTTTGGCTGAAAAATGGCCACCACATGCTTGAGAATGACAGAAGGAGATGATACTTTGTTGTTCATCATTTGGGACACATCTCCTTATGATTTGATCGGGACAATATTTGAACAGGTATGGGTCGTCCCATAGAAATTTCCGTACCTCTGAGAAGAATCTATCCTTATCTTGCTTTTTCCAATATGTAGGAATTGTACCTGTAGCAAGATAATTAGCAATGTCCGCATACCATGGCAATTGGGAAACAGCAAAAAGTTGTTCATCAGGGAACATGTCATTGATTGCAGTTGTTTCAGGGGAATCAGTGAGGACAAGTCGAGAGAGGTGGTCAGCTACTACATTCTCTACTCCTTTCTTATCACGTATTTCTAAGTCGAATTCTTGGAGTAGGAGGATCCATCTTAATAACCGTGGTTTAGCATCCTTCTTAGAGAGAAGATACTTAAGCGCGGCATGATCAGTGAATACAATGATCTTGGATCCAATCAAGTAGGATCTGAACTTCTCCAAGGCAAAAACTACGGCTAGAAGTTCCTTTTCAGTAGTGGTGTAGTTTGCCTGGGCTGAGTTTAGGGTTCTACTTGCATAGTAGATAACACATGGCTTTTTATCTTTTCTTTGGCCTAACACGGCCCCAATAGCATAGTCGCTAGCATCGCACATAATCTCAAAAGGAAGGCTCCAATCAGGTGGTTGCATTATTGGGGCGCATGTCAACATGCCTTTAAGGGTGGTAAAGGCCTTTTGACATTCTTCACTCCACTCAAATGAATTTTCCTTTTGAAGTAGGTTACATAAAGGACGAGAGAGTGAACTGAAATCCTTTATGAACCGTCTATAAAATCCTGCGTGTCCTAAAAAGGACCGTATATCTCGTATGCTTTTGGGTGGTGGAAGGTTAGAGATAAGGTCAATTTTCGCCTTGTCCACCTCAATTCCATTTTGTGAAACGATGTGACCAAGTACAATTCCCTTTTTAACCATGAAGTGACACTTTTCCCAATTGAGCACAAGGTTCTTCTCTTCACATCTTTTTAGCACAGATTTCAAGTGCTCAAGGCACTCATCAAAGCTACAACCGAATACGGAAAAATCATCCATGAAGACTTCGAGAATTGTCCCCACCATGTCAGAAAAGATGCTCATCATACAACGCTGAAAGGTGGCAGGGGCATTACATAGTCCAAACGGCATCCGTCGATAGGCGAAAGTGCCGAATGGACATGTGAATGTAGTCATTTCTTGGTCTTCATGGGCAATTTCTATTTGGTTGTACCCTGAATAGCCATCAAGAAAGCAAAAGTGGGAATGACCCGCCAACCGTTCTAAAATCTGATCAACAAACGGTAGGGGGAAGTGGTCTTTCCTCGTGACAGTGTTTAGCTTCCTGTAGTCAATGCACATTCTCCAACCGGTAGTGACTCTAGTTGGCACGAGTTCGTTATTGGCATTGGCTACGATGGTTATTCCGGATTTCTTAGGCACCACTTGAGTTGGGCTCACCCATTGGCTATCAGATATTGGGTAAATGATACCTACATCCAATAGTTTCACCACTTCGGCCTTAACCACATCCTTCATATTTGGATTTAGTCGTCTTTGTGGTTGCCGGGATGTCTTTGCATTTTCCTCAAGGTGTATGCGGTGAGTGCAAATCAGTGGGTCTATGCCTTTGAGATCCGCAATTGTCCATCCGATGGCACTCTTGTACTCTAATAGAGTGGCTATTAGCCTACTCTCTTGTTCCTCATCCAAGTGGGAAGAAATCACCACTGGATATGTCTCATCTCGACCTAAATAAACATATTTTAGCTCACTTGGCAATGGTTTTAGGTCGAGTTTTGGCACCTTAATGTTGGATGGGAGGGCCTTGTTCTCATTTATAGGCAAAGGTTCAATTGGGGCCCTCCATCTTTTATTTTCACGCACCAGCATCACATCTAGAATGGCATCCATCTCTTGTGTTGTATCATCATTCATATCATGGAGATGGGCCACACAGGCCTCCAAAGGGTCGGAAAATAGTGACAAGGGGATTGTATCTTCCATGAATGATTCGATCATGTTTAATTCGTGGATATCATCATCAACTTCCCGTGGTTATTTGCATAACTCAAATATGTTAAGCTCAAGGGTCATATTTCCAAAGGACATTTGTACAAGTCCGTTTCTACAATTGATAATGGCGTTTGAGGTAGCTAGAAACGGCCGTCCAAGTATGACGGGAATTTGAGTACCGGTGCCTATCATGGGATGTGTGTCCAAGACAATAAAATCTACTGGATAGTAGAATTTATCAACTTGGACTAGAACATCCTCTACCATTCCTCTCGGTATCCGGATGGATCTATCAGCAAGTTGGAGTGTGGTTTTGGTGGGTTTCAATTCACCTAACCCAAGTTGTTCATAGACCGAGTATGGAATGAGATTCACACTTGCCCCCAAGTCGAGTAGGGCTTGTTTAATCTGGTAGTCTCCTATGATGCATGATATGGTTGGACTACCCGGATCTTTGTATTTTTGGGGCACCTCTTGTTTGATGATGGCACTCAAATTCTCAGCCAAAAGCACTTTGTTGTGAACATTATGTTTCCTTTTGATTGTACACAATTCCTTTAAAAATTTGGCATAAGATGGTATTTGTTTTATTGCATCCAACAGCGGAATGTTGATCTTCACCTGCTTGAAAACTTCCAGAATCTCCAGATTTTTATCTAAAGGTTTAGGTGAAATCAACCTTTGTGGAAATGGGGCAACCGGCTTGTATTGTCTTTCCGGTTCTTTCTCTTGTGGAATATTGTTTGGGCTATCATCCTCTTTGGGAATTTTCGGATCCTTAGGCTTGGGGGCCTTCACCGGATTGGATTTATCAATTTCTTTCCCACTTCTCAAAGTGGTGATAGCTTGGACATGTTCCGTATGGTGGGAGGATGAGCTTGCATCTTGTATCTCATATTGGGTCCTTGGGTTAGGAAGAGGTTGGGCAGGGAGTGTGCCCTTCTCTCTAACACTAAGGTGAGCTTCAACTCTAGCCAAAGATGTTTTTAATTCATTGATGGCTTGGTTTGAGTTTTGATTGAATTTCAATTGCTCTTGCATGAACCCATCTATTTTTAGAGAGTTTGTCTTGTTATGCTCATTCTGGACTGATACAAATGCACCCAACATCTCTTCTAATGATACTTTTGGAGTGTTGTTTGCATTTGCATTGGGCCCATTCTTCCAACTGAAGTTGGGATGGTTCTTCCAATTAGGATTATACGTGTTAGAGTTTGGAGCACCATATTGCTGCTGATAACTGTTTATGGCATTTGTTTGTTCTTGTAAGATGCTTTGGACTGCTGAAATTGTGGGACAATCTGGTGTAGCATGTTGATTTCCAGCACAAATTCCACAAACAGTTTCAACCTCAGTGGAGTTGATTGTTTCTCCTTTCCTTAATTCCATGGCTTCGACCTTTCTTGTAAGGCTAGCCAACCGTGCACTTATGCTATCTTCTTCTGATAGGACATACATTCCTCCCTTTTCCTTTTGTTGGCCAATCTTGGAATTTGTTGGTTTAGGTGTGTCCCAAGATTGTGCACTTTCAGCCAATTCTTCCAGATAATCCCATGCTTCATCAGATTCCTTATTCATGAACTCCCCATTACACATCATCTCTATAAATTGGCGCATGGATGGAATCAGTCCTTCATAGAAAAAACTTATAATCCGCCAATTTTCATAGCCATGATGTGGGCATGCGTTTAATAAGTCCTTGAATCTCTCCCAACATTGGGAAAAGGTTTCATCCTCCTTTTGGGCAAAGTTCATGATAAGGCGCTTAAGCATGTTCGTTTTGTGAGTAGGGAAGAATTTTTTTATAAATTCTCTGTGCATATCGTTCCATGACCCGATTGATCTTGGCCTTAATGCATACAGCCAACCCTTGGCTTTATCCTTAAGAGTGAAAGGGAAGAATTTAAGTCTTACTACATCTTCAGTCACATTTGCAAAGTGCATGGTGGTGATTACCTCATCAAACTCCCTAAAGTGTTGATAGGCACTTTCACTGTCTAAACCATGGAATTTAGGGAGAAGATTGATCACTCCCGGTTTCAAATCCACATTCCCTGCATTTGGTGGAAATACTATGCATGAGGGAGTGCTTGTTCTTGCAGGTTGCAAGAAATCACGTAAAGTCCTAGGTCGGGGAACATTCTCAACCACATTCTCCCCTGTTTCGGTTTGATTTTGAACCGGGTTAGGTTGATTTGTAGCCATACTTTCAGATAAAATTGGAGAATCTAGATGTCTCCTAGCACGTGGCTCTCTATCAATGCCTTCTACTATCCCCCCTTCACTTATGAGTCGGTTATTGGAATCCCGAGCCCAATGTGGCATGCAAAACCAAAAATAAGAAACAAAAAGGAAAAAGAATTCTTCCTTCTTTTTCTTTACTCTTCTCTGAGACCGAAGCACAAGGTGTCTTGCAATGGCTAGGCCAGAAACAAAGATAGAGACCGATTTCTCCTGGTCAATAGGGGTTCAGAGAACACCCCACCCACTCTTTGAATCTTTTGAGAAAAGGTGCAGAAAAAGGAGAAAGAGGAGTAGAGATGAGAAAAGAAATCCCTGAGCACAAGGTGATCCAAGGCGGCTGAGCCGACCAATAGGAATCCAGGTGGCAAAAAGGCCGACCTTTTAGAGATCCAAAAGGAATCTCCACCCACTCTACAAGAGATGAATAGGAATGAAATAGGAGAAGGAGAAGAGTAAGGTTTAGAAAGATAGAACCTGATTCGCACTTGAAACTCTTGTATCTTCTTCAGCTTCCTAGAAATCCCTGAAAAGAAAAAAATCAAATAAATAAACTAAGTTAGTTCTAAAAATCTAAAAGAGTCCTAAATAGATACTAATTTCAGAAATTTGTGAAAACCGTCAAGGTCCCCGGCAGCGGCGCCAAAAACTTGTTCGCTTCCCCAAGTGTAGGGTTGCGATGTAGTAATAAACTCGGTAATACCGAGGTCGATCCACAGGGACTTATGTAGGATGTCACAAACTCATCCACAAGTTTCTATTGAAGCTAACAATCAAAGTTTGAATAGAATGTGTGTGATTAACAGTTTAAGCTAAATTGAATGTAAATAATTATAAGAGGTACTAGGGGTTCGAGGATCCACTTGTAGCAATCCTCGATGTTCAATCCGCTGTGGTTTCCCATTCTCTCAACTAGAGTCACCAGTCAGGTCTATCTAGTCGGATGATAGAACTGTTAAACCAGAAGTCTGCAACATGTAAGTTCTGTGCATAAAGTTCACTCAACTCTAGGCTGATCTGAGCATGCTCATTGCATCGGTCATTCACCTTTTCTATATGTCCAATTCCAAATCATAACCATCCTCAAGTCTTCTCACAAGACAAGGCTAGATCATGATTTGAACTGGATTCAAATTATATGCACAGTCCATACATATTCCAGATAATCAACCAAAACTAGAACTTTGGCATGAAGTCCCTTCATGAAGAGCTTGGTACTAGAGCGCACTCCAATTCCTCGGATCATACAGGTCTAGACCGTTGCAAACAAATTAAGAAGATAAGTAATTCATCCAAACATCCATGAGTCATCACAAGACTAAGAGAAATTACTTAAAAAATTGTATAAACTTCAAACCTTAGTTCATAATCATGAATTCCAAACTGAAAACCACTTAACTACGAATTAAAACATCTTGGATACACTACAAGCTTCACCTCTTAGCCCTAGCTAAGAGGTTTAGCTGCTCATGATCCAAGGAAACATGAAACAACTACAAAAAGCATAAAAACAGCAAAGCAAACCAAAAGGAGTTGTGAAACTCCAATCTTCACTTTCACAGCCTCCAACCTCCTTTGAACCCTTCTAGGATACCCTAGGAACAATCCCTAGGTGTCTATTTATAGTCTGGAGGCTCCACGACTTCGGAAGAATCGAGAAAGTGCGTAACACTTACGCAGCGCAGAGAAAATCGGACGTTACTTAGGAGTTTCTAAGTCAGTACACCTGGCCGATCGGTCACGACCGGTCGGCCTCAATACACGTTCATTCCAGCAAGCATGGCCGACCGGTCATGACCGGTCGGCCTTGTAAGGCATTAGTCCAACAAGCTTGTCCGACCGGTCATGACCGGTCGGACGTTTTCCTTTATACTCCAGCAGCCATGGCCGACCGGTCATGACCGGTCGGCCTACTAAAACCTTCCTCCAGTGACTGTGTCCGATCGGTCATGACCGGTCGGATGTCTTCAGCACTTCCCCCATGTACATGGCTGACCGGTCACGACCGGTCAGCTCCCTTTTCTTCTTGTGTTCTTCCTTCCTTTCTTCTGCTTTCTTCTTTCCTTACTTCTTTCTTTGTTCCCTTCTTCCTTCGGCTCTCTTTGGATCTTCATTTCAGGTTCTAAATCAGCCCTTTTTATCTTCAATTATGTGGGGCCACTCTCAGTCCTGTAGTCACAAAACATGCATTGGATTAGCCTACAAACCATATAAACCTTGCACAATGAGTGATGAATTGGGGTTAGAATATGCACAATTAAGGGCTCAACATGTAACCCTCAGTTTGAACGGCTTCGACAGTGAACCGTACTGTGAACTCTTTTATTGTCTCCCCATGTTGCTGTTTCAGATTCATCAGATGGGAGGCTGGCTTCTTAATGCGAATACTCCCCATGAATTGAGAAAGGAATATCTCTGATAACTGGGAAAAGGAACTGATGGAACGGGGCTTTAACCCCCGGAACCACGTACGAGCTGCATCCTTCAATGTTAGGGGAAAGGCCCTACACATGATTTCTGAACCATGTCCCTCCAACTCCATGAGGGACCTATATGTTTCCAGATGTTCCAGAGGGTCGCCAATTCCTGTGTACGGAGCGATAACAGGCGCTCGATACTTTCTGGGTAATGGGGCTTCCATGACCTCGCTGGTGAAGGGAGATTCAGATTGGTGTATTGCCGCCATGACGGCAGATGGCCGATTTGCCTGGTATCGCTGTTCCATAACATCAAAACGATCTTGGATTCTTTTGAGATCTCCTTCCCATGGTAGGGTATAGCTAGATGTTTCGGCGGTGGAGCCTTGCGGTTGAGGTTGTCGAGACGAACTGGAATGTATGGAATGTGGAGATGGTACAGGGGGATGGCCGCCGAGTGGCGGGACCTGTGGTTCGTCCATAGAATGTCTGGAAGCTACCGGTATGGGTTGCGGTGGTAACCCTCCGGAGGGTTGTTTTTGCGGTTCAGGGAAGTGTTGATCTAGCCGATTTGACAGCGCCTGAACCCCGGCATTTAGAGTTAGGAGAGTGTTTCCGAGGAAACGTAGGACATCATCTTGATTTCCAGAAGCCTCCAACAATGGGTTTGTTGTTGGTATATTCGGGGCTCCTTGAGGGATATTCGTTGGAGCAGGTGGAAGGACAGGTACGGATTCCGTCTCATCAGGTGGAGGTGGTGCCTGCCTTGAAGTTGAAGGATGAACAGCCTTTTTAGGAGGCATCGCTGAAGGATTTTGATCGGTGGTTAGCACGATTGATTTCAATGATCAAGTCGTTCCCACAGACGGCGCCAAACTGTTAATGTCAGATTTTGTAACGAGATCCTCCGGCTTTTTCTCCTTCACTCCAACAGAGATTTCCACCACCAGACCTGAAGCAAGGCAGCAAATAAGGGTGGCTGGGGACCAGCCGTTAGCCCTCCGATGCTTAAGTTAGGCTACAGTAAGAAGAGAAGCGAAGCAAAACGGGACCAAGATTGAATGATGTGTACGTACCTGCTCTTAATGGAGCCACCCCTTTATATAGATCTGGAGACAATCCAATTTGTTACGTAAGATGTCGAAATCCCGTTGATATCGCGTACGATACTGAGATCTCGCTGATTTCGTGGGATAAAATCTTATCTTTTGAGTCAGATCCAACCTGATGATTTACTCTAACAATCACGCCCCTTGATGGCAATCCCTTGAAATCCGGATCCATTTAGAGAAGATAAACCCAAAAGCCTGACCTATACGGACTACCAATAAGCGTGGTAATAACGCTGATATATTATGATAAGCTGGAAGCCGTAGTTGGAATCATAACCTCCGAAAAGGAAGGAGACTGACCGTAGTTGGAGTCATAGCCTCCGAAAAGGAAGGAGACGCCCGTAGTTGGAATCATAGCCTCCGAAAAGGAAGGAGACGCCCGTAGTTGGAGTCATAGCCTCCGAAAAGGAAGGAGACGCCGACGAGTCGGGGACCACCGAACTGGATGTGGCCCTGCTTGGTGTCGCAGAGGGATTGGACAAACTGTTCGACGGGAATCGGGTGCTAGTACTGAAGGCTAAGAGATTTCCGCAGGAAAGCTGCTCGCATATTAAAATGTGGTCGCGAGTCCAAGTACACACTTAGATGTAACGTCTTTCAACGACTTGTGAGAAGGTCTGCTCGCGAATCTAGTTTTCCATATTTGACTATCCATGACTCCTGATCAGATGATCTCGAGAGTCGAATGGACGTCCCGCACTTATCCAATATTCGACTCTCGATCAGATGATCTCGAGAGTCGAATGGTCGTCCCGCACTTATCCAATATTCGACTCCCGAACTTACGATCTCGAGAGTCGAACCCCGCACTCCTCTTTTACCCAGTTCTGCGACTCTCGATCAGATGATCTCGAGGGCCAAATGAGCATTTCCACGTGAAATCTTATCTCCACCATTTTGCCTATAACAGATGATTGATGGTACCATGTAAATGAAAAGGGAAAAGTATCAGTTGAGAATGTGATGAGTTCATTCATTATTTACATAATACCCTTGATTTCGAGATTTGAATTATATACTCGAGTGTCGAATTTTGGGGGCATTACAGTATGTGGCCAGAACTCCTACCAGAATTTTTATGGGCTTATAGGATGACAACTCGCACTTCAACAGGAGAAACCCCTTTCTCACTGGCATTTGGCACCAAAGCAGTCGTCCTAGTGGAAGTTGAAATACCTACTCATCAAGTAGAATACTACGAAGCAGTGCATAATGAGGAAGGTTTAAAACTTCACCTTGATCTCCTAGAAGAGAAAATGGACATATCTCGTCTTTGAGCAGCGGCTTATTAACAACGTATAGCCCGTTATCACAATTCAAAATTCAAATCTAAGGCTTTTTCTGCTTGGTGACTTGGTGCTCAGGCAAAACATCGGAACAGCCACTCGGTCACTAGATCCTAACTGGGAAGGCCTGTATCGAGTCATCAAGTTGTTTGACCAGGTACATATTACCTGAAAGGACATGAGAGGAAGATCCCTACGTCGCCCTTGGCACGTGGAACATTTACTCCTATATTTTCCATAAAGCATGTGAATATTGGATCATTCCTAATAAAGACGATATGTTTCATCCTAGCTGTTCAGCTAGGGAATCTATAACTTGGTCGCTACTCCATTTTTTGGACCTGAATAGCCCTGAAGAAAATACAAACATTCTCTTGACTAAGTCTTCTGCTCGCGGCAGAGCCAAAGACTCAATTGATAGGCCAACCTATCTCTATGCGGACATGGTCGCCAAGATGAGCCCAACTCATTTTCATGAGTTGAGTAAACATTCAAGCATGAATTCATTCCCATGAATATAAAAAGAGAGGGTAAAATATTTCTTTTCATTCAACAATTATCCAGATTACAAAAAAAAAAAAAGATCAGCTCATAGTCGTTCATTCTTCAGCATCGTGTGGAGGAGGTGCTCGGCTTTCTACTTTAGGTTTTATCTCAGGAACTCCCGCAGCTTCGGTAGCCTCCATAACTTCATTTTCAGCAGCTGCTCTTTCCTCAGCAGCGACGACGGCAGTGACCTTGTTGAATTCCTCTAGGTTGAATGCTGGAGAAATTCGTCGCATTACTTTGATCATAAATTCACGACTAGCATCGTACAATTCGTATCGTTCGTCTTTATAAAGCTGTGAAGTCCGGAACTCCAGAACCGCACAGGGGCCTTCTTCGGATACCATCTTGACATAGGCCACCCTCTCCTCTTCCCAGTGGATGGAGTCGACCTTCACTTCTGCGAGGGCCTTCTTCTCCTTCTCCAATTTTTCGCTGACCTCCTTGAGGTGCGACTTGCACTCCGCAAGCTACTCTTCGAGAGAGTGTTCGCTTACCCAAGTATAGGGTTGCAATGTAGTAATAATCTCGGTAAGACTGAGGTCGATCCATAGGGACTTGTGTAGGCCTTCACAAAACACTTCCAATGGTCTCTAATTCAGAGCTAACTAAATTGAATTTTAGAGTTGAATGTAGATAGCAATTTTAAACTAAAAGTGAATGTAAACAATGTAAAAGAGCACTAGGGGTTCAAGGATCCACTTAATTCGCTGTGGTTTCGCAATTACACAACTAGAATCAAAATAAATTCCTATCTAGTCTGATGATAGGGCGGTTATAACAAACAATCTTCCATATGTGTGATTCATATACATGATTCCCACAATTCAAGTCAGGACTTGAGCACACTCAATTGCATAGGTCAATCCTAGTTCTAATAGGTTAAGATCACAATCATAATCATCACTAAACTTTGTCATAAAGCATAACTAGATCATGATTTGAACTTCATTCAAATCACATAACCAATCACACATAATTCAAAAATTCAGAAAAGTAGAACTATGGATTTGTAGTTCCCACATGAGAATCCAAGTCTAGAGCGTGTTGAATCCAATTCCTCAAAGCATACAGGTCTAGATTCATTCAAAATAATTAAGAACTAAAGTAACTCTTCCAAACATCCATGAGCCATCATAAGATTAAGAAGGAAAACTTAAAACCTCATTCAAACTTGAAACCATTGTTCAATCAATAAATCCAACTTAAAACCACATAAAAACGAATCAAAACATCTTAGATTCACTACAAGCTTCACCTCTTAGCCCTAGCTAAGAGGTTTAGCCGATCATGATCCAAGGAAACATGAATTCAACTAAGGAAAGCATAAAACTAAAAGAAATAAACTAGGAGTTGTAGAACTCCGAATCCGACTTTCGCCGCCTCCCCATGGTATATCTCTCCTCGGATCCCTTAGGAACGAGCTAGAGGAGTCCTTTTATAAGATTGGAGCCCTAGGTGTGAAGAAACTTCGAGAAAATCCGCAAATCTAGCGTTTTGCGCAGAGAATTTCGGAGCTCCAGATTTTCCTAAGTGATGACCGGCCGGCCGGACCCCCTGTCCGGCCGGTCGGACAAAGTGTCTGTAAATGCTAAAATCTTTAGAGTGCTTTTTTACACAGTCCGACCCCTTAGCCGACCATCCGGAGAAACTACTTCAAACTGCTGAAATCGCTGGAAGACATGTACAAAGGCTGACCCTTCAGCTGGTCGGTCGGCTGGCCGGCCGCTCATGTGGCTGGTCTACACTAAATTGAGACAGCAAATTTGCTGTTTGTGGGCTTGTTTGGCCAGCCGACCGGTGGTAGTGGCCAGCCTGCCGGTCAGGCCTATATTTTGTGTATTTCACATCTTTTCTTCCTCCATTCCTAACGCATCTTTCTCCCATCTTTCATCCTTTCTTCCACTGATCTTCAAAGTGTGTAAGGAGTGTCTCTAAGTCTCTGAATGGCGAAGCCTCTCTCTCATTCCTACAATCATAAATTCATACATTAGACTAGTCTTTAAATCATGAAAATCATGCATAATGAGTGTGAATTGGGGTTAGAATATGCAAAATTAAGAGCATTAGACTAGTCTTTAAATCATGCAAAATTGTGTTGAACCTCCAATTTATACACAAAGTAGCCCATTACATCACATTATATGCATGGTTTGCATGTTTAAAAGGCCCATCTAATACATGTTTTTGTGATTGTAGGAATGAGAGCGACTTCGTCCAATTGGTGACCAAAAAGAGCATATTTAGGAGTCTTTGAATGAAGGCCCAAGGTGGACCAAAGAAGGAAGAAGAAAGAGGGAGAAAAGAGAAGAAAGAAAGGAAGAAAAAGAAGGAAAAGAACAAGGACTGACCAGTCATGACCGGTCGGCCAAGGGAGCCACGACCGGTCCTGACTAGTCGGCCAATCTGCCGGCCACCTTGGAAGCTGCTGGACGAAGGACCAAGTTGGACTGATCGGTCCTGACCGGTCGGCCAATGGGTCGGCCACACTGCTGTACTCCCTTGACGTTCAAACTAACTAGTCCGACCGGTTGGCCATGCATTAAACAACAACTTTCCAAATTGGGATCCGATTTTCTCTACGCAAGTGGGTAACCTTACATAAATTCTGAAAGATTCCGACGCAATAGAGCTTCCCCACTATAAAAGGACACCTAAGGTCTCTTCCTAGGGGATCATAGAAGCTGAGAAACTTCGTGGGGAGTGAAGGAAGCCGTTGTGGAGCGTTTGCAACTCTCCCAACTCCGGGTTTTTATGTTTTCTAGTTTTCTTTTATGAGTTCTAGTTGTAGTATGACAATGCTCGGCTAGAATCTCTAAGCTAAGGCTGAGAGGTGAAGCTTGTAGCCAATTTCATGTTTGATTCAGTTTAATTCAAGTAGCTTCACTTCAAGTTCGAATTTTGAATGTTCTAGTTCTTATAAAGTTGATATTTTTAGAAGTTTTATGAGAGTTCATGTGCTTCGGACATGGATTCCTTGCAATTCTCTGAGATTATCATGTTTTGCTTGTTTAGATTCGAATTATGGTAACCCTTGAGCATGCCATAGTCCAAGGCATGGCTGTTACTCCGAAGGCTATAATTTTGAATACTATGTAATTGAATGGGACTAGAACTTGGAAGTTCAACTTGAGTGGGATTGAATGTGTTTAATGCTTTATCTTCCAACTAGATTAGAGATAGAACTTCAAATCTAGTTGTGTGATATGCTTGGATTGATTGAATTGGCATGGGATTGTTACAAGTGGATCCTTGAAAGCCTTAGTTCCTTAATTATTGTTTTTCTTAAGTTACTATTTTAAGCACAATTCTCTCAATTGAATTCCTTAATTATTGCAATTCTAGTTACTGGAATAGTATAGAAGTTGTTTTCTAATTCCCTGTGGATCGACCTCGGTCTTACCAAGATTTATTACTACATCGCAGCCTTGCACTTGAGGCGAGCGAACAAGTTTTTGGCGCCGTTGCCGGGGAATTTAGATAATGGTTCTAGATTATTTTAGTGGCTGTAGAAGTAGAAGTAGATAGTTTTTTCTGATTTCCTGGATCTAACCCAGTGTTTTTTTTTTTGGTAGGATTTCTTCTCTAGTTCAAGCGAATCGGGTAATATCCTTCTAACTTAGTGTTTTTTGCAGATTTTCAATTTCTAGATTAATTTCAGATTTTAGGACTTAGGACAATTTAGTTTTTAGTTGAGTAGTTTATGTCCCGTTGGGAACGTGACCACTCCAATCGTCTCCAATCCGAAGGTGGTCTAGTTGGACCATTGTCAGTCCATAGACGAGTCCGAAATACCAAGAGCATTGTGATAGCTTGGGGAGTATGGATCAAACACCTATAAGGAATCTTCCCCCCTACTCCAACTACAAACGCAAATCAAGAGGGAGTAGGAGAGAATGAGGTACATAACGTTCCTCCAATGGTATCATTACAAGACTACATACAACCAGCCCGTGCAACTACACCCTCGTGCGTGGTCTTACCACCAACCGGGGGAACATCGATATAAAGCCGGGTGTGATTCAACTTATACAAAAGTTCTATGGGCTAGACTCTAAAAGCCCATATTTGCACTTAAAAGAGTTTGAAGAAGTGGTAGCTACCTTGCAATACACCAATTTCTCTGAAGATGCCATAAAACTCAAACTCTTTCCTTTTTCATTGAAAGAAAGAGCCAAGACTTGGCTTCACTCTCTTAAGAACACCTTCGATAGGGTCATGGAACGAGTTGACCCGGGAATTCTTGAAAAAGTTCTTCCCAGCTCATAAAACGAACACACTTCGAAGAGCCATAATGAACTTTTCGGTTAAAGAAAATGAGTCTTTCTTCCAATGTTGGGAAAGGTTTAAAGACCTCCTACTTGCTTGCCCACATCACGGCTATGAAAGTTGGTGAATCATAAACTTCTTCAATGATGGATTAAGTTCCAATATGTGCCAATTCATAGAGATGATGTGCAACGACGAGTTTATGAGCAAAAATTCAGATGAAGCTTGGAGTGATTTAGACATGTTGGCTGAGAATGCCCAATCATGGGATACCCCGGATAAATCAAATAACCCCAAGCCTACTTATGTAAAAGAGAAAGGAGGGATTTATATCCTCAAGGAGGAAGACGATGTAAATGCAAGGTTAGCCAGTCTCACAAGGAAGATCGAGGCCATGGAACTTAGTAAAAGTGGGGTATCAAAGTCCAATGAAGCTATTGAGACCACGTATGGGATTTGTTTCACCAATTTACACACTATGCAAGATTGTCCTACAATTCCTGCGTTTCAAGAGGTGTTACATGAACATGTAAATGCCACATATGGTTATCAACGACCTTTCAATGGACCGGTTGGTAATACATATAATTCTACTTGGAAGAACCACCCAAATTTCAGTTGGAAGAATGCTCCCACGGGTAATCCTACTAACTCTCAAGGAGGGCCACCCATGCAAATTATGGCCCCACCTCAATTCTCAATGGAGGACACCTTAAAAGCGTTTATCCAAGGGCAAACGCAAATTAATCAAACAAATCAACAAATGTTCAAAGAGCTTAAAGTCTCGGTTGATGAGATTAAGGGACGCTTGAATGCTAGGGAAGGGACCTTTCCGGCCCAACCTCAGCCCAATCCAAAGCAAGTACATGAAGTAAGCATTCCTAATCTCTCCAACCAACATATGGAGCAAGCCAAATCTGTCACCACTCTTAGAAGTGGTAAACAAATTGACAAATCTATTTCGGTGAAGGTCGACAAGCCTAATGATCCGGTAAATTCTGAGGATGAGGACGGATCTAACTTAGCCCCACAAGAAACGGAACGTGTTTACAAGCCCATCCTCCCATTCCCTTCGACATTGGTCACTCCAAAATCACTTCCAAAGTCTCATGATATTTTAGAGATTTTCAGACAAGTCAAGATCAACATTCCCTTACTTGATGCCATCAAATAAATCCCCTCTTATGCCAAGTTTCTAAAGGACCTATACACAACTAAATGCAAATATAATGTGCAGCAAAAGGCCTTCCTAATAAGCAAGTGAGTGCCATTCTCACTCAAAAGACCCCCCAAAATTCAAAGATCCCGGTAGTCCCACAATCTCATGTATCATTGGAGACTACCGAATTGAGCGTGCATTGCTAGACTTGGGGGCAAGTGTAAACTTGATCCCGTACTCGGTATATGAGCAATTGGGTCTTGGTGAATTAAAACCCACCAAAACCACATTGCGACTCGCTGATAGATCCATCCGTGTACCGAGAGGGATAGTTGAGGATGTGCTAGTCCAAGTTGACAAATTCTATTACCCGGTAGATTTCATCGTCTTGGACACACAATCGGTTATGGATGCTAGCACCCAAATACCGGGGATTCTAGGCTGCCCCTTCCTTGCTACATCAAACGCAATTATAAATTGCCGAAATGGGGTAATGCAATTGTCCTTTGAAAACATGACGTTGGAGGTTAATGTGTTCCATTTGGGCAAAAGACATAGGGATGATGATGATGTCCATGAGGTTGATATGATTGAATCAATCGTGGAAGATGAGTTCACTTTAAATCAGAATTTTGATCCTCTAGATGTTGTTAGCTTCGATCCTTTTGAGGATTATGATGACAATGATGGCCCCCATGAGGTAAACATGATAGAATCCATGGAAGACGGGGAGTTTTTCCAACATGATCTACCTGAAAGCTTGGGAACATGTTTGACACACTCCAAGGATGAATTCAACTCTATTATTAATGAGATCTTGGAAGTGTCAATTTCTGAAAATTTACCTGACAAGTTACCAAATTCTGATTTACATAAATTTGTTATGCAGGAATTGGAAGAATTGGTGCTTTACTTGCCTATAGAGAGGCCAATTTCTGAAAGTGTAGAGGTTGAGGACCCACTCCAACCTACAGAAAAGTCTGAGAAGGAGGAAGATGAAAAGGGTCCTAATTTGAAAACTTCCTCCGATGAGGTCTCCTACACTCTAGAGGAGTGTTTAGCGTATTTTGAAGATTGGGATGATCCCATGATTAAGGACATAGTGCATGCCTTGAAGGAGACCCCTCCGGTGCCTAAAAAGCTTCCTTCCATAGAATGCCAAACTGAAAAATCAATTGTGGAAGCACCGGTGAAATCTGATTTTGTGAAGACCATAACGACTTGTGAAAAAGAAATACATGTCTCCACATCTCTTTGGTTTGTTCAAACCGATGAACACCACCCTTGGGATGACCCATACTTGAATGATTTTTGCCCAGACAAGAAGGAAAGGAGATTCATCTTCAATAATTTCCAACCAATGCAATTCTCCTTTCCTAGTACATGTGACAATTTTATTGAGGAATCTGCTAAAACTTTCAACAGGATTTTCAATGGGTTGGAATGATTAATGTCACCAATGTACTTTCCAAAGTAGGATGGTGGATAGTTTTACTGAAAACTTTGTTACACCACTTGATGATCCTGCTCAACTTTGTCCTTTTGGATGATATAATGCTGATTAATCTCCTAGTTTGATGGAGATTCTCCTTCTAAAAGAATAACTTAGGTTTTGTTTATTGCTTTAAGTAGGATTAGGTCTAGTTTTTCTTTTCTTTTTTTCTTTTTTTAGTTCTATCTGCTTTAGTGGATTTAGTTGTCGGAGTTGTAGACTTCCATGATTGAACCTCTCAGGTACTATTGTTCTCACTCTCTTTTATTTTACCATTGCTCTCATGTTCATGCTCATTGCATATCTTTTTACATTGAGGACAATGCAAGATTTGGTTGGGGGTGAGATGAGATTCCTCATCTAGTAGTTTGTAACATTTCGAGCTTCATATGTGCAATTTTTTTTTGAATTTTCTGAAAATTCAAAACTCGTTTGGAAAACCTTGTTTCTATGCACTCGGGAGGATATGGGTATAAGAAAAGGAGATATGAAGTGATGAATGTTGCAAGTCTTGAACTACTCCTAATATAATGATTTTATATGTGAATTCCCCTATTTATGTGATCGATAGAAAATTTGAACACTTTTACACCTAGTTCACATTACACGATTTTCATGGGTTGAAAGAATTATGTGATTTGTGGATTGGCTAGTGTTCACTCGCCTCAAGTGTAAGGCTGCAATGTAGTAATAAAACTCGGTAAGACTGAAGTCGATCCACAGGGAATTGGAAAACAGGTTCTAAGTTATTCCAGCAACTCAGTTTGCAACAGATAAGAGGTTCAAGTGGAATAATTATGATAAAACAGTAACTTAAGGAGAAACAGTGATCTAAAGGCACTAAGGCATTCAAGGATCCACTTGTAGTAATCCCATGTCCATCCAATCAATCCAAGCAAGATACACAACTAGATTTGAAGTCCTATCTCTCATCTAGTTGGAAAATAAAGCATTAAACACATTCAATCCCACTCAAGTTGAACTTCCAAGTTCTAGTCCCATTCAACAATGTAGAAGTCAAAATCATAGCCTTCGGAGTAACAGCCATGCCTATGGACTATGGCCTACTCAAGGATTACTATAATTCGAATCTAAACAAGCACAACATGATAATCTCAGAGAATTGCAAGGAATTCATGTCCAGAGCACATGAACTCTCATAAAACATCCAAAACTATCAATTTTAAGAACTAGAATATGCAAAAATCCAAACTTGAATTAGAACTACTTGAATCAAACTAAATCAAACATGAGATTAGCTACAAGCTTCACCTCTCAGCCTTAGCTGAGAGATTCTAGCCAAGCATTGTCATACTACAACTAGAACTCAAATAAGAAAACATCAAAACTAGAAAAATCAAAATTTGGAGGGTTGCAGACGCTCCATGAAGACTTCCGTCCTCTCCCACGACGTCCCTTAGCTTCTATGGTACCCTAGGAAGAGCCCCTAGGTGTCCTTTTATAGTGGAAAAACTCTGCTGTGTCGGAAACATCTCGAATTTGCGTAAGGATACGCAGTGCGCAGAGAAGTTCGGAGTCCGGATTTGGAAAGGACACTGTCTTACGCAGAACCGACCGGTCGTGACCAGTGGGACTGGGCTGGCCGACCGGTCTTGACCGGTCGGATTATTTATGTTCCATGTCCAGAGAGTTCAGGGGCTAGGTTGTCCTGATGGCCGATCGGTCTTGACCGGTCGAACCTGTCTGGACTTTAGTCCAGTGACTTCCAGCAAGGTGGCCGACCGTTCTGGCTCCCTTAGCCGACCGGTCTTGATCGGTCTAGGCCTATTTCCTTTGTATTTTTCTTCCTTTCTGTCATGTCTTTTCTCCCTCCTTGCTTTCTTCTTTCTTTGGTCTTCCTTCATCCTTCATCAAAAGCTCCTAAATGTGCTCCTTTTGGTTTCAATTGGGCGAAGTCGCTCTCATCCCTACAATCACAAAACATGTATTAGATGAGCCTTTTAAACATGCAAACCATGCATATAATGTGATGGAATGGCCTATACAATGTATAAATTGGAGGTTCAGCAGTTAGACTTAGATTTGAGGTGTTGAGGAACCAAGCCGGGGTACTTTGTCCATCCTTGTCCATGGGAAAATAACGAAAGATATGAATTTCTAAAAATCCTATCTAATGTAAAAGAAAAAGGAAAAGGAAGCATGAAAATTGGAATGATGGAAAATATGGTGGAAAATTCTGAAAAGGGCTACCTATTACCAACCAAAGGATGGTCTACCCATAACCAAAGCCGGAAATGGGATGTAGTGTGAAAGCCGTCGGAAGGACGGTAAGGCAAATTCCTGTTATAGGCTTGTTGTTGCCTTGTGCACCTTGAGACCGTGGTTTAGTTGATCTATGGAGAAGAAAATCTCAGAAACTCATGAGATGAACTTTCACTATGCACACTAGGTTGAATTTGTTTGAGTTCTTCTATTTATCAATCAATCAGCTTGAATTTCATATGGACACTTATTATGTTTTAAGAGTTTAAAGTTTCAACGTCTATCACCTCATTTTTCTTAATTTTACACTTGTATGTCTTGGAATGGATAGAAACATAGTTTCTAAAGGAGAGTTGGTTTTTGGAGGTTTGAACTTGTTTCACGCATGTTTTGCTCGGAACTAGCAAAAAGCTGGTTGGGGGGTGTGTTGAACCTCTAATTTATACACAAAGTAGCCCATTACATCACACTATATGCATGGTTTGCATGTTTAAAAGGCCCACCTAATACATGTTTTTGTGATTGTAGGAATGAGAGCGACTTCGTCCAATTAGTGACCAAAAATAGCCTATTTAGGAGTCTTTGGATGAAGGCCCAAGGTGGACCAAAGAAGGAAGAAGAAAGAGGGAGAAAAGAGAAGAAAGAAAGGAAGAAAAACAAGGAAAAGAACAAGGACCGACTGGTCATGACCGATCGGCCAAGGGAGCCACGACCGGTCCTAATCGATCGGCTAACCTGCCGGCCACCTTGGAAGCTACTAGACGAAGGACTAAGTTGGTCCGACCGGTCCTGACCGGTCGGCCAATGGGTCGGCCACACTGCTGTACTCCCTGGACGTTAAACTAACTAGTCCGAGCGATCAAGACCGGTCGGCCATGCATTAAACAACAACTTTCCAAATTGGGATCCGATTTTCTCTACACAAGTGCGTAACCTTATGTAAATTTTGGAAGATTCCGACGCAATAGAGCTTCCCCACTATAAAAAGACACTTAGGGTCTCTTCTTAGGGGATCATAGAAGATAAGAAACTTCGTAAGGAGTGAAGGAAGCCGTCATGGAGCATTTGCAACTCTCCCAACTCCAGGTTTTTATGTTTTCTAGTTTTCTTTTATGAGTTCTAGTTGTACTATGACAATGCTCGGCTAGAATCTCTCAGCTAAGGCTAAGAGGTGATGCTTGTAGCCAATTTTATGTTTGATTCAGTTTAATTCAAGTAGCTTCACTTCAAGTTTGAATTTTGAATGTTCTAGTTCTTATAAAGTTGATATTTTTAGAAGTTTTATGAGAGTTCATGTGCTTCGGACATGGATTCCTTGCAATTCTATGAGATTGTCATGTTTTGCTTGTTTAGATTCGAATTATGGTAACCCTTGAGCATGCCATAGTCCATAGGCATGGCTGTTACTCCAAAGGCTATAATTTCGAATACTATGTAATTGAATGGGACTAGAACTTGGAAGTTCAACTTGAGTGGGATTGAATGTGTTTAATGCTTTATCTTCCAACTAGATGAGAGATAGAACTTCAAATCTAGTTGTGTGTTATGCTTGGATTGATTGAATTGGCATAGGATTGTTACAAGTGGATCCTTGAAAGCCTTAGTTCCTTAATTATTGTTTTTCTTACGTTACCGTTTTAAGCACAATTCTCTCAATTGAATTCTTTAATTATTGCAATTCTAGTTGCTGGAATAGTATAGAAGCTATTTTCTAATTCCCTGTGGATCGACCTCGGTCTTACTGAGTTTATTACTACATCGCAGCCTTGCACTTAAGGTGAGCGAACACTCAACACACCCCCCAACCAGCATTTGTTAGTCCCGAGCAAAACATGCGTGAAACAAATTTCATTCTTCAAAACTCAACTCTCCTTTGGGACCTATGCTTCGATACACTCAATGATATGCTAGTGTAAAAACCAGGAGGACTCAGTGATGGAAGTTGAAACCTTAAACTTTCTGAAACATACCAAGTACTCATATGAAATTCCCATTGATTGATTGATAAATAGAAGAATCCAAACAAATTCAACCTAGCGTGCATAGTGAATGGTCATCTCATGAATTTTCGGGATTATCTTTTTCATAGATCAACTAAGCTATGGATCCAAAAGTGTACAGATCAACAACAAGCCTATGACAGGAATTTGCCTTATCGTCCTTCCGACGACTTTCACAATACGTCCCATTTCCGTCTTTGGTTACAGGTAGACCATCCCCCGATTGGTAATAGGTAGCCCTTTTCATAATTTTCCACCATATTTCCCATCATTCCCATATTTTCATCATTCCTTTCCTTTTTATACATATTAGATAGGATTTTTAGAAATCCATATCTTTCATTATTTTCCATTGGACAAGGATGGACAAAGTATCCCGACTTGGTTTCTCAACACCTCAAATCCAAACCTAACCAATCCACAATTCTACATAATCGTTTCAAAGCATGAGAATCGTGTAATGTGAACTAGGTGTAAAAGTGTTTAAAATTTCTATCAATCATAAGAATAGGGGAATTCACATACAAAATTAGTATATTAGAGATTGTTCAAGGTATTCAACATCACTCACTTCGCATCTCTTTTTCTTGTACTTACACCGTCCCGAATGCATAGAAACAAAGTTTCCCAATGAAGTTTTTAATTTTCAGAAAAAATTAAAGAACTTCATATAAAGATCGCTTGAAATTTGCAAAGCACTAGATTCAACCTAGTGATCCCACACCCCCAACCAAATCTTGCATTGTCCTCAATGTAAAAGATATGCAATGAGCGAAACATGAGAGCAATGCTAAAATAAAGGGACTGAGGAATGAGAGTACCTGAGAGAACAAAAAAATCTGGAATTCTACCTCCTTCTAACAAACTAATGGAAAAATAAACAAAAAGCAAGCAAATCCTAACCTAAGCTACTCTATACCTCCGTCAGGCTAGGAGATAAAATATCCTGATACACAGGATCAGTCAGAGGTATAGACATACCTTCTGAAGGAAAATTCTCAAAGAACAGTTTTAATCACTGACCATTCGCTTTAAAAATGTTGTCGTTCCTTGGATTCAACAACTCAACAGTCCCATATGGATAAACAGTTTTCACAATGAAGGGACCAGTCCATCGAAACCTCAATTTTCTTGAAAATAAATGTACCCGAGAATTATACATAAGGACCTTTTGGTGTATCATGAAAGTCTTACGAATGATGTTCTTATCATGAAATACCTTCGTCTTGTCCTTGTAAATTCTCATGTTCTCATATGCTTCGTTCTGGAGTTCCGCAAGTTCATTCAATTGAAGCTTATGCAACGAGCTTGCTTTGTCTGAATCAAAATTCATCTTCTTTATCGCCCAATATGCCCTATGTTCCAATTTCACAAGCAAGTGACAAGTTCCAAATGGGCAGTTACAAAAGTAAGACCCTCCATCGCTTATAATGACTCAAGGCGTTCCAAACCGGGAAAGGATGTTTTCTTTTAAGAAACGAATGACAATTTTATAGTCATTGTTCTGACATTGAATCGCCTAAACCCATTTTGAAATATAATCGACGGCACGCAAAATATATAAGTTTCCAAAAGAAGATGGGAATGGACCCATGAAATCGATGCCCCAACAATAAAAAATTTCGATTGGTAAGATGGGATTGAGTGGCATCATATTTCTATGGGATATTCCTCCTAATTTCTGACAAGGCTCACACGTTTTGCAAAACTCATGAGTATCCTTGAACATGGTGGGCCAATAAAACCCACATTGCAGATTTTTTGCTGTGGTCTTCTTAGTCGAAAAGTGACCACCACAAGCCTGTGAATGATAAAAGGAGCTGATACTGTGTTGCTCATCATCCAGCACACATCTCCTTATAATTTAATCGGGACAATACTTGAATATGTTCTAGTGTGTTGGAATTGTACCTGTAGCAAGATAGTTAGTAATGCCCGCATACCATGGCAATTGGGAAACTTTAAATAATTGTTCATTAGGGAACATATCATTGATCACGGTCATATCAGGGGAATCGGTGAGAACAAGTCTAGAGAGATGGTCAGCCACAACATTTTCCACTCCTTTCTTATCACGTATTTCTATGTCAAATTCTTGTAGTAGGAGGATCTATCTTAACAAGCGCGGCTTAGCATCCTTCTTAGAGAGAAGGTACTTAAGCGTAGCATGGTCGGTGAATATGATGATCTTGGGTCCGATGAAGTAGGACCTAAAGTTGTCTAAAGCAAAAACTACGGCTAAAAGTTCTTTTTCTGTAGTAGTATATTTTGCTTGAGCCGAGTTTAAGGTTCTACTTGCATAGTAGATGACGCATGGCTTCTTCTCTTTTCTCTGGCCTAACACTGCCCCAATAGCGTAATCACTCGCATCACACATAATTTCAAAAGGAAGGTTCCAATTAGGTGGTTGCATTATGAGAGCACATGTCAACATACCTTTAAGTTTTACAAAGGCATTTTGACAATCCTCATTCCACTTGAATGAGTTTTCCTTTTGAAGGAGGTTACATCAAGGATGAGAGAGTAAACTAAAGTCCTTTATGAACCGTCTATAGAATCTGGCGTGTCCTAAAAAGGATCGCACATCTCGTACACTCTTAGGTGGTGGAAGGTTAGAAATAAGATCGATTTTAGCCTTGTTGTTAAAACTAGAAAAATCATGCTCGTCATCAGTCTTTTTCCTGTGTTTCATTATTCTGGGGGAATTCTGAGTATAGAGACATTCATAGACAATCATAAGCAATCACCAAGTGTACACAAGAGAGGTATCGCAAGGCGAATTTTATTCTAGAGATTCTGAGATCTTTTACATTCCAGGCTGTGATACTGGTCACGAGCCTTTAATTATATCAATGGATGATCACGCTTGATTAAAAGGTAAAAGTAAATGAATGCATGCATCATAGATAAGTTAAATAAAGTATTAAGAGAGCATGAATGTAAATGAAATAGATCACAGACAACACAAAGATTTTTACGTGGAAACCCTTGTGGGAGAAAACCACTGGCACAAAGCGACAAGATTCCACCTATGAATGTAGTTATACAATAGATGAAATATTAGAAAGAAAGCCCGGATAGATCGAGCAAGTAATTTAAATCGTCAAGGATTATAGTCTTGAGTTCATGGTGTTGAGCTCTTAATTGTGCATATTCTAACCCCAATTCATCACTCATTATGCAAGGTTTTCACGATTTATAGACTAATCTAATGCATGAATTTGTGATTGTAGGATGAGAGAGGGATTCATCAATTGGAGACTTAAAGAAGCCATTTACAAGCATAAAGGATCAAAGGGCTAAGCGTCAAAGGATGAAAGAAAGAAGACAGAGAAAAGAAGAAAGAAAGCAAGAGAAGAGGCCCACGACCGGTCGCACGACCTGTCCAATCACTTAACAGGAGGGGCCACAACTCACTGGACTGTCCACGACCGGTCGTCCGCTGCTCAGACCGGTCGTGCGACCGGTCCTTGAATAAATTTTCTGGGTTGAAAAATTCCAAAACTCTCTGGACGTTTTTTACGTTTATGAGACTCGTCGTGCGACTGGTCGTCCAGGATCTCAGACCAGGTCGTGCGACCGGTCGTCTGCGTAACTAAGCGTGTTCTACAAGTCCTGAATTTCTCTACACACTGCGTACTCTTACGCAATTTCTGGAAGATTCTGATGCTGCGGAGCCTCCCCACTATAAAAGGACACCTAGGGATCGTTCCTAAGGTATCCTAGAATAGAATCAGCATGGTGGGAGGCGGCGGAAGTGAATTTCGGAGTTCCACAACTCCTAGTTTGTTTGCTATTTTTATGTTTTTTCTTAGTTGTTTCATGTTTCCTTGGTCATGAACGGCTAAACCTCTTAGCTAGGGCTAAGAGGTGAAGCTTGTAGTGCATCTAAGATGTTTCAATTCGTTTGAGTTGGTTTTAAGTTGGATTTCATGTTTATGAACAATGGTTTGAAGTTTAATTCAAGTTCTAAGTAGTTCTTCTTAGTCTTATGATGACTCATGGATGTTTGGAAGAAGTACTTGAGTTCTTAATTGTTGTGTGTTAGTCTAGACCTGTATGATCTGGGGAATTGGAGTACGCTCTAGTACTATGATCTTCATGTGGGAACTTCCTACCAAAGTTCTACTTTTTCTGGAATTCTGTTGTTTGTGGGACTGTGTATGTAATTTGAATCAAGTTTAAGTCATGATCTAGCTTTGTCTTGTGACAGGACTTAATGATGGTTATGATTGTGAACTTAGTCTATTGGAATTGGGACTGACCTATGCAATTGAGTATGCTCGTCTTAGCTTGCATTGAGTGAATCATGTACATTGATCTTACATATGGCAGATTGTTGGTTTAACTGCTCTATCATCCAACTAGATAGATCTTAATTTCGATTCTAGTTGAGAAAGTGAGAAACCACAGCGAATTGAGCCTCAAGGATTGCTACAAGTGGATCCTTGAACCCCTAGTGCCTTTTATTAATTGATTACTTCAGTTTAAGTTCAAAATTGCTATTCACATCAGTCTCCTTAAAAACTTATTTGTTAGTTTCTCAGTAGAAACTATTGGAAGTGTTTTGTGAATTCCTACATAAGTCCTTGTGGATCGACCTCGGTCTTACCAAGATTATTACTACATCGCAACCCTACACTTGGGGAAGCGAACAAGTTTTTTGCAGCTGTTGCTGGGGGACTATGACGGTTGTTCACAAAATTTCTGAAAATAGTATCTATTTAGGCTTTTTTGGATTCTAGTACTAACTTAGTTTGTTTTATTTGATTTTTCTTTTACAGGGATTTCTAGGAAGCTGAAGAAGACATAAGGATCTCAAGTGCCAAATCAGGTTCTATCTTTCTAACTTTACTCTTCTTCTTCTCCTATTCATTCCTATCATATTCATCTCTTGTAGAGTGGGTGGAGACTCCTTTTTGGATGTCTGATAGGTAGGCCTTGAGCCACCTGGATTCCTATTGGTCGGCTCTGCCATCTTGGATTACCTTGTGCTCAGAGATTTCTCTTCTCACCTCTACTCCTCTTTCTTCTTTTTCTGCACTTTTCTCAAAAGATTCAAAGAGTGGGTGGGGAGTTCTCTAAACCCCTATTGACCAGGAGAAATCGGTCTCTATCCTTGCTTCTAGCCTTGCCATTGCAAGACACCTTATGCTTTGGTCTTAGAGAAGAGTAAAGAAAGGAAGGAAGAATTCTTTTTTCCTTTTTGTTTCATTCTTCTTGGATTTGCATGCCACATTGGGCTCGGGATTCCAATAATCGACTCATTAGTGAAGGGGGAATAGTTGAAGGAATTGACAGAGAACCCTGTGCTAGGAGACATCTAACTTCTCTAATTTTGTTTGAAAATATGGCTGTAAATCAACCTAATCCGATGGCCAATCTTAATCTGGGCCAAAACCAAACCGAAACGGGAGAGAATGTGGTTGAGAATGTTCCCCAACCAAGAACATTACGTGATTACTTGTAACCAGCAAGGGCGAGCACTCCCTCATGCATAGCCTTTCCATAAAATGCAGGGAATGTAGATTTAAAACCGGGAGTGATCCAACTCCTCCTAAAATTCCATGGATTAGACAGTGAAAGTGCCTATCAACACCTTAAGGAATTTGATGAGGTAATCACCACCATGCACTTTGCGAATGTTACTGATGATGTGGTAAGGCTTAAATTATTTCCTTTTACCCTTAAAGATAAAGCTAAAGGTTGGCTTCATGCATTAAGGCCAAGATCAATTGGTGCATGGACTGATATGCATAGGGAATTCATTAAAAAATTCTTCCCTACTCACAAAACGAACATGTTGAGGCCCCTTATCATGAACTTTAACCAAAAGGAAGATGAGACTTTCTTCCAATGTTGGGAGAGGTTTAAGGACTTGTTAAACGCATGCCCACATCATGGCTATGAAATTTGGCGGGTTATAAGCTTTTTCTATGAAGGACTGACTTCACCCATGCGCCAATTTGTAGAGATGATGTGTCATGGGGAGTTCATGAATAAGGAAGCCAGGGAAGCATGAGACTATTTGGAGGAATTAGCTGAGAATGCATAGTCTTGGGATACATCTAAACCAGCAAATTTCAAGACTAGCCAACAAAGGGAAAAATGAGGAATTTATGTACCTATCAGAAGAGGATAGCATAAGTGCGCGTGTGGCTAGCCTCACAAGAAAAGTCGAGGCTATGGAATTAAAGAAAGGAGAGACGAATCAACTCCAATGAAGTTGAAACTATTTGTGGAATTTGTGCCGGAAATCAACATATAACACAAGATTGTCCCACAATTTCAGCAGTTCAGGACATCTTACAAGAACAATCAAATGCCATAAACAGTTATCAATGACAATTTGGTGCTCCAAACTTAAACACGTTTAATGCTAGTTGGAAGAACCATCCCAACTTCAGTTGGAGGAATGGACCCACTGCGAATGCAAACAATATCCCTCAAGCTCAACCTATACTAGGTCCATCTCGAGTCATTACTCCAAAAGTTACGCTAGAGGAGATGTTGGGTGCATTTGTATCGGTTCAAGCTGAGTATAACAAGACTAATTCCCTGAAAATAGATGGGTTCATGCAAGAGCAATTGAAATTCAATCAAAATTCAACTCAAGCCATTGTTGAACCTCCAATTTATACATTACATAGGCCACTACATCACATTATATGCATGGTTTTCATGTTTAAAAAACCCATCTAACGTATGTTTTATGATTGTAGGGATGAGAGCAGACTTCACCAAATTTGGGATCAAAAGAATACATTTAGATGCATGGGATGAAGATTGAAAAAGGAGCAAAGAAAGAAGAAAGCAAGGAGAAAAGAAAGTTGAAGAAAAAGAAGAAGAACAGCAAGTCCGACCAGCCAGCTACACCTTTGGAAACCACTGGAAGAAGGACTAGTTGGTCCGACCGGTCTTGACTGGTCGGCCAACCGATCGGTGCCTTCTGTTGAGCTCGCTGGAACAAGACCAGTTTGGTCCGACTAGTCTTGACAGGTCGGCCAATAGGTCGTCCTCCCCTGCGAGTTTGCTCGACTGATTACAAGGTAGATCCGACCTGTCATGACCGGTCGGCCATGCAGAAAATTAGGCAGTTTTTATTTCTGCTTCGAAAAACACTGCGCACTGCGTAAACCGTACGTGGTTTCTGGAAGATTCTGACCCGACCGAGCGTCCTCACTATAAAAGGACACCTAGGGGCTCTTCCTAGGGTATCATAGAAGCCAAGGGACGTCGTGGGAGAGGAAGGAAGCCGACGTGGAGCGTCTACAACCCTCCAAACTCCGGTTTTTCTATGTTTTCTAAGTTTTTCATGAGTTTTAGTTGTAGTATGACAATGCTCGACTAGAATCTCTCAGCTAAGGCTGAGAGGAGAAGCTTGTAGCTAATTTCATGATTTGATTCAGTTAATTCAAGTACTTTCAATTCAAGTTTGGATTTTTATCTATTCTAGTTCTTAAAGTTGATAGTTTTAGATGTTTTCTGAGAGTTCATGTGCTCCGGACATGGATTCCTTGCAATTCTCTGAGATTATCATATGGTGCTTGTTTAGATTCGAATTATAGTAGTCCTTGAGCAGGCCATAGTCCATAGGCATGACTGTTACTCCGAAGGCTATGATTCCGAATTGTACATTGTTGAAAGGGACTAGAACTTGGAAGTTCAACTTGAATGGAATTGAATGTGTTTAATGCTTTATTTTCCAACTAGATGAGAGATAGGACTTCAAATCTAGTTGTGTATCTTGCTTGGATTGATTGGATTGACATGGGATTGCTACAAGTGGATCCTTGAATGCCTTAGTGCCTTTAAACTACTGTTTTCATTAAAGTTACTGTTTTAGTATAATTGCTTCAATTAAATCTCCTATTTATTGAAAATTTTGAGTTGCTGTAATAGTTTGGAATCTGTTTTCCAATTCCCTGTGGATCGACCTCGGTCTTACCGAGATTTATTACTACATCACAGCCTTACACTTGAGGCGAGCGAACAAGTTTTTGGCGCTGTTGCCGGGGAATTTAGATAACGGTTTTCAAATTGTTTTAGTGACTGTATAAGTAGAATTAGATAGGGTTTTTCTGATTTCTTAGAACTAATCAAAATTGTTTGTTTCGTAGGATTTCTTTTCTCGTTCAAGCACATCGGGTAATATCCTTCTAACTTAGCTTTTTACAGATTTTTCAATTTCCAGATTAATTTCAGATTTCTAGGATTTAGGAATAGTAGTTGTTAGTTGAGTGGTTTATGTCCTGTTGGTAACGTGACCACTCTAATCGTCTCCAATCCGAAGGAGGTTTAGTTGGACCATTGTCAGTCCATAGACGAGTCCGGAATTACTAAGAACGTTGTGAAAGTTTGGGGAGTATGGATCAAACACCTTTATGGAATCCTCCCCCTCCTACTCCAACGACAAACGCAAATCAAGTGGGAGTAGGAGAGAATGAGGTACATTATGTTCCTCCAATGAGATCACTACGAGATTACTTACAACCAGCCCATGCAATTACACCCCCTTGCGTGGTTCTACCGCCAAACGGCAGAAACATTGACATAAAGCCGGGTGTAATTAAACTTATACCAAAGTTCCATGGGCTAGACTCTGACAGCCCATATCTGCACTTAAAAGAATTCGAAGAAGTGGTGGCTACCTTGCAATACACCAATGTTTCTGAAGATGCCATTAAGCTTAAACTCTTTTCCTTTTCATTGAAAGAAAGAGCCAAAAATTGGCTTCACTCTCTTAGACCACATTCGATTGGGTCATGGAATGAGATGACTCGGGAATTCTTGAAAAAGTTCTTCCCGGCTCATAAAACCAATACCCTTCGAAGAGCTATAATGAATTTTTCGGCTAAAGAGGGCAATCTTTCTTCCAATGTTGGGAGAGATTTAAGGACCTCCTACTTGCTTGCCCACATCATGGCTATGAGAGTTGGCGAATTATAAACTTTTTCAATGATGGATTAAGTTCCAATATGCGCCAATTTGTGGAGATGATGTGCAATGGTGAGTTTATGAGCAAAAATCCAGATGAGGCTTGGAGTTATTTGGACATGTTGGCTGAAAATGCCCAATCTTGGGATACCACAGAGAAACCCAACAACCCCAAGCCTACTCAAGAGAAAGAGAAAGGAGGGATCTATATCCTCAAGGAGGAAGACTACGTGAATGCAAGGATAGCCAACCTAACAAGGAAGATCGAGGCCATGGAACTTAGTAAAAGTGGAGTTCTAAAGTCCAATGAAGCTATTGAGACCATATGTGGGATTTGTCACACCGATTTACACGCTACGCAAGATTGTCCCACAATTTCTGCATTTTAAGAAGTGTTACATGAACATGCAAATGCCACATAGGGGTATTAACTGCCTTTCAATGGACCGGTGGGTAATACGTACAATAACAGTTGGAAGAACCACCCAAATTTTAGTTGGAAGAATGCTCCCACAGGCAATCCTACCAACTCTCAAGGAGGGCCACCCATGCAAAATATGGCCCCACCTCAATTCTCAATGGAGGATACCTTGAAAGCGTTTATACAAGGGCAAACACAAATTAATCAAACGAATCAGCAAATGTTCCAAGAGCTTAAAGTCTCGGTTGATGAGATTAAGGGACGCTTGAATGCTAGGGAAGGGACCTTTCCGGCCCAACCTCAGCCCAATCCAAAACAAGTACATGAAGTAAGCATTCCTGATCCTTTCAACCAACATAAGGAGCAAGCCAAATCCGTCACCACTCTTAGAAGTGGTAAACAAATCGACAAATCTATTCCGGTGAAGGCCGACAAGCCTAATGATCCGGTAAATTATGAGGATGATGACGGATCCAACTTAGCCCCACAAGAGAAGGAACGCATCTATAAGCCCATAGCACCATTCCCTTCGAGATTGGTTGCCCCAAAATCTCTTCCAAACTCTCATGATATTCTAGATATTTTCAGACAAGTCAAGATAAACATTCCTTTGCTTGATGCCATCAAACAAATCCCCTCTTATGCCAAGTTTCTAAAGGACCGATGCACAACTAAACGCAAATATAACGTGCAGTAAAAGGCCTTCTTAAATGAGCATGTGAGTGTCATTCTCACTCAAAAGACCCCCCCAAAATTCAAAGATCCCGGTAGTCCCACAATCTCATGTATCATTGGAGACTACCGGATTGAGCGAGCATTGCTGGGGGCAAGCATAAACTTGATCCCATACTCGGTATATGAGCAATTGGGTCTTGGTGCTTTAAAACCCACCAAAACCACGTTGCAACTCGCTGATAGATCTATCCGTGTACCGAGGGGGATAGTTGAGGATGTTCTAGTCCAAGTTGACAAATTCTACTACCCGGTAGATTTTATCGTCTTGGACACACAACCGGTTTTAGATTCTAGCACTCAAATACCGGTGATCTTAAGCCGCCCATTCCTTGCTACATCAAACGCAATCATCAATTGCCGGAATGAAGTGATGCAATTATCCTTTGGGAACATGACATTAGAGGTGAATGTGTTCCACTTGGGCAAAAGACATAGGGATGTTGATGATGATGAGTTCTTCGAGGTAAACATGCTCGAATCTCTTGAAGAAGAAGAACTCCTCCAACTTGAACCACTAGAAAGCTTGGAGACATGCTTGGCACATTTCATGGATTCCAAAGACCCCATCATTAGTGGAATTGTGTAAGCATTGAATATAGATAGACCGGTAGTTGGTACTAGCCGGTGGAGGCCCCACTATGAAAAATTGCCACTAACCACATCAAGGCCTCTACCGTCTAACATCAAACCACCGAAGCCTTGACCTTAAACCATTGCCATCCGAGCTTAAATTTGTATATTTGGGTCAAGAGGAAACTTTCCCAATTGTCATTGCCTCTCACCTAGAGAAAGATCAAGAGCTCAAGTTGATTGAGCTACTCAAAGAACATAGGGAAGCCATAGGTTGGACAATAGCGGATCTCAAAGGGATAGATTCTTCGGTTTGTACTCACCGTATACACCTTGAAGAAAATGCAAAAAGGACTAGACAACCTCAAAGACAGGCTAAATCCAAACATGATGGAGGTTGTCAAAGCCGAGGTGTTAAAGCTATTAGATGTGGGTATCATCTACCCCATCTCGGATAGCCAATGGGCGAGTCCTACCCAAGTTGTCCCCAAGAAATCCGGTATTACCATCATAGAAAACGCCAACAACGAGCTTATACCGACTAGGGTGACCACAGGTTGGCGTATGTGCATTGATTATCGGAAGCTCAACACGGTTACTAGGAAGGACCACTTCCCCCTTCCATTCATGGATCAAATTTTGGAGAGGTTAGCGGGTCATTCCTATTACTGCTTCCTAGATGGCTACTCCGGCTACAACCAAATTGAGATAGCCCCGGAGGACCAAGAGAAAACCACATTTACATGCTCGTTTGGTACCTTCACTTACCGAAGAATGCCATTCGGGCTATGTAATGCACCCACCACATTCCAACGATGCATGTTGAGTATTTTCTCGGACATGGTGGGTGAGTTTCTCAAGGTATTCATGGATGACTTTTCTGTTTTTAGTTGTACGTTTGACGAGTGCCTCAATCACTTGAAGTTGGTCTTGATGAGGTGTGAGGAGAAGAATCTCGTTTTAAACTGGGAAAAGTGCCATTTCATGGTACAAAGAGGAATAGTCCTTGGACATATCATCTCGTCCAATGGAATAGAGGTAGACCGGGCAAAAATTAACATAATTTTCAATCTACCACCACTCAAAAGCATACGGGATGTGCGGTCCTTCCTTGGACACGCTGGTTTCTATAGAAGATTCATAAAGGATTTTAGCCATATCTCAAGGCCTTTATGTAACCTTCTACAAAAGGAGAACTAATTTGAGTGGAGTGCCGAATGTCAATTAGCTTTTTCAAAGCTAAAAGACATGTTGACAACCGCTCCCATCATGCAACCACCGGATTGGTCCATACCTTTTGAGTTGATGTGCGACACGAGCGATTATGCTATTGGGGTGGTGTTAGGCCAAAAGAAGGACAAGAAGCCCCATGTTATCTACTACGCAAGTAGCACCTTAAATCCAGCCCAAATTAATTATTCGACTACTGAGAAAGAGCTCCTAGCAGTCATCTTTGCCTTGGACAAATTTAGGCCTTACTTAATAGGATCCAAGGTTATCGTTTACACAGATCATGCGGTTCTAAAATACCTTCTTTCTAAGAAGGATGCCAAGCCCCATTTGCTTAGATGGATCCTTCTCCTTCAAGAATTCGATTTGGAGATCAAAGACAAGAAGGGGGTAGATAATGTGGTGGCGGATCATCTATCCCGCCTAGTACTACCTAATTCCATTGACGAGTCACCTATTGAGGACTCATTCCCTGATGAGCAACTCTTTGTTGCTATGCATCCACCATGTTACGCTGACATAGCTAACTATCTATCCACAGGTGCGATGACGATTCATTGGACTGCGCAGGATAAACATAAATTTCTAAGGGAAGTGCGCAGATTTTTCTGGGATGAACCTTTATTGTTTAAATATTGCCCAGACCAAATTATAAGGAGATGTGTCCCTGATGATGAACATAATTCCGTCATCTCCTTTTATCATGATCAAGCATGTGGGGTTCATTTTTTCCGCCAAGAAAACCACTGCAAAAATTCTGCAGTGTGGTTTTTATTGGCCAACGCTATTTAAGGACACCCATGAGTTTTGCAAAGCATGCGAGCGTTGCCAAAAGTTGGGAGGATTATCCCGTCGAAATATGATGCCTCTCACCCCAATTCAACATCTTGAAGTCTTTGACTGTTGGGGCATCGATTTCATGGGACCATTCACCTCATCTTTTGGACATGTCTATATCTTGCTTGCCGTAAACTATGTGTCTAAATGGATAGAGGCTATCCCATGTAGAACCAACGATCATTGTATGGTTCTCAAGTTCCTCAAAGAAAACATACTTTCTAGATTTGGGATGCCTCGAGCCATCATTAGTGATGGTGGTTCTCACTTTTGCAACAGACCTTTTGAAGCTTTAATGAAGAAATACGGTATTAGGCATAAGTGAGTACCCCATACCACCCACAGAAAAGTGGGCAAGCTGAAATCTCCAATAGGGAAATCAAACAGATTTTGGAAAAGACGGTGAGACCGGATCGCAAGGATTGGTCCCTAAGATTAGATGATGCACTTTGGGCTCACCGTACCGCCTACAAGACACCCATTGGAATGTCCCCTTATAGACTCGTCTATGGGAAAGCTTGCCACTTGCCTGTGGAGATAGAACACAAAGCCTATTGGGCAATTCGGGCTTTAAATTTTGACATTGACAAGGCTAGCTTGCTTCGCAAACTTCAATTAAATGAGCTTGATGAGATCCGGAACGATGCATATGAGAACTGGAGAATCTACAAGAGTAAGATGAAGGCCTTTCATGACAAGCACATCTTTAGGAAATCTTTCCATGAAGACCAGAAAGTGCTCTTGTACAATTCCCGACTTCATCTTTTTTCGAAAAAATTACGATCTCGATGGACTGGCCCATATATTGTCAAAGAAGTTTTTTCTCATGGGGCCGTTGAGATTGAGAATACAGCAAATGGTAATTGTTTTAAAGTTAATGGACAATGCCTTAAACCATTTGCTGAGAACTTTGATTCAGAGGACATGTCCATCACTCTGAATGATCCTGTGTATCAGGATGATTGATCTCCTAGTTTGACGGAGGTATAGCATAGGTAGGTTTAGTCGTTTTAGTTTTACTGTTTTAGTAGCTTTAGTTGTTGGGTTGTAGACTTCCATGATCACTCTCTCAGGTACTATTGTTCTCACTCTCTTATATTTTGCCATTGCTCTCATGTTCATGCTCATTGTATATCTTTTCACATTGAGGACAATGCAAGATTTGATTGGGGGGTGAGATGAGATCCTTCATCTAGCATGTTGCAACATTTCGAGCCTCATATGCGCAAATTTTTTCAGATTTTCTAAAATTTCAAAACTCTTTTAGAAAACCTTATTTCTATGCATTTGAGATGATATGAGTATAAGAAGAGGAGATACGAAGTGTGTGATGTTGTAAGCCTTGAATTTCTCCGAACATAATGGTTTTATATGTGAATTCCCCTATTGTTGTGATTGATAGAACATTTGAACACCTTTACACCTAGTTCACATTACACGATTGTTAATGTCAGATTTTGTAACGAGATCCTCCGGTTGTTCTCCTTCACTCCAGACCTGAAAGAAGACAGATAGCAACTAAGGGAGGCTGGGATCCAGCCGTTAGCCCTCCGATGCTTAAGTCAGGCCAAAGTAAGAAGAAGAGTAGCCAAGCAAAACGGGATAGAGATTGAATGTTGTGTGTACCTTTCTCTTAATGGAGTCACCCCTTTATATAGATATGAAGCAACCCAATTTGTTACGTAAGATATCGAAATCCCGCTGATGTCGCGTACGATACCGAAATCTCGTTGATTTCGTGGGACAAGATCCTTATCCTTAGAGGCAAGATCTAACCCAATGACTTCTTCCGACAATCACATTTCTTGATAGCAATCCCCTGAGATTCGGAACCACCAGAGGAGGTAAGCCCAAAAACCGACCTATGCGGACTGCCGATCGGCGTAGTAATAGTGCTGATTGCTCGTAGTTGGAGTCATAGCTACCGAAAAGGAAGGAGACGCCGAAAGGGTGAAGACCGCCGCGCTGGGTGTAACTCTGCTTGGTGTCGCAGAGGGATTGAACAAGCCGCTCGATGGGAACCGGGTGCTGGAAGTATGAAGACCATCCAAACCAAAAACGAAGACTCAGAACTATTCTGATGTCGGGAGCTGCTTGTGTCAGGGATGCTCGCATTCGTGAGATGCGACCCCTTCTGACGAGCCCGAGCAGAGCTGCTCGCATCCGGGAGATGCGACCCCTTCTGACGAGCACGAACAGAGCTGCTCGCATTCGGGAGATGTGACCTCTTCTGACGAGCACGAACCGAGCTGCTCGCATTCGGGAGATGCGACCTCTTCTGACAAGCACGAATCGAGTTGCTCGCATTCATATGCCGCGATCCTTCACTTCTTGTCAGACTATATTTGCCTACAACAGATGCCCCCCAAGCCCTTGGTATTGAGGAACTATGCCAAGGGTTTGCTAGTGTTGACAGCTGGGTGCTGGGAGACAATCGCGCATGATTCACTTAACGTGCTTCCGCATTTATGATGGACAGCTTTCGCGCAGCTTTTTCTGCCGTCAGAGATGAAGCGTCGGGCGCCACGTGTTTCCGTATTTAATGCTAGCGTCCGTTCGTCTGGTGCGCCGGATAAAAAACTGCCTGCGTTTCCAGCAAATCAGACGGAATGATTGCGTATAAATACCGGACTTAGAAGAAATTCTTTCATTTTCGAATTCTCTGCTGCGGCGCTCCCTGCTTTCTTCTTCTTCCTTTGCTTCTGGTGCGAAAAACCTCTTCACAGAGGTAGTTTTTCTCCAACTTTCTCCCTTCATCTCTGCTTCCTTCATCTTTCTTTCTTGCTTGCGATGGCGGGGTCCTCAGATGAAGAGATTGTTCCCTTGGGAGATCACACCCCTGATTCTTCTGAATCCAATAATGCCAGAGTACCGGCTGGTAGATATTCTGCCTCCGGGTATTCTTCCATCTTGACGGAGGAGAGGCTCTCTAACCTCAGAGAGGCATATAGAGTCCCAGACTCTGTATTATTTAGATTACCTGGGAGAGGGGAGACAGCCGATGCCCCACCACCAGGGTGTGTGGCTTTTTATGAATAATTTTTCAAAGTAAGCGTTCGTCTTCCCCTTCACCCTTTTATACGAAACTTCCTCCGTCTTTACAAGATTGCCCCGGGCCAATTAATAGAAAATGGTTGGCGGGTGCTCCTGAGTGCTTTCGTCCTCTGGAAGCAGGCGGGTAACGAGGAGTTAACCGCGGAGGAATTTTTGAGGTTATTCCAGCTGAAGAAGGCGCCAGCTAGCGAGGGTTGGTACTACCTCTGCTTCTGGCACCGGAATAACTTCATTCTAGGGAACCCTTCCTCTAACTGCCCGGGGTGGAGAAAGAAGTGGTTCTATGTCTCCGGCAACTGGGAGTCCGAGATGGGATCTGACCCCAAAGGCCATAATGTTAATCGCCATTTTGGCGAAGGTGGGTCAAGTGCTTGCTTATTTATCCGACAGAAACAATAGTTTTGCTACATTGACGTTTTAATGAATCTTCTTTTTTTTTCTTTGCTCGCAGGAATCCCAATTGGTGTGAAACCGAATCTGCGAGGAGGACTCAACGAGAAGCTGGTTAGAGTCTACAAGCTTCCTGCGACCACGCGACACGTCAACGTCGCATTAGAGTCCCATCACCTCTGTGCAGCGGGTCTCATCTCCAGAGAAGAAATGACAAATGCTGGGGAAAAAAGAGGTGCACTAGGGGTGCTTCCCCGTCTGAAGGGTGCGGCCTCGAAGAGGCAAAAGAAAAACGGGGGGCCCTCAAATGCACCTGGTCCCGCTGATGGGACTGCTCGTGTTCTTCAATCGCGAGGGATCGGTTCTAGTGGGGTCGCTACGACTTCTCGTACGACCACGACCCCTCCAGTTATCGCGACCCCTCTTTCTGTCGTGCCCCCTCCGGCTGCTGCGACTCCACCGTTAGGTGCTCGCGGCCAGCCGGTGATCGAAGTCGCCGACAATTCGCCGAAAGGCGATTGGAGGGAGGGGGGCCTCCCTCCTAAGGATATGAGATGCGAGCCTACTGGTGCTCGCGAGTCTGCGACGCCTTCTATGGGTGTCGTGAGTGCTCGCGAGACGGGCTCTGGCGAGATGGTGGTGGCCCAACCTTCCGGGTCGGGGGTTTTTGTTATCCCTCCGCACTTGCATCCTGTATGCAAGTTTATGTTTGATAACATTCCCCCCAACTCCTTCGGGAGTTTGCCTGAGCCAAGCCCAGAGGCTCTCTCTACTGATATTGGAGTGAGACTGGTTCAGGTAACAACCTTTTCTCTTTCTACCAATCTCTTCAGGATTTTATTAGATGACTAGCAATCTAATCCTTGTTTCTTTATTTGTTTCAGAGCCTAGATCTCACTCTCCGCGTTAGGCGGGATGTCGAAGCAGCCCGCCGCAGCGTGGAGGATGTGGAGAAGAAGAAGAAGACAATGGAAGCCGAGGTCCAAGGGAGGGACCATTTGGTGAAGGCCTTGGAGGTTCAGATCTCCAAGTTGGATGAAGAGAAGAAAATTCTCCTTGTCAAGATCCAATCCCTAACTGAGCGCTTTCAGTCAGTGGACCTCCAACTCGCGAAGCTTCAAGAAATCCATACCAAGAGCGAGAAGGAGAAGGAGATCTTCCGCCAGGACAAGATCCAGCTAGAGGGATGGCTCAAGGATGCGCGGACCAAGCTCGAGGAGACCCAGAAGAAGCTCGAGGAGGCTCAGCAGCAACTTCACCAGTTGAAGGATGATTCCATCCATTGGGAAGAAGAGCTGTGGCCCTCGTTCAAATGATATCTGATGAGGGTCCTCGCGCAGTTCAGGAGTTCCGGACTTCTCAACTTTACGATGAGGAGCGGTACGATGCGTATATCGCTGGTCGCGATTTCGCGGTCAGAGTTATGCAGATGATCGCTCCAACTTTTAACGTTGAGGAGTTCGACAGAGTGTCATTCGAAGTTGCAGCTAAGGAACGGGCTGCTGCTGAGAACGAAGCCACTGAGGCAACAGATGCCGCTCCTGCTCCTGAGGCTGGTCCTGAAGCTGAGAGCCGCGAGCCTGCGCAGGATGAGGATGACCAACCTTGACCTCGACAGCTTCCTACATCATGTATATTTTTTTTTTTGAGAAGAGATTTGTAATTGTAAGGTCATTATTTTAATGAACACTTACTTTTTTAGTATTGTGTATTCTTCTCTTTCCTTCTTTGTTGCTTTGTGTTGATCTCATTTGATTCATCAGAGGATGCGACCCATTAATTCGAGCACGAGCTTCGCTGCTCGCGATTAGGGTGCATGACTGCGACCCTTTGATTCGAGCACGAGCCGCAGTGCTCGCGATTAGGGTGCATGACTGCGACCCTTTAGTTCGAGCACGAGCTGTGCTGCTCGCATTCTGGAAATGCGATCTCTTTCATCAGTTGCGAGCAACTAACTCATGAAAAAATGAATTAGACTCAATCCGGGGGTCGTGTGACCATGTCCACGTTGAGATAGACTGATCTATCGATTGAGATTTCGATTCTACCAAGGGCAGAAGGTTGGTCAAGAGATGGTATACATTCTCTTCAGGGCTATTCAGGTCCATGTAAATGGAGAAACAACCAACTAGTAACGATTTCAGTCCTACCAAGGGTAGGCAATTGGCCAAGAGGATGTGTAAGCATTCTCTTCAGGGCTATTCAGGTCCATGTAAATGGAGTAGCGGCCAAAAGATATCTTTCACTTTATTCATAAAACGTTGTAATAAACTACATCGAATCTAGGGGTAATATCGTAGCAAATGCTCCAAGTGCCAAGGGCGACGTACGGGCTTCCCTTGCATGTCTTCAAGATAATAAGTACCGGGTCGTACAACCCTAATAACCCGATACGGGCCTTCCCAATTTGGATTCAATGAACGAGCAGGAACTCCGAGATTTTGCCTTAGTACCAAATCTCCGGGTTGGAAGGATCTAGGCCGAACCCTAGCATTTCGATATCGAGCAATACGTTGTTGATACGCTGCCACTCGTATTTGAGAAGCATTTCTTCGCTCTTCCAAGAGATCGAGATGAAGTCGGAGGTTTTCCTGATTACTCGCGGGATCATACTGCTCGATCCGATATGAGGGCACTTGAATTTCCACTGGTACCACTGCGTCGACACCAAATGCTAAAGAAAAAGGGGTTTCACCTGTTGATGTACAAGCCGTGGTTCTATATGCCCACAATACTTCTGGCAGAAGTTCTGGCCACACCCCTTTACATTCACCTAGCTTGGTCTTTAAATGGTGTTTGATGATCTTATTCACTGCCTCGACCTGCCCATTCGCCTGAGGATGATATGGAGAAGTACGGAGATTACGTATCTTCCATCTTTCGCAAAATTCATCAAAGGCTGCGTTGTCGAACTACGTTCCGTTGTCGGTAATTATAGTGTGAGGAAGTCCGAAACGGCATATGATATTTCTCCATATGAACTTAGTTGTTTGTTTCTCAGTAATCTTGGCTAATGGTTCTGCCTCGGCCCATTTGGTGAAATAATCAACCACCACAATCGCAAACCTATTTTGTCCCTTTCCCATGGGTAAGGGCCCGATGATATCGATCCCCCACTGAGCAAAAGGCCAAGGGCTATCAACTGGGGTCATCCACTCGGACGGTACACGAGGTATAGGTAGATATCGTTGACACTTGTCGCATTTTTTAGAAAATTCGATGGCGTCTGCTTTCATAGTGGGCTAATAATATCCTTGCCTCATCGCTTTATATGCTAGGGATCGCCCCCTGGGATGGTTACCACATGCCCCCTGGTGTACTTCATCTAGAACACGAAGTGCTTCTTCTGGATGAAGACACCTTAAATAAGGCAAGGAGAAGCTTTTTCACAACAATATTCCATCTTGCAAGGTGTACCTGGAAGCTCGAAGCCGAATTTGTCTTGCAGCTTTCTTGTCTTCTGGTAGGTATCCGTCTCTGAGATAAAGGATGATAGGATCCATCCAGCATGGAGACGATTGTACCGATATTACTTGCTCGAGATTCACTTGGTCGATACTCAAGTTCTGACGGTGCTCGATGAGGATCGAATGTGATAACTCCGATTCTGGTGCAGAAGCGAGCTTTGCCAAGGAATCGGCAAGTTGGTTCTGCTCGCGAGGAATATGAATTATTTTATAAGTCTTTAGTTTGGCGAGCAGGATGAGGACACGAGACTTATATAAGGCCATTCTTTCTTCTTTGGCTTCGAATTCACCAAGAACTTGGTTGACAATGAGCTGGGAGTCGCTATGAATTATCAAATTCTGGACTGCGAGGACAATGGCCAGTTCGAGGCCAACAATCAGGGCCTCATATTCTGCTTCATTATTGGAGACGCGTGATTCGTAACGCAGAGCATATTGAAAATGCGACCCGTCGGGAGCCACTAAAATCAGGCCCGCTCCGCTGCCAGTGGCCCGCGACGACCCGTCCACGAAGAGTGACCAAGGAGGCTAATCGCTGGTCATGATATTATCTTCAGAAGAATATGTAAATTCGGCGATGAAGTCAGCTACGGCCTGGCCCTTGACTGCGGTCCTAGGACAGAATGAGATATCATGCTCACTGATCTCGACCGCCCATTTAGTCAAGCGCCCGGAAGCTTCAGGTTTTTGAAGGATTTGCCGTAGTGGATGATTTGTTGGTACTAGAATAGCATGGGCTTGAAAGTATGGTCGCAGTTTTCGAGCTGCCGTGACTAAGGCTAGGGCCAATTTCTCCATATCAGAATACCGAGTTTCTGCATCAACCATTGCTCGACTAACATAATAAACGGGCCTCTGTACCCTGGAATCTTCTCTTATTAAAGCGGCGCTAACGGCCGTAGTGGACACAGAGAGATAAAGTATGAGTTGCTCATGCGCTACAGGTTTAGATAAAATGGGGGGAGCGCTCATATATTGCTTCAGTTGTTGAAAAGCTTCTTCACACTGAGGTGTCCACTTCCAATCAGACTTGGCCGTTGCACGAAGGAGTTTGAAGAAGGGCAAGCACTTGTCAGATGCTCGCGAGATGAACCTGTTCAATGATGCAATGCGACCAGCCAGACGCTGGACGTCCTTCAGAGTAACGGGGGATTTCATCTCTATCAATGCTTTAATCTTTTCAGGATTTGCCTCAATTCCACGCTGGCCAACCATGAACCCAAGAAATTTCCCTGCAGACACTCCAAACGCGCATTTTTCTGGGTTTAATTTCATTTGATACTTCCTCATCAGATCAAAGGCTTCTCGAAGATCAGAAATGTGGTCATCTTCAACGATGCTTTTCACGAGCATATCGTCAACATAAACTTCCATATTCATACCGATTTGAGCAGCGAATATTTTGTTGACAAGACGTTGATAAGTGGCCCCTGCATTTTTAAGACCGAACGGCATTACCTGGTAGCAATATAGTCCTCGATCCGTGATGAAGGCAGTATGTTGGCTATCAGGTGGATGCATCATAATCTGGTTGTAACCAGAATAAGCATCCATAAAGCTAAAGAGAGCATGTCCAGCTGTTGAGTCGACCAACTGGTCGATCCACGGTGTCGGAAAGCTATCTTTGGGACATGCTTTGTTCATGTTTGAATAGTCGATGCACATCCTCCATTTGCCATTAGCTTTCCGGACGAGAACTACGTTCGCGACCTACTCTGGGTAGTCAACTTCTTTTATGAAATTAGCCGCGAGCAGCTTCTCAACTTCAGTTTTGATTGCTATTTGTCTTTCTGCAGTAAAGGCACGTCGGCGCTGATGTATGGGTTTATGCTTCGGGTCAATGTTGAGACGATGTGCGATGACATTGGGATCGATGCCTGGCATATCTTTATGAGACCAAGCAAACACGTCCTGGTATTCAGTGAGGAAACAGATCAAATCTTCACGGTGGACACTGGTTAAGGAGGACCCGATGTACACGATCTTAGACGGGTCGTCTTCGGTCAGGTGGATCGCCACTATTTCCTCCCCGGGAGTTCCTGACTTCAGAGCATTTTCTCTCGGATCCAACGAGGTGGTGGAGGGAGATTCAGATTGATGTATCGCCGCCATGACGGCAAACGGCCGATTTACCTGGTATCGCTGTTCCATGACATCAAAACGATCATGGATTCTTTTGAGATCTCCTTCCCATGGTAGGGTATAGCTCGATGTTTCGGCGATGGAGCCTTGCGGTTGAGGTTGTCGAGATGAACTAGAATGTATAGAATGTGGAGACGGTACCGGGGGATGGCTGCCAAGTAGTGGGACCTGTGGTTCGTCCATAGAATGTCTAGATGCCACTGGTATGGGCTGCGGTGGTAACCCTTCGGAGGCTTGTCTCTGAGGTTCAGGGAAATGCTGATCAAGCCGATTCGACAGCGCTTGAACTCCGGCATTTAGAGTCAGAAGGGTGTTTCCAAGGAAACGTAGGACATCGTCTTGATTTCCAGAGGCCTCCAATAATGGGTTTGTTGATGGCATATTCGGGGCTTCTTGAGGGATATTCGTCGGAGCAGGTGGGAGGGCAGGTACGGATTCCGTCTCATCAGGCGGAAGTGGTGCCTGCCTTGAAGTTGAAGGATGAACAGCCTTTTTAGGAGGCATCGCTGAAGGATTTTGATCGGTGGTTAGAACGATTGATTTTGACAATCAAGTCGTTCCCACAGACGGCGCCAAACTGTTAATGTCAGATTTTGTAACGAGATCCTCCGGTTGTTCTCCTTCACTCCAGACCTGAAAGAAGACAGATAGCAACTAAGGGAGGCTGGGATCCAGCCGTTAGCCCTCCGATGCTTAAGTCAGGCCAAAGCAAGAAGAAGAGTAGCCAAGTAAAACGGGATAGAGATTGAATGTTGTGTGTACCTTTCTCTTAATGGAGTCACCCCTTTATATAGATCTGAAGCAACCCAATTTGTTACGTAAGATATCGAAATCCCGCTGATGTCGCGTACGATACCGAAATCTCGTTGATTTCGTGGGACAAGATCCTTATCCTTAGAGGCAAGATCTAACCCAATGACTTCTTCCGACAATCACGTTTCTTGATAGCAATCCCCTGAGATTCGGAACCACCAGAGGAGGTAAGCCCAAAAACCGACCTATGCGGACTGCCGATCGGCGTAGTAATAGTGCTGATTGCTCGTAGTTGGAGTCATAGCTACCGAAAAGGAAGGAGACGCCGAAAGGGTGAAGACCGCCGCGCTGGGTGTAACTCTGCTTGGTGTCGCAAAGGGATTGAATAAGCCGCTCGATGGGAACCGGGTGCTGGAAGTATGAAGACCATCCAAACCAAAAATAAAGACTCAGAACTATTCTGATGTCGGGAGCTGCTTGTTTCAGGGATGCTCGCATTCGTGAGATGCGACCCCTTCTGACGAGCCTGAGCAGAGCTGCTCGCATCCGGGAGATGCGACCCCTTCTGACGAGCACGAGCAGAGCTGCTCGCATTCGGGAGATGCGACCCCTTCTGACGAGCACGAGCAGAGCTGCTCGCATTCGAAAGATGCGACCCCTTCTGACAAGCACGAACCGAGCTGCTCGCATTCATATGCCGTGATCCTTCACTTCTTGTCAGATTATATTTGCCTACAACAACGATTCTAATGGGTTGGAAGGATTATGCGATTTGTGGATTAGCTAGACTTTGATTTAAAGGTGTCGAAAAAAACCAAGCCGGGGTACTTTGTCCATCCTTGTCCATGGGAAAATAACGAAAGATATGGATTTTTAAAAATCCTATCTGATTTAAAAGAAAAAAGGAAAAGGAAGGATGAAATTGGGAATGATGGAAAAATGGTGGAAAATTTCGAAAAGGGCTACCTATTACCAACCGGGGGATGGTCTACCCGTAACCAAAGCCGGAAATGAGACGTAGTGTGAAAGCCGTCGGAAGGACGGTAAGACAAATTCCTGTCATAGGCTTGTTGTTGCTCTATACACCTTGAGATATATAGTTTAGTTGATCTATGAAGAAGATAAACCCAGAAACTCATAAGATGAACTTTCACTATGCACACTAGGCTGAAGTTGTTCGAGTTCTTTTATTTATCAATCAATCAGCGAGAATTTCATGTAGACATTTATTATGCTTTGAGGGTTTAAAGTTTCAACTTCTATCACCTAATTTCTCCAAATTTTATACTTGTATGTCTTGGAATGGATAGACACATAGTTTCTGGAGGAGAGTTAGGTTTCGGAGGTTCGAACTTGTTTCACGCATGTTTTGCTCGGGACTACCAAAAAGCTGGTTGGGGGGTGTGTTGAACCTCCAATTTATACATTGCATAGGCCACTACATCACATTATATGCACGCTTTTCATGTTTAAAAGACCCATCTAACGTATGTTTTGTGATTATAGGGATGAGAGCAGACTTCACCAAATTTGGGATCAAAAGAATACATTTAGATGCATGGGATGAAGATTGAAAAAGGAGCAAAGAAAGAAGAAAGCAAGGAGAAAAGAAAGTTGAAGAAAAAGAAGAAGAACAGCAAGTTCGATCGGTCGTCCGACCGGCCGGCTACACCTTTAGAAACCACTGGAAGAAGGACTAGTTGGTCCGACCGGTCTTGACCGGTCGGCCAACCGGTCGGTGCCTTCTGTTGAGCTGGCTGGAACAAGACCAGTTTGGTCCGACCGGTCTTGACCGATCGGCCAACAGGTCGTCCTCCCCTGTGTGCTTGCTGGACTGATTACAAGGTAGATCCGACCGGTCGCCCATGCAGAAAATTAGGCAGTTTCTATTTCTGCTCCGAAAAACACTGCGCACTGCGTAAACCATACGCGGTTTCTGGAAGATTCTGACACAACCGAGCGTCCTCACTATAAAAGGACACCTAGGGGCTCTTCCTAGGGTATCATAGAAGCCAAGGGACATCGTGGGAGAGGAAGGAAGCCGTCGTGGAGCGTCTGCAACCCTCCAAACTCCGGTTTTCTATGTTTTCTAAGTTTTTCATGAGTTTTAGTTGTAGTATAACAATGCTCGGCTAGAATCTCTCAGCTAAGGCTGAGAGGTGAAGCTTGTAGCTAATTTCATGATTTGATTCAGTTAATTCAAGTACTTTCAATTCAAGTTTGGATTTTTATCTATTCTAGTTCTTAAAGTTAATAGTTTTTTATGTTTTCTGAGAGTTCATGTGCTCCGGACATGGATTCCTTGCAATTCTCTGAGATTATCATATGGTGCTTGTTTAGATTCGAATTATAGTAGTCCTTGAGCAGGCCATAGTCCATAGACATGGCTGTTACTCCGAAGGCTATGATTTCGAATTCTACATTGTTGAAAGGGACTAGAACTTGGAAGTTCAACTTGAATGGAATTGAATGTGTTTAATGCTTTATTTTCCAACTAGATGAGAGATAGGACTTCAAATCTAGTTGTGTATCGTGCTTGGATTGATTGGATTGACATGGGATTGCTACAAGTGGATCCTTGAATGCCTTAGTGCCTTTAAACTACTGTTTTCATTAAAGTTACTGTTTTAGTATAATTGCTTCAATTGAATCTCCTATTTATTGAAAAAATTGAGTTGCTGGAATAGTTTGGAATCTGTTTTCCAAATCCCTGTGGATCGACCTCGATCTTACGGAGATTTATTACAACATCGCAGCCTTACACTTGAGGCGAGCGAACAGCCATCAATGAATTGAAAACCTCAATGGCTAGAGTTGAATCTCACCTAAGTGTTAGGGAGAAAGGCACACTTCCTGCGCAACCTCTTCTTAACCCAAGAACCCAATTTGAGATACAAGACGTAGGCTCATCCTCCCAACATACGGAGCATGTTCAAGCTATCACCACTTTGAGAAGTGGGAAAATAGTTGATAAATCTAATCCGATGAAGGCCCCAAAGCCTAAGGATCCGAAAAATTCTAAAGAGGATGATAGCTCAAACATCACTCCACAAGAAAAAGAATCGGAAAGGCAATACAAGCTGGTTGCCCCGTTTCCCCAAAGGTTGATTTCACCCAAAACCTTTAGACAAAAATCTAAAAATTTTAGAGGTTTTTAAGCAGGTAAAGATCAACATTCTGTTGTTGGATGTCATAAAACAAATACCATCCCTATGCTAAATTTCTAAAGGAATTGTGTACGGTCAAAAGGAAACACAATGTTCACAACAAAGTACTTTTGACTGAGAATTTGAGCGCTATTATCAAACAAGAGGTGCCCCAAAAATACAAGGATCCGGGTAGTCCAACCATCTCATGCATCATAGGAGACTACTGGATTAAACAAGCCTTACTCGATTTGGGGGCAAGTGTGAAACTCATTCCATACTCAGTTTATGAAGAACTTGGTGTTGGGGCTCAAATTTGTACCCATTATAAAATAGTATTCAGCGATCCATCTACGACGATTTGGACCGATTTCGAGATCCGAAATACTCAGAAAACTCCAGTGCAACCTAAACATGCGCGATCATGATCGAAACCTACAAATGCTATTTCGGGGTGGAATCAGACATGCGGATTACCGCTAATGATCCGAAATGCCCTAAAACCCTTAACATGTAAGTTTCAATGTCGCACGATGCATATCTTTACCCGCGCGCTTCCAAATGCATTTTCGCCCTGACCGTATCCGACTATAAGGGCCCGAAAGCTTACAGGTACCATTTCAGGCTGGAATTAGACATGCGGATGGCCGCCAAATGATCTGGAATGCCTAAAAAACCTTAAGTAGCAAGTTTGAAGTCCTTGCGGTGCATATTTCTATGTGCGCGCTTCCCGGAATAATATTCTTATGCAAAGAGCTGATCGGGAGGGTCCAAATTGGGAAAGAACTACCAAAATTTACAGCAGATGACCATCGGTACCCCACCCCATTCATTTAGGAGGTCGATTATGGCCTAAAAGCGGCTTGGCGTCAGTGACTTTGGTATCTGAAAAGGTAGCCCCCCTTTGAAGGTCGCCCGTTGGAGCCCAAAACCTGAAATATTCTAAGGGATGGAACATGCATTTGCCCACTCTCTCACCACGGCACATGAGAGCCCTCTCTCTCCCTTTCCATATTTTAAATTTTCAAAAATATCAAAAAATAATAAAATATGTGCTAAGTGTGAGCACATGCGCACATGTGCGCAACACAGAGGAGGGCACATGCGCCCACATTCTTTGCCACATGCGCCTACTCACCATTGCATGCGCATGCCATAGCCACATGCGCCCACCTTCTTTGCAACATGCGCCTACTCACCATTGCATGCGCATGCCATAGCCACATGCGCCTGATGCATGGTGACATGCGCATGATTCCCATCACATGCGCATGACTCCTCTCTCCAAATGCATGCGCATACTCTCCCTTTTGCAAACAACATGCGTCCGGTACCTGATACCCGATTAACATGCTATAAATACCCCTCTACTTGATGAGACAGGGACGAGATCATCACTCCCAGAGCACTCTTCTTGCAGAGGTAAAAATTCCTCACCGGAATCCTCATCGGGATAGGGACATGCGCCCATCCCTTCTCCGGATGTCCTCGCCGGAAAGGGATTTCTCCCACCGGAGCAAAATCCTCCAAGTCCCATGGGACATGCGCTCATCCTTTTACTAGAAGCAAATGGGAAATTTCTCAAGTCCTTGGAGGACATGCGCCCAAGGGAGAAGCCACATGCGCACAAGTGCGCCCAAGGGAGAAGCCACATGCGCACAAGTGCGCCCAAGGGGCAGGCACATGTGCTTACCTCCCTTCCCTTCCCTCTCTCTCCTCACTTTTCTCTAACATGCGCTTGAGGGGCAGGCACATGCGCTTACCTCCCTTCCCTTCCCTCTCTCTCCTCACTTTTCTCTCACATGCGCTTGGGATGGGATCACATGCACCCAACTTGAGATCACATGCACCCCCACCCCATGGGAAATGCGCCTGGACGCTGATGGAGAGGTGAGGCCTTCTGTGATGTGGCCCGCCTTTGATGTGGCCCACATTCCGATCAAGAGGACGCTCCTAGACACACATCAATGTCCTCTATCCATCCCCCGGATCGGATTCGTCAATGGTCGATGTTAAGTGGGCCAAATCAGCAATTTGATAAAAAAGGGCCAACACTTAGCCAATATTGCAAACCTCGGAAACCCTTCCGAAAGAGCCAGAAATGGCCGAAATCGAGAGGAATCGAGCGGAATTTGACCGAACCCGAGAGGGAGACTTCTCTCCGCCATAACATGATATATCATAATCATGCACCGCAACAAGGTTATCCAAACTCAGGAGCCCTAAATACCTTAATCAAGTGGTCAGCAGGCCCACTACTTAGTTGTTTTCAGCCCTGTGAAGTGCCCAGTCGGCTCGGAAATAGACCCATGCTAAACAAATCGAAATGCGATCGCATTGCGACCCTTATGGACATAATCCACCCCTATCCAAAGACGATCGTGACAGGCATTCACCAAATCCTCCGATCAGATCATAAACAAGCCCTGGGAAGTGCCCTGATGGCCCGAAAATCTACTAATGCCAAATGAAATCAATCGCGATCTCAAAGATGCGAGGGCAAAATATCGATGACACAAAGATATATACGAAGCAGATTGATCAAACCAAATGCATAATTTGTCTGACACACTTAACATCTAGCATAAATACGATCTTCTCTTGAGCATGTATAAAGCATAGTTACTTTGTACTGTACTCATTTGCATCCATTGCATGAATTTGTTTAATCTCGGATCGAGTTACGAAACTAAATCAAAGGGGCTATGGTTATCATCGAAAATTGTAACCAAAGAGTTCTAAACGTCTGAAATACTTCATCGTTAAGACCAGTTGATGTGCGTCCTGTCCAAGGCGGGATCCGTCAGTTGAGTGGCTAAGGTAATGAGTGCCTTCCAACAAGTCACCCGTCCTATCAGAGACGGTCACTGGCCCTGGTTGCAGTAAGTGGACACCGTGAAGTGCATCTCTGAAAGTCATATCATCCACAGAGATGCGTCATGACACTAAGATATACGACTCGGTCGAAACCCTGTTTGCACAAAGACCCCATGGAGTGCCTTCCAGCAAGTAACCCGTCCCTATCGGAGAGGGTCACTGGCCCTGGTTGCAGTAAGTGGACGCCCTGGAGTGTATCTTCGAAAGTCATATCGTCCATAGAGACACGTCATGACACTGAGATATACGACTCGGTCGAAACCCTGTTTGCACAAAGACCCCATGGAGTGCCTTCCAGTAAGTCACCCGTCCCATCGGAGATGGTCACTTGCCCTGGTTGCAGTAAGTGGACACCGTGAAGTGTATCTCTGAAAGTCATATCGTCCATAGAGACACGTCATGACACTGAGATATACGACTCAGTCGAAACCCTGGTTGCACAAAGATCCCATAGAGTGCCTTCCAGTAAGTCACCCGTCCCATCGGAGACGGTCACTGGCCCTGGTTGCACTAAACGGACACCGTGAAGTGTATCCCTGAAAGTCATATCGTCCATAGAGACGCGTCATGACACTGAGATATACGACTCGGTTAAAATCCTGGTTGCTACTCAACTAGGAACGCCCGAGGAGTATGGGACCGACATCTAACTGATCTTAACGATGGCTTAGTCTATAATAAATCCTAGACTTAGTTTCTACGACCATGAACTCGAGACTATAATCCCTGACGATTTAAACTACTTGCTCGATCTATCCGAGCTTCATCCCTTTGATATTCCATCTATTGTATAACTGAAATTCATAGTGGAATCTTGTCTCTTTGTGCCGTGGTTTTCTCCCGTAAGGGTTTCCACGTAAAAATCTCTGTGTTGTCTATGTTGTGCTTTATTTATATTTATGCTCCTTTAATGCTTTATTTAATTCATTTATGATACATGCATGCATTTACTTTTGCCTTCTAATCAAGGGTGATCATCCGTTGATGTAATTAATGGTTCATGACCAGTTCATAGCCCGGAATGTAAATGATCTCGGAATCTCTGGAATAAAATTCACCTCGCGGTGCTTTCTCGTGTATACTTTGTGATTGCTTATGATTGTCTATGAATGTCTCCATACTCAGAATTCCCTAAGAATAATGAAACACAGGAAAAAGACTACTGACGAGCAGTTTCGATTTTTCTAAGCTCTAACACTTAGGGTTAGGTGAATTGAAACCCACCAAAACCACACTCCAACTTGCTGATAGATCCATTCGTATACCGAGAGGAATGATTGAGGATGTTCTAGTCCAAGTTGATAAATTTTACTACCCAGTAGACTTTATTGTCTTGGATACACATCCCGTGATAGGTACCGGTGCTCAAATTCCAGTCATACTTGGCTACCCTTTTCTAGCTACTTCCAATGCAATTATCAATTGTAGAAATAGGCTTGTACAAATGTCCTTTGGAAATATGACTCTTGAGCTTAATATATTTGATTTATGCAAACAACCATGGGAGGTTGATGATGAGATCCACGAGATAAATATGATTGAATCATTCATAGAGGAAACTTTCCCCTCAACATTATATTCTGACCCTTTGGAGGCATGTGTGGCCCACTCTCATGAGATAAATGATGACACAATACGAGAGATGGATTCCATTTTAGATGTAATGCCGGTGCTTGATAACAAAAGATGGAGGGCCCTATTTAAGCCTTTACCCATAAACGAGAACAAAGCCCTCCCATCCAATATCAAGGCACCAACACTCGACCTAAAACCATTACTAAGTGAGCTGAAATATGTTTATTTAGGTCGAGATGAGACATATCCGGTGGTGATTTCTTCCCACTTGGATGAGGAACAAGAGAGTAGGCTAATGGCCACTCTATTAAAGCACAAGAGTGCCATTGGGTGGTCGATTGCGGATCTCAAAGGCATAGACCCACTGATTTGTACTCATCGCATACACCTTGAGGAGAATGTGAGGATATCTAGGCAACCACAAAGACGACTCAATCCAAACAGGAAGGATGTGGTTAAAGCCGAAGTGGTAAAACTATTGGATGTGAGTATTATCTATCCAATATTTGATAGTCAATGGGTGAGTCCAACTCAAGTGGTGCCTAAGAAATTCGGAATAACCATCGTAGCCAATGCTAATAATGAACTCGTACCAACGAGAGTCACTACTGGTTGGAGAATGTGCATTGACTATAGGAAGCTAAACACTGTCACGAGGAAAGACCACTTCCCCCTACCGTTTGTTGATCAAATTTTAGAAAGGTTGGCAGGTCATTCCCATTTTTTCTTCCTTGACGGCTATTCAGGGTACAACCAACTAGAGATAGCCCGTGAAGACTAAGAAAAGACTACATTCACATGTCCATTCGGCACTTTCGCCTATCAACGGATGCCGTTTGGACTATGTAATGCCCCTGCCACCTTTCAGCGTTGTATGATGAGTATCTTTTCTGATATGGTGGGTACAATTCTCGAAGTCTTCATGGATGATTTCTCAATATTTGGTTGTAGCTTTGATGAGTGCCTTGAGCACTTGAAATCTGTGATGAAAAGATGTGAAGAGAAGAACCTTGTGTTGAATTGGGAGAAGTGTCACTTTATGGTTCAAAAGGGAATTGTACTTGGTCACATCGTCTCACAAAATAGAATCAAGGTGGACAAAGCGAAAATAAATCCTATCTCTAACCTTCCACCACCCAAGAGCTTACGAGATGTGCGGTCCTTTTGGGACACGCAGGATTTTATAGAAGGTTCATAAAGGACTTCAGTTCACTCTCTCGTCCTTTATGTAACCTACTTCAAAAGGAGAATTCCTTTGAGTGAAATGAAGACTGTCAAAATGCTTTTACCACACTTAAAGGTATGTTGACATGTGCTCCCATAATACAACCACCTGATTGGAGCCTTCCTTTTGAGATTATGTGCGATGCAAGTGACTATGCTATTGGGGCCGTGCTAGGCCAAAGAAAAGAGAAAAAGCCATGTGTTATCTACTATGTAAGTAGAACCTTAAACTCAGCCCAAGCAAACTACACTACTATAGAAAAAGAACTTTTAGTCGTAGTTTTTACCTTGGACAAGTTTAGGTCCTACTTGATTGGATCCAAGATCATCATATTCACTGATCATGCCGCACTTAAGTACCTTCTCTCTAAGAAGGATGCTCAACCACGGTTGTTAAGATGGATCCTTTTACTCCAGGAATTTGACGTAGAGATACGTGATAAGAAAGGAGTAGAAAATGTGGTGGCTAACCATCTCTCTCGACTTGTTCTCACCGATTCCCCTGAAACGACCGCGATCAATGACATGTTCCCTGATGAACAACTTTTTAAAGTCTCCCAATTGCCATGGTATGCGGACATTGCTAACTATCTTGCTACAGGTACGATTCCTATACATTGGAAAAGGCAAGATAAGGATAAATTCTTCACTGAGGTGCTAAAATTCCTATGGGACGACCCATACTTATTCAAGTATTGTCCCGATCAAATCATAAGGAGATGTGTGCCAGATAGTGAACAACAAAGTATCATCTCCTTTTGTCATTCTCAAGCATGTGGTGGCCACTTTTCGACTAAGAAGACCACAGCCAAAATTCTGCAATGTGGGGTCTATTGGCCCACTATGTTCAAAGATACACATGAGTTTTGCGAAACATGTGAACATTGTCAGAAATTAGGAGGAATCTCCCGTAGAAATATGATACCACTCAATCCCATCTTAATAATCAAATTTTTTTATTGTTGGGGCATCGATTTCATAGGACCATTCCCATCTTCTTTTAGAAACGTATCTTGTTTGCCGTTGACTATGTGTCCAAATGGGTCGAGGCGATCCCATGCCGGAATAATGACCATAAAATAGCCATTCGTTTCTTAAAAGAGAATATTCTTTCCCTATTTGGAACACCTCAAGTCATCATTAGTGATGGAGGGTCTCACTTTTGTAATTGCCCATTTGAAACCTTAATGAAGAAATATGGCGTTACTCACAAAGTTAGCACCCCCTATCACCCACAAACAAGTGGACAAGCTGAGATATCTAATAGGGAGATTAAACATATTTTGGAGAAAACAGTAAACCCTGATCGTAAGGATTGGTCGCTTCGACTTACCGATGCGCTTTGGGCTTACCGTACCACTTTCAAGACCCCTATTGGTATGTCTCCCTATAGACTTGTCTATGGGAAGGCCTGTCACTTACCTGTGGAGTTGGAACATAGGGCATATTGGGCAATTAAGAAGATGAATTTTGATTCTAACAAGGTGAGCTCGTTGCGCAAACTACAATTGAATGAACTTGCAGAACTCTGGAACGAAGCATATGAGAATGCGAGAATTTACAAGGACAAGACGAAGGTGTCCCATGATAAGAACATTCTTCGTAAGACATTCACGATTAATAAAAAAGTCCTTCTATATAATTCTCACCTACATTTATTTCCGGAGAAATTGTGATCTCGATGGACCGGTCCCTACATTGTGCAAATTGTCTATCCATATGGGACCGTCGAGTTGTTAAATCCAAGGAACGGCAACATATTTAAGGCGAATGGTCAGCGATTAAAGCTATTCTTTAAGAAGTTTCCTTCAGAAGGTATTTCCATACCTCTGACTGATCCTGTGTATCAGGATGATTGATCTCCTAGTCTGAAGGAGGTATAGAGTAGTTAGGATTAGGAGTTGGTTGCTTTTGTTCATTTTTCATAGGTTTGTTAGAAGGAGGAAGAATTCCACTTTTCACTCTCTCAGGTACAATTATTCCTTACTCCCTTTTATTTTCAAATTGCTCTCAGGTTTTGCTCATTGCACATCTTTTACATTGAGGATAATGCAAGATTTGGTTGAGGGGTGTAGGATCGCTTAGATGAGTCCAGCGTTTTGTAACATTTCGAGCAATTTTGTAGAAATTTTTTGATTTTTCTAAAATTCAAAACTTTTTTGAAAAACTTTGTTTCTATGCATTCAAGATGATATGAGCATAAGAAGAGGAGATATGAAGTGTATGATGTTGTAAGTCTTAAACTTCTCTCAACATAATGGTTTTATATGTGAATTCCCCTATTTTTGTGATTGATAGAAAATTTGAACACTCTTACACCTAGTTCACATTACACGATTTTCATGGGTTGAAGGGATTATGTGATTTGTGGATTAGTTAGATTTTGATTTAAGGTGTTGAGAAACTAAGCCGGGGTACTTTGTCCATCCTTGTCCATGGAAAAATAATGAAAGATATGGATATCTAAAAATCCTATCTAAATTAAAAGAAAAAGGAAAAGGAATGATGAAATTGGGAATGATGGAAAAATGGTGGAAATTTCCGATTAGGGCTACCTACTACCAACCGGGGGATGGCCTACCCGTAACAAAAGTTGGAAATGGGATATAGTGTGAAAGTCGTCGGAAGGACGATAAGGTAAATTCCTGTCATTGGCTTGATGTTGCTCTATATACCTTGAAATCTATAGTTGAGTTAACCTATGAAGAAGATAATCTTGGAAACTCATGAGATGAATTGTCACTATGCACACTAGGTTGAATTTGTTCAAGTTCTTCTATTTATCAACCAATCAGCGGGAATTTCATATGGACACTTATTATGTCTTGAGAGTTTATGATTTCAACCCCTATCACCTAATTTCTCTTAATCTTACACTTGTGTGTCTTGGAATGTATAGAAGAAGGGTTTCTAAAGGAGAGTTGGGTTTTGAAGAATGGAATTAGTTTCACGCATGTTTTGCTCGGGACTTGCAAAATGCTGGTTAGGGGGGTGTGTCGAGCTCTTAATTATGCATATTCTAACCCCAATTCATCACTCATTATGCAAGGTTTTCACAATTTATAGACTAATCTAATGCATGAATTTGTGATTGTAGGATGAGAGAGAGGATTCATCAATTGGAGACTTAAACAAGCATTTACAAGCATAAAGGATCAAAGGGCTAAGTGTCAAAGGATGAAAGAAAAAAGTCAGAGAAAAGAAGAAAGAAAGCAGGAGAAGATGCTCACGACCGACGTTGATCGGTTGTCCATAGCACAGGACTGGTCCCACGACCGGTCCAATCACTCAACAGGAGGGGCCACAGGGCCACAACTCACTAGACTGTCCACGACCGGTCGTGCGACCGGTCGTCCGCTACTCAGACCGGTCGTGCAACCGGTCCTTGAATAAATTTTATGGGTTCAAAAATCCCAAAACTCTCTGGACGTTTTTTACGTTTTTGAGACCGGTCATGCGACCGGTCGTCCAGGATCTCAGACCGGTCGTGCGACCGGTCGTCTGCGTAACTAAGCGTGTTCTACAAGTCCTAAATTTCTCTGCGCACTGCGTACTCTTATTCAATTTTTGGAAGATTCTGATGCTGCGGAGCCTCCCCACTATAAAAGGACACCTGGGGATCGTTCTTAGGGTATCCTAGAACAGAATCAGCACGGTGGGAGACGGCGGAAGTGGATTTCAGAGTTCCACAACTCCTCCTAGTTTGTTTGCTATTTTTATGTTTTTTTCTTAGTTGTTTCATGTTTCCTTGGATCATGAACGGCTAAACCTCTTAGCTAAGGCTAAGAGGTGAAGCTTGTAGTGCATCTAAGATGTTTCAATTCGTTTGAGTTGGTTTTAAGTTGGATTTCATGTTTATGAACAATGGTTTGAAGTTTAATTCAAGTTCTAAGTAGTTCTTCTTAGTCTTATGATGACTCATGGATGTTTGGAAGAAGTACTTGAGTTCTTAATTGTTGTCTGTTAGTCTAGACCTGTATGATCCGAGGAATTGGAGTACGCTCTAGTACTATGATCTTCATGTGGGAACTTCCTACCAAAGTTCTACTTTTTCTGGAATTCTGTTGTATGTGGGACTGTGTATGTGATTTGAATCAAGTTCAAGTCATGATCTAGCTTTGTCTTATGAGAGGACTTAATGATGGTTATGATTGTGAACTTAGTCTACTAGAATTGGGACTGACCTATGTAATTGAGTATGCTCGTCTTAGCTTGCATTGAGTGAATCATGTACATTGATCTTACATATGGCAGATTGTTGGTTTAACTGCTCTATCATCCGACTAGATAGATCTTAATTTCGATTCTAGTTGAGAAAGTGAGAAACCACAGCGAATTGAGCCTCAAGGATTGCTACAAGTGGATCCTTGAACCCCTAGTGCCTTTTATTAATTGATTACTTCAGTTTAAGTTCGAAATTGTTATTCACATCAATCTCCTTAAAAACTTATTTGTTAGTTTCTCAGTAGAAACTATTGGAAGTGTTTTATGAATTCCTACATAAGTCCCTGTGGATCGACCTCGGTCTTACCGAGATTATTACTACATTACAACCCTACACTTGGGGAAGCGAACACATGGTTGTATAGAACTATTTGTTTTCTTGTTATTGATTGAGCCACATTTCTTAGACAAGTCAGATGTCTATGTCCCATTTTCTTTCGGATTGTCTGGGTTGAGAGACTATCAGGATTCGAGTGGTGCAACTCTGGGCCCGCACCTATTGCTGTGAACAGGTGACCGCTGGAATACACGAACATCGAATGTTGGTCGGCATAACCCAAGGTCCGCACCCGTATTTTTATGACGGGTGACCTTAGGAAAGCACTCCGCAACGTTCCCGAGTGAGGTTTTTAATCGAGTGGTGCAACTCTAGGCCCGCGCCTGTTACTATGAACAGGTGACCGCTGGAATACATGAACATCGAAATGTTGGTCGGCATAACCTAAAGCCCGTGCCTGTTACTATGAACAGGTAACCTTAGGAAAGCAATCCACAACTGTCTCATCAGCTCAACCGACGGACCCGTTGTCGATGGGTAGGGCATCGACTGTCTTTTTCATAATGGCAATCCATAGCAGGACGTTTCAAGCTTAGTTAGAACTCTTTTGTTTGTGGTTTCTCGTGGTAACCATAACCCCTTAGGTTTAGCCTTAGACCTTTATCCGGGATGAATGAAACTTTGTACAGTAAAGTAAATGTGTTTCTTCTAGAGTCGGGCAACTCTTCTTCGAAAACACTCTTTCTTCTGAGCATTTTTCAATGATCCATTTGAGATCGAATAGGCTATATCGAGCCTAAGATCCTTTGGGGATTCAAATTCAATAGGTTGGATCGGCTGTCTCCGATGCCCTCAAATGGCTAAGTATCGGGTCCGATGGGTGCACGTTCATGCCAATTTCTGATGAATGATGGGGATCAGTGCCTCGTAAATGTTTAACTTTGCTGTTTGGTAGCCTGAGAGCTTTAGCTTTGCCTCAGCATCTTTAAGATCGCGATTATTTTCATTTAGCATTAGTCGATTTCCGAGCCAACAGGGCACTTCCCAGGGCTGAAAATGATTGAGTAGTGGACCTGTTTGCGGTCTAATCAGGGTATTCGGTGAATATTATCGATAACCATCTTTGAACAGGGGTGGATTATGTCCACGAGGATCACGGCGCGATCGCATTTTGATTCGCTTAGCATTAGTTGATTTTCGAGCCAACAGGGCATTTGCCAGGGCTGAAAATGACTAAGTAGTGGACCTGTTTGCTGTCTAATCAGGGCAATCGGTGAATATCATCGATGACCGTCTTTGAACAGGGGTGGATTATATCCACGAGGATCGCGGTGCGATCGCGTTTTGATTTGCTTAGCATAAGTCGATTTCCGAGCCAAGGGGCAATTCCCAAGGTTGAACAAGACTAAGTAGCGGGCCCGCCAACCGCTTAATTAGGGTATTCGAGGTTCCTGAGTTTGGATAACCTCATCGCGGTGCTTGATTATGGTGTATCATGTCATGTAGAAGAAAAGTTTCCCTCTCAGGCTCGATCCAATTCCGCCTAATTCTTCTCAGTTTCGGCCGTTTTTGGCTCTTTCAGAGGGATTTTCGAAGATGCCAAATTGGCTAAGTGTTGTTCATTTTGGATAAAAACACTGATTTGGGCCATTTATCATTGAATGTTGGAGAATCTGATCCGGGAGATGGATAGATCTCATCGAGATGTATCTGGGAGAAGCAGTTTGATCGAAATCCAATCCCGAGCGAAGGCGGACCGCATGATGGAAGGTTCACCCCTCCCATCAGCGTCCAAGGCGCATGGGGGGTGTGTATGGGCACATGTTACATTTTGAATAAGGTTCCAGGAGCATGTGCCTGATGGTGGGCGCATGTGAGCACCTCCCAGGTGCATGTGTGCCATACACTTGAAGGGGAGAGGGATTTTTGAAATTTCGTGCGCATGTGGTAGTGCACATGCGCCTGGCCCTAAATACTGGGCGCATGTCACTTTAGACTTAGTGGAATTTCAAGTTTTCCCAGGTGTCGAAAAGAGTGGGCGCATGTGAGCCAGCACTTAGTGCATTTCTGCATTTCTTGGTGAGAGAAAGTCGGTGCATGTGATCCAGCACTTAGAAAATTTCAGAAATTCCCTCTGCACTTGGGATTCTGGCGAAAAAATCCCTTTCCGACGAGGGATTCCAGCGAGGGAATCCATTCCGACCAAGGCATCCGGCAAAGGAAAACAAAGGAGGCGCATGTGGTGCTCGCGTCGCTCTGAGGTCAGAAGAAGATGATTTCTCCCTTTGAACATGAAGTGACCTTGCTATTTATAGGGGTAGAATCAGGTTCGGGTCTAACCCGGTGGATATTTCCCGGTGCATGTGCTGGGAAAGCCAGGCGTATGTGGCAAGAAAAGCCGGGTGCATGTCAGAGTGCAGGGTCCAGTAGCATGTCCTTTTCCGGCGCATTTTCCGGCGCTTTCCGGAAAAAGTGTTCAGATCGATTCCTTTCATACATGGGGTGTGGGCGCATGTGGTGGAAAGCCGGGCGCATGTCTTTGCCGGCGCTTTTCCCACTACTTAGCCAAATTTCAGGATTTCAGTACTTAGAATATTTTAAGATTTCAGGCTCCGACGGGAGACCTACAGAGGACAGCTACCTTTCTGGGCATGCACTCACTATCGCCAAGCCACTTCTAGGCTAGGATGGACCTCCTGAATGAATGGGATGGGGTGTGGAAGTCCAGACGTTGCAGATTTTGGTACTTCCTTCCTAATTTGGAGCCTCCAAGTCGACTTGTCGTATAAGAACGTTGTTCTGGGCAGCGCGCACATGGAAATACGCAACGCAAGGACTTCAAATTTGTTATTTAAGGGTTTTGGGGTGCTCCAGATCATTTGGCGGTGGTGTGGATGTCCGATTCCACTCTGAAATGGTAGTTGTAGGCTTACGGACCCTTTTTGTCGGCTCCTGGCAGGGATGAAACGTATTTCGAGGTGCGTAGGTAAAGATATGCACTGCATGACTTCATAACTCACAAGTTAAGGGTTTTGGGACGTTTGGACCATTTGGCGGTGATCCACATGTCCAGTTATTCATTGAAATGCTATTTACGAATTTTGGTCGCTACCCAGTGATTAGGGTTGCACTGGCGTTTTTCAGGCTTTCCCCGTCTCAAAACTGATTCAAATCGTTGTTAATGGACCAAGGGATGTTGTTTTACAATGGGTATAAATTTAAGCCCCAACAAGTGCCCCCTAGTGTGCTGCGCTGGATGCTTACAATGCAGTGCACCGGTCCATTAGGCTCAAGTATAAATAGTTGACTCATTGAGTCATTCCAACATTTTTTCGAGTCAGAAAAATCTGATTTTCCTAAGGTGAGAGAGTTCATCCCTAGGGAATGGGCGCATGTGGTCCCCTTGTGGACGCATGTGGCCTACCATCACTTTTTCCAACGAAGAATCCCACTTGAGCGCATGTCAGATTGCCCTGAAGAGGTGGGCGCATGTCCCAGGCACATGTTGCTCTGGGCATGCGCCCAGGGCATTGCCCAGGACTTGTGTTTTTTTCCAGAAATCGAAGGTGGGCGCATGTGGTGATGCACATGCGCCTGGTGCTTTGAACGATGAACTTACATTTGGGCAACTTGTGGATTGGGCGCATGTGAGAGGCCACATGCGCATGGGGCTCCACCTTGGGCACATGTGAGCCCAACACTTAGTGAAATTCTATATATTTTGGCCCCGCTTTGCACTCGGTGAAGAAATGGCATTTCCGGCTCCGTTTCTCAGTCAAATTCAGTGCCGTTTGAGGCTAGATCTCTTAACACCTGAATATGAATGGAACTTAGTGCCTTGGGTCCACAGTATACTGCCTAGTTTTAATCTATCACAGCTTGTGGCTGTCTATTCCAGGTAAGTTCAGGGTATACCTGCCGGACTGCGCTCAAATGCTTTCGAACGTACGCAAGATTGTTGTGTGTGAATAATTGTGTACATTCGATGTTGGGAATGTTTCTTGTCTTTGCCCAACGCTTGTGACATGTGTGTGCTTATTTGTCGTATGCATGCTTGAATCTTGTTACTCTCATTTTTTTTATGGCTCGTAATTTGTTTGTGTGTGCAATCCATGATTGGATTATGTGATTTTATTTTTATGATGCGTACCTTATTGTGTTGCTTTGTTGCATGCAATGGAGCTTTCTCCTGATGTTTCCTTATTTGTGTGCAGCAGCAAATCATGGCAGAGATGACAAGATCTTCTGATGAAGTTTCTAGGTCGCAAGTCTCTGGTCCCTCATCTCCGCAACATGGGAAGAAGAGGACGGCTGAAGATACTGTCGATCCATCTATAGCAAAGTGTTGTTCGCGCTTCCCCACGACAATCGATCCTGAAGTGAAGGATTTTTCTGATCGTATAAAGCAGCTTCCCCATGAGGTGTTACTGCGTACTTATGTGGATAGAACCTCATCCGAGCCTCCGACGCAAGCGACTGAGGAAGAATGGTCCTCTTGGTATTGTCAACTTACTGGTGCTCCAAGTGTCGTCAAGGCAGGTCCTGCTAGTTTGCTTGCTCAACATCCCGAGGATAATCAAGAAGTTCAGAAGAAGAAGAAGAGACGGAATCGAGGTAAGAAATCGGCTGAGGCAGTCGGTCAGGAGGAGCAGTTGACACAGCTCGTCGACGTGCGGTTTCTTCATCGTGAACCCCTACAACGACCGAGTCATTACTCATGAGAAATCTCTTATAAGGCACCGACCCCTCCCGAGTATCGAGCCATCCCACGATCAAGGCCCTTTTCAGTTCTACTGGGTTGGAAGGTGGACATCTGTTCTCGAGCAGTTATTGACTACTTTAGTGGTTGACGATGGGAGAGAACAACAGGTAGGTCTCCCAAGAGAAATGGTCTTCCTTGCTCCGACTTGTGATCCTCGCGCTCTTTATCCAGCCCATTATTTTGAGACAGTTTAGCAAAGGTTTCAGCATATGGATAAGACAATAATGTGGGCGACAAGTAGTTTCCGTACACGAGGTCATCTGAACGAGCGAGCTAGTTATGAGCCATGGGCAAAAGAGATTTTGGTCCATCACGAGAGAATTCTGAAGCAAGTCGGTCTGTATCAGGCTATCGATGCAACTTCTGGGCATTTCTTCCGCGATCCAACAATCATTCAGAGCTTCTTGAATTATTGGTCTTCTGTTACAAATTCATTCTACTTTCCATATGGGGAGATGAGTATAACTTTATGGGATCTCCAGATGATGGCTGACTTGCCTGTACTAGGACGATATTACCAGGAATACGTCCTAACTGATGAAGAGTTGTCTTCCTTTAGGCTTAAAAGTCATCGAGATGCTTACCATTCAGAGGCTTGTCTAGAGTTATTCGCTGAGTTGTCGTAGTTCGATAATATTACCAAGATCCATTATGACAACTGGTTGATCTACTTTAGCCAGAGGATGAAGTAGTATTTCTTCTGATACCTTCTTTTGTACTTTATATTTTGCATGCTCTTACCTTCTTTTCTTCTGACATGAAACTTTTTTTTCTTCTTGAAGCATTGATTATGAAGAATATTAAACCCCGCAGGAAGACCAAGTCTTGATGAAGGAATGTTTCAAATATAGATTCTGTAATCCGAATGAGCTTACGTCGACTTATGAACTAGCAGGCATCTTAGCATACTGGCTATCGGCAGTTGTGCTGCCTAACTCCAAGGGTGCTAATGGGATGAAATGAATCCTGTCTATTCATATCCTTCAACTCCTCTAGACTAGACTTTTGGTTTTTCAGCCAAGCCAACTAACTTCGGATATGTATGAAGTATTAACATTCTTTTTAAGCGAGAGGAGGTACAGTATAAACAAACAAAAAAGAAGAGGGAATAGAAAGCCCAAACTTCCATTTCTCCTACTCGTTGTCCCCATTGCTTGGCCCTTCCTCTAAGGGGTTGTTGTGTAACAAGTGCATAATGTCCACTGGAACGTCCATGGATTTTATCATCAACTTGATGAATTAATTTCAGGATATAGGACTTTCCTATTATAACAGGTTGTTCAAAAGGATCTCCTGTTCTTCCATCAAATATTTTGTTTTTTCCCAGACACTCGGGTTTAAATACCCATGGATTTACTGTTTGCTTACTGGCTGAATATAATTCAGAAAACACTAGTTTTCTCGAAGGTTATATTTCATCTCTTCAACAAGTTTAGTAATGAGCATAACGGCCCTATTGTTCCGATGGAGAGAAGAACCTATGATTAGCTTTTCGGGAAATTTCCAAACGAACAATTTCAACGAAATCTTTCAATTTCTTATTTTACTATGTTCAACTCTATGTATTCCTCTATCCGTAGAGTACATTGAATGTACAGAAATGGCGGTGGAAGAAGGTCTTACAAAAGATGGAGACGAAAAGGGGATCCAGAAAACTTCGTCGTGGCAGGAGCTCTTGCAAATGGCCATCGATATTCTTTAGCACCGCCGGTGTTATGCAGTCTATATGGGGCTTTCGACAATATTGCCAGTAACAAAGATCGACCCGGGAGAGGGATGAACGTGGCTTATTGCCCGTGGCATTTCTTCTGCGAGTGGATGGGCATTTATTTCCCGTGGACATATGGAATGGATCTCTTTCAATATCTCCACACCGATCACATGCCTCTTTACCGCTACGGAAAGCTTGAGATGATAGCTGTTGAACCTCCAATTTATACATTGCATAGCCCACTACATCACATTATATGTATGGTTTTCATGATTAAAAGGCCCATCTAACACATGTTTTGTGATTGTAGGGATGAGAGCAGACTTCACTCAATTGGAGACAAAAAAGGGTCCATTTAGAACCTGTGAATGAAGGTCCAAGGTGGACCAAAGAAGGAAGAAGAAAGAGGGAGAAAAGAGAATAAAGAAAAGAAGAAAAAGAAGAAGAATAGTTAGTCCGACTGGTCGTCCGACCGGTCGGCCACACCTTTGGAAACCACTGGAAGAAGGACCAGTTGGTCCGACCGGTCTTGACCGGTCGGCCAACCGGTCGGTGCCCTCTGCTGAGCTCGCTGGAACAAGACCAGTTTGGTCCGACTGGTCTTGATCGATCGGCCAACAGGTCATCCTCCCCTGTGCGCTTGCTGGACTGATTGCAAGGTAGGTCCAACCGGTCGTGACTGGTCGGCCAGGCCAGTCCGACCGGTCGTCCGACCGGTCGGCCACATACTAAAACGTGTAGTTTCTATTTCTGGTTCCGAAAATTACTGCGCACTGCGTATCCTTACCCGGTTTCTGAAAGATTCCGATGCAACCGAGCGTCCTCACTATAAAAGGACACCTAGGGGTTCTTCCTAGGGCATCATAGAAGCTAAGGTACGTGGTGCTAGAGAGAGGAAGCCGTCGTGGAGCGTCTGCAACCCTCCAAACTCCGGTTTTCTATGTTTTCTAAGTTTTTCATGAGTTTTAGTTGTAGTATGACAATGCTCGGCTAGAATCTCTCAGCTAAGGCTGATAGGTGTAACACCCCAGATTTTCAAGATTTATTTGAAATTTTTTTAAAATTCATTTTTAATTTATGTTTTTATTAATTATCGTACATTTACCATTGATTTGCGAATAGTGGGACATCCGTAGGAGATTCGATAGGGGACCCTTTACAAAAGTTGCTTAAAATGATCCCATAAACATCGTAGAAAGATCGGATTTCAAAAATCACGCACTTTTCAGATAATTACGAAAATGACAGTAGTTAAACTTAAGTTAAGATGCCATTTTTAAGTATTATAGTTTTTTACGATCACTTTCACGCAAAACCCTGGATTTAAGCTTTTGGACACATATTAACCATACACGTCAAATTTCAGCCCTTAAATCATAGTAGAAGTGGTTCAATTGTCAACTTAGCCCCTTAACCCTTGATTTTCATGTCCATCGAGTGAGGAAAGTAGATGGTTAGTCGTAGTCAAATATTTCTCTTCATATGAGTGACTTGGATCGTCTTTATCATGGACCAATAGTATGATTTGAGTGCCCCACCTTGATAAGAATCTTTCTTATGCGCGAAGTTTTCCCGTTTTAGAAATTAATGAGTTACCAACTCTTTTTAAATTTGAACATTTCAATTTACCCACTTCTCACCATCAATCGCTTCTCAAATTTGGACCACTTATTATACTCATATGACTACGAGTTTACACAAAATTTGGACCCCGATCTATAATCCTACACCGTTGAACCACAAAGCCAGCCCCTTCCTTTTCCGCCAAAAGTTGAAATTTCAGATCTAGGCATTTCTCACCATCAATCAACCACTAAAATTTGTACAATTGTTTTCCTATCATGACTACATATTTTCTCAAAATTTGGGCCTTGATCATCAAGCGTAGACCGTTAATTGAGATCTAGCCCATTTTAGCACCCGTTAGGCCATTTTCAAGGATCGGCCAATCTAGAATGTGGATCATCAAGAAATTTACGTATTTTGACTCTACTCTTCGAGCTTGATAAGATGAACGGATTGGAATTGATCAAAGATCACCCGAATATTGAGATTTGAGAAACCCACCTCAAGAGGTTGGTACACAAGACCTCGCGTGCACATCCCTCTCGATATTTCTACTACGCACCTCCAAATCCTTCTCCTAACCCTAGCCTCCATGCCCTAGAGAAAGAAAGAAGAGAGAGAGAGAGAGAGAGAGAGAGAGAGAGAGAGAGAGAGAAGAGAAGAGAGTTCTTTCTCATATTTTTCCAGCGGCTAGGATCTTCTACAACCCTCTTCTTCTAAGTCCATCCTAAGGTGAGAATTTTCCTTCAAGCCTTTCATTAATAATATCACGATTATCATAAGTTTCTTTTGTGGCATGTGAAGTTGTTTTATTTTGAATTACTTATCCATATAACATGAAGTTTGATGTGAGATTTGTAATGAATATCATTATATTGTGATGTGATTCCTTTTTTTAGATTTTTGACTAAGAAGCATGTGTATTTGTGTTATTTATTTTTGTGAAATCTATGCCCTTATTTTCTTAGCCCATGTATTATAAGTAACATTGGTTTTCATATGAAATATGTGTATAAGATCATCATATGGACATCCCATTATTGTATACTCTTTATCCCTAAGTTGGTAAAATTATTCGATGTAGAGAGATAGAACCCGTGAGAGCTATCCATGATGGAAGAATATATCTTGACTTAACTGAGAGAATGAAGTGATTGTTTGTTAATGGATCCTTACATGTACATGATGCTTGATTTGATCCATTTACAGTACATGGGTATTTTAATAAATTTGGTCATGATGTACAACATTGGCTTTTTGGGACATGATGAAATCATAAAACGGGACTATGAGTGGACACTAATGGTATACTAATTCTCATGAGCCGGGGTTGGTGCTATGGACACTAATCCCTTGCTGTCGGCCTATGTTGGGTTGCTTGCGACTCCCCATAGTGACCATTGAGTTTTATTTAAATTGGTTGTATGCGAAAACACTTAAATAAAGGTGAAACTAAAGTCATGCATTCACTTGGCTCCATGTGGGTGTACGGAATTGAGAATAGGCTAGAGCGTCCTACTTCTCTCGTACACTGTCACGTGTAGATTTGGGCTATGAGCGTCCTGTTTCTCACATCGTCGGGCAAAACTATGGGCTTGTGCGTCCCACGAACCTCTGGTGACTAGTGGCTAGCATGAAGTCGTAAAAGGGAGTCTCCCACTTCATGGATTGTGATTCTAGCCAGGGTGCCTTAGCTAGAGCATGCATTTCATGCATCGCATTAACAAAGAGTTTTAGTTGGTTGTTTTGATTTGATTAAATGATAATATACTGCTTGCGTTTACTCTGTACCGTTATTATTATTGTAAGACCCGTACCCTTATTTGCCCTTCGTACTCTTAATTTTCGGTGCCGGTACGTTCCGGATGGACCAGATTAGCGAGCCTTGATCGCGACCCTATTTTAGTACCGCATCGACCCAAGACCTATACCCCGGTGACCGCATAGGCGCTGCGATTCCAACGCCGCGTGGCACGCCCCATTGCGATACCCGGTGTGTAAGTTGTGTCATTTGTGTAATCCGAGGTGAGCTGCGCAACGCGTGTGTGGCGTGGGCCCCACTTGCACAAATCCCAAGTACATGTCAAATCAATCAAATCACTCTCACCCATACCCCTACTCTACTCACCCCATACCCCCCATCACTCTCTCACCTCCAAAGTCAACCAAGGCCCATACCTCCCATACCCCTCTCCCATGCTAACCACCACCACCATCATCACCCCCCATGCTTCCCCCCCCCCCCCATACAAGTCCATACGTAGGGGGAGAAGAGGCGTTCCCATTTTCCAAAAATTTGTAAGAGATTTGAGAGGAGAGAGAAAGAGAAAGATTTGAGAGAAGAGAGAGATTTGAGTGATCAAGAGAGAGATTAGAGAGTTTGAGGGTGGAGATCAAGCTTGGAGGACCCCGATCACCGTCCGGATCGTCCGATCGTCAACCCGATCCAATCCAACCGTCCAACCATCAAGGTGAGTGCAAGGGGGACATAAACCCCCCCATTTTCTTGATTTTCTTTCATTTTTCTTTTTTCTTTTGGGCCCATCTGGTGGTGTTCAATCAGATGGATGGATTAGATCATCCATGAATGGGCCCCACAACTTAGATAATGATAATAATAATAATTATTATATTTAAAAAAAAGGAGAGAGTGCCGCTCGATAGACAGCGTCCAGAGGACGCTGCTGCCCAGCAGCTCGTGGACTAAAGCCCTTTTGGGTGTCGAGCAGGGTCCCCACTCATGGGACCCACCTTGCTGCATGTATTTGATCCACTCCGTCCATCTGTTTCTCCAGCCCATTTTAGGGCTGGACGCCAAAAATGAAGAAGATCCAAATCTCAGGAGGACCACACCATAGCAAACAGTGGAGATAATGATGTCCACTATTGAAACTTCCTTGGCCCACTTTGAAGTTTCTGGACCAAATCACCTCCCCAATATCGGGCTTGTTAGGTCCCCAATGAGCTGGGGAACATGATGAATGGGGTGGATCGTCCCTAAGAGGGCCCCACTTGATATAATCTATAATAAAAAAAAGGAAGAAGAACGGGACGCTGGACGTCCTCAGCGTCAGAGACGCTGGGACGGTCCAGCGCCAGGGAAGAACCGGACAGCGTGAATGGGGTCCCCACTCGTGGGACCCACCTTGATGTTTATGTTGTATCCACACCGTCCATCTGTTTTCCCAGATCATTTTAGGGCCAAGGCCCAAATATGAAGCCGATCCAAATCTTAAGCGGACCACACCACAGGAAACAGTGAAGAGGATGGTGCCTAGTGTTGGACCATCTTTGGCCCACCTCAATGTTTCTAGACCAAATTACATACCCAATATTGGGCTCATTGGGTCCCCCATGAGCCGAGGAACCTGATGAACGGAGTAGATCACCCTTATGTGGGCCCCACTCGATCAAAACCACACAACAAAAAAAAAGAAAGAAAGGAAAGAAGACGCAGAGGCGTCTCTGACGCTGGGCGTACCAGCGTCCACGGACGCTGGCTCGTGAGGCCAGCTGGTGGCCCACTCATGGGTCCCACCATGATGCATGTGCTATATCCATACCATGTGATCTTATGAACAAGTTGGATGGCAAATAAACATCACTGTAGAACCTGGAAAAGTTTCAACGTTGGAAATCATTATCTCCCACTGTTTCCCGTGGCAGGGTCCCCTTGACATTTAGGTATGCTTAAATTTTGGGCTCAGCCACTTATGAAACAGGTTGGATCACAATTAGACATCACTGTAGGGCTGGGAAGGTTTCAACGGTGGAGATCATTATTCCCACTGTTTCCCATGGCATGGTCCACTTGTCATTTGGATATGCTTAAATTTTGGGCTCAACCACTAAAATGAGCTGGAAAGACATGGACGTAATAAATAAGGCACATACATTCTAGGTGGGCCCAACGAGTGGGGCCCATTGCCAACGTCCAAAGAGGGCTGCGCTGCTGGGCAGCAGCGTCCCCTGGACGCTGTCTGTCCAGCGGCCACGTCCCTTTTTTTTTGTTATGTTCTCATCAAGTGGGGCCCACAGAAGTTTTTGATCAAGCTGATATTTTTGCTCTCCCTTCTCCCATGCATGTGTGAACTTATGAACAGGTTGGATCTCAAATAAACATCATGGTGGGCCATAGGAAGGTTTCAACGGTAGGGTCACTGTCCCCACTGTTTTCTGTGGTGAGGCCCCCTTGAGACTTGGATCTGACTCATTCTTGAGATCATGCCCTAAAATGATCTCCCCAAATGGATGGATATGGATGAAGGAGAAAACACAAGTATCTGCTTGATTCAAAAACTTATTGGAACCAGCTGGGTACCACGCTGCCCAGCAGGTGGCCCACCCTATGGGTCCCAACGTGATGTATCTATTAGCTCCACCATGATGTATCTGTTCTATTCATGTTGCCCATCTACTTTTCCATATTATTTTAGGATACGGCCCCAACAATGAGGCAAATCCAGACATTAGATGGACCGCACCCGCAGGGAATAGTGGTCATTGATGCCCACCATTGGAAACTTTCTTGGGGCCACTTGACTTTCTATCCAACCAAAGGTTTGGGCCCATATTTGGGTTCCACCTTGGTGGAGGTATTGTGTACCATGCCACCCGTCTTGATCGACACGTGGGGCCCGATTCAAATGGGCTTCACTTAGAAAATGGTGGTGCTTATATACCTACCACTGAAACTTCCTAAGACTGGTGATGTATGTTTGCTATCCGACCAGTGGACGGGGCCCACCATGGTCCTTCCTTTGATACATATGTTTTTATCCATGCCGTACACCTATTTTGTCGGCCTACTTTGTATGTGCAGGCCCAAGTATGGGGCTGATGTGGTCTCAAGTGGGCTATGCCACTAAGACCTTTACATTTCCAATGGGACCCACAGTCCGGGTCCCACTCTCTGTATATATATATTGGGCCTTTTAAGGCCAACATTACATGATATATCTGGTAACATGATAGTATACTTAGCTTGATATGTCACACTGATAACATGCTTAGTATAATGAATACCATGCTCATTCATATGCCCATACGCATCATTTGTATGCCTGTTATGGATCATGAATAACCATAGCATATGCTAGTTGGATTATTATACTTAGGGGACCCGTGTGAGACAGGGTCGCCCCACATGATTGCGCAGTATGCGTAAGTTTGGTGCATGACGTGGATTGTATGACTCATGCATTTCGCATTATGTATGCTACGATCGCTTTCACACCCCAACAGCATCGGGGTGGTGGCCACCATAGTCACATCGTGGTTGGCAGTATTAGACACTGGAAACTTGTTCTAGTACGTGGGCGCTATGGATGTCCTTGGGTGAAAGTCCCTAAACCCTGTGGTACCAGTAGGATGCTCCAGCGTCGAGACCGAGTGGATAACATTGTTAGTGCACTTTTCTGTGGCATACTAGTGCACCTTGTTTGTCAATCACTTACAGCAGTGAGTCTAGAGTCGGTTGAGCCCAAAGAAGACGAAGAAAGAAGACTCAAGACGTCCAGCCGCATCAAGGAAGAAGATTCAGGTAAATGAGATGCCTTGGTGCCTTAACCTCGACCAAAACCTATCCCCCTTGTATCCTTGATGACCTTGACCATAATTAGAACCCTTTAGGCATCATTGATAGGCCCTAGGTGTCCCATTTGATCACCCAAACCTTGGCCAAAGTGAATTGGCTGAAACATGAGAAGATTCAGCATATATAGGGGGAACCAGGCTGGTTCGACCGGTCATGACCGGTCGGCCAGCAGCCTTGCTGCTTTATGCAATGGCCAGCCGACCGGTCATGACCGGTCGGCCGTTTTCAATTCATGGTGGCCAGCAAGTATGGCCGACCGGTCATGACCGGTCGGCTGGCCATTGCATAAAGCAGCAAGGCTGCTGGCCGACCGGTCATGACCGGTCGGCCTGGGGCATCTTGGCTGTCCAGCAAAGGGGGCCGACCGGTCATGACCGGTCGGCCAGTGTGTTTGACCTGCATTGATGAAACCTTCCAGCAGGGTTGTCCGACCGGTCATGACCGGTCGGGACAGGTCGTTTATGACCGTTTTCTGCCCGTTTTAGAGCCGTTGGAGCCCTCTTTTCTATATATATGGTGCTCCATTCTTGGGCAAACAGAGAGAAGTTTTTGAGAGCCCATTCCACACTTAACTTGTACATCATTTGGGGCCTCAAAGAGGAGGTTTTCAAGTCATATCCCTTGTGTTTCAAACACAAGTATGGGCATTCAAATGCTATCAAGAGATGACTTGATTCCTCTCTCAAATCTAGAGGTGTGACACTAATTCACATAGGTATATCCTTTGTCCAAAACCTTTAGAAGACTCTCTAGGTGAATCTCCTAGTTGGAACATCCTACACATCCCATGTATGAGATTCACCCATCCTCCTAGCACCTTGGGCACTTCAAGGCATCGCATGCAAGGTGTTTGATCGAATGTGGCTGAGGCATTGGCAATGCAACGGCGGCACGATCGAGGGAGCAAAGGGAAGCTGATTGAAGCACGGGAGAGCGGAGATCAAGCTACCCAATCCGGCGCTAAATAAGGGGCTCATCCGACAAGTAAGTTGTCTCATTTGAGAGTCTATTTTAGAGTTTGTTTGTCAACTCGCCTTAGGGACGTTAGCCGTTCCTTGGCCCGTTAGCCGGGCCTAAACTAAGTCTCCAAGGGGGAGCCTCCGACACGGGAGTAAACGTGCGATAAGGTTGAGAGTTAGCCTATGTCTAAAACTCCGGATACGGTTGAGAGGTGAACCGATAAAACCTCCGTGTAAAGGTTGAGAGGTGAACCTCATTTAAAACCTCCGATAGTGAATGCCGGTGTGCTCAAAGGGGTTGAGTACTTGAACCGGGAGTGGAGTAGACAAGTAGTCGAACCACTATACATCCTTGTGTTTGTGATTGTTCTTGAGCACATTCTATCTTTGCATTGTTAGTTTAATTGCTTAATTATGAATGATTGATATGAATGCATGCTAGGCACTTTTTAGGCATCCTTGCACAAGATGTACCTTCACTACTTGTGTAGACTTGAGCTCATTGATCCAATCTCATAAGTCTACACAAGGTGCATAGGTTAGTAGCTTAATTAGTTGAATCATTTCCTTCCTATGCATGCTTAGACTAGGGTTGGTTATTGCTTAACTCTTGCTAGTCTTGTGATTGGACCCACTAAGGCTTGGAAGCCAAGGTGTTCTTGCTTACCTAGCTTAAACTTGTTGAATTACATAAGTAGGCGAAAAGAACTTTAAAAAGGTCCTATTCACCCCCCCTCTAGGTCCATAGACATATCTCCGAGTATCTCTACTAGCGGTGAAAACCGCAATTTCAATTGGTATCAAAGCGGGTTTCTCTTTAAGGGCTTAATTGCCTAGAGATAGATCCAAAAGAGAAACTTGAAAATATGTCTAGAGAGGACTCTTCATCCGTCACTAAGCCTCCTTTCTTTGATGGGTCAAATTATCCATATTGGAAAGCCCGAATGCGCATCTTCTTGGAATCTATTGATTCGGATGTGAGGGACATGGTTGATTTTGGATATGAACCCCCAATGGTCACTATTTCTAAGGAGGGTGAGCCGGATGTTCTCAGGCCAAAAGACAAGGCATTGTGGACTGCTCATGAAAAAGCTCAACGTATTAATAATGCCAAAGGCCTGAATGCCATATTTTGTTCAGTATCAAGAGAAGAATTTGGTCGGATCCAAAATTGCACTACCAGTAAATAAGCATGGGATATTCTGGAAGTTACCCATGAAGGAACAAATGTTGTTAAAAATTCTAAACTCCAGCGCCTCTCCACTCTCTTTGAAAATATTACTATGGAGGAGGATGAAACGTTTACTGAATTTTATACCAAACTGAACAAAATCACAAATGATATGTGGGGCTTAGGGGATCCGGTTCCGGAACATAGGCTTTGTAGGAAAATCCTGAGATCTCTTCCGGATCGGTTCTCTTCTAAAGTCACCACCATTGAAGAGTGTAGGGATCTAAACACAATGAAAGTTGAAGAACTCATAGGTTCCCTACAAACCTTTGAGCTAGGCTTTAAAGCCCCCTCTAGAAGGAAAAACATCGCCTTCAAGTCCTCTCACAGACACAAGAAAATCAAAAGTGAGACGGAGGATGATAGCGATGATGAGGATGATGAGGAAGAACAATTGAACAAAAAATTTAAGAGATTCCTCAAATTTGATAGAGGGAATAGCCGTGACAAGAAGGACAAGAAGGGTGATAAACGTACAGGAAAATCATCCATACCTTCATCCGTCCGTTGTTACGGTTGCGGTCGTCGTGGCCATATTGCCCCGGAATGTCCGGAAGGGCCTAAACCAAAAGGTAAAAAGGCAATGGCTGCCACTTGGGATGTGTTAATGTCAGATTTTGTAACGAGATCCTCCGGCTTTGCTCCTTCACTCCAGCAGGGATTTCGCCACCAGACCTGAAGCAAGACAGCAAATAAGGGTGGCTGGGGACCAGCCGTTAGCCCTCCGATGCTTAAGTTAGGCCACAATAAGAAGAGAAGCCAAGCAAAACGGGACCAAGATTGAATGATGTGTGCGTACCTTTCTCCTCATGGAGTCACCCCCTTATATCGATCTAAGGCTAGCCAATTTTGTTACATAAGATATCGAAATCCCGATGATGTCGCGTACGATACTGAGATCTCGCTGATTTCGGAGGACAAGATCCTTATCCTCAAAGGCAGTATCTATCCTAATAACTCCTTCCGGCAATCACGTTTCTTGATAGCAATCTGAGATTCGGAACCACCAGAGAAGATAAGCCCAAAGACCAACCTATACAGGCTGCTGATCGACATGGTAATAGTGCTGATTGCTCGTAGTTGGAGTCATAGCTACCGAAAAGGAAGGAGACGCCGAAAGGAAGAAGACCATCCGAACCAAAAGATTCAGGACTATTCTGATGTCGGGAGCTGCTTGTGTCAGGGATGCTCGCATTCATGATGCGCGACCCCTCCTGACAAGCCAGAGCAGAGATGCTCGCATCCAAGGGATGCGACCCCTTCTACCGAGGCCGAGCTGAGATGCTCGCATCCTATGGATGCGACCCTTTCTAACGAGCCCGAGCCGAGCTGCTCGCATCCGAGCGATGCGACCCTTTCTAACGAGCCCGAGCCGAGCTGCTCGCATCCGAGCGATGCGACCCCTTCTAACGAGCCCGACCTAGATTCCTCGCATTCATATGGTCGCGACCCTTCACTTCTTGTCAGATTATATTTGCCTACAACAGATGCCCCCCAAACCCTTGGTATTGAGGAATTATGCCATGGGTTTGCTAGTGTTGACAGCTGGGTGCTGGGAGACAATCGCACATGATTCGCTTAACGTGCTTCCGCATTTATGATGGCCAGCTTTCGCGCAGCTTTTTCTGCTGCTAGAGATGAAGCGTCGGGCGCCACGTGTTTCCGTATTTAATGCTAGCGTCCGTTCGTCTGGTGTGCCGAATGAGAAACTGCCACGTGTCCAGCAAATCAAACGGAATGATTGCGTATAAATACCGGACTTAGAAAAAAATTCTTTCATTTTCGAATTTCCCTGCTGCGGCGCTCCTGCTTTCTTCTTCTTCCTTTGCTTCTGGTGCGAAAAACCTCTTCACAGAGGTAGTTTTTCTCCAACTTTCTCTCTTCATCTCTGTTTCCTTCATCTTTCTTTCTTGCTTTCCTCTTTGCGATGGCGGGGTCCTCAGACGAAGAGATTGTTCCCTTGGGAGATCACACCCCTGATTCTTCCGAGTCAAATAATGCCAGAGTACCGGCTGGTAGATATTCTGCCTCCGGGTATTCTTCCATCTTGACGGAGGAGAGGCTTTCTAGCCTTAGGGAGACATACAGAGTGCCGGACTCTGTTATATTCAGATTGCCCGGGAGGGGGGAGACAGCCGATGCACCACCGCCTGGGTGTGTGGCGGTTTATGAATACTTTTTCAGAGTAGGCGTACGTCTCCCCCTCCACCCCTTCATTCGAAATTTCCTCCGCCTCTATAAGATTGCTCCGGGCCAACTTATAGTTAACGGCTGGCGGGTTCTTTTGAGTGCTTTCACCCTTTGGAAGCAGGCGGGTAACGAAGAATTAACCGCTCAAGAATTTTTGAGGTTATTCCAACTGAAGAAGGCACCAGCTAGCGAGGGTTGGTACTACCTCTGCTTCTGGCACCGGAATAACTTCATCTTGGGGAACCCTTCTTCCAATTGCCCGGGATGGAGAAAGAAGTGGTTCTATGTCTCCGGAAACTGGGAGTCCGAAATGGGCTCTGACCCGAAAGGCCATAACGTTAATCGCCATTTTGGCGAAGGTGGGTCGAGTGCTCGTTTTATTTGTCCGACAGAATCTTTACTACTTTGACGTTTTAACGAACCTTCTTTTTTGCTCGCAGGAATCCCAATTGGTGTGAAGCCCAATCTGCGAGGAGGGCTCAACGAAAAACTCGTCAAGGTCTACAAGCTCCCCGCGGCCGCACGTCACGTCAACGCTGCTCTAGAGCCTCGCTGTCTCTGTGCAGCGGGTTTAATCTCTCAAGACGAAATGGCGAACGTGGGAGATAAAAGAGGCGCACTGGGGGCACTTCCTCGTTTGAAGGGTGCAGCCTCGAAGAGGCAAAAGAAGACTGCGGGGGGTCCTTCTAATGCGCCCACTCCCGCAGAGGGGTCTGCTCGCGGTCCTCAACCGCGAGGGATCGGTTCGGGTGGAGTCGCTACGACTTCTCGTACGACTGCGACCCCTCCGGTTATCGCGACCCCTCTATCTGCCGTGCCCCCTCCGGCTACTGCGACTCCACCACTAGGTGCTCGCGGACAGCCGGTGATCGAAGTCGCTGATAATTCGCCGAAAGGCGATCGGAGGGAGGCCCTGAGAAGCGAGCCTACTAGTGCTCGCGAGTCTGCGACGCCCTCTATGGGTGCCGTGAGTGCTCGCGAGACGGGCTCTGGTGAGATGGTGGTGGCCCAACCTTTCGGGTCGGGGGTTTTTGTTATCCCCCCACACTTGCATCCTGTATGCAAGTTTATGTTTGATAACATTCCCCCCAACTCCTTCGAGAGTCTGCCTGAGCCAAGCCCGGAGGCTCTTTCTACAGACATTGGAATGAGACTGGTTCAGGTAACAACCTTTTCTCTTTCTACCAATCTTTTCAGGATTTTAGACGGTTAGCATTCTAATCCTTCCTTCTTTGTTTGTTTCAGAGCCTGGATCTCACACTCCGCGTTAGACGGGACGTCGAAGCTGCCCGCCGCAGCGTAGAAGATGTGGAGAAGAAGAAGAAGGCCATGGAAGCCGAGGTCCAAGGGAGGGACCGTTTGGTGAAGGCCTTGGAGGTTCAGATCTCCAAGCTGGACGAAGAGAAGAAAATTCTCCTTGTCAAGATCCAATCCCTGACTGAGCGTTTTCAGTCAGTGGACCTCCAACTCGCGAAGCTTCAAGAAATTCATACCAAGAGCGAGAAGGAGAAGGAGATCTTCCGCCAGGACAAGATCCAGCTTGAGGGATGGCTCAAGGATGCGCGGGCCAAGCTCGAGGAGACTCAGAAGAAGCTTGAGGAGGCCCAGCAGGAGCTCAAGGAAGCCCAGCAGCAACTTCACCAGTTGAAGGATGATTCCATTCACTGGGAAGAGGAGCGAGTGGCCCTCGTTCAAATGATATCTGATGAGGGTCCTCGCGCCGTTCAGGAGTTTCGGACTTCTCCACTTTACGATGAGGAGCGGTATGATGCATATATTGCTGGTCGCGATTTCGCGGTCAGAGTTATGCAGATGATCGTTCCAACTTTTAACGTTGAGGAGTTCGACAGAGTGGCATTCGAGGTCGCAGCTAAAGAACGGGCTGCTGCTGAGAACGAAGTCACCGGGGCAACAGATGCTGGTCCTGCTCCTGAAGCTGGTCCTGAAGCTGAGAGCCGCGAACCTGCGCAAGAGGATGACCAACCCTGACCTCGGCAGCTTCCCGTATCATGTTTTTTTTTTTTTTTTTTTTTTTTTTTTTTTTCAGAAGAGATCTGTAATTGTAAGGTCATTATTTTAATGAACACTTACTTTTTTAGTATTGTGTATTCTTTTCTTTCCTTCATTGTTGCTTTGTGTTGATCCCATTTGATTCATCAGGGGATGCGACCCATTAATGCGAGCACGAGCTTCGCTGCTCGCGATTTAGTATGCATGGCTGCGAATTCGATCACAAGCCGCAGTGCTCGCGATTAGGCTGCATGACTACGACCCTTATTCGAGCACGAGCTATGCTGCTCGCATTTTGGAAATGCGATCTCTTTCATCAGTTGCGAGCAACTAGCTCATGAAAAAAAAATGAAGACTCAATCCGGGGGTCGTGTGACCATGTCCACGTTGAGATAGACTGATCTATCGATTGAGATTTCGATTCTACCAAGGGCAGAAGGTTGGTCAAGAGATGGTATACATTCTCTTCAGGGCTATTCAGGTCCAGGTAAATGGAGAAGCAACTAACTAGTAATGACTTCAATCCTACCAAGGGTAGGCAATTGGCCAAGAGGATGTGTAAACGTTCTCTTCAGGGCTATCCAGATCCATGTAAATGGAAAAGCAACCAACTGGTAATGACTTCAATCCTACCAAGGGTAGGCAATTGGCCAAGAGGATGTGTAAACATTCTCTTCAGGGCTATCCAGATCCATGTAAATGGAAAAGCAACCAACTGGTATCTTCTATTTTATTCATAAAATGTTGTAATGAACTACATCGAATTTAGGGGTAGTATCGTAGCAAATGCTCCACGTGCCAAGGGCGACGTACGGGCTTTCCCAGCATGTCTTCAAGATAATAAGTACCGGGTCGCACAACCCTAATAACCCGATACGGGCCTTCCCAATTTGGATCCAATGAACGAGCAGGAACTCCAAGATTTTGCCTTAGGACCAAATCTCCGGGCTGGAAGGATCTAGGTCTAACCTTCGCATTCCGATAACGAGCAATGCGTTGTTGATATGCTGCCATTCGTACTTGGGAAGCATTTCTTCGCTCTTCCAGGAGATCAAGATGAAATCGGAGGTTTTCGTGATTGCTCGCGGGATCGTACTGCTCGATCCGATATGAGGGGACTTGAATTTCCACTGGTACCACTGCGTCAACACCAAATGCTAAGGAGAAAGGAGTTTCACCTGTTGATGTACAAGCCGTGGTTCTATAGGCCCATAATACCTCTGGCAGAAGTTCTGGCCACACCCCTTTACATTCACCTAGCTTGGTCTTTAAATGGTGCTTTATTATTTTATTCACTGCCTCGACCTGCCCATTCGCCTGAGGATGATATGGAGAAGTGCGGAGATTACGTATTTTCCATTTGTCGCAAAATTCATCAAAGGCTGCGTTGTCGAACTGCGTTCCGTTATCGGTAATTATAGTATGAGGAAGTCCGAAACGACATATGATATTTCTCCATATAAACTTAGTAGTTTGTTTTTCAGTAATCTTGGCTAATGGTTCTGCCTCGGCCCATTTGGTGAAATAATCAACCGCCACGATCGCGAACCTATTCTGTCCTTTTCCCATAGGTAAGGGCCCGATGATATCGATCCCCTATTGGGAAAAAGGCCAAGGGCTATCAACTGGGGTCATCCGCTCAGATGGTACACGAGGTATGGGTAGATATCGTTGACACTTGTCGCATTTTTTAGAAAATTCGATGGCGTCTGCTTTCATCGTGGGCCAATAATATCCTTGCCTCATCGCTTTATATGCCAGGGATCGCCCCTTGGGATGATTACCACATGCCCCCTGGTGTATTTCATCTAGAACACGATGTGCTTCTTCTGGGTGAAGACACCTTAGATATGGCAAGGAGAAGCTTTTTCGCAACAATATTCCATCTTGTAAGGTGTACCTGGCAGCTCGAAGCCGAATTTGTCTCGCAACTTTTTTGTCTTCTGGTAGGTATCCATCTCTGAGGTAAATGATGATAGGATCCATCCAGCATGGAGACGATTGTACCGATAGAACTTGCTCTAGAGTCACTTGGTCGATACTCAAGTTCTGACGATGTTCGATGGGGATCGAATGTGATAACTCCGATTCCGGCGCAGAAGCGAGTTTTGCCAAGGAATCGGCAAGTTGGTTCTGCTCGCGAGGGATATGAATTATTTTATAAGTCTTCAACTTAGCGAGTAGGATGAGGACACGAGACTTGTATAAGGCCATTCTTTCTTCTTTGGCTTCGAATTCTCCAAGAACTTGATTGACAATGAGCTGGGAGTCGCTATGAATTATCAAATTCTGGACTGCGAGGACAATGGCCAATTCGAGGCCAACAATCAGGGCCTCATATTCCGCTTCATTATTGGAGACGCGTGATTCGAAACGCAGAGCGTATTGGAAATGCGACCCGTCGGGAGCCGCTAAAATCAGACCCGCTCCACTACCAGTGGCTCGTGACGACCCGTCCACGAAGAGCGACCACGGAGGCTGGTCGCTGATCATGACATTATCTTCAGAAGAATATGTAAATTCGGCTATGAAGTCAGCCACGGCCTGGCCCTTGACTGCGGTCCTAGGACAGAATGAGATATCGTGCTCACTAATCTCGACCGCCCACTTAGTTAAGCGCCCGGAAGCCTCAGGTTTTTGAAGGACTTGTCGTAGTGGATGATTTGTTGGTACTAAAATAGCATGGGCTTGAAAGTAAGGTCGCAGTTTTCGAGCCGCCATGACTAAGGCTAGGGCCAGTTTCTCCATATCAGAATATCTATTTTCTGCATCGACCATTGCTCTACTGACATAATAAACGGGCCTTTGCACCCCGGAATCTTCTCTTATTAAAGCGGCGCTAACGGCCGTGGAAGACACAGATAAATAAAGAATGAGTTGCTCATGTGCTACAGGTTTAGATAGAATGGGGGGAGCGCTCATGTATCGCTTCAGTTGTTGAAAAGCTTCTTCACACTGAGGTGTCCACTTCCAATCAGATTTGGCTGTTGCACGAAGGAGTTTGAAGAAGGGCAAGCATTTATCAGACGCTCGCGAGATGAACCTGTTCAATGATGCGATGCGACCAGCCAGACGCTGGACGTCCTTTAGAGTAACAGGGGATTTCATCTCTATTAATGCTTTAATCTTTTCAGGATTTGCCTCAATTCCACGCTGGCCAACCATGAACCCAAGAAATTTCCCTACAGACACTCCAAACGCGCATTTTTCTGGATTTAACTTCATTTGATACTTCCTCATCAGATCAAAGGCTTCTCGAAGATCTGAAATGTGGTTATCTTCAACGATGCTTTTCACGAGCATATCGTCGACATACACTTCCATATTCCTACCGATTTGAGCCGCGAATATTTTGTTGACAAGACGTTGATAAGTGGCCCCTGCATTTTTAAGACCAAACGGCATTACCTGGTAGCAATATAGTCCTCGATCTGTGATGAAGGCAGTATGCTGGCTATCAGGTGGATGCATCATAATCTAGTTGTAACCAGAATAGGCATCCATAAAGCTGAGAAGAGCATGTCCAGCTGTCGAGTCGACCAACTGGTCGATCCGCGGTGTCGGAAAGCTATCTTTGGGGCATGCTTTGTTTAAGTCTGAATAATCGACACACATCCTCCATTTGCCATTAGCTTTCCGGACGAGAACTACGTTTGCGACCCACTCTGGGTAGTCAACTTCCTTTATGAAATTAGCCGCGAGCAGCTTCTCAACTTCAGTTTTGATCGCCATTTGTCTTTCTGTGGTAAAGGCACGTCGACGCTGATGTACGGGTTTATGCTTTGGGTCAAGGTTGAGATGATGTGCGATGACATTGGGATCGATGCCTGGCATGTCTTTATGGGACCAAGCAAACACGTCCTGGTATTCAATGAGGAAACGGATCAAATCTTCACGGTGGATACTGTTTAAGGAGGAACCGATGTATACAATCATAGACGGGTCGTCTTCGGTCAAGCGGATCGCCACTGTTTCCTCCCCTGGAGTTCCTGATTTCAAAGCATTTTCTCTCGGATCCAACGCGGTGGCGGGAACGTCGGATGAACCTTGAACTATTTCCATGACAGGTGTCGCTTGAGCCTTCTTTCGATCTTGGAGGGCTATCTGGTAACAAGACCGTGCCTCCTGCTGACTTCCTCGTACGACCCCGATGCCATTTGGGGTTGGAAATTTAACACACAGATATGAAGGGTGCAAGGCCGCTCCAACCTTAGTCAGAGATGGCCGCCCCAAAATGGCGTTATATGCTGATTTTCGATCTACGACGAGGAAGTTTACGAAGACGGTGGTCTTCGCTGGACTCTCTCCAAAAGTAACTGGGAGATCGATGCTTCCTTCGGGTGTTACTACCTCTCCTCCAAAGCCGACGAGGGGGGTCGATACTGGCTTGAGGAGGCTTCTGGATAGTGCCATTTTGTTGAAAGCCTCCAGGTACAGAATGTCGGCTGAGCTACCTGTATCCACCATAATCCGATGAGTCAGATAATTTGATACCTTCAATGTGACTACGATAGAATCTTCATGAGGGAAGTGGATTCCCGCTGCATCTTCGAGGGCGAAAGAAATTGGAGGATGGCTCGCTTTTGATGAGCTGGACGTCTGTTCCAGCCAATAGATTTGCTGGGGTTCTTTGGACGCCTTTCGAGCGTATGCCTTTCTTGAAGCTTGAGAGTCACCCCCACAAGCTGGTCCCCCGACGATAGTGCGAATTTCTCCCGTGGGCTCAGCGTCCTCTTGATCGGTTTGATGATGAGATGGTTCCTTCTGGCGAGATGAGGTCTTCGCCCTTTCTGGTGATCGATTCTTACGAGCAACATAATCCTGGAGATGGCCTTTTCGAATAAGGGCTTCGATATGGTCTCGTAGAGAGATACAGTCCTGGGTCCTATGCCCGTGATCTTTGTGAAAGTAACAGAACTTGCTCTTGTCCCTCTTCTCGGGATCGGATTTGATCTTTGCAGGCCACTTCACATATGGCTTGTGTTTAATCTCCATTAGAACTTTTTCAGGAGACCAATTAAGAGGAGTGTAATTATGATATTTACCAGAGTAAGGCTTCCTGGGAGAACGATCGCGCTGATCACGACGGTATTTCTTATCTGTAGAAGAAGTTCCTTCTGGCTTGCGTTTCTTACTTTGTACTCCATGGCGTGTCAATGCGACTTCTTCCGCATTGATATATTTCTGAGCTTTGGCTTGGAATTCCGCCATAGTTTTCGGCGGGCTTTTATCTAAGGCAAACCTGAATTTCTCGCTCGTTATTCCAGCGATGAGGGCTGTGAGACCCTTTTCTTCAGTGTAACCCTCGGTTTGAACGGCTTCGGCAGTGAACCGTACTGTGAACTCTTTTATTGTCTCCCCATGTTGCTGTTTCAGATTCATCAGATGGGAGGATGGCTTCTTAATGCGAATACTTCCCATGAATTGAGAAAGAAATATCTCCGATAATTGGGAAAAGGAACTGATGGAACGAGGCTTTAACCCCCGAAACCACGTACGAGCCGCTTCTTTCAATGTAAGGGGAAAAGCCCTACACATGATTTCTGAACCATGTCCCTCCAACTCCATGAGGGACCTGTATGTTTCCAGATGTTCCAGAGGATCGCCAATGCCTGTATACGGAGCGATAACAGGCGCTCGATACTTTCTGGGCAACGGGGCTTCCATGACCTCGCTAGTGAAGGGAGATTCAGATTGATGTATCGTCACCATGACGGCAGATGGCCGATTTGCCTGGTATCTCTGTTCCATGACATCAAAACGATCTTGGATTCTTTTGAGATCTCCTTCCCATGGCAGGGTATAGCTAGACGTTTCGGCGATGGAGCCTTGCGGTTGAGGTTGTCGAGACGAACTGGAATGTATAGAATGTGGAGACGGCACAGGGGGATGGCCGCCAAGTGGTGGGACTTGTGGTTCATCCATAGGATGTCTGGAAGCAACTGGTATGGGTGGCGGTGGTAACCCTTCGGAGGGTTGCCTTTGCGGTTCAGGGAAGTGCTGATCAAGCCGATTTGACAGCGCCTGAACTCCGGCGTTTAGAGTTAGGAGAGTGTTCCCGAGGAAACGTAGGACATCATCTTGATTTCCAGAGGCCTCCAACAATGGGTTTGTTGACGGCATATTTGGGACTCCTTGAGGGATATCCGTCGAAACAGGTGGGAGGGCAGGTGCGGATTCCGTCTCATCAGGCGGAGTTGGTGCCTGCCTCGAAGTTGAAGGATGAATAGCCTTTTTAGGAGGCATCACCGAAAGATTTTGATCGGTGGTTAACACGATTGATTTTGACGATCAAGTCGATTCCCACAGACGGCGCCAAAACTGTTAATGTCAGATTTTGTAACGAGATCCTTCGGCTTTGCTCCTTCACTCCAGCAGGGATTTCGCCACCAGACCTGAAGCAAGACAGCAAATAAGGGTGGCTGGGGACCAGCCGTTAGCCCTCCGATGCTTAAGTTAGGCCACAATAAGAAGAGAAGCCAAGCAAAACGGGACCAAGATTGAATGATGTGTGCGTACCTTTCTCCTCATGGAGTCACCCCCTTATATCGATCTAAGGCTAGCCAATTTTGTTACATAAGATATCGAAATCCCGATGATGTCGCGTACGATACTGAGATCTCGCTGATTTCGGAGGACAAGATCCTTATCCTCAAAGGCAGTATCTATCCTAATAACTCCTTCCGGCAATCACGTTTCTTGATAGCAATCTGAGATTCGGAACCACCAGAGAAGATAAGCCCAAAGACCAACCTATACAGGCTGCTGATCGACATGGTAATAGTGCTGATTGCTCGTAGTTGGAGTCATAGCTACCGAAAAGGAAGGAGACGCCGAAAGGAAGAAGACCATCCGAACCAAAAGATTCAGGACTATTCTGATGTCGAGAGCTGCTTGTGTCAGGGATGCTCGCATTCATGATGCGCGACCCCTCCTGACGAGCCAGAGCAGAGATGCTCGCATCCAAGGGATGCGACCCCTTCTACCGAGGCCGAGCTGAGATGCTCGCATCCTATGGATGCGACCCTTTCTAACGAGCCCGAGCCGAGCTGCTCGCATCCGAGCGATGCGACCCTTTCTAACGAGCCCGAGCATAGCTGCTCGCATCCGAGCGATGCGACCCCTTCTAACGAGCCCGACCTAGATTCCTCGCATTCATATGGTCGCGACCCTTCACTTCTTGTCAGATTATATTTGCCTACAACAGGATGATACGGAGGAGTCCGAATCTGATGATGAGAGCCAACATAATGATCTTGCTCTCTCGGCCTCCATCACGACCCCTTTACCAGATTATCTAAGAGGGGATCCCAACCGCTATCCCTTCTAAGTGAAGGTAGAGTTCCCAACCCCTCACCTCATGCTACATTTTATGAGGGTGTTGTGGAACTTTGCTACCCTTTGGCTTTTTAATCTCATCATGGTAAGAGAGGGTAGCTAGTTTTGCTATTATTGGCAAATCTGAGGATTTCAGCCTCATTTCTGTGTTTATTGGCAAATCAGAGGATTCCAGCCTCAATCGCCAAATTTTGATGATTTAGCTTTGCTTTTAATTAATACATTTGCTTGCTAGATTGTCATCCTGCTTAGATTAGCTAATCATCTTGAGTTTTATGCTTCATATATGCTAATCTTTGCTTAGTTTTGGTCTTGATATACCACTAGGGGAGGTTGGTTGATTGGGCTATAAGCCCCTTTGTGCTTCATTGCAAATGTATATCCTTGACCAATGGCATGATTAATCTTGCCTAAATAGTTACATTTCTTGTTAATCATGCTTCTTAGCTTGCTCCATGTATTTATGATTCATGCACCCCACACTCTCCTTTTAGCATGTGCTTATAGTTATAACTGCGACACACTATCTCCTCTTACCTTAACTTCATTGGTATATCATTAAGGGGGAGAGAATAGTTTGTCAATTGCTAACAAAAAGGGGGAGAAAGATCAAATCCCACCAAAACTAGTTTGCTATGTTTTGTGATGCAGGGATTGACAGGTTGTGGGGGAGCAAACTGAAGCGGAGCAGCATAGTTTAGACATGTCAAGAGTCCTGTAATTTATGCTTTATCATTGTAATATCTTGAACATGTAATTTGTTTTGGTAGGTTAAGTTTTTGTAAGTAATTGACAAAGGGGGAGATTGTTAGTGCACTTTTCTGTGGCATACTAGTGCACCTTGTTTGTCGATCACTTACAGTAGTGAGTCTAGAGTCGGTTGAGCCCAAAGAAGACGAAGAAAGAAGACTCAAGACGTCCAGCCGCATCAAGGAAGAAGATTCAGGTAAATGAGATGCCTTGGTGCCTTAACCTCGACCAAAACCTATCCCCCTTGTATCCTTGATGACCTTGACCATAATTAGAACCCTTTAGGCATCATTGATAGGCCCTAGGTGTCCCATTTGATCACCCAAACCTTGGCCAAAGTGAATTGGCTGAAACATGAGAAGATTCAGCATATATAGGGGGAACCAGGCTGGTCCGACCGGTCATGACCGGTCGGCCAGCAGCCTTGCTGCTTTATGCAATGGCCAGCCGACCGGTCATGACCGGTCGGCCGTTTTCAATTCATGGTGGCCAGCAAGTATGGCCGACCGGTCATGACCGGTCGGCCTGGAGGATTTCCTTCATCCAGCAGAGGGCGCCGACCGGTCATGACCGGTCGGCCTGGGGCATCTTGGCTGTCCAGCAAAGGGGGCCGACCGGTCATGACCGGTCGGCCAGTGTGTTTGACCTGCATTGATGAAACCTTCCAGCAGGGTTGTCCGACCGGTCATGACCGGTCGGGACAGGTCGTTTATGACCGTTTTCTGCCCGTTTTAGAGCCGTTGGAGCCCTCTTTTCTATATATATGGTGCTCCATTCTTGGGCAAACAGAGAGAAGTTTTTGAGAGCCCATTCCACACTTAACTTGTACATCATTTGGGGCCTCAAAGAGGAGGTTTTCAAGTCATATCCCTTGTGTTTCAAACACAAGTATGGGCATTCAAATGCTATCAAGAGATGACTTGATTCCTCTCTCAAATCTAGAGGTGTGACACTAATCCACATAGGTATATCCTTTGTCCAAAACCTTTAGAAGACTCTCTAGGTGAATCTCCTAGTTGGAACATCCTACACATCCTATGTATGAGATTCACCCATCCTCCTAGCACCTTGGGCACTTCAAGGCATCGCATGCAAGGTGTTTGATCGAATGTGGCTGAGGCATTGGCAACGCAACGGCGGCACGATCGAGGGAGCAAAGGGAAGCTGATTGAAGCACGGGAGAGCGGAGATCAAGCTACCCAATCCGGCGCTAAACAAGGGGCTCATCCGACAAGTAAGTTGTCTCATTTGAGAGTCTATTTTAGAGTTTGTTTGTCAACTCGCCTTAGGGACGTTAGCCGTTCCTTGGCCCGTTAGCCGGGCCTAAACTAAGTCTCCAAGGGGGAGCCTCCGACACGGGAGTAAACGTGCGATAAGGTTGAGAGTTAGCCTATGTCTAAAACTCCGGATACGGTTGAGAGGTGAACCGATAAAACCTCCGTGTAAAGGTTGAGAGGTGAACCTCATTTAAAACCTCCGATAGTGAATGCCGGTGTGCTCAAAGGGGTTGAGTACTTGAACCGGGAGTGGAGTAGACAAGTAGTCGAACCACTATACATCCTTGTGTTTGTGATTGTTCTTGAGCACATTCTATCTTTGCATTGTTAGTTTAATTGCTTAATTATGAATGATTGATATGAATGCATGCTAGGCACTTTTTAGGCATCCTTGCACAAGATGTACCTTCACTACTTGTGTAGACTTAAGCTCATTGATCCAATCTCATAAGTCTACACAAGGTGCATAGGTTAGTAGCTTAATTAGTTGAATCATTTCCTTCCTATGCATGCTTAGACTAGGGTTGGTTATTGCTTAACTCTTGCTAGTCTTGTGATTGGACCCACCAAGGCTTGGAAGCCAAGGTGTTCTTGCTTACCTAGCTTAAACTTGTTGAATTACATAAGTAGGCGAAAAGAACTTTAAAAAGGTCCTATTCACCCCCCCTCTAGGTCCATAGACATATCTCCGAGTATCTCTACTAGCGGTGAAAACCGCAATTTCAAACATGAGCGCCCGTGTGCCAAATACCAGTAGGCCGCGTCTCCCACTGTGTCGAGGTCGGTTGGAAAGGGGTGTGACCTTATCCGCCTGGGTGCAGTGGGTTGTAAGCTAGGTCGAGTCTGACCAACTCATGGAATGGGTCCGCTATTGGCGAGCCGGGTGGGCATTGGCATACCACTGACGAGGTGAATAGTGAGGTCTTTTCTACTCGCTTGGTTATGCGCGCGATGTGCGGCGGCCAGTATTAGAGTATACTAGACCCCGGTGATGTCCCAGATGAGAACTATTTTGATATGTGGATCAGTTGAGGATTGATGTGTTTGCATTGCATCTCTAGCACGTAACACTCGGCCATGTGGGCCCTTGCATCACATAGCCTTAGGATGGCTGATAGTTGTTGAGCTCTTAATTGTGAATATTGTAACCCCAATTCATCACTCATTATGCATGGTTTACACGTTTAAAGGACTACTCTAATGCATGATTTGTGATTGTAGGGACAAGATGGAGATTTCACTAATTCAAGGCTAAATAGAGCTCCTTACAAGCATTGAAGACCACAAGATTAAGCATGAAAGCGTAGAAGAAAGAAGCAAAGGAGAGAAGAAAAGAAGACAGAGAAAAGCCACCTACGACCGGTCGTGAGACCGGTCTTCCAAAGCTTAGGACCAGTCGTCCGACCGGTCTGGTTACTCTATAGAAGAAAGCTCTCTGTGCAAAGTCTCTGGACCATCTGCGACCGGTCGTACAACCGGTCGTCCACACCTCAGACCGGTCGTCCGACCGGTCCTTGAATTAAAGTTGAAGACTGAAAATTATACAAACTCGCTAGACAGATTTGGACGTTTTGCGACCGGTCGTCTGTAGCCTCTGACCGGTCGTGCGACCGGTCGTCCATGTGTAAACAGCAGTTTCTAAATCAGGCACCGAAATTCTTTGCGCAAGTGCGTAATTCCTTGCGCAATCTGGAAGTTTCTTACGCAATGGACACCTCCAAGCTATAAAAGGACTTCTCCTCTTCATACCAAGGCATGCTAGGACGTGGGGATTGCTTGGGAGACGGATTCTACTTCAAGTTTTCTTAGTTTTCTTCCTGTTTTAGTAGTTTTTTTTATGTTTTTGAGGCTTCTAGTTCAAGGATGTTAGAGATGAACTAAAACCTCTTAGCTAGGGCTAAGAGGTGAAGCTTTTGATTTGTTTTTAATGGATTGATGCAACCTAGGTTTCCTTTTTATGATTTAATTGATGAATTTTAGTTAATGTGAGTTTGAATCAAGTTTTAGTTGGGTTTTTACTTTGATCTCTTGATGACTCCGGGCTCATGTGATTCTTAGTGATCCTAACTTAGTAATTTAGCTTCTGAGCATTGTTTATGCTTGTGTAGTTCATTGATCTATCATCGACTCCGGGCATGGTAGACCCTTTGATTGCCTTGTGTACAATGGCCTGATTTTCATGTGGAAACTTATTCAACTAAAGTTCTTATCTTTTGTAGTAATCTGAAATAACTGTTTGTTGATTGATTTTGATTTAATTAGAGTTCTAATCATTAGTTGTAATCAAGTCTAGTGACAGGAATTGATGAAAGCTATGGTTGTGAATCTCAACTAGATTGGAAAGAGGTTTGGCCTACACAATTGAGTGTGCCCAAGGCCTGAGTATTATTGTGGGAATCAAATCAATGAATAAGCACTTGTTTTGGATAATTGCTGATTGAACCGCTCTATATTCCGATCGGATAGAGATATGAATTCGATTCCGATTGAGTTATGAGAGACCTAGTTGTGTTGATGCATTGAAACTTATCAAAAGTGGATCCTTGGCGCTCTAGTGCCTTTTTAGATTGAAATTACCTTACAAGTTCACTGTTTAAACCCAGATTTGCTATTTTTCAGTTTTAGTTCTTAATAGGATCTTAATTACTAGTTGTTTTAGTTAAAATTTGAGAATACCCATTCATAAATCTCTATGGGAACGATACTCGGTCTTTCCGAATTATTACTACTTCGCAACCCTACACTTGGGGAGTGAACAGGTTTTTGGCGCCATTGCTGGGGATTTGTATGCCGTATTTTTAGAATTTTCTGAAATAACTTTTAGTTGAGATTGTCTTAAGATAGGTTTAGGATTTGTTTTGCATTCTAGGGTAGGTTTTCTTCTAAATACTAACTTACTTTGTTTTGATTTTTCCAGGATTCTAACATAGGTGTAATTCAGGGATTTTTAGGAAGTTGAAGAAGAAGTAGGCATCTTAAGTCACAAATCAGGTTTTATCATTCTAACCTTACTCTTCTTCTTCTCCTACTCATTCCTACCATATTCATCTCTTGTAGAGTGGGTGGAGAATCCTTTTGGATCTCTGATAGGTTGGCCTTGTGCCGCCTGGATTCCTATTGGTCGGCTCTACCGTCTTGGATGACCTTGTGCTCAGAGATTTCTCTTCTCAATCTTATTCCTCTTTCTTCTTTTTCTGCACTTTTCTCAAAAGACTCAAAGAGTGGGTGGGGAGTTCTCTGAACCCCTATTGACCAGGAGAAATCGGTCTCTATCCTTGCTTCTGGCTTAGCCATTGCAAGACACCTTGTGCTTCAGTCTTAGAGAAGAGTAAAGAAAGGAAGGAAGAATTCTTTTTCCTTTTTGTTTCATTCCTTTTGGATTTGCATGCCACATTGGGCTCGAAATTCTAATAACCGACTTGGTAGTGACGGAGTAATTGTTGAAGGGATTGATAGAGAGCCTCGTGTTAGAAAACATCAAAATTTTCCTGAAATTACTAGAGAGATGACTGAAAATCAACCAAATCAAGGGGCCAATCAACATCAAAATCAAGCCCCAAACCTTACTGAATTGGATGAGAATGAAGTGGGGGATGTACCTCAACCTAGAACTTTACGTGACTATTTACAACCAGCTAGGACGAGTACTCCCTCTTGCATAATTTTCCCTCACAATGTAGGAAATATTGATTTTAAACCGGGGTTGATCCAACTTCTTCCTAGATTCCATGGACTCGACTCTGAAAGCGCTTATTTACATATTAAGGAATTTGAAGAGGTTATTGCCACAATAAACTATGACAATGTAACCAAGGATACTATAAAACTTAAATTATTCCCTTTTTCCTTGAAAGAGAAGGCCAAATCATGGCTACATTCCTTAAGGCCAAGGTCTATTGGGACATGGGCTGAGATGACTAGGGAATTTCTAAAAAAATCTTCCCTACTAATCGAACCAATGCACTAAGAAGGGTCATAATGAACTTCACCCAAAAAGAAGAAGAAACTTTTTTCCAATGTTGGGAAAGGTATAATGAGTTATTAAAAGCATGCCCACATCATGGCTATGAACGGTGGAGGTTGATTAGTTTCTTTTATGATAGATTAAACTCAACCATGCGCCAGTTTGTGGAGATGATGTGCAATGGGGAGTTCATGAACAAGCAAACGGAGGAAGCTTGGGATTATTTTGACATGTTGGCTGAAAACACACAAGCATGGGATACATCTAAGCCGACAAGTTCAAAACAACCCCAAGCCAAGGAAAAGGGAGAAATTTATGTTTTAAATGAGAAGGATGATCTAGGTTCTAGAGTGGCTAATCTCACACGAAAGGTCGAGGAGATGGAACTAAAGAAAGTGGACACAACCCAACAAAGGGGGCCTGTTGAAACTATTTGTGGTATTTGTGCTTCCAATGTGTATCAAACGCTGGATTATCCAACAATCTATGCGTTTCGAGAACTTTTATTTGAACAATCGAATGCTTTGAATAGTTATCAACGACCTTTTAGTACTCCAAATTCACACACGAACAATTCTACTTGGAGAAACAACCCTAACTTTAATTGGGCAAATGGAAACACGGCTAATCAAAATAATCCTCAAAGGGGGCCCCCAATGCAAATTCCTATGGCCCCACCTCAAATGCCTATATAGGATACATTGAAAGCATTCATGGAAGGTCAAGCTCAAATAAATTAATCCAACCATACGATAATGCTTGAGTTTAAAAATTCGGTGGAGGAAATCAAGGCTCGCTTAAACGCAAGGGAAGGGATTCTTCCAGCCCCACCCATACCAAATCCGAAACCTCAATGCGAAATAAGCGTGCCTAGTTCCTCTAACCAACACATGGAACATGCTAAGGCCATCACCACTCTTAGAAGTGGTAAAATTATTGAAAAATCTGACCCGGTGAAGGCCTCAACGCCTAATTATCCAGTATATTCTAAAGAGGATGATGGACCTAGCACCTCCATGAATGAAAAAGAGCCATTGAAAGAATATAAGCCCGTTGCTCCATGTTGAGATCTTAATTGTGCATATTCTAACCCCAATTCATCATTCATTATGCATGGATTTTATGTTTGAAGACTATTCTAATGCATGGTTTGTGATTGCAGGAATGAGAGAGAGTTCACTTGATCAATAGCTAAAAGAAACATATTTAGGAACCTTGGATGAAGACCCAAGGTGGGCCAAAGAAAGAAGAAAGCAAGGAGAGAGAAGAGAGAAGAAAGAAAGAAGAAAACAATGCAGAAAATTTGGCTAGACCGGTCAAGACCGGTCAGCCAGGAGACCCACGACCGGTCAAGACCGGTCGGCCAAGGGCAGAAAAGTCTTCACATGTTGCTGGACTGCCATCCAGACAGGCTAGACCGGTCTTGACCGGTCGGCCATGCAAATTCCAGGTTCCAGATTCCAGACAGCAGGCCATTCCCATTTCTGGTTTTTCAGACCAGTTTTCTAGGCCGATCTTGATGATATTTGGAAATCCAATACATCCATGTCGAAGAGGATCTCGACGCCGAACTAACCCAAGTGGTTTCGTGTCGATCGGAGCTACGGATTGATCGTGGTGGCCAAAACAATTCGAACTGTCCAGAAAGTTCCAGATTCCGCTGTTCCACTCTGGGCCGGTCCAAGTGACTCATCATTGATGATATGAAGAATCTACTTTGACCGTCTTTTAGACCATATCCATATATGAATAACCACAAAGTTTTAGATCAAAAGGATGTGTGGTTTGATCGTACCGGTTGAAGAAAGATGGACCATCCAGAAAGATCCAACTGCGCAGAGTTTATAAAAGCCCTAATTGTTCTAATTTTCAGACCACATTTTGGGATTGTTTTGGACAATCTAATCCATCTATCATGTAGAGGAGGAAGTTTTCTACCAATGTTCAAAATTTGGGATCAATCCGATATCTGTACACTCCGGAGCGTTGAAAGCAAGATGACTGGTTCTAAAGGTACCCGAAGTGCATGATTTTGAGAGGCGGTCGGTGATCTGATTGGTGGGCCCATTCAGAGGATAATCTTGGAAATCTAAATCATCTATGAGGAAGATCACATTACAAGGAAGCTACAAATCAAATTTGAAGGCAATCCGACCATTGGTTAAGCTGTACCAAGCGAAACAAATTCTGTTATGTTGCTGTACTATTGCTGCACTATAAAAGGAGGTGCTCTCTTCTATTCCAAGGCAACCAAGGACGTGGGGAGCAAGGAGTTCAAGTCATAGGAGGCTTCCTAGCCTCCTCCAGCTAGTTTTTCTTCATTTTCTTAGTTCTAGTTTTATTTTTAATATGCTTTTCATTAGCTAATCTCTTAGCTAGAGCCAAGAGGTGAACCTTATAGTTTTCTTAGATTGTTTAATTCGTTTTATTGGTTTTAAAGTTAGAATTCATGATTATGAACTATGGTTTGAAGTTTATACAAGCTTTAAGTAGTTTTTCTTAGTCTTATGATGACTCATGGATATTTGGGAGAATTACTTAAATTCTTAATTGGTTTGCATCAGTCTAGACCTGTATGATTCGAGGAATTGGAGTGCGCTCTAGTACTATGATCTTCATGTGGGGACTTCCTACCAAAGTTCTACTTTTCTGAATTTCTGTAATATGTATGGATTGTGCATGTGATTTGAATCAAGTTCAAATCATGATCTAGCCTTGTCTTGTGACAGGACTTGAGGATGGTTATGATTGTGAACTGAACCTTTTGGAATGGGGAATGACCTATGCAATTGAGCATGCTCAGCTCAGCCTACATTGAGTGAATCCTATGCATTGAACTTACATATGACAGATTCTTTGGTTTAACAGCTCTATCATCCGACTAGATAGATCTTAATATCGATTCTAGTTGAGAAAGTGAGAAACCATAGCGAATTATGCATCTAAGGAAAGCTATAAGTGGATCCTTGATGCTCTAGTTATCTTTTCATTATCAGATTTTCTATTTTATGTTCAAAATCAATTTCACAATCCTCTTAAGATTCTAGTTATTAGGATAGTTTGAATTGTTTACTTCCTTCCCTGTGGATCGACCTTGGTCTTACCGAGATTATTACTACATCGCAACCCTACACTTGGGGAAGCGAACAGGTTTTTGGCGCCGTTGCCGGGGAAAGTGGTTAAACGGTTCTAATTGTTCTAGTAGCTATAGAGTAGTCTTAGTTAGGTAGGATTTTCAGTTTTTGTAGAAGTAGTTTTCTGATTTTTTTTTTTATATTACTAACAATTTTCTGTTTTTGTATTTTGCAGGAACTTAGTTGCTGACATAACTCTCACTTCCACGGGTAACATCTCCCCATCTATCCTTCTTCTTTTTATTTTTTTTCCTAGATTGGGACTGTTTCAACTCTTTAAAATCTCATTATGGCTTATTGGAAGTGTGGTGCTTATGCATACCTTTTGTAAGATGAGATGACAGACCATGGAATCAAAACTCTTTATGATTGGAACCAATTTAAGCATAAGTATTATTCTGAGATTCAATCAACCTCCACTACCCCCCAATGTAAGACGCTACGTGATTACTGGGTTGAAAATAACAAGAGTATTCCACCAAGTTTAACAGGAGGTAGGAATAAGAAAAAGGACCGGGGGAGTAATGACCAACCGGTAAAGACATTGCGTGATCACTTGTATGGTTATGCCAATCAACCATCTTCTCAGTCTTCGTCATATAACACGTATGGTCTTCATCGAGAGAGTCCTCACACCTCTAATCCAATGGAACATGAGCCAACCATGGATGCCAACAATTATCCTCAAGAGTTTCTTTCTCATGATCCACGACCAACACGAACTCTTGAGGATACACTGCGAGAGTTTATGGAAATAACTGAGCAATGCATACAAAACCTCTCGTCATCTCAAAATCCTGAACCCAACATTGGGAACACCGAATCAATCCCCAACAATGAGGAGGATGAGGATATCCAAGCCCAACCCTCTTCCGATTTGATGACTAAACTTTTAGGGGATGTAGATCTCAGTGATCCCACCATTACCATCGATTATGGTGAATCAACTATCTCTTTTAGCTATTCCGATTTGAATGACGAAGAGATTTCAAGGACGGTTGACGAACCCGAGGAATCTACAAAATCTGAAAGTGATAGTTTGATTGCCTACAATGAGGGTTTGAAGGATGATTGTGAGTCCATGATTCTTCTTCCAAATGGCCGAATGTTTTTGAGTCACTAGAAGATACTCTTGCTAGAGAGATGGCCGAAGTTGATATTTTTGAGTCCTTCCACCAACAACACATGTCGGATTCTATTGTGGAAGAACTCCCTTGGGTTGAAAATTCTGTTTCTTTGGATGATGTGGTGGCACAATCTGAAATTTCAAAAGATCAACCAATGCTACATGATGTGCTTACCAATGAATCTGAAAAATTTTCTTTGGAAGACCTCCCCTCTATAGAGGAGGAATTCCTTACCCATGAAATAGAATTTCCTCAATCAGTTAGGGAGAACGAGGACCCTCCATCCGACTCTCTTGATTTCCTAGAGGAATGCATGACCCACCCCTATGATCTGGATGATGAGATGATTAAGGAGTTGGATAGTTTGTTAAACACGGTGTCGGTGCCTGAAGAACACCATTCCACTGATTTACACTCTTTACCATTATTTGTGGAAACACCGTGCAATTCTGAATTTGTGGAGGAGACAACCCAAATTGAAAAATACTTAATGAATGTCTCTCCACCATCATGGGTTCTTCAACCCATTGAAAATTCTGATTGGGAGGACCCGTTTTTAATCAATTACAACCCAATTCAGAACTTGAGGAGATATCTTTTTGCTGCTCTTATCTCCTCCTTACATGCGTGTGGTGCACACTATGATTGGACCTTCATGAAGAAACGCACCCATGTATACATTCGAGCAGGACTTTGATGGTCCTCATGAGAAACCTAATGAAATTCATGAAGATCCTGCTCAAATTTGATCATGTAGTCGATCGGACTAATCAAAGGTAGGTAGGTAGGTTAGGATTTCTTTCTGCATTTAGGATTGAATAAGTCTCATTGAGAAAACGGAAGATGCTAGAATTGATCAACTTGCTACCTCAGGTACTCTCGTTCTCACTCTCCTTTGTTTTATGTCATTGCTCTCATGTCATGCATATTGCATATCTTATTACATTGAGGACAATGTAAGATTATGGTTGGGGGGTGAGATTCCTTAGATGAATCTACTAGCTTTTGTCACATTTCGAGCAATTATGTAGAAAATTTTTGATTTTTCTCAAATTCAAAACTCTTTTGGAAAACTTTGTTTCTATGCATTCAATATGATACGAGTATAAGAAGAGGAGATACGAAGTGAGTGATGTTTCAAGCTTTGAACTTCTTTTAATATAATGGTTTTATATGTGAATTCCCCAATTTATGTGAGTGATAGAAAATTTGAACACTTTTACACCTAGTTCACATTACACGATTTTTATGAGTTGAAAGGATTATGTGATTTGTGGATTGGCTAGACTTAGATTTAAGGTGTTGAGGAACCAAGCCGGGGTACCTTGTCCATCCTTGTCCATGGGAAAATAACGAAAGATATGGATTTCTAAAAATCCTATCTAATGTAAAAGAAAAAGGAAAAGGAAAGATGAAATTGGGAATGATGGAAAAATGGTGGAAAATTCTGAAAAGGGCTACCTATTACCAACTAGGGGATGGTCTACACGTAACCAAAGCCGGAAATGGGAAATAGTGTGAAAGCTGTCGGAAGGACGGTAAGACAAATTCCTGTCATAGGCTTGTTGTTACTCTGTGCACCTTGAAATCCATAGTTTAGTTGATCTATGAAGAAGATAATTCTGGAAAATCATGTGATGAACATTCACTATGCACACTAGGTTGAATTTGTTCAAGTTCTTCTATTTATCAATCAAACAGCGGGGATTTCATATGAACACTTATTATGTTTTCAGAGTTTAAGGTTTCAACCTCTATCACCTAATTTTTCTGACTTTTACACTTGTGTGTCTTGGGATGTGTAGAAGAATAGTTTCTGAATGAGAGTTGGTTTTTGGAGAATTGAACTTGTTTCACGCATGTTTTGGTCGGGACTAGCAAAATGCTGGTTGGGGGGTGTGTTGAGATCTTAATTGTGCATATTCTAACCCCAATTCACCACTCATTATGCATGGATTTTATGTTTGAAGACTATTCTAATGCATGGTTTTGTGATTGCAGGAATGAGAGAGAGTTCACTTGATCAATAGCTAAAATAAACATATTTAGGAACCTTGGATGAAGACCCAAGGTGGGCCAAAGAAAGAAGAAAGCAAGGAGAGAGAAGAGAGAAGAAAGAAAGAAGAAAACAATGCAGAAAATTTGGCTAGACTGGTCAAGACCGGTCGGCCATGGGTAGAAAAGTCTTCACATGTTGCTGGACTGCCATCCAGACAGGCTAGACCGGTCTTGACCGGTCGGCCATGCAAATTCCAGGTTCCATATTCCAGACAACAGGCCATTCCCGTTTCTAGTTTTTCAGACCAGTTTTCTAGGCTGATCTTGATGATATTTGGAAATCCAGCACATCCATGTCGAAGAAGAGCTTGACGCCGAACTAACGCCGAACTAACCCAAGTGGTTTCGTGTCAATCGGAGCTACGGATTGATCGTGGTGGCCAAAACAATTCGAACTGTCCAGAAAGTTCCAGATTCCGCTGTTCCACTCTGGGCCGGTCCAGGTGACTCATCATTGATGATATGAAGAATCTACTTTGACCGTCTTTTAGACCATATCCATATATGAATAACCACAAAGTTTCAGATCAAAAGGATGTGTGGTTTGATCGTACCGGTTGAAGAAAGATGGACCATCCAGAAAGATCCAACTGCGCAGAGTTTATAAAAGCCCTAATTGTTCTAATTTTCGAACCACATTTTGGGATTTTTTTGGACAATCTAATCCATCTATCATGTAGAGGAGGAAGTTTTCTACCAATGTTCAAAATTTGGGATCAATCCGATATCTGTACACTCCGGAGCGTTGAAAGCAAGATGACTGGTTCTGAAGGTACCCGAAGTGCGCGATTTTGAGAGGCGGTCGGTGATCTGATTGGTGGGCCCATTCAGAGGATAATCTTGTAAATCATCTATGAGGAAGATCACATTACAAGGAAGCTACAAATCAAATTTGAAGACAATCCGACCATTGGTTAAGCCGTACCAAGCGAAACAAATTCTGTTATGTTGTTGTACTATTGCTGCAATATAAAAGGAGGTGCTCTCTTCTATTCCAAGGCAACCAAGGACGTGGGGAGCAAGAAGTTCAAGTCATAGGAGGCTTCCTAGCCTCCTCCAGCTAGTTTTTCTTCCTTTTCTTAGTTCTAGTTTTATTTTTAATATGCTTTTCATTAGCTAATCTCTTAGCTAGAGCCAAGAGGTGAACCTTATAGTTTTCTTAGATTGTTTAATTCGTTTTATTGGTTTTAAAGTTAGAATTCATGATTATGAGCTATGGTTTGAAGATTATACAAGCTTTAAGTAGTTTTTCTTAGTCTTATGATGACTCATGGATGTTTGGGAGAATTACTTAAATTCTTAATTGGTTTGCATCAGTCTAGACCTGTATGATCCGAGGAATTGGAGTGCGCTCTAGTACTATGATCTTCGTGTGAGGACTTCCTATCAAAGTTCTACTTTTCTGAATTTCTGTAATATGTATGGATTGTGCATGTGATTTGAATCAAGTTCAAATCATGATCTAGCCTTGTCTTGTGACAGGACTTGAGGATGGTTATGATTGTGAACTGAACCTTTTGGAATGGGGAATGACCTATGCAATTGAGCATGCTCAGCTCAGCCTACATTGAGTGAATCCTATACATTGAACTTACATATGACAGATTCTTTGGTTTAACAACTCTATCATCCGACTAGATAGATCTTAATATTGATTCTAGTTGAGAAAGTGAGAAACCATAGCGAATTATGCATCTAAGGAAGCTATAAGTGGATCCTTGATGCTCTAGTTATCTTTTCATTATCAGATTTTCTATTTTATGTTCAAAATCAATTTCACAATCCTCTTAAGATTCTAGTTATTAGGATAGTTTGAATTGTTTACTTCCTTCCCCGTGGATCGACCTCGGTCTTACCGAGATTATTACTACATCGCAACTCTACACTTGGGGAAGCGAACAGGTTTTTGGCGCCGTTGCCGGGGAAAGTGGTTAAACGGTTCTAATTGTTCTAGTAGCTATAGAGTAGTCTTAGTTAGGTAGGATTTTCAGTTTTTGTAGAAGTAGTTTTCTGATTTTTTTTTTTTATATTACTAACAATTTTCTGTTTTTGTATTTTGCAGGAACTTAGTTGCTGACATAACTCTCACTTCCACGGGTAACATCTCCCCATCTATCCTTCTTCTTTTTGTTTTTTTTCCTAGATTGGGACTGTTTCAACTCTTTAAAATCTCATTATAGCTTATTGGAAGTGTGGTGCTTATGCATACGTTTTGTAAGATGAGATGACAGACCATGGAATCAAAACTCTTTATGATTGGAACCAATTTAAGCATAAGTATTATTCTGAGATTCAATCAACCTCCACTACCCCCCAATGTAAGACGCTACGTGATTACTGGGTTGAAAATAACAAGAGTATTCCACCAAGTTTAACAGGAGGTAGGAATAAGAAAAAGGACCGGGGGAGTAATGACCAACCGGTAAAGACATTGCGTGATCACTTGTATGGTTATGCCAATCAACCATCTTCTCAATCTTCGTCATATAACACGTATGGTCTTCATCGAGAGAGTCCTCACACCTCTAATCCAATGGAACATGAGCCAACCATGGATGCCAACAATTATCCTCAAGAGTTTCTTTCTCATGATCCACGACCAACACGAACTCTTGAGGATACACTGCGAGAGTTTATGGAAATAACTGAGCAATGCATACAAAACCTCTCGTCATCTCAAAATCCTGAACCCAACATTGGGAACACCGAATCAATCCCCAACAATGAGGAGGATGAGGATATCCAAGCCCAACCCTCTTCTGATTTGATGACTAAACTTTTAGGGGATGTAGATCTCAGTGATCCCACCATTACCATCGATTATGGTGAATCAACTATCTCTTTTAGCTATTCCGATTTGAATGACGAAGAGATTTCAAGGACGGTTGACGAACCCGAGGAATCTACAAAATCTGAAAGTGATAGTTTGATTGCCTACAATGAGGGTTTGAAGGATGCTTGTGAGTCCATGATTTCTTCTTCCAAATGGCCGAATGTTTTTGAGTCACCAGAAGATACTCTTGCTAGAGAGATGGCCGAAGTTGATATTTTTGAGTCCTTCCACCGACAACACATGTCGGATTCTATTGTGGAAGAACTCCCTTGGGTTGAAAATTCTGTTTCTTTGGATGATGTGGTGGCACAATCTAAAATTTCAAAAGATCAACCAATGCTACATGATGTGCTTACCAATGAATCTGAAAAATTTTCTTTGGAAGACCTCCCCTCTATAGAGGAGGAATTCCTTACCCTTGAAACAGAATTTCCTCAATCAGTTAGGGAGAACGAGGACCCTTCATCCGACTCTCTCGATTTCCTAGAGGAATGCATGACCCACCCCTATGATCTGGATGATGAGATGATTAAGGAGTTGGATAGTTTGTTAGACACGGTGTCGGTGCCTGAAGAACACCATTCCACTGATTTACACTCTTTACCATTATTTGTGGAAATACCGTGCAATTCTGAATTTGTGGAGGAGACAACCCAAACTGAAAAATACTTAATGAATGTCTCTCCACCATCATGGGTTCTTCAACCCTTTGAAAATTCTGATTGGGAGGACCCGTTTTTAATCAATTACAACCCAATTCAGAACTTGAGGAGATATCTTTTTGCTGCTCTTATCTCCTCCTTACATGCGTGTGGTGCACACTATGATTGGACCTTCATGAAGAAACGCACCCATGTATACATTCGAGCAGGACTTTGGATGGTCCTCATGAGAAACCTAATGAAATTCATGAAGATCCTGCTCAAATTTGATCATGTAGTCGATCGGACTAATCAAAGGTAGGTAGGTTGGTTAGGATTTCTTTCTGCATTTAGGATTGAATAAGTCTCATTGAGACAACGGAAGATGCTAGAATTGATCAACTTGCTACCTCAGGTACTCTCGTTCTCACTCTCCTTTGTTTTATGTCATTGCTCTCATGTCATGCATATTGCATATCTTATTACATTGAGGACAATGTAAGATTTTGGTTGGGGGGTGAGATTCCTTAGATGAATCTACTAGCTTTTGTCACATTTCGAGCAATTATGTAGAAAATTTTCGATTTTTCTAAAATTCAAAACTCTTTTGGAAAACTTTATTTCTATGCATTCAAGATGATACGAGTATAAGAAGAGGAGATACGAAGTGAGTGATGTTTCAAGCTTTGAACTTCTTTTAATATAATGGTTTTATATGTGAATTCCCCAATTTATGTGAGTGATAGAAAATTTGAACACTTTTACACCTAGTTCACATTACACGATTTTTATGGGTTGAAAGGATTATGTGATTTGTGGATTGGCTAGACTTAGATTTAAGGTGTTGAGGAACCAAGCCGGGGTACCTTGTCCATCCTTGTCCATGAGAAAATAACGAAAGATATGGATTTCTAAAAATCCTATCTAATGTAAAAGAAAAAGGAAAAGGAAGGATGAAATTGGGAATGTTGGAAAAATGGTGGAAAATTCTGAAAAAGGGCTACCTATTACCAACTAGGGGATGGTCTACACGTAACCAAAGCCGGAAATGGGAAGTAGTGTGAAAGCTGTCGGAAGGACGGTAAGACAAATTCCTGTCATAGGCTTGTTGTTGCTCTATGCACCTTGAAATCCATAGTTTAGTTGATCTATGAAGAAGATAATCCTGGAAAATCATGAGATGAACATTCACTATGCACACTAGGTTGAATTTGTTCAAGTTCTTCTATTTATCAAATAAACAGCGGGGATTTCATATGAACACTTATTATGTTTTCAGAGTTTAAGGTTTCAACCTCTATCACCTAATTTTTCTGACTTTTACACTTGTGTGTCTTGGGATGTGTAGAAGAATAGTTTCTGAATGAGAGTTGGTTTTTGGAGAATTGAACTTGTTTCACGCATGTTTTGGTTGGGACTAGCAAAATGCTGGTTGGGGGGTGTGTTGAGATCTTAATTGTGCATATTCTAACCCCAATTCACCACTCATTATGCATGGATTTTATGTTTGAAGACTATTCTAATGCATGGTTTTGTGATTACAGGAATGAGAGAGAGTTCACTTGATCAATAGCTAAAAGAAACATATTTAGGAACCTTGGATGAAGACCCAAGGTGGGCCAAAGAAAGAAGAAAGCAAGGAGAGAGAAGAGAGAAGAAAGAAAGAAGAATACAATGCAGAAAATTTGGCTAGACCGGTCAAGACCGGTCAGCCAGGAGACCCACGACCGGTCAAGACCGGTCGGCCATGGGTAGAAAAGTCTTCACATGTTGCTGGACTGCCATCCAGACAGGCTAGACCGGTCTTGACCGGTCGGCCATGCAAATTCCAGGTTCCAGATTCTAGACAGCAGGCCATTCCCGTTTCTGGTTTTTCAGACCAGTTTTCTAGGACAATCTTGATGATATTTGGAAATCTAGCACATCCATGTCGAAGAGGAGCTCGACGCCGAACTAACGCCGAACTAACCCAAGTGGTTTCGTGTCAATCGGAGCTACGGATTGATCGTGGTGGCCAAAACAATTCGAACTGTCCAGAAAGTTCCAGATTCCGCTGTTCCACTCTGGGCCGGTCCAGGTGACTCATCATTGATGATATGAAGAATCTACTTTGACCGTCTTTTAGACCATATCCATATATGAATAACCACAAAGTTTCAGATCAAAAGGATGTGTGGTTTGATCGTACCGGTTGAAGAAAGATGGACCATCCAGAAAGATCCAACTGCGCAGAGTTTATAAAAGCCCTAATTGTTCTAATTTTCAGACCACATTTTGGGATTTTTTTGGACAATCTAATCCATCTATCATGTAGAGGAGGAAGTTTTCTACCAATGTTCAAAATTTGGGATCAATCCGATATCTGTACACTCCGGAGCGTTGAAAGCAAGATGACTGGTTCTAAAGGTACCCGAAGTGCGCGATTTTGAGAGGCGGTCGGTGATCTGATTGGTGGGCCCATTCAGAGGATAATCTTGGAAATCTAAATCATCTATGAGGAAGATCACATTACAAGGAAGCTACAAATCAAATTTGAAGGCAATCCGACCATTGGTTAAGCCGTACCAAGCGAAACAAATTCTGTTATGTTGCTGTACTATTGCTGCACTATAAAAGGAGGTGCTCTCTTCTATTCCAAGGCAACCAAGGACGTGGGGAGCAAGGAGTTCAAGTCATAGGAGGCTTCCTAGCCTCCTCCAGCTAGTTTTTCTTCCTTTTCTTAGTTCTAGTTTTATTTTTAATATGCTTTTCATTAGCTAATCTCTTAGCTAGAGCCAAGAGGTGAATCTTATAGTTTTCTTAGATTGTTTAATTCGTTTTATTGGTTTTAAAGTTGGAATTCATGATTATGAACTATGGTTTGAAGTTTATACAAGCTTTAAGTAGTTTTTCTTAGTCTTATGATGACTCATGGATATTTGGGAGAATTACTTAAATTCTTAATTGGTTTGCATCAGTCTAGACCTGTATGATCCGAGGAATTGGAGTGCGCTCTAGTACTATGATCTTCATGTGGGGACTTCCTACCAAAGTTCTACTTTTCTGAATTTCTGTAATATGTATGGATTGTGCATGTGATTTGAATCAAGTTCAAATCATGATCTAGCCTTGTCTTGTGACAGGACTTGAGGATGGTTATGATTGTGAATTGAACCTTTTGGAATGGGGAATGACCTATGCAATTGAGCATGCTCAGCTCAGCCTACATTGAGTGAATCCTATGCATTGAACTTACATATGACAGATTCTTTGGTTTAACAGCTCTATCATCCGACTAGATAGATCTTAATATCGATTCTAGTTGAGAAAGTGAGAAACCATAGCGAATTATGCATCTAAGGAAAGCTATAAGTGGATCCTTGATGCTCTAGTTATCTTTTCATTATCAGATTTTCTATTTTATGTTCAAAATCAATTTCACAATCCTCTTAAGATTCTAGTTATTAGGATAGTTTGAATTGTTTACTTCCTTCCCTGTGGATCGACCTCGGTCTTACCGAGATTATTACTACATCGCAACCCTACACTTGGGGAAGCGAACACTCCATTCCCCCAATGCTTAATTTCAGCCAAACATCAAGATAAATATCAGGAATATTTGGAGGCTTTCAAGCAAGTCAAAATCAACTCCCATTGTTGGATGCAATTAAACAAATGCCGTCATATGCTAAATTTTTTAAAGACCTTTGCATGGTTAAAAGAAAAATACATGTGCAAAAGAAAGCATTTTTTACAGAGAATGTAAGTGCCATTATCAACCACGGGATGCCCAAGAAATACGAAGATCCCGGTTGTTCGACAATATCATGCATAATTGGAGATTACCGGGTGAAACATGCTTTACTTGATCTAGGGGCAAGTGTGAACTTAATTCCCTTTTCGGTCTATGAACAATTGGGTTTAGGTGAATTAAAACCCACCAAAACCACATTACAACTTGCCGACCGATCGATTCGTATTCCGAGAGGGGTGATTGAGGATGTCCTTGTCCAAGTTGACAAAGTCTATTATCCTGTGGACTTTATTGTCTTGGACACACAACCCATGGTTAATATTAGCCCTCAAATTCCTGTCATACTTGGCCGTCCATTCCTAGCTACATCAAATGCTATCATCAATTGTAGGAGTGGGGTCATACAAATGTCTTTTGGCAATATGACGATTGAGTTGAATGCTTTCAATATTGACAACCAACAAGAGGATGAGGATGAGGAGGTCCACGACATAAACATGATCAATTCTATTGTGGAAAATGAGTCCCTCTTACCTTTTTACTCCTGTCACTTAGATGAAGATATGAATTACTCCCTTGATGAGAACGATGATATGATAAGGGATATGGTCACACTTTCAAGTCGGTATCGGCATATGACGTTAGCCGAGAGAAGAATGTGGAAACAATACCTTTTGTGCTGAGAAATCAATTCATATTTCCACACCTTTGTGGATCATGCACACTGAACTCCACCAACCCTGGAATGATCCTTACTTGCAATATCAATGCCCAGGAAAATCTGAATGGAGACATATTTTTTCTGATAAATATGATGATGTCTCCTCTTATACATGTGGTGAAAACATTAAGGAACCCGCTGAAATTCCTTTTTGGGACTTTGAGTGGCTTATCTCGATCACTCACACACATGTACATTGTAAAGCAGGATATTGGATGACCTTACTGCGAAACCTTTTGATCCATCTAATGATTCTGCTTGACTTTATGCTTTTGGATGAGTTGTTGGGATTAACCTCCTAGTCTGACGGAGGATGATTTTCTAGAATGCTTTCCCAATAGGATTTGCTTTGATAGTTGATGTAGTTGTGACGTAATCCATCTCCAAAAGATAATCTTGCCATGAAATATATGCTTCAGGTGATATCTCTCTTTCTCACTCTCTTTTTTTATTTTGTCATTGCTCTCATGTGTTGCATTCATTATACACGTTCTTACATTGAGGACAATGTAAAGTTTTGGTTGGGGGGTGAGAGATTCCTTAAATGAATCTGCTAGTTTTTGTGACATTTCGAGCAATGATGTAGAAATTTTTTTATTTTTCTAAAATTCAAAACTTTTTTGGAAAACTTTGATTCTATGCATTCGAGATAGCATGAGTATAAGAATAGGAGATACGAAGTGATAGATGTTGCAAGCTTTGAATTTCTCTTAATATAATGTTTTTATATGTGAATTCACCTATTTTTATGATTGATAGAAAATTTGAACACCTTTTACACCTAGTTCACATTACACGATTTTCATGATTTGAAAGGGTTATGTGATTTGTGGATTAAATAGACTTTGATTTGAGGTATTGAGAAACCAAGCCGGGATACTTTGTCCATCCTTGTCCATGGGAAAATATTGAAAGATATGGATTTCTAAAAATCCTATCTAATGTAAAAGAAAAAGGAAAGGAAGGACGAAATTGGGAATGATGGAAAAATGGTGGAAAATTTCGATTAGGGCTACCTACTACCAACCGGGGATGGTCTACCCGTAACCAAAGCCGGAAATGGGACGTAGTGTGAAAGCCATCGGAAGGACGGTAAGGCAAATTCCTGTCATAGGCTTGTTGTTACTCTATACACCTTGAGATCTATAGTTTAGTTGATTTATGAAGAAGATAATCCCGGAAACTCATGAGATTAACTTTCACTATGCACACTAGGTTGAATTTGTTCACTGTTCGCTTCCCCAAGTGTAGGGTTGCGATGTAGTAATAAACTCGGTAAGACCGAGGTCGATCCACAGGGACTTATGTAGGATTTCACAAACACATCCAAAAGCGTCTATTGAAAGCTAATAATCAGATTTTGAATAGAATTGATGTGAATAATACTTTTAAACTAATTTGAATGTAGACAATTATAAAAAGGCACTAGGGGTTCAAGGATCCACTTGTAGCAATCCTTGATGTTCAATCCGCTGTGGTTTCTCATTCTCTCAACTAGAATCGACATTAAGGTCTATCTAGTCAGATGATAGAGCTGTTAAACCAAACAATCTGTAATATGTAAGTGTAATGCATAGGATTCACTCAATGTAGGCTGAGCTGAGCATGCTCAATTGCATAGGTCATTCCCCTTTCCAAAAGGTCTAGTTCACAATCATAACCATCCTCAAGTCCTGTCACAAGACAAGGCTAGATCAGGATTTGAACTTGATTCAAATCTCATGCACAGTCCATACATATTACAGAAAATCAGAAAATTAGAACCTAGGTAAGAAGTCCCTTCATGAAGATCATAGTACTAGAGCGCACTCCGATTCCTCGGATCATACAGGTCTAGACTGATGCAAACCAATTAAGAAGTTAAGTAATTCTCCCAAACATCCATGAGTCATCATAAGACTAAGAACAACTACTTAAAACTTGTATAAACTTCAAACCATAGTTCATAATCATGAATTCCATACTTAAAACCAGCTGGCTACGAATTGAAACATCTTAGATCCACTACAAGCTTCACCTCTTAGCCCTAGCTAAGAGGTTTAGCCGCTCATGATCCAAGGAAACATGAAACAACTTAAAAAGTTCATAAAAACAGCAAAAAACAAACTCCAAGGAGTTGTGGAACTCCAAAATTCACTTCCTCCGCCTCCAAGCTTGCTTCTACCCTTCTTAGATACCCTAGGAACGATCCCTAGGTGTCCTTTTATAGTCTGGAGGCTCCGCAACTTCAAAAGAATCTAGAAACTGCGTAAGAGTTACGCAGTGCGACAAAGGAAATCGGGTCGAAGATAGAAATTTCTAATTTTTCATGTGGCCGACCGGTCTGGACCGGTCGGACTGGGCTGGCCGACCGGTCACGACCGGTCTGGCCCTCTTCTGGCAGTAGTCCAGCAACCATGCCCGACCGGTCAAGACCGGTCGGACGTCTTCAGCACTGCCCCAGCAGGTAGGGCCGACTGGTCAAGACCGGTCGGACGTCTTCAGCTTGGTTCCAGCAACCATGGTCGATCGGTCAAGACCGGTCGGACCATCTCATTCCTTCTTTTTCTTTCTTTTCTCTCCTTGTTCTTGTTTCTTTCTTTCTTCCCTTGCTTCTTTCTTCCTTCGGCCCACCTTTGGGTCTTCATCCAAGGTCCTAAACAAGCTCTCTTCATCCTCAATTAGGCAGAGTCCACTCTCAAACCTGTAATCACAAAACACGCATTAGATTCGTCTATAAACCATGCAAATCTCGCACAATGAGTGATGAATTGGGGTTAGAATATGCACAATTAAGAGCTCAACACACCGCCTAACCAGCATTTTACTAGTCCCGAGCAAAACATGCGTGAAACCAATTCCATTCTTCAAAACTCAACTTTCCTTTAGAAATTATCCTTCTATGCGTCCCAAGGTACATAAGTATAAGATTCAGAAATATTAGGCGACAGAGGTTGAAACCGTAAGCTCTTAAAACATAATAAGCATTCATATGAAATTCCCGCTAATTGGTTGATAAATAGAAGAACTTGAACAAATTCACCCTAGTGTGGACAGTGAAAAATTCATCTCACGAGTTTCTAGGATTATCTTCTTCATAGATCAATCAGACTATAGATCTCAAGGTATATAGAGCCACATCAAGCCAATGACAAGAATTTGCCTTACCGTCCTTCCGACGACTTTCACACTACGTCCCATTTCCGGCTTTGGTTACGGGTAGACCATCCCCCGGTTGGTAGTAGGTAGCCCTAATCGGAATTTTCCACCGTTTTTTTCATCATTCCCAATTTCATCCTTCCTTTTCCTTTTTCTTTTAATTTAGATAGGATTTTTAGAAATCCATATCCAGCATTGTTTTCCCATGGACAAGTATGGACAAAGTACCCCGGCCTGATTTCTCAATACCTTAATTCAAAGTCTAGCTAATCCATAAATCACCTAGTCCCTTCAACCCATGAAAATCGTGTAATGTGGACTAGGTGTAAAAGTGTTCAGATTTTCTATCAATCACAGAAATAGGCGAATTCACATATAAAACCATTATGCTATGAGAGATTCTAGACATACAGCCCCATACACTTCATATCTCCTCCTCTTATGCTCATATCATCTGGAATGCATAGAACTGATGTTTTCCAAAGGAGTTTCGAATTTTTGAAAAATCGAAAAATTTCCACATAATAATTGCTTGAAATGTTGCAAAACGCTGGATTCATCCAAGTGATCCTACACCCCCCAACCAAATCTTGCATTGTCCTCAATGTAAAAGATATGCAATGAGCAAAACATGAGAACAATTTGAAAAATACAAGGGAGTGAGGAGTGATAGTACCTGAGAGAGTGAAAATTGGAATTCCTCCTTCTAACAAACCTAAGCAAAAGTAAACCAAAGCAACAAAATTCTAATCCTAACTACTCTATACCTCCGTCAGACTAGGAGATCAATCATCCTGATACACAGGATCATTCAGGGGTATGGACATACCTTCTGAAGGAAATTTCTCAAAGAACGGCTTTAATCGCTGCCCATTTGCCTTAAAAGTGTTGCCGTTCCTCGGATTCAATAGCTCGACAGTCCCATATGGATAGACAGTTTGCACAGTGTAGGGACCGGTCCATCGAGATCTCATTTTTCCCGAAAATAGATGTAAGCGAGAATTATACATGAGGACTTTTTGATTGATCGTGAATGTCTTGCGAAGAATATTCTTATCATGGAATATCTTCGTCTTGTCTTCGTAAATTCTCGCATTCTCATAAGCTTCATTCCGAATTTCTGCAAGTTCGTTCAATTGTAGTTTGCGTAACGAGCTTGCCTTGTCAGAATTGAAATTCATCTTCTTAATAGCCCGATATGCCCTATGTTTCAACTCCACAGGCAAGTGACAAGCCTTCCCATAGACAAGTCTATAGGGAGACATTCCAATAGGGGTTTTGAAAGCAGTACGGTAAGCCCAAAGCGCATCGGTAAGCCGAAGCGACCAATCCTTACGATCAGGGGTTACTGTTTTCTCTAAAATGTATTTAATCTCCCTATTAGGATATCTCAGCTTGTCCACTAGTTTGTGGGTGATAGGGAGTGCTAACTTTGTGAGTAACGCCATATTTCTTCATTAAGGTTTCAAATGGGCAATTACAAAAGTGAGACCCTCCATCACTAATGATGACTTGAGGTGTTCCAAATAGGGAAAGAATATTCTCTTTTAAGAAACGAATGGCTATTTTATGGTCATTATTCCGGCATGGGATCGCCTCGACCCATTTGGACACATAGTCAACGGCAAACAAGATACGTTTCTAAAAGAAGATGGGAATGGTCCTATGAAATCGATGCCCCAACAATAAAAAAATTTGATTATTAAGATGGGATTGAGTGGTATCATATTTCTACGGGAGATTCCTCCTAATTTCTGACAATGTTCACATGTTTTGCAAAACTCATGTGTATCTTTGAACATAGTGGGCCAATAGACCCCACATTGCAGAATTTTGGCTGTGGTCTTCTTAGTCGAAAAGTGGCCACCACATGCTTGAGAATGACAAAAGGAGATGATACTTTGTTGTTCACTATCTGGCACACATCTCCTTATGATTTGATCGGGACAATACTTGAATAAGTATGGGTCGTCCCATAGGAATTTCCGCACCTCTGTGAAGAATTTATCCTCATCTTGCTTTTTCCAATATGTAGGAATTGTACCTGTAGCAAGATAGTTAGCAATGTCTGCATACCATGGCAATTGGGAAACAGTAAAAAGTTGTTCATCAGGGAACATGTCATTGATTGCAGTCATTTCAGGGGAATCAGTGAGGACAACTCGAGAGAGGTGGTCAGCTACTACATTCTCTACTCCTTTCTTATCACGTATCTCTATGTCGAATTCCTGGAGTAGAAGGATCCATCTTAACAACCGTGGTTTAGCATCTTTCTTAGAAAGAAGATACTTAAGCGCGGCATGGTCAGTGAATATAATGATCTTGGATCCAATCAAGTAGGACCTAAACTTGTCCAAGGCAAAAACTATGGCTAAAAGTTCTTTTTCAGTAGTGGTGTAGTTTGCTTGGTCTGGGTTTAGGGTTCTACTTGCATAGTAGATGACACATGGCTTTTTCTGTTTTCTTTGACCTAACACGGCCCCAATAGCATAGTCACTAGCATCACACATAATCTCAAAGGGACTGCTCCAATCAGGTGGTTGCATTATGGGAGCACATGTCAACATACCTTTAAGGGTGGTAAAGGCCTTTTGACATTCTTTATTCCACTCGAATGAATTTTCCTTTTGAAGTAGGTTACATAAAGGGCAAGAGAGTAAACTGAAGTCCTTTATGAACCTTCTGTAAAATCCTGCGTGTCCTAAAAAGGACCGTACATCTCGTATGCTTTTGAGTGGTGGAAGGTTAGAGATAAGATCAATTTTCGCTTTGTCCACCTCGATTCCATTTTGTGAAACGATGTGTCCAAGTACAATTCCCTTTTGAACCATGAAGTGACACTTCTCCCAATTGAGCACAAGGTTCTTCTCTTCACATCTTTTCAGCGCAGACTTCAAGTGCTCAAGGCACTCATCAAAGCTACAACCAAATACGGAAAAATCATCCATGAAGACTTCGAGAATGGTCCCCACCATATCAGAAAAAATACTCATCATACAACGCTGAAAGGTGGCAGGGGCATTACATAGTCCAAACGGCATCCGTCGGTAGGCGAAAGTGCGGAATGGACATGTGAATGTAGTCTTTTCTTGGTCTTCACGGGCAATTTCTATTTGGTTGTACCCTGAATAGCCATCAAGGAAGCAAAAGTGGGAATGACCCGCCAACCGTTCTAAAATTTGATCAACAAATGGTAGGGGGAAGTGGTCTTTCCTTGTGATAGTGTTTAGCTTCCTGTAGTCAATGCACATTCTCCAACCGGTAGTGACTCTAGTTGGCACGAGTTCATTATTGGCATTGGCTACGATGGTTATTCCGGATTTCTTAGGCACCACTTGAGTTGGGCTCACCCATTGGCTATCGGATATTGGGTAAATGATACCTACATCCAATAGTTTCACCACTTCGGCCTTAACCACATCCTTCATGTTTGGATTTAGTCGTCTTTGTGGTTGCTGAGATGTCTTCGCATTCTCCTCAAGGTGTATGCGATGAGTACAAATCAGTGGGTCTATGCCTTTGAGATCAGCAATTGACCATCCAATGGCACTTTTGTGCTCTAATAGAGTGTCTATTAGCCTACTCTCTTGTTCCTCATCCAAGTGGGAAGAAATCACCACTGGATATGTCTCATCTCGACCTAAATAAACATATTTCAGCTCACTTGGTAATGGTTTTAGGTCGAGTGTTGGTGCCTTGATGTTGGATGGGAGGGCCTTGTTCTCGTTTACAGGCAAAGGCTCAAATAGGGCCCTCCCTCTTTTATTATCAAGCACTGGCATCATCTCTAGCATGGCATCCATCTCTTGTATTGTGTCATCATTTGTCTCATGAGAATGGACCACACATGCCTCCAAAGGGTCGGAAAATAGTGCTAAGGGGACTGTATCCTCCACGAATGATTCGATCATGTATAATTCGTGGACATCATCATCGACTTCCCGTGGTTGTTTGCATAAATCAAATATGTTAAGCTCAAGGGTCATATTTCCAAAGGACATTTGTACAAGTCCATTTCTACAATTGATAATGGCATTTGAGGTAGCTAGAAACGGTCGTCCAAGTATGATGGGAATTTGAGCACCGGTGCCAATCACGAGATGTGTGTCCAAGACAATAAAGTCTACTGGGTAGTAGAATTTATCAACTTAAACTAGAACATCCTCTATCATTCCTCTCGGTATACGGATGGATTTATCAGCAAGTTGGAGTGTGGTTTTGGTCGGTTTTAATTCACCTAACCCAAGTTGCTCGTAGACCGAGTATGGAATGAGATTCACACTTGCCCCCAAGTTGAGTAGGGCTTGTTTAATCCGGTAGTCTCCTATGATGCATGAGATGGTTGGACTACCCGGATCCTTGTATTTTTGGGGCACCTCTTGTTTGATGATGGCGCTCAAGTTCTCGGTCAAAAGTACTTTGTTGTGAACATTGTGTTTCCTTTTGACTGTACACAATTCTTTTAGAAATTTGGCATACGATGGTATTTGTTTTATTGCATCTAACAACGGGATGTTGATCTTCACCTGCTTGAAAACTTCTAAAATCTCCAGATTTTTATCTAAAGGTTTAGGTGAAATCAACCTTTGTGGAAATGGGGCAACTGGCTTGTATTGTCTTTCCGGTTCTTTCTCTTGTGGAATATTGTTTAGGCTATCATCCTCTTTGGGAATTTCTGGATCCTTAGGCTTTGGGGCCTTCACCGGATTAGATTTGTCAATTTCTTTCCCACTTCTAAAGTGGTGATAGCTTGGACATGTTCCGTATGGTGGGAGGATGAGCTTGTATCTTGTATCTCATACTGGGTCCTTGGGTTAGGAAGAGGTTGGGCAGGAAGTGTGCCCTTCTCTCTAACACTAAGGTGAGATTCAACTCTAGCCAGAGATGTTTTCAATTCATTGATGGCTTGAGTTGAATTTTGATTGAATTTCAATTGCTCTTGCATGAACCCATCTATTTTTAGAGAATTTGTCTTGTTATACTCAGCTTGGACTGATACGAATGCACCCAACATCTCCTCTAGTGATACTTTTGGAGTGTTGCTTGCATTTGCAGTGGGTCCATTCCTCCAACTGAAGTTGGGATGGTTCTTCCAATTAGGATTAAACGTGTTTGAGTTTGGAGCACGCTGTTGATAACTGTTTATGGCATTTGTTTGTTCTTGTAAGATGCCTTGAACTGCTGAAATTGTGGGGCAATCTTGTGTTGCATGTTGATTTTCAGCACAAATTCCACAAACAGTTTCAACATCAGTGGAGTTGATCGTTTCAGTTTTCCTTAATTCCATGGCTTCGACCTTTCTTGTGAGGCTAGCCAACCGTGCACTTATGCTATCTTCTTCTGATACGACATACATTCCCCCCTTTTCCTTTTGTTGGCCAGTCTTGGAATTAGTTGGTTTCGATGTGTCCCAAGCCTGTGCATTCTCAGCCAATTCTTCCAAATAATCCCATGCTTCATCAGCTTCCTTATTCATGAACTCCCCGTTACACATCATCTCTACAAATTGGCGCATGGGTGAAGTCAGTCCTTCATAGAAAAAGCTTATAACCCGCCAAATTTCATAGCCATGATGTGGGCATGCATTTAATAACTCCTTAAACCTCTCCCAACATTGGAAGAAGGTTTTCATCTTCCTTTTGGGTAAAGTTCATGATAAGGCGCTTCAACATGTTCGTTTTGTGAGTAGGGAAGAATTTTTTTATAAATTCTCTGTGCATATCAGTCCATGCACCAATTGATCTTGGCCTCAATGCATAAAGCCAACCCTTGGCTTTATCCTTAAGAGTGAAAGGGAAGAATTTGAGTCTTACTACATCTTCAGTAACATTTGCAAAGTGCATGGTGGTGATTACCTCATCAAACTCCTTAAGGTGTTGATAGGCACTTTCACTGTCTAAACCATGGAATTTAGGGAGAAGTTGAATCACTCCCGGTTTCAAATCCACATTCCCTGCATTTTGTGGAAAAACTATGCATGAGGGAGTGCTCGCTCTTGCGGGTTGTAAGAAATCACGTAAAGTCCTAGGTCGGGGAACATTCTCAACCACATTCTCCCCTGTTTCAGTTTGGTTTTGGCCCGGATTAGGTTGATTTGCAGCCATATTTTTAGACAAAATTGGAGAGTTTAGATGTCTCCTAGCACGTGGTTCTCTGTCAATTCCTTCTACTATCCCTCCTTCACTCATGAGTCGGTTATTGGAATCCCGAGCCCAATGTGGCATGCAATACCAAAAATAATAAGAAACAAAGAGAAAGAAGAAATCTTCCTCCCTTTCTTAACTTTTCTCTAAGACCGAAGCACAAGGTGTCTTGTAATGGCTAAGCCAGAAGCAAGGATAGAGACCGATTTCTCCTGGTCAATAGGGGTTCAGAGAACTCCCCACCCACTCTTTGAATCTTTTGAGAAAAAGTGCAGAAAAAGGAGAAAGAGGAGTAGAGATGAGAAAAGAAATCTCTGAGCACAAGGTGATCGAAGACGGCAGAGCCGACCAATAGGAATCCAGGTGGCAAAAAGGACGACCTTTCAGAGATCCAAAAGGAGTCTCCACCCACTCTACAAGAGATGAATAAGATAGGAATGAATAGGAGAAGGAGAAGAGTAAGGTTTAGAAAGATAGAACCTGATTCAGCACTTGAAATCCTTGTATCTTCTTCAGCTTCCTAGAAATCCCTGAAAAGAAAAATCAAATAAACAAACTAAGTTAGTCCTAAAATCCTAAAAATCCTAAATAGATACTAATTTCAGAAATTTGTGAAAAATCATCAAAATCCCCGGCAGCGGCGCCAAAAACTTGTTCGCTTCCCCAAGTGTAGGGTTGCGATGTAGTAATAAACTCGATAAGACCGAGGTCGATCCACAGGGACTTATGTAGGATTTCACAAACACATCCAAAAGCGTCTATTGAAAGCTAATAATCAGATTTTGAATAGAATTGATGTGAATAATACTTTTAAACTAATTTGAATGTAGACAATTATAAAAAGGCACTAGGGGTTCAAGGATCCACTTGTAGCAATCCTTGATGTTCAATCCGCTGTGGTTTCTCATTCTCTCAACTAGAATCGACATTAAGGTCTATCTAGTCGGATGATAGAGCTGTTAAACCAAACAATCTGTAATATGTAAGTGTAATGCATAGGATTCACTCAATGTAGGCTGAGCTGAGCATGCTCAATTGCATAGGTCATTCCCCTTTCCAAAAGGTCTAGTTCACAATCATAACCATCCTCAAGTCTTGTCACAAGACAAGGCTAGATCAGGATTTGAACTTGATTCAAATCTCATGCACAGTCCATACATATTACAGAAAATCAGAAAATTAGAACCTAGGTAAGAAGTCCCTTCATGAAGATCATAGTACTAGAGCGCACTCCGATTCCTCGGATCATACAGGTCTAGACTGATGCAAACCAGTTAAGAATTTAAGTAATTCTCCCAAACATCCATGAGTCATCATAAGACTAAGAATAACTACTTAAAACTTGTATAAACTTCAAACCATAGTTCATAATCATGAATTCCATACTTAAAACCAGCTAGCTACTGAATTGAGATATCTTGGATCCACTACAAGCTTCACCTCTTAGCCCTAGCTAAGAGGTTTAGCCGCTCATGATCCAAGGAAACATGAAACAACTAAAAAGTTCATAAAAATAGTAAAAAACAAACTCCAAGGAGTTGTGGAACTCCAAAATTCACTTCCTCCGCCTCCAAGCTTGCTTCTACCCTTCTTAGATACCCTAGGAACGATCCCTAGGTGTCCTTTTATAGTCTGGAGGCTCTGCAACTTCAGAAGAATCGAGAAACTGCGTAAGAGTTATGCAGTGCGCAGAGGAAATCGGGCTGAAGATAGAAATTTCTAATTTTTCATGTGGCCAACCGGTTTGGACCGGTCGGACTGGGCTGGCCGACCGGTCACGACCGGTCTGGCCCTCTTCTGGCAGTAGTCCAGCAACCATGCCCGACCGGTCAAGACCGGTCGGACGTCTTCAGCACTGCCCCAGCAGGTAAGGCCGACCGGTCAAGACCGGTCGGACGTCTTCAGCTTGGTTCCAGCAACCATGGCCGACCGGTCAAGACCGGTCGGACCATCTCATTCCTTCTTTTTCTTTCTTTTCTCTCCTTGTTCTTGTTTCTTTCTTTCTTCCCTTGCTTCTTTCTTCCTTCAGGCCCACCTTTGGGTCTTCATCCAAGGTCCTAAACAAGCTCTTTTCATCCTCAATTAGGCGGAGTCCACTCTTTATTTTTATCATTGCTCTCATGTTATTGCTAATTACATATCTTCTAACATTGAGGACAATGCAAGGTTTGGTTGGGGGGTGAGATTCCTAGATGAATCTAGTATTTTGTAACATCTCGAGCAATATTTGTAGAAAATTTCACTGTTTTCTGAAATTCAAAACTCTTTTGGAAAACCTTGTTCCTATGCACTTGGGATGTCATAAGTATGGAAGGATGAAAGACGAGTTGGTATGATTTTGAGACCTTTAAATTAGCTTAAATATAATATTTCTATATGAATTCCCCTATTTATATGATCGACAGAAAAATTGAACACTTTTGCACCTAGTACACGTTACACGATTCTCATGGTTTGAAGGGGTTATGTAGATTTATAGATGAGTTAGACTTAGATTTGAGGTTTTAAGGAACCAAGCCGGGGAACTTTGTCCATCCTTGTTCATGTGGAAATAAGAGAAAAGAATGAAAGATATGGATTTCTAAATATGCTATCTAATATTTAAAGAATATTATGGTTATTCATTGAATATTTGTTGATAAATTCTGAAAAGGGTTACCTATTAGCAACTAGGGGATGGTCTACCTGTAACCAAAGCTGGAAATGGGAAGTAGTGTGAAAGCCGTCAAAGGAATGGTAAGGCAAATTCTTGTCATAAGTATTTGGTTGAGCTGTACACCTTCAGATCTTTAGTTTCGCCAATTTATAAAGAAGGTAATCCTGAAAATTCATGAGATGAACATTCACTATGCATACTAAGTTAAACTTGTTTGGGTTCTTCTATTTATCAATCAATCAGTGGAAATTCTATATGAACACTTGTTATATTTTGGGAGTTTAAGGTTTTAACTTCTATCATCCGGTTTTTCTGAATTTTGCACTTATATGTCTTGAAGAATATAGAAGCATAGTTTTCAAAAGAGAGTTGGGTTTTAAAAAGTTAGATTTGTTTCACGCATGTTTTGTACGAGACTAGTAAAATGCTGGTTGGGGGTGTGTTGAGCTGAATTGTGCATATTCTAACCCCAATTCATCACACATTATGTATGGTTTGCATGTTTAAATGACTATTGTTCCTCCCTGAGTGTAGGGTTGTGATGAAGTAATAATCTCGATAAGACTGAGGTCAATCCACAGGGAAAGAGGAAAATAATTCAAAGTATTCTAATAACTAGAATCTATGAAGTTTAGTAAAATAGTTTTAAGAATTAACCATAAAACAGGAAAATCTGAGAACGAAAGGATAACTAGAGCATCAAGGATCCACTTATAGCTCTCATTGATGTATAATTTGTATAGGTTTCTCAATTACAAAACTAGAATTGAAATCAAATCCTATCTAGCCGGATTATAAAGCGGTTATATCAACAAAACAATCTGTCACATGTATTGTTTATCAATATGATTCTCTCAATTCATGTTAGGACTTGAGTACACTCAATTGCATAGGTCAATCTTAGTTCCAATAGATTAAGATCACAACTATGATAAACATCAAACCCTATCACTACATTTAACCAATATCATGGTTTGAACTTGATTCAAATCACATAAACAACTAATACATATTTTAGATTTTCTGAAAAGATAGAACTTTTATGTGAAGTTCTCACATGAAGATCCAAGTTCTAGAGCATCTTGAATCTGATTCCTCAGAGTGTACAGGTCTAGATCTTTGCAAAACAACTAAGTAGTTAAGCATAATTCTTCCAAACATCCATGAGTCATCATAAGATTAAGAAAAACTAATTTCAACTTCATTCAAACTTAAGCAAACCATTGTTCAACATTAAATCTAACTTGAAACCTTAAAAACGAATTAAAACCTCTAAGAAAACTACAAGCTTCACCTCTTAACTCTAGCCAGGAGGTTAACTAAAGAAAAACGTAATAATAAACTAGAACTAGAACTAGAAGAAGAAGAAAACTAGTTGTAGGTCTTGAATCCTTTGCTCCTCACGTTGCTAGATACCTGAGGAAGAGAGTGGAGGTGGCCTTTTATAAGAGAAATCCCGCATCGACTTGAAAAATTCGAGAATTCATGTAAGTATTTTGCACTTTCGCAGACAGTTCCAATTGATCAGACTTATCTCTGATGGATCGGAACACCCCCTTCCGATGGATCGAAATTCCTCCGATTGATCGAAAATCTGTCCAGAGACTTATGGAAAATTTATTTTTTCGATGGGACTCCGATATGACTCCACTGGATCAGAGTTAATTTCGATGGGACTATGATGGGACTCCGATTGATCGAAATTCTGTCTAGCAGGAACTTAAGGCTATTTTTTGAACTTTCTGCATTTTACTTTTATGGCCCTGCAGTTCTGCAATTTTCTTTTCTGGCTATTCCAGGTTTTTAACTTAATTTTTCCAAAGCATTTTCCTCACTTCTTTGGCTCATCAAAGCTTGATCTTCTAATTACTCCAAATCTTCCAAATTAGCATTAAATCCATTACCTCTATCTTTTTTACCTACAAATACAAAAGCAAGCATAAGTCCTTAACTTTTAACAACTTAAATTATACCATCATGCTATGAATTAGGATTAGAACATGTATAATTCGTGGCTCAACATCTATTCTAATGCATGTTTTGTATGTGTAGGAATGAGAGAGAAAATTAACTAATTCGATGCCTAATGAGTCACTTTATACACATTGAAGATCAAAAGATTAAGTGCCAAAAGGTGGAAGAAAGTTGCAAGGGAGAGAGAAGGAAAGAAGAAATAGTGCAGAAAATTGCACTACCAATCGGTCGTCCGATCGGTCAGAAATTCAAATCAGAAGCCTTTTACTGCCAACCTTGCTGGACCAAAAATAAAGAAAATTGACCGGTCGGCCACCAAAGATGACCGATCGTCTGATCGGTCGTATTTATAGGAGCTGGGGATGGTTTTTACAAAACCTCGCTGGACCAAATTCGAGGGTCGATGACTGGTAGCCGGACCAGTCGGCCAGAGGCCAAGACCGATCGCCCGATCGATCGACTGAGTAAAGAAGCTTGTTCTTCAAGCCTCGAATTTCTCTGTGTAAGTGCATAATTCTGGAAGCTTCCACACAATAGAGCATCAAACCTATAAAATGACACCTAAGGTTCATTATTAAGTCCTAGAAGAGATTGGAAGTCGTGGGAAGTAAAGGAGAGCATAGTAGAGCGTCCACAACTCCGTCGACTTTGGGTTTTTTTAGTTTTAATGCTTTTCTTTAGTTTTTCTTCTAATTCTAGTTGTAGTATGACAATGCTCGGCTAGAACCTCTTAGCTAAGTGTTCACTCCCCAAGTGTAGGGTTGCGAAGTAGTAATAATTCGGAAAGGTCGAGTATCGTTCCCACAGAGATTTATGAATGAGTATTCTCAGAATTTTTCTAAAATAACTAATAATTAAGATCCTATTAAGAAATAAAGCTGAAAAATAATGATTTGGGTTTAAACAGTGAACGTGTAAGGTAATATCAATCTAAAAAGGCACTAGAGCTCCAAGGATCCACTTTTGATAAGTTTCAATGCATCAACACAACTAGATCTCACATAACTCAATCGGAATCGAATTCATATCTCTATCCAATTGGAATATAGAGCGATTCAATCAACAATTATCTGAAATAGTTGCTCATTCATTGATTCGATTCCCACAACAATGCTCAGGCCTTGGGCACACTCAATTGTGTAGGCCAAGCCTCTTTCCAATCTAGTTGAGATTCACAACCATAGCTTTCATCAAATCCTGTCACTAGACTTGATTACGACTAATGATTAGAACTCTAATTAAATCAAAATCAATCAGCAAATAGCTATTTTAGATTATAACAAAAGATAAGAACTTTAGTTGAATGAGTTCCCACATGAAAATCAGGCCATTGTACACAAGGCAATCAAAGGGTCTACCATGCCCGGAGTCAATGATAGATCAATGAACTACACAAGCATAACCAATGCTCAGAAGATAAGCTACTAAGTTTAGAATCACTAAGAATCACATGAGCCCGGAGTCATCAAGAGATCAAAGAAAAACCAAACTAGTACTTGATTCAAACTCATATTGAACTAAATTCTTCAATTAAAACATAAAAAGGAAACCCAGGTTGCATCAATCCATTAAAAACAAATCAAAAGCTTCACCTCTTAGCCCTAGCTAAGAGGTTTTAGTTCATCTCTAACATCCTTAAACTAGAAGCCTCAAAAACATAAAAATAACTAAAACAGGAAGAAAAACTAGAAAAACTTAAAGTAGAATCCGTCTCCTAAGTTTCCTTGATGATCCCCACCCTGGTATGAAGAGGAGAAGTCCCTTTTATAGATTGGCGCGGAAGATTCCAGATTGCGCAAGGAATTGCGCAATTGCGCAGAGAATTTCTGCGCCCAAAATAGAAGGCTATCCGTTTTGCATGTCCGACCGGTCGCACAACCGGTCTGAGTGGCTTGGCTGACCGGTCACGACCGGTCAGACCTGTCTTTTGACAGTCCAGAGAGTGCAGCAGAGGGGGCGACCTGTTGGCCGACCGGTCTTGACCAGTCGGACTGTGTAGTTCCTCATCTAGCAGGTTCCAAGGGTGAACAATGGGGTGGCCGACCGGTCTTGACCGGTCTGGCTCTCTTGGCCGACTGGTCACGACCGGTCAGACCTCTTCCTTTCCAGATTTCTTTCTTCTTTTCTTCTTCTCTCTCCTCTCCTTGCTTTCTTCTTTCTTTGGCCCACCTTGGGTCTTCATCCAAGGCTCCTAAATTTCTCCTTTTGGTCTCCAATTACATGAAGTTTGCTCTCATTCCTACAATCACAAAATATGTATTGAATTAGTCCTTTAAACATGTAAACCGTGCATAATGAGTGATGAATTGGGGTTGGAATATGCACAATTAAGAGCTCAACACACCCCCCAACCAGCATTTTGCGAGTCCCGAGTAAAACATGCGTGAAACAAGTTTCATTCTCCACAACCCAACTCTCCTCTAGAAACTATTCATCTATACATCCCAAGACACACAAGCGTAAAAATCAGAAAAATTAGGTGATAGATGTTGAAACCTTAAACTCTCAAAACATAATAAGTGTTTATATGAAATTCCCACTAATTGATTGATGAATAGAAGAACTCGAACAAATTCAACCTAGTGTGCATAGTGAAAGTTCATCTCATGAGTTTTCGGGATTATCTTCTTCATAGATCAACTAAACTATAGATCTCAAGGTGTATAGAGCAACAACAAGCCTATGACAGGAATTTGCCTTACCGTCCTTCCGACGGCTTTCACACTACATCCCATTTCCAGCCTTGGTTACGGGTAGACCATCCCCTGGTTGGTAGTAGGTAGCCCTAATCGGAACTTTCCACTATTTTTCCATCATTCCCAATTTTCATTCTACCTTTCCTTTTTCTTTTACATTAGATAGGATTTTTAAAAATCCATATCTTTCGTTATTTTCCCATGGACAAGGATGGACAAAGTACCCCGGCTTGGTTTCTCAACACCTTAAATCAAAGTTTAGCTAATCCACGAATCACATAATCCTTTCAAATCATGAGAATCGTGTGTTGTGAACTAGGTGAAAAAGTGTTCAAATTTTCTATCAATCATAAAAATAGGGGAATTCACATATAAAACCATTATATGACAAGAAGTTCAAAGCTTGCAACATCCCTTACTTCGTATCTCCTCTTCTTATACTCATGCTATCTCGAATGCATAGAATCAAAGTTTTCTAAAAGAGTTTTGAATTTTAGAAAAATTGAAAAATTTCTACATCATTGCTCGAAATGTCACAAAAGCTAGTAGATTCATCTAAGGAATCTCTCACCCCCCAAACCAAACTTTACATTGTCCTCAATGTAAGAAAGTGTACAATGAATGCAACACATGAGAGCAATGACAAAACAAAAAGGGAGTGAGAAAGAGAGATATCACCTGAGGCATATATTTCATGGCAAGATTAGCTTTTGGAGATGGATTACTTCACCAATAAATCAACTGATCAAAGCAAATCCTAAAGGGAGATCATTCTAGGAAACTATTTAAAATCATCCTCCATCAGATTAGGAGGTTAATCCCAACAACTCATCCAAAAGCATAAAGTCAAGCAGAATCATTAGATGGATCAAAAGGTTTCGCAATAAAAATAACCAATATACTGCTTTACAATATACATGTGTGTGAGTGATCCCGATAAGCCACTGAAAATCCCAAAAAGGAATTTTAACGGGTTCCTTAATGTGTTCACCACATGTATACGAGGAGACAACATCATATTTGTCAGAAAACATATGTCTCCATTCAGATTTTTCTAGGCATTGATATTGCGAGTATGGATCATCCCAGGGTTGGTAGAGTTCGGTATGCATGATCCACAAAGGTGTGGAAATATGAATTGATTTCTCAGCACAACAAAGTATTGTTTCCACATCCTTCTCTCGGCTAACGTCATATGCCGAGACCGACTCTAAAAGTGTGCCTATATCCCTTATCATATCATCGTTCTTATCAAGGGAGTAAGTCACGTCTTTGTCCAAGTGACCGGAGTAGAAAGGTGAGAGGGACTCATCTTTCACAATAGAATTGATCATGTTTATTTCGTGGACCTCCTCATCTTCATCCTCTTGTTGGTTGTCAATATTGAAAGCATTTAACTCAATCGTCATATTGCCAAAAAACATTTGTATGACACCACTCCTACAATTGACGATAGCGTTTGATGTAGCTAAGAATGGGCGGCCAAATATGACAGGAATTTGAGGGCCAATATTAACCATGGGTCGTGTGTCCAAGACAATAAAGTCCACTGGGTAGTAAACCTTATCAACTTGGACAAGAACGTCCTCAATCACCCCTCTTGGAATACGAATCGATCGGTCAGCGAGTTGTAACGTGGTTTTGGTGGGTTTTAATTCACCTAAACCCAATTGTTCATAGACCGAAAAGGGAATTAAGTTCACACTTGCCCCTAGATCGAGTAAAGCATGTTTCACCCGGTAGTCTCCAATTACATATGATATTGTCGGACTACCGGGATCTTTGTATTTCTTGGGCATCCCGTGATTTATAATGGCACTTACATTCTCTGTAAAAAATGCCTTCTTTTGCACATGTATTTTTCTTTTCACCGTACAAAGGTCTTTTAAAAATTTAGCATATGACGGTATTTGTTTAATGGCATCTAACAATGGGATGTTGATTTTGACTTGCTTAAAAACCTCAAAAAATTCCTGATATTTATCTTGAGGTTTGGTTGAAATCAAGCGTTGGGGGAATGGAGCAACGGGCCTATATTCTTTCAGTGGCTCCTTTTCATTCATGGCGGTGCTAGGTCCATCGTCCTCTTTGAAAGATACCGGATCATTAGGTGTTGAAGCCTTCAACGGGTCAGATTTTTCAATAGTTTTACCACTTCTAAGAGTGGTGATGGCCTTAACATGTTCCATGTTTTGGTTACAGGAACTAGGCATGCTTATTTCACATTGTGATTTCGGATTTGTTAGGGGTTGGGCCGGAAGAATCCCTTCCCTTGCGTTTAAGCGAGCCTTGATTTCCTCCACCGAATTTTTAAGCTCAAGCATTATTGTATGGTTTGATTGATTTATTTGAGCTTGACCTTCCATGAATGCTTGCAATGTATCCTCTACAGGCATTTGAGGTGGGGCCATAGGAAATTGCATTGGGGGCCCCTTTTGAGGATTACTTTGGTTGGTTCCATTTGCCCAATTGAAGTCAGGGTTGTTTCTCCAACTAGAATTGTTCGTGTTTGGATTTGGAGTACTAAAAGGTCGTTGATAACTATTCAAATCATTCGATTGTTCATACAAAAGTTCTCGAAACACATAAATTGTTGGACAATCCGGCGTTTGATGCACATTGGAAGCACAAATACCACAAATAGTTTCAACAATCCCCCTTTGTTGGGTTGTATCCACTTTCCTTAATTCCATCTCCTCGACCTTTCTTGTGAGATTAGCCACTCTAGAACCTAGATCATCTTTCTCATTTAAAACGTAAATTTCTCCCTTTTCCTTGGCTTGGGGTTGTTTTGAACTTGTCGGCTTAGATGTATCCCATGATTGTGTGTTTTCAGCCAACATGTCAAAATAGTCCCAAGCTTTCTCTGTTTCCTTGTTCATGAACTCCCCATTGCACATCATCTCCACAAATTAGCGCATGGTTGATTTTAATCCATCATAGAAGAAACTAATCAACCTCCACCGTTCATAGCCATGATGTGGGCATGCGTTTAATAGCTCATTATACCTTTCCCAACATTGGAAAAAGGTTTCATCTTCTTTTTGGGCGAAGTTCATTATGGCCCTTCTTAGTGCATTGGTTCGATGAGTCGGGAAGAATTTTTTAAGAAACTCCCGAGTCATCTCAGCCCATGTCCCAATAGACCTTGGCCTTAAGGAATAAAGCCATGATTTGGCCTTCTCTTTCAAGGAGAAAGGGAATAATTTAAGTTTTATAGTATCCTTGGTTACATTGTCATAATTTATTGTGGCAATAACCTCTTCGAACTCCTTAATATGTAAATAAGCGCTTTCAGAGTCGAGTCCATGGAATCTGGAAAGAAGTTGGATCAACCCTGGTTTAAAATCAATATTTCCCACATTATGAGGGAAAATTATGCACGAGGGAGTACTCGTCCTAGCTGGTTGTAAATAGTCACGTAAAGTTCTAGGTTGAGGTACATCCCCCACTTCATTCTTATCCAATTTAGTAAGGTTTTGGGCTTGATTTTGATGTTGATTGGCCCCTTGATTCGGTTGATTTTCAGCCATCTCTCTAGTAATTTCAGGAAAATTTTGACATTTTCTAGCTCGAGGCTCTCTATCAATCCCTTCAACAATTACTCCGTCACGAAGGAGTCGGTTATTAGAATCCCGAGCCCAATGTGGCATGCAAAACCAAAAAGAATGATACAAAAAGGAAAAAGAATTCTTCCTTCCTTTCTTTACTCTTCTCTAAGACCGAAGCACAAGGTGTCTTGCAATGGCTAAGCTAAAAGTAAGGATAGAGACCGATTTTTCCTGGTCAATAGGGGTTCAGAGAACTCCCCACCCACTCTTTGAGTCTTTTGAGAAAAGTGCAGAAAAAGAAGAAAGAAGAATAAGATTGAGAAGAGAAATCTCTGAGCACAAGGTGATCCAAGACGGCAGTGCCGACCAATAGGAATCAAGGCGGCACAAGGCCAACCTATCAGAGATCCAAAAGGAGTCTCCACCCACTCTACAAGAGATGAATATGGTAGGAATGAGTAGGAGAAGAAGAAGAGTAAGGTTAGAACGATCAAAACCTGATTTGTGACTTAAGATGCCTACTTCTTCTTCAACTTCCTAAAAATTCCTGAATTAGACCTATGTTAGAATCCTGCAAAATCAAAACAAAGTAAGTTAGTATTTAGAAGAAAGCCTACCCTAGAAAGAAAAATAACACAATCTCAAATAAAAGTTATCTCAGAAAATTCTAAAAATACCGCATAGAAATCCCCGGAAGCGGCGCAAAAAAAAACTTGTTCACTCCCCAAGTGTAAGGTTGCGAAGTAGTAATAATTCGGAAAGATCGAGTATCGTTCCCACAGAGATTTATGAATGAGTGTTCTCAGAATTTTTCTAAAATAACTAATAATTAAGATCCTATTAAGAACTAAAGCTGGAAAATAATGATTTGGGTTTAAACAGTGAATGTGTAAGGTAATATCAATCTAAAAAGGCACTAGAGCGCCAAGGATCCACTTTTGATAAGTTTCAATGAATCAACACAACTAGATCTCACATAACTCAATTGGAATCGAATTCATATCTCTATCCTAATCGGAATATAGAGCGATTCAATCAACAATTATCTGAAACAGTTGCTCATTCATTGATTCGATTCCCACAACAATGCTCAGGCCTTGGGCACACTCAATTGTGTAGGCCAAGCCTCTTTCCAATCTAGTTGAGATTCACAACCATAGCTTTCATCAAATCCTGTCACTAGACTTGATTACGACTAATGATTAGAACTCTAATTAAATCAAAATCAATCAGCAAACAGCTATTTCAGATTATAACAAAAGATAAGAACTTTAGTTGAATGAGTTCCCACATGAAAATCAGGCCATTGTACACAAGGCAATCAAAGAGTCTACCATGCCCGGAGTCGATGATAGATCAATGAATTACACAAGCATAACCAATGCTCAGAAGATAAGCTACTAAGTTTAGAATCACTAAGAATCACATGAGCCCGGAGTCATCAAGAGATCAAAGAAAAACCAAACTAGTACTTGATTCAAACTCATATTGAACTAAATTCTTCAATTAAAACATAAAAAGGAAACCTAGGTTGCTTCAATCCATTAAAAACAAATCAAAAGCTTCACCTCTTAGCCCTAGCTAAGAGGTTTTAGTTCATCTCTAACATCCTTGAACTAGAAGCCTCAAAAATATAAAAACAACTAAAATAGGAAGAAAAATTAGAAAAACTTGAAGTAGAATCCGTCTCCTAAGCTTCCTTGATGATCCCCACGTCCTAGCATGCCCTGGTATGAAGAGGAGAAGTCCCTTTTATAGATTGGTGCGGAAGATTCCAGATTACACAAGGAATTACTTAATTGCGCAGAGAATTTCTGCGCCCAAAATAGAAGGCTATCCGTTTTGCATGTCCGACCGGTCGCACGACCGGTCTGAGTGGCTTGGCCGACCGGTCACGACCGGTCGGACCTGTCTTTTGACAGTCCAGAGAGTGCAGCATAGGGGGCGACCTATTGGCCGACCAGTCTTGACTGGTCGGACTTGTTTGGCCGACCGGTCACGACCGGTCGGACTGTGTAGTTCCTCATCCAGCAGGTTCCAAGGGTGAACAATGGGGTGGCCGACAGGTCTTGACCGGTCTGGCTCCCTTGGCCGACCGGTCACGATCGGTCAGACCTCTTCCTTTCCAGATTTTCTTTCTTCTTTTCTTCTTCTCTCTCCTCTCCTTGCTTTCTTCTTTCTTTGTCCCACCTTGGGTCTTCATCCAAGGCTCCTAAATTTCTCCTTTTAGTCTCCAATTAGATGAAGTCTGCTCTCATTCCTACAATCACAAAATATGTATTGAATTAGTCCTTTAAACATGTAAACCGTGCATAATGAGTGATGAATTGGGGTTAGAATATGCACAATTAAGAGCTCAACACTAAGGCTAAGAGGTGAAGCTTGTAGCCAATTTCATGTTTAATTCGTTTTAGTTCAAGTACCTTTACTTAAAGTTTGGATTTTTAATGTTCTAGTTTGAATAAAGTTGGTATTTTCGGATGTTTTATGAGAGTTTATGTACTTCGGAGATGAATTCCTTGTAATTCTTTGAGATTGCCATATTGGGATTGATTAGATTCGAATTGTAGTAACCCTAAAGCATGCCATAGTCTCTTGACATGGCTGTTACTTCGAAGGCTATAAGTTCGAAGTCTATAAGCTTGATTAGAACTAGAATCTAATTTCCAGATTTAAGTGGGATTGTATGTGATTGAATGCCTTATCTTCCAACTAGATGAGAGATCGAACTTCAAATATAGTTGTGTTTTATGCTTGGATGAATGGATTGACATGGGATTACTATAAGTGGATCCTTAAAGCCTTAGTTTTCTTTCTCATATTCTCAGATTTTCTTTTTAAGTTGCTGTTTTAGATCTAGTTCTCACGATTGAATTTTTAAACTATTTTAATTGAAGTTGCTGAAATAAATTAGGATTGTTTACCTAATTCCCTGTGGATCTACCTCGATCTTACCGAGTTATTACTACATCGCAAGCCTTGCACTTGAGGCTAGAGAATAATTGGGTCTACCATATTTTTGGACTTATGCTCTAAAATGATTTGGCAAAATAGTTAGTGGTGTTGATATAAAATATATGCATCAAGGTGGCATCATGGTAAGGGCCACATCTTGGGTGAGTCAACCCTACCTCATTCAAGATGGTGTAGCCTTTATGATGGAGTCCACTTTGATGTGTATTCTACCTCCACTCCACCCATCCATTTTACTAAGGGCATTAGCTCACAGATTAAGAAAGCATATCCAAATTTTAGGTGAACTGTTCTCGCACAGATTTGGACAACTAATATGGATGGTTGAGATTAGCCACACAACCCTTTACCCGTACATGAGAGCTTCTTTCGGTCATTAGACCTGTAAAAGAGAGATGAAGTAGGTAGGGGGGAGGTGCCACTGGGTGGCTAGGAACTCTCCGATGCCTAAGTCAGGTTCAGGACTAGTAGAATTAGGGTTTAAGGCTAAGGAGTTTCGTACCTTGAAGGTGGAGATCCCGATCCTATTTATAGGACCAGGGTGCGGTTCTAGAGAGTCGGATCTTGCTAGGATATGTCGGTAGAGTCTCAGTTTTAGTAAATATTCTCCCTCCTAGTCATGTCGGAGAGGTATTGCTAGGAATATCTTTAGGTGGTCGGGTATCTTGGACGCTTTTAGGTGGTCGGCCGATCTCATTTGGGGAGCTCAGTGTCAGAGATCTCCTAGTTGAGGTCCGTTTTGGACTGTGGACCCACCTTAGGCATGACGAGGTCCTTAGTGGTGTGCACCTCCTGGGCGGAGTGTTGTTGATAGGTCCTCGGTCCTCAACCTTAGCCGATAATTGGGCTATGCTCTTGCTCTGCTCTCCATAGTTTTCGAAGTCAATAAAGGTCATCGTCGTATCACCTTGGCTCGGGACGAGAAGAGGACTGATACTTGGGCCCTTCGGCCAATGGGCTTCTTCACATCTATAGGCTAGCTCAGAATATCCCCATAACAGTTGGCCCCTACTCCCAAGGACGAGCTTGCGAGGGCTTGTGAGTAAGTTAGTAGAATGAGTTGGTCTTGCAGTCACACGGGAATTTTGGAAGTTTGAATTCCTAGTTCGGTTCAGCCAGCTGTAAAATAAAATTTAGGGCATTAATGGCAAGATTCAAGGAATTATTAGGCAGGCATAATTTTTGAAGCGTCCCCATCATTAGTCATACGACTCGACTGCCATTTCAATTTTCGAGCGAATGAACATCTGGCACGTGGTGGTGGCTTGTCGGACGATTCGTTGTATCATTGCTTGACCTCTCTCGTCATGACACGTGGCGACGGTTCGACTTGATGAGGCATCATGCCTGGTACGAGCGAACCCATCGTGCCACACGGACGAGCTCAATAGCCAATACTTTGCACTCTGCGCAAGGCAATCCTGTGTTGACACGTGGCATTGTACGGTGGATGAGGTTGCACGGGAAGGGTCTATAAATACTCGTTCCTTCTTCTTCACTTCATTTTTGCATTCTGGGACGGCAAAACTCTGTTGGACTTTCAAGGCACCTTGGCCTTAGCCATTTTCGTTGCTGAGTCCTTTTAACCCATTTGAGCGTCTATGTCAGAATCTCTAATATGATACTTTTATCTTGTCAATCTCTGTTCTCTCTCTTTCTTTCCTCCTTTTTCTTCCCCTTTTTCGTTCTTTGCTCATCTCTCTATCCCTTATGTCTGGGAGAGTTCTGATGAGGGCATGACCTTAGATGAGAGAGTGGAAGTCGATTAGGGAGAACGAGCCGGGAGGCTGAGTCTTTCCCTTCAGGTCCAGCCTCTGAGCACATGGAGGAGGTCCCCGAGTCTGATGAAGGAAAGGACGAGGGTCTGAGCCCTTCAAATTTAGCTTATTCTGCGGACACGTTCGAGTCCAATTTGTCGTCATCTGACCTAGAGTACCTTAGGTTAGCATACGATATTTCTGGCTTGGTGGGTCTTTCCAGCTCGGTGGGTCTTCGGTTACCTCGAGCTGATGAAGTCCTGAGCCAACCTCTCGACGGGGACGTCGCACTCTGTTCTATCTTTTTTTAGTGTAGTCTTCATCTACGTCTCCATCTGGTGGTAAGAGAGTGACATTGCGTGGGTTAGTCTAACACGACACCTTATCATGCTATGCGCTTTGCGCTTTGGGGAAGCTTGGAAGAGCTACTAGAATAATGGCTAAGTCCTAGAGGGGGGTGAGTAGGACCCTTTGAAATTATTTTCGCCTACTTAACTAATTTAATAATTTAAACCAAGTAAGCAAGAACACTTCGGCTTTGTTGGGGCTCAAATTCGCACCCATCATAAAACAGTATTCAGCGGTCCATCTACGACGATTCGGACCAATTTCGAGATCTGAAATACCTGAAAAATGCCAGTGCAAGCTAATATACGCGATCGTGATCAAAACCCGTGAATGCTATTTTGGAGAGTAATCAGACATGCGGATGGCTGCCAAATGATCTGAAACACCCTAAAACCCTTAACCTGCAAGTCTCAAAATCGCGCAGTGCTCATCTTTACCTGCGCGGACCAAAACATGTTTTACCCCTATTCGGAGCTGACCGAAGGACCCAAAAGCCTACAGGTACCATTTCAGAGCGAAATTGGACATCCGTATTATCGCCAAATGATCCGGAATGCCTAAAAAACCTTAAGTAGCAAGTTTGAAGTCCTTGCGGTGCATATTTCCATGCGCGTGCTTCCCGGAACAATATTCCTATGCAAAGAGCCGATCAGGAGGGTCCAAATTGGGAAGGAACTCCAAAATTCACAGCAGATGATCATCGGTACCCCACCCTGTTCATTCAGGAGGTCATCGATCACGACTTAAAAATGTCTTGGCATTAGTGACTTCGATACCTGGAAGAATAGCTGTCCTCTGGAAGTCGCCCGTCGGAGCCCAAAACCTAAAATATTCTAAGTATGAGGAATGCATGCACACACTACATGGGAGAGATGTGCATGGCATGGGGGACATGCACTCACACCCATACCACATGTGCATGGGAGACATTCTCCCCCTCTTTTGATTTGAGAAAAATCATAAAAATAATAAAAAAATCGAAATGATGCTAAGTATGGCAACTTGCGCCCATCCCAGAGGGCACATGCGACCACACCAAGCACATGTGCCTCCACACTCCCCTACATGTGCATACCCCCTCTTTGCGACCACATGTGCCCATGCTCAATCTCACATATGGACCCGATCAGATACCCAATTAACATGCAATAAATTCCCCACTCACTTGCTGAATAGGGACGACATCATCAATCCAGAGCTCTAAAGAGGTAAAATTCCTCACCGGAATCCTCACCAGAAACCCTCGCCGGAAAGGATTTTCTTCGCCGGATGCCTTCGTCGGAAAGGGACTATTCCTACCGGAGTTGCAATGCAAGGAGGGAAGGGAGGAAATTCCCAAAATTCCCTAAGTCACATAGTGACATGCACCCATGGAATGGGGGGTAGGCGCATATGCCCTACCACATTCGCCCACCTCATTCTCTCTCTCATTTTTTTCCTCTCACATGCACCCAGGAGGAGAGAAAATCTCACTCCCTCTCCCACTTTTGTAACATGCGCCCAATGCCATTTGTTTTGATTTTGGTTTGAAGAAAACCCAAAACAACACTAAGTTGCAAGAGCAACATGTGCCCACTATCTGGATCTGGGCACATGTGCATGAGCACATGCGCCTAGGGGATCATTCTTCCCTCTCTTTTACATGGAAAGGACACATGCGCCTAGAGAGGGAGCACATGCGCCCACCTCTAGGGCCACATGCACCCACTTTGCACTTCAACTCCCACCTCATGCGCCCGGACGGTGATGGGGAGGTGGGACTGTCAGAGGTGTGGCCCGATTTGACGCACCTTCCGATTGTGTCGGCGCTCCTAGACACAAATCAATGTCCTCTATCCGTCCCCTGGACCGGATTCACCAATGGTCAAGTTAGGTGGACCAAATCGCAGATTTAATCAAAATCACCAACACTTAGTCAAAATTACAGACCTCGGAAACCCCTCTGGAAAAGTCGAAAACGGTCGAAATCGAGAGGAATCGGGCGGAATTTGACCGACCCCGAGAGGGAAACTTCTCTCCGCCATAACATGATACACCATAATCATGCATTACAATGAGGTTACCTGGTCTCAGGATCTTTGAGAACCCTAATTAAACAGTCAGTAGGCCCACTACTTAGTCATTTTTAACCTTGAAAAGCGCTCTACTGGCTCGAAAATCGACTAGCGTTAAGCAAATTGAAATGCGATCGCATTGTGACCTTCGTAGACATGATCTGTCCCTATTCAAAGATGATCATTGACGGTACCTATCGAATGCCCCGATCAGACCGCAAACAGGTCCACTACTTAGTCATTTTCAGCACTGGGAAGTGCCCTGATGGCCTGATAACCGACTAATGACAAATGAAATCAATTGCGATCTCAAAGACGCGAAGGCAAAAATATCGATGACACAAAGATATACACGAAGCAGATCAATCAAATCAAATGCATAATTTTTCTGATATACTGAATATCTAGCATAAATGCGATCCTCTCTCGAGCATGCATAAAGAATATTTACTTTGTACTGTACTCATTCACATCCATTGCATGAATTTATTTCACCCGGATCGAAATACGAAACTAAATCAAAGAGAACTATGGTTATCACCGAAAACCGTAATCAAAGAGTTCTAAAACATCTGAAATACTTCATCGTTAAGACCAGTTGATGTGCGTCCTGTCCAAAGCGGGATCCTTCAGTTGAGTGGCTAAGGTAATGAGTGCCTTCCAGTAAGTCACCCGTCTAGACACGAGACGGTCACTGGCACTGGTTGCACTAAGAAACCATGGGGTGTCCTCCAGTAAGTTACCCGTCCAGACACAAGACGGTCACTAGCACTGGTTGCACTAAGAAACCATGGGGTGTCTTCCAACAAGTCACCCTTCCAGACACGAGACGGTCACTAGCACTGGTTGCACTAAGAAACCATGGGGTGTCTTCCAACAAGTCACCCTTCCAGACACGAGACAGTCACTAGCACTGGTTGCACTAAGAAACCATGGCGTGTCCTCCAGCAAGTCACCCGTCCAGACATGAGACGGTCACTGGCACTGGTTGCACTAAGAAACATGGGGTGTTGTTGAGTCTCCAATTTATACATGATATAGCCCATTACATCACGTTATATGCATGGTTTGCACGTTTAAGCAACCCATCTAATGCATGTTTTGTGATTATAGGAATGAGAGTGGACTTCACCCAATTGGAGACCAAAAGGGGCCATTTAGAACCATTGGATGAAGGTTGAAGGAGGACCAAAGAAAGAAGAAAGCAAGAAGAGGAGAGAAAAGAAGAAAGGAAGAAAGAAAATATGAAGAGAAGAAGGTCCGACCTAGTCCGCCAAGGGAGCTAGACCTATCGGCCACCCCACTACCCCCTTTTCTAGACACTGGACAAAGGACCATATGGGTCCGACCGGTCAAGACCGGTCGGCCAACCCAGTCCGACCGACCGCGACCGGTCAGCCAACAGGTCGGCCTCCCCATCTGCACTCCCTGGACATACACAGATAGGTCCCACCAGTCAAGACCGGTTGGCCAGCCCTGTCCGACTAGCCTTGACCGGTCGGCCATGTGTTAAAACAGCCAGTTTCTAATTCGGGCACCGAAATCCTCTACGCATTGCGTAACCTTTCACAAATTCTAGATGTTTCCGACGCAACAGAGCTTCCCCACTATAAAAGGACACCTAGGGTCTCTTCCCAGGGCATCATAGAAGCTAAGGAACTTCGTGGGAGAGGAAGGAAGCCGTCGTGGAGCTTTTGTAAACCTCCAAACTCCGGGTTTTTATGTTTTCTAGTTTTATTTTATGAGTTCTAGTTGTAGTATGACAATGCTCGGCTAGAATCTCTCAGCTAAGGCTGAGAAGTGAAGCTTGTAGCCAATTTCATGTTTGATTCAGTTTAGTTCAAGTAGTTCTACTTCAAGTTCAAATTTTGATATTCTAGTTCTTATAAAATTGATAGTTTTAGACGTTTTATGAGAGTGCATGTGCTCCGGACATGGATTCCTTGCAATTCTCTGAGATTATCATGTGTTGCTTGATTAGATTCGAATTATGGTAACCCTTGAGCATGCCATTGTCCATAGGCATGGTTGTTACTCCGAAGGCTGTAATTTCGAATTCTATATGTGTTGAATGGGACTAGAACTTGGAAGTTCAACTTGAATGGGATTGAATGTGTTTAATGATTTATCTTCCAACTAGATGAGAGATAGGACTTCAAATCTAGTTGTGTATCATGCTTGGATTGATTGGATTGACATGGGATTACTACAGGTGGATCCTTGAAAGCCTTAGTACCTTTAATCACTGTTTTTCTTAAGTTACTATTTTAGCATAATTACCTTCAATTGAATCTCCAAATTGCTGAAATCCTAGTTGCTGGAATAAATTAGAACTTGTCCACTAATTCCCTGTGGATCGACCTCGGTCTTACCGAGATTTATTACTACATCCCTGCCTTGCACTTGAGGCGAGCGAACAAGTTTTTGGCGCCGTTGCCTGGGAATTTAGATAACGGTTCTAATTTGTTTTAGTAGCTATAGAGTAGAAGTAGTTATGATTTATTGTTTTCTTAGGATTAGTTTTTCTGAATTCTAGAACTAACAAAGTTTGTTTTATTTTATAGGAAGTTCTTCTAGTTCAAGCAAATCAGTACTATCCTTCCAACTTGAACTCTTTAGTTTTTGGTTTTTTATTTTTAGATTTTAGGATTTAGGATTAGTTTAGATTTTGAATTTTGTGGTTTATGTCCCGTTGGGAACAAGACCACAACAATCGTCTCCAATCCGAAGGTGGTTTAGTTGGACCACTATCCGTTTATAGACGAATCCAAAAATCTGTAGAACATTGTGATAATTTGGTGAGTATAGATCATACACCTTTAAGGAATCCCCCCCCCCCCCCCCCCCCCCCCCCCAACTACAAACGCAAATCAAGAGGGAGCAGGAGTGAATGAGGTACATAACGTTCCTCCAATGAGATCATTAGGAGACTACCTACAACTGGCCCGTGCAACTACACCCTCTTGCGTGGTTCTACCACCAACCGGGGTTAATATTGATATAAAGCCGGGTGTAATTCAGCTAATACCAAAGTCCCATGGGCTAGACTCTGACAACCCATATTTGCACTTAAAGGAATTTAAAGAAGTGGTGGCTACCTTGCAATACACTAATGTTTCGGAAGATACCAATAAACTTAAACTCTTTCCCTTTTCATTGAAAGAAAGGGCTAAGAATTGGCTTCACTCTCTTAGACCACACTCGATAGGGTCATGGAACGAGATAACCCGAGAATTCTTGAAAAAGTTCTTCCCGGCTCATAAAACTAACACCCTTCGACGAGCCATAATGAATTTTTCGGCTAAAGAGGGTGAATCTTTCTTCCAATGTTGGGAAAGGTTTAAGGACCTCCTACTTGCTTGCTCACATCATGGCTACTAAGAGTTGGCGAATTATAAACTTCTTCAACGATGGATTAAGTTCCAATATGCGCCAATTCGTAGAGATGATGTGCAATGGTGAGTTCATGAGTAAAAATCCAGATGAAGCTTGGAGTTATTTGGATATGTTGGCCGAGAATGCCCAATCTTGGGATACATCGGATAAATCCAATAACCCCAAGCCTACTCAAGAGAAAGAGAAAGGAGGGACATATATCCTCAAGGAGGAAGACGACGTAAATGCAAGGTTAGCCAACCTCATAAGGAAGATCGTGGCTATGGAACTTAGTAAGAGTGGAGTTCCAAGTCCAATGAAGCTATTGAGACCATATGTGGGATTTGTCTCACCAATTTACACGCTACGCAAGATTATCCTACAATTCCTTCATTTCAAGAGGTGTTACATGAACATGCAAATGCCACATATGGTTATCAACGGCCTTTCAATGGACTGGTGGGTAATACGTACAATTCTACTTGGAAGAACCACCCAAACTTCAGTTGGAAGAATGCTCCCACGGGCAATCCTACCAACTCTCAAGGAGGGCCACCCATGTAAAATATGGCCCCACCTCAATTCTCAATGGAGGATACTTTAAAAGCGTTTATACAAGGGACAAACGCAAATTAACCAAACGAATCAGCAAATGTTCCAAGAGCTTAAAGTCTCGGTTGATGAGATGAAGGGATGCTTGAATGCTAGGGAAGGGACCTTTCCGACCTAACCTCAGCCCAATCCAAAGCAAGCACATGAAGTAAGCATTCCTAATCCTTTCAACCAACATATAGAGCAAGCCAAATCCGTCACCACTCTTAGAAGTGGTAAACAAATTGACAAATCTATTCCGGTGAAGGCCGACAAGCCTAATGATCCGGTAAATTCGAAGGATGAGGACGGATCCAACTTAGCCCCATAAGAAACAGAATGCATTTACAAGCCCTTAGCACCATTTCCTTTGAGATTGGTTGCTCCAAAATCTCTCCCAAACTCCCATGATATTTTAGAGATTTTTAGACAAGTTAAGATCAACATTCCCTAGCTTGATGCCATCAAAGAAGTCCCCTCTTATGCCAACTTTCTAAAGGACCTATACACAACCAAACGTAAATATAATGTGCAACAAAAGGCCTTTTTGAATGAGTAAGTGAGTGCCATTCTCACTCAAAAGACCCCCCCAAAATTTAAAGATCCCGGTAGTCCCACAATCTCATGTATCATTGGAGACTACCGGATTGAGCGCGCATTGCTAGACTTAGGGGTAAGCGTAAATTTAATCCCATACTCGGTATACGAGCAATTGGGTCTTGGTGAATTAAAACCCACCAAAACCACGTTACAACTCGCTGATAGATCCATCTGTGTACCGAGAGGGATAGTTGAGGATGTGCTAGTCCAAGTTGATAAATTCTACTACCCGGTAGATTTCATCGTCTTGGACACACAACTGGTTATGGATGCTAGCACTCAAATACCGGTGATTCTAGGCCGCCCCTTTCTTGCTACATCAAATGCAATCATAAATTACCGGAATGGGGTAATACAAATGTCCTTTGGGAACATGACGTTGGAGGTGAATGTGTTCCACTTGGGCAAAAGGCATAAGGATGATGATGATGTCCACGAGGTTGATATGATTGATTCAATCGTGGAAGAGGAGTTCGCTTTAAGGTAGAATTTTGATCCTCTAGATGTTGTTAGCTTTGATCCCTTTGAGGATTAGGATGGCAATGATGGCCCCCATGAGGTACGCATGATAGAATCTGTTAGTGCACTTTTCCGTGGCATACTAGTGCACCTTGTTTGTCAATCACTTACGTCAGTGAGTCTAGTGTCAGTTGAGCCCAATGAAGACTGAAGACCGAAGACTCAAGACGGACCGGCTGCATCAAGGAAGAAGATTCAGGTAAAAGTGATGCCTTGGTGCTTTAACCTTGACCAAAACCCAACCCCTTTGTTTCCTTGATGACCTTGACCAAATTAGGAATCATTTTATCATCATAGATTGGCCCTAGGTGTCCCAATTGTTCATCCTAACCTTGGCCAAAATGGACAGGCTGAAGCATGACGAGTTCAGCAATATGAGGGGAGAACCAGGCTGGTCCGACCGGTCAAGACCGGTCGGCCAGCAGCCTTGCTGCATTTGCAAATAGACAGCCGATCGGTCAAGACCGGTCGGCCTTCTCACATCAGGGAGGTTAGCAGGCACTGCCGACCGGTCTTGACCGGTCGGCCTGGAGTTCTCATATGTCCAGCAAAGGGGTCCGACCGGTCTTGACCGGTCGGCCTAGATCATCAGGCTTGTCCAGCAAGGGGGTCCGACCGGTCTTGACCGGTCGGCCTGTGTAGTTGGCCTGTGTCATTGATATTCTCCAGCAAAGGGATCCGACCAGTCGGGACCGGTCGGGACAGGTCGGCTAAGAGCCGTTTTATGCCCGTTTTATGACCGTTGGAGCCCTCTTTTCTTACATATAGAGCTCCATTTTTTGGCATTGAAGAGGAATTTTTGAGGAGTGAAGCCACCATTGTAGGAGACCATTTGAGGCTCATTCCTTAACCTATGCAAGGCATCTTCCTTGTGCTTTAAACACAAGATTAGAGCATTCCAAGCTCATGAAGAAGATGACCTTCATCCCCTCTTGATCTCTAGAGTTTCGAAGCTTCTTGATTGGCAAATCCTTATTCAAAACTCTAAGATGAGATCGTTGTAAGTAAGAGACTCTAGGCAACCCTTTCCCATTAGTTGTAGAGTTCTCAAACCTATCCTCCTAGCACCTTGGGCATCTCAAAGGCATCGCATGCAAGGTGTTTGATCGAGTGTAGCTGAGGCATTGGCGACGCAACGGCGACACGATTGTGGGAGCAGGGGAAGCTGATTGAAGCACGGGAGAGCGGAGATCAAGCAACCCAATCCGGCGCTAAACAAGGGGCTCATCCGACAAGTAGGTTATCTTATTTGAGAGTCCATTTTAGAGTTTGTTTGTCGAACTCAACCTAGGGACGTTAGCCGTTCCTTGGCCCGTCAGCCGGGCCTAAACTAAGTCTCCAAGGGGGAGCCTCCGACACGGGACGTAAACGTGCGTTAGGTTGAGAGTTAGCCTATGTCTAAAACTCCGTGTAAAGGTTAAGAGGTGAACCTCATTTAAAACCTCCTATAGTGAATGCCGGTGTGCTCAAAGGGGTTGAGTACTTGAACCGCGAGTGGAGTAGACAAGTAGTCGAACCACTATACATCCTTGTGTTTGTGATTGTTCTTGAGCTCATTTATATCTTAGCATTATTAGTTTAATTGTCTAATTATGCATGCTTGATAGGAATGATTGCTAGGCACTTTCTAGGCTCTTCCACACACAAGATGTACCTTCACTAGTTGTGTAGACTTGAGCTCATTAATCCATTCTCATAAGTCTACACAAGTTGCTTAGGTTAGGATCTTGATTGTTGTATCATTTATTTACCTATGCATGCTTTAGACTAGGATTGCTTATTAATTATCCTTATGCTAGTCTTGTGATTGGACCCACTTAGGCTTGGAAGCCTGAAGTGTTCTTGCTTACTTAGCGTAATTTGTTGAATTGTGTAAGTAGGCGAAAAGAATTTCAAAAAGGTCCTAATCACCCCCTCTCTAGGTCCTTAGACATATCTCCGAGTATCTCTACAAGCGGTAAAACCGCAATTTCAATTGGTATCAGAGCGGGTTCCTCTTTAAGGGCGTAATTGCCTAGAGGTAAATCCTAAAGAGAAACTTGAAAATATGTCTAGAGAGGACTCTTCATCCGTCACTAAGCCTCCTTTCTTTGATGGGTCAAACTATCCATATTGAAAGGCCCGAATGCGCATCTTCTTAGAATCTATTGATTCGAATGTGAGGGACATGGTTGATATTGGATATGTACCCCCAATGGACATTATTTCTAAGGAAGGTGAACCGGATGTTCTCAGGCCAAAAGATAAGGCAATGTGGACTAATCATGATAAAGCTCAACGTATCCATAATGCCAAAGGCCTGAATGCCATTTTTTATTCAGTATCTAGAGAAGAATTTGGTCGGATCCAAAACTGCACAACCAGTAAACAAGCATGGGATATTCTTGAAGTTACCCATGAAGGTACAAATGTTGTTAAAAACTCTAAACTTCAGCGCCTCTCTACTCTATTTAAAAATATTACTATGGAGGAGGATGAAACTTTTACTGAATTTTATACCAAGCTGATCAAAATCACAAATGATATGTGGGGCGTAGGGGATCCTGTTCCGAAAATAGACTTTGTAGGAAAATTCTGAGATCTCTTCCGGAACGATTCTCTTCTAAAGTCACCACCATTGAAGAATGTAGGGATCTTAATACAATGAAAGTTGAAGAACTCATAGGTTCCCTACAAACCTTTGAGCTAGGCTTTAAGGCCCCCTCTAAAAAGAAAAACATCGCTTTTAAGTCCTCTCACAAACATAAGAAAATCAAGAGTGATTCGGAGGAAGATAGCGATGATGAGGATGATGAGGAAGAGAAATTGAATAAAAAATTCAAGAGATTCCTCAAATTTGATAGAGGGAATAGCCGTGAGAAGAAGGACAAGAAGGGTGATAAACGTAAAGGAAAATCATCCATATCTTCATCCGTCCGTTGTTACGGTTGCGGTCGTCGTGGCCATATTGCCCCGGAATGTCCGGAAGGGCCTAAACCGAAAGGTAAAAAGGTAATGGCTGTCACTTGGGATAATACGGAGGAGTCCGAATCTGGTGACTCCGCTTGTGATGAGGGCCAACATAAAGATCTTGCTCTCTCGGCCTCCACCACGACCCCTCTACCAGCTTATCTAAGAGGGGATCCTAACCTGCTATCCCTTCTAGGAGGAGAAGGAGTTCCCAACCCCTCACCTCATGCTACATTCTATGAGGGTGTTGAGGAATTTAGTTACCCTTTGGCTTATCAAACTAAACATGGTTAGTGAGGGTAGCTAGATATGCTTATATAGGAAAATCTGAGGATTTCAGCCTCATTTCTGTGTATATGGGCAAATCAGAGGATTCAAGCCTCATTCGCCCAGATTCGATAATTTAGCCTTGCTTTTATTTGATTCATTTGCCTACTAGATTATTATCATGCTTAGATTAGCTAATCATCTTGAATTTTATACTTCATTGCATGCTAATCTTTGCTTTGTATTGGTCTTGATATACCAATAGGGGAGGATGGTTGATTGGGCTATAAGCCCTTTGTGCTTTCATTGCAAATGTATATCCTTGACCAATGTTGTATGATTAACCTTACCTAGATAGCTATATTCTCCTGTTAATCATGTTTCTTAGCTTGCTCCTTGTATTTATGATTCATGCACCCTATACTCTCCGTGCTAGCATGTGCTTATAGTTATAATTGCGACATTCTAATCTCTCTTACCTTAACCGTATTGATATATCATTAAGGGGGAGAGAATAGTTTGTCAATTGCTAACAAAAAGGGGGAGAAAGATCAAATCCCACCAAAACTAGTTTGCTATGTTTTGTGATGCAGGGATTGACAGGTTGTGGGGGAGCAAACTGAAGAGGAGCTGCTTAGTTTGTCATGTCAAGAGTCCTATATTTAATTCTTTTTCATTGTAATATCTTGAACATGTAATTAGTTTTGGTAGGTTAAGTTTTTGTAAGTAATTGATAAAGGGGGAGATTGTTAGTGCACTTTTCTGTGGCATACTAGTGTACCTTGTTTGTCAATCACTTACGTCAGTGAGTCTAGTGTCGGTTGAGCCCAATGAAGACGAAGACTGAAGACTCAAGACGGACCGGCTACATCAAGGAAGAAGATTCGGGTAAAAGTGATGCCTTGGTGCCTTAACCTTGACCAAAACCCAACCCCTTTGTTTCCTTGATGACCTTGACCATATTAGGAATCATTTTGTCATCATAGATTGGCCCTAGGTGTCCCAATTGTTCATCCTAACCTTGGCCAAAATGGACAGGCTGAAGCATGACGAGTTCAGCAATATGAGGGGAGAACCAGGCTGGTCTGACCTGTCAAGACCGGTCGGCCAGCAGCCTTGCTGCATTTGCAAATGGACAGTCGACTGGTCAAGACCGGTCGGCCTTCTCACATCAGGGAGGTCAGCAGGCACTGCCGACCGGTCTTGACCGGTCGGCCTGGAGTTCTCATATGTCCAGCAAAGGGGTCCGACCGGTCTTGACCGGTCGGCCTGGATCATCAGGCTTGTCCAGCAAGGGGGTCCGACCGGTCTTGACCGGTCGGCCTGTGTAGTTGGCCTGTATCGTTGATATTCTCTAGCAAAGGGATCCGACCGGTCGGGACCGGTCGGGACAGGTCGGCTAAGAGCCATTTTATGCCTATTTTATGACCGTTGGAGCCCTCTTTTCTTACATATAGAGCTCCGTTTTTGGACATTGAAGAGGGATTTTTGAGGAGTGAAGCCACCATTGTAGGAGACCATTTGAGGCTCATTCCTTGACCTATGCAAGGCATCTTCCTTATGCTTTAAACACAAGATTAGAGCATTCCAAGCTCATGAAGAAGATGACCTTCATCCCCTCTTGATCTCTAGAGTTTGGAAGCTTCTTGATTGGCAAATCCTTATCCAAAACTCTAAGATGAGATCGTTGTAGGTAAGTGACTCTAGGCAACCCTTTCCCATTAGTTGTAGAGTTCTCAAACCTATCCTCCTAGCACCTTGGGCATCTCAAAGGCATCGCATGCAAGGTGTTTGATCAAGTGTGGCTGAGGCATTGGCGACGCAACGGAGACACGATCGTGGGAGCAGGGGAAGCTGATTGAAGCACGGGAGAGCGGAGATCAAGCAACCCAATCCGGTGCTAAACAAGGGGCTCATCTGACAAGTAGGTTGTCTTATTTGAGAGTCCATTTTAGAGTTTGTTTGTCAAACTCAACCTAGGGACGTTAGCCGTTCCTTGGCCCGTCAGCCGGGCCTAAACTAAGTCTCCAAGGGGAGCCTCCGACACGGGAGTAAACGTGCGTTAGGTTGAGAGTTAGCCTATGTCTAAAACTCCGTGTAAAGGTTGAGAGGTGAACCTCATTTAAAACCTCCGATAGTGAATGCCGGTGTGCTGAAAGGGGTTGAGTACTTGAACCGGGAGTGGAGTAGACAAGTAGTCGAACCACCATACATCCTTGTGTTTGTGATTGTTCTTGAGCTCATTTTTATCTTAGCATTGTTAGTTTAATTGTCTAATTATGCATGCTTGATAGAAATGATTGCTAGGCACTTTCTAGGCTCTTCCACACACAAGATGTACCTTCACTAGTTGTGTAGACTTGAGCTCATTGATCCATTCTCATAAGTCTACACAAGTTGCTTAGGTTAGGATCTTGATTGTTGTATCATTTATTTACCTATGCATGCTTTAGACTAGGATTGCTTATTGATTATCCTTATGCTAGTCTTGTGATTGGACCCACTTAGGCTTGGAAGCTGAAGTGTTCTTGCTTACTTAGCGTAATCTGTTGAATTGTGTAAGTAGGCGAAAAGAATTTCAAAAAGGTCCTAATCACCCCCTCTCTAGGTCCTTAGACATATCTCCGAGTATCTCTACAAGCAGTAAAACCGCATTTTCAGAATCAATGGAAGATGGGGAGTTTTTCCAACATAATCTACCTGAAAGCTTGGGGACATGTTTGACACATTCGAAAGCTGAATTTAACTTTATTTTTAATAAGACTTTGGATGTGTCAATTTCTGAAAACTTATTTGACAAGTCACCAATTTCTAATTTACACAAATTTGTTATGTAGGATTTGAAAGAATTGGTGCTTGACTTGCCTACAGAGAGGCCAATTTCTGACAGTGTAAAGGTTGAGGACCTACTCCAACCTACACAAAATTCTGAGAAGGAGGAAGATGTAAAGGGTCCAAATCTGGAAACTTCCTCTCCTGAGGTCTCTTACACACTCGAGGAGTGTTTAGCGTATTTTAAAGATTGAGATGATCCCATGATTCAGGACATAGTAAATGCTTTGAAAGAGAGACCTCATGTGACTAAAAAGCTTCCTTCCACAGAGTGCCAAATTGAAGAATCAACTGTGGAAGCACAAGTGACAAATGATTATGTGGAGACCATCCCAATGTTTGAGGATGAAGCGATTGAAGTTTCCACATCTCTTTGGTTTGTTGAAACCGAAGACCACTTCTGGGATGACCCATACTTGAATGATTTTTTCCCAGATAAGAAGGAAAGGAGACGCATATTCAATGATTTCCAACCAACGCAACTCTCCTTCCCTAGTACATGTGACAATTTTCTTGAGGAACCCGCTAAATTTTTTTAGCAGGATTTTCAATGGGCTAGAATGGGTGATGTCACCGATATACATTTTAAAGCAGGATGGTGGATAATTCTTCTGAATAATTTGTTACATCACTTGATGATCTTGCTCAACTTTGTCCTTTTGGATGTTATACTGATAATCGATCTCCTAGTCTGATGGAGATCCTCTTTCTAAAGGACGAGGTAGGTATCTTTATTGCTTTCTGTAGATTAGGTTTAGTTTATATTGTTTTAGTTTTACTGTTTTAATAGGATTTAGTTGTCGTAGTTGCAGACTTCCATGATCGACTCTCTCAGGTACTATTGTTCTCACTCCCTTTTATGTTTCACCATTGCTCTCATGTTCATGCTCATTGCATATCTTTTTACATTGAGGACAATGCAAGATTTGGTTGGGGGGTGAGATGATTCCTCATCTAGCAGTTTGCAACATTTCGAGCATTATATGTGCAAATTTTTTTGAATTTTCTAAAATTTCAAAACTCTTTTAGAAAACCTTATTTCTATGTATCTGAGATGATACGAGTGTAAGAAAAGGAGATACGAAGTGAGTGATGTTGCAAGTCTTGAATTTCTCTTAATATAACTGTTTTATATGTGAATTCCCCAATTTATGTGATTGATAGAAAATTTGAACACTCTTACACCTAGTTCACATTACACGATTTTCATGGGTTGAAAGGATTATGTGATTTGTGGATTAGCTAGACTTAGATTTTAGGTATTGAGAAACCAAGCCGGGGTACTTTGTCCATCCTTGTCCATGGGAAAATAACGAAAGATATGGATTTCTAAGAATCCTATCTAATTTAAAAGAAAAAGGAAAAGGAAGGATGAAATTGGGAATGGTGGAAAATTCCGAAAAGGGCTACCAATTACCAACCGGGGGATGGTCTACCCGTAACCAAAGTCGGAAATGGGACGTAGTGTGAAAGCCGTCGGAAGGACGGTAAGGCAAATTCCTATCATTGGCTTGTTGTTGCTCTGTACACCTTGAGATCCATAGTTCAGTTGATCTATGAAGAAGATAATCCCAGAAACTCATGAGATGAACTTTCACTATGCACACTAGGTTGAATTTTGTTCGAGTTCTTCTATTCATCAATCAATCAGCGTAAATTTCATATAAATACTTATTATGTTTTGAGATTTTGAGGTTTCAACTTCTATCACCTAATTTTTCCAAATTTTGTACTTGTATAGAAATATGGTTTCTGAAGGAGAGTTGGGTTTTGGAGGTTTGAACTTATTTCACGCATGTTTTGCTCAGGACTAGCAAAAAGCTGGTTGGGGGGTGTGTTGAGCCTCCAATTTATACATGATATAGCCCATTACATCACGTTATATGCATGGTTTGCACGTTTAAACAGCCAATTTAATGCATGTTTTGTGATTATAGGAATGAGAGTGGACTTCACCCAATTGGAGACTAAAAGGGGCCATTTAGAATTATTGGATGAAGGTTAAAGGAGGACCTAAGAAAGAAGAAAGCAAGGAGAGGAGAGAAAAAGAAGAAAGGAGGAAAGAAAATATGAAGAGAAGAAGGTCCGACCGGTCGTGACCGGTCCGGCCACCCCACTGCCCCGTTTTCTGGACGCTGGACAAAGGACCATATGGGTCCTACCGGTCAAGACTGGTCGGCCAACCCAGTCCGACCGACCATGATCGGTTGGCCAACAGGTTAAGCCTCCCCATCTGCACTCCCTGGACATGCACAGACTGAAATTGCGGTTTTACCGCCTATAGAGATACTTAGAGATATGCCTAATGTCCTAGAGGGGGGGTGAATAGGACTTTTTAAATTCCAATTACAATTAAAAACTAACCAAGTCAATCTTATCAAATAAGATAATCACAATAGCATTCAAGACATTTATATGAGCAGTTTGTAAGCAAGGACTATCACAGGCATTTCATCAAACAGTTAGCATTCATGATTGACTGAACCATTCAACACATAGCATTCATTCAATCTCACAATGCTCAGTAATTTATAGTGGTTCGTTTTCCCTACTCCACTCCCGGTTCACGATCTCAACCTATGAGACCACCAGATTTCACTATAGTCTTGGTTTTAAATCAGGTTAACCATCAACCTTAACATCCTTTGATCTAGGACCACGTTTACCATCCGCCGATGGCCCAATCCAGGGACTTGACGAGTTTGGATCTCAAACTCTCACCAATCCTAATCCAAGGATGGTCACGTACCCTCCCGCCGGAGTTTCCCAATCCAGGGAATAGTGAATGAATAGATGGACTCTAAAAAACTAGACATACCTAGACGATTGAGCCCCGATTCGATGCCTTTGATGAGTAGCTTCAGCTCCACGTGCTTCAGCTTCTCTTTGAGCTCCCAAGATCAGCTACCGATGCAAATGATGAGGATATGTTGATGCCAGGTAGTTGGGAGAGAGTTGGTCTAGTTCCTCTTGCCTATTCAATGCATTAGTAATGAGGGAACTACCAAACTCCAAGCATTCAATGGCTATAAATGACCTCTTAAAGATATTCTGAAGGTAGGTCAGCCATGAATGAAGGTCTTGAGTTCATACTTCAAACCGAGCTTTGAATACTCAATGAAAAGCCATTAATGGCTAGGTTTGAATGATGAACTCAAGGGGAACAAGAGCAAAGAGGGTAGGAGGATGTGAGTAAAGGCTCTCTCTCTTAGCTCTTGAAGGGTGTTGAATGCATGACATAAAAGACCTCAAGTCCTGGCTTTATAGAGCCCCAAATGATATCTCCAACGGATAAAAAATGGTCACAGCTGACCTGTTAGAGAAAGGTCTGAACCGGTCGGACAGACCGGTCGTCGTTTGAAAAACAAGGCCTCATTTGGGACTGGCCGACCGGTCAAGATCGGTCGGACCCCCTTGCTGGAGAAGATCATAGTAAAGGCCGACCGGTCAAGACCGGTCAGACCCCCTTGCTGGAATAATAAACCTATGAAGGCCGACCGGTCTTGACCGGTCGGAGCCCCTTGCTGGACAGAGTTAGCTTGTGAGGGCCGACCGGTCTTGACCGGTCGGCTTCCTTACTAAGTAGTGCGGCAAGGCCGCTGGAGTGATTGTGTTTAGCTTGGCCGACCGGTCTAGACCAGTCGGCTGTCCGTTTGAAGCCCTTCCAGCAAGGTATTTTGTTAGCCTTGAATGCCTGGCCGATCGGTCAAGACCGGTCGGCTGTCCATCCGCTATCTTCACAGCAAGTTAGTTGATGAGTTGAGAAGCCTGGCCGCTTTCTAGATGAACTTGTCATAGCGAGCTTGCAGGACCAAGATTCTCAACATAGCAACGGATCATTTCAAGTGATGAGGTGCAAAAGGGTCCAATGTATGGACATATCTTCAATATGCTTCGCACCAGCCATGGTTCACAAGTCTGATCAACTTGTGTAAGGGTCGAGAGGAATGGGGATAAGATATGTGAGTCTTTACGCCATTCTTTGATGTTTTGGGTTTCCTATGGTCGATCTATATGCAACTTACCTGGGATCTTGTTTCAACATGAGCTTGAGCAATGGATGAAGCGAAATCTTCCGGTCTTGATTCTTCAATTCTTTGACCGGGGCTCACACGACAAGACGCGACCAACCAACACGCCAATTGACAACAAAAGATGTACTAACAATCTCCCCCTTTGTCAATTGCGTGACAAAACATCTAACCTAGACAAATCATGACTCCTTATCATGATTGACCCTTAAACAGAAAGTAATATACACCCATTTACATGTCAATACAGATATACAACATAATCTTTACAAAAGGACACGTACAGACTCGATTTTCTTCAAAATCTCCCCCTCAATGCTTGCACCTACAAAGTCCTGCAAAAAGATATAATCGGACCTTCTAGGTGGGATGATTCTCCCCCTTTTTGTTAGTAATTGACAAGGGTTAGCCAGCAAAAAGATATGCCTAATAAAGCTGCAAGGCTAGCACCGAAAATATGTCAATCACATAAGATAAGGAAGAGATATACAAGTTTAAGTCCTGAGGAGATTTAAAGAACAACACATGCCAGATATACAAGTAAACATGAAAGCACAGAGGGCTTATAGCCCAATCAACCAACCACCCCTCCAGATGTATATCTAGACTCAAAAGAAAACATAAAGCATGAGCTAATATGGGCAAATACGCCAAACCATCCAACCTCCCAAGGATATTCAATAAAAGAACAAGAAGCTCATATAAAAAGATATAACTGTAGCATCCACATACATGCCAAAATGGGCAAGCAGCCCAATGTAAAGATGTATCAATCCAAAATATACAGACAACCATAGAATGATATAGCATGAAATCCAGACAATGTCATTGGTCATTCAAAAAGTAACTATGACCAAGACATAAGACTAATAATCCGTGCCATCGCCCAGATCAGGGGGTGGAACGTCCCCACGAGCCGCACGCTCCCATCGCTCTATCCGCCTCTCTATCTGCGCCTGACGAGTGATTAGGGCCTCCTGCTATACCAATATGGTGGCCTGTCCCTGCAAGATCTGGTCCCCGGTCTGCTCAAGCCTATCAAGCCGTTGAAATATATCTGCGCGAAGCTGGTGAAGCTCCGCAATGTAGGAAGGGGGATTCACGGAAGGAGAGTGCCGACGAGAAAAAGCTCGAGGCGGCGTGCTGGATCGTCCTGGAGCGTCGCGAGGATCGAGGGATGGATCTGATGACGTAGCTGAAGTATGTGAAGGGCCAGTAGAGATAGGTGGTGCCTCAAGCTGGGACGGCTCTGCCTGCTCCTGCTGCTGCTCCTGCAGACGACGCTGGATAACGTCTCTGGTAAGCTCCATACGAGCAATGATGGTACGGTTGATAATGACCGGTTTGTGAATTTTATCGATACCAACAATGCCAATATGCTCAGCCATTTTGCATATGAGATGCCCAAATGGCAGACTAGTGGAGTTCCCGTCGTCGCGCAGGATGACCTGGTGGATGATATTCATGATCCGAGTGGGGAGGCAGAGCGGGTGACCTTTACCTACCCGATACAGCAACCGAAACATAGTTTCGGTGACATCCTGCTTTGTTGCTCATCCGCGGGTAGACATTACGGAAAAAGAGATTATGCAAAAGGCAGAAATCCCACGTCATTGAGGATGCTCGAAGTGCACCTCCCACCCATTTGGGTGTCCCCTCACCACAGAGGAATTGAGCGATAACTAGGTTGGGTTTGGGACCCAAGGATGAAAAATCGAAAGAAGGCTCCTCAACCCTTGGAACGCCAACAAAATCTGATATGGACTTCAAAGTAAACAGGCAATCCCGATCACCAACCTCGACATTGAAGGAGGGCGGAGAAGACGTGACATGAACACAGGATGCATAGAATTTCCTAACAACATCAAATTGGACCGGGCCCCCCATGTGGAGTATGGGGCCCCAATTGATGGCATCCAACATGGAACGCAAGTTGTAGTCAGACAAGTCACCCAAATTGACGGATTTTTCACAGACGACCTCCTTATCCTTGAAATCATCCCAATGGGTGGAATGGGATGAGACTTTTGTCCCCAAAGATTTAGATTTAACAGGAGGAACTGAAGAGGAGGCAGCCCCTTTCCCTTTGGAAGCTGCTTTCTTGGACTTTAAAGGGCGAGGAGGAGGCTTAGATTTTGCCTTGGGACGATCGCTCCTCCTCAAAGGGAGCTCATCCTCGCTCTCTTGGGATGACATGGAAGCACCAAGAAGATCTCTAGAACACTCCAAGAGATGAAGGAAAGGGATGAACCAAAGAAGATAGAGAGTGAAGAGAAAGAATCCCTTACCAAAAGAGTGAAAGAGAAGTGGCGTGAAGAAGAGGAGGTTAGAACCTTGAATCTTGCAACGAATCAACGAGAGATCAGCTTGGAGAGCAAGAGGGGGAGCTGGAGTAGCAAGAGGAGGTGAAAAGAATGGAAGGAACTGACCTAAAATGAGCTCCAACTTGTTTAAATACCCCCCCCCCCCCCCCCAATCCGGTCGGCTCACGCGCGGGCAGCTGATTTTGGAGATGCACGACCGGTCGTGACCGGTCGTGGGACGCAAACTGGACGACAAGTAACGGATTCTTCACAGGCCGACCGGTCTTGACCGGTCGGCTGGCATTACTGAGTGGGCCCAGGCAAATTGGACTGAAGGCCGACCGGTCCTGACCGGTCGGCTGGCAAGTTTTGAGCAGAAGCGATTAGTCCAGAAGGATTTTACTGAGGGCCGACCGGTCCTGACCGGTCGACTTGCAAGATTTTCCTGCTGCAGAGGATTTCTGCACTTTGACTGGAGAAGAAAGTCTATCCTTTGGATAGACCATTCTCTTTTAAACACAGGTACCCTTACCAAGGATACAACACCCATGGTCATGGTGTACCAAGGTACACCTTAACACAAAATGAGGGACCCTTAAGGTCCAGATTTATCAATAAAGGGCAAGAATATGGGCCTATGATCCCGGATATACGAGGAAAGCAATGAAAAGAGGCAAAGATCCTCAGATATACCTATAAAGATCAGAAAGAGAGGCTTAATCCTCAGATTTTTCCTACAAAACATACACTTGTTAGATAGACTAGACACATCCAACACCGATGGACTTCTGGAGGTTCGCAAAGCGAACCGAGTCCAAAGGTTTTGTTAGGATGTCAGCTAGCTGATTCTCGGTAGGCACATGTTCGAGAGATATTATTTGATCTTCAACCAATTCTCGAATAAAATGGTGCCTAATGTCTATGTGCTTAGTGCGCGAGTGCTGAACTGGATTTTTCGATATATTTATGGCACTCGTATTGTCGCAAAATAGAGTCATTGTGCCTTGCTTGATCCCATAATCGGTCAAGGTTTGTTTCATCCATAATAATGGCCACAACAGCTACCAGCAGCAATGTATTCTTCTTCGGCTGTGGATAAAGAGATAGAATTTTATTTCTTACTGTGCCATGCCACAAGGCAATTTCCAACATAAAAACACCCACCGCTGGTTGATTTACGATCATCCATGTTACCAGCCTAGTCGGCATCTGAATACCCTGCAATATCTGTAGAGGAATCAAAGGGGTACCAAAGACCATATTCGGTGGTGCATCCAACAAACCGGATAATCTGCTTAACAGCGGTAAGATGAGATTCTTTGGGATCAGCCTGAAATCGAGCACAAGCACCTACACTAAAAGTAATATCTGGTCTACTAGCAGTGAGATAAAGGAGACTACCAATCATGCTTCTATAAAGATGTTGATCTAAACTTTTCCTTGCAAGGTCTTTTAATAATTTAACAGTGGTGCTCATAAGTGTAGTGTAGGAACGACCAGAATCTAAGCCAAATCTCTTAACAAGGTCTTTAGCATATTTGGCTTGAGTAATGAATATACCTGATGCAAGTTGTTTTACTTAAAGCCCTAGAAACATGTTCAGTTCTCCTACCATACTCATCTCAAATTCAGATGTCATTAATTCAGCAAAGGAGATGGACATTTTCTCACAAGTGGATCCAAAAACAATGTCATCCACATAAATCTGGACAATCAACACAGAATTCTCGGCTTCTCTAATAAATAGAGTCTTGTCCACGCTCCCCCTAACAAAATCATGGTCAATAAGAAAATGAGTTAAGCGTTCATACCATGCACGGGGTGCTTGTTTGAGTCCGTAAAGCGCCTTTTTCAACCGGTACACTTTGTGAGGATACTTAGGATCAATGAATCCTTTTGGTTGTTCAACATACACTTCCTCATCAAGAATACCATTCAAGAAGGCGCTCTTTACATCCATTTGAAATAGTTTGAACTTTAACGCACAAGCAACAGCCATAAGAATTCTAATAGACTCGAGTCTGGCTACAGGGGCAAATGTTTCATCAAAATCAATGCCTTCAATTTGTGAATAACCCTGAGCCACTAACCGAGCCTTATGTCAGTATCACATTCCCAGATTCATCGGATTTATTCTTGAAAATCCATTTGGTTCCAATAACATTTTTCCTTTCCGGCCTGTTGACCAGATACCATACTTCATTTCTAATGAATTGTTGAAGCTCTTCCTGCATTGCAAGGATCCAGAATTCATCATTTAGAGCTTCATCAGCATTTTTTGGTTCTATTTCTGATGTGAAACACAAGTGACTGTTGACTGCCTCCAACTGTCTCCTGGTTTTGACACCAATGCTAGGATCCCCAATGATTTGATTGAGGGGGTGATCCTTGACGATTTGTACATCACCAGGAGCAGTAGGGGCATTTGGAGATGAGGGTGGTTTATCAGATTTACCTATCTCGCATATGCCCTCATCTTCTTCTTCATCACCTGGAGACACAGGTTTATCGAAGCTATCATCCACAGTCACATTGATTGACTCTTGGACTGATGAGGTTCGAAGGTTGTAAACACGAAAAGCTCTACTATTTAATGAGTATCCAAAGAAGATACCCTCATCACTTTTGGATTCAAATTTTTCCAAATTTTCTCGGTTTCTCAGAATATAGCATGTACTACCAAAGACCTTAAAGTATTTAACATTCGGTGTTTTTCCACACCATAGTTCATAAGCTGTTTTGTTTAGACCTACCCTTAAATAAACTCGATTAATAATATACAGGCAGTGTTAACAGCTTCGGCCCACAGATTTTGAGCAAGTTTTTTATTATTAAGCATAGCTGTAGCCATATCCAACAACACTCTGTTTTTCCTTTCAGCAACCCTATTTTATTGAGGTGTTTTGGGTGCTGAGGACTCATGACGAATGCCCAATTCATCGCATAATGCCTTGAAGCGATGATCTTCAAATTCACCACCGTGATCACTCTGATTCTTGCTACCATGTATCCTTTCTCATTTTGAAGTCGCTTCACTAGTTTTTTGAATTCCTCAAAAGTGTCAGATTTTTCTCTTAGGAAGGCGACCCATGTGAATCTGGAGTAATCATCAACGACTACAAAGAAGTATCGTTTTCCACCTTGGCTAAGTACCCTGGTAGGACCAACTAGGTCCATGTGTAGCATTTCAAATGGTTTTGATGTGACCAGGATAGAGGTTCTCTTGTGTGCAACCTTGATTTGTTTACCTTTTTGGCATGCGGCGCACACAGTATTTGGTCTTTTACCCATCTTGGGTAGACCTCTCACTAAATTTTTCTGACTCAGTTTAAACAGATTTCTATAATGTACATGACCGAGTCGATGGTGCCATAATTCTGTTTCATCCTGAACGGCCACGTGACACATGGTGGAGCTTGAGTTGTTGTGATTTTCAATGACATAGCAGTTGTCTCCTGTGCGTAGACCTTTCATGACTAATTTTCCTGTGGAGTTCAAGATCTTGCACATATCTTTGGAGAAGCTTACTGAGTGCTCTTCATCACAAATCTGTGAGATACTCAGTAAGTTGTGTTTAAGGCCATCAACATACAACACATTTTCAATTTCGGGCAAACCTGGCCCTGTGATGGTTCCTTTACCAATGATTTTAGCTATGCTCCCATCACCAAATGTGACAGACCCACCATCAAATTCGTCATATGCACAAATTGAGATCTATCACCTGTCATGTGTCTAGAACAACCACTATCCAAGTACCATCTAGGGGTATTCCCAGCTTTTAAGGCAGTATGAATGACCAAGCACTTGTTCTTAACAACCCATTTAGTTTTTGTCCTTTTATGAGAGGTGTTCTTCTGGTGGGATTCTCTAGTTTTCTTGGGAGAATCAGATTTTTCTTTTTCACGCAAAAGAAGAGCAGTTTTCAAATTCAGCATTTTAACTTGCTCCAATAGTTCATCCATCCTCTTGTCCTTCCTAGGAAGAGCAGGATAATTCTTTCGAATGTTTTCCCTCTTAGGTGAAGAATGCATGGGAGGATTCCAATTAGCTTGGACATTTTTTCCGGTCGGTACAAATTTACCTTTCAAGTTTCTTACCGGATTTTTGAATACCAAGCACTCAAATTTTAAGTGGCCAATGTCTCCACAAGCATGGCAGACAGGAGATGCTCTAGTTTTACTCCCTGATGCACCATGATCTTTTCTTACAATTGGATGGACTGAGGTAGTTTTTGAAGTGTGACTATCATAGCCCAAACCTCTTTTATCCCTTAGTGATCTTACAACACCTAGGAGTTTTTCAAGATTTTCTTCTCCTTAGGCGAACCGTCTTCTAGAGTCAACGACTTGACACTTAAGACGATCAATTTCAGTGTTCGCCTCTTTGAGTTCTTTCTTAAGTCTAGCATGCTTGTCTAGAGATTCACCACTTATGAGCTTTTTCTTTTCTTGTTCAAGCTCATCATTCTTATTTTTCAACTCTTCTAAATCTTGACTCATCTTTTGATTCTCTATTTTCAATCCGTCAAGATTTTTCATCAATTTGTCATTTTCAGCCTTCATTTGGCCCAACTTGTTGATGGTATTTATATTTTTAATGTATAGTTGGTTGTAAACCTCCTGAAGGTCTTCCTCCTCATTCTCATCATCACTCAAGGAATCATTTTCTGTGTTGGAGGATTCATGATCATCAATGTCTCCGGTGATCTTTGCAATGGGCTTAATTTGAGGCACAATATTAGTAATGGAGGCCATTAAAATTCTGATTGAACCTTGCTCCTCCTCACTTTGGTATAGGACTGATTCTGATTCTGATTCAGATTCTTCAGTCTCATCCCATGTAGCCGCCATTGCCTTTTTCTTGGCTTTGTTATTGGTGCACTCGGATGCAATGTGACCAAATCCTCTACACTTGTAGCATTGAGGGTCTTTTGACTTAACAAATTTTCCTTTGTTGTTCTTAGAATCAAAAGGTTTACCCTTCTGGTAGGGTTTCCTTCTAGAAGTATTTCCCTTAGTTTTGAAGAATTTTTAAAATTTCTTGGCCATAAGTGCCATTTCTTCTAAGTCTAGATCTTCCTTACTTCCACATTCAGATTCTTGTTTTTTGTGAGAAGATTTCAGGCTGTACTTTTGGATTTGGAGGGAGTTTTGAAACCTAGCTCATAGGTTTGAAGGGACCCGAGAAGTTCTTCGACTTTCATGGTATTTAGGTCCCTACATTCTTCGATGGTAGTAACTTTGGAAGAGAACCGTTCCGGTAGGGATCTCAGAATTTTCCTACATAGTCTATGCTCCGGAACGGGATCCCCCAAGCCCCATATTTCATTTGTAATCTTGTTCAGCTTGGTATAGAAGTCAGTAAATGTTTCATGCTCCTCCATAGTAATATTTTCAAATTGTGTGGAGAGGCGCTGAAGTTTTGAGTTTTTAACAATGCTTGTTCCTTCATGAGTAACTTCAAGGATGTCCCATGCCTGCTTACTGGTTGTGCAATTTTAAATCCGGCCAAATTCATCTTTAGATACTGAACAAAAGATGGCATTCGGCCCTTTGGCATTACAGACCCGTTGAGCTTTATAATAATCGGTCCACATCGCCTTATCTTTAGGCTTGAGGACATCCGGTTCACCTTCCTTACATATAGTGACCATAGGGGGTTTATATCCCTAACGTCCGAATCAATAGATTCCAAAAAGATGCGCATTCGGGCTTTCCAATATGGATAGTTAGACCCATCAAAGAAGGGAGGCTTAGTAACGGATGAAGAGTCCTCTCTAGACATATTTTCAAGCTCTCTTAGGATCTCACTCTGGGTTTTTAAACCTGAACGGAGGAACCCGCTCTGATACCAATTGAAATTACGGTTTTACTGCCTATAGAGATACTTGGACATATGCCTAATGTCCTAGAGGGGGGGGTGAATAGGACTTTTTAAATTCCAATTACAATTAAAAACTAACCAAGTCAATCTTATCAAATAAGATAATCACAATAGCATTCAAGACATTTATATGAGCAGTTTGTAAGCAAGGACTATCACAGGCATTTCATTAAACAGTTAGCATTCATGATTGACTAAACCATTCAACACATAGCATTCATTCAATCTCACAATGCTCAGCAATTTATAGTGGTTCGGTTTCCCTACTCCACTCCCGGTTCATGATCTCAACCTATGAGACCACCGGATTTCACTATAGTCTTGGTTTTAAATCAGGTTAACCATCAACCTTGACATCCTTTGATCTAGGACCGCGTTTACCATCCGCCGATGGCCCAATCCAGGGACTTGACGAGTTTGGATCTCAAACTCTCACCAATCCTAATCCAAGGATGGTCACGTACCCTCCCGATGGAGTTTCCCAATCTAGGGAATAGTGAATGAATAGATGGACTCTCAAAAACTAGACATACCTAGACGATTGAGCCCCGATTCGATGCCTTTGATGAGTAGCTTCAGCTCCACGTGCTTCAACTTCTCTTTGAGCTCCCAAGATCAGCTACCGATGCAAATGATGACGATATGTTGAATGCCAGGTAGTTAGGAGAGAGTTGGTCTAGTTCCTCTTGCCTATTCAATGCATTGGTAATGAGGGAACTACCAAACTCCAAGCATTCAATGGCTATAAATGACCTCTTAAAGATATTCTGAAGGTAGGTCAGCCATGAATGAAGGTCTTGAGTTCATACTTCAAACCGAGCTTTGAATACTCAGTGAAAAGCCATTAATGGCTAGGTTTGAATGATGAACTCAAGGGGAACAAGAGCAAAGAGGGTAGGAGGATGTGAGTAAAGGCTCTCTCTCTTAGCTCTTGAAGGGTGTTGAATGCATGACATAAAAGACCTCAAGTCCTGGCTTTATAGAGCCCCAAATGATAGCCCCAACGGATCAAAAACGGTCACAGCCGACCTGTCAGAGAAAGGTCTGAACCGGTCAGGACAGACCGGTCGTCGTTTGAAAAACAAGGCCTCATTTGGGACTGGCCGACCGGTCAAGACCGGTCGGACCCCCTTGCTGGAGAAGATCATAGTAAAGGCCGACCGGTTAAGACCGGTCAGACCCCCTTGCTGGAATAACAAACCTATGAAGGCCGACCGGTCTTGACCGGTCGGACCCCCTTGCTGGACAGAGTTAGCTTGTGAGGGCCGACCGATCTTGACCGGTCGGTTTCCTTACTAAGTAGTGTGGCAAGGCCGCTGGAGTGATTGTGTTTAGCTTGACCGACCGGTCAAGACCGGTCGGCTGTCCGTTTGAAGCCCTTCCAATAAGGTATTTTGTTAGCCTTGAATGCCTGGCCGACCGGTCAAGACCGGTTGGCTGTCCATCTGCTATCTTCACAGCAAGTTAGTTGATGAGTTGAGAAGCCTGGCCGCTTTCTAGATGAACTTGTCATAGCGAGCTTGCAGGACCAAGATTCTCAACACAGCAACGGATCACTTCAAGTGATGAGGTGCAAAAGGGTCCAATGTATGGACATATCTTCAATATGCTTCGCACCAGCCATGGTTCACAAGTCTGATCAACTTGTGCAATGGTTGAGAGGAATGGGGATAAGATATGTGAGTCTTTACGCCATTCTTTGATGTTTTGGGTTTCCTATGGTCGATCTATATGCAACTTACCTGGGATCTTGTTTCAACATGAGCTTGAGCAATGGATGAAGCGAAATATTCAGGTCTTGATTCTTCAATTCTTCGACCGGGGCTCACACGACAAGACGCGACCAACCAACACGCCAATTGACAACAAAAGATGTACTACCACAGACGGGTCCGACCGATCAAGACCGGTCGGCCAGCCCAGTCCGACTAGCCGTGACCGGTCGGCTATGAGTTAAAACGGTCAGTTTCTAATTCGGGCTCCGAAATCCTCTGCGCATTGCGTAACCTTACGCAAATTCTAGATGTTTCCGATACAACAGAGCTTCCCCGCTATAAAAGGACACCTAGGGTCTCTTCCTAGGGCATCATAGAAGCTAAGGAACTTCGTGGGAGAGGAAGGAAGCCGTTGTGGAGCGTTTGCAACCCTTCAAACTCCGGATTTTTATGTTTTCTAGTTTTCTTTTATGAGTTCTAGTTGTAGTATGACAATGCTCGGCTAGAATCTCTCAGCTAAGGCTGAGAGGTGAAGCTTGTAGCCAATTTCATGTTTGATTCAGTTTAGTTCAAGTAGTTCTACTTCAAGTTCAAATTTTGATATTCTAGTTCTTATAAAATTGATAGTTTTAGATGTTTTATGAGAGTGCATGTGCTCCGGACATGGATTCCTTACAATTCTCTGAGATTATCATGTGTTGCTTGATTAGATTCGAATTATGGTAACCCTTGAGCATGCCATAGTTCATAGGCATGGCTGTTACTCCGAAGGCTGTAATTTCGAATTCTATATGTGTTGAATGGGACTAGAACTTGGAAGTTCAACTTGAATGGGATTGAATGTGTTTAATGATTTATCTTCCAACTAGATGAGAGATAGGACTTCAAATCTAGTTGTGTATCATGCTTGGATTGATTGGATTGACATGGGATTATTACAAGTGGATCCTTGAAAGCTTTAGTACCTTTAGTCACTGTTTTTCTTAAGTTACTGTTTTAGCATAATTACCTTCAATTGAATCTCCAAATTGCTGAAATCCTAGTTGCTGGAATAAATTAGAAATTGTTCACTAATTCCCTGTGGATCGACCTCAGTCTTATCGAGATTTATTACTACATCGTAGCCTTGCACTTGAGGCGAGCGAACAGGTGTCCTCCTAGCAAGTCACCCGTCCGAACCTGAGACAGTCACTGGCACTGGTTGCACTAAATGGAAACTGTGGAGTGTATTCCTTAAAGTCATTTCGTCCACAGAGACGCCCGATGACACTGAGATACATGAATCGGTTCAAATCCTGGTTGCTACTCAACTAGGAACGCCCGAAAGAGCATGGGGCCAACATCTAACTGGTCTTAACAATGGCTTGGTCCATAAGAAATCTTAAACTTGGTCTATGCGACCATGAACTCAAGACTATAATCCCTAACGATTTAAACTACTTGCTCGACCTATTTGGGCTTCATCCCTTTAATATTCCATCTATTGTATAACCGCAATTCATAGTGGATTCTTATCGCTTTGTGCTGTGGTTTTCTCCCGTAAGGGTTTCCACATAAAAATCTCTGTGTTGTCTATGTTGTGCTTTATTTATATTAATACTCTTTTAACACTTTATTTGATTCATTTATGATACATGCATGCATTTACTTTTTCCTTTTAATCAAGAGTCCTTTTAATCAAGAGTGATCATCCATTGATATAATTAAGGGTTCGTGACCAATTCACAGCCTGGAATGTAAAAGATCTTGGATCTTTGGAATAAAATTCACCTCGTGGTGCTTTCTTGCTTATATTTTGTGATTACTTGTGATTGTCCATGAATGTCTCTATACTCAGGACCCCAAAATAATGAAACACAGGAAAAGCTCCCTTTGTGAGCATTTTTCTAGTTTTAACAAACTGGTGACTCTGCTGGGGACTCGAACCTCCCAAAATCTCTAGTTATCTCTGAGTAAAGAAATGTTCTAAGATAAATCATTCGTAAACACAGCCATATACGTAAGAAAGTTCTGCTAGGAGAAATGTTCGACACCTTCACGGGCACCAAACTGGTGACTCTCAACTGGAACGTTCTTCCCTTCAGCTTTAAAGCAAAAGTTTTCTAAAAGAATTTTGTAATTTCGCATAGCATGCATATGATTCGTACTTATATATTTTGTTGATCATTGAGCCATATCGCAATTGGTAAAGACGTATCTTCTCTCCTTTTTAAGGGCGCAGAGTGTTCTAATGCGTGTATGACTGTGCAGAGAGAGGGAGAGAGAGAGAGAGAGAGAGAGAGAGAGAGAGAGAGAGAGAGAAGAAAAGAATCAACCATCAAAACTATACAAATGGCAGCCACTATGGTCTTTCTAGCTTCTGGGGGATTCTACTTCCCTCACTTTGCAACAGCAAAAATAGTGATTTCCAAAGCTGATTGGCAACTTGTCCAGAGATGCCGATCACCAAAGAGGGCTGGAAAAAAACAAGTGACTTTAGTCAGAGTAGAAATAGTGAAGACGCAGAGCAGTGTGAGGAAACAGTGGAAGCCGGTTCGCAGGGATGAAACCCACAATGCCAGCAGAGCTACTGTGTCACCTAGACTAGAATTCTCCTTCGCCGCTGCCAACTTCCCAGTAATAACGGGAACAGCGCTACCAGTAAAGACACCGAATCAGTTCACTATCCGAGAATTGACCAAGACTGCAATGAAGGCATGCGCTGCTGAAACCACCATGACCAGGGCTAGGCCATAGCGAGTGCAGGTCGCAGTGGTGCAAGTAATAGAAGGGGAGGCGAGTGAGCAAGACGCAGAGCTGCCTCCAATCTAAGAGCAAATAGATGAGATCATTCATGTCCAAGAAGACACAACTAGAGAGATCAGAGAAATAAAAGAAGCATTGGTGGCTTTAGTCGCCCAGGGAGCGGTCAGAAGCCCAATCATTCCCATTGGACAACCACTGGGAGAGTCACAGGAGGTGACAAGAGAACCAGTAGCCGTAGAACCATGAATTCGCCTAAGGAATGTTGCGTTCGAGCGTGCACCACCGCAACCATCTCATCCCACGAGGGAAGAGCTATCCCAGACAGTTGTGAACCTGATATATCAGGAGAAAGAGAAGGAGAAAAGAGGAAAATATGTTTATCAGATACCGTATCCATCCAAAGTTAACGAAATCCCATTCCCTGACGACTTTAGGCATCCCAACTTTCCACAATTTGATGGCAAAGGGCCACCTGAGGAGCATATGACCCAATTCATGACAATGCTAGGGAATTTATCTGTAGTACCTCAATACTGCCTCAGATTGTTTGGGTCGATGCTGACTGGAAAGGCATTTCAATGGTACATGTCATTACGCGCAGGGTCTATTGGGACCTGGGATCAGATGCAAGATTTGTTCATTTCCAAATTTTTCTCCACTGAGCGAGAAGTCTCGCTGACGGATTTATCCTTGGTCTGTTGGAGGCAAGGAGAGTCAGTCGAGAATTTTATTGATAGATGGGGAGCCATAGCAGCACAATGCCGAGAGTTGCCTAGCGACCCTGAGCAAGTCAAGATGTGTTTGCAAGCCATGGACCCAATAATCTCGTTCGGTTTATTCGGACACAATTTTTCCGAATTTAGAAATTTAGCGACAAAGGCCCATATGGTGGAGGAAGCCGCGCTAAGAACGCAGTTCAAAGCCGAAAGACCAAAGCGTGAGATCGGGAAGATGGTCACATCAAGTTACGTCGACAAAAGCAAAACCTCGAAAGATCGGAAATGCTCAAGTCCAGAACACAAGACTAAAGGCAAGCCAGCAAAAACTCTGTCCAAAGGCACAGGACCACGAAAGCCAAAGAAGATGACGATCGTCGGACGGGGCAGGGTAGAAGGACATTAATTGTTTGACCTGAAAGACCTCGTTCCAATAATGGAATGACTAGTCAAAGAAGGGGAGCTACAATTACCAGAACCGATTCGACCAGAGGAAGCAAGGCAATGGATGCCCCCAATTATTGTAAGTATCATCGAATCCTTGGACACGAGATGGGAGAATGCCTTATCTTGAAAGGAAAAGTACAGAGATTGATCAACTAGGGTACCATTAAGCTAATGACAAAAGAAATCAGTCGGGTTACGTCAGTCGTACTGACAATAGCACCTATGATACCACCAGTTCATGACGAAAGACTGGTACAAACAACAATGGTACAGGCTATCGAAGAAAGGGAATCGGCAGGACATGACGTCGAATTATTGGCAATCCGATGGCAAATCAGTGAATTGGTCCAAGCCCATAGGGAGCTATCCAAGCAAATGGGAGAAGTTCAGGAGGCTTTAGCCATCTTGATCTCATAGAAAGCAACCCCTAGTACCGCTCCGCCTGTCCGACAGTTGGAAGAAGAAGCACTGGGGGTAGCCCGTAATGCTGTTAAAGTAAGACAACAGAGCCACACCAAACAAACAAATGCGCGTATGTTGGATTCAGGCTCCATGATCCCATACGAACTGCTAGGTAATATCTCTTTCACCCTTCGTAACCTGGCTGCGGAGGTTCGCATGATGGAGCAATCCATTTCAGAAACACGGTCTCAAGCAGAAAAGTCAAGACATGAAATGAGAAAGAGGACATGGGTAGACGCAAGAAAGAACCCTAGGAACCGAAAATGACCGAATCCAGGGCATGAGGTAGAGACTAGTGTAATGAAGACACGAAACAAGGGCAAAAAACCTCAAAAGTCGCTGCACATGACAATCAGTGAGCGAGACGAAAAGAACGGACCATATACATTTGACATTAAAGACCTCGTCCCAATTATGGAGCGGCTAATTGAAGAAGGAAAATTGCTACTCCCAAAGTCTGTTCGACCAGCGGAAGTAGGAGGCATGGATGATCCCAACTACTGCGAATATCACAGATGCGCAGGCCATAAGCCCGAGCAATGCTTCATCCTGAAAGGAAATATACAAAAGATGATAAATTAAGGCATCGTCAGTCTGAAGATGGAAGGGTCTGATGGAGCCCCAGCCAGTGCAGTTCCAATAGATATCACTTAGGAAGAACATTCGCTCAAGGATCCCATTTCCTAAACTTCAATAATCGTGAACGCTTACAAATAGTCCGGATGGTTTATAAAGTAGATAGGGATATACTTATGTTCACTCATGCACATATTTCATCTGTATGCTGCACTCCATACTCACATGTTCACTCACATCATACTGTTATGCATATGAATATAAAATGTTCGTAGAGCTCTTCTTAATGACAGGTACCATAGTCAGAGAATATCAAAGAATCGACTCCACGAATTATCAACCAACTTGTTATATCCTCATCAGACAAGTCGAATCAAGAGAAAATACCTCATAGAAAGTCTACGCGAACCACAACATCCTCAAATTATGGTACCTTCGTCACAGCCTCTCATATTAAGTATCCTGGTATTCTGGCATTCCTATGCTTAATAGGAAGATACTTCAGAATAGATGGATTCTCATATATATGCATATGTGGTTTCATATGAAGACAGTCGGGATACTCTATTATTATTAATCTCTTATACTTATGCACAGTGTTTTATATGAAGATGATCGGAGCATCGCTATCTATATCTAGCTTTTGTATTATGTCATGGATTGTTGAGCTCTTAATTGTGCATATTCTAACCCCAATTCATCACTCATTATGCAAGATTTTCATGATTTAAAGACTAATCAAATACATGTTTTGTGATTGTAGGGATGAGAGCGAACTTCACTCAATTAGAGACCAAAAAGGGGCCATTTGGAGCCTTTGATGAAGGCCCAAGGTGGACCAAAGAAAGAAGAAAGCAAAGAGAGAGGAAGGAGAGAAGAATAGAAAGAAGAAAAAAAAAGCCAAATTGGGTCCGACCGGTCAAGACCGGTCGGCCATGCAAATTTCAGATTCCAGATTCCAAAACAGCAAGGTATTCCCGTACCTGGTTTTTTGGACCAGTTTTCTGGGCCGAACTTGATGATATTTGGAAATCCAACACATCCACGTCGAAGAGGAGCTCGACGCCGAACAAACCCAAGTGGTTTCGTGTCGATCGGAGCTACGGATTGATCATGGTGGCCAAAACAATATGAACTGTCCAGAAAGTTCCAGATTTTGCTGTTCCACTCTGGGTCGGTCCAGGTGGCCCATCATTGATGATATGAAGAATCTACTTTGACCATCTTTTAGACCACATCCATATATGAATAACCACAGAGTTTCAGATCAAAAGGATGTGTGGTTTGATTGTACCGGTTGAAGAAAGATGGACCATCCAGAAAGCTCCAACTGCGGAGAGTTTATAAAAGCCCTGATTGTTCTAATTTTCGGACCATATTCTGGGATCGTTTTGGACAATCTAATCCATCTATCATGTAGAGGAGGAAGTTTTCTACTAATGTTCCAAATTTGGGATCAATCCGACGTCTGTACACTCCGGAATGTTGAAAGCAAGATGACTGGTTCTGAAGGTACCCGAAGTGCGCGATTTTGAGAGGCGGTCGGTGATGTGATTGGTGGGCCCATTCAGAGGATAATCTTGGAAATCTAAATCATCTATGAGGAAGATCACATCACAAGGAAGCTACAAATCAATTTTGAAGGCAATCCGACCATTGGTTAAGCCGTACGAAGCGAAACAAATTCTGCTATGTTGCTGTACTATTGTTGCACTATAAAAGGAGGTGCTCTCTTCTATTCCAAGGAACCGAAGGACGTGGGGAGCAAGGAGTTCAAGTCATAGGAGGCTTCCTAGCCTCCTCCAGCCAGTTTTTCTTCCTTTTCTTAGTTCTAATTTTATTTTTAATATGCTTTTCATTAGCTAATCTCTTAGCTAGAGCTAAGAGGTGAACCTTATAGTTTTCTTAGATTGTTTAATTCGTTTTATTGGTTTTAAGATTGGTATTCATGATTATGAACTATGGTTTGAAGTTTATACAAGCTTTAAGTAGTTTTTCTTAGTCTTATGATGACTCATGGATGTTTGGGAGAATTACTTAAATTCTTAATTGGTTTGCATCAGTCTAGACCTGTATGATCCGAGGAATTGGAGTGCGCTCTAGTACTATGATCTTCATGTGGGGACTTCCTACCAAAGTTCTACTTTTTTGAATTTCTGTAATATGTATGGATTGTGCATGTGATTTGAATCAAGTTCAAATCATGATCTAGCCTTGTCTTGTGACAGGACTTGAGGATGGTTATGATTGTGAACTAGACCTTTTGGAAAGGGGAATGACCTATGCAATTGAGCATGCTCAGCTCAGCCTACATTGAGTGAATCCTATGCATTGAACTTACATATGACAGCTTGTTTGGTTTAACAGCTCTATCATCCGGCTAGATAGATCTTAATATCGATTCTAGTTGAGAAAGTGAGAAACCATAGCGAATTATGCATCTAAGGAAAGCTATAAGTGGATCCTTGATGCTCTAATTATCTTTTCATTATCAGATTTTCTATTTTATGTTCAAAACCAATTTCACAAACCTCTTTAGATTCTAGTTATTAGGATAATTTGCATTGTTTACTTCCTTCCCTGTGGATCGACCTCGGTCTTACCGAGATTATTACTACATCGCAACCCTACACTTGGGGAAGCGAACAAGTTTTTGGCGCCGCTGCCGGGGAGCGAAGTTAAACGGTTCTAATTGTTCTAGTAGCTATAGAGTAGTCTTAGTTAGGTAGGATTTTCAGTTTTTATAGAAGAAGATTTTCTGATTTTTTTTTCTAGATTACTAACAATTTTTTGTTGGATTTTGTAGGACATTGTTGCTGACATATATCTCGCTCTATTGGGTAACATCTCTCCATCTCCCTTCTTTTTGTTCTTTTTTCTAGATTAGGGTAGTTCCAACTCTTTAAAATCTCATTATGGCTGATTGGAAATGTGGTGCTTATGCATACCTTTTGGAAGATGAGATGACAGACCATGGAATTAAAACTCTTTATGATTGGAACCAATTTAAGCATAAGTATTATTCTGAGATTCAATCAACCTCCACTACCCCCCAACGTAAGACGTTACGTGATTATTGGGTTGAAAATAACAAGAGTGTTCCACCAAGTTTAACTGGAGGTAGGAATAAGAAAAAGGACCGGGGGAGTAATGACCAACCGGTAAAGACATTGCGTGATCACTTGTATGGTTATGCCTATCAACCATCTTATCAGTCTTCGTCATATAACACGTATGGTCTTCATCAAGAGAGTCCTTACACCTCTAGTCCAATGGAACATGAGCCAACCATGGATGCCAACAATTATCCTCAAGAGTTTCTTTCTCATGATCCACAACCGACACGAACTCTTGAGGATACGTTGCGAGAGTTTATGGAAATAACTGAGCAATGCATACAAAACCTCTCGCCATCTCAAAATCCTAAACCCAACATTGGGAACACCGAATCAATCCCCAACATAGAGGAGGATGTGGCTATCCAAGCCCAACCCTCTTCCGATTTGATGACTAAACTTTTAAGGGATGTAGATCTCAGTGATCCCACCATTACCATCGATTATGGTGAATCAACTATCTCTTTTAGTTATTCCAATTTGAATGATGAAGAGATTTCAAGGACGGTTGACGACCCCGAGGAATCTACAAAATCTGAAAGTGATAGTTTGATTGCCTACAATGAGGGTTTGAAGGATGATTGTGAGTCCATGATTTCTTCTTCCAAAGGGCCGAATGTTTTTGAATCACCGAAAGATATTCTTGCTAGAGAGACGGCCGAAGTCGATATTTTTGAGTCCTTCTACCAACAACACATGTCGGATTCTATTGTGGAAGAACTCCCTTGGGTTGAAAATTCTGTTTCTTTGGATGATGGGGTGGCACAATCTGAAATTTCAAAAGATTAACCAATGCTAGATGATGTGCTTACCACTGAATCTGAAAAATTTTCTTTGGAAGACCTCCCCTCTATAGAGAAGGAATCCCTTACCCTTGAAACAGAATTCCCTCAATCACTTAGGGAGAATGAGGACCTTTTATCCCACTCTCTCGATTTTCTAGAGGAATGCATGACCCACCCCTATGATCTAGATGATGAGATGTTTAAGGAGTTGGATAGTTTGTTAGACATGGTTTCGGTGCCTGAAGAACACCATTCCACTGAATTACACTCTTTACCATTATTTGTGGAAACACCGTGCAATTCTGAATTTGTGGAGGAGACAACCCAAACTGAAAAATACTTAATGAATGTCTCTCCACCATCATGGGTTCTTCAACCCATTAAAAATTCTGATTGGGAGGACCCATTTTTAATCAATTACAACCCAATTCAGAACTTAAGGAGATATCTTTTTGCTGCTCTTATCTCCTCCTTACATGCGTGTGGTGCACACTATGATTGGACCTTCATGAAGAAACGCACCCATGTATACATTCGAGCAGGACTTTGGATGGTCCTCATGAGAAACCTATTGAAATTCATGAAGATCCTGCTCAAATTTGATCATGTAGTCGATCGGGCTAATCAAAGGTAGGTAGGTAGGTTAGGATTTCTTTCTGCATTTAGGATTGAATAAGTCTCATTGAGACAATGGAAGATGCTAGAATTGATCAACTTGCTACCTCAGGTACTCTCGTTCTCACTCTCCTTTGTTTTATGTCATTGCTCTCATGTCATGCATATTGCATATCTTATTACATTGAGGACAATGTAAGATTTTGGTTGGGGGGTGAGATTCCTTAGATGAATCTACTAGCTTTTGTGACATTTCGAGCAATTATGTAGAAAATTTTCGATTTTTCTAAAATTCAAAACTCTTTTGGAAAACGTTGTTTCTATGCATTCAAGATGATATGAGTATAAGAGGAGGAGATACGAAGTGAGTGATGTTGCAAGCTTTGAACTTCTCTTAATATAATGGTTTTATATGTGAATTCCCCTATTTATATGATTGATAGAAAATTTGAACACTTTTACACCTAGTTCACATTACACGATTTTCATGATTTGAAAGGATTATGTGATTTTTGGATTGGCTAGACTTAGATTTGAGGTGTTGAGAAACCAAGCCGGGGTACTTTGTCCATCCTTGTCCATGGGAAAATAACAAAAGATATGGATTTCTAAAAATCCTATCTAATGTAAAAGAAAAAGGAAAAGGAAGGATGAAATTGGGAATGATGGAAAAATGGTGGAAAATTCCGATTAGGGCTACCTACTATCAACCGGGGGATGGTCTACCCGTACCCAAAGCCGAAAATGGGACGTAGTGTGAAAGTCGTCGGAAGGACGGTAAGACAAATTCCTGTCATAGGCTTGTTGTTGCTCTGTGCACCTTGAAATCCATAGTTTAGTTGATCTATGAAGAAGATGAGCCCAGAAACTCATGAGATGAACTTTCACTATGCACACTAGGTTGAATTTGTTCGAGTTCTTCTATTCATCAATCAATCAGTGAGAATTTCATATGGATATTTATTATGTTTTAAGAGCTTAAGGTTTCAACTTCTATCACCTAATTTTTCTGACTTTTACACTTGTGTGACTTGGGATGTATAGAAGCATAGTTTTTTAAGGAGAGTTGGTTTTTGAAGAATTGAACTTGTTTCACTCATGTTTTGCTCGGGACTAGCAAAATGCTGGTTGGGGGGTGTGTTGAGCTCTTAATTGTGCATATTCTAACCCCAATTCATCACTCATTATGCAAGATTTTCATGATTTAAAGACTAATCAAATACATGTTTTGTGATTGTAGGGATGAGAGCGGACTTCACTCAATTAGAGACCAAAAAGGGGCTATTTGGAGCCTTTGATGAAGGCCCAAGGTGGACCAAATAAAGAAGAAAGCAAAGAGAGAGGAAGGAGAGAAGAATAGAAAGAAGAAAAAAAAAGCCAAATTGGGTCCGACCGGTCAAGACCGGTCGGCCAAGAAGGCCCGACCGGTCATGACCGGTCGGCCATGTAAATTTCAGATTCCAGATTCTAAAACAGCAAGGTATTCCCGTACCTGGTTTTTCGGACCAGTTTTCTGGGCCAATCTTGATGATATTTGAAAATCCAACACATCCATGTCGAAGAGGAGCTCGACGCCGAACTAACCCAAGTGGTTTCTGAAATTGCGGTTTTACCGCTTGTAGAGACACTTGGAGATATGTCTATGGACCTAGGGGGGGGGGGGGGGGGGGGGGGGTGAATAGGACCTTTGAAATTCTTTTCGCCTACTTTCACAATCCAACAAAATAAGCTATGTAAGCAAGAAAACATCAGCTTCCAAGCCTAAGTGGGTCCAATCACAAGACTAGCAAAAGATATGCACTAAACAATCCTAGTCTAAGCATGCATAGGTAAGTAAATGATTGAACGAATTAAGCTTCTAACCTATGCATCTTGTGTAGACTTATGAGAGTGGATCAATGAGCTCAAGTCTACAGAAGTAGTGAAGGTACATCTTGTGTGGGGATGTCTAAAAAGTGCCTAGCATACATTCCTATCAAACATGCATAATTAAGCAATTAAACTAACAATATGAAGATATGAATGTGCTCAAGAACAATCACAAACACAAGGATGTATAGTGGTTCGACTACGTGTCTACTCCACTCCCGGTTCAAGTACTCAACCCCTTTGAGCACACCGGCATTCACTATAGGAGGTTTTAAATGAGGTTCACCTCTCAACCTTTACACGGAGGTTTTATCGGTTCACCTCTCAACCGTATCCGGAGTTTTAGACATAGGCTAACTCTCAACCTAATCGCACGTTTACTCCCGTGTCGGAGGCTCCCCCTTAGAGACTTAGTTTAGGCCCGGCTGACGGACCAAGGAACGACTAACGTCCCTAGGTCGAGTTCGAAAAACAAACTCTAAAATGGACTCTCAAATAAGACAACCTACTTATCGGATGAGCCCCTTGTTTAGCGCCAGATTGGGTTGCTTGATCTTCGCTCTCCCGTGCTTCAATCAGCTTCCATTGCTCCCACGATCGTGCCGCCGTTGCGTCGCCAATGCCTCAGCCACACTTGATCAAACACCTTGCATGCGATGCCTTTGAGATGCCCAAGGTGCTAGGAGGATAGGTTTAAGAGCTCTACAACTTAGTGGGAATGGGTTGCCTAGAGTCTCTTACCTACAACGATCTCATCTTCGAGTTTAGGACAAGGATTTGCCAATCAAGAAGCTTCCTAACTCTAGAGATCAAGAGGGAATGAAGGTCATCTTCTTCATGAGCTTGGAATGCTCTAATCTTGTGTTAAAGCACAAGGAAGATGCCTTGCATAGGTCAAGGAATGAGCCTCAAAAGATCCCCTTCAATGGTGGCTTTTCTTCCTCAAAAATCTCTCTCAAAATGCCCAATAACGGAGCCCCATATATATAGGAAAATGGCTCCAACAGTCATAAAACGGCTATGAGCCGACCTGTCCCGACCGGTCATGACCGGTCGGATCCCCTTGCTGTAGGCAGCCAATACCATAGGCCAAATACACAAGCCGACCGGTCATGACCGGTCGGACCCCTCTGCTGGACAGATTGAAGATCCAGGCTGGTCCGACCGGTCATGACCGGTCGGCCAAGCTTGCTGACTTCCCTGGTATGAGAAGGCCGACCGGTCTTGACCGGTCGGCTGTCCACTTGTATAAGCAGCAAAGCTGCTGGCCGACCGGTCATGACCGGTTGGACCAGCCTGGATCTCCCCTGCATATTGCTGACCACGTCGTGCATCAGCCTGTCCATATTGGCCAAGGATGGGGTGATCAAATGGGACACCTAGTGCCTATCTATGATGCCTAAAAGATTCCTAATATGGTCAAGGTCATCAAAGATACAAAGGGGTTGGGTTTTGGTCAAGGTTAAGGCACCAAGGCATCACTTTTACCTGAAACTTCTTCCTTGATGCAGCTGGACGTCTTGAGTCTTCGGTCTTCGCTTCAATGGGCTCAACCGCCACTAGACTCACTGCCGTAAGTGATTGACAAACAAGGTGCACTAGTATGCCACGGAAAAGTGCACTAACAGTTTCGTGTCGATCGGAGCTATGGATTGATCGTGGTGGCCAAAACAATATGAACTGTCCAGAAAGTTCCAGATTTCGCTGTTCCACTCTAGGCCGGTCCAGGTGGCCCATCATTGATGATATGAAGAATCTACTTTGACCATCTTTTAGACCACATCCATATATGAATAACCACAAAGTTTTTGATCAAAAGGATGTGTGGTTTGATCGTACCGGTTGAAGAAAGATGGACCATCCAGAAAGCTCCAACTGCGCAGAGTTTATAAAAGCCCTAATTGTTCTAATTTCGGACCACATTCTGGGATCGTTTTGGACAATCTAATCCATCTATCATGTAGAGGAGGAAGTTTTCTACTAATGTTCCAAATTTGGGATCAATCCGACGTCTGTACACTCCGGAGTGTTGAAAGCAAGATGACTGGTTTTGAAGGTACCCGAAGTGCGCGATTTTGAGAGGCGGTCGGTGATGTGATTGGTGGGCCCATTCAGAGGATAATCTTGGAAATCTAAATCATCTATGAGGAAGATCACATTACAAGGAAGCTACGAATCAATTTTAAAGGCAATCCGACCATTGGTTAAGCCGTACGAAGCGAAACAAATTCTTCTATGTTGCTGTACTATTGTTGCACTATAAAAGGAGGTGCTCTCTTCTATTCCAAGGAACCGAAGGACGTGGGGAGCAAGGAGTTCAAGTCATAGGAGGCTTCCTAGCCTCCTCCAGCTAGTTTTTCTTCCTTTTCTTAGTTCTAATTTTATTTTTAATATGCTTTTCATTAGCTAATCTCTTAGCTAGAGCTAAGAGGTGAACCTTATAGTTTTCTTAGATTGTTTAATTCGTTTTATTGGTTTTAAGATTGGTATTCATGATTATGAACTATGGTTTGAAGTTTATGCAAGCTTTAAGTAGTTTTTCTTAGTCTTATGATGACTCATGGATGTTTGGGAGAATTACTTAAATTCTTAATTGGTTTGCATCAGTCTAGACCTGTATGATCCGAGGAATTGGAATGTGCTCTAGTACTATGATCTTCATGTGGGGACTTCCTACCAAAGTTCTACTTTTCTGAATTTCTGTAATATGTATGGATTGTGCATGTGATTTGAATCAAGTTCAAATCATGATCTAGCCTTGTCTTGTGACAGGACTTGAGGATGGTTATGATTGTGAACTAGACCTTTTGGAAAGGGGAATGACCTATGCAATTGAGCATGCTCAGCTCAGCCTACATTGAGTGAATCCTATGCATTGAACTTACATATGACAGATTGTTTGGTTTAACAGCTCTATCATCCGGCTAGATAGATCTTAATATCGATTCTAGTTGAGAAAGTGAGAAACCATAGCGAATTATGCATCTAAGGAAAGCTATAAGTGGATCCTTGATGCTCTAGTTATCTTTTCATTATCAGATTTTCTATTTTATGTTCAAAACCAATTTCACAAACCTCTTTAGATTCTAGTTATTAGGATAATTTGCATTGTTTACTTCCTTCCCTGTGGATCGACCTCGGTCTTACCGAGATTATTACTACATCGCAACCCTACACTTGGGGAAGCGAACAAGTTTTTGGCGCCGCTGCCGGGGAGCGAAGTTAAACGGTTCTAATTGTTCTAGTAGCTATAGAGTAGTCTTAGTTAGGTAGGATTTTCAGTTTTTATAGAAGAAGATTTTCTGATTTTTTTTTCTAGATTACTAACAATTTTTTGTTGGATTTTGTAGGACATTGTTGCTGACATATATCTCGCTCTATTGGGTAACATCTCTCTATCTCCCTTCTTTTTGTTCTTTTTTCTAGATTAGGGTAGTTCCAACTCTTTAAAATCTCATTATGGCTGATTGGAAATGTGGTGCTTATGCATACCTTTTGGAAGATGAGATGACAGACCATGGAATTAAAACTCTTTATGATTGGAACCAATTTAAGCATAAGTATTATTCTGAGATTCAATCAACCTCCACTACCCCCCAACGTAAGACGTTACGTGATTATTGGGTTGAAAATAACAAGAGTGTTCTACCAAGTTTAACTGGAGGTAGGAATAAGAAAAATGACCGGGGGAGTAATGACCAACCGGTAAAGACATTGCGTGATCACTTGTATGGTTATGCCTATCAACCATCTTATCAGTCTTCGTCATATAACACGTATGGTCTTCATCAAGAGAGTCCTTACACCTCTAGTCCAATGGAACATGAGCCAACCATGGATGCCAACAATTATCCTCAAGAGTTTCTTTCTCATGATCCACAACCGACACGAACTCTTGAGGATACGTTGCGAGAGTTTATGGAAATAACTGAGCAATGCATACAAAACCTCTTGCCATCTCAAAATCCTGAACCCAACATTGGGAACACCGAATCAATCCCCAACATAGAGGAGGATGTGGCTATCCAAGCCCAACCCTCTTCCGATTTGATGACTAAACTTTTAAGGGATGTAGATCTCAGTGATCCCACCATTACCATCGATTATGGTGAATCAACTATCTCTTTTAGTTATTCCAATTTGAATGATGGAGAGATTTCAGTACGAATTCCTAAAGCACAAGACCTTTTCTCATCAGAATGAAGTGTCTTACAAAGTGACGAGCCAGAAGCACTGGGGGCGAGCCCCAATATATTATGAGAAACTCAAGTTTATAAGAAGAAGAAGAAGCGCTGGGGGCAAGCCCTAATATATTATTAAAATCTCAAATCTGCAAAAAGAAATGACTGGGGGTAGGCCAAGAAGGAGGACAGATAAACCTGAAAACATGGAGCTTGACAAAAAAATTTGGACTTATGACACGAACATCTCTTGAAAGCAATGACCTAAGGGTACACAGGTTAAGTAAAAAGGAAAGTATTATTCCTATGGGTTCTTCCATTTTATGCTTTGATATACTCAGTTTACATTAAACTCATGGGGCGTTGTTGAACCTCCCATTTATAAATAATTTAGCCCACTACATCACATTATATGCATGTTTTGCATGATTAAAGGGCCCATCTAAATGCTTGTTTTGTGATTGTAGGTATGAGAGCGACTTTGCCCAATTGGTGACCAAAAGGAGCCATTTAGAACCATTGGATGAAGATTGAAGGAGGACCAAATAAAGAAGAAAGCAAGGAGAGGAGAGAGAAGAAGAAAGGAAGAAAGAAAATATGAAGAAAAGAAGTCCGACTAGTCATGACCGGTCAGCCACCTTGCTGGAAGTTACTGGAACAAGGACCAGAATGGTCCGACCGATCTTGACCGGTCGGCCAATGGGTCAACTACCTCTGTTTACTCCCTAGACTAACTACAAAGTAGTCCGATCGGTCGTGACTGGTCGGCTAGCCCAGTCCTGTTAGTACACTTTACTTTGTCAATTGATGTGTTGGTTGGTCGCGTCTTATCGTGTGAGCCCCGATCGAAGATTTGAAGCTCAAGACTTGAAGATTATGCTTCTTCCATTGCTCAAGCTCAAGCTGAAACAAGATCTCAGGTAAGTTGCATATAGATCGACCTTAGGAAACCCAAAACATCAATGAATGGCGTAATGACTGACATATCTTATCCCATTCCCTCTCGACCCTAGCACAAGTTGATAAGACTTGTGGTCCATGGCTGGTGCGAATCATAATTGAAAATATGTCCAAACATTGGACTCCATGCACCTAATCACTTCATGCTTCATCATTGAAGTGCTCCGTTGTTGTGTTGAAGGACTTGGTCCAGTAAGCTTACTGTGACAAGATCATCTAGACAGCCGACCGGTCTTGATCGGTCGGCCAGAACTTCAAGAAATATCCAGCAAACTTGCTGTAATAAAATTGTCTAGATAGTCAACCGGTCTTGACCGGTCGGCCAGGCTCATCAACACAAGACAGCACTTGCTGTGATATATTCAGCTGGGCACTCGACCGGTCTGATCGGTCGGCCAGGAATATCAAAAGAGGTCAGTGACTTGCTGTGAGTATTTCAGCTGGACTGCCGACCGGTCTTGACTGGTTGGCCAGCAATTCAGAATCTGTCTAGCAGCTTTGCAGCATTATCCAGGAAGGCAGCCGACCGGTCTTGACCGGTCGGTCTGCATATAGCAGTGTATTCAGCAAGCGCAGTCGACCGCTCTTAACCAGTCGGACTGATCTCCAAATATTGTCCAGCAAGGTTAGCCGACCGGTCTTGACCGGTCGAGTAGACCCAAATGATATGCATATTTTTAAAATGCGACTGGTCCGTCCGACCGGTTAAGACCTCTCTCTGACAGGTCGGACGTGACCGTTTTTATCCGTTGGGGCCATCATTTGGGGCTCTATATAGCCATATCTTATGGTCTTTCTTGGTATGCATTCAACACCCATTAAGAGCTAAGAGAGAGAGTCTTTACTCACATCTTCCTACCCTCCTTGCTCTTAACTCCCTTGAGTTCATCATTCAAACCTAGCCATTAATGGCTTGTCATTGAGCATTCAAAGCTCGGTTTGAAGTATGAATTCAAGATCTTCATTCATGGCTGACTTACCTTCGAAATATCTTTATGAGGTCATTTATAGCCATTGAATGCTGAAGTTTGGTAGTTCCCTCATAACCATTGTATTGAATAGGCAAGAGGAACTTGACCATCTCTCTCCCAACTACCCGACATAATCATAATCACATCATTTGCATCGGTAGCTAATCTTGGGAGCACAAAGAGAAGCTGAAGCACGTGGAGCTGAAGCTACTCATCAAAGGCATTGAATCGGGGCTCAATCGTCTAGGTATGTCTAGTATTTGAGAGTCCATTTATTGAATCACTATTCCCTGGATTGGGAAACTCCGGCGGGAGTGTACGTGACCGTCCTTAGATTAGGATTGGTGAGAGTTTGAGATCCAAACTCATCAAGTCCCTAGATTGGGCCATCGGCGGATGGTAAACATGGTCCTAGATCAAAGGATGTTAAGGTTGATGGTTAACCTGATTTAAAACCACGACTATAGTGAAATCTGGTGGTCTCATAGGTTAAGATCGTGAACCGGGAGTGGAGTAGGGAAACCGAACCACTATAAATCGTTGTGCATTGTGAGATTAAATGATTGCTATGTGTTGAATGGTTTAGTCAATCATGAATGCTAACTGTTTGATGAAATGTCTATGATAGTCTTTACTTATAAATTCATCATATAATTGCCTTGAATGTTATTATTTATTATGATAATCTTGGTTGATAATATTAACTTGATTAGTTTTAAATTGTAATTGGAAATTCAAAAAGTCCTATTCACCCCCCTCTAGGACATTTGGCATATCTTCGAGTATCTCTACAAGCGATAAAACCGCAATTTCAATTGGTATTAGAGCGGGTTCCTCCGCTCAGGTTTAAAAACCCGGAGTAAGATCCTAATAGAACTTGAAAATATGTCTAGAGAGGACTCTACATCCGTTACTAAGCCTCCCTTCTTTGATGGGTCAAACTATCCATATTGGAAAGCCCGAATGCGCATCTTTTTAGAATCTATTGATTCGGACGTTAGGAACATGGTTGATATTGGATATAAACCCCCAATGGACATTATATGTAAGGAAGGTGAACGGATGTCCTCAGGCCAAGAGATAAGGCGATGTGGACCGATCATGATAAAGCTCAACGTGTTCATAATGCCAAAGGCCTGAATGCCATTTTTTGTTCAGTGTCTAAAGATGAATTTGGTTGGATTCAAAATTGCACAACCAGTAAGCAGGCATGAGATATTCTTGAAGTTACTCATGAAGGAACAAGCGTTGTCAAACGCTCAAAACTTCAGCGCCTCACTACACAATTTGAAAACATTACTATGGAGGAGCATGCAACATTTACAGATTTCTATACCAAATTGAAAAGAATCACAAATGAAATGTGGGGCTTGGGGGATCCTGTTCCGGAGAGTAGATTGTGTAGGAAAATTCTGAGATCCCTACCGGAATGGTTCTCTACCAAAGTTATTACCTTAGAAGAATGTCGGGACCTAGATACCATGAAAGTTGAAGAATTACTAGGGTCCCTTCAACCTCATGAGCTACATTTCAAAACTCCCTCCAAATCCAAAAGTACAGCCCTGAAAGCTTCTCACAAGAAACAAGATTCTGAATGTGGAAGTGAGAAAGATCCAGATATAGAAGAAATGACACTTATGGCCAAGAAATTTAAAAAATTCTTCAAAACTCGGGGAAATACTTCTAGAAGGAAACCCTACCAGAAGGGTAAACCTTTTAACTCTAAGAATAACAAAGGAAAATTTTTTAAGTCAAAAGATCCTCAATGCTACAAGTGTAGAGGATTTGGTCACATTGCATCCGAGTGCACCGATAAAAAGGCCAAGAAAAAGGCAATGGCGGCTACATGGGATGATACTGAAGAATCTGAATTAGAATCATACATATACCAAAGTGAGGAGGAGCAAGGTTCAATCAAAATTTTAATGGCCTCCATCATTGATATTGTGCCTAAAATTGAGCCCATTGCAAAGATCACCGGAGACATTGATGATCATGAATCCTCTAACACTGAAAATGATTCCTTGAGTGATGATGAGGATGAAGATGAAGGCCTTCAGGAGGTATATAACCACCTATACATTGAAAATATGAATACCATTAAAAAGTTGGGCCAAATGAAGGCTGAAAATGACAAATTAACAAAAAATCTTGACAGATTGAAAATAGAGAATCAAAAGATGTGTCAAGATCTAGAAGAACTGAAAAGGAAGAATGATGAGCTTGAACAAGAAAAGAAAAAGCTCATAAGTGGTGAATCTCTAGACAAGCATGCTAGACTTGAGAAAGAACTCAAAGAGGCGAACACTGAAATTGATCGTCTTAAGTGTCAAGTCGTTGACTTTAGAAGACTGTTCGCCTAAGGAGAAGAAAACCTTGAAAAACTCCTAGGTGTTATAAGATCACCAATGGACAGAAGAGGTTTGGGCTATGACAGTCACACTTCAAAAACTACCTCAGTCCATCCTATGGTAAGAAAAGATCATGGTGCATCGGGGAGTAAAACCAAAGCATCTCCTGTTTGCCATGCTTGTGGAGACATTGGCAACCTAAAGTTTGAATGCATGGTGTTCAAAAATCCGGTCAGAAACTTGAAAGGTAAATTTGTACCGACCGGGAAAAATGAGCAAGCTAATTGGAATCCTCCCATGCATACTTCACCAAAAAGAGGAAACATTCGAAAGAATTATCCTACTCTTCCTAAGAAGGACAAGAGGATGGATGAACTGTTGGAGCAAGTTAAAATGCTGAATTTGAAAACTGCTCTTCTCTTGCGTGAAAATGGAAAATCTGATTCTCCCAAGAAAACTAGAGAATCTCACCATAAGAATACCCCTCATAAAAGGACAACAACTAAATGGGTAGTTAAGAACAAGTGTTTGGTCATTCATACTGCCCTAAAAGCTGGGAATACCCCTAGATGGTACTTGGATAGTGGTTGCTCTGGACACATGGCAGGTGATAGATCTCAATTTTGTGCATATGACGAATTTGATGGTGGGTCTATCACATTTGGTGATGGGAGCATGGCTAAAATCATTGGTAAAGGAACCATCACGGGGCCAGGTTTGCCTGAAATCGAAAATGTGCTTTATGTTGATGGTCTTAAACATAACCTTCTGAGTATTTCACAAATTTGTAATGAAGAGCACTCATTAAGCTTCTCCAAAGATATGTGCAAGATCCTGAACTCCACAGGAAAATTAGTCATGAAAGGTCTACGCACAGGAGACAACTGCTATGTCATTGAAAATCACAACAATCCAAGCTCCTCTACCATGTGTCACGTGGCCATTCAGGATGAAACAGAACTATGTCACCATCGACTCGGTCATGTTTATTATAAAAATCTGTTTAAACTAAGTCAGAAAAATTTGGTGAGAGGTCTACCAAAGATAGGTAAAAGACCTAATGCTATGTGCATCGCATGCCAAAAAGGTAAACAAATCAAGGTTGCACACAAGAGAACCTCTATCCTGGTCACATCAAAACCATTTGAACTGCTACACATGGACCTAGTTGGTCCTATCAGGGTACTTAGCCAAGTTGGAAAACGATACTTCTTTGTAGTCGTTGATGATTACTCTAGATTCACATGGGTTGCTTTCCTAAGAGAAAAATCTGACACTTTTGAAGAATTCCAAAAACTAGTGAAGCGACTTCACAATGAGAAAGTATACATGGTAGCAAGAATTAGGAGTGATCACGGTGGTGAACTTGAAGATCATCGTTTGAAGGCATTATGCGATGAATTGGGTATTCGCCATGAGTTCTCAGTACCTAAAACACCTCAACAAAATGGGGTTGCTGAAAGGAAAAATCGAGTGTTGTTGGATATGGCCACAGCTATGCTTAATAATAAGAATCTTGCGCAAAATCTGCGGGCCGAAGCAGTAAACACTATCTGCTATATTATAAATCGAGTTTATTTAAGGGCAGGTCTAAACAAAACTGCTTATGAACTATGGTGTGGAAAGACACCAAATGTGAAATACTTTAAGGTCTTTGGTAGTACATGTTATATTCTGAGAGACCGTGAAAATTTGGGAAAGTTTGACTCCAAGAGTGATGAGGGTATCTTCTTAGGGTACTTATTAAATAGTAGAGCCTTTTGTGTCTACAACCTTCGAACCTCATCAGTTTAAGAGTCAATCAATGTGACTGTAGATGATAGCCTGGCTAAATTAGTGTCTCTAGGTGATGAAGAAGAAGATGAGGGTATATGCGAGATAGGCAAATCTGATAAACAACCCTCATCTCCAAATGCCCTCACTGCTCCTAGTGATGTACAAATTGTCAAGGATCACCCCCTCAATCAAATCATTGGGGATCCTAACGTTGGTGTCAAAACCAGGAGACAGTTAGAGGCAGTCAACAGTCACCTGTGTTTCATTTCTAAAATAGAACCAAAAAATGCTGATGAAGATCTAAACGATGAATTCTGGATCCTTGCAATGCAGGAAGAGCTTCAACAATTCATTAGAAATGAGGTTTGGTATCTAGTCGACAGGCCTGAAAGGAAAAATGTTTTTGGATCCACGTGTGAGAAAATGTCCATCTCCTTTGCTAAATTAATGACATCAGAATTTGAGATGAGTATGGTAGGAGAACTTAACATGTTTCTAGGGCTAAAAGTAAAACAACTTGCATCAGGTATATTCATTACCCAAGCCAAATATGCTAAAGATCTTGTTAAGAGATTTGGCTTAGACTCTGGTCGATCCTACACTACACCTATGAGAACCACTGTTAAACTATCGAAAGACCTTGCAGGAAAAAGTGTAGATCAACATCTTTATAGAAGCATGATTGGTAGTCTTCTTTATCTCACTGCTAGTAGACCAGATATTGCATTTAGTGTAGGTGCTTATGCTCGGTTTCAGGCTGATCCCAAAGAATCTCACCTCACCGCTGTTAAGCGAATCATCCGGTTTGTAGGATGTACTACCGAATACGGTCTTTAGTACCCTTTTGATTCATCTACAGATATTACAGGGTATTCAAATGCCGACTGGGCTGGTAACATGGATGATCGTAAATCAACCAGCGGTGGGTGCTTTTATATTGGAAATTGCCTTGTGGCGTGGCATAGTAAGAAGCAAAACTCCATTTCTTTATCCACAGCCGAAGCAGAGTATATTGCTGCCGGAAGTTGTTGTGCACAATTATTATGGATGAAACAAACCTTGACTGACTATGGGATTAACCAAGGCACAACGACTCTATTTTGCGACAATACAAGTGCCATAAATATTTTGAAAAATCCAATTCAGCGCTCGCGCACTAAGCACATCGATATTAGGCACCACTTTATTCGAGCATTAGTTGAAGATCACATAATATCTCTCGAACATGTGCCTACCGAGAATCAGCTAGCCGACATCCTAACGAAACCCTTGGACTCAGTTCTCTTTGCGAACCTCTAGAAGTCCATTTGTGTTGGGTGTGTCTAGTTTATCTAACAAGTGTATGTTTTGCACGTAATATCTGAGGATTAAGCCTCTCTATCTGTTCTGTATAGGTATATCTGAGGACCTTTGCCTCTATTTTCATTGCTTTATAAGAATATCCGGGATCATTGTCCCATTTTCTGTCTTGTATCGATAAATCTGGACCTTTAAGGGTCCCTCATTTTGTGTGGGGTTGTACCTTGGTACACCATGACCATGGGTGTTGTATCCTTAGTAAGGGTACTTCGATGTAAAAACTAATGGTCTGTCCAAAAGATAGACCTTCTATCCAGCAAATCCAGTGTAGAATCCTTCTGCTGCTGCAAACAGTGCCGGACGACCGGTCGGCCTACCTTGAGACCTGTCTGGACTCATGTATTTCACGCCATCCGACCGGTCAAGACCGGTCGAGCTGCCATCAGACAAGGTTGGTCACGCCTATTCACTCCACACGACGGGTCAAGACCGGTATTGCATACCTAGATCGGTCACCCTGTACAACAGCCCGTCCGTGGGGGGGTCTTTATAAGCAGTTGGAGCTCATTTGGGTCACTCATTCTTCCATTTTCTCACCTCCACTTGCTGCTCCAGCACCCCCTCTTGCATTCCAAGGTGATTCCAAGGTGATTTTTGGCAAGATTAGAGTTTCTAACCTCCTCTACATTGCTCCTCTCCATTCTCATTCCATAGGTAAGGGATTCGCTCTCATCCTTCTTTGTCATATCCCTTCCTTTCATATCTAGGAGTGATTTAGGGTGTTTTGCTGTGTCTTAAATGTCTTCCCAAGAGAGTGAAGATGAGCTCCCCTTGAGGCGGAGTGGTCGGTCCAAGGCAAAAGCTAAACCTCCTCCTCGCCCTTTAAAATCAAAGAAAACACTTTCAAAAGGGCAAGGGGCTGCCTCATCTTCCATTCCCCCTCTTAAATCTCAATCCTTGGGTAAAAATGTCTCATCCCATTCCACTCATTGGATGACTTCAAGGACAAAGAGGTGGTGTGTGAAAAGTCCAAAAATTTGGATGACTTGGCCGAATATAATGTCCGTTCCATGTTGAACACCATAAATTGGGGTCCCGTACTCCACATGGGGGGCCCTGTCCAGTTTAACGTAGTTCGGAGGTTTTATGCCTCTTGTGTCCATGTCACCACCGCCTTTCCCCCTTCGTTTAAAGTTGGGGTCGGTGAACGACTGTGCGTTTTTTTGTTGAACTCCATCTCTCAATTCATTGGAGTTCCCATTGTTGAGGAGTCTCCTTTTGATTTTGCTTCATTGGGTCCCAAAACTAACCACGTTATTGCCAAATTTCTCTGTGGTGATGGGACACCCCAATGGGTCGGAGGTGCGCTTCGGGCGTCCTCCATGTTATGGGATTTCCACATTCTTCACAACCTCTTCTTCCGCAATGTATATCCTCGGAAGAGCAACAAGGCGGATGTCACTGAAACCATGTTTCGTCTGCTCTATCGCGTTGGTCAGGGTCATCCGCTTTGCCTCCCATCCCGGATCATGTCCATCATTCACCAGGTTATCTTGCGAGACGATGGAAACTCCTCCAATCTCCCGTTTGGGCATCTCATATGCAAATTAGCTGATGCGATTGACATTGTCGGTTCTAATAAAGTTCACAAGCCTATCATTATAAATCGCACCATCATTGCTCGTATGGAGCTTACAAAAGAAGACATCCAGAGTCGTCTTTTGCAGGATCAGCAGCAGGATCCGACAGAGCCATCTCAGCCTGAGGCTCCACCTGCCTCCACTGGCCCTTCCCAGACTTCACCTTCAGCTCCTTCCTCTGATCCCTCCCTCGATCCTCGGGCTACTCCGGGTTGATTCAGTACGCCTCCTAGAGCTTTTTCTCGACGTCGATCCCCTTCCGTGGATCCTCCTTCATACATTGCTGAGCTTCGTCAGCTTCAGGAGCGCCTATTTCAGCGGATCGATGGGATCGAGCAGAGTGAGCAGCAGCTTTTGCAGGGGCAGGCCACCATTCTTGTATAGCAGGAGGCCCTTGTGACTCGCCTCGCACAGTTGAAGAGGCGGATAGAGATGTGGGAGCGCGCGGCGCGTGGGGACGATCCACCCCCCGATCTGGGAGATGGAACAGATTACTAGTCTCATGTCTTGGTCACAGTTCCTTTTTGTATAACCAATGACATTGTCTAGATTTCATGCACTATCCTTCTATGGGTTTGTCTATATATTTCACACGGATTGATGCATATCTACATTGGGCTGCTTGCCCATTTTGGTATATGTATGGATGCTATTTCTGTTCTCTATAGTTATATCTTTTTTTTATATGAGCTTTTGATCCTTTATTGAATATTTGTGGGAGGTTGGATGGTTTGGGTATATTCGCCCTAATTAGCTCATGCTTTGTGTTCTTTATGTGTCTGGATATACATCTGGAGGGGTGGTTGGTTGATTGGGCTATAAGCCCTCTATGCTTTCATGATTACTTGTATATCTAGCATGATTTGTTCTTTAAATCTCCTCAGGGTTTCAATTTCTATATCTCTTCCCTGTTTTATGTGATTGACATATTTTCAGCGCTAGCCCTGCAGCTTTCTTAGGTATATCTTTTTGCTGGCTAACCCTTGTCAATTACTAACAAAAAGGGGGAGAATCATCCCACCTAGAAGGTCCGATTATATCTTTTTGCAGGACTTTGTAGGTGCAAGCATTGAGGGAGAGATTTTGAAGAAAATCGAGTCTGTATATGTCCTTTTATAAAGATCATTATGTATATCTGTATAGACATGTAATTAGGTTTATGTTTCTTTCTGTTTAAGGGTCAATCATGATAAGGAAGTCATGATTTGTCTAGGTTAGATGTTTTGTCATGCAATTGACAAAGGGGAAGATTGTTAGTACACTTTATTTTGTCAATTGACGTGTTGATTGGTCACGTCATGTCGTGTGAGCCCCGGTCGAAGATTTGAAGCTCAAGACTTGAAGATTATGCTTCTTCCATTGCTCAAGCTTAAGCTGAAACAAGATCTCAGGTAAGTTGCATATAGATCGACCTTAGGAAACCCAAAACATCAATGAATGGCATAATGACTGACCTATCTTATCCCATTCCCTCTCGACCCTAGCACAAGTTGATCAGACTTGTGGTCCATGGCTGGTGTGAATCGTAATTGAAAATATGTCCAAACATTGGACTCCATGCACCTAATCACTTCATGCTTCATCATTGAAGTGGTCCGCTACTGCGTTGAAGGACTTGGTCCAGCAAGCTTGCTGTAACAAGATCATCTAGACAGCCGACCGGTCTTGACCGGTCGGCCAGAACTTCAAGAAATATCCAGCAAACTTACTGTAATAAAATTGTCTAGACAGCCGACCGGTCTTGACCGGTCGGCCAGGCTCATCAACATAAGACAACACTTGCTGTGATATATTCAACTGGGCAGCCGACTGGTCTTGACCGGCCGGCCAGGAATATTAAAAGAGGTCAGTGACTTTCTGTGAGTATTTTAGCTGGACTGCCGACCGGTCTTGACCGGTCGGCCAGCAATTCAGAATCTGTCCAGCAGCCTTGCTGCATTATCCAGGAAGACATCCGACCAATCTTGACCGGTCGGTCTGCATATAGCAGTGTATTCAGCAAGCACAGCCGACCGGTCTTGACCGGTCGGACTGATCTCCAAATACTGTCCAGCAAGGTTAGCCGACCGGTCTTGACCGGTCGGGCAGACCCAAATGATATGCATATTTTTGAAATGCGACCGGTCTGTCCGACCGGTTAAGACCTCTCTCTGACAGGTCGGACGTGACCGTTTTTTATCCTTTGGGGCCATCATTTGGGGCTCTATATAGCCATATCTTGTGGTCTTTCTTGGTATGCATTCAACACCCATCAAGAGCTAAGAGAGAGAGTCTTTACTCACATCTTCCTACCCTCCTTGCTCTTAACTCCCTTGAGTTCATCATTCAAACCTAGCCATTAATGGCTTGTCATTGAGTATTCAAAACTCGGTTTGAAGTATGAACTCAAGATCTTCATTCATGGCTGACTTACCTGTTGAACCTCCAATTTATACATTGCATTGCCCATTTCACGACAACATTGCATGATTTTCATGGTTTAAAGGCCCACCTAACATATGTTTTTGTGATTATAGGGATGAGAGTGGATTTCATCAAATTGGAGCCAAAAGAATGTATTTGAAGCTATTGCATGAAGTCTTAGGATGGACCAAAGAAAGAAGAAGAAAGAGAGAGAAAAGAGGATGAAGAAAAGAAGAAAAAGCTGAAGAATAACAAGGCTGACCGGTCGTCCGACCGGTCAGACACATCAGAAAGGAGCAATGGAAGAAGGCCGACCGGTCAAGACCGGTCGGCCATGAAGGCAGAAGACATTGAGGAAGGGCCGACCGGTCATGACCGGTCGGCTATAGGCTCTGGACGAGGAGGAAACAAAGCCCGACCGGTCACGACCGGTCGGGCATGCACGCTGGAATATGGATAGGTTGGTCCGACCGGTCATGACCGGTCGGCCACACTTGCCGGACTTTTTGGATGGTTTGAAAAATCAGTCCGACCGGTCACGACCGGTCGGCCCTGCGTAAGAAGACTCCTTTCTAAATTGGGACTCCGAATTTCACTGCGCAATGCGAAGGCTTTCGCAGAATCCAACGGAAGGAGGGTTTGTTGCTATAAAAGGGAACCTAGGGGCTTTCCCTAAGGTATCAGAGAAGAGAAGGAACGTGAGTTTGGAGGCTGAAGGCGACTGTGGGGCGTCTGCAACATCTATCTTCGGGTTTTTCTAGTTTTATGCTTTATTTTTGAGTTTTTAGTTGTAGCATGACTATGCTCGGCTAAAACCTCTCAGCTAAGGCTGAGAGGTGAAGCTTGTAGCCAATTCTATGTTAATTTCAGTTTGATTCAAGTATTATTCAATTCAAAGTTAGAATTTTCTTATGTTCAGTTCAAAAGATGGTAGTTTGAGATGTCTTATCTGAGTTCATGTGCTCCGGACATGAATTCCTTTTAATTCTCTGAGATTATCACAGGTTGCTTGTTTAGATTCGAATTATAGTAATCCTTGAGCAGGCCATAGTCCATAGGCATGGCTGTTACTCCGCAGGCTATGAATTTGAATTCTACATTGATTGAATGGACTTGAACTTGGAAGTTCAACTTGAATTGGATGAATGTGTGTGAATGCTTTACTTTCCAACTAGATGAGAGATAGGACTTCAAATCTAGTTGTGTTCTATACTTGGATTGACTGAATTGACATAGGATTGCTACAAGTGGATCCTTTAAAGCCTTAGTACGTTATATCTCTGATTTTTTCATTAAGTTACTGTTTTAATTAAACACCCCATTGAAATTGAATTTATTCTATTAAACTGAGTTGCTGGAGTAATTAGGAAGCTGTTACTCTTTCCCTGTGGATCGACCTCGGTCTTACCGAGTTTTATTACTACATCGCAGCCTTACACTTGAGGCGAGTGAACATTACCTTCAAAATATCTTTATGAGGTCGTTTATAGCCATTGAATGCTGAAGTTTGGTAGTTCCCTCATAACCATTGCATTGAATAGGTAAGAGAAACTTGACCATCTCTCTCCCAACTACCCGGCATAATCATAATCACATCATTTGCATCGGTAGCTGATCTTGGGAGCACAAAGAGAAGCTGAAGCATGTGGAGATGAAGCTACTCATCAAAGGCATTAAATCGGAGCTCAATCGTCTAGGTATGTCTAGTATTTGAGAGTCCATTTATTGAATCACTATTCCCTGGATTGGGAAACTCCGGCGGGAGTGTACGTGACCGTCCTTGGATTAGGATTGGTGAGAGTTTGAGATCCAAACTCGTCAAGTCCCTAGATTGGGCCATCGGCGGATGGTAAACGTGGTCCTAGATCAAAGAATGTTAAGGTTGATGGTTAACCTAATTTAAAACCACGACTATAGTGAAATCCAGTGGTCTCATAGGTTGAGATCGTGAACCTGGAGTAGAGTAGGGAAACCGAACCACTATAAATCGTTGTGCATTATGAGATTGAATGATTGCTATGTGTTGAATGGTTTAGTCAATCATGAATGCTAACTGTTTGATGAAATGTCTATGATAGTCTTTACTTACAAAATCATCATATAATTGCCTTGAATGTTATTGTGATAATCTTGGTTGATAAGATTAACTTGATTAGTTTTAAATTATAATTAGAAATTCAAAAAGTCCTATTCACGCCCCTCTAGGACATTAGGCATATCTCTGAGTATCTCTATAGGCGGTAAAACCACAATTTCAAGTCCGACCGGCCGTGACCGGTCGGCCGTGCATTAAAACAGCAAGTTTCTATTTTGAACTCCGATTTTCTCTAAGCAAGTGCGTAACCTTACGCAAATTCTTGAAGATTCCAACGCAATAGAGTTTCCCCACTATAAAAGGACCCCTAAGGGCTCTTCCTAGGGCATCATAGAAGCTGAGGAACTTCGTGGGAGAGGAAGGAAGCTATCGTGGAGTGTGTGAAACCCTCCAAACTCCGGGTTTTTATGTTTTCTAATTTTCTTTTATGAGTTCTAGTTGTAGTATGACAATGCTCGGCTAGAATCTCTCAGCTAAGGCTGAGAGGTGAAGCTTGTAGCCAATTTCATGTTTGATTCAGTTTAATTCAAGTAGCTTTACTTCAAGTTCGAATTTTGAATGTTCCAGTTCTTAAAGTTGATATTTTTAGAACTTTTATGAGAGTTCATGTGCTCCGGACATGGATTCCTTGCAATTCTCTGAGATTATCATGTTTTGCTTGTTTAGATTGGAATTATGGTAACCCTTGAGCATGCTATAGTCCATAGGCATGGCTGTTACTCCGATGACTATGATTTTGAATTCTACATGTGGTTAAATGGGATTAGAACTTGGAAGTTCAACTTAAGTGGGATTATATGTGTTTAATGCTTTATCTTCCAACTAGATGAGAGATAGAACTTCAAATCTAGTTGGGTTTTATGCTTGGATTGATTGGATTGACATGGGATTACTACAAGTGGATCCTTGAAAGCCTTAGTGCATTTAATTACTGTTTTTCTTAAGTTACTATTTTAGCATAATTCTCTCAATTGAATATCTAAATTGTTGCAATTTGGGTTGCTAGAATAACTTAGAATTTGTTCTCTAATTCCCTGTGGATCGACCTCGGTCTTATCGAGATTATTACTACATCGCAGCCTTGCACTTGAGGTGAGCGAACAAGTTTTTGGCGCCGCTACCGGGGAATTTAGATAACGGTTCTAGATTGTTTTAGTGGCTATATAAGTAGAAGTAGATAAGCTTTTTTTATTTTCTAAAACTAACTCATTGCTTTTTTTTGTAGGTTTTCTTCTCTAGTTCAAGTGAATCAGGTAATATCCTTCTAACTTATTGCTTATTGCAGATTTTCAATTTCTAAATTAATTTCAGATTTTTAGGACTTAGGATTAGTTTGGTTGTTAGTTGAGTGATTTATGTCCCATTGGGAACGTGACCACTCCAATCGTCTCCAATCCGAAGGTAGTCTCGTTGGACCATTGTCAGTCCATAGACAAGTCCGAAAATACCAACAGCATTGTGATAGTTTGGGGAATATGGATCAAACACCTTTAAGGAATCCTCCCCTACTCTAACTACAAACGCAAATCAAGAGGGAGTAGGAGAGAATGAGGTACACAATGTTCCTCCAATGAGATCATTGCGGGACTACCTTCAACCGGCTCGTGCAATTACACCCTCATGCGTGGTCTTACCACCAATCGGGGGAAACATTGATATTAAGTCGGGTATGATTCAACTTATACCAAAGTTCCATGGGCTAGACTCTGAAAGCCCATACTTACATCTAAAGGAATTTGAAGAAGTGGTGGCTACTTTGCAATACACCAATGTCTCTGAAGATGCCATAAAACTCAAACTCTTTCCCTTTTCATTGAAAGCGAGATCCAAGACATGGCTTCACTCTCTTAGACCACATTCGATAGGGTCATGGAACGAATTGACCCGAGAATTCTTAAAAAAGTTCTTCCTGGCTCATAAAACGACCACCCTTCGAAGAGTCATAATGAACTTTTCGGTTAAAGAGAATGAGCCTTTCTTCCAATGTTGGGAAACGTTTAAGGACCTCCTACTTGCTTGCCCACATCATGGTTACGAAAGTTGGCGAATCATAAACTTCTTCAACGATGGATTAAGTTCCAATATGCGTCAATTCGTAGAGATGATGTGCAACGGCGAGTTTATGAGCAAAAATCCAGATGAAGCATGGAGTTATTTGGATATGTTGGCAAAGAATGCCCAATCTTGGAATACCTCGGACAAATCTAATAACCCCAAGCCTCCTCAAGAAAAAGAAAAAGGAGGGATCTATATCCCCAAGGAGGAAGACGATGTGAATGCAAGGTTAGCCAGCCTCACAAGGAAGATCGAGGCCATGGAACTTAGTAAGAGTGGAGTTTCAAAGTCCAATGAAGCTATTAAGACCATATGTGGGATTTTTTTCACCAATTTACATGCTACGCAAGATTGTCCTACAATTCCTGCATTTCAAGAGATGCTACATGAACATGCAAATGCCACATATGGTTATCAACAGCCTTTTAATGGACCGGTGGGTAATACGTACAATTCTACTTGGAAGAACCACCCAAATTTCAGTTGGAAGAATGCTCCCACGAGCAATCCTACCAAGTCTCAAGGAGGGCCACCAATGCAAAATATGGCCCCACCTCAATTCTCGATGGAGGACACCTTAAAAGCGTTTATCCAAGGGCAAACGCAAATCAACCAAACAAATCAGCAAATGTTCCAAGAGCTTAAAGTCTCTGTTGATGAGATTAAGGGAGGCTTGAATGCTAGGGAAGAGACCTTTCTGGCCCAACCTCAACCCAATCCAAAGCAAGTACATGAAGTGAGCATTCCTAATCTCTCCAACCAACATATGGAGCAAGCTAAATCCGTCGCCACTCTTAGAAGTGGTAAACAAATTGACAAATCTATTCCGGTGAAGTCCGACAAGCCTAATGATCCGGTAAATTCTGAGGATGAGGACGGATCTAACTTAGCCCCACAAGAAACGGAACACGTTTACAGGCCCGTAGCACCATTCCCTTTGAGATTGGTTGCTCGGCTAGATATTTTAGAGATTTTCAGACAAGTCAAGATAAACATTCCCTTGCTTGATGCCATCAAACAAATCCCCTCTTATGCCAAGTTTCTAAAGGATCTATGCACAACTAAACGCAAATATAATGTGCAATAAAAGGCCTTCCTAAATGAACAAGTGAGTGCCATTCTCATTCAAAAGACCCCCCCAAAATTCAAAGATCTTGGTAGTCCCACAATTTCATGTATCATTGGAGACTACCGGATTGAGCATGCATTACTAGACTTAGGGGCAAGCGTAAACTTGATCCCGTACTCGGTATATGAGCAATTGGATCTCGGTGAATTAAAACCCACCAAAACCACATTGCAGCTCGCTGATAGAACCATCCGTGTACCGAGAGAGATAGTTGAGGATGTTCTAGTTTAAGTTGACAAATTCTACTACTCGGTAGATTTTATCGTCTTGGACACACAACCGGTTATAGATGTTAGCACTCAAATACCGATGATTTTGGTCACCCGTTCCTTGCTACATTAAACGTAATTATCAATTGCCGAAATGGGGTGATGAAATTATCCTTTGGGAATATGACATTAGAGGTGAATGTGTTCCACTTGGGCAAAAGGCACAAGGATGTTGATGATGACGAGCTCTTCGAGGTAAACATGCTCGAATCTTTTAAAGAAGAAGAGCTCCTCCAACTTGAACCACTAGAAAGCTTGGAGACATGCTTGGCATATTTCGAGGATTCCAAAGACCCCATCATTAGTGAAATTGTGCAAGCATTGAATATTGAGAGATCGGTAGTTGGTACTAGTTGGTGGAGGCCCCATTTTGAGAGATTTCCACCAACCACATCAAGGCCTCTACCGTCTAACATCAAACCACCGAAGCTTGACCTTAAACCATTGCCATCCGAGCTTAAATATGAATACTTGGGTCAAGAAGAAACATTCCCGGTTGTCATTGCCTCTCACCTAAGGAAAGACCAAGAGCTCAAGTTGATTGAGCTACTCAAAGAACATAGAGGAGCCATAGGTTGGACAATAGCGGATCTCAAGGGGATAGACTCTTCGGTTTGTACTCACCATATACACCTTAAAGAAAATGCAAAAATGACTAGACAACCTCAACGAAGGCTAAATCCAAATATGATGGAGGTTGTCAAAGCCGAGGTGTTAAAGCTACTAGATGTGGGTATCATCTCCCCATCTCAGATAGCCAATGGGTGAGTCATACCCAAGTTGTCCCTAAGAAATCTAGTATTACCATCATAGAAAATGCTAATAACGAACTTATACCGACTAGAGTAACCACCGGTTGGCGTATGTGCATTGATTATCAGAAGCTCAACACGGTCACTAGGAAGGACCACTTCCCTCTCCCATTCATGGATTAAATTTTGGAGAGGTTAGCAGGTCATTGCTATTATTGCTTCCTAGATGGCTATTCCGGCTACAACCAAATTGAGATAGCCCCAGAGGACCAAGAGAAAACCACATTTACATGCCCATTTGGTACCTTCGCATACCGAAGAATGCCATTTGGGCTATGTAATGCACCCGCCACATTCCAACGATGCGTGTTGAGTATTTTCTCGGACATGATGGGTGAATTTCTTAAGGTATTCATAGACGATTTTTCAATTTTTGGTTGTACTTTTGATGAGTGCCTTAATCACTTAAAGTTGGTCTTGATGAGTTGTGAGGAGAAGAACCTCGTTTTAAACTGGGAAAAGTGCTATTTCATGGTACAAAAAGGAATAGTCCTTGGACATATCATCTCGTCCAATGGAATAGAGGTAGACCAGGCAAAAATTTACATAATTTCAATCTACCACCACCCAAAAGCATACGCGATGTGCGGTCCTTCCTTGGACATGCCGATTTTTTTAAAATGTTCATAAAGGACTTTAGTCACATCTCAAGGCCCTTATGTAACCTTCTCCAAAAGGAGAACCAATTTGAGTGGAGTGCCGAATGTCAATTAGCTTTTTCAAAGCTAAAAGACATGTTGACAACCGCTCTTATCATGTAACCACTGGATTGGTCCATACCTTTTGAGTTGATGTGCGACGCGAGCGATTATGCTATTGGGGTGGTGTTAGGACAAAAGAAGGATAAGAAGCCCCATGTTATCTACTACACAAGTAGGACCTTGAATCCCGCCCAAGTTAATTACTCGACTACGGAGAAAGAGCTCCTAGCCGTCATCTTTGCCATGGACAAATTCAAGCCTTACTTAATAGGATCCAAGGTCATCATTTACACAGATCATGCGGCGCTGAAACACCTTCTTTCTAAGAAGGATGCCAAGCCCCGTTTGCTTAGATGGATCCTACTCCTTCAAGAATTCGATTTGGAGATCAAGGACAAGAAGGGTGTACAAAATGTGGTGGCGGATCATCTATCCCACCTAGTCCTACCTAATTCCATTGACGAGTCACCTATTGAGGACTCATTCCCTGATGAGCAACTCTTTGTTGCTATGCATCCACCATGGTACGCTCACATAGTCAATTATATTTCCACAGGTGCGATGCAGATTCATTGGACTGCACAGGACAAACAAAAATTTCTAAGGGAAGTGTGCATATTTTTCTGGGATGAACCTTTACTATTTAAATATTGCCCAAACCAAATTATTAGGAGATATGTCCCTGATGATGAACATAATTCCGTCATCTCCTTTTGCCATGATCAAGCATGTGGGGTGTTATTACACCTTTTGTTGTCAATTGTCGTGTTGGTTGGTCGCGTCTTGTCATGTGAGCCCCGGTCGAAGAATTGAAGATCAAGTCTCGAAGATTACGCTTCGTCCATTGCTCAAGCTCATGCTGCAACAAGATCTCAGGTAAGTTGCATATAGATCGACCATAGGAAACCCAAAACATCAAAGAATGGCATAAAAGACTCACATATTTTATCCCCATTACCTCTCGACCCTTGCACAAGTTGATCAGACTTGTGAACCTTGGCTGGTGCTAAATGTAATTGAAGATATGTCCATATATTGGACCCTATGCACCAAATCTCTCTTGCCTCATCATTGGAGTGATCCTCTGCTGCGTTGGAAGCCTTGGCCCAGCAAACACGCTGTGACAAGATCATCTAGACAAGAGCCAGGCATTTCAACTCATCAGCATCGTTGCTGAGAAATAGACGTATGGACAGCTGACCGGACTTGCCCGGTCGGCCAGGCTCTGCAAGACATCATCAGAGGCTGCTGGTTGTTGATTAGCTGGACTGCTGACCGGTCATGACCGGTCGGCCAGTATCTTCAAAACACTCCAGCAGCTTTGCTGCAGAATGCATATAGGAAGCCGACCGGTCATGACCGGTCGGCCTTCACAATATCTGAATATCCAGCAAGTATTGCCGACCAGTCATGACCGGTCGGCCTTCACAAGACTTGAGGTCCAGCAAGGGGGTCCGACCGGTCATGACCGGTCGGCCTGATTTCTCATAACACTCCAGCAAGGGGGTCCGACCGGTCATGACCGGTCGGCCAGTCTCATATGTGGCCTATTGCTTTTGAATGCTGACCAGTCCGTCCGGCCGGTCGAGTCCTATCTCTGACAGGTCGGACGTGACCGTTTTAGATCCGTTGGGGCCATCATTTGAGGCTCTATATAGCCATGTCTTGAACTCTTTCTGGGCATGCATTCAACACCCATCCAGAGCTGAGAGAGAGAGCATTTACTCTCATCCTTCCTCCCTCTTAACTCCCTTGAGTTCATCATTCAAACTTGGCCATTAATGGCTTGTCATTGAGTATTCTATGCTCGGTTTGAAGTATGAACTCAAGACCTTCATTCATGGCTGACCTTCCTTCAGAATACCTTTATTAGGTCACTTAAAGCCATTGAATGCTTGAAGATTGGTAGTTCCCTCATTACCATTGCATTGAATAGGGAAGAGGAACTAGACCAACTCTCTCCCAACTACCCGGCATCAACATATCCTCATCATTTGCATCGGTAGCTGATCTTGGGAGCACAAAGAGAAGCTGAAGCACGTGGAGCTGAAGCTACTCATCAAAGGCATCGAATCGGGGCTCAATCGTCTAGGTATGTCTAGTATTTGAGAGTCCATCTTTTAAATCTCTATTCCCTGGATTGGGAAACTCCGGCGGGAGGGTACGTGACCATCCTTGGATTAGGATTGGTGAGAGTTTGAGATCCAAACTCGTCAAGTCCCTGGATTGGGCCATCGGCGGATGGTATACGCGGTCCTAGATCAAAGGATGTCAAGGTTGATGGTTAACCTGATTTAAAAGCAAGACTATAGTGAAATCCGGTGGTCTCATAGGTTGAGATCGTGAACCGGGAGTGGAGTAGGGAAACCGAACCACTATAAATCGCCTTGCATTTTGAGATTGAATGATTGCAATTTGTTGAATGGTTTAGTCAATCATGAATGCTAATTGTTTGATGAAATGCCTATGATAGTCCTTGCTTACAAACTGCTCATATAAATGTCTTGAATGTTATTGTGATTATCTTAGTTGATGAGATTGACTTGAATTGTTTCTAATTGTAATTGGAATTTAAAAAGTCCTATTCACCCCCCCCCCCTCTAGGACATTAGGCATATCTCCAAGTATCTCTATAGGCGGTAAAACCGCAATGTCAATTGGTATCAGAGCGGGTTCCTCCGTTCAGGTTTAAAAACCCGGAGTGAGATCCTAAGAGAGCTTGAAAATATGTCTAGAGAGGACTCTTCATCCGTTACTAAGCCTCCCTTCTTTGATGGGTCTAACTATCCATATTGGAAAGCCCGAATGCGCATCTTTTTGGAATCTATTGATTCGGACGTTAGGGATATGATTGATATTGGATATAAACCCCCAATGGTCACTATATGTAAGGAAGGTGAACCGGATGTCCTCAAGCCAAAAGAAAAGGCGATGTGGACTGATTATGATAAAGCACAACGGGTCTGTAATGCCAAAGGGCTGAATGCCATCTTTTGTTCAGTATCTAAAGATGAATTTGGCCGGATTCAAAATTGCACAACCAGTAAGCAGGCATGGGACATCCTTGAAGTTACTCATGAAGGAACAAGCATTGTTAAAAACTTAAAACTTCAGTGCCTCTCCACACAATTTGAAAATATTACTATGGAGGAGCATGAAACATTTACTGACTTCTATACCAAGCTGAACAAAATTACAAATGAAATGTGGGGCTTGGGGGATCCCGTTCCGGAGCATAGACTATGTAGAAAAATTCTGAGATCCCTACCGGAACGGTTCTCTTCCAAAGTTACTACCATCGAAGAATGTAGGGACCTAAATACCATGAAAGTTGAAGAACTTCTCGGGTCCCTTCAAACCTATGAGCTAGGTTTCAAAACTCCCTCAAAATCCAAAAGTACAGCCCTGAAATCTTCTCACAAAAAATAAGAATCTGAATGTGGTAGTGAGGAAGATCCAGACTTAGAAGAAATGGCACTTATGGCCAAGAAATTTCAAAAATTCTTCAAAACTAAGGGAAATACTTCTAGAAGGAAACCCTACCAGAAGGGTAAACCTTTTGACTCCAAGAACAACAAAGGAAAAAATTTTAAGTGAAAAGATCCTCAATGCTACAAGTGTAGAGGATTTGGTCACATTGCATCCGAGTGCACCAATAACAAAGCCAAGAAAAAGGCAATGGCGGCTACATGGGATGAGACTGAAGAATCTGAATCAGAATCAGTCCTATACCAAAGTGAGGAGGAGCAAGGTTCAATCAGAATTTTAATGGCCTCCATTACTGATATTGTGCCTCAAATTGAGCCCATTGCAAAGATCACCGGAGACACTGATGATCATGAATCCTCCAACACAGAAAATGATTCCTTGAGTGATGATGAGAATGAGGAGGAAGGCCTTCAGGAGGTTTACAACCAACTATACATTGAAAATATAAATACCATCAACAAGTTGGGCCAAATGAAGACTGAAAATGACAAACTGATGAAAAATCTTAACGGATTGAAAATAGAGAATCAAAAGATGTGTCAAGATCTAGAAGAACTGAAAAGGAAGAATGATGAGCTTGAACAAGAAAAGAAAAAGCTCGTGAGTGTTGAATCTCTAGACAAGCATGCTAGACTTGAGAGAGAACTCAAAGAGGCGAACATTGAAATCAATCGTCTTAAGTGTCAAGTCGTTGACTCTAGAAGACGGTTTGCGCAAGGAGAAGAAAACTTGGAAAAACTCCTCGGTGTTGCAAGATCACCAATGGACAAAAGAGGTTTGGGCTATGATAGTCACACTTCAAAAACCACCTCAGTCCATCCAATTGTAAGAAATGATGATGGTGCATCCGGAAGTAAAACTAGAGCCTCTCCTATCTGCCATGCTTGTGGAGACATTGGCCACTTAAAATTTGAGTGCTTGGTATTCAAAAATCCGGTCAGAAACTTGAAAGGTAAATTTGTACCGACCGGGAAAAATGTCCAAGCTAATTGGAATCCTCCCATGCATTCTTCACCTAAGAGGGGAAACATTCGAAAGAATTATCCTGCTTTTCCTAGGAAGGACAAGAGGATGGATGAACTATTGGAGCAAGTTAAAATGCTGAATTTGAAAAATGCTCTTCTTTTGCGTGAAAAAGAAAAATCTGATTCTCCCAAGAAAACTAGAGAATCCCACCAGAAGAACACCTCTCATAAAAGGACAACAACTAAATGGGTTGTCAAGAACAAGTGCTTGGTCATTCATACTGCCTTAAAAGCTGGGAATACCCCTAGATGGTACTTGGATAGTGGTTGCTCTTGACACATGACAGGTGATAGATCTCAATTTTGTGCATATGATGAATTTGATGGTGGGTCTGTCACATTTGGTGATGGGAGCATAGCTAAAATCATTGGTAAAGGAACCATCACAGGGCCAGGTTTGTCAGAAATTGAAAATGTACTGTATGTTGATGGCCTCAAACACAACTTACTGAGTATCTCACAGATTTGTGATGAAGAGCACTCAGTAAGCTTCTCCAAAGATATGTGCAAGATCTTGAACTCCACAGGAAAATTAGTCATGAAAGGTCTACGCACAGGAGACAACTGCTATGTCATTGAAAATCACAACAATTCAAGCTCCTCCACAATGTGTCACGTGGCCGTTCAGGATGAAACGGAATTATGGCACCATCGACTCGGTCATGTACATTATAGAAATCTGTTTAAACTAAGTCAGAAAAATTTGGTGAGAGGCCTACCCAAGATGGGTAAAAGACCAAATACTGTGTGCGCCGCATGCCAAAAAGGTAAACAAATCAAGGTTGCACACAAGAGAACCTCTATCCTGGTAACATTAAAACCATTTGAAATGCTACACATGGACCTAGTTGGTCCTACCAGGGTACTTAGCCAAGGTGGAAAACGATACTTCTTTGTAGTCGTTGATGATTACTCCAGATTCACATGGGTCGCCTTCCTAAGAGAAAAATCTGACACTTTTGAGGAATTCAAAAAACTAGTGAAGCGACTACAAAATGAGAAAGGATACATGGTAGCAAGAATCAGGAGTGATCACGGTGGTGAATTTGAAGATCATCGCTTCAAGGCATTATGCGATGAATTGGGCATTCGTCATGAGTTCTCAGCACCCAAAACACCTCAACAAAATGGGGTTGTTGAAAGGAAAAATAGAGTGTTGTTAGATATGGCCACAGCTATGCTTAATAATTAGAAACTTGCTCAAAATCTGTGGGCCGAAGCTGTTAATACTGCCTGCTATATTGTTAATCGAGTTTATTTAAGGGCAGGTCTAAACAAAACAGCTTATGAACTGTGGTGTGGAAAAACACCGAATGTTAAATACTTTAAGGTCTTTGGTAGTACATGCTATATTCTGAGAGATCGAGAAAATTTGGAAAAATTTGAATCCAAAAGTGATGAGGGTATCTTCTTGGGATACTCATTAAATAGTAGAGCGTTTCGTGTTTACAACCTTCGAACCTCATCAGTCCAAGAGTCGATCAATGTGACTGTGGATGATAGCTTGGATAAACCTGTGTCTCTAGGAGATGAAGAAGAAGATGAGGGCATATGCGAGATAGGTAAATCTGATAAACCACCCTCATCTCCAAATGCCCCCACTGCTCCTAGTGATGTACAAATCGTCAAGGATCACCCCCTCAATCAAATCATTGGGGATCCTAGCATTGGTGTCAAAACCAGGAGACAGTTGGAGGCAGTCAACAGTCACCTGTGTTTCACATAAAAAATAGAACCAAAAAATGCTGATGAAGCTCTAAATGATGAATTCTGGATCCTTGCAATGCAGGAAGAGCTTCAACAATTCATTAGAAATGAAGTATGGTATCTGGTCGACAGGCCGGAAAGGAAAAATGTTATTGGAACCAAATGGATTTTTAAGAATAAATCCGATGAATCTGGGAATGTGATACGAAATAAGGCTCGGTTAGTGGCTCAGGGTTATTCACAAATTGAAGGCATTGATTTTGATGAAACATTTGCCCCTGTAGCCAGACTCGAGTCTATTAGAATTCTTATGGCTATTGCTTGTGCGTTAAAGTTCAAACTATTTCAAATGGATGTAAAGAGCGCCTTCTTGAATGGTATTCTTGATGAGGAAGTGTATGTTGAACAACCAAAAGGATTCATTGATCCTAAGTATCCTCACAAAGTGTACCGGTTGAAAAAGGCGCTTTACGGACTCAAGCAAGCACCCCGTGCATGGTATGAATGCTTAACTCATTTTCTTATTGACCATGATTTTCTTAGGGGGAGCGTTGACAAAACTCTATTTATTAGAGAAGCCAAGAATTCTGTGTTGATTGCCCAGATTTATGTGGATGACATTGTTTTTGGATCCACTTGTGAGAAAATGTCCATCTCCTTTGCTGAATTAATGACATCTGAATTTGAGATGAGTATGGTAGGAGAACTGAACATGTTTCTAGGGCTTCAAGTAAAACAACTCGCATCAGGTATATTCATTACTCAAGCCAAATATGCTAAAGACCTTGTTAAGAGATTTGGCTTAGATTATGGTCGTTCCTACACTACACCTATGAGCACCACCTATCTCTACTGGCCCTTCACACTCTTCAGCTCCGTCATCAGATCCATCCCTTGATCCTCGCGACGCTCCAGGACGATTCAGCACGCCCCCTCGAGCTTTTTCTCGTCGGCACTCTCCTTCTGTGGATCCCCATTCCTACATTGCGGAGCTTCACCAGCTTCGAACAGATATATTTCAGAGGCTTGATAGGCTTGAGCAGACCGGCGACCAGATCTTGCAGGGCCAGGCCACCATATTGGTACAGCAGGAGGCCCTAGTCACTCGTCAGGCGCAGATAGAGAGGCGGATCGAGCGATGGGAGCGTGCGGCTCGTGGGGACATTCCACCCCCTGATCTAGGTGACGGCACGGATTATTAGGCTTATGTCTTGGTCACAGTCACTTTTTGAATGACCAATGACATTGTTTGGATTTCATGCTATATCATTCTATGGTTGTCTATATATTTTGGATTGATACATCTCTACATTGGGCTACTTGCCCATTTTGGTATATATGTGGATGTTTTTTTTGTTTTATATATGAGCTGTTTGTTCTTTTATTTGAATATCCTTGGGAAGTTGGATGGTTTGGGCGTATTTGCCCATATTAGCTCATGCTTTATGTTTTCTTTTGAGTCTAGATATACATCTGGAGGGGTGGTTGGTTGATTGGGCTATAAGCCCTCTGTGCTTTCATGTTTTCTTGTATATCTGGCATGTGTTGTTTCTTTAGATCTCCTCAGGACTTAAACTTGTATATCTCTTCCTTCACTTATGTGATTGACATATTTTCGGCGCTAGCCTTGCAGCTTTATTAGGCATATCTTTTTGCTGGCTAACCCTTGTCAATTACTAACAAAAAGGGGGAGAATCATCCCACCTAGAAGGTCCGATTATATCTTTTTGCAGGACTTTGTAGGTGCAAGCATTGAGGGGGAGATTTTGAAGAAAATCGAGTCTGTACATGTCATTTTGTAAAGATCATTGTGTATATTTGTATAGACATGTATATGGGTGTATTTTGCTTTCTGTTTAAGGGTCAATCATGATAAGGAGTCATGATTTGTCTAGGTTAGATGTTTTGTCACGCAATTGACAAAGGGGAAGATTGTTAGTACACCTTTTGTTGTCAATTGTCGTGTTGGTTGGTCGCGTCGTGTCATGTGAGCCCCGGTCAAAGAATTGAAGATCAAGTCTCGAAGATTACGCTTTGTCCATTGCTCAAGCTCATGCTGCAACAAGATCTCAGGTAAGTTGCATATAGATCGACCATAGGAAACCCAAAACATCAAAGAATGGCGTAAAAGACTCACATATTTTATCCCCATTACCTCTCGACCCTTGCACAAGTTGATCTGACTTGTGAACCTTGGCTGGTGCTAAATGTAATTGAAGATATGTCCATATATTGGACCCTATGCACCAAATCTCTCTTGCCTCATCATTGGAGTGATCCTCTACTGCGTTGGAAGCCTTGGCCCAGCAAACACGCTGTGACAAGATCATCTAGACAAGAGCCAGGCATTTCAACTCATCAGCATCGTTGCTGAGAAATAGACGTATGGACAGCCGACCGGACTTGCTCGGTCGGCCAGGCTCTGCAAGAAATCATCAGAGGCTGCTGGTTGTTGATTAAGCTGGACTGCCGACCGGTCATGACCGGTCGGCCAGTATCTTCAAAACACTCCAGCAGCTTTGCTGCAGAATGCATATAGGAAGCCGACCGGTCATGACCGGTCGGCCTTCACAATATCTGAATATCCAGCAAGTATTGCCGACCGGTCATGACCGGTCGGCCTTCACAAGACTTGAGGTCCAGCAAGGGGGTCCGACCGGTCATGACCGGTCGGCCTGATTTCTCATAACACTCCAGCAAGGGGGTCCGACCGGTCATGACCGGTCGGCCAGTCTCATATGTGGCCTATTGCTTTTGAATGCTGACCAGTCCGTCCGGCCGGTCGAGTCCTATCTCTGACAGGTCGGACGTGACCGTTTTAGATCCGTTGGGGCCATCATTTGAGGCTCTATATAGCCATGTCTTGAGCTCTTTCTGGGCATGCATTCAACACCCATCCAGAGCTGAGAGAGAGAGCATTTACTCTCATCCTTCCTCCCTCTTAACTCCCTTGAGTTCATCATTCAAACTTGGCCATTAATGGCTTGTCATTGAGTATTCTATGCTCGGTTTGAAGTATGAACTCAAGACCTTCATTCATGGCTGACCTTCCTTCAGAATACCTTTATTAGGTCACTTAAAGCCATTGAATGCTTGAAGATTGGTAGTTCCCTCATTACCATTGCATTGAATAGGGAAGAGGAACTAGACCAACTCTCTCCCAACTACCCGGCATCAACATATCCTCATCATTTGCATCGGTAGCTGATCTTGGGAGCACAAAGAGAAGCTGAAGCACGTGGAGCTGAAGCTACTCATCAAAGGCATCGAATCGGGGCTCAATCGTCTAGGTATGTCTAGTATTTGAGAGTCCATCTTTTAAATCTCTATTCCCTGGATTGGGAAACTCCGGCGGGAGGGTACGTGACCATCCTTGGATTAGGATTGGTGAGAGTTTGAGATCCAAACTCGTCAAGTCCCTGGATTGGGCCATCGGCGGATGGTATACGCGGTCCTAGATCAAAGGATGTCAAGGTTGATGGTTAACCTGATTTAAAAGCAAGACTATAGTGAAATCCGGTGGTCTCATAGGTTGAGATCGTGAACCGGGAGTGGAGTAGGGAAACCGAACCACTATAAATCGCCTTGCATTTTGAGATTGAATGATTGCAATTTGTTGAATGGTTTAGTCAATCATGAATGCTAATTGTTTGATGAAATGCCTATGATAGTCCTTGCTTACAAACTGCTCATATAAATGTCTTGAATGTTATTGTGATTATCTTAGTTGATGAGATTGACTTGAATTGTTTCTAATTGTAATTGGAATTTAAAAAGTCCTATTCACCCCCCCCCCCTCTAGGACATTAGGCATATCTCCAAGTATCTCTATAGGCGGTAAAACCGCAATTTCATGGGGGTCATTTTTCCGCCAAGAAAACCACTGCAAAAATTCTGCAGTGTGGTTTTTATTGGCCCACTTTATTTAAGGACACCCATGAGTTTTGCAAAGCATCGAGCGTTGCCAAAAGTTAGGAGGACTATCCCGTCGAAATATGATGCCTCTTACCCCAATTCAACAACTTGAAGTCTTTGACTGTTGGGGCATCGATTTCATGGGACCATTCCCCTAATCTTTTGGACATGTCTATATATTGCTTGCCGTAGACTATGTGTCTAAATGGATAGAGGCTATTCCATGTAGAACCAACGATCATCGTACGGTTCTAAAGTTCCTTAAAGAAAACTACTTTCCAGATTTGGAATGCCTCGGGCCATCATTAGTGATGGTGGTTCTCACTTTTGCAATAGGCCTTTTGAAGCCTAATGAAGAAATATGGCATTAGGCATAAAGTGAGTACCCCATACCACCCACAGACGAGTGGGCAAGCTGAAATTTCCAATTTGAAAATCAAACAAATTTTGGAAAAGACGGTGAGGCCGGATCGAAAGATTGGTCACTGAGATTAGATGATGCGCTTTGGGCTCACCGTACCGCTTACAAGACACCCATTGTAATGTCCCCGTATAGACTTGTCGATGGAAAAGCTTGCCACTTGCCTGTGGAGATTGAACACAAAGCCTATTAGGCAATTCAGGCATTGAACTTTAATGTTGACAAGGCCAGCTCGCTTCGTAAACTCCAAATGAATGAGCTTGACGAGATCCGGATCGATGCCTACGAGAACTCGAGAATTTACAAGAGTAGGATGAAGGCCTTTCATGACAAGCACATCTTCAGGAAATCTTTCCATCAAGGTCAGAAAGTACTCTTGTACAATTTCCGACTTCATCTTTTTCCAGGAAAATTCTGATCTTGATGGACCGGCCCATATATTTTTAAAGAAGTTTTTCCTCATGGGGCTGTCGAGATAGAGAATGCCGCAAATGGTAACTGTTTTAAAGTTAATGGACAACGTCTTAAACCATTTGTTGAGAAATTTGATTCAGAGGACATGTCCATCACTTTGAATGATCCTGTGTATCAGGATGATTGATCTCCTAGTCTGACGGAGGTATAGCTTAGATTAGGTTTAGTTATTTTTTTTCTATTTTAGTTTTACTATTTTAGTCGATTTAGTTGTTGGAGTCGCAGACTTCCATGATCGACTCTCTTAGGTACTATTGTTCTCACTCCCTTTTATTTTACCATTTCTCTCATGTTCATGCTCATTGCATATCTTTTTACATTGAGGACAATGAAAGATTTGGTTGGGGGTGGGATGAGATTCCTCATCCAACAAGTTGCAAGATTTCGAGCATCATATGTGCAAATTTTTTTAAATTTTCTAAAATTTCAAAACTCTTTTAGAAAACCTTATTTCTATGCATTCGAGATGATACGAGTATAAGAAAGGAGATACGAAGTGAGTGATGTTGTAAGTCTTGAACTACTCTTAATATAATGGTTTTATATGTGGATTCCCCTATTTATGTGATTATAGAAAATTTGAACACTTTTACACCTAGTTCACATTACACGATTTTCATCGTTTGAAAGGGTTATGTGATTTGTGGATTAGCTAGACTTAGAATTGAGGTGTTGAGGAACCAAGCTGGGGTACTTTATCCATCCTTGTCCATGGGAAAATAAAGAAAGATATGGATTTCTAAAAATCCTATCTAATGTAAAAGAAATAGGAAAAGGAAGGATGAAAATAGGGAATGATGGAGAAAATGGTGGAAAGTTCTGAAAAGGGCTGCCTATTACCAACCGGGGGATGGTCTACCCGTAACCAAAGCCGAAAATGGGACGTAGTGTGAAAGCCATCGGAAGGACGGTAATGCAAATTCCTACTATAGGCTTGTTGTTGCTCTGTACACCTTGAGGTCCATAGTGTAGTTGATCTATGAAGAAGATAATCCCAGAAACCCATGAGATGAACATTCACTATGCACACTAGGATGAATTTGTTCAAGTTCTTCTATTTATCAATCAATCATCGAGAATTTCATATGAACACTTATTATGTTTTGAGAGTTTAAGGTTTTAACTTTTATCACCTAATTGTTTTGATTTTACACTTGTATGTCTTGGAATGGATAGAAGCATAGTTCCTGAAGGAGAGTTGGTTTTTGGAGGTTTGAACTTGTTTCATGCATGTTTTGCTTGGGACTAGCAAAAAGCTGGTTGGGGGGGGTGTGTTAAACCTCCAATTTATACATAATTTAGCCCACTACATCACATTATATGCATGTTTTGCATGATTAAAAGGCCCATCTAAATGCTTGTTTTGTGATTGTAGGTATGAGAGTGACTTTACCCAATTGGTGACCAAAAGGAGCCATTTAGAACCATTGGATGAAGATTGAAGGAGGACCAAAGAAAGAAGAAAGCAAGGAGAGGAGAGAGAAGAAGAAAGGAAGAAAGAAAATATGAAGAGAAGAAGGTCCGACCAGTTATGACTGGTCGGCCACCCTGCTGCGAGTTACTGGAACGACGACCAGTATGGTCCGACCGGTCTTGAGCTGTCGGCCAACGGGTCGGCTGCCTCTGTTTACTCCCTGGACTAACTACAAAGTAGTCTGACCGATTGTGATCGGTCAGCCAGCCCAGTCCGACCGGCAGTGACTGGTCGGCCGTGCATTAAAACAGCAAGTTTCTATTTTGAACTCCGATTTTCTCTGCGCAAGTGCGTAACCTTACGCAAATTCTGGAAGATTCCGACGCAATAGAGTTTTCCGACTATAAAAGGACACCTAGGAGCTCTTCCTAGGGCATCATAGAAGTTGAGGAACTTCGTGGGAGAGGAAGGAAGCCGTCGTAGAGCGTGTGCAACCCTCGAAAGATACAAAGCTAGGCCCGTCGCTAATTGTTATTAGCCAGAATATGTTTGACTATGAATCAACCTTTAGCCCAGTCGCCAAAATGGCCACCATAGACAAAAGACTATACTCTCCAATGAGCCATCAAAGAGTTCATCCTTTCATTCGCTATCAGTGAAGTATATAACGCGTAAGTGCGATCAAGCCTTTATGTTTTCTAATTTTCTTTTATGAGTTCTAGTTGTAGTATGACAATGCTCGGCTAGAATCTCTCAGCTAAGGTTGAGAGGTGAAGCTTGTAGCCAATTTCATGTTTAATTTAGTTTAATTCAAGTAGCTTTACTTCAAGTTCGAATTTTGAATGTTCTAGTTCTTAAAGTTGATATTTTTAGAAGTTTTATGAGAGTTCATGTGCTCCGGACATGGATTCCTTGCAATTCTCTGAGATTATCATGTTTTACTTGTTTAGATTCAAATTATGGTAACCCTTGAGCATGACATAGTCCATAAGCATGGCTGTTACTCCGAAGGTGTTGAACCTCCAATTTATACATTTGCCAACCCATTACATCACATTATATGCATGGTTTTCATGTTTAAAAGGCCCATCTAATGCATGTTTTGTGATTGTAGGAATGAGAGTGAACTTCACCTAATTGGAGACCAAAAGACCATGTTTAGGAGCCTTTGATGAAGGCCCAAGGTGGACCAAAGAATGGTGAAGAAAGAGAGGAGAATGAGGAAGAAAGAAAGAAAGAAAAGATGAAAAAAATGAAGACCGACCAGTCTTGACCGGTCGGTCACTTGCTGCTTCCCTCTCTTAAAGCTGTTGGAGCAAGGACAGGCTAGACCGGTCAAGACCAGTCGGCCATGCAATTTCACACTTCCAGATTCCAAACAGCTGGTTATTCTCGTGTCTGGTCTTTTAGCCCAGTTTTCTAGGTCCATCTTGATGATATTTGGAAATCCAACACATCCATGTCGAAGAGGAGCTTGACGCGGAAATAATCCAAGTGGTTTCGTGTCGATCGGAGCTACGGATTGACCGTGGTGGCCAAAACAATACGAACTATCCAGAAAGTTCCAGATTCCGCCTACTCCACTTTGGGCCGATCCAGGTGACCCATCATTGATGATATGAAGAATCTACTTTGACCATCTTTTAGACCACATCCATATATGAATAACCACAAAGTTTCAGATCAAAAGGATGTGTGGTTTGATCGTACCGGTTGAAGAAAGATAGACCATCCAGAAAGATCCAACTGCTCAGACTTTATAAAAGGCCTGAGTGTTCTAATTTTCCAACATAATTCTGAAATTGTTTTCGACAATCTAATCCATCTATCATGTAGAGGAGAAAGTTTTCTACTAATGTTCAAAATTTGAGATCAATCCGACCTCTGTACACTCCAGAGCGTTGAAAGCAAGATGACTGGTTCTGAAGGTACCCGAATTATGTGATTTTGGGAGGCGGTCGATGATCTGATTGGTGGGCCCATTCAGAAGATAATCTTGGAAATCTAAATCATCTATGAGGAATATCACAGTATAAGGAAGCTGCAAATCAAATTTGAAGGCAATCCGACCATTGGTTAAGCCGTACGAAGCGAAACAAAATCTGTCATGTTGCGGTACTCTTGCTGTATTATAAAAGGAGGTGCTCTCTTCTATTAAAAAAAAGCAAGGACGTGTGAAGCAAGGAGTTCAAGTCCTAGGAGGCTACCTAGCCTCCTACAGCTAGTTTTTCTTCCTTTTCTTAGTTCTAGTTCTAGTTTTAATATGCTTTTTCTTAGTTAACCTCTTAGCCAGAGCTAGAAGTGAAATTTGTAGTTGATTTCAATGCTTTAATTCTTTTATTTCAAGTACCATTTTCTTAATTTTGGATTTTGAACTTCTAGTTTGAATAAAGTTTAGATTTTTAGATGAATTATGAGAGTTTGTGTACTCTGGACATGAGTTCCTTGCAATTCTCTGAGATTACCATGATTGTGTTGTTTGAATTCGAATTGTAGTAACCCTTGAACATGTCATAGTCTCTTGGCATGGCTGTTACTCCGAAGGTTACAAGTTTAAGTTCTATGTGCTTCATTAGAACTAGAAATCTAATTTTCCAGATTTAAGTGGGACTGTTTGTGCTTGAATGTTATATCCTCCAATTAGATGAGAGATAAAACTTTGATTCTAATTGTGTTTTGCTTAGATGAATGGATTAGTATTGAACTACTACAAGTGGATCCTTGATGCTCTAGTTCTTTCAAAATATCAGATTTTTTCTATTTTATGTTAAAAACTATTTTCCTAAACTTCTTGGATTCTAGTTATTAGAGTAGTTGGAATTGTTTACTTCTTTCCCAGTGGATCGACCTCGGTCTTACCGAGATTTATTACTACATCGCAGCCTTACACTTGAGGTGAGCGAACACGTTTTTGGCGTCGTTGCCGGCGAATTTAGTTAAACGGTTCTAATTGTTCTAGTAGCTATAAGGTAGTTTTAATTATGTAGGATTTTCAGTTTTTATAGAAGTAGATTTTCTGATTTTTTTCTTCTAGATTACTAATAATTTTTTGTTTGATTTTGTAGGACATTGTTGCTGACATAGATCTCACTCTATTAGGTAACATCTCCCCATCTCCCTTCTTTTTGTTCTTTTTTCTAGATTAAGGTAGTTTTCAATTCCTTAAAATTTCATCATGTATGATTGGACGAATGGTGCGTATAAGTACCTTTTGGAGGATGAGACGTCGGATTGGGGGACCCAAACTCATTGTGATCGGATCCCTCAAAGCATGAGTATTTTTTTGAGATTCAAAGAAGCTCCACTTACCCCCCCCCCCCCCCCACGTAAGACAATACGTGATTACATTAATGAAAATAATACACATATTGAGACACAACATAAGACGATGGGGGAATACCGGAACGAAGCAAAATTGAATAATGATCATCTGGGGAAAACATTATGTGATTACTGGATTGAAAATAACATGAGTGTTCCACCGGTTATGGTAGGAGGTGTGCAACAACAAAAGGAATGGGTGAATAGTAGCCAACCGGTTAAGACAATGCGTGATCACTTGTATGGATATGCCTATCAACCATCATATAACTCTTCATCCTACAATGCGTACGGTCTTAATTGGGAAAACTACCATTCTCCTTATTCAAGGGAGGAACCAACCATGGTTATTAACAATCACCCTAAAACGTCTTCCTCTTGTGATGATAAGTATACACGAATACTTGAGAAAATATGGAATGAGTATGTAGATGACCAATCAAATCAAGCTTACTCACCATCTTATGAAGACGTTGAGCCCGAAATTGGGGGCATCGAATCAATCCCCTTTCATGAGGAGGATGGGGCTACCCAAGTCCCACCTTCTCCGAATTTAATGAATAAGCTTTTAGAGGAGATTGATTTCGATGATCCCAATGTCATCATCAATTATGGTGAGCCCACTATCTCTTTTGGATGCTTTGAACTTAATGATGAAGAGACTTCAATGACGGTTGACGAACCCGAGGGATCCATAAAATTTGAAAGCGGTAGTGGGGTTGCCTACGATGAAGGTTTGGTGAATGGTTATGAACCTATGGTTTCTTTTTCCCAAGGGCATAATGATTATGAGTCTCTAGAGGATATGTATGCTAAAGAGATGGCCGAGGTTGATATTTTTGAGTCAGTCCATCAACTTGCCATGCTTAATTTTAATGTGGAGAATGAGACTCCCATGAGTGAAAATTCAGATTCTTTGGACGAATGCTTGGCTCACTTTCAAAATTCAAACGACCCCATTATTCAAGAGATTGTTAAAGCCTTGCATACTTCCTACTTGGTTCCTCATACTAGTTATAGGAGAACCTAGTTTGGAAGAATTTCACTCCATGGAGGAAGAGTCCGTCACCATCGAAACTGAATTTTTGCACTCACTCAAGCAAGGTCATGATCCTTCATCCGACTATCTCGATTTCCTAGAGGAATGCTTGACCCAATCTTATAATCTTGATGATGAGATGATTAAGGAGTTGGACATTTTGCTAGACACGGTGTCAGTGCCTGAAGAACACCATTCCACTATTTTACACTCTTTACCGTTGTTTGTGAAAGCACCATATAATTCTGAAATTGTGAAGGAGACAACTTTAACTGAAAAATACACGATGAATGTCTCTCCACCATCATGGGTCCTTCAGCCCTTTGAAAATTCTGATTGGGAGGACCCGTTTTTAATCGATCATAACTGTTAGAGCTTAGAAAAATCGAAACTGCTCGTCAGCAGTCTTTTTCCTGTGTTTCATTATTCTGAGGGAATTCTGAGTATAGAGACATTCATAGACAATCATAAGCAATCACAAAGTATACACGAGAAAGCACCGCGAGGTGAATTTTATTCCAGAGATTCCGAGATCTTTTACATTCCGGGCTGTGAACTGGTCACGAACCATTGATTACATCAACGGATGATCACCCTTGATTAGAAGGCAAAAGTAAATGCATGCATGTATCATAAATGAGTTAAATAAAGCATTAAAGGAGCATAAATATAAATAAAGCACAGCATAGACAACACAGAGATTTTTACGTGGAAACCCTTACGGGAGAAAACCACGGCACAAAGCAACAAGATTCCACTATGAATTGCAGTTATACAATAGATGGAATATTAAAGGAATGAAGCTCGGATAGATCGAGCAAGTAGTTTAAATCGTCAGGGATTATAGTCTCGAGTTCATGGTCGTAGAAACCAAGTCTAGGATTTATTATGGACTAAGCCATCATTAAGACCAGTTAGATGTCGGTCCCATACTCCTCGGGCGTTCCTAGTTGAGTAGCAACCAGGATTTTAACCAAGTCGTATATCTCAGTGTCATGACGCGTCTTTATGGACGATATGACTTTCAGGGATACACTTCACGGTGTCCGTTTAGTGCAACCAGGGCCAGTGACCGTCTCCGATGGGACGGATGACTTGCTGGAAGGCACTCCATGGGGTCTTTATGCAAACAGGGTTTCGATCGAGTCGTATATCTCATTGTCATAACGCGTCTTTGTGGACGATATGACTTTTAGAGATACACTTCACGGTGTCCACTTACTGCAACCAGGGCCAGTGACAGTCTCCGATGGGACGGGTGACTTGCTGGAAGGCACTCCATGGGGTCTTTGTGCAAACAGGGTTTCGACCGAGTCGTATATCTCAGTGTCATAACGCGTCTCTATGGACGATATGACTTTCAAAGATACACTCCAGGGCGTCTACTTACTGCAACCAGGGCCAGTGACCGTCTCCGATGGGATGGGTGACGTGCTGAAAGGCACTCCATGGGGTCTTTGTGCAAACAGGGTTTCGACCGAGTCGTATATCTCAGTGTCATGACGCGTCTCTGTGGATTATATGACTTTCAGAGATACACTCCAGGGTGTCCACTTACTGCAACCAGGGCCAGTGACCGTCTCTGATGGGACGGGTGACTTACTGGAAGGCACTCATTACCTTAGCCACTCAACTGACGGATCCCGCCTTGGACTGGACGCACATCAACTGGTCTTAACGATGAAGTATTCAGACGTTTAGAACTCTTTGGTTGCGATTTTCAATGATAACCATAGTCCCCTTTGATTTAGTTTCGTAACTCGATCCGAGATGAAATAAATTCATGCAATGGATGCAAATGAGTACAGTACAAAGTAACTATGCTTTATGCATGCTCAAGAGAAGATCGCATTTATGCTAGATGTTAAGTGTATCAGACAAATTATGCATTTGCTTTGATCAACCCGCTTCGTATATATCTTTGTGTCATCGATATTTTGCCCTTGCGTCTTTGAGATCGCGATTGATTTCATTTGGCATTAGTAGATTTTCGGGCCATCAGGGCACTTCCCAGGGCCTGTTTATGATCTGATCGGAGGATTTGGTGAATGCCTGTCACGATCGTCTTTGGATAGGGGTGGATTATGTCCACGAGGGTCGCAGTGCGATCGCATTTCGATTTGTTTAGCGTAAGTCGGTTTCTGAGCCAACAGGGCACTTCCCAGGCTGAAAACAACTAAGTAGTGGGCCTGCTGACCACTTGATTAAGGTATTTGGGGCTCCTGAGTTTGGATAACCTTGTTGCGGTGCATGATTATGATATATCATGTTATGGCGGAGAGAAGTCTCCCTCTCGGGTTCGGTCAAATTTCGCCCGATTCCTCTCGATTTCGGCCGTTTTTGGCTCTTTCAGAAGGGTTTCTGAGGTTTGCAATATTGGCTAAGTGTTGTCATTTTTGATCAAATTGCTGATTTGGGCCCACTTAACATCGACCATTGACGAATCCGATCCGGGGGATGGATAGAGGACATTGATGTGTGTCTAGGAGCATCCTCTTGATCGGAATGCGGGCCACATCACAGAAGGCCTCACCTCCCCATCAGCGTCCAGGTGCATCTCCCATGGGGTGTGGGAGCATGTGATCCCATCCCAAGCGCATGTGAGAGAAAGTGAGGAGAGAGAGGGAAGGGAAGGGAGGTAAGTGCATGTGCCTGCCCCTTGGGCGCACTTGTGCGCATGTGGCTTCTCCCTTGGGCGCATATCCTCCAAGGACTTGGAGGATTTCCCATTTGCTTCCAATAAAAGGATGAGCGCATGTCCCATGGGACTTAGAGGATTTTGCTCCGGTGGGAGAAATCCCTTTCCGGCGAGGGCATCCGGCGAAGGGATGGGCGCATGTCCCTATCCCGGTGAGGATTCCGGTGAGGAATTTTTACCTCTGCAAGAAGAGTGCTCTGGGAGTGATGATCTCGTCCCTGTCTCATCAAGTAGAGGGGTATTTATAGCATGTTAATCGGGTATCGGGTACCGGGCGTATGTTGCTTGCAAAAGGGAGAGCATGCGCATGCATTTGGAGAGAGGAGTCATGCGCATGTGATGGGAATCATGCACATGTCACCATGCATCAGGCGCATGTGGCTATGGCATGCGCATGTGTTGAGCTCTTAATTGTGCATATTCTAACCCCAATTCATCACTCATTGTGCGAGGTTTGCATGGTTTATAGACGAATCTAATGCGTGTTTTGTGATTGAAGGTTTGAGAGTGGACTCCGCCTAATTGAGGATAAAGAGAGCTTGTTTAGGACCTTGGATGAAGACCTAAAGGTGGGCCGAAGGAAGAAAGAAGCAAGGGAAGAAAGAAAGAAACAAGAACAAGGAGAGAAAAGAAAGAAAAAGAAGGAATGAGATGGTCCAACCGGTCTTGACCGGTCGGCCATGATTGCTGGAACCAAGCTGAATAAGCCCGACCGGTCTTGACCGGTCGGCCATACCTGCTGGGGCAGTGCTGAAGACGTCCGACCGGTCTTGACCGGTCGGGCACGGTTGCTGGACTACTACCAAAAGAGGCCAGACCGGTCGTGACCGGTCGGCCATGTGAATGAAAACAGAAACTTCTATTTTAAGTCCGATTTTCTCTGCGCACTGTGTAACTCCTACGCAGTTTCTCGATTCTTTTGAAGTTGCGGAGCCTCCAGACTATAAAAGGACACCTAAGGATTGTTCCTAGGGTATCTAAGAAGGGTTGAAGCAAGCTTGGAGGCGGCGGAAGTGAATTTTGGAGTTCCACAACTCCTTGGAGTTTGTTTTTGCTGTTTTTATGAACTTTTTAGTTGTTTCATGTTTCCTTGGATCATGAGCAGCTAAACCTCTTAGCTAGGGCTAAGAGGTGAAGCTTGTAGTGGATCCAAGATGTTTCAATTCGCAGCTAGCTGGTTTTAAGTGTGGAATTCATGATTATGAACTATGGTTTGAAGTTTATACAAGTTTTTGAGTAGTTTTTCTTAGTCTTATGATGACTCATGGATGTTTGGGAGAATTACTTAATTTCTTAGTTGATTTGTATCAGTCTAGATCTGTATGATCTGAGGAATCGGAGTGCGCTCTAGTACTATGATCTTCACGAAGGGACTTCCTACCAAAGTTCTATTTTACTGAGTTTCTGAAATATGTATGGACTGTGCATATGATTTGAATCAAGTTCAAATCCTGATCTAGCCTTGTCTTGTGGCAGGACTTGAGGATGGTTATGATTGTGAACTAGACCTTTTGGAAAGGGGAATGACCTATGCAATTGAGCATCCTCAGCTCAGCCTACATTGAGTTAATCTTATGCATAGCACTTACATATTATAGATTGTTTGGTTTAACAGCTCTATCATCCGACTAGATAGACCTTAATGTCGATTCTAGTTGAGAGAATGAGAAACCACAGCGGATTGAACATCAAGGATTGCTACAAGTGGATCCTTGAACCCCTAGTGCCTTTTTATAATTGTTTACATTCAAATTAGTTTAAAACTATTATTCACATCAATTCTATTCAAAATCTGATTATTAGCTTTCAATAGACGCTTTTGGATGTGTTTGTGAAATCCTACATAAGTCCCTGTGGATCGACCTCGGTCTTACCGAGTTTATTACTACATCGCAACCCTACACTTGGGGAAGCGAACAGCATGCAATGGTGAGTAGGCGCATGTGGCTATGGCATGCGCATGCAATGGTGAGTAGGCGCATGTGGCAAAGAATGTGGGCGCATGTGCCCTCCTCTGTGGTGCGCACATGTGCGATGTGCTCACACTTAGCACATATTTTATTATTTTTTGATATTTTTGAAATTTTAAAATATGGAAAGGGAGAGAGAGGGCTCTCATGCGCATGTGGTGAGAGAGTGGGCAAATGCATGTTCCAACACTCAGAATATTTCAGGTTTTAGGCTCCGACGGGCGACCTCCAAAGGGGGGCTACCTTTTCGGAGACCGAAGTCACTGACGCCAAGCCGCTTTTGGGCCATAATCGACCTCCTGAATGAACGGGGTGGGGTACCGATGGTCATCTGCTGTGAATTTTAGTAGTTCTTTCCCAATTTGGACTCTCCCGATCAGCTCTTTGTATAGGAATATTGTTCCGGGAAGCGCGCACATGGAAATATGCACCGTAAGGACTTCAAACTTGCTACTTAAGGTTTTTTGGGCATTCCGGATCATTTGGCAGCCATCCGCATGTCTAATTCCAGCTTGAAATGGTACCTGTAAGCTTTCGGGCCCTTATAGTCGGATACGGTCAGGGCAAAAATGCATTTGGAAGCGCGCGGGTAAAGATATGCATCGTGCAACCTTGAAACTTACAGGTTAAGGATTTTAGGGTGTTCCAGATCATTTGGCGGTAATTCGCATGTCTGATTCCGCCCTGAAATAGCATTTGTAGATTTCGATCACGATCGCGCATGTTTGGGTTGCACTGGCATTTTCTGAGTATTTCGGATCTCGAAATCGGTCCAAATCATCGTAGATGGATCACCGAATACTGTTTTATAATGGGTGCGAATTTGAGCCCCAACAAGTGCCCCCCTGGTGCACTGCGATGGATGCTTACGTCAGGCCAGTGCGGTGCACCGGTCCCCAGGCTCAAGTATAAATACCGGACTCACTGAGTCATTTGGTCATTTTCGAATCAAGAAAACCAAAATTCTAAGAGGTGAGAGAGCTCCTCATGAGGGAGTAGGCGCATGTGCTCTTCCCATGGGTGCATGTGCCCCTCTAACTGATAATGGGCATATGGGATCTTGCTCCATGTGCATGTCATTGGCTCCATGCGCATGTAGAGATAGCTTAGGCGCACGTTTCTTGCCCCAAGCGCATGTTGTAGTGCACCTTTCATAAGTGGAAGGAAATTCACAAAATGGGCGCATGTGAGAGGTGATCAGGCGCATGTGAGAGGTGATCAGGTGCATGTGAGAGGCCACATGCGCTTGGGGCTTCTCCTTGGGCGCATGTGGTTACACTACTTAGTGAAATAATGGAATTTTGGCCCCAGCACCTGCCTTCGGTGAAAAAGTGGCATATCTGGCTCTATTCTCAGCCAAACTCGATGCCGTTTGTGGCTATCTCACTTAACGCTTGAATACGATTGGGACTTAATGCTTGGACCCCATAATATGTTGCTTATGCTAGTCTTTGATGGCTTGCAACTGCTCCCTTAAGCGGTTCTACGATGTGCACTTCCAAACGGGTGCTTATGCATCATTTGGGGTTAGTGCGAATTTGTACGCACTCCGAGTGTACATGTAGGGCTGCTACTGTATTTGCTGCGCTATGATATGTGCGCTCTTGCTTGTCGGATGTGCGCTCGAATTCCACTATTTCCATATTGTTGTGGGTCATGACTTTATGCATGTATTTACTGACGTATTTTGTGTGTAATCCGTGCTTGAATGATGCGGTGCTTACCTTATTGCGTTGCCTGTTGCATGCGCTGGTCTTCTATTTGATGCACTTTTGTTTGCGTATTGCAGTGAATCATGGTGACAGCAGCAGGTTCTTCTGGTGAAGCTTCCAAATTGCAAGTTTCCAGCTCTTCATCTATACGACGCGGTAAGAAGAGGGTGACTGGAGATATTGCTAACCCATCTTCGGTAGAGTGTCGTTCACAATCCTTTGAGACAATCGAAACAGAAGTGAAGGATTTCTCTGATCAAATTAAGCGGCTCTCCCATAAAGTATTACTGCGTATCTATGTGGATAAAACCACAACTGAGCCTCCGACGCAAGGGACTGAAGAGGAATGGTCGGCCTGGTATTATCAGTTCACTGATGCTACAAATGTCGTTGAGGCAGGTCCTTCCAGCGTGCGCGGCCGACATTCCGAGGATGATCAGGAAGATCGGAAGAAGAAGAGACGAAATCGAGGTAAGAAGCTGGCTAAGGAAGTTGACCAGGCGGCGCAATCGCCACAGCTCATTGATCCAAAGAATGAGCGGATGAAGATCGGCTGGAATAGAAACAAGATCATTACGACATGCAGTTTTTCCATCGTCAACCCTTATACCGACCGAGTCATCTTGCATGAAAAATCTCTTACGAGGCACAGGCCCTTCCCGAGCATCGAACCATCCAACGTTCAAGGCCCTTTTCAGTTCTATGGAGTCGAGAGGTGGACATCTGCCCCCGAGCAGTTGTTCACTACCATACTGGTCGGCGATCGGAGAGAACAGCGGGTAGGTTCCTCGAGAGAAATGGTTTTCCTTGCGCCTACTTGTGATCCTCACACTCCTTCTCCAGTCCATTATTTTGAGACAGTGCAGCAAAGGTTTCGACACCTGGACAAGGCGACAATGTGGGCGACGAAGAGCTTTCGTACGCGGGGTCATTTGAACGAGCGAGTTGGTTATGAGCCATGGGCAAAAGAGATTTTGATCCGACATGAGAGGATTTTAAAACAAGTCGGCCTGTATCAGGCTATCGATGCGACTTCTGAACATTTCTCCCGAGATCCAACAATTCTTCGAAGCTTCTTGAACTACTGGTCTTCCGTTACCAATTCGTTCCACTTTCCAGATGGAGAGATGAGCATAACTTTATGGGATCTCCGGATGATGGCTGGGTTGTCTGTGATAGGAGAATATTACCAAGAATACGTCCCAACTGATGAAGAGTTGTCTTTGTTTCGGCTCAAAAGTCCTCAAGATGCGTATCATTCAAAGGCTTGTCTAGAGTTATTTGCTGAGTTGTCGCAGTTCGACAATATTACGAAGATTCACTATGACGACTGGTTGATCTACTTCAACCAGAGGATGAAGTAATACTTCTTTCGATGCTGTCTTTTGTACTTCGTGCTCTACATACTTTAATTTCTTTATTTCTGACATGGGCACTTCTTTCTCCTCACAGCATTAATTACAAAGAGTATGAGATCTTACCCGAAGACCAGGCTTTAATGAAGGAACGTTTTGAACAAAAGTTTCGCAATCCGAATGAGCTTACACCGTCTTGCGAACAGGCAGGATTCTTAGCATACTGGTTGTCGGCGGTTATGTTGCCTAGCTCCAAGAGTGCTGATGGTGTCAGGGTTTCTTGCTTCGTCGTGGCGGGAGCTCTTACAAATGGTCGTCAATTTTCTCTAGCACCCCCCGTGTTATGCAGTTTATATAGGGCTTTTGGCAATATTACGAGTAACAAAGACCAACCCTGGCGAGGGATGAACACAGCTTATTGCCCGTGGCATTTCTTCTGCGGATGGTTGGGCATATATTTCCCGTGGACATACGGAGTGGATCTCTTCCAGTATCTCCATGCTGATCACGCACCTCTTTATCGCTATAGAAAACTTAACATGATAACGCAGTCGTCTGATTGGATAGCTTCCAAAATTGGCAGTTGGGCGGAGATTTGCTTCTACCACTTTCCTGTTTCTGATGCCGGGGAAGATCGAGAAGTCGTTGATGATGAACATTCTGTGGATGCCACTGACAGGGAATTTCTGGTGTCTATTCGTACTGCCTCACTTCCACTGCGCGAAGGAATAGAGTTCTGGCGAGAACCTTATTACCCTAGTCGGTTTGCCAGGCAATTTGGGTACGATCAGGGTGTTCCGATGACGTTACTAGATGTAACTAAAGTAGAGCGGGCGTATGGTACAGGTCCTGCTCACTGGGAGTGGATATGGCATCAACTTTTGATGACGCGAACAGGCACGAGGTTCATGCTTCCCGGCCTCTATCGGAAGACTAGCGGTCCTTATAGTTGGCTGAGATGGTGGGTGCATCAGTATGATCTGGTCTGGAACAACAGCTCTGTTGATGATCCACTCTACATTCCTCCTCCAGGGTTGACAGAGGTCCTTGCTGACGGATTAGGTTATTATAGAGAGCAGGCTGAATCGTATTTATCGTCAAGCATTGAGCATAAGATCTCCCTGAGTGTGTCAATTGACCATCGTAAGGAGGATGCCGCGTTGGATGGCTGGCATATTTTCGGAATACCTTTAGCAAAATGGTCTCAAGAAGCCGGGTTCACACGTCTTTTGGTGGTTGAAGGTGATAAGGGTGCCAGTCGATTAATTAATGAAGATGACCCAACGATGACTGGGCCGGTGAATGAAATATCAGGCCATGCCGGCGTGAGAGAGCAGGCTGAGCCGATTGGAGAGGATAATCTGCAAGGGTCCACTATGCCAGGGAATGACACGACTGCGTCTATGGCCCCTGGTGCTTCCAGTGTTGAGGGTATGGTGGAGTCGCCATCGGTAACTGAAATGATCGATACTGATAGCGACACTACTGAACTTCTGGATGTGACCTCGACACCACTGACCGAGACTATTGAGTCGTTCCCTGATGCGACGATACATACTGCAAATTCCTCTGAACCTGTCGTCGACCCATCTTTCGGTATAGTTCTTTCATAGTTCCTTGGTGTATTCTTTTTCTATACTTGTCATTTCATTGCGTACTCGCTCTGTTCCTTTTGTTGCAGATACTGTCAGTTCTGAGGCGGCTGCCCACGAAGCATTCGACGTTCCTTGTTTCGATCGTTTAGATTGTTTTGGACAGAGCGTACTGAGGAGTCTACTCTCCAACATTTCAAAGGCGTTGGCTGAGCCAAGCGAGTGGCATACACTAGGAGCAGGGTTGAAGGCATTGGAAGCTTGTGCAGGAGTAATCGGGCTTGATGTATCCAAAATAGTCTGTCGCATTTCTTCTTTCGAGGATTCTGTTGCGCAGGTTATTATGACTAAACAGATTGAACCTGACCCTATTGCCGAAGAGAAATGGCAAGTGCTGTCTTCTTTGCGGCCTGTCATAGAGCAGCGAGAACATTCAACGGTTAATGCTAGAACAACCTTAGAAGATAGTGAGACTCAACGTCGCGGGTGTATTAATCATCTTGCTGATGTCAGATCTGAGATCGCCCGGCTACAAGCGGAAGAAACGGCCATAATTCTTAAGGTTGCCCGTCTTGATCTTGTCGTTAATCAGAATCGTGTTGAGGTCGCACAACTCGAGAGTGAAAGAGAAGCGGGACGCAAGCAAATGGCAGACTTAGAAATCGAACTTCGTGATATTCTGAATCCTGTACTAACGCTAACGGAGGCAAAGGCCACCATGGAGGCAACGCGGAAAGATGTGATGAAGTTCATAACAGGGTGTTTAGAGAAGTTGTAATTCTGTTCTTTTGGTTTTTACGGTCATTGTCAGACAAAAATAGTATTAGACAGCTGTCCTGAATACCTAACTGTCACTTGTATCCGATGTAATCGACATCAGAACTTGTTAACCGCATGCTTCATGATCTAAAGTAAATGACAATGATTCTTTTGCTAAACCACTACTTGGTGTTGTGTGTTTGAGACTAGTATGCATAAAATAATGTATTATGTGTGAATTTAATGTAAACTGAGTATATAAAAGCATAAAAAATGGAAAAAAAACCCATAGGAATAATACTTCCCTTTTTACTTAACCTGCGTACCCTTAGGTCATCGCTTTCGAGAGACGTTCGTGTCATAAGCTCGAAACTTTCTTTTAGCTCCGCGTTTTTGGGTTTATCTGTCATCCTTCCTGGCCTGCCCCCAGTCATTTCTTTCTGCAGACTTGAGATTTTGATAATATATTAGGGCTTGCCCCCAGTGCTTCTTCTTCTTATAAACTTGAATTTCATATAACATATTGGGGCTTGCCCCCAGTGCTTCTGGCTCGTCACTTTGTAAGACCACTTCATTCTAGTGAGACAAATCTTGTGCTTTAGGAATCCGTGACGAATACCCATCTGATCATAATCTTTAATTGCATATTCTTGTCGCAGAGTTCTTCATAAGAAGAAGTTGTCGATATGTTCAAGGTGAAGTGATACATAATAGAATGCCCTAATCGTCTTCATATAAGGTCGTATGTATACATATGTATGCAGGAGATTCCCAACCGTGACTTATCTTCATATACAGTAGAAGAATAATGCGATAATGATGGGAGATCCATGACATAATACGAAAGCTGGATATAGATAGCGATGTTCAGATTATCTTCATATAAAACATTGTGCAAAAGTATGAGAGATTGATAATAATAGAGTATCCCGGCCGTCTTCATGTAAAACCACATATACATTTATATGAGAATCCATCAATTTTGAAGTATTTTCCTATTAAGAAGAGGAATGCCAGAATACCAGGATACTTAATATGAGAACCTGTGACAAAGATACCATAATATGGGGATGTTGTGATTCGCGTAGACTTTCTATAAGATATTCTCTCCTGATTCGACCGGTCTGATGAGGATATAATAAGTCGGTTGATGATTCATGGAGTCGATTCTTTAATATTCTCCGACTATGGTACCTGTCATAAAGAAGAGCTCTACGAACATTTTATATTCATATGCACAACAATATGATGTGAGTGAACATGTAAACAAGCATGAAACACAGCATATAGATGAAGTATATGCATGAGTGAATGTAAGTATATTCCTATCTACTTTATAAACTGCCAGGACTATTTGTAAACGTTCACGATTATTGAAGTTTAGGAAATGGAGTTCTTCAAGCGAAGTTCTTCCTAAGCAATATCTACTAGAACTGTACTGGCCGGGGTTTTATCAGACTCTCCCATTTTCAAACTGACGACGCCTTGGTTTATCATCTTTTATATCTTTCCTTTTAGGACGAAGCATTGCTCGATTTTATGGCCTATGCATCTGTGATATTCGCAATAGTTGGGATCATCCACGCGTCCTACTTCTGCTGGTCGAACAGACTTTGGGAGTCGCAATTTTCTTTTTTCGATTAGCTGCTCCATAATTGGGACAAGGTCTTTGATGTCAAATGTGTATGGTCCGTTCTTTTCATCTCGCTCACTGATTGTCATGTGCCTCGACTTCTGAGGTTCTTTGCCCTTGTCTTGTGTCCTCATTACACTGGTCTCTGCCTCGTGTCCTGGATTTGCTCATTTTCGGTTTCTAGGGTTCTTTCTTACGTCTACTCCTCTTTCTCATTCTGTGTCTTGACTTTTCTGCTTGAGATCGTGTTTCTGAAATGGATTGCTCTATCATGCGAACCTCTGCAGCCAGGTTACGAAGGGTGAAAGAGATATTGCCTAGCAGTTCGTATGGGATCATAGAGTCTGAACCCGACATACGCGCGTTTATTTGTTCGGTGTGGCTTTGTTGTCTTACTTCAACAACATTACGGGCTACCCCCGGTGCTTCTTCTTCCAACTGTTGGACAGGCAGAGCAGTACTAGGGGTCGCTTTCTTTGAGACCAAGATGGCTAAAGCCTCCCGAACTTCTCCCATCTGTTTGGATAGCTCCCTACGGGCCTGGACCAATTTGCTGACTTGTTCTAGGATTGCCAACAATTCGACGTCGTGTCTTGCCGATTCCCTTTCTTCGACAGCTTGTACCATTGTTGTTTGTACCAGTCTTTCGTCATGAACTGGTGTTATCATAGGTGCTATTGTCACCACAGCTGACGTAGCCCGACTGATTTCATCTGTCATTAGTTTAATAGTACCTTGGTTGATCAGTCTCTGTACTTTCCCTTTCAAGATGAGGCATTCTTCGGTCTCATGTCCCAGGCTTCGATGATACTTACAATAATTGGGGGCATCTGTTTGTCCTGCTTCCTCTGGTCGAATCAGTTCTGGCAATTGTAGCTCCCCTTCTTCGACTAGGCGTTCCATTATTGGGATGAGGTCTTCCGGGTCAAACGAGTAACGTCCTTCTACCCTGCCCCGTCCGACAATCGTCATCCTTTTCAGTTTTCGTGGCCCTTCGACTCTGAACTGAGTTTCTGCTGGCTTGCCTTTAATCTCGTGTTCTGATGTGGCCGTTTTCAATCTTTCGAGGCTTTGCTTTTGTTGACGTAACTTGATGTGACCGTCTTCCCGATCTCACGCTTCGGTCTCTTCGCTTTGAATTGCGTTCTTAGCGCGGCTTCCTCTACCATATGGGCCTTTGTCGCTAGGTCCCTGAACGTTGAGAAATTGTGTCCGGATAAACCAAACGAGATTATTGGATCCATGGCTTGGGTGCACATCTTGACTTGCTCAGGCTCGCTAGGCAACTCTCGGCATTGCGCCGCTATGGCTCCCCATCTGTCAATAAATGCCTCGACTGACTCTCCTTGCCTCTGATGGACTAAGGCTAAATTCGTCAGCGAGACTTCTCGCTCAGTGGAGAAAAATTTAGAAATGAACAAATCTTGCATCTGATCCCAGGTCTTGATAGACCCTACGGGTAATGACATATACCATTGAAAGGCCTTTCCAGTCAGCGTCGACCCAAACAATCGGAGGTAATATTGAGGTACTACGGACAAATTCCCTAGCACTGTCATGAATTGGGTCATATGTTCCTCTGGTGACCCTTTCCCGTTGAATTGTGGGAAGTCGGGATGCTTAAATTCATCAGGGAACGGGATTTCGTTAACTTCGGACGGATACGGTACCCGATATATATATTTTCCTATCTTCTCCTTTTCTCTTTCCTGACGCATCAGGTTCGCGACTTTCTGGGACAACTCTTCTTTCGTGGCATGAGATGATTGCGGCGGCGCACGCTCGAATGCAACATTCCTTGGGTGAATTTATGGTTCTACGGCTACTGGTTCTCCTGTTGTATCCTGTGACTCTCCCAGTGGTTGTCCAAAGGGAACGGTTGGGCTTCTGAATGCCCCCTGGGCGACTAGAGCCACTAATGCTTCTTTTATTTCTCTGATCTCTCTGGCTGTGTCTTCTTGGACCTGAATGATTTCATCTATTTGCTCTTGGATCGGAGGCAGCTCTGCATCTTGCTCGCTCTCCTCCCTTTCTACGACTTGCACCACTGCAACCTGCACTCGCTGTGGTCTAGCACTGGTCATATTGGTTTCAGTAGAGCATGCCTTCATTTCAGTCTCGGTCAATCCCCGGATAGTGAATTGATTCGGTGTTTTGACTGGTAGTGTTGTTCCCGTCATTACCGAGAAATCAGCAGCGACGAAGGAGAATTCTGGCCTGGGTGACACGGTAGCTCTGATAGCATTGCGGGTTTCATTCCTGCGGACCGGCTTCCACTGTTTCCTCACACTGCTCTGTGTCTTCGCTGTTTCTGCTCTAACTGAAGTCACTTGTCTGCTTTCGGCTTTCTTTGGTGATCGGCGTCTCTGGACGAGTTGCCAATCGGCTTCAGGAATCACTGTTTCTGCTGTCACGAGGTGAGGGAAGTAAAATCCCCCAGAAGCTAGGAAGAACATAGTGGCTTTCATTTGTATAGTTTTGATGGTTGATTCTTTTCTGTCTTTCTCTCTTTCTGTCTTTCTCTGCACAGTCATATGCACATTAGAACACCCAGCACATTTGAAAGGAGAGAAGATGTGTCCTTACCAATCGCGATATGGCTCAATGACCGACAAAATCATATAAGTACGAATCATATGCATGTCATGCGAGATTTTGAAATTCTTTTAGAAAACTTTTGCTTTAAAGATGAAGGGAAGAACGTTCCTATTGAGAGTCGCCAGTTTGGCGCCCGCAAAGGCGCCGAACATTTCTCCCAGCGGAGCTTTCTCACGTATACCTCTGTGTTTGCAAATGATTTATCATAGAATGTCTATTCACTCAGAAATAACCAGAGATTCTGGTATTGGTCGATTCCCCAGCAGAGTCGCCAGTTTGTTAGAGCTTAGAAAAATCGAAACTGCTCGTCAGCAGTCTTTTTCCTGTGTTTCATTATTCTGAGGGAATTCTGAGTATAGAGACATTCATAGACAATCATAAGCAATCACAAAGTATACACAAGAAAGCACTGCGAGGTGAATTTTATTCCAGAGATTCTGAGATCTTTTACATTCCGGGCTGTGAACTGGTCACGAACCATTAATTACATCAACAGATGATCACCCTTTATTAGAAGGCAAAAGTAAATGCATGCATGTATCATAAATGAGTTAAATAAAGCATTAAAGGAGCATAAATATAAATAAAGCACAGCATAGACAACACAGAGATTTTTACATGGAAACCCTTACAGGAGAAAACCACGGCACAAAGCGACAAGATTCCACTATGAATTGCAGTTATACAATAGATGGAATATTAAAGGAATGAAGCTCGGATAGATCGAGCAAGTAGTTTAAATCGTCAGGGATTATAGTCTCGAGTTCATGGTCGTAGAAACCAAGTCTAGGATTTTTTATGGACTAAGCCATCGTTAAGACCAGTTAGATGTCGGTCCCATACTCCTCGGGCGTTCCTAGTTGAGTAGCAACAAGGATTTTAACCGAGTCATATATCTCAGTGTCATGACGCGTCTCTATGGACGATATGACTTTCAGGGATACACTTCACGGTGTCCGTTTAGTGCAACCAGGGCCAGTGATCGTCTCCGATGGGACGGGTGACTTGCTGGAAGGCACTCCATGGGGTCTTTGTGCAAACAGGGTTTCGACCGAGTCGTATATCTCAGTGTCATGACACGTCTCTGTGGACGATATGACTTTCAGAGATACACTTCACGGTGTCCACTTACTGCAACTAGGGCCAGTGACCGTCTCCGATGGGACGGGTGACTTGCTGGAAGGCACTCCATGGGGTCTTTGTGCAAACAGGGTTTCGACCGAGTCGTATATCTCAGTGTCATAACGCGTCTCTATGGACGATATGACTTTCAAAGATACACTCCAGGGCGTCCACTTACTGCAACCAGGGCCAGTGACCGTCTCCGATGGGACGAGTGACTTGCTGGAAGGCACTCCATGGGGTCTTTGTGCAAACAGGGTTTCGACCGAGTCGTATATCTCAGTGTCATGATGCGTCTCTGTGGACGATATGACTTTCAAAGATACAGAGGTCCCGCAGGTGAATGACGTTGGTCCCGGTCACTGGCAGAGACTACCCTGTACACTGAACGACCTACCGTGAGGTACCCCAGAAACACATTTGTCCCAAAGTTGGTTCAGTATATAGAGTCACAGTACTGCGCAGAGATACCTGCTATACTGAAAGTTTCTATGTGAGGTTCCGTAGGTGAATGACGTTGGTCCCGGTCACTGGCAGAGACTACCCTGCCCACTGAATGACCTTCCGTGAGGTACCCCAGAAACACGTTTATCCCAAAGCTGGCTCACCATATAGAGTCACAGTACTGCGCAGAAACACCTGCTATACTGAAAGTTTCTATGTGAGGTCCCACAGGTGAATGACGTTGGTCCCGGTCACTGGCAGAGACTACCCTGCCCACTGAATGACCTTCCGTGAGTAATGGAATCGGTGAGTTGACTGCCTAGGGCGGAACCTGACCTGCGTGTAGTTGACCAGAATTGCTACTTCATAAGTCTGCAAATCTTCTCTTTGGTTACGATTTTCGATGATAACCATAGTCCCCTTTGATTTAGTTTCGTAACTCGATCCGAGATGAAATAAATTCATGCAATGGATGCAAATGAGTACAGTACAAAGTAACTATGCTTTATGCATGCTCAAGAGAAGATCGCATTTATGCTAGATGTTAAGTGTATTAGACAAATTATGCATTTGCTTTGATCAACCCGCTTCGTATATATCTTTGTGTCATCGATATTTTGCCCTTGCGTCTTTGAGATCGCGATTGATTTCATTTGGCATTAGTAGATTTTCGGGCCATCAAGGGCACTTCCCAGGACCTGTTTATGATCTGATCGGAGGATTTGGTGAATGCCTGTCACGATCGTCTTTGGATAGGGGTGGATTATGTCCACGAGGGTCGCAGTGCGATCGCATTTCGATTTGTTTAGCGTAAGTCGGTTTCTGAGCCAACAGGGCACTTCTCAGGGCTGAAAACAACTAAGTAGTGGGCCTACTGACCACTTGATTAAGGTATTTGGAGCTCCTGAGTTTGGTTAACCTTGTTGCGGTGCATGATTATGATATATCATGTTATGCGGAGAGAAGTCTCCCTCTCGGGTTCGGTCAAATTTCGCCCGATTCCTCTTGATTTCGGCCGTTTTTGGCTCTTTCGGAAGGGTTTCTGAGGTTTGCAATATTGGCTAAGTGTTGGCATTTTTTATCAAATTGCTGATTTGGGCCCACTTAGCATTGACCATTGACGAATCCGATCCGAGGGATGGATAGAGGACATTGATGTGTGTCTAGGAGCGTCCTCTTGATCGGAATGCGGGCCACATCACAGAAGGCCTCACCTCCCCATCAGCGTCTAGGCGCATCTCCCATGGGGTGTGGGCGCATGTGATCCCATCCCAAGCACATGTGAGAGAAAGTGAGGAGAGAGAGGGAAGGGAAGGGAGGTAAGCGCATGTGCCTGCCCCTTGGGCGCACTTGTGCGCATGTGGCTTCTCCCTTGGGCGCACTTGTGCGCATGTGGCTTCTCCCTTGGGCGCATGTCCTCCAAGGACTTGGAGGATTTCCCATTTGCTTCCAATAAAAGGATGAGCGCATGTCCCATGGGACTTGGAGGATTTTGCTCCGGTGGGTAGAAATCCCTTTCCGGCGAGGGCATCCGGCGAAGGGATGGGCGCATGTCCCTATCCCGGTGAGGATTCCGGTGAGGAATTTTTACCTCTGCAAGAAGAGTGCTCTGGGAGTGATGATCTCGTCCCTGTCTCATCAAGTAGAGGGGTATTTATAGCATGTTAATCGGGTATCGGGTACCGGGCGCATGTTGCTTGCAAAAGGGAGAGCATGCGCATGCATTTGGAGAGAGGAGTCATGCGCATGTGATGGGAATCATGCGCATGTCACCATGCATCAGGCGCATGTGGCTATGGCATGAGCATGCAATGGTGAGTAGGCTGCATGTTGTAAATGAAGGTGGGCGCATGTGGCTATGGCATGTGCATGCAATGGTGAGTAGGCGCATGTGGCAAAGAATGTGGGCGCATGTGCCCTCCTCTGTGGTGCGCACATGTGCGCATGTGCTCACACTTAGCACATATTTTATTATTTTTTGATATTTTTGAAATTTAAAATATGGAAAGGGAGAGAGAGGGCTCTCATGCGCATGTGGTGAGAGAGTGGGCAAATGCATGTTCCAACACTTAGAATATTTCAGGTTTTAGGCTCCGACGGGCGACCTCCAAAGGGGGGCTACCTTTTCGGAGACCGAAGTCACTGACGCCAAGCCGCTTTTAGGCCATAATCGACCTCCTGAATGAATGGGGTGGGGTACCGATGGTCATCTGCTGTGAATTTTAGTAGTTCTTTCCCAATTTGGACTCTCCCGATCAGCTATTTGCATAGGAATATTGTTCCGGGAAGCGCGCGCATGGAAATATGCACCGCAAGGACTTCAAACTTGCTACTTAAGGTTTTTTGGGCATTCCGGATCATTTGGCAGCCATCCGCATGTCTAATTCCAGCCTGAAATGGTACCTATAAGCTTTCGAGCCCTTATAGTCGGATACGGTCAGGGCAAAAATGCATTTGGAAGAGCGCGGGTAAAGATATGCATCGTGCGACCTTGAAACTTGCAGGTTAAGGGTTTTAGGGCATTCCAGATCATTTGGTGGTAATCTGCATGTCTGATTCCGCCCCGAAATAGCATTTGTCGGTTTCGGTCACGATCGCGCATGTTTGGGTTGCACTGGTGTTTTTTGAGTATTTCGGATCTCGAAATCGGTCCAAATCATTGTAGATGGATCACCGAATACTGTTTTATAATGGGTGCGAATTTGAGCCCCAACAATAACCCATATCAGAATTTGAGGAGATATCTTTTTGCTGCTCTTTTCTCCTCCTTTTATGCATGTGGTGCACAATACGATTGGACTTCAATGAAGAAAAGCACCCATGTTTACTGTCGAGAAGGAGTTTGTATGGTCCTCATGAGAAATTTATTGAAATTCATGAAGATCCTGCTCAAATTTGATCATGTAGTCGATCGGACTAATCAAAGGTAGGTAGGTAGGTTAGGATTTATTTTTCTGAAATTAGGATTGAATAAGTCTCATCAAGACAATGGAAGATGCTAGACTTGATCAACTTGCTACCCCAAGTACTCTCGTTCTCACTCTCCATTATTTTATTTCATTGCTCTCTTGTCATGCTTATTGCATATCTTGTTACATTGAGGACAATGTAAGATTTTGGTTGGGGGTGACATTCCTTAGATGAATCTACTAGCTTTTGTGACATTTTGAGCAATTACGTAGAATTTTTTTATTTTTCTAAAATTCAAAACTCTTTTGCAAAACTTTATTTCTATGCATTTGGGATGATACGTGTTGTAGATAAATTTGACTTTAAAAGAGATGTGAGGAATCGCGGTCGTATCCTAGAACTGCGAGCAGCTTGGCTCGTGCTCGACGAAAGGGGTCGCATCTCCAGAATGCGACCATCTCGGCTCGTGCTCGACGGACGGGGTCGCATCTCCAGAATGCGAGCAGCTCGGCTCGTGCTCGACGGAAGGGCTCCAGAATGCGACCAGCTCGGCTCGTGCTCGACGAAAGGGGTCGCATCTCCGTATGCTAAGTGCGAGCACTCTTGATATGAGCAGCTCCCGGCGTCTGAGTGATCGTGGTTTCTGGTCAGACGGCCTTCGTCTCGTAGTATCGGCAGCCCGTATAGGCCGGTTTCGGTTTATATCTATTCTTAGTTTCGAATATCCAGAGACGTAATCAGCTAGACGTCTGGGATGTTTTGACTACTTCCTTATCTAAGGATTAATGAGATAAGGTTCTTATCCCATGAAATCAGTACTAATCTTAACAGCTTGCGTAGCAGGTTGGGTCATTTAGATCTGTATAAATAGATGACTCTATTGATGATAAATGTACACAATACTCAATCTTTAACCCCCGTTGATTATTTGTTCTCTTTTCAACCTCATCCTATCTAACTTAAGCATCGGAGGGCCAACGGCTGGACGCCGGCCACCCTTAGTTTCTTTCTGTCTCCTTTCAGGTCCAAGGAGGAAATCGCTTAGAGAGAAGGTGAACATTCGGAGGACCCTGTTACAAAATTCGACGTAAATAGTTTGGCGCCATCTGTGGGAACGATTTGATCATCAAAGTCAGTCGTTCTTACCACTGATCAAAATCCTTCCACCATGCCTCCTAAAAAGATTGTTCATCCTTCCACATCAAGGCATACATTACCTCCGCCTGACGTTACGGAATCAGTGCCTGTTCCTCAAACCACTTCAATAAACATCCCTCAAGGAGCTCCAAATGTGCCATCAGCGAACCCGTTATTTGAGGCTTTCAGAAGTCAAGAAGACGTCATGCGTTTCCTCGAAATACCCTGTTGGGGCTCAAATTTGTACCCATTATAAAACTGTATTCAACGGTCCATCTACGATGATTTGGACTGATTTCGAGATCCAAAATACTCGAAAAATGTCAGTGTAGCCCTAACATGCGCAATCGTGACTGAAACCTACGAATGCTATTTCGGGGTGGAATCGGACATGCGAATTACCGCCAAATGATCCAGAATGCCCTAAAACCCTTAACCTGCAAGTTTCGAGATCGTATGATGCATATCTTTACCCGCGCGCTTCCAAATGCATTTTGCCCTGACTGTATCTGACTATAAGGGCCCAAAAGCCTACAGGTACCATTTCGAGCTGGAATCAGACATGCGGATTACCGTCAAATGATCCGAAATGCCCGAAAAACCTTAAGTAGCAAGTTTGAAGTCGTTGCGGTGCATATTTCCACATGCATTCATTCACTCTCTCTCCACATGCATTTGTTCACTCTCTCACCACATGCGCATGACTCGTCTCTCCAAATATTTCCATGCGCATGATCCCCACAACATGTGCATGACTCGTCTCTCCAAATCCAAATATTTCCATGCGCATGATCCCCACAACATGCGCATGACTCGTCTCTCCAAATATTTCCATGTGCATGCCCTCCCTTTTGCAAACAACATGCACCCGGTACCCGATACCCGATTAACACGCTATAAATACCCCTCCACTCGATAAGACAAAGACGACAAGATCATCACTCCCAGAGCACTCTTCTTACAGAGGTAAAAATTCCTCACCGAAATCCTCACCGGGAAAGGGACATGCGCCCATTCCTGACATGCGCCCATTCCTTCGCCGGATGCCCTTGCCGGAAAGGGATTTCTCCCACCGGAGCAAAATCCTCCAAGTCACATAGTGACATGTGCTCACCCATTCTTGGGAGGGGAAATGTGCAAAAATTCCTAAGTCCCATGGGGACATGCGCCCATGGCTGGAATGTTGGGCGCATGTGCATGTCACATGCGCTTGATAACCATGCATTTGTAGCAGGACATGCGCCTGGGGCGAACAAGTGCATCCACCTAGGACAAGCGCCTGGGGCGAATAAGTGCATCCACTTAGGACATGCGCCCATGTCTAATGCAACATGCGCCCAACCCAACCTCCCATGCGCCTAGACGCTGATGGGGAGGTGGGGCCTTCTGTGATGTGGCCCGCCTTCGACATGACCCGCCTTCCGATCGTGTTAGCACTCCTAGACACACATCAATGCCCTCTATCCATCCCCCGGATCGGATTCGCCAACGGTTGATGTTAAGTGGGCCAAATCAGCAATTTGATCAAAAAGGCCTACACAGCCAATATTGCAAACCTCGAAATCCCTCCGAAAGAGCCAGAAATGGCCGAAATCGAGAAGAATCGGGCGGAATTTGACCGAACCCGAGAGGGAGACTTCTCTCCGCCATAACATGATACACCATAATCATGCATTACAATGAGATTACCTGATCTCAGGATCTCCGAGAAACCTTGATTAGACCATAAACAGGTCCACTACTTAGTCGTTTTTAGCCCTGAGAAGTGCCCTGTTGGCTCGGAAATCGACTTACACTAAACAAATCGAAATGCGATCGCACTACGACCCTCGTCGACATTATCCACCTCTATCCAAAGACGATCGTGACAGGTATTCACCAAATCCTCCAATCAGATCGTAAACAGGCCCTGGGAAGTGCCCTGATGGCCCGAAAATCTACTAATGCCAAATGAAATCAATCGCGATCTCAAAGACGCGAGGGCAACATATCGATGACATAAAGATATATACGAAGCCGATTGATCGAATCAAATGCATAATTTGTCCGATACACTAAACATCTAGCATAAATGCAATCCTCTCTCGAGCATGCATAAAGCATAGTTACTTTGTACTGTACTCATTTGCATCCATTGCATGAATTCATTCATCCCGGATCGAGATACGAAACTAAATCAAAGGGAACTATGGTTATCATCGAAAACCATAATGAAAGAGTTCTAAACGTCTGAAATACTTCATCGTTAAGACCAGTTGATGTGCGTCCTGTCCAAGGCGGGATCCGTCAGTTGAGTGGCTAAGGGAATGAGTGCCTTCTAGTAAGTCACCCGTCCAGCAGAGACGGTCACTGGCCCTGGTTGCAGTAAGTGGACGCCGTGGAGTGTATTTCTGAAAGTCATATCGTCCATAGAGACGCATCATGACAATGAGATATACGACTCGGTCGAAACCCTGTTTGCACAAAGACCCCATGGAGTGCCCTCCAGTAAGTCACCCGTCCAGCAGAGACGGTCACTGGCCCTGGTTGCAGTAAGTGGACGCCGTGGAGTGTATTTCTGAAAGTCATATCGTCCATAGAGACGCGTCATGACACTGAGATATACGACTCGGTTGAAACCCTGGTCACACTAAGACCCCATGGAGTGCCTTCCAGTAAGTCACCCGTCCTAGCAGAGACGGTCACTGGCCCTGGTTGCACTAAACGAAAACTGTGAAGTGTATCCCTGAAAGTCATATCGTCCATAGAGACGCGTCATGACACTGAGATACACGACTCGGTTAAAATCCTGGTTGCTACTCAACTAGGAATGCCCGAAGAGTATGGGACCAACATCTAACCGGTCTTAACGGTGAAGTATTTCATAATAAATCCTAGACTTGGTCTCGGCGACCATGAACTCGACTATAATCCCTGACGATTTAAACTACTTGCTCGATCTATTCGAGCTTTATCCCTTTGATATTCCATCTATTGTATAACTAAAATTCATAGTGGAATCTTGTCGCTTTGTGCCGTGATTATCTCCCGTAAGGGTTTCCACGTAAAAATCTCTGGGTGGTCTATGTTGTGCTTTATTTATATTTATGCTCATTTAATGCTTTATTTAATTCATTTATGATACATGCATGCTTTTACTTTTGCCTTTTAATCAAGGGTGATCATCCGTTGATGTAATTAAGGGTTCGTGACCAGTTCACAGCCCGGAATGTAAAAGACCTCGGAATCTCTGGAATAAAATTCACCTCGCGGTGCTTTCTTGTGTATACTTTGTGATTGTTTATGATTGTCTATGAATGTCTCTATACTCAGAATTCCCCCAGAATAAAAGGAACACAGGAAAAGAAAAAGATTGCGGACGAGTAGTTTCGTTTTTTTTTCTTTTAGTTCTAACAAACTGGCGACTCTGCTGGGGAATCGAATAATACCAGAATCTCTGGTTATCTCTGAGTAAAGAAACATCCTAAGATAAATCATTCACAAACACAGATGTATACGTAAGAAAGTTCTGCTAGGAGAAATGTTCGGCGCCTTTACGGGCGCCAAACTGGCGACTCTCAACGGGAACGTTCTTCCCTTCATCTTTAAAGCAAAAGTTTTCTAAAAGAATTTCAAAATCTCGCATGGCATGCATATGATTCGTGCTCATATACTTCTGTTGACCATTGAGCCATATCGCGACTGGTAAGGACGCGTCTTCTCTCCGTTGAGAGGTGCAGGGTGTTCTAATGTGCGTATGACTGTGCAGAGAGAAAGAAAGAAAGACAGAAAGACAGAAAAGAATCAAACATCAAAACTATACAAATGGCAGCCACTATGGTCTACCTAGCTTCTGGGGGATTTTATTTCCCTCACCTCGCGATAGCAGAAATAGCAATTCCCGAAGCCGGATGGCAAGTTGTGCAGAAACGCCGATCACTGAAGGGGGCTGAAAACAAACAATTAACTTCAGTCATAGTAGAAACAGTGAAGACACAGAGCAGTGTGAGAAGACAGTGGAAGCCGGTTCACAGGAATGAAACTCGCAATGTTGTCAGAGCTACTATGTCACCCAGGCCAGAATTCTCCTTCGCCGCTGCCGATTTCCCAGTAATGACAGGAACAACATTACCAGTCAAGACACCGAATCAGTTCACTATCCGGGAATTGACCAAGACTACAATGAAGGTATGCTCTGCTAAAACTACCATGACCAGGGCAAGGCCACAGCGAGTGCAGGTCGCAGTGGTGCATGTCATAGTGAGCAAGACGCAGAGCTACCTCAAATCCAAGAGCAAATAGATGAAATCATTCGGGTCCAAGAATACACAGCTAAAGAGATCAGAGAAATAAAAGAAGCATTGGTGGCTCTAGTCGCCCAGGGGGCAGTCAGAAGCCCAACCGTTCCCTTTGGACAACCACTGGGAGAGTCGCAGGATATGACAGGAGAACCAGTAGCCGTGGAACCACAAATTCACCCAAGGAATGTTGCATTCGAGCGTGCACCGCCGCAATCATCTCATGCCACGAAAGAAGAATTGTCCCAGATAGTCGCGAACCTGATGCGTCAGGAAAGAGAAAAGGAGAAGAGAGGAAAATATGTATATCGGATACCGTATCCATCCGAAGTTAACGAAATCCCATTCCCTGACGACTTTAGTCATCCCGACTTCCCACACTTCGACAGTAAAGGGTCACCAGAGGAACATATGACCCAATTCATGACGGTGCTAGGGAATTTGTCCGTAATACCTCAACATTGCCTCTGATTGTTTGGGTCGATGCTTACTGGAAAGGCATTTCAATGGTATATGTCATTACCCGCAGGGTCTATCAAGACCTGGGATCAGATGCAAGATTCGTTCATTTCCAAATTTTTCTCCACTGAACGAGAAATCTCGCTGACAGATTTAGCCTTAGTCCATCAGAGGCAAGGAGAGTCAATCGAGGCGTTTATTGATAGATGGGTAGCCATAGCAGCGCGATGCCGAGAGTTGCCTAGCGAGCCTGAGCAAGTCAAGATGTGTACGCAAGCCATGGACCCAATAATCTCGTTCGGTTTATCTGGACACAATTTCTCAACGTTCAGGGACCTAACGACAAAGGCCCATATGGTAGAGGAAGCCGCGCTGAGAACGCAGTTCAAAGCAGAAAGACCGAAGCGTGAGGTTTGGAAGATGGTCACATCAAGTTATGTCGATAAAAGGAAAGCCTCGAAAGATCGAAAACGGCTACATCTAGAACACAAGATTAAAGGTAAGCCAGCAGAAATTCAGTTCAGATCCAAAGGGCCAGGAAAATTGAAAAAGATAACGATCGTCGGATGGGGCAGGGTAGAAGGACGTTACTCGTTTGACCCGGAAGACCTTGTTCCAATAATGGAACACCTAGTCGAAGAAGAGGAACTACAATTGCCAGAACTGATCCGACCAGAGGAAGCAGGACAAATGGATGCCCCCAATTATTATAAGTATCATCGAATCCTGGGACATGAGACGGGGGAATGCCTCATCTTGAAAGGGAAAGTGCAGAGATTGATCGACCAGGGCACCATTAAGCTAATGACAGAAGAAATCAGTCGGGCAACGTCAGCCGTAGTGACAATAGCACCTATGATACCACCAGTTCATGATGAAAGACTGGTACAAACAACAATGGTACAGGCTGTCGAAGAAAGGGAATCGGCAGGACACGATGTCGAATTGTTGGCAATTCGAGAGAAAGTCAGCGAATTGGCCCAAGCCCATATAGAGCTATCCGAACAGATAGGAGAAGTTCGGGAGGCTTTAGCCATCTTGATCTCACAGAAAGCGACCCCTAGTACCGCAATGCCTGTCCAACAGTTGGAAGAAGAAGCACTGGGGGCAGCCCGTAATGTTGTTGAAGTAAGACAACAGAACCACACTGAACAAACGAATGCGCGTATGTTGGGTTCAAACTCCATGATCCCATACGAACTGCTAGACAATATCTCTTTCACCCTTCGTAACCTGGCTGCAGAGGTTTGCATGATAGAGCAATCCGTTTCGGAAACACGATCTCAAGCAGAAAAGTCAAGACGCAAAATGAGAAAGAGGACACAGATAGACGTAAGAAAGAACCCTAGAAACCGAAAACGACCGAATCCAGGACATGAGGCAGAGACCAGTGTAATGAGGATACAAGATAAGGGCAAAGAACCTCAGAAGTCGCGGCACATGACAATCAGTGAGCGAGACGAAAAGAATGGACCGTATACATTTGACATTAAAGACCTTGTCCCAATTATGGAGCGGCTAATCGAAGAAAGAAAATTGCGACTCCCAAAGTCTATTCGACTAGCAGAAGCAGGACGCGTGGATGATCCCAACTATTGCAAATATCACAGATGCATAGGCCATAAAACCGAGCAATGCTTCGTTCTGAAAGGAAAGATACAAAAGATGATAAACCAAGGCATCATCAGTTTGAAAATGGAAGGGTCTGATGGAACCCCGGCCAGTACGGTTCCAATAGATATCACTTAGGAAGAACTTCGCTCGAAGAACTCCGTTTCCTAAGCTTCAATAGTCGTGAACGTTTACAAATAGTTCTGGCAGTTTATAAAGTAGATAGGGATATACTTATGTTCACTCATGCATCAACTTCATCTGTATACTGTGCTTCATACTTGTTTACATGTTCACTCACATCATACTGTTGTGCATATGAATATAAAATGTTCGTAGAGCTCTTCTTAATGACAGGTACCATAGTCGGAGAATATTAAAGAATTGACTCCACGAATCATCAACTGACTTATTATATCCTCATCAGACAGGTCGAATCAGGAGAGAATATCTTATAGAAAGTCTACGCGAATCACAACATCCCCATATTATGGTATCTTCGTCACAAGTTCTCATATTAAGTATCTTCGTATTCCGGCATTCCTCTGCTTAATAGGAGAATACTTCAGAATTGATGGATTCTCATATATATGTATATGTGGTTCTCTACATGAAGACGGCCGAGATACTCTATTATTATCGATCTCTTATACTTATGCACAATGTTTTATATGAAGATAATCGGAACATTGCTATCTATATCCAGCTTTCGTATTATGTCATGGATCTCCCATCATTATCGCATTATTCTTCTACTGAATATGAAGATAAGTCATGACTGGGAATCTCCTGTATACATATTTATATATACGGCCTTATATGAAGACGATTAGGACATTCTATTATGTATCACTTTACCTTGAAAATATTGACAACTTTCTCTTATGAAGAATTCTACGACAAGAATATGCAATTAAAGATTATGATCGGACGGGTATTCGGCACGGATTCCTAAAGCACAAGATCTGTCTCATTAGAATGAAGTGGTCTTACAGAGTGACGAGCCAAAAGCACCGGGGGCAAGCCCCAATATATTATGAGAAACTCGAGATTATAAGAAGGAGACGACTGGGGGCAAGCCCTAATATATTATCAAAATATCAAGTCTGCAGAAAGAAATGACTGGGGGCAGGCCATGAAGGATGATGTATAAACTTGAAAACATGGAGCTAAAAGAAAGTTTTGGACTTATGACACAAATGTCTCTCGAAAGTGATGACCCAAGGATATACAGGTTAAGTAAAAAGGGAAGTATTATTCCTATGGGTTCTTCCATTTTTATGCTTTGGTATATTCAGCTTACATTAAATTCATACATAATACGTCATTTCATGCATACTAGTCTTAAACACATAACACCAAGTAGTGGTTTAGCAAAAGAATCATTGTCATTATTTTAGATCATGAAGCTGCAGCTAACGAGTTCTGATGTCAATTACGTCGGATACAAGTGACAGTTGGGTATTCAGGACAGCTGTCTAATACTATTTTTGTTTGAAAAATGACCGTAAAAGAAAGCAAAAGAACAGAATTACAGCTTCCCCAGGCATCCTGTTATGAACTTCATCACATCCTTCCGCGTTGCCTCCATGGTGGCCTTTGCCTCCGTTAGCGTCAGCGCAGGATTCGGAATATCACGAAGTTCGATTTCTAAATCTTCCACTTGCTTGCATGCCGCCTCTCCTTCACTCTCGAGTTGTGCGACCTCGGCACGGTTCTGATTAATGACAAGATCAAGGCGGGCAACCTCAAGATTTATGGCCGTTTCTTCCGCCTGTAGCCGCGTGATCTCAGATTTGACATCAGCAAGATGATTAATACACCCGCGACGTTGAGTCTCGCTATCTTCTAAGGTTGTTCTAGCATTAACCGTCAAACATTCTCGCTACTCTATGACAGGCCGCAAAGAAGACAGCACTCGCCGTTTCTCTTCAGCCGTAGGGTCAGGTTCAATCCGTTCAGTCATAATAACCTGCGTAACAGAATCCTCGAAAGAAGAAATACGACAGACTATTTCGGATACATCAGGCCCGATTACTCCTGCACAAGCTTCCAATGCCTTCATCCCTGCTCCTAGTGTATGCCACTTGCTTGGTTCAGCCAACGCCCTTGAAATATTGGATAGTAAACCCCTCAATACGCTCTGCCCGAAACAGTCTAAATGATCGAAACAGGGAACATCGAATGCTCTGTGGGCAGCCGCCTCAAAATTGACAGTATCTGCAACAAGAGGAACAGAGCGAGTATGCAATGAAATGACAAGTATAGAAAAAGAATACACTAAGGAACTATGAAAGAACTATACCGAAGGATGGGTTGAATACAGGTTCTGAGGAAGTTGCAGTATGTATCGTCGCATTAGGGAAAGGCTTAATAGTCTCAGTTGGTGGTGTCGAGGTCACATCCAGAAGTTCAGTAGTGTCACTATTAGTATAGATTATTTCAGTTACCGCTGGCGACTCCGCCATACCCTCAACACTGGAAGCACCAGGGGCTATAGATACAGTCGTGTTATTCCCCGGCGTAGTGGACCCTTGCAGATTATCCTCTTCAGTCGGCTCAGCCTGCTCTCTCATGCTAGCATGGTCTGATATTGCCTTCGTCGGCCCAATCATCGTCGGGTCATCATCACTAATTAACCGACCGACATCCTTATCACCTCCAATCACCAGAAGATGTGTGAACCCGGCTTCTTGAGACCATTTCGCTAAAGGTATTCCGAAAGTATGCCAGCCATCCAACGCGGTATCCTCCTTACGATGGTCAATTAACACACTCAGGGAGATCTTATGCTTAATGCTCGACGATAAATACGCTTCAGCCTACTCTCTATAATAACCCAATCTGTTAGCGAAGACCTCTGTCAGCCCTGGAGGAGGAATGTAGAGTGGATCATCAACAGAGCTGTTTTTCCGAAACAGAGCATACTGATGCACCCACCATCTCAGCCAGCTATAAGAACCGCTAGTCTTCCGATAGAGGTCGGGAAGCATGAATCTCGCGCCTGTTCGCGTCATCAAAAGTTGATGCCATATCCACTTTCAATGAATAGGACCTGTACCATATGCCCGCTCTACTTTAGTTACATCTGGTAACGTCATCGGAACACCCTGATCGTACCCAAATTGACTGGCAAACTGACTAGGGTAATAAGGTTCTCGCCAAAACTCTATTCCTTCGCGTAGCGGAAGTGAGGCAGTACGAATAGACACCAGAAATTCCCTACTAGTGACATCCACAGAATGTTCATTGTCAACGACTTCTCGATCTTCTCCGGCATCAGAAACAGGAAAGTGGTAGAAACAAATCTCCGCCCAATTGCCAATTTTAGAAGCTATCCAATCAGACGACCGCGTTATCATGTTAAGTTTTCTATAGCGATAAAGAGGTGCGTGATCGGTGTGAAAATACTGGAAGAGATCCACTCCGTAGGTCCACGGGAAATATATGCCTAACCATCCGCAGAAGAAATGCCATGGGCAATAAGCCACATTCATCCCTCGCCAGGGTTGATCTTTGTTACTCGCAATATTGCCAAAAGCCCTATATAAACTGCATAGCACCGGCGGTGCTAGAGAAAATTGACGACCACTTGCAAGAGCTCCCGCCACAACGAAGCAAGAAACCCTGACGCCATCAGCACTCTTGGAGCTAGGCAACATAACCGCCGACAGCCAGTATGCTAAGAAACCCGCCAGTTCACAAGACGGTGTAAGCTCGTTCGGATTGCTAAACTTTCGCTCAAAATGTTCCTTCATTAAAGCCTGGTCTGCGGGTAAGGTCTTATACACTTCATAATCAATGCTACAAGAAGAAAGAAGTGCCCATGTCAGAAACAAAGAAATTAAAGTATGCAGAGCACGTAATACAAAAGAAGGCATTGGAAGAAGTATTACTTCATCCTCTGGCTGAAGTAGATCAACCAGTCGTCATAATGAATCCTTGTAATATTGTCGAACTGCGACAACTCAGCAAACAGCTCTAGACAAGCCTTCGAATGATAAGCATCTCGAGGACTTTTGAGCCGAAACGAAGACAGCTCTTCATCAGTTGGGACGTATTCCTGGTAATATTCTCCTATCACAGACAACCCAGCCATCATCCAGAGATCCCATAAAGTTATGCTCATCTCTCCACATGGAAAGTGGAACGAATTGGTAACGGAAGACCAGTAGTTCAAGAAGCTTCAAAGAATTGTTGGATCTCGGGAGAAATGTTCGGAGGTCGCATCGATAGCCTGGTACAGGCCGACTTGCTTTAAAATCCTCTCATGTCGGATCAAAATCTCTTTTGCCCACGGCTCATAACCAACTCGCTCATTCAAATGACCCCGCGTACGAAAGCTCTTCGTCGCCCACATCGTCGCCTTGTCCATGTGTCAAAACCATTGCTGCACTGTCTCAAAATAATGGACTGGAGAAGGGGTGTGAGGATCACAAGTAGGCGCAAGGAAAACCATTTCTCTCGAGGAACCTACCTACTGTTCTCTCCCATCGTCAACCAGTATGGTAGTGAACAACTGCTCGGGGGCAGATGTCCACCTCTCGACTCCATAGAATTGAAAAGGGCCTTGAACGTTGGATGGTTCGATGCTCGGGAAGGGCTTGTGCCTCGTAAGAGATTTCTCATGCAAGATGACTCGGTCGGTATAAGGGTTGAGATGGAGAAACCGCATGTAGTAATGACCTTGTTTCTATTCCAGCCGATCTTCATCCGCTCATTCTTCGGATCAATGAGTTGTGGCGATTGGTCCGCCTTGTCAACTTTCTCAGCCGGCTTCTTACCTCGATTTCGTCTCTTCTTCTTCTGACCTTCCTGATCATCCTCGGAATGTTGGCTACGCACGCCAGAAGGACTTGCCTCAACAACATTGGCAGCATCAGTAAACTGACAATGCCAGGCAGACCATTCCCCTTCAGTCCCTTGCGTCGGAGGCTCAGATGTGGTTTTGTCCACATAGATACGCAGTAATACTTCATGGGAGAGTTGCTTAATTCGATCAGAGAAATCCTTCACTTCGGATTCGATTGTCTCAAAGGATTGCGAACAACGCTCTACTGAAGACGGGTTATCAGTATCTCCAGTCGCCCTCTTTTTACCGCGTCGTATAGATGAAGAGCTGGAAACTTGCGATTTGGAAGCTTCACCAGAAGAACCTGCTGCTGTCGCCATGATTCACTACAATACACAAATAAAAGTGCATCAAACAGAAGACCAGCGCATGCAACAGGCAGCACAATAAGGTAAGCATTGCATCATTCAATCACGGATTTCACACACAAAATACATCAGTAAACACATGCATAAAGTCATGACCCACAGCAATATGGAAACAGTGGAATTCGAGTGCACATCCGACAAGCAAGCGCGCACATATCATAGCGCAGCAAATACAGTAGCAGCCCTACATGTACACTCGGAGTGCGTGCCAATTCGCACTAACCCTAAATGATTCATGCACGCCTGTTCGGAAGTGCACATCATAGAACCGCTTAAGAGGGCAGTTGCAAGCCATCAAAGACCAGCATAAGCAACATATTATGGGCCCCGAGCACTAAGTCCCAATCATATTCGAGCATTGAGCGAGACAGCCACAAACGGCATCGAATTTAGCTGAGAATCGAGCCAGATATGCCACTTTTTCACCGAAGGCAAGTGATGGGGCCAAAATTCCATTATTTCACTAAGTAGTGGAACCACATGCGCCCAAGGAGATGCCCCAAGCGAATGTGGCCTCTCACATTGGCCTGATCACCTCTCACATGCGCCTAATGCATCTGCAACATGCGCCCACTCTATAGAAAGCACTACACATGCGCCTGGAACTAATGGCATGCACTTGGAGCAAGATCCCATATGCCCATTATCAGTTGGAGGGGCACATGCGCCCATGGGAAGAGCACATGCACCTACTCCCTCATGAGAAGTTCTCTCACCTCTTAGAATTTTGGTTTTCTCGATTCCGGAATGACCAAATGACTCAGTGAGTCCGGTATTTATACTTGAGCCTGGGGACCGGTGCACCGCACTGGCCTGACATAAGCATCCATCGCAGCACACGGGGGGGGGGGGGGGGGGGGGGGGGCACTTGTTGGGGCTCAAATTTGAACCCATTATAAAACGGTATTCAACGGTCCATCTACGATGATTCGGACTGATTTCGAGATCCGAAATACTCGAAAAATGTCAGTGCAGCCCTAACATGCGCAATCGTGACTGAAACCTACGAATGCTATTTTGGGGTGGAATCGGACATGCGAATTACTGCCAAATGATCCAGAACACCCTAAAACCCTTAACCTGCAAGTTTCGAGATCGCACGATGCATATCTTTACCCGCGCGCTTCCAAATGCATTTTGCCCTAACTGTATCCGACTATAAGGGCCCAAAAGCCTACAGGTACCATTTCGGGCTGGAATAAGACATGCGGATTACTGCCAAATGATCCGGAATGCCCGGAAAACCTTAAGTAGCAATTTTGAAGTCGTTGCGTTGCATATTTCCACATGCATTCATTCACTCTCTCTCCACATGCATTTGTTCACTCTCTCACCACATGCGCATGACTCGTCTCTCCAAATATTTTCATGCGCATGATCCCCACAACATGCGCATGACTCGTCTCTCCAAATCCAAATATTTCCATGTGCATGATCCCCACAACATTCGCATGACTCGTCTCTCCAAATATTTCCATGCGCATGATCCCCACAACATGCGCATGACTCGTCTCTTCAAATCCAAATATTTCCATGCGCATGATCCCCACAACATGCGCATGACTCGTCTCTCCAAATCCAAATATTTCCATGCGCATGATCCCCACAACATGTGCATGACTCGTCTCTCCAAATATTTCCATGTGCATGCCCTCCCTTTTGCAAACAACATGCGCCCGGTACCCGATACCCGATTAACACGCTATAAATACCCCTCCACTCGATAAGACAAAGACAACAAGATCATCACTCCCAGAGCACTCTTCTTGTAGAGGTAAAAATTCCTCACCGGAATCCTCACCGGGAAAGGGACATGCGCCCATTCCTGACATGCGCCCATTCCTTGCCGGATGCCCTTGCCGGAAAGGGATTTCTCCCACCAGAGCAAAATCCTCCAAGTCACATAGTGACATGCGCTCACCCATTCTTGGGAGGGGAAATGTGCAAAAATCCCTAAGTCCCATGGGGACATGCGCCCATGGCTGGAATGTTGGGCGCATGTGCATGTCACATGCGCTTGATAACCATGCATTTGTAGTAGGACATGCGCCTGGGGCGAACAAGTGCATCCACCTAGGACATGCGCCTTGGGCGAATAAGTGCATCCACTTAAGACATGCGCCCATGTCTAATGCAACATGCGCCCAACCCAACCTCCCATGCTCCTAGACGCTGATGGGGAGGTGGGGCCTTCTGTGATGTGGCCCGCCTTCGACGTGACCCGCTTTCCAATCGTGTTAGCACTCCTAGACACACATCAATGCCCTCTATCCATCCCCCGGATCGGATTCGCCAACGGTCGATGTTAAGTGGGCCAAATTAGCAATTTGATCAAAAAGGCCTACACTTAACCAATATTGCAAACCTCGAAAATCCCTCCGAAAGAGCCAGAAATGGCCGAAATCGAGAGGAATCGGGCGGAATTTGACCGAACCCGAGAGGGAGACTTCTCTCCGCCATAACATGATACACCATAATCATGCATTACAATGAGATTACCTGATCTCAGGATCTCTGAGAAACCTTGATCAGACCATAAACAGGTCCACTACTTACACTAAACAAATCGAAATGCGATCGCACTGCGACCCTCGTGGACATTATCCACCTCTATCCAAAGACGATCGTGACAAGTATTCACCAAATCCTCCGATCAGATCGTAAACAGGCCCTGGGAAATGCCCTGATGGCCCGAAAATCTACTAATGCCAAATGAAATCAATTGCGATCTCAAAGACGCGAGGGCAACATATCGATGACACAAAGATATATACGAAGCCGATTGATCGAATCAAATGCATAATTTGTCCGATACACTGAACATCTAGCATAAATGCAATCCTCTCTCGAGCATGCATAAAGCATAGTTGCTTTGTACAGTACTCATTTGCATCTATTGCATGAATTCATTTCATCCCGGATCGAGATACGAAACTAAATCAAAGGGGACTATGGTTATCATCGAAAACCATAATGAAAGAGTTCTAAACGTCTGAAATACTTTATCGTTAAGACAAGTTGATGTGCGTCCTGTCCAAGGCGGGATCCGTCAGTTGAGTGGCTAAGGGAATGAGTGCCTTCCAGTAAGTCACCCATCCAGCAGAGACGGTCACTGGCCCTGGTTGCAGTAAGTGGATGCCGTGGAGTGTATTTCTGAAAGTCATATCGTCCATAGAGACGCGTCATGACACTGAGATATACGACTCGGTCGAAACCCAGTTTGCACAAAGACCCCATGGAGTGCCCTCCAGTAAGTCACCCGTCCAGCAGAGACGGTCACTGGCCCTATTTACAGTAAGTGGACGCCGTGGAGTGTATTTCTGAAAGTCATATCATCCATAGAGACGCGTCATGACACTGAGATATACGACTCGGTTGAAACCCTAGTCGCACTAAGACCCCATGGAGTGCCGTCCAGTAAGTCACCCGTCCTAGCAGAGACGGTCACTGGCCCTGGTTGCACTAAAAGGAAACCGTGAAGTGTATCCCTGAAAGTCATATCATCCATAGAGACGTGTCATGACACTGAGATACACGACTCGGTTAAAATCCTGGTTGCTACTCAACTAGGAATGCCCGAAGAGTATGGGACCAACATCTAACCGGTCTTAACGGTGAAGTATTTCATCATAAATCCTAGACTTGGTCTCAGCGACCATGAACTCGAGACTATAATCCCTGACGATTTAAACTACTTGCTCGATATATCCTAGCTTTATCCCTTTGATATTCCATCTATTGTATAACTGAAATTCATAGTGGAATCTTGTCGCTTTGTGCCGTGGTTTTCTCCCGTAAGGGTTTACACATAAAAATCTTTGTGTGGTCTTTGCTGTGCTTTATTTATATTTATGCTCCTTTAATGCTTTATTTAATTCATTTATGATACATGCATGCTTTTACTTTTGCCTTTTAATCAAGGGTGATCATCCGTTGATGTAATTAAGGGTTCGTGACCAGTTCACAGCCCGGAATGTAAAAGACCTCGGAATCTCTGGAATAAAATTCACCTCGCGGTGCTTTCTCGTGTATACTTTGTGATTGTTTATGATTGTCTATGAATGTCTCTATACTCAGAATTCCCCCAGAATAAAAGGAACACAGGAAAAGAAAAAGATTGCTGACGAGTAGTTTCGTTTTTTTTTCTTTTAGTTCTAACATACCCTTCTAACCCTCAACGCCAGAGTTCAAGCCCTGTCTAATCGGCTTGATCAGCATTTCCTGGAGCCGCAAAGACAACCTTCCGAAGGGTTACCATCGCAACCCATACTGGTGGCTTCTAGACATTCTGTGGACGACCCACAGGTCCAACCAAATCATCCTCCATCAAATCAAACGCCGCTTGGCAACCAACCCCCTGTGCTACCTCCACATTCCATACATTCTAGTGCTTCTCGTCAACATCAATCTCAGGGGTCCACAGTCGAAACGTCAGGTTATACTTTACCATGGGAAGGAGACCTCAAAAGAATCCATGATCGTTTTGATGTCATGGAGCAGCGATATCAGGCAAATCGTCCATCAGCTATTGTGGCATCGATACATCGATCCGAGTCTCCTTTCACCAGCGAGGTCATGGGAGCACCTTTACCTAGAAACTACCGTACACCTGTCATCACTTCATATACAGGTATAGGCGATCTCCTCGAACACTTAGAAACTTATAGGTCTCTTATGGAGCTGGAGGGACATGGGTCGGAAATCATGTGTAGAGCTTTTTCCCTAACTTTAAAGGAAGCAGCTCGTACGTGGTTCCGGGGGCTGAAGCCTCGATCTATCGGCTCCTTTTTACAACTGTCGGAGCTTTTCCTTTCTCAATTCATGGGAAGTATCCGCACCAAGAAGCCAGCATCCCACTTAATGGATTTGAAACAGCAGCATGGGGAGACAATAAAGGAGTTCACGGTACGGTTTACTGTTGAGGCCGTCCAAATTGAAGGTTATACCGAAGAAAAAGGCCTCACCGCCCTCATAGCCGGAATTACGAGCAAGAAATTCAGATTTGCCTTAGATAAAAACCCTCCAAAAACCATGGCAGAATTCCAAGCTAAAGCTCAGAAGTATATCAATGCAGAAGAAGTTGCTCTGGCACGTCATGGTATACAGGGTAAGAAGCGCAAGCCGGAGGAAATCTCGCCCCCAGATAGAAAATATTGACGTGATCGACAAGACCGCTCTCCCAAGAAGCCTTATTCTGGTAAATATCATAACTATACTCCTCTCAACCGATCCCATGAAAAGGTGTTAATGGAGATTAAACATAAACCATATGTAAAATGGCCGGCCAAGATCAAATCTGATCCTGAAAAGAGAGATAAGGGCAAGTTTTGTTACTTCCACAAAGATCATGGGCATAGAACCCAAGACTGCATCTCTCTGCGAGGTCATATCGAAGCTCTCATTCGAAAGGGCCATCTCCAAGATTATGTTGTTCGTCAAGGTCGATCACCAGAAAGGGCAAAAGCCTCACCCCACCAGAAGAAGTCGCCTCACCATCATACTTCACAAGAAGACGTTGAACCTACTGGCGAAATTCGCACCATCATTGGAGGACCAGCTTGCGGTGGCGATTCTCAAGCTTTAAGAAAAGCATACACTCGTACAGCGTCCAAGAAGCCCCAGCATATCTACTCGCTGGAACAGATGCCCAACGCGTCAAAAACCAGTCATCCTCCGATTTCCTTCTCCCTCGAAGATGCAGAGGGAATTCACTTCCCTCACGAAGACTCCATCGTGGTAGCTCTAAAGGTATCAAACTATTTGACTCATCGTATTATGGTGGATACAGGTAGCTTTGCTGATATTCTATACTTGGAGGCTTTTAACAAAATGACACTCTCCAGAAGCCTACTCAAGCTAGTCTCAACTCCCCTTATCGGCTTCGGGGGCGAAGTGGTGGCGCCTGAAGGAAGCATTGACCTTCCAGTCACCTTTGGGGAGAGTCCAGCGAAGACGACTATCTTCATAAATTTTCTTGTGGTGGACCGAAGATCAGCGTACAATGCCATTTTGGGGCGGCCATCTCTTAATAAGGTTGGGGCAGCTTTACATCCTTTGTATTTGTGCGTCAAGTTTCCTACCCCGAATGGTGTTGGGGTTGTACGAGGAAACCAAAAAGAGGCCCGGTCTTGTTATGAGATAGCCCTACAAGATCGAAAGAAAGCACAAGCGACACCAATTATGATGGTAGCACAAAGTTCATCCAACTCCCAAGCGGATACATCGTTGGACCCGAGAGAGGATGCTCTCCAATCAAGAACTCCCGGGGAAGAGACAGTAGCAATTCATATAAATGAAGATAACCCATCCAAAGTTGTTTGTGTGGGATCCTCTTTGAGGAATGTCTTTCGAGCAGATCTGATCTGCCTCCTTACTGAATATCAAGATGTGTTTGCCTGGTCCCACCGAGACATGTCTGGCATTGACCCTAGTGTCATCGCACACCGTCTGAACATCGACCCGAAGCATAAACCCGTCCATCAGCGCCGACGTGCCTTCACTGCAGAAAGGCAAATGGCGATCAAGGCTGAAGTCGAGAAGCTGCTTACGGTCAATTTCATAAAAGAGGTTGACTACCCAGAATGGGTCACGAATATAGTTCTCGTTTGGAAATCTAATGGCAAATGGAGAATGTGTGTCGATTATTCGGATTTGAACAAAGCATGCCCCAAAGATAGCTTCCCAACCCCTCGAATCGACCAGTTGGTTGATTTAACAGCTGGGCATGCTCTGCTCAGTTTTATGGACGCTTATTCTGGTTACAACCAGATCATGATGCATCCGCCCGATAGCCAGCATACTGCTTTCATCACTGACCGAGGTCTATATTGCTACCAGGTAATGCCGTTTGGTCTTAAAAATGCAGGGGCCACCTATCAGCGTCTCGTCAACAAAATATTCGCAGCACAAATTGGCAGGAATATGGAAGTCTATGTTGATGACATGCTCGTGAAAAGTGTCGTAAAAGACGATCACCTTTCAGATCTTCGAGAAGCCTTCGACCTGATGAGGAAATATCAAATGAAGCTAAACCCAGAAAAGTGTGCGTTCGGGGTGTCTGCTGGAAAATTTCTTGGATTTATGGTCGGCCAGTGAGGAATTGAGGCAAATCCTAAAAAAATAAAAGTGTTGATAGAGATGAAATCCCCAACCACTCTTAAAGACGTCCAACGTCTGGCTGGCCGCATTGCATCGCTAAATAGGTTCATTTTCACGGGCATCCGACAAGTGCTTACCCTTCTTTAAGCTCCTCCGTGTTACAGCCAAATCTGATTGGGAGTGGACACCACAGTGCGAAGAAGCCTTTTAACAACTGAAGCAGTATATGAGCACACCTCCTGTTTTATCTAAACCTGTGGCGCACGAGCAACTCATCCTTTATTTATCTGTGTCCTCCACGGCCGTTAGCACCGCTTTAATAAGAGAAGATTCTGGGATACAAAGGCCCATTTATTATATCATTCGAGCAATGGTGGACGCTGAAACTCGATATTCTGATATGGAGAAACTAACCCTTGCTTTAGTCACGGCAGCCCGAAAACTGCGACCATACTTTCAAGCCCACGCTATTTTAGTACCAACCAATCATCCGCTACGGCAGATCCTTCAAAAACCTGAGACTTCTGGATGTTTAACTAAATGGACGGTCGAGATCAGTGAGCACGATATATCGTTCTGCCCCAGGACCGCAATCAAGGGCCAGGCCGTGGCTGACTTTATCGCCGAATTCACATACTCCTCTCCAGGTGATAAATCCGCGATCAGCGACCAGCCGTCCTGGTCACTCTTCATGGACGGGTCCTCATGGGCCACCGGCAGTGGAGTGGGCCTAATTTTAGTCGCTCCAGACAGGTCGCATTTCCAATATGCTTTACGTTTCGATTCTCACATCTCAAATAATGAAGTAGAATATGAGGCCCTGATCGTTGGCCTCGAACTAGCAAACGTCCTTTCAATTCAAAACCTACTCATTCGCAGTGATTCTCAGCTCATAGTCAATCAAGTACTTGGCGAATTCGAAGCAAAAGAAGAAAGGATGGCCTTATACAAATCTCAAGTGCTCATTCTGCTTGCAAAGTTGAAGAATTACGAAATAATCCATATCCCTCGGGAGAAGAATAAACTCGCTGATTCTTTGGCAAAACTCGCCTCTGCACCGGAATTTGAGTTATCATATTCAATTCCCATTGAGCACCTTCAGAACTCAAGTATCGACCAAGCAACTCTCGAGCAGGTGATTGCTATACATCCATCTCCATGTTGGATGGACCCCATACTCCTTTATCTCAGAGACGGATACCTCCCAGACGATAAGAAAGCCGCCCGACAAATCCGTCATCGAGCCGCCAGGTATACCTTACAAGATAGAATATTGTTACGTAAGAGTTTTTCCTTGCCCTATTTAAGATGTCTTCACCCAGAAGAGGCACATCGTGTTCTAGATGAAATACACCAGGAGGCATGTGGTAACCACCCAAGGGGGCGATCTCTAGCGTATAAGGCAATGAGGCAAGGATACTATTGGCCCACTATGAAGGCAGACGCAATTGAATTCTTTAAAAGATGTGACAAGTGCCAGTGATACTCTCCTATACCTCATGTACCATCCCAGCAAATGACTCCAATTGATAGCCCTTGGCCCTTCGCTCAATGGGGGGTCGATATCATCGGGTCCTTGCCCACTGGAAAAGAATAGGTTCGCGATAGTGGGGGTCGATTACTTCACCAAATGGGCCGAGGCGGAGCCACTAGCCAAAATTACTGAGAAACAAACCACTAAGTTCGTATGGAGAAACATCATATGCCGTTATGGACTCCCCCATACTATAATCACCGACAATGGAAAGCAATTCGACAACGCCGCTTTCGATGAATTTTGCGAAACGTGGAAGATACGCAATATCCGCACTTCTCCCTATCACCCTTAGGCAAATGGGCAAGTTGAAGCAGTGAATAAAATCATCAAGCACCATTTGAAGACCAAGCTCGATGAATGTAAAGGCATGTGGCCAGAACTCCTGCCAGAAGTCTTATAGGCGTATAGGACTACAACTCGCACGTCTACAGGCGAAACTCCCTTCTCCTTGGCATTCGGTACCGACGCGGTAGTACCAGTTGAAATTCAAGTACCCTCGTATCGGATCGAGCAGTACGATCCCACTTGTAATCAAGAAAGTCTTCGACTTCACCTCGATCTCTTAGAAGAATGGAGAATTGCCTCCCAGATGCGAGCAACAGCGTATCAGCAGCGCGTTGCTCACTACCGTAACGCTAAAGTTCAGGCCCAGAGCTTTCCAACTCGGCGATTTAGTTCTCAGACAGAACCTCGGAGCTCCTACTCGTTCGTTTGACCCGAATTGGGAAGATCCGTATCGAGTCATCAAAATTGTGCGACCCGGTACTTATTATCTTAAAGACATGCAGGGAAGACCAGTACGTCGCCCTTGGCACGTGGAACACTTATTACGGTACTTCCCTTAATTCAATGTAATTCCGAACGACATTCCGAATGAATAAGAATTACAATCATTCCTTTTGGTCGCTACTCCATTTAATTGGACTCGAATAGCCCCGAAGAGAATACATACATTCTCTTGACCAATTGCCTACCCTTGGTAGGGTTAAGATCATTCTTGTTGGTTGCTTCTTCATTTTATGGATCAAAATAGCCCTGAAGAGAACATACATGTTCTCTTGACCAATCTTCTACCCTTGGTGAAATCAAAACCTCAATCGATAGACTAGTCTATCTCAACACGGACATGGTCATACGACCCCCGGATTGAGTCTAATTCACTTTTTCATGAGTTAGTTATGCGAGCAGTCAGTATACGATCAACACAAGGCGAAAAATCTAAGAAAGTACACAACATTGAAGAAATGGATGTTTCATTATAATTGACCAAAAAGTCAAGTCAGTTACATACACATATTCTTCTCAAAGGTATATAAAATATATATATATATATATATATATATATATATACACACACACACACAAAATAGAGGAAGGCGGACAACACTTTAAGATTGGTCACCCCCATCTGGAGCAGGCTCGCGGCTCTCAGCTTCAAGGCCGATCTCAGGAGCAGGCGCGACGTCTGTGGCTTCGGTGACCTCATTCTCCACCGCAGCTCGCTCCCTAGCCGCGACCTCGAAAGCCACTCTCTCGAACTCTTCAACGTTGAAAGACGGAGCAATCTGCTGCATAACCCTGACCACAAAATCACGACCAGCGATATACGCTTCATAGCGCTCCTCGTCGTAGAGTTGAGAGGTTTGGAACTCTTGGACTGCACGAGGGCCTTCGTCAGATACCATCTGAACAAGAGCCACTCGCTCCTCCTAGTGAATGGAGTCATCCTTCAGCTGGTCGAGTCTCTTCATGGCCTCCTCGAGCTTGGTCCGAGAATCCTTGAACTGCTCCTCGAGGCGGATCTTGTCTTCGCGGAAAATCTCCTTCTCCCTCTCGCTCTTGGCATAGAGTTCTTGGAGCTTCGCAAGTTGAAGCTCCACTGACTGAAAATGGTCAGTCAGGGCCTGAATCTTTACAAGGAGGATTTGCTTTTCCTCGTCCAGTTTGGCTATTTGGGCTTCCAGTGCCTTAACCAGGCGGTCCCTTCCCTGGACTTCGGCCTCCATTGTCTTTTTCTTCTTTTTCGCATCTTCAACAGTGCGGTGGGCAGCTTCAATGTCACGTCTGACACGAAGCGTGAGATCTAGACTCTGACATAAACAAAGAAAGAAGGATTAGATTGGCTCGCTACATTATTAATCCACAAACAGAACGATAGAGGAGAAAGGAGCTGTTACCTGAATCAATCTCACCCCTACATCAGTAGAGAGAGCCTCTGGGCTTGGCTCGGGGAGGCTCCCGAAGGAATTGGGGGAGATGTTATCGAACATAAACTTGTATATTGGGTGCAAGTAAGATGGGATAACAAAGACTCCCGACCCAGAGGGTTGGGCTACAACCATCTCATTGGAGCCCGTCTCGCGGGCATTCGCAGCACCCGAGGAAGGTGTCGCGGACTCGCGAGCAGCGAAAGGCTCTCATATTGTCTCCTTCAGAGGGAGGCCTCCCTCCCTTCGATCGCCTTTCGGCGAATTATCAGCGACTTCGATTACCGGCTGGCCCCGAGCGCCAGACGGAGGAGTTGCAGCAATCGGAGGGGTCGTAGTTGCACGAGGAGTAGGGGCGGATCCCCCTTTTCCAGCAGCATGCGGCTGTTTGCCGCGAGCAAATCCTTCTGTCGGATCGGGCGTGGCTGAAGGACCGGCCACAGTTTTCTTTTGCCTCTTTGAGGCCACACCCTTCAAGCGAGGGAGCACTCCTAGCGTGCCTCTCTTATCTCCCACATTCGTCATCTCCTCCTGGGAAATTAGGCCCGCGGCACAGAGACAACGTGGCTCTAAGGCAACGTTAACGTGGCGGGCAGCCACTGAGAGTTTGTAGACTCTAACTAGCTTTTCGTTGAGTCCTCCTCGCAAGTTCGGCTTCACACCGGTCGGGATACCTATAAGAGAAAGGAGAAGGCACATTTATCATCGTAGGGCAATGGCTTTGTTTCTTTCAGACAGACAGCAAAAACTTAACCCACCTTCGCCAAAATAGCGGTTAACGTTATGGCCTTTGGGGTCCGAGCCCATTCTGGACTCCCAGTTGCCGGAGACATAAAACCATTTTTTCCTCCATCCTGGGCAATTGGAAGAAGGGTTTCTTAAAATGAAATTATTCCTATGCCAGAAGCAGAGGTAGTACCAACCCTCGCTAGCTGGTGCCTTCTTCAGCTGGAATAACCTTAAAAATTCTCCAGCGGTTAACTCATCATTACCCGCTTGTTTCCAGAGGACGAAGGTACTTATAAGCACCCGCCAGCCGTTTACGATAAGCTGGTCGGGGCAATCTTATAAATACGTAGGAAATTTTGGATGAATGGGTAAATGGGAAGACGCACGCCAACTTTGAAAAAATATTCATAAAAGGCCACATGGCCTGGTGGTGGTGCATCGGCTGTCTCCCCTCTCCCAGGTAATCTAAAAATAATGGACTCTGGGACCCGATATCTCTCCCGAAGGCTAGAGAGCCATTCTTCTATTAGTATTGAGAAGTAACCGGCGGCAGAGTACCTTCCTACTGGTACCCTAGCAGTGTTAGATTCAGATGAATCAGGGGTGTGATCTCCCAGGGGAACGATCTCTTCATCGGAAGACTCCGCCATTGCAAAAGAAAAAACAAGATAGAAACAAAAAAGATGAAGGAGGACTACCTCTGCGAAGAGGTTTTGCACCGGAAGCAAAGGAGAAAGAAGAAGGAAGAATATTCTGCAGCCGAAAATTTAAAAATGAAGGAAGTTCTGCAGGATCTGATATTTATACGCAATCATTTCGTTTGATTTGGTTGACACAGCGGCAGCCTCTCATCCGGCACGACAGACGAACGGGCACAAGCATTAAATACGGAGACACGTGGCGACCGATGCCTCATTTCTTGCGGCAGGAAAAGCTGCGTAAAGCTGGCCATCATAAATGCGGAATCATGAATCATGCGCGATTCTCTCCCAGCAGTCAGCTACGCATACAAACAAAACCCTTGGCATAGCTCCTCAACGCCAAGGGTTTGGGGGGCATCTGTTGTAGATAAATTTGGCTTTAAAAGAGATGTGAGGAATCGCGGTCGTATCCTAGAACTGTGAGCAGCTTGGCTCGAGCTCAACGAAAGGGGTCGCATCTCCAAAATGCGACCATCTCGGCTCGTGCTCGACGGAAGGGGTCGCATCTCCAGAATGCGACCAGCTCGGCTCGTGCTTGACGGAAGGGGTCGCATCTCCAAAATGCGACCAGCTCGGCTCGTGCTCGACGAAAGGGGTCGCATCTCCGTATGCTAAGTGCGAGCACTCTTGATATGAGCAGCTCCCGACGTCTGAGTGATCGTGGTTTCTGGTCTGACGGCCTTCGTCTCGTAGTACCAACAGCCCGTATAGGCCGATTTCAGTTTATATCTATTCTTAGTTCCGAATATCCAGAGACGTAATTAGCTAGACGTCTGGGATGTTTTGACTACTTCCTTATCCAAGGATTAACGAGATAAGCTTCTTATCCCATGAAATCAGTACTAATCTTAACAGCTTGCGTAGCAGGTTGGGTCATTTAGATCTGTATAAATAGATGACTCTATTGATGATAAAGGTACACAATACTCAATCTTTAACCCTCGTTGATTATTTGTTCTCTTTTCAACCTCATCCTATCTAACTTAAGCATCAGAAGGTCAACGGCTAGACGCCGGCCACCCTTAGTTTCTTTCTGTCTCCTTTCAGGTCCAATGAGGAAATCGCTTGGAGAGAAGGTGAACATTCGGAGGACCCTGTTACAAAATTCGACTGTAAACAATACGAGTATAAGAAGAGGAGATATGAAGTGAGTGATGTTGCAAGCTTTGAAGTTCTCTTAATATAATGGTTTTATATGTGAATTCCCCTATCTATGTGATTTATAGAAAATTTGAACACTTTTACACCTAGTTCACATTACACGATTTTCATGGGTTGAAAGGATTATGTGATTTGTGGACTAGACTTTGATTTAAGGTGTTGAGAAACCAAGCCGGGGTAATTTGTCCATCCTTGTCCATGGGAAAATAATGAAAGATATGGATTTCTAAAAATCCTATCTAATTTAAAAGAAAAAGGAAAAAGAAGGATGAAATTGTGAATGATGGAAACATGGTGGAAAATTTCGAAAAGGGCTACCTATTACCAACCGGGGGATGGTCTACCCGTAACCAAAGCCGGAAATGGGATGTAGTGTGAAAGCCGTCGGAAGGACGGTAAGGCAAATTCCTGTCATTGGCTTGTTGTTGCTCTGTGCACCTTGAGATCTTAGTTTAGTTGATCTATGAAGAAGATAATCCAGAAATTCATGAGATGAACTTTCACTATGCACATTAGGTCGAATTTTGTTCGAGTTCTTCTATTTATCAATCAATCAGCGGGAATTTCATATGGACACTCATTATGTTTTGAGAGTTTAAGGTCTCAACGTCTATCACCTAATTTTTTTGAATTTTATACTTATATGTCTTTGAGTGGATAGAAATATGGTTTCTGAAGGAGAGTTAGTTTTGGAGGTTTGAACTTATTCAAGCGTGTTTTGCTCGGGACTAGCAAAAAGATGGTTGGGGGGTGTGTTGAACCTCCAATTTATACATTTGCCAACCCATTACATCACATTATATGCATGGTTTTCATGTTTAAAAGGCCCATCTAATGCATGTTTTGTGATTGTAGGAATGAGAGTGAACTTCACCCAATTGGAGACCAAAAGACCATGTTTAGGAGCCTTTGATGAAGGCCCAAGGTGGACCAAGGAATGATGAAGAAAGAGAGGAGAATGAGGAAGAAAGAAAGAAAGAAAAAATGAAAAAAATTAAGACCGACCGGTCTTGACTGGTCGGCCAGGAAGGCCTGACCGGTCTTGACCGGTCCGCCACTTGCTGCTCCCCTCTCTTAAAGCTGCTGGAGCAAGGACAGACAAGCTAGACCGGTCAAGACCGGTCGACCATGCAATTTCACACTTCTAGATTCCAAACAGCAGGCTATTCTCGTGTTTGGTTTTTCGGCCCACTTTTTTGGGCCCATCTTGATGATATTTGGAAATCCAACACATCCATGTCAAAGAGGAGCTCGACGCCGAAATAATCCATGCGGTTTCGTGTCGATTGGAGATACGGATTGACTGTGGTGGCCAAAACAATACGAACTGTCCAGAAAGTTCTAGATTCCGCCTACTCCACTCTGGGCAGGTCCGGGTGACCCATCATTGATGATATGAAGAATCTACTTTGACCATATTTTATAACACATCCATATATGAATAAGCATAAAGTTTCAGATCAAAAGGATATGTGGTTTGATCGTACCGGTTGAAGAAAGATGGACCATCCAAAAAGATCCAATTGCGCAGACTTTATAAAAGGCCTGAGTGTTCTAATTTTCGCACCTAATTCTGAAATTTTTTTGGATAATCTAATCCATCTATCATGTAGAGGAGGAAGTTTTCTACTAATATTTAAAATTTGAGATCAATCCGACCTCTGTACACTCCGGAGCGTTGAAAGCAAGATGATTGGTTCTGAAGGTACCCGAATTGCGCGATTTTGAGAGGCGGTTGATGATCTGATTGGTGGGCCCATTCAGAAGATAATCTTGGAAATCTAAATCATCTATGAGGAAGATCACAATACAAGGAAGCTCTAAATCAAATTTGAAGGCAATCTGACCATTGGTTAAGCCGTACGAAGCGAAACAAAATCTGTCATGTTGCGGTACTCTTGCTGTATTATAAAAGGAGGTGCTCTCTTCTATTCCAAAAAAAGCAAGGACGTGTGAAGCAAGGAGTTCAAGTCCTAGGAGGCTACCTAGCCTCCTACAGCTAGTTTTTCTTCCTTTTCTTAGTTCTAGTTCTAGTTTTAATATGCTTTTTCTTAGTTAACCTCTTAGCCAGAGCTAGAAGTGAAAATTGTAGTTGATTTCAATGCTTTAATTCTTTTATTTCAAGTACCATTTTCTTAATTTTGGATTTTGAACTTCTAGTTTGAATAAAGTTTGGATTTTTAGATGAATTATGAGAGTTTGTGTACTTCGGACATAAGTTCCTTGTAATTCTCTGAGATTACCATGATTGTGTTGTTTGAATTCGAATTGTAGTAACCCTTGAGCATGCCATAGTCTCTTGGCATGGCTGTTACTCCGAAGGCTACAAGTTCAAGTTCTATGTGCTTCATTAGAACTAGAAATCTGATTTCCCGATTTAAGTGGGACTGTTTGTGCTTGAATGTTGTATCCTCCAATTAAATGAGAGATAGAACTTTGATTCAAATTGTGTTTTGCTTGGATGAATGGATTAGTATTGAACTACTACAAGTGGATCCTTGATGCTCTAGTTCTTTCCAAATATCAGATTTTTCCTATTTTATGTTAAAAACTATTTTCTAAACTTCTTGGATTCTAGTTATTGGAGTAGTTGGAATTGTTTACTTCTTTCCCAGTGGATCGACCTCGGTCTTACCGAGATTTATTACTACATCGCAGCCTTACACTTGAGGCGAGCGAACCAGAGACCGTCACTGGCACTGGTTGCACTAAGAAACTATGAGGTGTCCTCCAGCAAGTCACCTGTCCAGACACGAGATGGTCACTAGCACTAATTGCATTAAGAAACATGGGGTGTCCTCCAGCAAGTCACCCATCTGAACCAGAGACCGTCATTGGCACTGGTTGCATTAAATGGAAACTGTGGAGTGTATTCCTGAAAGTCATTTCGTCCACAGAGACACCCGATGATACTGAGATACATGACTCGGTTAAAATCCTGGTTGCTACTCAACTAGGAACGTCCGAAAGAGCATGGGACCAACATCTAACTGGTCTTAGCAATGGCTTGGTCCATAAGAAATCCTAAACTTGGTCTCTGCAACCATGAACTCAAGACTATAATCCCTAACAATTTAAACTACTTGCTCGACCTATCTGGGCTTCATCCCTTTAATATTCCATCTATTGCATAATTGCAATTCATAGTGGAATCTTGTCGCTTTGTGCCGTGGTTTTCTTCCGTAAGGGTTTCCACGTAAAAATCTATGTGTTGTCTATGTTGTGCTTTATTTATATTTATGCTCTTTTAACGCTTTATTTGATTAATTTACGATACATGCATGCATTTACTTTTGCCTTTTAATCAAGGGTGATCATCCATTGATATAATTAAGGGTTCCTGACCAGTTCACAGCCTGGAATGTAAAAGATTTCAGAATCTCTAGAATGAAATTCACCTCGTGGTGCTTTCTCGCTTATACTTTGTGATTGCTTGTGATTATCCATGAATATCTCTATACTCAGGACCCCAAAATAATGAAACACAGAAAAAACTCCCTTTGTGAGCATTTTTCTAGTTTTAACAGGCTTCCAAACCTTAGTGGGTCTAATCACATAGACTAGCAAAGATATAACTATTAAGAAACTAGTCTATGCAACCTATGTAGACTATATGAGATGCAATCATAAAAGCTCAAGTCTACACAACTAGTGAAAATACATCTTATGTATGAATGTGCCTATCTAGTGCTTAGCATATATTCCAATTAAGCATTCATAATTAAGTAATTAAACATATAATGCATAAGTAGAAATGTGGTCAAATACATCACAAACACAAGCATGTATAGTGGTTCGATCAACTACTTGTCTACTCCACTCCCGGTTATCGTACTCACCCCTTAAGTACACTGGATTTCACTATGAGGGTTTTAAATCAGGTTCACCTCACAACTTAGGAGTTTCAAATAGGTTCCTCCTAACCTTACAATCCTACACAAGGACCCAGTCCTACTCAAGAATCTCACGTACGCACCCGTGTTGGTAGACCACATACACACTAGTGTCGGTGGATCCCCTTGGAGACTTGACAATTTAGGCTCTACTTAAGAGCCAAGGTCCTACAACTGAACCTCAATTTAGGCTTCACATATAAGCCAAGGTCCTATAATTGAACCTCAATGATTTTAGGCCCTACAACCGAGCCAAGTTCCTACAACCGAACCTAACGTATACTCCAATCGGAGGCTCCCCACGAAGACTTGATTCAACCCTACAACCGGGCCTATGTCCTACAACCAAACCTATTGAGTTTAGCAATTCAAACTCTACACTCACTTCCCCATGGGAAGAGAGTGGCTGGACTTTACAAATTGACAACCTTACTTGTCGGATTTGAGCCCCATTGATGCGCCGCTTAGGTTGCTTGATCTTCACTCTCCTGTGCTTCAATTAGCTCCCCTTTACTCCCCCAATCTTATTGTCGATGTTTCGCCAAGGCCTCAGCTCCAACGATCAATCACCTTGCATGAGATGCTCCAATTGTGATTCTCAAGGTCTATGAGGTGGTGTTGAACCCTTTACAACCAGCAGGAAATTGTTTCCTAGAGGAATACACCTAATTGGATCTCTAGGATGTATTTAGACAATGATTTTACCTATGGTCAAGGTGCCTAAACTCCTAGAGATTAAGAGGGAACAAGCTCATCTTCTTCTTGAGCTTTTAATACTCCATTCTTGTGATGAATCACAAGGAAGATGGCTCATATGGGTTAGGATTAAAGCTTAAGGGTGTTGGCAATGATGGTGGCTTCTAAATCTCTAAAATCCCTCTAATAAGCCCAAAAATTATATCTCTCGCTTTTATAAATAAATCTCCAACGGTCATAAAACGGGCAGAAAAATGGTCACTTCGATGGCATCAAACTCAGATTCGATGGCATCGAAGTCCCACTTCGATGGAATCGAAGAACTGTCTAGAGAGTTTCTTCAGTTGCTGGACATCCAGTTCGATGACATCGAGCACTCTTCGATGGCATCGAACAAGCACCTTCGATGAGATCAAAGGGTTGTTCGAAGAACTGTCCGAAGAGTATACATTTGATGCTGGACATATGTTCGATGGCTCAAACTGATCTTCGATAGCATCGAAGATCCATCGAGATGTTTTACAATGGCAATAAAGTTCAATCGAAAACTACTGTCTGGGCCAGTTTATTTACAGCAGTTTGTACCTCTTTTATTAGCCTAACTTATCATGTTTTTCTAAGTGTTCTAAGGCTAATGAAGATGACTAAGGCTTTTACTATATGGTACAAGTCATCTAGAGGTGATGGTTATTTGGTTCTAAGGGTTAGGGTCTGTTGAGCTCTTAATTGTGCAATTTCTAACCCCAATTCATCACTCATTATGCTTGTTGTTATGGTTTATAGACTAAACTAATGCATGGATTTGTGATTGTAGGGATGAGAGAAAGGAAGCATCAATTGAAGACTTAAAGATGCTAGTTAGAAGCAAAGAAGATCAAGGGGCTAAGCGTCAAAGAATGAAAGAAAGAAGTCAGAGAAAAGAAGAAAGAAAGCAAAAGAAGGTGCCCACGACCGATCGTCCGACCGGTCATCCAAGGTCAAGGACCGGTCGTCCGACCGGTCCGCACATGCAACAGAGGAGACCCAGAGGCCACAACTCTCTGGACTGTTCACGACTGGTCGTGCGACCGGTTGTCCACTTCTGCGACCGGTCGTGCGACCGGTCTTTAAATTATTTTTCTAGGTTGAAAATCCTCGAAACTCACTGGACACTTTTTGCCGTTTTGAGACCGGTCGTCCAGTATCGACGAACTGGTCGTCCAGCCACTGCGACCGGTCGCCTGCATAACGAAACGTGTTCTACAAGTCCTGAAATTCTCTCCGCACTGCGTACTCTTACGCAAAATCTAGAAGTTTCCGAGGTTACGAAGTCTCCCCACTATAAAAGGACACCTAGGGATCGTTCCTAGGGTATCTTAGGAGAGTTTAAGCAAGGTGGGAGGCGGCAGAAGTGGATTTCGGAGTTCCACAACTCCTTCTAGTTTGTAGTTGTTTTTATGTTTTTCTTAGTTGTTTCATGTTTCCTTGGATCATGAACGGCTAAACCTCTTAGCTAGGGCTAAGAGATGAAGCTTGTAGTGAATCTAAGATGTTTCAATTCATTTTAAGTTGGTTTTAAGATTGAATTTCATGTTTATGAACAATGGTTTGAAGTTTATACAAGTTCTAAGTAGTTTTTCTTAGTCTTATGATGACTCATGGATGTTTGGGAGAATTACTTAAGTTCTTAATTGCTTTGTGTTAGTCTAGACCTGTATGATCCGAGGAATTGGAGTACGCTCTAGTACTATGATCTTCATGTGGGGACTTCCTACCAAAGTTCTACTTTTCTGGTTTTCTGAATTATGTATGGGACTGTGCATGTGATTTGATTCAAGTTCAAATCATGATCTAGCTTTGTCTTGTGACAGGACTTAATGATGATCATGATTATGAACTTAGTTTATTGGAATTGGGACTGACCTATGCAATTGAGCATGCTCATCCTAGCTTGCATTGAGTGAATCATATACATTGGCCTTACATATGACAGATTATTTGGTTTAACAGATCTACCATCCGGCTAGATAGATCTTAATATCGATTCTAGTTGAGAAATTGAAAAACCACAGCAGATTGAACATCAAGGATTGCTACAAGTGGATCCTTAAATCCCTAGTGCCTTTTTATAATTGTTTACCTTCAATTTAGTTTAAAGTTGTTACTTACATCAATCTCATACAAAAATCTGATTGTTAGCTTATCAATAGAAACTATTGGATGTGTTTGTTAATTCCTAAACAAGTCCCTGTGGATCGACCTCGGTCTTACCGAGTTTATTACTACATCGCAACCCTACACTTGGGGAAGCGAACAAGTTTTTGGCGCCGTTGCCGGGGACTTTGACGGTTTTTCACAAATTTCTGAAATAGAATCTATTTAGGATTTTTAGGAATAGTTCTAACTTAGTTTATTTTGATTTATTTTTCTTTTCAGGGATTTCTAGGAAGCTGAAGAAGATATAAGGATTTCAGGGATTTACTCTTCTCCTTCTCCTATTCATTCCTATCATATTCATCTCTTGTAGAGTGGGTGGAGACTCCTTTTGGATCTCTGAAAGGTAGGCCTTGTGCCACCTGGATTCCAATTGGTCGGCTCTGCCGTCTTGGATCACCTTGTGCTTAGAGATTTCTCTTCTCACCTCTACTCCTCTTTCTTCCTTTTCTGCACGTTTCTTAAAGGATTCAAAGAGTGGGTGGGGAGTTCTTTGAACCCCTATTGACCAGGAGAAATCGGTCTCTATCCTTGCTTCTGGCCTAGCCATTGCAAGACACCTTGTGCTTCGGTCCTAGAGAAGAGTAAAGAAGGGAAGGAAGAATTCGTTTCTCTTTTCGTTTCATATTTTTTTGGATTTGCATGCCACATTGGGCTCGGGATTCCAATAACCGACTCATTAGTGAAGGGGGAATAGTTGAAGGAATTGACAGAGAGCCACGTGCTAGGAGACATCTAAACTCTTCAATTTTGTCTGAAAACATGGCTGCAAATCAACCTAATCCGATGGCCAATCCTAATCTGGGCCAAAACCAAACTGAAATGGGGGAGAATGTGGTTGAGAATGTTCCCCGACCAAGAACTTTACGTGATTTCTTGCAACCAGCAAGAGCGAGCACTCCCTCATGCATAATTTTTCCACAAAATGCAGGGAATGTGGATTTGAAACCGGGAGTGATCCAACTTCTCCCTAAATTCCATGGATTGGACAGTGAAAGCGCCTATCAACACCTTAAGGAGTTTGATGAGGTAATAACCACTATGCACTTTGCTAATGTGACTGATGATGTGGTGAGACTCAAATTCTTCCCTTTTACTCTTAAAGATAAAGCTAAAGGTTGGCTTCATGCATTAAGGCCAAGATCAATTGGTGCATTGACTGATATGCATAGGGGATTCATAAAAAAAATTCTTCCCTACTCACAAAACAAACATGTTGAAGCGCCTTATCATGAACTTTGCCCAAAAGGAAGATGAAACCTTCTTCCAATGTTGGGAGAGGTTTAAGGACTTATTAAACGCATGCCCACATCATGGCTATGAAATTTGGCGGATTATAATCTTTTTCTATGAAGGACTGACTTCACTAATGCGCCAATTTGTAGAGATGATGTGTAATGGGGAGTTCATGAATAAGGAAGCTGATGAAGCATGTGATTATTTGGAAGAATTGGCTGAGAATGCACAGTCTTGGGATACATCGAAACCAACAAATTCCAGGACTGGCCAACAAAAGGAAAGAGGGGGAATGTATGTCTTATCGGAAGAGGATAGCATAAGTGCATGGGTGGCTAGCCTCACAAGAAAGGTCGAAGCCATGGAATTAAGGAAAGGAGAGACGATCAACTCTAATGACGTTGAAACTGTTTGTGGAATTTGTGTCCGAAATCAACATGCAACACAAGATTGTCCCACAATTTCAGCAGTTCAGGACATCTTACAAGAACAATCAAACGCCATAAACAGTTATCAACAGCAATTTGGTGTTCCAAACTCAAACACGTTTAATGCTAGTTGGAAGAACCATCCCAACTTCAGTTGGAGGAATGGACCCACTGTGAATGCAACCAATATCCCTCAAGCTCAACCTATACTAGGTCCATCTCTAGTCATTACTCCAAAAGTGACGCTAGAAGAGATGTTGGGTGCATTTGTATCGGTTCAAGCTGAGTATAACAAGACAAATTCTCTGAAAATAGATGGGTTCATGCAAGAGCAATTGAAATTCAATCAAAATTCAACTCAAGCCATCAATGAATTGACAACATCAATGGCTAGAGTTGAATCTCATCTCAGTGTTAGAGAGAAGGGCACACTTCCTGCCCAACCTCTTCCTAACCCAAGAACCCAATTTGAGATACAAGATGCAAGCTCACCCTCCCATCATATAGAGCATGTTCAAGCTATCACCACTTTGAGAAGTGGAAAAGTAATTGACAAATCTAATCCGGTGAAGGCTCCAAAGCCTAAGGATTCGAAAAATTCCAAAGAGGATGATAGCTCAAACAACACTCCACAAGAGAAAAAACCGGAACTGACAAGACAAACCGGTTGCCCCGTTTCCACAAAGGTTGATTTCACCTAAACCTTTAGACAAAAATCTGGAAATATTAGAAGTCTTCAAGCAGGTGAAGATCAACATCCCGTTGTTGGATGCCATAAAACAAATACCATCTTATGCCAAATTTCTAAAGGAATTGTGTACGGTCAAAAGGAAACACAATGTTCACAACAAAGTACTTTTGACTGAGAATTTGAGCGCTATCATCAAACAAGAGGTGCCCCAAAAAAACAAGGATCCGGGTAGTCCAGCCATCTCATGCATCATAGGAGACTATCGGATTAAACAAGCCTTACTCGATTTGGGGGCAAGTGTGAACCTCATTCCTTACTCCGTTTACGAACAACTTGGGTTAGGTGAATTGAAACCCACCAAAACCACACTCCAACTTGCTGATAGATCCATTCGTATACCGAGAGGAATGATTGAGGATGTTCTAATCCAAGTTGATAAATTCTACTACCCAGTAGACTTTATTGTCTTGGATACACATCCCGTGATAGGTACCGGTGCTCAAATTCCTGTCATACTTGGCCGACCGTTTCTAGCTACTTCAAATGCAATTATCAATTGTAGAAACGGACTTGTACAAATGTCCTTTGGAAATATGACCCTTGAGCTTAACATATTTGATTTATGCAAACAACCACGGGAGGTTGATGATGATATCCACGAACTAAACATGATTGAATCATTCGTGGAAGATACATTCCCCTTGTCATTATATTCCGACCCTTTGGAGGCATGTGTGGCCCATTCTCATGAGATAAATGATGACACAATACGAGATATGGATGTCATCTTAGATACGATGCCGGTGCTTGATAACAAAAGATGGAGGGCCCTATTTGAGCCTTTGCCCGTAAACGAGAACAAAGCCCTCCCATCTAATATCAAGACACCAACACTCGACCTAAAACCATTACCAAGTGAGCTGAAATATGTCTATTTAGGTCGAAATGAGACATATCTGGTGGTGATTTCTTCCCACTTGGATGAAGAATAAGAGAGTAGGCTGATTGCCACTCTATTAGAGCACAAGAGTGCCATTGGGTGGTCAATTGCGGATCTCAAAGGCATAGACCCACTGATTTGTACTCATCGCATACACCTTGAGGAGAATGCGAAGACATCTAGGCAACCACAATGACGACTAAATCCAAACATGAAGGATGTGGTTAAGGCCGAAGTGGTGAAACTATTGGATATGGGTATTATTTACCCAATATCTGATAGTCAATGGGTGAGCCCAACTCAAGTGGTGCCTAAGAAATCTGGAATAACCATCGTAGCCAATGCCAATAATGAACTCGTGCCAACCAGAGTCACTACCGGTTAGAGAATGTGCATTGACTACAGGAAGCTAAACGCCGTCACGAGGAAAGACCACTTCCCCTTACCTTTTGTTGATCAAATTTTAGAAAGGTTGGCATGCCATTCCCATTTTTGCTTCCTTGATGGCTATTCAGGGTACAACCAAATAGAGATTGCCCTTGAAGACCAAGAAAAGACTACATTCACATATCCATTCGGCACTTTTGCCTATCGATGGATGCCGTTTGGACTATGTAATGCCCCTGCCACCTTTCAGCGTTGTATGATGAGTATATTTTCTGATATGGTGGGGACAATTCTCGAAGTCTTCATGGATGATTTTTCAGTATTTGGTTGTAGCTTTGATGAGTGCCTTATGCACTTGAAAGCTGTGCTGAAAAGATGTGAAGAGAAGAACCTTGTGCTGAATTGGGAGAAGTGTCACTTTATGGTTCAAAAGGGAATTGTACTTGGTCACATCGTTTCACAAAATGGAATTGAGGTGGATAAAGTGAAAATTGATCTTATCTCCAACCTTCCACCACTCAAGAGCATACGAGATGTGCGGTCGTTCTTGGGACACGCAGGATTTTATAGAAGGTTCATAAAGGACTTCAGTTCACTCTCTCGTCCTTTATGTAACCTACTTCAAAAGGAAACTTCGTTCGAGTGGAATGAAGAATGTCAAAATGCCTTTACCACACTTAAAGGTATGTTGACATGTGCTCCCATAATGCAACCACCTGATTGGAGCCTTCCTTTTGAAATTATGTGTGATGCTAGCGACTATGCTATTGGGGTCGTGCTAGGCCAAAGAAAAGAGAAAAAGCCATGTGTCATCTACTATGTAAGTAGAACCCTAAACTCAGCCCAAGCAAACTACACTACTACTGAAAAAGAACTTTTAGCCGTAATTTTTGCCTTGGACAAGTTTAGATCCTACTTGATTGGATCCAAGATCATTATATTCACTGATCACACCACGCTTAAGTACCTTCTCTCTAAGAAGGATGCTAAACCATGGTTGTTAAGATGGATCCTTCTGCTCCAAGAATTTGACATAGAGATACGTGATAAGAAAGAAGTAGAAAATGTAGTGGCTGACCATCTCTCTCGTCTTGTTCTCACCGATTCCCCTGAAACGACCGCGATCAATGACATGTTCCCTGATGAACAACTTTTTGTTGTTTCCCAATTGCCATGGTATGCGGACATTGCTAACTATCTTGCTACAAGTACAATTCTTATACATTGGAAAAAGCAAGATAAGGATAAATTCTTCTCTGAGGTGCAAAAATTTCTATGGGACGACCCATACTTATTCAAGTATTGTCCCGATCAAATCATAAGGAGATGTGTCCCAGATGATGAACAACAAAGTATCATCTCCTTCTGTCATTCTCAGGCATGTGATGGCCACTTTTCGGCTAAAAAGACCACAGCAAAAATTCTGCAATGTGGGTTTTATTGGCCCACTATGTTCAAAGACACACATGAGTTTTACAAAACATGTGAACCTTGTCAGAAATTGGGAGGAATCTCCCATAGAAATATGATGTCACTCAATCCCATCTTAATAATCGAAATTTTTTATTGTTGGGGCATCGATTTTATAGGTTCATTCCCATCTTCTTTTGGAAACGCATACATCTTGCTTGCCGTTGACTATGTATCCAAATGGGTCGAGGCCATCCCTTGCCAAAATAATGACCATAAAACGGTCATTCACTTCTTAAAAGAGAATATTCTTTCCCGGTTTGGTACACCTCGAGTCATCATCAGTGATGGAGGGTCTCACTTTTGTAATCACCCATTTGAAACCTTAATGAAGAAATATGGCGTAACACACAAAGTGAGCACTCCTTATCACCCACAAACGAGTGGGCAAGCTGAGATATCCAATAGGGAGATTAAACACATTTTGGAGAAAACGGTGAACCCCGATCGCAAGGATTGGTCATTTCGGCTTACCGATGCACTTTGGGCCTACCGTACTGCTTTTAAGACCCCTATTGGAATGTCTCCCTATAGACTTGTCTATGGAAGGCTTGTCACTTGCCTGTGGAGTTGGAACATAGGGCATATTGGGCAATTAAGAAGATGAATTTTGATTCTGACAAGGCAAGCTCGTTGCGCAAACTACAATTGAATGAACTTGTAGAAATCCGAAACGAAGCATATGAGAATGCGAGAATTTACAAGGACAAGACGAAGATATTCCATGATAAGAACATTTTTCGTAAGACATTCACAATCAATCAAAAAGTCCTTCTGTATAATTCCTGCCTACATTTATTTTTGGGAAAATTGAGATCTCGATGGACCAGTCCCTACATTGTGCAAACTGTCTATCTATATGGGACCGTCGAGTTGTTAAATCCAAGGAACGGCAACATTTTTAAGGCGAATGGGCAGCGATTAAAGCCGTTCTTTAAGAAATTTCCTTCAGAAGGTATGTCCATACCTTTGACTGATCCTGTCTACCAGGATGATTGATCTCCTAGTCTGATGGAGGTATAGAGTAGTTAGGATTAGGACTTTGTTGCTTTTGTTTGCTTTTGCTTACGTTTGTTAGAAGGAGGAAGAATTTCACTTTTCACTTTTTCAGGTACTCTCATTCCTCACTCCCTTTTATTTTCAAATTGCTCTCATGTTTTGCTTATTGCACATCTTTTACATTAAGGACAATGCAAGATTTGGTTGGGGGGTGTAGGATCACTTGGATGAATCCAGCGTTTTGTAACATTTCGAGCAATTATGTAGAAATATTTCGATTTTTCTACAATTCAAAACTCTTTTGGAAAACTTTATTTCTATACATTCAAGATGATGTGAGCATAAAAGGAGGATGTATGAAGTGTATGAGGTTGTAGGTCTTTGAACTTCTCTTAATATAATGGTTTTATATGTGAATTCCCCTATTTTTATGATTGATAGAAAATTTGAACACTTTACACCTAGTTCACATTACAGATTTTCATGGGTTGAAGGGATTATGTGATTTGTGGATTAGCTAGATTTTGATTTTAGGTGTGGAGAAATCAAGCTGGGGTACTTTGTCCATCCTTGTCCATGGGAAAATAACGAAAGATATGGATTTTTAAAAATCCTATCTAATTTAAAAGAAAAAGGAAAAGGAATGATGAAATTGGGAATGATGGAAAAATGGTGGAAAATTCTGATTAGGGCTACCTACTACCAACCGGGGGATGGTCTACCCGTAACCAAAGCCGGAAATGGGATGTAGTGTGAAAGTCATCGGAGGGATAGTAAGGCAAATTCCCGTCATTGGCTTGTTGTTGCTCTATATACCTTGAGATCCATAGTCTAGTTGATTTATGAAGAAGATAACCCTGGAAACTCATGAAAAGAATTTTCACTATGCACACTAGATTGAATTTGTTCAAGTTCTTCTATTTGTCAACCAATCAGCAGGAATTTCATATGGGTGCTTATTATGTTTTGAGAGTTTACGGTTTCAACCTCTATCACCTAATTTCACTAACTCTTACACTTATATATCTTGGGATGTATAGAAGAATGGTTTCTAAAGGAGAGTTGGGTTTTGGAGAATGGAATTGGTTTCACGCATGTTTTGCTCGCGACTAGCAAAATGCTGGTTGGGGGGTGTGTTGAGCTCTTAATTGTGCATATTCTAACCCCAATTCATCACTCATTATGCTTGCTGTTATGGTTTATAGACTAAACTAATGCATGGACTTGTGATTGTAGGGATGAGAGAGAGGAAGCATCAATTAAAGACTTAAAGATGCTAGTTAGAAGCAAAGAAGATCAAAGGGGCTAAGCATCAAAGAATGAAAGAAAGAAGTCAGAGAAAAGAAGAAAGAAAGCAGAAGAAGGTGCCCACGACCGATTGTCCGACCGGTCGTCCAAGGTCAAGGACCGTTCGTCCGATCGGTCCACACATGCAATAGAGGAGACCCAGAGGCCACAACTCTCTAGACTGTTCACGACCGGTCGTGCGACCGGTCCTTAAATTATTTTTCTGGGTTGAAAATCCCCGAAACTCACTGGACACTTTTTGCCGTTTTGAGACCAGTCGTCCAGTATCTGCGACCGGTAGTCCAGCCACTACGACTGGTCGCCTGCGTAACGAAACGTGTTCTACAAGTCCCGAAATTCTCTGTGCACTGCGTACTCTTACGCAAAATCTGAAAGTTTTCGAGGTTGTGAAGCCTCCCCACTATAAAAGGACACCTATGGATCGTTCCTAGGATATCTCAGGAGAGTTTAAGCAAGGTGGGAGGTGGCGGAAGTGGATTTCGGAGTTCCACAACTCCTTCTAGTTTGTAGTTGTTTCATGTTTCCTTGGATCATGAACGGCTAAACCTCTTAGCTAAGGCTAAGAGGTGAAGCTTGTAGTGAATCTAAGATGTTTCAATTCGTTTTAAGTTGGTTTTAAGATTGAATTTCATGTTTATGAACAATGGTTTAAAGTTTATACAAGTTCTAAGTAGTTTTTCTTAGTCTTATGATGACTCATGGATGTTTGGGAGAATTACTTAAGTTCTTAATTGCTTTGTGTTAGTCTAGACCTGTATGATCCGAGGAATTGGAGTACGCTCTAGTACTATGATCTTCATGTGGGGACTTCCTACCAAAGTTCTACTTTTCTGGTTTTCTGAATTATGTATGGGACTATGCATGTGATTTGATTCAAGTTCAAATCATGATCTAGCTTTTTCTGGTGACAGGACTTAATGATGATCATGATTATGAACTTAGTTTATTGGAATTGGGACTGACCTATGCAATTGAGCATGCTCATCCTAGCTTGCATTGAGTGAATCATATATATTGGCCTTACATATGACAGATTGTTTGGTTTAACAGCTCTACCATCCGGCTAGATAGATCTTAATATCGATTCTAGTTGAGAAATTGAAAAACCATAGCGGATTGAACATCAAGGATTGCCACAAGTGGATCCTTGAATCCCTAGTGCCTTTTTATAATTGTTTACCTTCAATTTAGTTTAAAGTTGTTACTTACATCAATCTCATACAAAAATCTGATTGTTAGCTTATCAATAGAAACTATTGGATGTGTTTGTGAATTCCTAAACAAGTTCCTGTGGATCGACCTCGGTCTTACTGAGTTTATTACTACATCGCAACCCTACACTTAGGGAAGCGAACAGGGTCACCAAGGCATCTCTTTTACCTGTTCCTCTTCCTTGATGGTTTTTGTCCAGTTGAATCTTTGGTCTTCAGGTTGTCAAGGCTCAACCGACGTTACAACACATGGACGCATATGATTGAAAAATAAGGTGCACTAGTATGCCACAGAAAAGTGCATTAACAGAGGGGTACTTGTTCGCTCGTGAAAAATGATGGAGTTATAAATGTCCTAGAGAAGGGGATGAATAGGACAACTCAATTCAATTCTGCTTCTTGTAATCTTAAAATAAATCAGAGAATGAATCACAAGACTAGTAAGAATAAGCAATTAACCAATCTGAAAGCAAATAGAGATCAATATGAAAACCTTGGATTAAATCGTAGGACAACCTTCCACTTAAAGATTAAGTAGTACAATGTTGAACCTCCAATTTATACATGATATAGCCCATTACATCACATTATATGCATGGTTTGCATGTTTAAAAGGCCCATCTAATACATGTTTTGTGATTGTAGGAATGAGAACGAACTTCACCCAATTGGAGATCAAAAGAACTTATTTAGATCCATTAGACTAAGATTGAAGAGGACCAAAGAAAGAAGAAATCAAGTAGAAGAGAGAGAAGAAGAAAGAAAGGAAGAAAAAGTAGAGAATGAACAAGGGCTGACTGGTTCTGACCAGTCGGCCTACCTGCCGACCACCTAGAAGTTAACTAGGACAAAGGACCAGTTGGTCCGATCAATCCTAACCGGTCGGCCAACAGGTCAGGCCGTCTATTCTACTCCCTGGACCATAGACAGTGTAGTCCTGACCGGTCAAGACCAGTCGGCCAACAGGTCGGGGTTTCCTCTAGTGCTTGCTGAACTGACTACAGGCTTGCCCGACCGGTCTTGACCGGTTGACCAGCCCAGTCCGACCGGCCGTGACCGGTCGGCCATGCATTAAAATAAACAGTTTCTAATTTGAGTTTCGAATTTCTCTGCGCATTGCGTATCCTTACGCAAATTCTAGATGTTTCCGACGCAACAGAGCTTCCCCACTATAAAATGACACCTAGAGGCTCTTCCTAGGGTATCATAGAAGCTAAGGAACTTCGTGGGAGAGAAAGGAAGCCGTCGTGGAGCGTTTGCAACCCTCCAAACTCCGAATTTTTATGTTTTCTAGTTTTCTTTTATGAGTTCTAGTTGTAGTATGACAATGCTCGGCTAGAATCTCTCAGCTAAGGCTGAGAGGTAAAGCTTGTAGCCAATTTCATGTTTAATTCAGTTAAATTCAAGTAGCTTTACTTGAAGTTCAAATTTTGAGTATTCTAGTTCTTAAAGTTGATATTTTTAGAAGTTTTATGAGAGTTCATGTGCTCCGGACATGGATTCCTTGCAATTCTCTGAGATTATCATATTTTGCTTGATTAGATTCGAATTATGGTAACCCTTGAGCATGCCACAGTCCATAGGCATGGCTGTTACTCTGAAGGCTATGATTTCGAATTCTACATGTGGTTGAATGGGACTAGAACTTGAAAGTGCAACTTAAGTGAGATTGAATGTGCTTTAATGCTTTATTTTCCAACTAGATGAGAGATAGGACTTCACATCTAGTTGAGTTTTATGCTTGAATTGATTCGATTGACATGGGATTACTACAAGTGGATCCTTGAAAGCTTAATATCTTTAATTACTGTTTTTCTTAAGTTACTGTTTTAGCATAATTATCTCAATTGAACCTCTAAATTGTTGCAATCCTAGTTGCTGGAATAATTTAGAAGTTGTTCTCTAATTCCCTGTGGATCGACCTCGGTCTTACCGAGAATTCTTACTACATCGCAGCCTTGCACTTGAGGCGAGCGAACAAATTTTTGGCGCCACTAGCCGGGAAATTTAGATAACGGTTCTAGATTATTTTAGTGGCTGTAGAAGTAGAAGTAGATAGGTTTTTTCTGATTTCCTAAAACTAACCCATTGTTTTATTTTGTTGGATTTCTTCTCTAGTTTAAGCGAATCGGGTAATATCCTTCTAACTTAGTACTTTTTGCAACTTTTCAATTTCTAGATTAATTTCAAATTTTTAAGACTTAGGATTAGTTTAGTTGTTAGTTGAGTGGTTTATGTCCCGTTGGGAACGTGACCACTCCAATCGTCTCCAATCCGAAGATGGTGAAGTTGGACCATTCTCAATCCATAGACGAGTCGAAAATACCAAGAACATTGTGATAGCTTGGGGAGTATGGATCAAACACCTTTAAGGAATCCCCCCCCCCCCCCCCCCCCCCCCCCCCACACACACACACACACACACTCCAACGACAAACGCAAATTAAGAGGGAGTAGGAGAGAATGAGGTACATAACGTCCCTCCAATGAGATCATTACGGGACTACCTACAACCAGCCAGTGCAACTACACCCTCGTGTGTGGTCTTACCACCAACCGAGGGAAACATCAATATAAAGCCAGGTGTCATTCAACTTATACCAAAGTTCCATGGGCTAGACTCTAACAGCCCATATTTGCACTTAAAGGAATTCGAAGAAGTGGTAGCTACCTTGCAATACACTCTAAAGATGCCATAAAACTCAAACTCTTTTCCTTTTCATTGAAAGAAAGAGCCAAGACTTGGCTTCACTCTCTCAGACCACATTCGATAGGGTCATGGAACGAGATGACTCGGGAATTTTTGAAAAAGTTCTTCTCGGCTCATAAAACGAACACCCTTCGAAGAGCCATAATGAATTTTTCGGCTAAAGAGGGTGAATCTTTTTTCCAATGTTGGGAAAGGTTTAAGGACCTCCTACTTGCTTGCCCACATCATGGTTACGAAAGTTGGAAAATCATAAACTTCTTCAACGATGGATTAAGTTCCAATATGCGCCAATTCGTAGAGATGATGTGCAACAGCGAGTTCGTGAGCAAACATCCAGATGAAGCTTGGAGTTATTTGGATATGTTGGCCAAGAATGCCCAATCATGGGATACCTCGGATAAATCTAATAACCCCAAGCCTACTCAAGAAAAAGAGAAAGGAGGGTTCTATATCCTCAAAGAGGAAGACGATGTGAATGCAAGGTTAGCCAACCTCACAAGGAAGATTGAGGACATGAAACTTAGTAAGAGTGGAGTTTCAAAGTCCAATGAAGCTGTTGAGACCATATGTGAGATTTGTTTCACCAATTTACATGCTACGCAAGATTGTCCTACAATTCCTGCATTTCAAGAGGTTTTACATGAAGATGCAAATGCCACATATGGTTATCAACGACCTTTTAATGGACCGGTGGGTAATACGTACAATTATACTTGGAAGAACCACCCAAATTTCAGTTGGAAGAATGCTCCCACGGGCAATCCTACCAACTTTTAAGGAGGGCCACCCATGCAAAATATGGTCCCACCTCAATTCTCGATGGAGGATACTTTAAAAGTGTTTATACAAGGGCAGACGCAAATTAATCAATCAAATCAACAAATGTTCCAAGAGCTTAAAGTCTCGATTGATGAGATTAAGGGACGCTTGAATGCTAGGGAAGGGACCTTTCCGGCCCAACCTTAGCCCAATCCAAAGCAAGTACATGAAGTAAGCATTCCTGATCCTTCCAACCAACATATGGAGCAAGCCAAATCCGTCACCACTCTTAGAATTGGTAAACAAATTGACAAAACTATTCCAGTGAAGGCCGACAAGCCTAATGATCCGATAAATTCTGAGGATGAGGACGGATCTAACTTAGCCCCACAAGAAACAGAACATGTGTACAAGCCCGTAGCACCATTCCCTTCGAGATTGGTTGCTCCAAAATCTCTCCCAAACTCTCATGATATTTTAGAGATTTTTCGACAAGTCAAGATCAACATTCCATTGCTTGATGCTATCAAACAAATCCCCTCTTATGCCAAGTTTCTAAAGGACCTATGCACAACCAAACGTAAATATAATGTGTAACAAAAGGCCTTTTTGAATAAGCAAGTGAGTGCCATTCTCACTCAAAAGACCCCCCCAAAATTCAAGGATCCCGGTAGTCCCATAGTTTCGCGTATCATTGGTGACTACCGGATTGAGCGTGCATTGCTAGACTTGGGGGCAAGCGTAAACTTGATCCCGTACTCAGTATACAAGCAATTGGGTCTTGGTGAATTAAAACCCACCAAAACCACGTTGCAACTCGCCGATAGATCCATCCGTGTACCGAGAGGGATAGTTGAGGATGTGCTAGTCCAAGTTGATAAATTCTACTACCCGGTAGATTTCATCGTCTTGGACACACAACCGGTTATGGATGTTAGCACCCAAATACCGGTTATTCTAGGCTGCCCCTTCCTTGCTACATTAAACACAATTATAAATTGCCAGAATGGGGTAATGCAAATGTCCTTTGGGAACATAACATTGGAGGTGAATGTGTTCCACTTGGGTAAAAGGCATAGGGATGATGATGATGTCTACGAGGTTGATATGATTAAATCAATCGTGGAAGAGGAGTTCACTTTAAATCAAAATTTTGATCCTCTAGATGTTCTTTGCTTTGATCCCTTTGAAGATTGGGGCGATGATGATGGTCCTCATGAGATAAACATGATAGAATCTAAGGAGGATGGGGAGTATTTCCAACCCAATCTACCTGAAAGCTTGGGGACATGTTTGACACATTCTAAGGATGAATTTAATTTATTTTTAATGAGATCTTCGAAGTGTCGATTTCAAAAAATTTGCTCGACAAGTCACCAAATTCTGATTTACATAAATTGGTTATACAGGAATTAGAAGAAGTGGTGCTTGACACGCCTATAGAGAGGCCAATTTCTGAAAGTGTAGAGGTTGAGGATCCACTCCAACCTACACAAAAGTCTGAGAAGGAGGAAGACAAAAAGGGTCCAAATATGAAAACTTCATCCGATGAGGTCTCCTACACACTCGAGGAGTGCTTAACCTATTTTGAAGATTGGAATGATCCCATGATTCAGGACATAGTACATGCTTTGAGAGAGACCCCTCCGGTGCCTAAAAAGCTTCATTCCACAGAGTGCCAAACTGAAGAATCGATTGTGGAAGCACCAACAACAAATGATTATGTGGAGGCCATCCCAATGTTTGAGGATGAAGCGATTGAAGTCTCCACATCTCTTTGGTTTGTTCAAACCGAAGGACACTTCTGGGATGATCCATACTTGAATGACTTTTGCCCGGACAAGATGGAAAGGAGATCCATCTTCAATGATTTCCAACCAATGAAATTCTCCTTTCCTAGTACATGTGACAATTTTATTGAGGAACCTGTCGAAACCTTTCAGCAGGATTTCCAAGGAGTGAGAATGATTAATGTCACCAATGTACTTTATAAAGCAGGATGGTGGATTGTTCTACTGAAAAATCTATTACACCACTTGATGATCTTGCTCAACTTTGTCCTTTTGGATGTTATAATGATAATCGATCCCTTAGTCTGATGGAGATCCCCTTTTTAAAGGATGGGTTCAGGTAGGATTAGGTTTAGTTGTTTTTTTGTTTTAGTTTTACTTGCTTTAGTAGATTTAGTTTTCGGAGTTGCAGACCTTCATGATCGACTCTCTCAGGTACTATTGTTCTCACTCCCTTTTATTTTACCATTGCTCTCATGTTCATGCTCATTGCATATCTTTTTACATTGAGGACAATGCAAGATTTGGTTGGGGGTGGGATGAGATTCTGTGGACCCTCGCCGATTTTCCTGCGCTCCCACATGACTGTCGTTCTCCCTTTCCTTTCGGAAGAAGAAGAAGAAGAGGTGCGTGCGTGCTAAATCGCCGTTTGTGCCATTGGCTTGCCTCGTTCTCGAGGGCTTTGTTTGGTTGTCGTGTTAAGCTGGATGTGTTTAAATGTGTTTATATAAGACCAGAGTCGCCACTAGCCAATTACTTCGAATCTACAGTCGGCTAGACCCCGTAGAAACGTTAGAGAAGGGGATCCGAAGATTCCTTCCTCTAAAATGACTCCTTTTGATCTGCGGCCAGAGATTCAAGGTAAGGGATCACGGTTACAGGGTGGGAAGAGGTTAAGCACCCTACACACTGCCCGTACCGAAGTACGGTCTCTACTTCACAGAATCGATCGAATACTTGAAAGTCTAGTTTAATCCTCGTACATTCTCATAGATGACATGATGCATGAATGCGGGTCTGAACAGTAAGAGTTTCTGATGGGCAGGTTCCAACAACGGGCAAGCCTAGAGCGTACGCTCGAACTGACAGGTGCTTAATGTAAGACGTATGCAGTGTGCTTGAATAATCAAGGTGCTTTATGGTGAAGCATGAATGCAGGTCTGAACAGTAAGAGTTTCTAATGGGCAGGTTCCAACAACGGGCAAGCCCAAAGCATACGCTCGAACTGACAGGTGCTTAATTTAAGACATATGCAGTGTACTTGACGAATCAAGGTGCTTGCAGTGAAGCAGGGGGGTTGGAAGAAAAGTAAATGTTGCACTTATGCTAGATGCAAATGAGATGATGCTGGAAAAGAGTAGATGGATGGACGGAGGTGTCGCAAGGGTTTGCTTCGAGTGGCTGGATCAAGACTTGGGTGGTTTGAGAGGGTTGGATCAGTGGTCAGGCTGGGCTGGACCAGGGCTAGACTCTCCTCACTCGGGCTCTCCTTGGTGGAAAAATGGGCTAAGGGGTAAAGGAAGACTCGGACCGCACCCAAACTGGCTGGACTTGAAGGGATTGTTGAAATGAGAAGGGGAGGGGGGTATTTATAGCAGCGGAGAGTGGCAGTTTGTGTAATTTTTTCCGGGCGGCCTGCTATGGGCCGCCCGTACGGCCGCTCCTCGGTTTCCACCGAGTACGGCCGCTCCCTCGGGGCTGCTGTTGGACTCGCTGGTCGACTCGGTGGTTTGACTCGACGGGTTGACTCGACGGGTTGACTCGGTGGGTTGACTCGGTGTTTTGACTCGACGGGTTGACTCAGCGGGTTGACTTAGTGAATTTGACCTTTTTAGGATTTTTTGACTAGCTTTTTTTCTGGGGGGTTTTTCAGGGCGGTGTTTAGGACTGGGTTGACTGGGCTCAGGCTTGAATGGGGCTTACAAGGGTGAGTTTGGCTGAATTTAGACTTGGGATTTGGGGGTATGGTCCTCCATTCATCCAGCTATCTCTACCAACAGTGTAGCCGAAGGTGGGGTGTCTACAGATGCCCCTCTTTGGCAGAGGTTGCGTGCAACCGAATGCCAAAGCAAGTGGACACCCCACTTCTGACCCGGTCATTCATAGATCATGTTCTGAAATCTTTGCTAGCCTTTGCATCTGTGTCAGTTGATCGTTTGGAAACCGATCACTCGCACATACCGCGGGAGTTTGGAGAAAACGTTGCGATTGTCCCTGCATGCGCTGCAACCTGGGTACCCAATCGCAACCCTTCCATTCCCGATCGGTACTGACATCGGAAAGGTATAGCAGAGCCTCTGCGTCGACAGTCTTATGAGGTTACTGACCCTGTGATTGATTGTATGTTTGATGTTCTCCCAGATCACTCCAGGAGTACTTGATTCGCTTGACTGTCAAAGTGGTTAGACGCCCTGCGTCAGATAGTCTTACGGGATTCTACTACACCGACTTGGACTCAGTCAAGGTACTTCAGGCATCCACGCCTGGGTATGTGCGGGTGGGCTTTTTCCACCCGATCTGCTAGTTTCGATGCTTGGTTTGCAATTCATTCTTTCCTTGATTGTGGTCTAGAATCTTTGTTGTCCTTTGTATCTGAGTCAGTTAATTGTCTGGAAATTGATAACTCGCACATACCGCGAGAGTTTGGAGAAAACGTTGCGATTGTCCCTGCATGCGCTGCAACCTGGGTACCCAATCGCAACCCTTCCATTCCCGATCGTATCTAACATCGGAAATGTACAGCAGAGCCTCTGCGTCCGTAGTCTTACGAGGTTGCTGACCCTGAGACTGATTGTGTGATGTTTGATGTTTTCCCAGATCATTCCAGGAGTACTTGTTTCGCTTGACTGTCAAAGTGGTTAGACGCCCTGCGTCAGATAGTCTTACGGGATTCTACTACGCCGACTTGGACTCAGTCAAGGTACTTCAGGCATCCACGCCTAGGTATGTGCGGGTGAACTCTTTCCACCCAATCTGCTGATTTTGATACTTGGGTTACAATTCATCGTTTCCACCTGTTCAAATGGTTTCTTTGACCGAGCCTTTTGGCTTTCATCTTTTCAGTATCTTGGCATGTGGTACGACCGCACTGACACTGGAGTTCAGTTCGACCGTACTTTGAGTGCATTGGATTCGATGGTCTCCGGGGAAACCGTGAGACATCGGATCTTATTTGATTTTTGCGTCGGTTCCTACCCAGAGATATGGAAGATCTCCTGGTGTTTTGGAGGCAGAACGCTCTACTGGGAAAAATATTTTTGGGTTTTTGAAAAGATACCCACTCTGGGGAGTGATACTCCGTGGGGTTTTTATTTGCAAATAGAAATATTTTTTGTCTTTTTGAAATGGAAATCTGGTTTGCACGTGCCTCCACTAGGGATGCCTGTGGCGTCTTTGGCTAACCGTCTTTTATTTTGAAAGCAGGTAAACATGATGATTGATGCGATGGATGCTGATGCACGGAGATGCATGATGAATGCATGGCTTGGCTCATTCTCCTCTCATTTGATGATTTTGCTTTTGCTGTGGGTGCAGAGAACTTTGAGCTTATTGCTTGCAGGGTTGTTCTCCCTAGGGATTTTTCTTTTTGATACGGAGGTTTGGTCAGCGGGTTGGTCAAGATCCCGACCCGTGGTTGATCAGGTCCATCGTCCCAAGATGCTGTTTCTTTGCGAATGAGAATGTACGAGGATGTTATCTGACTTCAAGATGTTCTTCTGGGCATAAATGCGATTGAAATTGTGCTTGGTTGCCCGTTTTGGTCAAGATTCCAATTTGCGGGCAGTCGGATCCGTCATCCCAAATTGTGAAGAGAGTGGAGTTCAAGACTCCTGAAGTGTAGTGCTGGGGGCTAATTTTTGTGATTTTTGTAAATATGTGGTCCGAATCTTTACTTTAGTGATCAGGATAGAGATTGGTTATTGAAAACACAGGAAATATTTTTGTGATTTTGAAAATTTTTGGCTGAAAGCAAAGGAAATATTTTTGTGTTTTTCGAAGTATTTTCTTTGAAAGCGAGAGAAATATTTTTGTGATTTTTTATAACATTTTGTTCGAAAGTAAGGGAAATATTTTGTGATTTTTTCAAATATTTGATTTGAAAGCAAGGGAAATATTTTTGTGATTTTTTGCAAATTTTTTGATTGAAAGCAAGGGAAATATTTTTGTGATTTTTGAAGAGGTGATTTTGCAATGTTTTTGTATTTTGTGATTTTTCTGAAATGCAGGGAAAAGTATGGAATTTTCATCCACTCCCAGCTTCTACTGCTGGTAAGGCACCCGATCCATTTTACGTCAGCGAGCAAGACGAGTCTCACACAGTTAAGTGCCGTAGTTTTACATCTTCGGATGAGGAGATTTCGAGGGTTTTCAGTCAACACACCCACAAAGTTGCCTGTTCCTCATGTGCAATGCACATAGACCACGTATCGTCCGACGGACTCCTTCGGCCACAAAATGAGGCCACATCCTCACATTTCCCTTAGTCAATCCAGTTTGGGGTCTTACGTTGCTCACAATTCCGTGAGGGTGAGCTTCACCTCCCAACAGCCTTAATCCCCTTCATGAGTTCTAGGAACAGGGAACATCCATCAGCTTCAACAGCGACTTCCAAATCAAGGTTGTCTATCACGGTGCGTTCAACACGAACAGGATTGCAGAGTTCTGTCTGCCACAGCCCTTACCTGTTTAAAAGATTCCGGACACCCGTACGATCAAGTGTCAGCCATGTCCGGAACAGGTTAGGAAAGAAAGCCCCCGAGAAGTTAATCCCAGTATAGTTTTAGGTCTTCGGACCGCTAGAGATAAATTTGTGCAGTTGAAATTTTTGGTGAATCATTTTTTTTTTTGTGTTTTTTGGAAAAGGTTCCAGACTTCAGCTCGAATGATCGAGATTGATGTTGGTTTTTGCGGAAAGCTTTTTAAAATATTTTTGGTATTTTTGAAATGTTCCGGGTTATCGAACCTTGATCAAGGCTGACGCCGGTTTTTGGTTGAAAGCGAGAAAGGTCCCCCGAGAAATTAATCCCAGTGTAGTTTAAGGTCTTTGGACAAGCAAATATATACAAAACAGGGCAAATACATTTTTTTTTATTTTCGAAATGATCCAGATCATCAGATCTTGGCCTAAAAGGCTGGGATCGATGTTGGTTTTTATTAAAAATCTCTCGGGATGTTTATCCCTACGTAGTTTAAAGTCTCCGGACCAGAAACTGTACAAAAGGGGGCAAACATATTTTTTTGATTTTTTTTTTTTGGAAAATGTCCGGTGTCACCAGATCTTGAAGAAGTCCGATGCCGGTTTTTATTAAAAGTCCCTCGGGATCTTGATCCCGACGTAGTTTAAGGTCTTCGGACCAAAACTGTTCAAGCGAGTGCTGGAAATCACATTTTTTTGTTTTTTAGAAAATGTCCGGAGCCACCAGATCTTGAAGAAGACCGATGCCGATTTTTATTAAAAATCCCTCGGGATCTTGATCCCGACGTAGTTTAAGGTCTTCGGACCAAAACTGTTCAAGCGAGTGCTGGAAATCACATTTTTTTATTTTTTAGAAAATGTCCGGAGCCACCAAATCTTGAAGAAGACCGATGCCGGTTTTTATTGAAAATCCCTCGGGATCTTGATCCCGACGTAGTTTAAGGTCTTCGGACCAAATTTTGTACAGGTGATGTATATATTTTTCTGGTTTTCTGAAAATATCCGAGATCGTCGGGTCTTGATTCGATCCAAACTGATGTCGGTTTTTATTGAAAATCCCTCGGGATCTTGATCCCGACGTAGTTTAAGGTCTTCGGACCAAAACTGTACATGTGAACAGTAATCAAGGGTGGAGATTCTTGGGATTCTTCTTGGAAATGGTTTGGATCATCTGGTCATGCCTTTGGATGGTTGAGATCATTGTTTGACCAAGTCAAATTTTCTTTCTTTTCTTTGAGAATTCCATGGAACTTTTCCACATCATCAACCCAATTTCTCACCCATTTCTCATGAGATGAGATTTTGGTGAGATTTCTTCCTTTTTCTCACCATTCTCTTCCTTCACTTCATTCTTACATGGAGGTACAAGATTCACTTGCAACCACCCTTCCCAAGGAGGAGTTCTTCTCAAGGAGAGAGGGAGGGAGGTCGTTTCATGTAGGTAGGGGCTAGGACGGCCTCCCATGGGCCGCCCGGACGGTCTCTGCCTCCTGGTCTCTTCAGTGGGTTGGGTAAAAGGGTGCCCTCCCCTTTTCTATATAACATGGGGCACCCTTGCCCCCTCAAACGTGTAATCTCTCTCTTCTCTCTCTCATACTCTCTCTTTCTTCAAGTTTTCTCTCTCTTCTTTGGTGGTCCTTTGCTCTTTTTAAGTGGTGGCCCTTAGAGACATTTTGGGACAGCAAGGTGGTCCTTCTTTGGTGAGTGGTAAAGGTATGGACCACTTCCTTTCCCTTTCTTGTCTTTTCCTTCTTCATTATCTCTTCTCATGACTCTTTTCTTTTTCCATGTAGCTATTCCAAGAAGAGTGAAGGTGGGCCCAAGCATTCTTGACATTTCTCTAGATCTCAAGTCTTTTTCAAAGGTGGTGCATGGAGAAGGACATTGCAAGCTTTCCACTTCATTTTTTCTTTCTTCTTTTCATACTCCCTTCATGTGCATGTAAAGGGTGATTTTACCATGTCATCAAGTGTGCATGGCAAAATACTCTATCTTTTTCATGGGAGTTGGGCCTCTCTTCATATGTATCAAATGGGCTCAAAGTGAAGTCATGGCCCTTGGTGTATTTGGTGGGCCCAATGCTTCATTTTGGGCTCCCTCATGTTCTCTTGTTCTTGTCATTTCCTTTGGAGCTTTCTTTTTCTTTTCCATCTTCTTTCCAAGATTTGGGCCCATGGACATGGTAGGGCCCATTTCAAGTTTTGGGCTCATGGGGCTCACTTTGGGTGACCCCATCTTTCTTCACTTGTGTATGGACCAATGGTGACTAGCCCCATTCTTCACTTGGATCTCAAGTGGGCTAGATTTTTTTTTTTTAGTTGGGCCTTTATGGACAAATAGCCCAATTCTTCCATCATTTCTTGATTATGATGTACATCCTTGTACAAAGTGTGGTGGGCTCCTTGGAGTTTTTTTGTGGATGGGCTTTTGGGCCTTCATTGGAGCTTGGATTTCTTTGGACCATGTGTGCACCACTACACTTTGTCCATGTAGGCTTTTTCTTTCATGCTTTTTCCTTTGATGGATGGAGGACTTGAGTTACTTGACCATCTACAAGTCCCATGAGTGAGTTGTTCCCACAAACTCACTAAGTTCAAATGGTTTTTCCTTGAGGTAGGAATGTGGTTCTCAAGAGTTTCCCTTTAATGCCATCAACCTCAAATAGATGATCCTCAAGTGAGCTATCCATACAACTATAGCTCCTTGATCCTTTCTTTGGGGTTTGGTGGGTCATTCACCATCATTCTCATGTATGAGTGATTTTCCTTTAAATTTGTGGGAAGGAATGATACCCATAAGTTGCCCAATTTTGACCCATGCTTTGGGGCATTTTGGATTTTGATCTTTAAGTGGGCTATGTGTATCATTCTTAGCCATTTATGATGGTTGGGTGACTCATCAAGCCATGCTCTTCTGTGCTCAAATGGTCTCCCTTTTTGGTGGAGAAGTTGGTGCACATAAGTTGCCCAAACTTGCCTTTTCATGGGCATTTTCAACTTTGATTCTTCATGTGGGCTATGTGCATCAACTTTCTACCCTTAGCTTCTTTGATTCATATGTTTGTGGGTAGACCTCCTTGTTGTATTCTCATGGTCAAAATTTTCATCAAGATGAGGCACATAAAGTTGCCCATGGTTAACCCATGAATGGGTCCTCATATTCTTCAAAGTGGGCTATGTGCTCTCTTCAATCCATTGAGATGAGGCATTTGGGTTGCTCTTGGGGGCCCGTTTCCTTTCTACCCCCCACTTGTCCATGCATGTGTGTAAAAATATGGGAACATCTTAAGTGAGAAATATGGCCTTGGCATGAAAGTGGATCAATCCTTGGCCACATATGGACTTTGAAGAGGGACTTCTCATGTGAAGTGGGATTCTTATCCTTTGTTGATCTCATGGCACTTGAGTGCATTTGTTGTCCAAAATGTGTCTTTAGATGATGGACTTTCTTGCCTAAGGCATGCCATGCAACCTTCTTTAGGGTGGGCCTTACTTTTTCCAATGGGCCTAGCACATATCCTAGGTGACACATGGAGTTGGACTTTAGATCTTGCATTTGAATGTGAGTCCAATCCCATGGGTTTCCTAGATGATAATTTGGATTTTAACGGGTAAAGGATAGGGACTTACCTTGCCAAGCTTGTAGGATTCAATGGCGGATGGTACCAAGGGTCACCGAGTAATTGACGAAGATGATCCCGCCTTCATCGTCCGCCGAGGGGACCACATGTGTTCCTTAGCTATGGAGCATCAACCTCTTCCCGCTATCAAGGGTTGAGGTACCAGGGATCACTGGGACGACTGGATGAAGGATTCACGGCCCTTGCTTGAACGAGTTATGGATGGTACTCCTTTTGCTGGCCTCCTCACCCTACGTTTCCATAATAACGATGCTAACCGCATGATGCTCGCGGCCCTTTGCAAGAGGTGGCGGGATGAGACCCACACCTTTCAGCTCCCTTGTGGAGAATGGGGAATAACCCCCTTGGACATTTACATGCAGATAGGCTTCCCGTTTCATGGGACAATTGTTCCTCAAGTCAGCTCTCTAGCTCCTCTCACTTCCACCGACTGGCTACGGCTTGTCGGTGACGTCCCACCTGAGGGTGAATTCCAAGGCCATCAAGTGAAGATGCGATGGTTCTACAACAGTTTTGCCTCCGTCATCCCCACCACCGAGTGAGAGGCCCTCCACAAAGCGCGGGCCATGATCACTTATGCTTTCGGATCCTTTCTTTTCTGCCATGCGAATGAGAGAGTTGATCCTAAATTTCTTCACTTAGTCGAGGATCTTCATCACCCCTATAACTGGAATGGGGCTATCTTGACCCGTATCTTTCAAGGTCTGGACAAGACCTGTCGACATAGCCAGTCCTTCACAGGCTTCTGGCCTGTTGTTGAGGTACCTTTTCTTTCATCTTCCTTGGAGTCATTTGCCTTCTTTCTCTCTCTGATCATTAGATGTGCTTTTGTCCAGACCTGCTTTTATGACCATTTTCCCCATCTCGCGCCGAGGATGAGGGATGATATTGAGCCCTCTCAGTATCGCCACATGTACTGGCACCAACAAAACCGTCAGCGGAACTCCCGAGTTCCTGGGGACAATTGGCGTGCTGACATAGACGGGCTGACTGTCGAGGACGTAAGTATCTTGCTTGTCTTTGCCCTCGTGCTATACTGTAATTGATCGTGGTGACTTCATTTGCAGCAGCTCGCTCGGATGCCGTATGCCAGTTTCCCTCTCTATTACACCCCTTAGCGTGTGGAGGCATACGATGCTTCATGTCTCCGTATCATGCTTTCTGACGCTGAGTCTTTCCAGTGGTACTTGGGGGAGAGGTTGCTTCGGCAAGTTACTGGGGTGGCTCGGGTCCCTTGCTCTGCACCTCCTCCAGCTGCTCGGATGCCAGTTGATGAGAGAGTTGGGGCTCTTGTGGGCCAGCCTGGATTCCGTTTCACGATCCCGGATCGTGATTATGATGAGTGGTATTTACTGTTCGGCCAGGGGCCTTTGCTTCCTTCGCTTTATGTTCCGGGTGGCCGTCGCAGGTATGCTGGAGGTTCGGTGACTGCTCCTTTGATGGATCTTTATCGTCGGGAGCGGGACGCGAGGAGGGACGATGATGATTATGTTGGCAACTTGTAGCCTGTTTGGGTGCTCTGCTTTGTATGGCCTTGTACTTTTGTTTTTATCCTTTTTTGTATCAAGCTCTTTTGAATGAATATATAATCTTCGACTTGTCTCAAATTCTTTGATGATGTCTGGACGCTTTGACTTTTGACTTGTTCCTTCATGATTTGAGGCTTCTTAGCTGCATGGATGATGACTTGAACGGTTCAGATTGCTTGTTTAGGCCTTGTGGGCCCACCTGATGATTAGATCTTGGATTCTGGCCCTTCTTTTGATGATCGAACATTTGATCTTGCTGCTCCATGACTTGTGTAAGCTTTCCAATGGTTTGGATCCTGATGATCTAGCCCTTGAATGGTTCAGATTGATAGATTCGGCTCCTGTGGGCCCACTTAAGACCTTGGCTTTACTTTGGGGCACCTCTTTTGATGACTCTGTGAGGTTAAGAAGGCTTCTCATGGTGTGGATGATGGCTTGAACGTCTCAGATCACTTGACTCAGCTTTGTGGGCCCACTTGATGATTAGATCTTGGATTCTGGCCCTTCTTTTGATGATCGAACCTTTGATCTTGTTGTTTGATGGCTCATGTAGGTCCTTCAATGGTTTAGATCATGATGATCCGGTCTTTGGATGGCCTGGATTGCTTGTGGCCCCCACTTGATCACCTTTCCCTCTCTTTGACTTGATCAGCCATGTTCTGGCCGCATTGCTTTGTGATTGGACCGGTGGGGCACTGTTCGCTCGCCTCAAGTGTAAGGCTGCGATGTAGTAATAAAACTCGGTAAGACCGAGGTCGATCTACAGGGAAAAAGTAACAGCTTCCTAATTACTTCAGCAACTCAGTTTAATAGAGCAAATTCAATTTCAATAGGATGTTTAATTAAAACAGTAACTTAATGAAAAATCAGAGATATAACATACTAAGGCTTTCAAGGATCCACTTGTAGCAATTCTATGTCAATTCAGTCAATCCAAGTAGAGAACACAACTAGATTTGAAGTCCTATCTCTCATCTAGTTGGAAAATAAAGCATTCACACACATTCATCCAATTCAAGTTGAACTTCCAAGTTCAAGTCCATTCAATCAATGTAGAATTCAAATTCATAGCCTGCGGAGTAACAGCCATGCCTATGGACTATGGCCTGCTCAAGGATTACTATAATTCAAATCTAAACAAGCAACCTGTGATAATCTCAGAGAATTAAAAGGAATTCATGTCCGGAGCACATGAACTCAGATAAGACATCTCAAACTACCACCTATTGGACTGAAACATAAGAAAAATCCAACTTTGAATTAAAAGTACTTGAATCAAACTGAAATTAACATAGAACTGGCTACAAGCTTCACCTCTCAGCCTTAGCTGAGAGGTTTTAGCCGAGCATAGTCATGCTACAACTAAAAACTCAAAAATAAAGCATAAAACTAGAAAAACCCGAAGATAGATGTTGCAGACACCCCACAGTCGCCTTCAGCCTCCAAACTCACGTTCCTTCTCCTCTCTGATACCTTAGGGAGAGCCCCTAGGTGTCCTTTTATAGCAACAAACCCCCCTTGCGTCGGATCCTGCGAAAGACTTCGCATTGCGCAGCAAATTTCGGAGTCCCGAATTAGAAAGGACTTCTATTACGCAGAGCCGACCGGTCGTGACCGGTCGGGCTGATTTCCAAACATTCCAGTGAGTACAGCCGACCGGTCATGACCGGTCGGACTGATTTTCATTCATCCAGCGTGTGTGCCCGACCGGTCATGACCGGTCGGGCTGATCTCCCTCTCATCCAGCGTGCATGGCCGACCGGTCATGACCGGTCGGCCTCTCTTCTTCTTGTTCATGTGATGTGGCTGACTGGTCGGACGACCGGTCAGCCTTGTATTCCTTCATCTTTTTCTTCTTTTCTTCATTCTCTTTTCTCTCTCTTTCTTTGGTCCATCTTAGGACTTCATCCAATGTCTTCAAATGTAATCTTTTGACTCCAATTTGATGAAATCCCCTCTTATCTCTACAATCACAAAACACATGTTAGGTGGGCCTTTTAACCATGAAAATCATGCAAATTATGTAGTGTAATGGGCAATGCAATGTATAAATTGGAGGTTCAACACACCCCCCAACCAGCTTTTTGCTAGTCCCGAGCAAAACATGCGTGAAAATAATTTCAACCCTCCAAATCCAACTCCCCTTTAGAACCTATGATTCTATCCATCCCAAGATGTATAAGTGTAAAATTTGGAAAAATTAAGTGTTAGAAGCTGAACCTTAGACTCTCAAAACATAAGAAGTGTTTACATGAAATCCCCGCTGATTGATTGATAAATAGAAGAACTCGAACAAATTCAACCTAGTGTGCATAGTGAAAGTTCATCTCATGAGTTTCTAGGATCATCTTCTTTATAGATTAAGTAGACCAGGGATTTCAAGGTGCACAGAGCAACAGCAAGCCTATGACAGGAATTTGCCTTACTGTCCTTCCGACGGCTTTCACACTACGTCCCATTTCCGGCTTTGGTTACGGTTCGACCATCCCCCGGTTGGTAATAGGTAGCCCTCTTCGGAATTTTCCACCAATTTTCTTTCCTTCCCGATTTCATCCTTTCTTTCCTTTTTCTTTTAACTTAGATAGGATTTTTAGAAATCCATATCTTTCATTATTTTCCCATGGACAAGGATGGACAAAATACCCCGGCTTGGCTGCTCAACACCTCTAAACCAAAGCCTATCTAATCCACAAATCACATAAACCTGTTACTCATGAAAATCGTGTAATGTGAACTTGGTGTAAAGGTGTTCAAATTTTCTATCAATCACAACAATAGGGGAATTAACATATAAAGCCATTATGTTGGAAGAAATTCCAAACTACAACATCACACACTTCGTTTCTCCTCCTCTTCTACTCATAGCCTCTCAAATGTATAGAAACAAAATTTTCTAAAAGAGTTTTGAGATGTTAGAAAATTCGAAAAAATTTTGTGCATATGAAGCTCGAAATGTTGCAATATGCTAGATGAGGGATCTCATCTCACCCCCCAACCAAATCTTGCATTGTCCTCAATGTAAAAAGATAATTAGTTAGCATGAACATGAGAGCAATGGTAAACAATGAGAGAGTGAGAACAATAGTACCGGAGAGAGCGATCATGGAGGTCTGCAATTCCAACAACTAAATCCTACTAAAACAGTAAAACAAAAAAAAAAAAAAAAAAAACCTACCTATGCTATACCTCCATCAGACTAGGAGATCAATAATCCTGATAAAGAGGATCATTCAGGGAGATGGACATGTCCTCTGAATCAAATTTCTCAACAAATGGTTTAAGGCGTTGTCCATTAACTTTGAAACAGTCACCATTTGCTGAATTCTCAATGTCAACAGCCCCATGAGGAAAAACTTCTTTAACAATATATGGGCCGGTCCATCGAGATCGTAATTTTCCAGGAAAAAGATGAAGTCGGGCATTATACAAGAGCACTTTCTGTCCTTCATGGAAGGATTTCCTTAAGATGTGCTTGTCATGAAAGGCCTTCATCTTGCTCTTGTAAATCCTCGAATTCTCATATGCATCGTTCCGGATCTCATCAAGCTCATTTAATTGAAGTTTGCGAAGCGAGCTGGCCTTGTCTATGTCAAAATTTAGGGCCCGAATTGCCCAATAGGCTTTGTGTTCTATCTCCACAGGCAAGTGGCAAGCTTTCCCATAGACCAGTCTATAAGGGGACATTCCAATGGGTGTCTTGTAGGCAGTACGGTGAGCCCAAAGTGCATCATCTAATCGTAGGGACCAATCCTTGCGATCCGGTCTCACCGTCTTTTCTAAAATCTGTTTGATTTCCCTATTGGAGATTTCAGCTTGCCCACTTGTTTGTGGGTGGTATGGGGTACTCACTTTGTGCCTAATACCATATTTCTTCATCAAAGTTTCAAAAGGTCTATTGCAAAAGTGAGAACCACCATCACTAATAATGGCTCGAGGTGTCCCAAATCTAGAAAGTATATTTTCTTTGAGAAACTTGAGAACCGTACGATGATCGTTGGTTCTACATGGGATAGCCTCTATCCATTTAGACACATAGTCTACGGCCAATAGAATATAGACATGTCCAAAAGATGAGGGGAATGGTCCCATGAAATCGATGCCCCAACAGTCAAAGAATTCAAGATGTTGAATTGGGGTGAGGGGCATCATATTTCGACGGGATAATCCTCCTAACTTCTGGCAGCGCTCGCAAGCTTTGCAAAACTTGTGGGTATCTTTAAATAATGTGGGCCAATAAAAACCACACTGCAGAATTTTTACAGTTGTTTTCTTGGCTGAAAAATGACCCCCACATGCTTGATCATGACAAAAGGAGATGACTGAATTGTGTTCATCATCAGGGACGCATCTCCTTATAATCTGGTCTGGGCAATATTTAAACAATAGAGGTTCATCCCAGAAAAATCTGCGCACTTCCCTTAGAAATTTACGTTTGTCTTGCGCAGTCCAATGAGTCGGCATCGCACTTGTGGAAAGATAGTTGGCTATATCAGCGTACCATGGTGGATGCATAGCAACAAAGAGTTGCTCATCCGGGAATGAGTCCTCAATAGGTGACTCGTCAATGGAATTTGGTAGGACTAGGCGGGATAGATGATCCGCGACCACATTTTCTACCCCCTTCTTATCTTTGATCTCCAAGTCGAATTCTTGAAGGAGTAGGATCCATCTTAGCAAACGGGGCTTAGCATCCTTCTTAGAAAGAAGGTATTTCAGCACCGCATGATCCGTATAAACAATAACTTTGGATCCTATTAAGTATGGCCTGAATTTGTCCAAGGCAAAGATGACAGCTAGGAGCTCTTTCTCCGTAGTTGAATAATTAACTTGGGCAGGATTCAAGGTCCTACTCGCGTAGTAGATGACATGGGGCTTTTTATCCTTCTTTTGGCCTAACACCGCCCCAATAGCAAAATCGCTCGCATCGCACATCAACTCAAAAGGAATGGACCAATCTGGTGGTTGCATGATAGGAGCGGTTGTCAACATGTCTTTTAGCTTTGAAAAAGCTAATTGACATTCGGTACTCCACTCAAATTGGTTTTCCTTTTGTAGAAGGTTGCATAAAGGCCTTGAGATGTGACTAAAGTCCTTTATAAACCTTCGATAGAAACCGGCGTGTCCCAGGAAGGACCGCACATCGCGTATGCTTTTGGGTGGTGGTAGATTGGAGATTATGTCAATTTTTGCCCGGTCTACCTCTATTCCATTGGACGAGATGATGTGTCCAAGGACTATTCCTCTTTGTACCATAAAGTGGCACTTTTCCCAGTTTAATACAAGTTGCTTTTCCTCACACCTCATTAAGACCAACTTCAAGTGCTCGAGGCACTCATCAAATGTACAACCAAAAACAGAGAAGTCATCCATGAACACCTCAAGAAACTCACCCACCATGTCTGAGAAAATACTCAACATGCATCGTTGGAATGTGGCGGGTGCATTGCATAACCCGAATGGCATCCTTCGGTAGGCGAAGGTACCAAACGGGCATGTAAATGTGGTTTTCTCTTGGTCTTCCGGAGCTATCTCAATTTGGTTGTATCCGGAATAGCCATCTAGGAAGCAATAGTAGGGATGGCCTGCCAACCTCTCCAAAATTTGGTCCATAAATGGGAGAGGGAAGTGGTCTTTCCTAGTGACCGTATTGAGCTTCCTATAATCAATGCACATACGCCAACCGGTGGTCACCCTAGTCGGTATAAGCTCGTTGTTGGCGTTTTCAATGATGGTAATACCGGATTTCTTGGGGACAACTTGGGTAGGACTCACCCATTGGCTATCTGAGATGGGGTAGATGATACCCACATCCAATAGCTTTAATACTTCGGCTTTGACAACCTCCATCATGTTTGGATTTAGCCGTCTTTGAGGTTGTCTAGTCGTTTTTTGCGTTTTCTTCAAGGTGTATACGGTGAGTGCAAACCGAAGGATCTATCCCTTTGAGATCCGCTATTGTCCAACCTATGGCTTCCCGATGTTTTTTGAGTAACTCAATCAACTTGAGCTCTTGGTCTTTTTCTAGGTGGGAGGCAATGACAACTGGGAAAGTTTCCTCTTGACCCAGATATACATATTTAAGCTCGAATGGCAATGGTTTGAGGTCAAGCTTCGGTGGTTTGATGCTAGACGGTAGAGGCCTTGATGTGGTTGGTGGCAATTTTTCGAAATGGGGCCTCCACCGGCTAGTATCAACTACCGGTCTTTCTATATTTAATGCATGCACAATCTCACTAATGATAGGGTCTTTAGAATCCATGAAGTGTGCTAAGCATGTCTCCAAACTTTCTAGTGGTTCAAGCTGGAGGAGTTCTTCTTCTTCAAAGGTTTCAAGCATGTTTACATCGAAGAACTCATCATCATCGACATCCCTATGTCTTTTGCCCAGGTGAAATACATTCACCTCTAGTGTCATGTTTCCAAAAGATAATTGCATCACCCCATTCCGGCAATTGATGATTGCGTTTGATGTGGCAAGGAATGGGCGGCCTAATATCACCGGTATTTGGGTGCTAGCATCCAAAACCGGTTGTGTGTCCAAGACTATAAAATCTACCGGGTAGTAGAATTTGTCAACTTGGACTAGAACATCCTCAACTATCCCCCTCGGTACACGGATAGATCTATCAGCGAGTTGCAATGTGGTTTTGGTGGGTTTTAATTCACCAAGACCCAATTGTTCATATACCGAGTATGGGATCAAGTTCACACTTGCCCCCAAGTCTAACAAGGCACGTTCAATCCGGTAGTCTCCAATGATACATGAGACGGTGGGACTACCGGGATCTTTGAATTTTGGGGGAGTCTTTTGAGTGAGGATGGCACTAACTTGCTCAGTTAGGAAGGCCTTTTGCTGCACATTATATTTGCGTTTTGTTGTGCATAGGTCTTTTAGAAACTTGGCATAAGAGGGAATTTGTTTGATGGCATCAAGCAAAGGGATATTGATCTTGACTTGTCTGAAGATCTCTAGAATATCTTGAGAATTTGGGAGAGATTTTGGGGCAACCAATCTCGATGGGAATGGTGCTATGGGCTTGTAAATGCGTTCCGGTTGTTGTGGGGCTAGGTTAGATCCATTTTCATCCTCAGAATTTACCGGATCATTAGGCTCATCGGCCTTCACCGGAATAGTTTTGTCAATTTGTTTACCACTTCTAAGGGTGGTAATGGATTTAGCTTGCTCCATGTTTTGGATGGAAGGATTAGGGATGCTTACTTCATGTACTTGCTTAGGATTGGGCTGAGGTTGGGCCGGAAAGGTCCCTTCCCTAGCATTCAAGCGTCCCTTAATCTCATCAACCGAGACTTTCAGTTCTTGGAACAATTGCTGATTTGATTCATTTATTTGCGCTTGCCCTTGCATAAACGCTCTCAAAGTATCCTCCCATGAGACTTGAGGTGGGGCCATATTTTGCATGGGTGGCCCTCTTTGGGAGTTGGTAGGATTGCCTGTTGGGGCATTCTTCCAACTGAAATTCGGGTGGTTCTTCCAACTCTCATTGTATGTATTACCTACCGGTCCATTGAAGGGCCGTTGATAACCATATGTGGCATTGGCTGTCTCTTGCAACACTTCCTTAAATGCAGGAATTGTGGGACAATCTTGCGTAGCGTGTAAGTCGGTGAGACAAATCCCACATGTGGTTTCAACAGCTTCCTTGGACTTGGAAACTCCATTTTTGCTAAGTTCCATGGCCTCAACCTTCCTTGTGAGGTTGGCTATCCTTGCATTTACGTCGTCTTCCTCTTTAAGGACATATATCCCTCCTTTCTCTTGAGTAGGCTTGGGGTTCTTGGGTTTATCCGAGGTGTCCCAAGATTGGGCATTTTCAGCCAACATGTCCAAGTAACTCCAAGCATCATCTGGATTTTTACTCATAAACTCGCCATTGCACATCATTTCCACAAATTGGCGCATATTAGGACTTAATCCATCATTGAAAAAATTTATAATTCGCCAACTCTCATAGCCATGATGTGGGCAAGCAAGCAGGAGTTCCTTAAATCTTTCCCAACATTGAAAGAATGATTCACCCTCTTTTGCTGAGAAATTCATTATGGCCCTTCGAAGAGTGTTTGTCTTATGAGCGGGGAAGAACTTTTTCAAGAATTCCCGGTTCATCTCAACCCATGACCCAATCGAATATGGTCTAAGAGAGTGAAGCCAATCTTTGGCTCTTTCTTTCAAGGTGAAGGGAAAAAGTTTAAGGAACTCCTGCTTGCTTGCCCACATCATGGCTATGAGAGTTGAGATGAGATCTCATCTCACCCCCCAACCAAATGTTGCAATATGCTAGATGTGTTGAACCTCCAATTTATACATTGCATTGCCCATTACACTACATAATTTGCATGATTTTCATGGTTAAAAGGCCCACCTAACATGTGTTTTGTGATTGTAGAGATAAGAGGGGATTTCATCAAATTGGAGTCAAAAGATTACATTTGAAGACATTGGATGAAGTCCTAAGATGGACCAAGGAAAGAAGAAGAAAGAGAGAGAAAAGAGAATGAAGAAAAGAAGAAAAAGATGAAGGAATACAAGGCTGACCGGTCGTCCGACCGGTCAGCCACATCACATGAACAAGAAGAAGAGAGGCCGACCGGTCATGACCGGTCGGCCATGCACGCTGGATGAGAGGGAGATCAGCCCGACCGGTCATGACCGGTCGGGCACACACGCTGGATGAATGGAAATCAGTCCGACCGGTCGGCTGTACTCACTGGAATGCTTGGAAATCAGCCCGACCGGTCACGACCGGTCGGCTCTGCGTAATAGAAGTCCTTTCTAATTCGGGACTCCGAAATTTGCTGCGCAATGCGAAGTCTTTCGCAGGATCCGACGCAAGGGGGGTTTGTTGCTATAAAAGGACACCTAGGGGCTCTCCCTAAGGTATCAGAGAGGAGAAGGAACGTGAGTTTGGAGGCTGAAGGCGACTGTGGGGTGTCTGCAACATCTATCTTCGGGTTTTTCTAGTTTTATGCTTTATTTTTGAGTTTTTAGTTGTAGCATGACTATGCTCGGCTAAAACCTCTCAGCTAAGGCTGAGAGGTGAAGCTTGTAGCCAGTTCTATGTTAATTTCAGTTTGATTCAAGTACTTTTAATTCAAAGTTGGATTTTTCTTATGTTTCAGTCCAATAGGTGGTAGTTTGAGATGTCTTATCTGAGTTCATGTGCTCCGGACATGAATTCCTTTTAATTCTCTGAGATTATCACAGGTTGCTTGTTTAGATTTGAATTATAGTAATCCTTGAGCAGGCCATAGTCCATAGGCATGGCTGTTACTCCGCAGGCTATGAATTTGAATTCTACATTGATTGAATGGACTTGAACTTGGAAGTTCAACTTGAATTGGATGAATGTGTGTGAATGCTTTATTTTCCAACTAGATGAGAGATAGGACTTCAAATCTAGTTGTGTTCTCTACTTGGATTGACTGAATTGACATAGAATTGCTACAAGTGGATCCTTGAAAGCCTTAGTATGTTATATCTCTGATTTTTCATTAAGTTACTGTTTTAATTAAACATCCTATTGAAATTGAATTTGCTCTATTAAACTGAGTTGCTGAAGTAATTAGGAAGCTGTTACTTTTTCCCTGTGGATCGACCTCGGTCTTACCGAGTTTTATTACTACATCGCAGCCTTACACTTGAGGCGAGCGAACAAGTTTTTGGCGCCGTTGCCGGGAACCAAAAAACTTGTTCGCTCGCCTCAAGTGTAAGGCTGCGATGTAGTAATAAAACTCGGTAAGACCGAGGTCGATCCACAGGGAAAAAGTAACAGCTTCCTAATTACTTCAGCAACTCAGTTTAATAGAGCAAATTCAATTTCAATAGGATGTTTAATTAAAACAGTAACTTAATGAAAAATCAGAGATATAACATACTAAGGCTTTCAAGGATCCACTTGTAGCAATTCTATGTCAATTCAGTCAATCCAAGTAGAGAACACAACTAGATTTGAAGTCCTATCTCTCATCTAGTTGGAAAATAAAGCATTCACACACATTCATCCAATTCAAGTTGAACTTCCAAGTTCAAGTCCATTCAATCAATGTAGAATTCAAATTCATAGCCTGCGGAGTAACAGCCATGCCTATGGACTATGGCCTGCTCAAGGATTACTATAATTCAAATCTAAACAAGCAACCTGTGATAATCTCAGAGAATTAAAAGGAATTCATGTCCGGAGCACATGAACTCAGATAAGACATCTCAAACTACCACCTATTGGACTGAAACATAAGAAAAATCCAACTTTGAATTAAAAGTACTTGAATCAAACTGAAATTAACATAGAACTGGCTACAAGCTTCACCTCTCAGCCTTAGCTGAGAGGTTTTAGCCGAGCATAGTCATGCTACAACTAAAAACTCAAAAATAAAGCATAAAACTAGAAAAACCCGAAGATAGATGTTGCAGACACCCCACAGTCGCCTTCAGCCTCCAAACTCACGTTCCTTCTCCTCTCTGATACCTTAGGGAGAGCCCCTAGGTGTCCTTTTATAGCAACAAACCCCCCTTGCGTCGGATCCTGCGAAAGACTTCGCATTGCGCAGCAAATTTCGGAGTCCCGAATTAGAAAGGACTTCTATTACGCAGAGCCGACCGGTCGTGACCGGTCGGGCTGATTTCCAAGCATTCCAGTGAGTACAGCCGACCGGTCGGACTGATTTCCATTCATCCAGCGTGTGTGCCCGACCGGTCATGACCGATCGGGCTGATCTCCCTCTCATCCAGCGTGCATGGCCGACCGGTCATGACCGGTCGGCCTCTCTTCTTCTTGTTCATGTGATGTGGCTGACCGGTCGGACGACCGGTCAGCCTTGTATTCCTTCATCTTTTTCTTCTTTTCTTCATTCTCTTTTCTCTCTCTTTCTTTGGTCCATCTTAGGACTTCATCCAATGTCTTCAAATGTAATCTTTTGACTCCAATTTGATGAAATCCCCTCTTATCTCTACAATCACAAAACACATGTTAGGTGGGCCTTTTAACCATGAAAATCATGCAAATTATGTAGTGTAATGGGCAATGCAATGTATAAATTGGAGGTTCAACACACACCCCAACCAGCTTTTTGCTAGTCCCGAGCAAAACATGCGTGAAAATAATTTCAACCCTCCAAATCCAACTCCCCTTTAGAACCTATGATTCTATCCATCCCAAGATGTATAAGTGTAAAATTTGGAAAAATTAAGTGTTAGAAGCTGAACCTTAGACTCTCAAAACATAAGAAGTGTTTACATGAAATCCCCGCTGATTGATTGATAAATAGAAGAACTCGAACAAATTCAACCTAGTGTGCATAGTGAAAGTTCATCTCATGAGTTTCTGGGATCATCTTCTTTATAGATTAAGTAGACCAGGGATTTCAAGGTGCACAGAGCAACAGCAAGCCTATGACAGGAATTTGCCTTACTGTCCTTCCGACGGCTTTCACACTACGTCCCATTTCCGGCTTTGGTTACGGTTCGACCATCCCCCGGTTGGTAATAGGTAGCCCTCTTCGGAATTTTCCACCAATTTTCTTTCCTTCCCGATTTCATCCTTTCTTTCCTTTTTCTTTTAACTTAGATAGGATTTTTAGAAATCCATATCTTTCATTATTTTCCCATGGACAAGGATGGACAAAATACCCCGGCTTGGCTGCTCAACACCTCTAAACCAAAGTCTATCTAATCCACAAATCACATAAACCTGTTACTCATGAAAATCGTGTAATGTGAACTTGGTGTAAAGGTGTTCAAATTTTCTTTCAATCACAACAATAGGGGAATTAACATATAAAGCCATTATGTTGGAAGAAATTCCAAACTACAACATCACACACTTCGTTTCTCCTCCTCTTCTACTCATAGCCTCTCAAATGTATAGAAACAAAATTTTCTAAAAGAGTTTTGAGATGTTAGAAAATTCGAAAAAATTTTGTGCATATGAAGCTCGAAATGTTGCAATATGCTAGATGAGGGATCTCATCTCACCCCCCAACCAAATGTTGCATTGTCCCCGGCAACGGCGCCAAAAACTTGTTCGCTCGCCTCAAGTGTAAGGCTGCGATGTAGTAATAAAACTCGGTAAGACCGAGGTCGATCCACAGGGAAAAAGTTTAAGTCTGATTGTATCCCCAGAAACATTGGGATAATGCAAGGTGGCCAACACTTCTTCGAATTCTTGCAAGTGTAAGTATGGGCGGTCAGAGTCTAGCCCATGGAATTTAGGTAAAAGTTGGATTACTCCTGGTTTTATGTCAAGGGTCCCACCGTTAGCTGGTAGAACTATGCAAGAAGGTGTAATTGTACGAGCAGGTTGTAGGTAATCCCGTAGTGATCTCATTGGAGGAACATTATGTACCTCATTCTCTCCTACTCCTTCCTGATTTGCGTTTGTGGTTGGAGTAGGGGGTGGAGGATTCCTTAAGGGTGCTTGCTCCATACTCCCCAAACTTTCGCAATGCTCTTGATAATTCCGGACTCGTCTATGGACTGACAATGGTCCAACTAAACCACCTTCAGATTGGAGACGATTTGAATGGTTACGTTCCCAACGGGACATAAACCACTCAATCAGAAATCAAAACTAATCCTAACCTAGAAAACTGCAATCTGCAAATTCTAAAAACTAAGTTAGAAAGGTATCACCTGATGCGCTTGAACTGAAAGAAGAATTCCTACAAAACAGAAAACTTTGTTAGTTCTAAGAAAAATCAGAAAAAAAACCTATCTACTTCTACAGCCACTGAAACTATTTGAAAACTATTATCTAATTTCCCCGGCAGCGGCGCCAAAAACTTGTTCGCTCGCCTCAAGTGTAAGGCTGCGATGTAGTAATAAAACTCGGTAAGACCGAGGTCGATCCACAGGGAAAAAGTAACAGCTTCCTAATTACTTCAGCAACTCAGTTTAATAGAGCAAATTCAATTTCAATAGGATGTTTAATTAAAACAGTAACTTAATGAAAAATCAGAGATATAACATACTAAGGCTTTCAAGGATCCACTTGTAGCAATTCTATGTCAATTCAGTCAATCCAAGTAGAGAACACAACTAGATTTGAAGTCCTATCTCTCATCTAGTTGGAAAATAAAGCATTCACACACATTCATCCAATTCAAGTTGAACTTCCAAGTTCAAGTCCATTCAATCAATGTAGAATTCAAATTCATAGCCTGCGGAGTAACAGCCATGCCTATGGACTATGGCCTGCTCAAGGATTACTATAATTCAAATCTAAACAAGCAACCTGTGATAATCTCAGAGAATTAAAAGGAATTCATGTCTGGAGCACATGAACTCAGATAAGACATCTCAAACTACCACCTATTGGACTGAAACATAAGAAAAATCCAACTTTGAATTAAAAGTACTTGAATCAAACTGAAATTAACATAGAACTGGCTACAAGCTTCACCTCTCAGCCTTAGCTGAGAGGTTTTAGCCGAGCATAGTCATGCTACAACTAAAAACTCAAAAATAAAGCATAAAACTAGAAAAACCCGAAGATAGATGTTGCAGACACCCCACAGTCGCCTTCAGCCTCCAAACTCACGTTCCTTCTCCTCGCTGATACCTTAGGGAGAGCCCCTAGGTGTCCTTTTATAGCAACAAACCCCCCTTGCGTCGGATCCTGCGAAAGACTTCGCATTGCGCAGCAAATTTCGGAGTCCCGAATTAGAAAGGACTTCTATTACGCAGAGCCGACCAGTCGTGACCGGTCGGGCTGATTTCCAAACATTCCAGTGAGTACAGCCGACCGGTCATGACCGGTCGGACTGATTTTCATTCATCCAGCGTGTGTGCCCGACCGGTCATGACCGGTCGGGCTGATCTCCCTCTCATCCAGCGTGCATGACCGGTCGGCCTCTCTTCTTCTTGTTCATGTGATGTGGCTGACCGGTCGGACGACCGGTCAGCCTTGTATTCCTTCATCTTTTTCTTCTTTTCTTCATTCTCTTTTCTCTCTCTTTCTTTGGTCCATCTTAGGACTTCATCCAATGTCTTCAAATGTAATCTTTTGACTCCAATTTGATGAAATCCCCTCTTATCTCTACAATCACAAAACACATGTTAGGTGGGCCTTTTAACCATGAAAATCATGCAAATTATGTAGTGTAATGGGCAATGCAATGTATAAATTAGAGGTTCAACAGGCACCTTTTATATGATCTTGATCAACTTCAGTTGAAATCTGGAGTGGACCGGAGCCTTGGGCGGTCCATGGAGCGCCATCTGCTGACGTGGACTGTCAGCCTCACCTACCAAGAACCCTGGAGCCAATCCCGCGGAGAGAGAGGAACCGCGTCCGTACGGGCGGCCCAGGGCAGGCCGCCCAGAGCTCGTCTCTTGAGCGGCCTGGGCTGGTTCGTGCTCGGACATTTCCTGCTGTCCTTTTCTCTTGTCCCCACATTCTCTGCATTGGATCATTCGATTCCAGCCATGAATCTCTCTTTTGTCTCCCCTTTTCTTCTCTTTTTGTCTTTTTCTTTCTTGATCTTTTGTTGGGCAGCCATTGATGATGGCTTGGGGGCCCTTGTGGGAGAGATTAGTGGGTCTCATATTTCAGCAATCGATGAAGGCTTTAAAGATGATGAGGTACCTTTGATTGATGGTGGAGATGGAGCATTAAATGGGGGCATTGATGAGGGGTTAGGGATGGTGGTTGGTGGAGCTTTGAATAGCTCCATTAATGGTGGGATGGCTGGAATTTCATATTTGAATGGGGCTTTGATTGTGGGAGGAATGGATGGTATGGATAGGATGATGGGATGGGACATAGGTGAGGTTATGCATCCCTTGGATGCGGGCCATCTAGATGATGTGATTGATGGTGGTGATGGGACCATGATGGACATAGATGGGCTGATCTCATACTTGGATGGGATGGATGGTTCAGATGGTACCTTTGACGGTTTGGATGCTCTTGATGATGGCCCAGTTGTGCGGCATACTTGCTTGGGTGGACTTGATGTGATCATCGATGATGTCCCCCTGATGATGGACGGTGTGGATGCCTCGATGATCCCTTCGATCGGCCAGGATGATGATTGGATTCATGATTTCCTGTTGGAGGGGGCCGCAGGTCCAGATCTAACCGTTGATTCTTCGATCGGGGCTGCCGGGACCCTTTTTGATGGTTCAGATGTATTCTTTGACGGTCAGATTAGCCAGGATGCCACGATGTGCGGTGTGATCTTCACTGATAGTCCTTTTGATGGAGAGCATTGTCCTTCCCCTAATCGTCGGTCTTTTGCGCACTCTGTTCATGAGGTGGGCGAGTCTTCTCGTGCGGCTGAGGTTATGACAGTTTCAGATAGTGATGCGACTATATCAGACATAGTCGTTACTGAGGGCAGGTCAGGGGCTGTCGAGTTTGTAGAGGTTCCAGCTTTTCCTTCTCCTTCGCCTGTTGACCTTCCGATCCTTGATGAGTCATTATTGATTTCTGGGCCTTTTGTGCTGGAGGGGGTACCAGTGAGGACTTGTCAGCTGCTTCCTCGTTCTTCCTGCTCACCACGACTGCTTGCTTGGCTTGACAGCTTGTCAGTTTATGAGATTCGAGATTTGGAGTCCTATGGCTTCGGCAGTCTGATCCATATGGCCAGAGTTGATATTGATTGGAGGATGCTTGGAGCTGCCTTGATTGACTGGGTCCCTTCGTTGAACTTGTTCGCGTTCAACGATATGGAGATGGGACCTTCTTTGGAGGAGCTTGCTCGCTTGACAGGCCTACCCTGGGATTATGCTCAATATTTTTCGCCGAAGACGTCGCCGAAGATTGCTACACCGCAGAATTGGTTCGGGATCCCTTATCTTGTTCGGCCTGCAGCTGGTGGCCAGGATGTTGTAGTGTTCTCTTTGGACCTGCTGTATGATCTTTTTTCGGGTCCTCAGAGTACAGCCGGTTCTACCTTTGCTCGGAACGCACTGATGTTCTGCTTGATTGCTGAGGTGCTGTTCTCGGGATGGCGCAGATCCCAGACTCCTTTGCTTTTTGAGGTGATGAGCCGAGCTATCCGTCGGCAGGGGATCATTTCTCTCATCTTGGCCGAGCTATTCGATGGGCTGACCGACTGCGCCTTGGGCCGCACTCGTGTCCTTCGCGGCTGCTGTGCCTTTCTTCAGGTATCTTTTCTGCACCTTTTTTCTTTTGCTTTGTCAGGACTTGTTTTGCTCTAGCTGAACTTCTTTTGTGATCAGGTCTGGCTATGGGAGCGTCTTTCTTTGACCGTTCCTGTACCTCTTCGTGGCATCCCGGGCTCTAACATCATGCGTTATATCATGGAGTTCCTTCCGCCTACAGCTAGGATGAGCGAGCCCTTATATCGCAGGATGTTCGCTGAACTTCGTGACTGGAACGTTCGTTGGGAGTCATCTTGGCTTTCACTTCCTCCAGTGCTTTGCGATGCACACCGCCTTCCTCTGATGTTGGTAGGCTTTCGATCTTACTTTTCTTACCATCCCATTCGGTTCCTACGGCAGTTTGGGTATGAGCAGGATGTTCCTCTTTTCGCTTTCACGGGTATCGGGTGTCGAGCACTTCCACCTAGATCCTCTGACTTCAGGACCCGGATTGATTGTTCTTGGGAGAGTTATTTGACAGCTGATTTGTTGGGATTTGAGCTGCGGACTTTTCCGATGGCGACCGCCCCATATCAGTACTGGGTTGCTGAGCAGTCTTTGTATCGACGTATCCCTTGTTGGCACCAGACTGCTGATGAGGATGAGCAGGATATTCTTGAAGATGCTGGCTCTTCATCTGGTTCATATGAACCTTTTGAGGAGCGCCCGTTTATCGATCCTGGCTTCCTTTTGGCCACTCATGGCCATTTGCTGTCTGAGATCTCCGCACTTCGGTATCATTGTGAGATGATGTCGAGGAGATTGGCTGCCGATCGGAGGTTGTCTGATGAGGAGACAGCGATCCGTACCCTTGAGCGCGATGAGATGCATTACCTGCGTATGGAGGTGAGCAGGTTGAGAGCGAGACTACTTCATTATGAGTCAGATGACTCACCTGATGTGGCCGAGGAGGAGGGTAGATTATGTTGGCCACCTGTACACTGATTTTTTGCATATATGATTGATGATGATGAAATTTTTTGTATTTTTTTTTTTTTTGAAAAAGATGACATGATATATGTAAAAGGAATACGATGCCTTTAATTGAAAAGAGAAAACTGTTTGCAAATCTACTGTGCCATGGGTTGTCTTGTGAGTGTGTCTGGATTTTGTGTCGGGATATAGGAATCAGAACTGTTGCTCGACCAATGCTTTGACCGATGTCTCGAGATTTGACTTGTGTGATCTTTGGTTCCCTAGAGGTGTAGGCAACGAAAACTATTGCCTCTTGAGATTGTAAGAGTTTACAGAGTTCTTCGCTCCTGACTGCACTTCTTGTTCTTGAACTGTAACTGCTTGAACCGATCTGGATCGTCTGACTTCTTGGTACCTGCACTTTTTATTTTTTCTCTTTTTTTTTCTTTTTTATTTGTCATTTTTGCCTACAGCGCTCTTTCGAGTTTTCACTACAGCCGGCCTTTTCCGTCATCTTTGCCCGTGGCGCCCTTTCGGGTTTTCACCACGTCCCGGGTGTTTGATCTTGCCTGCCCCTTGGCAGCTATGCTTTTTTTTACCCTCAGTGCCCTTTCGGGTTTTCACCAAGTCCGCTGTATGCCCACTGTTTTTACTTGGAGCGCCCTTTCGGGTTTTCACTCCGCCCTCTTTGTTTAGGCACACATTTTCTTTTTCTTTTTTTTTTTCTTTTTTTTTTTTGGATCTCTAGATAACTGCGGCGGCTAGAGGTCGGGAATCCGTCGTTGCCGGCCGATGGCAGTCTTTCAGCCCTTATCCTAAGTTACGATGATAGAGCTGTCGGTCTTTGCTAAAGACCCCTCTGAGATGAATGGATGGATGACTGTGTTTCTTCTTGGACTGATTTTTTTTCTTGGGTGCCTTACTTTGGCTTCCCTTTTTCTTGTCTCTTTTCTTTTCTTTTTTTTCTTTTGTATTCTTTTTCTCTCTTTTTTTTGTCTTTTTCTCTTTTTGAATCCCTTTATTTGAAACACTTGTTGGTGGACGGGAATGATTTCTCAGAGGTCTCAGCTTTGACCTCTTGACTTCAGCTCTATTAAAGTAACTCTTGATAAGGTCAAAATAACTTACCCGTGAAAGATCTTCACGTTGTCGGCGTTGGTTGGCTCAGGAAGATCCACACCTCTCATACTGGTGAGTCTGAGGGCGCCTCCGGGAAGTACTTCTCTGATGATCAGCGGTCCGTCCCACGAGGGTTTGAACTTTCCTCTGGGATCTGGAAGGTGCGACGGTAGAATCTTCTTCATGACCATGTTGCCTACCTTGAAACTTCTTTTTCGGACTCTCTTGTTGTAAGCCCGAGCGATCCTTTTCTGATAGCATTGTGAATGACTTAGTGCACGCATGCGCTTTTCATCTGCTAGCTGCAACTGATCGAATCTGGCCCGTTGCCATTCTCCTTCTTCAATTCCGCTTTCTAGTAACACCAGTAGTGATGGTATTTCCACTTCGACTGGTAGAACTGCTTCCATTCCGTAGGTAAGCTCGAAAGGAGTAACGCCCGTAGCAGACCGTACAGACGTTCGATAGGCCCAAAGTGCATATGGGAGCATATCTGACCAATCTCGATAGGTCACGACCATCTTCTCGAGTATCCTGACGATCATCTTATTTGCGGCTTCTACCCCACCATTCATCTGAGGACGGTAGGGGCTTGATCGATGACGTTGGATTTTGAACTTGCTGAGGAAATCATCCATCTTCTTGTTGACGAACGGGGTCCCATTATCTGTGATGATAGCATTAGGGATTCCATACCGGCATATGATGTTGTTCTTCATGAATTTGATCACCTGAGATGCTGCAATCGTGGTGTAGGAGGCTGCCTCTACCCACTTGGTGAAGTAGTCGACTGCCACAAGTATGTACTCATGACCATTTGATGCTTTGGGACTGATCTTGCCGATGATGTCGAGTCCCCACATGGAGAAGGGCCAGGGGGTGGTCAGGTTGTATAACTCTGATGATGGGGCATGGATTTGATTCGTATGCTCCTGACACTTGAAGCATTTTCTGACGTGCTGGCAACAGTCTGTCTCCATGGTGAGCCAATAGTAGCCGAGTCGTAGAATCTTCTTTGCCATCATGTGCCCATTCATGTGTGGGCCACAGATTCCTTCGTGTAATTTCTTTCATGATCTTTGCAGCTTCTGTTTCATCGACGCATCGAAGGAGGATATGATTATAGGATCGCTTGTAAAGGACTTCGCCACTGATGGTGAACTGGCCGGCCAAACGCTGGATGGTTCGGGGATCTGTTGCTGTTACTGATTATGGATACTCCTGGGTTTCGAGATATTTCTTGATGTCGGCATACCAGGGTTTGTCAGGGACAACTTCTGCTTCTTCTATTTGCAGGCAAAAAGCAGGTTCATCTTGAACTTCGACTGTGAGCTCCCATTCTGAAGCTCCTTTCGGTATCTCGAGCATTGATGCAAGTGTGGCAAGAGCATCTGCAAACTGGTTCTTGGCTCTGGGCATGTATGAGAAGGTGACTTCTTTGAATTCTTCGATCAGATTTTCAAGATATACATGATATGGTATCAACTTCTCATCCTTGGTCTTCCATTCGCCATTGGTCTGATTGATGATAAGCTGTGAGTCTCCAAACACTCGTAGCTTCTTGACGCTCAAGGTTATGGCTTCCCTTAAGCCAGCGATGCATGCTTCGTACTCTACCATGTTGTTGGTGCACTCGAATGCTATGCGCCTCGAGATAGGAATAGGGACGTCATCTGGAGAGTAGAGGATCGCTCAAATACCACTCCCTTTAGAATTTGCTGCGCCGTCGAAGAATAATGTCCACTCATCTTTTTTCTTCTTTTCTTCCTCTTCAATGAGCAAGAGATCTTCATCAGGGAAGAATGTCTTGAGCGGTTGATAATCCAGGAGTGAATGAGCGGCAAGATGATCGGCGAGGGCCTGCCCCTTGATTGCCTTCTGAGTGACATAGGTGATGTCGAACTCAGACAGGAGTAGCTGCCATTTAGCTATTCTTCCAGTGAGTGCCGGTTTCTCGAACAGGTACTTGAGTGGATCCATGTGAGCGAGTAGGAGAATGGGGAATGCAATCATGTATTGACGAAGTCGCTGAGTTGCCCAGACTAGGGCGAGGCAAGTCTTCTCGATCTGGGAATACCTGGTCTCGTAGTCGGTGAACTTTCGACTCAAATAGTATATTGCTTGTTCCTTCTTCTCGGTCTCGTCGTGCTGGCCGAGGACACAGCCAATGGCTTCTGCTGCTACCGAGATGTATAACAATAGTGGTCGTCCAGGAGTGGGCGGCACTAGGACTGGAGGATTCATGAGATATTTCTTGATGCGATCGAAGGCGACTTGGCAATCGTCATTCCATTCTTTTGGAACATTCTTCCGAAGGAGCTTGAAAATGGGCTCACAAATGGGTGTGAGTTGTGCGATGAAGCGACTGATGTATTGAATTCTGCCGAGGAAGCCACAAATTTCCTTCTCTGTTCTGGGAGGGGGCATCTCGATGATTGCTCTGGTTTTGGTCTCGTCGACCCTGATGCCATCCTCGCTCACCATAAAGCCAAGGAGCTTTCCTCCCATTGCACCGAAGACACATTTCTGAGGGTTAAGGCGGAGCTTGTACTTTTCTAATCTGTTGAATAACTTCTTCAGATCTTCAAAGTGTCCTTCAATTGTGCGAGATTTGACGATCATGTCGTCCACATATACTTCAAGCTCTTTGTTCATCATGTCGTGGAATAGTGCTGTCATTGCTCGCTGATATGTTGCTCCTGCGTTCTTCAGACCGAACGGCATTACCCTGTAACAGAAGGTTCCCCAAGGAGTGATAAATGCTGTCTTTTCACGATCTTCGACGGCCATCTTAATCTGATTGTAACCCGAGAACCCGTCCATGAATGAGAAGACCTTGTATCCAGCAGTGTTGTCGACCAGAGTGTCGATATGAGGCAAAGGGAAGTCATCTTTTGGACTGGCTTTGTTGAGATCTCGGAAGTCGATGCACATTCGAACCTTGCCGTCCTTCTTTGGTACTGGTACGATGTTGGCGAGCCATTCAGGGTAGTTGGAGACTACCAAGAATCCCGCATTGTACTGCTTGATGACTTCATCTCGGACTTTCAGAGCCCATTCTGGCTTCATTCTTCGAAGTTTCTACTTCACTGGCTTCATATCTGCCTTGGTTGGCAGATGATGTACAACGAGCTCTTCATCGAGCCCCGGCATGTCTTCATATGAGAACGCGAAGTTGGACAATCTTGGAGCTAGGAACTCTATCATTTTCTGTTTCATCTCAGGTGGCAACGATTTTCCAATGCGTACTTCCCTAGGGATCTCAGATGTCCCCAAGTTTATTATCTTGAAATCATCGGCTACAACGTTGGCTTTAGATTCGAACTTTTTGAGGAGATCCTCAAGTTCGGGAGCTGGATCATCATCTTCCTCATCCCGGGCTTCGTCCAGACCCATGAGCTCGAAGTCTAATTCGATGTCAAAATCATATGATTTGACTTCAAACTCATGCGACTCTTTAGACGAACTTGGCACACTACTGAATGCAGGAAAAGAAATGTTTTTTGGTTTTTGAGATTTTTCTGAAATGGAAATGCTAGATGTTTTTGGCTTCTGAAAATTTTTGATTTTTTTGGATTTTCGAAATTCACGGGACCTTGAACAAGCGGGCATTGCAGACCATGATTGATCCCAGCTTGTCCCAAAGTTCCGGTCGCTGCTTAAACAGGCATTTTTTTTGAAAGCCAGAGCCCTCAGATGGCTCTTTGGCTGATTCAAAAGTTAGGGGAACAGATGATCGTTCAGGACCCCACACTTCCTCCCCTGAAGAGGTGGGGGTCGATGATTCGGGCGAAGAATCATGGTCTGGCCCAATGACCATGATTTCTCGCTAGGTCAGGTTCGAGATATGAGTCGTACTCAGTCCCTCCCGGATCACTTACCTCACATTGCAGTTCGTCTGGTTCCACGGCTAGACATGAGTTTGGAATCTGGACATCAGACCAATCTAGGGCTGGCCACTTCACTTTCTTGGTCCAATGGATGGGCTGCTTCTGCCCCTAGCTGATGATTGATGGTGTTGATTCTGCAGGGATGGGCAAGTCATGCCCCTTGTTGATTGATGTTGAGATGGGCAAGTTGTGCCCCTAGCTGATTGGAGTGGGCAGGTTGTGCCCCTGGTTGATTGATGTTGAAGTGGGCAGGTTGTGCCCCTGGTTGATTGATGCTGAAGTGGGCAGGTTGTGCCCCTGGTTGAGAACAGGTGTCAGAGTAACCTGGTCTTGAAGGTGCTGTATTTGACTTCCTTCTTCGTCTTCATCATTTCCTTCTTCTTCTGGAGGCTTAGATGGTTCGAGAATCTGATCCCATCGAATGGGGGGCCACGTGGCCCAAACTAGGCTCATTGGGAGGCCTTTGTGTAGTGTAGTCGGTTGGTTCCCTCCTGGATCTTTGCAAGGTTCTCCTGGCTTGACGAACTGGATGGGTGAGCACTGAAATTTCTTCCTTCTTTTGTCCATGAAGGTTGCCTTGTATCCGAGTCCCCATTTGCGTTGATTATATATCAGCGGTACCTTTCTGGACTTAAAGTGATTCTTCATTCGGTATTTGAGGCTCAGACGCTCTGCCGGTGAAAAGACACGGTCCACCCTTATCGGTTCTGGATTGGCGATAGAGTTCACAGTCTCGAATTCGAAACTGTGAAATGGGATGTCTTCTTCAGAGTGCTGGATATCGATGACCGGGATGTCTGGTTCAGTGGCAGCAGCATTGGAAGGAATGATGAGCTCCTTCTCTGCGTGGATAGAGATCACTTGATTTCCACAAATGTACTTCACCCGTTGATGCAAGGTTGATGGCACAGCTCCCACCTTGTGCAGCCACGGTCATCCGAGCAGCATGTTGAAAGAGGCTGATATATCCAGGATTTGGAACGTGATGGTGGAGACTTCCGGACCTATCTGTACCTCTATGTCGACCTCCCCTTCCACTGATCGGCGGGTGTTGTCAAATGCTCTGACGCATATGGTGCTGGGTCGGAATGAAGAAGGACTGATTCCCAGACGTTCTGCAGTCTTAAGTGGGCAGACGTTTAAGCTTGAGCCATTATCGATAAGGACCAGCGGGACGCAGAGGTCTTTGTATCGTAAGGCTATGTTGAGGGATCGCCCATGATTGCATCCTTTTGGTGGCAACTCATTATCGGTGAAGATGATGGCGCGTGGAGCCAGGAGTTGTCCAATCATCAATGCTATCATCTCTGATGCCGTATCGGAGGAGACATGAGCATCGTTCAAGGTTTTGGCAAACATTTCTCGGTGTATGCGAGATGTGCAGAGTAGCTCCCATACTGAGATTTGAGCAGGGATTGACTTGAGCTGAGTTGCCACATCGTATGCGGCTTCATTTTTGTTGCCGAGGCCTGAGAGAGCGCCTTTGGGATCTCCTCTGTTCTGATTATCTCTTCGAATGCAACGCCCATTAGGGTTCATGTTCCCCACTTCCGCACATTCCGGATAGTGCCATGGGACCTCTTTATAATTTTCCTCACTTTTGCCTTCTAGGATCACCGGTTCTTGCGACGGTGCTGGTGTGGGTATCAGATCTTCCTCGTATGGAGCTTTTGCCTTGAGAACTACATTGTTGCCTGTGCTGAAGGGGTAATATCGAGGCTTGTCTTCATAGATCACATAAGGTCGTGGTCCTGGCTTGACTGTTCCTGGGGCAGGAGGCTCCCATGGAATGAATACTGGTCCTCTTGATATGGCAGGAGGTTTCTTTGTTCGTCCGAGCTGCCGTAGTGTGATCGACACGCCTCCGGGATTTGCCCCTTGCAATATGACTGGCTTAACTGGAAGAGCTTCTTCCAAGACAACGGGCTCTTGCTGCTGATGAGTATAATCCTTCCATTGCGGATTGGATTGTTCTGGAGTTACCCCTTGCAAGATAACAGGTTCATATGTGGGCTCATTGTATGATTGTGCTCCTTCCAGGACGACTGGTTCCCAGCTTGAATGGTTGTAAGGTGCCCCTTGAACAACTGGTATATCATATGGAGGTGCTCCTTCGAGTACTACCGGCTCGAGGACTGGAGGAGGAAAGGGGCTTGCCCCTTGCATGATCGGAGGAGGACTTGTCGGCCCATAAGTGTAAGCATGAATGGACTGGATAGGGGAGAAGAAGCGATCGAGATGGTCCCCCTCTTCTATACTATTGACTGCAGGGCCACGAGACGAACTGGGGTCCGTTGGATGCTGAGGCAGAGGATTCTGAAGGATGTTGGTGGAAGCTGCTGGAGAAGTTCCAGGGACTGAGATGACGATCTTGCGGTCATCAATCAGGTCTTGTATGGCATTCTTCAAAGTATAACATCGATCAGTGGCATGGCCACGTCCTTGATGGTAGGCACAATACTCATTTTCTCAGTAGTTTGCTGGCAGAGGATGAGGAGGAGGCCTAGGTGTCATCAGAGTGAGTAACTGCTTTTGTACCAGCGTAGTCATGATTTGACTAAGTGGTTGAGAGAGGGGAGTAAATTTCCTGAACTCCCTGAAATTCTGCCTGTTCTGGTATGAGTATTGACCGTTTCCTCTGAATTGCTGTTGTTGTCGAGAGGTGGTTGTGGCTGAGGATTCGGTTGTGGCTGATACCGCTGAGGCTGATGCTGAACTTGATTCTGCTGATACTGTTGACGTCCCTGTGGGGGAGCATGTTGATTTCCTTGAGCAGTGGTGTTGATGTTGTTTACCTCTTTTGGGCGGGGAGGAGAACCACTGCAGTTTCCATTCTCGTGCCCGATAGGTCTTCCTCCACTCTGTTCCTTTTGATTGGAGTGGCTTGATGAGGCCATGGGGAGATCGTCCCGGCACGGATTCCTGCTTCGACTTGCTCTCCAGCACGGATCAATTGTGAGAAATTCGCATATGGATGCGAGATGAGATACCCGGATATGCCTGGATATGTTGAATGAACAATCATGGAGATTTGTTCTTCGTCGTCGATAGGTGTTCGCATTCTGGCTGCCATAGCTCGCTAACGTCCCACATAAGCTGATAGTGTCTCATCACTCCTTTGTCTGAGAGCCACAAGATCGGCTCTTCTGGGTGCCATGTTGAGATTGTACGCGAATCTGTCGACGAAAGCTTGGGAAAGTTGTTCCCAAGTCCTGATGCGATGACAATCCAATGAGGTGTACCAATCTAGGGCATCGCCCTTAAGAGATTTTTGGAACAAACGTATGAGGGCCCCTTCATTTCCTGAGATTGCACTCAGCTCTCCACAGAAGGCCTTGAGATGTGCTGTGGGACAACCGCTGCCATCGTATCTTTTGAATTTTAGAACCTCAAAGTTTTGAGGTACCTGAGCATCTGAGAAAGGACACAAGTCTCTGAACTTGGTCGAAGGTAGATCAATTCCTTATTGTCGCTGAAGCTGATTTTGCAAGATCTGGAACTGCTCCTGCAACTCGTCCAGTCCTGAATGATCTGTTCGAGCGACTGGTACCTCCCGGAGTAAGGCACGTTCTTCTTCGGCATAGTGGTCGATGTCTTCGACCCTATGGGCTTGCTGAAAAGCAACCGCGGGTTGCTGAAGTTGATTTGATGACTGAACTGGATTCTGATGAACTTGTGCTTGGAATGATTGTAACTGAACTGGAGACTGTACAGAAGGTTGAACTGGAACTTGCTGGAAATTAGCTGGAGATTGCTGAATTGAAGATTGCTGGAAATTAACTGGATTTTGCTGAATTGAAGATTGCTGGAAATTAACTGGAATCCCATCGGCGGGGATGTGCTGGAATTGAAAAGTGCTCCTGTTCGCAGGAGGCTGAGATGTTGGGAAGTGACCCCCTTGTTGGGTATTCGCCACTATCCGCTGATTGATGTGGGCTTGACACTGACCCCCATTGTGGGCATTCGCCAGTGCTGTCCCTGTTGCTGGAAATTGAATTGAAATCCCATCGGTGGGGATGTGCTGAAATTGAAAAGGTATCCCATCGGCGGGGATATGCTGAGATCTACTGAGGTTGTTGTTTGCAAGATTGACTGGAAGCTGACTGGAAGTCCCTGCGACTAGGATGCTCTGAGATGGCCCCGTTGTTGCAGGAAGGTATTGAGAAGGATGCCCCATAGCAAAGGGCTGAGACGGCTGCTGTCGGTAGTCTTGGGCAGACTCCGATGGTTTTGCTTGATTTGAACTGGAGGCCGGAGGGATCCGGCATGGTTGCTGAGATTGCTGAACTGGGCCAACCTGATTGTTGGCTACTGCGGTGGTTTGTGCTTGCATGAATTGCAAGAGCATTTCTTGCATTGCTCTCATTCCTTGTGCCAATTCTTGTATGATTGGCGTATTATCAATAGGCCGTTGCGCTGGTGGTTGCGCTTCGGTCATTTCAAGAGCAGGGAAGAGACGCGTTTCTTCTTCGTGGTCGGACATGTCTTGCTGAGCCCGAGTGCGGATTATGCTGCGGTAGGGAAGTTGTCTCCGCGTACGTTGAGCCCGAGGAGGCGCAATGGTGAGGTCTGCACTCTACTCTTTTTTGGGTTTTGGGATTTTCTATATTTTTTTGTTGGTTTTGGGATTTTCTATATTTTTTTTGGTTTTGGGTTTTTGGGTAGAATGCTATGCAGATGAGATTGTATGAGGATTAGTGACTTTCAAGTACGGGAAGGATTCTGTTTTTCAAGTAGGATCACGACTAGTGGGACTAATTCATCCCCAGCAGAGTCGCCATTCTGTGGACCCTCGCCAATTTTCCGCGCTCCCACACGACGTCGTTCTCCCTTTCCTTTCGGAAGAAGAAGAAGAAGAAGAGGTGCGTGCGTGCTAAATCGCCGTTTGTGCCACTGGCTTGCCTCATTCTCGAGGGCTTTGTTTGGTTGTCGTGTTAAGCTGGATGTGTTTAAATGTGTTTATATAAGACCAGAGTCGCCACTAGCCAATTACTTCGAATCTACAGTCGGCTAGACCCCGTAGAAACGTTAGAGAAGGGGATCTGAAGATTCCTTCCTCTAAAATGACTCCTTTTGATCTGCAGCCAGAGATTCAAGGTAAGGGATCACGGTTACAGGGTGGGAAGAGGTTAAGCACCCCACACACTGCCCGTACCGAAGTACGGTCTCTACTTCACAGAATCGATCGAATACTTGAAAGTCTAGTTTAATCCTCGTACATTCTCATAGATGACATGATGCATGAATGCGGGTCTGAACAGTAAGAGTTTCTGATGGGCAGGTTCCAACAACGGGCAAGCCCAGAGCGTATGCTCGAACTGACAGGTGCTTAATGTAAGACGTATGCAGTGTGCTTGAATAATCAAGGTGCTTTATGGTGAAGCATGAATGCAGGTCTGAACAGTAAGAGTTTCTGATGGGCAGGTTCCAACAACGGGCAAGCCCAGAGCATACGCTTGAACTGACAGGTGCTTAATTTAAGACATATGCAGTGTACTTGACGAATCAAGGTGCTTGCAGTGAAGCAGGGGGGTTGGAAGAAAAGTAAATGTTGCACTTATGCTAGATGCAAATGAGATGATGCTGGAAAAGAGTAGATGGATGGACGGAGGTGTCGCAAGGGTTTGCTTCGAGTGGCTGGATCAAGACTTGGGTGGTTTGAGAGGCTTGGATCAGTGGTCAAGCTGGGCTGGACCAGGGCTAGACTCTCCTCACTCGGGCTCTCCTTGGTGGAAAAATGGGCTAAGGAGTGAAGGAAGACTCGGACCGCACCCGGACTGGCTGGACTTGAAGGGATTGTTGAAATGAGAAGGGGAGGGGGGTATTTATAGCAGCGGAGAGTGGCAGTTTGTGTAATTTTTTCCGGGCGGCCCATAGCAGGCCGCCCTCGGTTTCCAGCGAGTACGGCCGCTCCCTCGGGGCTGCTGTTGGACTCGCTGGTCGACTCAGTGAGTTGACCCAGCGGGTCGACTCGGTGGTTTGACTCGACGGGTTGACTCGACGGGTTGACTCGGTGGGTTGACTCGGTGTTTTGACTCGACGGGTTGACTCAACGGGTTGACTCAGCGGGTTGACTCAGTGAATTTGACCTTTTTAGGATTTTTTTACTGGCTTTTTTTCTGGGGGGTTTTTCAGGGCGGTGTTTAGGACTGGGTTGACTGGGCTCAAGCTTGAATGGGGCATACAAGGGTGAGTTTGGCTGAATTTGGACTTGGGATTTGGGGGTATGGTCCTCCATTCATCCAGTTATCTCTACCAACAGTGTAGCCGAAGGTGGGGTGTCTACAGATTCCTCATCTAGCAAGTTGCAACATTTCGAGCACCCTATATGCAAATTTTTTTTGAATTTTCTAAAATTTCAAAACTCTTTTAGAAAACCTTATTTCTATGCATTTGAGATGATACGAGTATAAGAAAAGGAGATACGAAGTGAGTGATGTTGTAAGTCTTAAACTACTCTTAATATAATGGTTGTATATGTGGATTCCCCTATTTATGTGATCGAAGCAAATTTGAACACTTTTACACATAGTTCACATTACACGATTTTCATGGTTGAAGGGATTATGTGATTTGTGGGTTAGCTAGACTTAGATTTGAGGTGTTGAGATACCAAGCCGGGGTACTTTGTCCATCCTTGTCCATGGGAAAATAATAAAAGATATGAATTTCTAAAAATCCTATCTAATTTAAAAGAAAACGGAAAAGGAAGGATGAAAATTAGGAATGATGGAAAAAATGGTGGAAAATTTCAAAAAGGGCTACCTATTACCAACCAGGGGATGGTCTACCTGTAACCAAAGCCGGAAATGGGATTTAGTGTGAAAGCCATCGGAAGGACGGTAAGGCAAATTCCTGGCATTGGCTTATTGCTCTGTGCACCTTGAGATCCATAGTTCAGTTGATCTATGAAGAAAATAATCCCAGAAACTCATGAGATGAACTTTCTATGCATACTAGGTTGAATTTGTCTGAGTTCCTCTATTTATCAATTAATCAACGGAAATATCATATGGACACTTATTATGTTTTGAGAGTTTAAGGTTTCAACGTCTATCATTTTAATTTTCTGAATTTTACACTTGTATGTCTTCGAATGGATAGAAACATGGTTTCTGTAGGAGAGTTGGGTTTTGGAGGTTTGAACTTGTTTCACGCATGTTTTGCTCAGGAATAGCAAAAGCTGGTTGAGGGGTGTGTTGAACCTCCAATTTATACATGATATAGCCCATTACATCACATTATATGCATGGTTTGCATGTTTAAAAGGCCCATCTAATACATGTTTTGTGATTGTAGGAATAGGGCGAACTTCACCCAATTGGAGACCAAAAGAACGTATTTAGATCCATTGGATGAAGATTGAAGGAGGACCAAAGAAAGAAGAAATCAAGTAGAAGAGAAAGAAGAATAAAGAAAGGAAGAAAAAAAAGAGAATGAACAAGGGCCGACCAGTTCTCACCGGTCGGCCTGACCTGCCGGCCACCTTGAAGTTAACTGGACAAAGGACCAGTTGGTCCGATCGGTCCTAACCGGTCGGCCAACAGGTCGGGCCGTCTATTCTACTCCTTGGACCAAGGACAGTGTAGTCCGACCAGTCAAGACCGATCGGCCAACAGGTCGGGGTTTCCTCTAGTGCTTGCTGGACTAACTACAGGCTTGCCTGACCGGTCCTAACCGGTTGGCCAGCCCAGTTAGACCGACCGTGACCGATCGGCCATGCATTAAAACAGGCAGTTTCTAATTTGAGTTCCGAATTTCTCTACGCATTGAGTATCCTTACGTAAATTCTAGATGTTTTCGACACAACAGAGCTTCCCCATTATAAAAGGACACCTAGGGGCTCTTCCTAGGGTATCATAGAAGCTAAGGAACTTCGTGAGAGAGGAAGGAAGCCGTCGTGGACCGTTTGCAACCCTCCAAACTCCGGGTTTTATGTTTTCTAGTTTTCTTTTATGAGTTCTAGTTGTAGTATGACAATGCTCGGATAGAATCTCTCAGCTAAGGCTGAGAGGTGAAGCTTGTAGCCAATTTCATATTTGATTCAGTTAAATTCAAGTAGCTTTACTTCAAGTTCAAATTTTGAGTATTCTAGTTCTTAAAGTTGATATTTTTAGAAGTTTTATGAGAGTTCATGTGCTCCGGACATGGATTCCTTGCAATTCTCTGAGATTATCATATTTTGCTTGATTAGATTCGAATTATGGTAACCCTTGAGCATGCCATAGTCCATAGGCATGGCTGTTACTCTGAAGGCTATGATTTTGAATTCTACATGTGGTTGAATGGGACTAGAACTTGAAAGTGCAACTTAAGTGAGATTGAATGTGCTTTAATGCTTTATTTTCCAACTAGATAAGAGATAGGACTTCACATCTAGTTGATTTTTATACTTGAATTGATTAGATTGACATGGGATTACTACAAGTGGATCCTTGAAAGCCTTAGTGTTTTTAATTACCGTTTTTCTTAAGTTACTGTTTTAGCATAATTATCTCAATTGAACCTCTAAATTGTTACAATCTAGTTGCTGGAATAATCTAAAAGTTGTTCTCTAATTCCCTGTGGATCGACCTCGATCTTAATAAGAATTATTACTACATCGCAGCCTTGCACTTGAGGCGAGCGAACATACAACCTTATATCACTTAAAAATCTAAGTAGGATGCTACAATCCGAAGATTGCACATCCAAGTGCAGGTCGCGAAGTAGTAAAATATTCGGTAAGATCGAGGTTGATCTACAGGGATTGGAGTTAACACCACTTAGAGGAATTAGTTTAGGTAAGGAAGATAAAATCTGAATTATCCACGAGAGTGGAGCAAGTTGTGTGTTGTGAAAGACAAAAATAGAAAATGAGCTAAGGAATTAGGGATCCACCTTTAATTTATCCACAAAGTTTGATTCATTGGTCCAATTATAACTCAATTGGAATTGAATAAAGATCCATTCCAATCGGAAGATAAAGCGGTTAAACTACTTGCATATTTCATAAAAGATGGTGATCTGAACCGATTGATTTGACCATGAAGCACTCGTTAGTTGATCACAGGGAATTCCAAGCATTCATTGTACCTGGAGTCGACAATGGATCAAAGAATTGTACAGATCAATAACTTTGCGAGCAAGTCAACCGAGAATATCACAATTCATACGATCAAATGAATACTTACAAGATAAGAGGCTTTGATTGACCGATCCAACTATTAAGATCTCGTCTATCGATCGCGGAGAATCCAAAGCATCCAATGTACCCGTAGTTTACACTGGATCAAGGGATTTTACAGATCGATGACTTTACCTGCACTAGCTCGATGACTGTAAGGAATCCAAAGCATCCATCATGCCCGGAGTCGATGATGGATCAAGGGACTTTATTGATCATGAACTAGCTAATTGGTGTGCAAGGGATCCCAAGCATCCAACGTGCCCGGAGTCAACGATAAATCAAGGGGCTTATACAATAATAGCGCCTGCCGAGGTAGATAACCAAACCAATCAGCAAAGAGAATTCCAATATTCACACACCATTGTTGAACCAAAAGAACCAAAGCTTGCAAGTTTCTTCAAAGGCTTCACCCCTAGCCTTAGCTAGAGGTTTAGCCAACCAAGCTACAATAAAGGACTAAAACTTTTACAAAGGAAAAACTACACTACTCTACTTCTACAAAGGAAAAGAAGAAAAGAAGAGAAGACTTAGATTTGAGGGATGATTTATGGTATGATGGAAATGAGAGGGAGAGGAGCTCCTTTTATAGCCTCATGAGAAGCTCCAAGCCTAGATGGCACTCCAAGCAAAAGTTCTTTAGGTTTGGGTTTGGAGTTAGGCTTGAATGATGAGGTGGCACTTCCAAGCCAATAGATTTGCTTTTTAGGTTTGGGTTAGGAGTTAGGCTTGGAATGCCCAAGGCAAACTTTTCTTCCAAGCCAATAGATTTGCTTTTTAGGTTTGGGTTTGGAGCTCATGGATGGAAGAAGATGGAGATAGCATTTGCTTAGCCCAAGGATGAAAGGTAACTAGGTGAGTTAACTGGGTCCACATGAGTTATAGTTGACTGGGTCCAAAAGCTGGACATGGAGAATCTGGACAATCTGGACTGTCCATTGAAGATGAGTTGCTTCCAGACGGTGGACGGTTGGAGATGATCTAGGCCAGCTCTTCATTGTAGCATGTGAGAGAGGGTGGAAGGCTGGATGATGGAAGGCTGCTGGATGACATCCACCCTTGGCTGGCACATGATGCGGGGTTCATTTTGCTGGACTGATGGACAGCTGGAGATCAGACCTCCATAGCTGCACGCTGCACATAGTGGTGTCCACGTTGGCCGGTCCTGGACAGATGATGGACAGTAAAGATGAGGTGGATGCACGTCCAACTCTGATTTGAGCATGCTGTTTGTTGGGCGTCCAACAGTTGGACGGTGCTGATGGGATTTGGAGGGCTGCACGTGTGAGATTCTCCAGTTGCTGCCTTGGAGAGTGAACGGCCCACTTGATGATGGTGAGGATCAGCATCTGGATGGCTGGAGTTGTAGCACTACTGCTGCACGTGATGTGGGTCCCACCTGACGCTGGAGCTTTGATTCATAGCTCTATCTTACTGGACGTTGAAGGTGGAAATGATGGACGGTTGGATGTGGACGTCCAACAGTTGGAAATGAACGTGGAATGGAAGAGGAGCTGCTCTTCTTGCTGGAAATTGAAATGGATGGATGGCTGGTATCTGTTGGATGCCTGGAGAATGGACAGTAGGATGCAGTACTAATGCTGCACGTGTAGGTTGATGATAATGGGTGTTGAAGTTGGACGGTGAAAACCTGATATGCACGCCAAAGGATGATGAGGCCCACCTTTCTGTGATGGACGGCTGGCAATGGAGTGGATGAACGGCTGTTGCAAAGGGTGGGCTGTTCATTTGCTGGCTGACATGTACGGTGGAGATGAGGCACGTCCACTGTTTTAGACGGTTAAAAGGTGCTGGCCGGTTGATGCAATTGATGGATGCTTATTGGAGAGGTGGGGTCCATCTGATATGAGATGTTGAAGGCTTTGAGGGCTTGCATAGCCCTTGGACATGGGGATGGGATCTCCTTGTTGCACCGCCCATCATATGATGAGGGCCACCTGCTGTTCTGATACAGTTGGAGATGGACAGCTGAGGTGATCTTCATCTGATCGTGATGGATGGTGGATGCGACAGAAGTCTACTTTTGCTGGACGATGCACATGAGGATCGGTGGCCATCCAATATTGCTGCTGTATGTGAAGGATGGACGGTGGAGATTGATCCTCCAGTTACTGGTGGAAGGGCTGCACGTTGGAGTTGCAAGTTGGGGCCACTTTGGATGTGTGCTGGAGTTAGATCAGCTGGATGAGACTTCACATATCTTGTTTCATGAACATTATGCATAACTTGGATTTTCAAATGAGTGGTTGTGATATGCTCCACCATAGAACATCATCCATCCTTTGATCTTTACAGTTCAATTTCCTTCGGGATTGCCACACACTTGATCTTGATTACTTTAGGGCCTTTAATCGCCCTAATTGGCTCGGATCTTGTCCAACCTCTCCTAATCACCTGAAAACAGAAAATTCACCTAATGATAGATAATTAACCGGAAAAACAATGATAATGCCCTTAACAACCAGGGTTAATTATACAATATTAGGTACTTATCATAGGACAACCTTATGTCACAATTTAAGGATTCATAAATAATCAAGCACATAAATAGATAATCAATAAAGCAATCATCATGACACAAAGAGTTATAGTGGTTCGATGCTAAAAACAACTTGCACCTACTCTACTCCCAAAATTACTTCTCCTTGTAATTTTGGCTTTCCATTATGTAAAGGTTTGCACAGGTTCACCTTTAAAAGCTAATACAGAGATTGTGATTTTCATAGGCTTATCACAACAAAACCTCAAATGATTTTCACAGGCTAATCAATAACCTTAAGTGATTTTCATAGGCTAATCACTAACAACCTGATTTGAGATTTTCACGGGCTATCTCAAAGAAAAACCCAAAAGTAATAGAAAGGTATTACCATTCTTCTTGTAGAAGGAGATGAAGCTTAGCAGAGATGAAGCTTCAATAATGCAGCGATCTGATTGTTGTAGAAGATAAACCAATATAGCTCGAACAAAATGAATCTAGAAATTTCTAAAAAGAGTTTTCCTAAAACTGCAATTTCAGTTCTCTTATCTCTAGTATGAGAATGATCTTCACTTTACACAATCAAATTAAATGGGAAGAGAACTGAGATAGCTATAAAATAAGATAGTAATTTAAAACAAATAGCTAGTCTATAATGGAGAGCTTTATAACCAGAAAGATAGTCATTTTCATACTTTTGATTGATGAAAATTAGAGTGAAGAAAACTCTATTTATGGTAAAAAAAGTTAGGTATTTGGCTGACCTAAGATTTCCTTCGGCTGACCTAAGAATTAATCTGTTTTATCCCAACGACCATCAGATTTTACAAGATAAGATTTTGTTCAAACTTCGGCTGACCCGAGTGTTGGTTCGGCTAGCCCAAGTGAGCTTCTGCTAGCCCTGACCTAAGATCCGAGTTCAGAAAACAGTTTCACATCTGAAAACTTGACCGAAGTTTCTTCGGCTGGCTGAAGCTTGTTCGACTGGCCGAACACAGGGCTGGGCTGGCCGAACATATCCAAAACTTATCATTTAAGCTTGTTGGAAACTTAACCGAAGATTCTTAGGCTGACCGAACACAGGGTTAGGCTAACCGAAATTTTCTTGAAATATGACTTTTAAAAATATTAGAGTGACTAGCTAAAAAGTCATACGAAATCACCTAACCTAGGGTCAACCCTATGGTCAATATTACCTTGGCATATATGGTTTATCTTCGTAGCTTTGCCGCATCTTATTGTAGAGTCGATAGACTTAATCTTGATGTGTTTGTTGAGGTAGAGGACTTGTCTTCTCAAATAACTTGGCTTAACCACACAACCTCATGCACTAAACTAATGTCTACGAAATATGACAACTATACTGTGCTTAGCACTCACATATTGTGCTTAGCACTTACAGCTCGCCTCAAGTGCAAGGCTTGCGATGTAGTAATAACTCGGTAAGACCGAGGTCAATCCACAAGAAATTAGGTTAAACCAATTCAAACTATTATAGCAACTTCAAATTCAGCAATTTGAAAGTTTGATTTTAAAAACAAAGTAAAAACAGTAACTTTTATAAAAATTTGAAAATTAAGAGAACTAAGGCCTCAAGGATCCACTTATAGTAGTCCTATGTGAATTCATTTATCCAAGCATAAACACAACTAGATTTGAAGCTCTATCTCTCATCTTGTTGGAAGATTAAGCATTCAAAAACAAACAATTCCACTTAAGTCAAAAAATAAGATTCTAGTTCTAATGAAGCACATAGAATTCAAACATGTAGCCTTCAAAGTAACAACCATGCCAAAAGACTATGGTATGCTCTGTTGTAGACAAATTTGGCTTTAAAGAGAAGTGAGGAATCGCGGTCGGATCATTTAGATCTGTATAAATAGATGACTCTATTGATGATAAAGGTACACAATACTCAATCTCTAACCCCCGTCGTTTATTTGTTCTCTTTCCAACCTCACCCTATCTAACTTAGGCATCGGAGGGCCAACGGCTGGACGCCGGCCACCCTTAGTTATTTTCTGTCTCCTTTCAGGCCCAAGGAGGAAATCGCTTGGAGAGAAGGTGAACGTCCGGAGGACCCTATTCCAAAATTCGACGCAAACAGTTTGGCGCCGTCTGTGGGAACGATTTGATTATCAAAGTTAGTCGTTCTTACCACTGATCAAAATCCTTCCACAATGCCTCCTAAAAAGACTGTTCATCCTTCCACATCAAGGTAGAATTACCTCCGCCTGACGTTACGGAATCAGTGCCTGTTCCTCAAACCACTTCAATAAACATCCCTCAAGGAGCTCCAAACGTGCCATCGGCGAACCCGTTATTTGAGGTTTCCGGAAGTCAAGAGGACGTCATACGTTTCCTCGGAAATACACTTCTAACCCTCAACGTCGGAGTTCAAGCCCTGTCTAATCGGCTTGATCAGCATTTCCTGGAGCCGCAGAGACAACCTTCCGAAGGGTTGCCAGTGCAACCCATACCGGTGGCTTCCAGACATTCTGTGGACGAGCCACAGGTCCAACCAAATCATCCTCCATCAAATCGAATGCTGCTTGGCAATCAACCCCCTGTGCTACCTCCACATTTCATACATTCTAGTGCTTCTCGTCAACATCAATCTTAGGGGTCCACCGTTGAAACGTCAGGTTATACTTTACCATGGGAAGGAGACCTCAAAAAAATCCATGATAGTTTTGATGTCATGGAGCAGCGATATCAGGCAAATCGACCATCAGCTGTGGTGGCGTCGATACATCGATCCGAGTCTTCTTTCACCAGCGAGGTCATGGGAGCACCTTTACCTAGAAAATATCGTACACCTGTCATCACTCCATATACAGGTATAGGCGATCCTCTCGAACACTTGGAAACTTATAGGTCTCTTATGGAGCTGAAGGGACATAGGTCGGAAATCATGTGTAGAGCTTTTTCCCTAACCTTAAAGGAAGCAGCTCGTACGTGGTTCCGGGGGCTGAAGCCTCGATCTATCGGCTCCTTTTCAATGTTATCGGAGCTTTTCCTTTCTCAATTCATGGGAAGCATCCGCACCAAGAAGCCAGCGTCCCACCTAATGGATTTGAAACAGCAGCATGGGGAGACGATAAAGGAGTTCACAGTACGGTTCACTGCCGAAGCCGTCCAAACTGAAGGATATACCGAAGAAAAAGGCCTCACCGCCCTCATAGCCGGAATTACGAGCGAAAAATTCAGATTTGCCTTAGATAAAAACCCTCCAAAAACTATGGTAGAATTCCAAGCTAAAGCTCAGAAGTATATCAATGCAGAAGAAGTTGCTCTGGTACGTCATAGGTATATAGGGTAAGAAGCGCAAGCCGGAGGAAATCTCGCCCCTTGATAAAAAATATCGACGTGATCGACGAGACCGCTCTCCCAAGAAGCCTTATTCTGGTAAATATCATAACTACACTCCCCTCAACCGATCCCATGAAAAGGTGCTAATGGAGATTAAACATAAACCATATGTAAAATGGCCGGCCAAGATCAAATCTGATCCTGAAAAGAGAGATAAGGGCAAGTTTTGTTACTTCCACGAAGATCATGGGCATAGAACCCAAGACTGCATATCTCTGCGAGATCACATCGAAGCTCTCATTCGAAAGGGCCATCTCCAAGATTATGTTGCTCGTCGAGGTCGATCACCAGAAAGGGCAAAAGCCTCACCCCACTAGAAGAAGTCGCCTCACCATCATACTTCACAAGAAGACGTTGAACCTACTGGCGAAATTCGTACCATCGCCGGGGGACCAGCTTGCTGGTGGCGATTCTCAAGCTTCAAGAAAAGCATACACTCGTAAGGCGTCCAAGAAGCCCCAGCATATCTACTGGCTGGAACAGACGCCCAACGCGTAAAAAACCAGTCATCCTCCAATTTCCTTCTCCCTCGAAGATGCAGAGGGAATTCACTTCCCTCACGAAGACTCCATCGTAGTCGCACTAAAGGTATCAAACTATTTGACTCATCGTATTATGGTGGATACAGGTAGCTCTGCTGATATTCTATACCTGGAGGCTTTCAACAAAATGGCACTCGCTAGAAGCCTACTCAAGCCAGTCTCAACTCCCCTCATCGGCTTCGGGGGCGAAGTGGTGACACCTGAAGGAAGCATTGACCTTCCAGTCACCTTTGGGGAGAGTCCAGCGAAGATTACTATCTTCATAAATTTCCTCGTGGTGGACCGAAGATCAGCATACAACACCATTTTGGGGCGGCCATCTCTTAATAAGGTTGGGGCAGCTTTACATCCTTTGTATTTATGCGTCAAATTTCCTACCCCGAATGGTGTTGGGGTTGTACGAGGAAACCAAAAAGAGGCCCGGTCTTGTTATGAGATAGCCCTACAATCGAAAGAAAGCACAAGCGACACCAGTTATGATGGTAGCACAAGGTTCATCCAACTCCCCAGCGGATACCTCGTTGGACCCAAGAGAGGATGCTCTCCAATCAGGAACTCCCGGGGAAGAGACAGTAGGGATTCATTTAAATGAAGATGACCCATCCAAAGTTGTTTGTGTGGGATCCTCTTTGAGGAACGTCTTTCGAGCAAATTTGATCTGCCTCCTCACTAAATATCAAGATGTGTTTGCCTGGTCTCACCAAGACATGCCTGGCATTGACCCTAGTGTCATCGCACACCGTCTGAACATCGACCCAAAGTATAAACCTGTCCACCAGCGCCGCCGTGCCTTCACTGCAGAAAGGCAAATGGCGATCAAGGCTGAAGTCGAGAAGCTGCTTACGGTCAATTTCATAAAAGAAGTTGACAACTCAGAATGGGTCGCGAATGTAGTTCTCATTCGAAAATCTAATGGCAAATGGAGAATGTGTGTTGACTATTCAGATTTGAACAAAGCGTGCCCCAAAGATAGCTTCCCGACCCCGCGAATCGACCAGTTGGTCGATTCAACAGCTGGGCATGCTCTGCTCAATTTTATGGACGCTTATTCTGGTTATAACCAGATCATGATGCATCCGGCCGATAGCCAACATACTGCCTTCATCACTGACCGATGTCTATATTGCTACAAGGTAATGCCATTTGGTCTTAAAAATGCAGGGGCCACCTATCAGAGTATCGTCAATAAGATATTCGCCACGCAAATTGGCAGGAATATGGAAGTCTATGTTGATGACATGCTCGTGAAAAGTGTCGTAGAAGACGATCACCTTTCAGATCTTTGAGAAGCCTTCGACCTGATGAGGAAATATCAGATGAAGCTAAACCCATAAAAATGTGCGTTCGGAGTGTCTGCTTGGAATTTCTTGGATTTATGGTCGGCCAGCGAGGAATTAAGGCAAATCCTGAAAAAATAAAAGCATTGATAGAGATGAAATCCCCAACCACTCTTAAGGACGTCCAACGTCTGGCTGGTCGCATTGCATTGCTAAATAGGTTCATTTCACGGGCATCTGACAAGTTCTTTAAGCTCCTCCGTGCCACAGCCAAATCTGATTGGGAGTGGACACCACAGTGCGAAGAAGCTTTTCAACAATTGAAGCAATATATGAGCACACCCCTTATTTTATCTTAACATGTGGTGCACGAGCAACTCATCCTTTATTTATCGGTGTCCTCCACGGCCGTTAGCGCCGCTTTAATAAGAGAAGATTCTGGGATACAAAGGCCCATTTATTATATCAGTCGAGCAATGGTGGACGCTGAAACTCGATATTCTGATATGGAGAAACTAGCCATTGCTTTAGTCACGGAAGCCCGAAAACTGCGACCATACTTTCAAGCCCACGCTATTTTAGTACCAACAAATCATCCGCTACGACAAGTCCTTCAAAAACCTGAGGCTACCGGATGATTAACTAAATGGGCGGTCGAGATCAGTGAGCATGACATATCGTTCTGCCCCAGGACCGCAATCAAGGGTCAGGACGTAGCTGACTTCATCGCCGAATTCACATACTCCTCTTCCGATGATAATGCCGCGATCAACGACCAGCCCTCCTGGTCACTCTTCGTGGACGGGTCTTCAAGGGCCACCGGCAGTGGAGCAGGCCTAATTTTAGTCGCCCCAGACGGGTCGCATTTCCAATACGCTTTACGTTTCGATTCTCGCATCTCGAATAATGAAGCAGAATATGAGGCCTTGATCGTTGGTCTGGAACTAGCAAACGTCCTCTCAATTCAGAATTTACTCATTCACAGTGATTCTCAGCTCATAGTTAATCAGGTTCTCGGTGAATTCGAAGCAAAAGAAGAAAGGATGGCCTTATACAAATCTCGAGTGCTCATCCTGCTCGCAAAGCTAAAGAATTATGAAATAATCCACATCCCTCACGAGAAGAATAAACTCGCTGATTCTTTGGCAAAACTCGCCTCTGCACCAGAATCTGAGTTATCATATTCAATTCCCATCGAGCACCTTCAGAACTCGAGTATCGACCAAGCAACTCTCGAGCAGGTGATTGCGGTACATTCGTCTCCATGTTGGATGGACCCCATACTCCTTTATCTCAGAGACGGATACCTCCCAGACGATAAGAAAGCCGCCCGACAAATTCGTCATCGAGCCGCCAGGTATACCTTACAAGATGGAATATTGTTACGTAAGAGTTTTTCCTTGCCCTATTTAAGGTGTCTTCACCCAGAAGAAGCACATCGTGTTCTAGATGAAATACACCAGGGGGCATGTGGTAACCACCCAAGGGGGCGATCCCTAGCGTATAAGGCGATGAGGCAAGGATACTATTGGCCCACTATGAAGGCAGACGCAATTGAATTCTCTAAAAAATGTGACAAGTGCCAGCGATACTCTCCTATACCTCATGTACCGTCCGAGAAAATGACTCCAATTGATAGCCCTTGGCCCTTCGCTCAATGGGGGGGTCAATATCATCGGGCCCTTGCTTACTGGAAAAGGACAAAATAGGTTCGCGATAGTGGGGGTCGATTACTTCACCAAATGGGCCGAGGCGGAGCCACTAGCCAAAATTACTGAGAAACAGACCACTAAGTTCATATGAGAAACATCATATGCCGTTATGGACTCCCCCATACTATAATCACCGACAATGGAAAGCAATTCGACAACGCCGCTTTCGATGAATTTTACAAAACATCGAAGATACGCAATATCCGCACTTCTCCCTATCATCCTCAGGCAAATGGGCAAGTTGAAGCAGTGAATAAAATCATCAAGCATCATTTGAAGACCAAGCTCGGTGAGTGTAAAGGCATGTGGTCAGAACTCCTGCCAGAAGTCTTATGGGCGTATAGGACTACGACTCGCACGTCTACAGGCGAAACTCCCTTCTCCTTGGTATTCGGTACCGACGTGGTAGTACCAGTTGAAATTCAAGTACCCTCGTATCGGATCGAGCAGTACGATCCCACTTGTAATCAGGAAAGTCTTCGACTTCACCTCGATCTCTTAGAAGAACGGAGAATTGCCTCCCAGATTCGAGCAGCAGCGTATCAGCAGCGCATTGCTCGCTACCGTAACGCTAAAGTTTGGCCTAGAGCTTCCAGCTCGGCGATTTAGTCCTCAGACAGAACCTCGGAGCTCCTACTCGTTCGTTTGATCCAAATTGGGAAGGTCCGTATCGAGTCATCAAAATTGTGCGACCCGGTACTTATTATCTTGAAGACATGCAGGGAAGACCCGTACATCGCCCTTGGCACGTGGAACACTTATTACGGTATTTCCCTTAATTTGATGTAATTCCGAACGACATTCCGAATGAATAAGAATTAAAATCATTCATTTTGGTCGCTACTCCATTTAATTGGACTCGAATAGCCCCGAAGAGAATACATACCTTCTCTTGGCCAATTGCCTACCCTTGGTAGGGTTAAGATCATTCTTGTTGGTTGCTTCTCCATTTTATGGATAAAAAATAGCCCTGAAGAGAACATATGTGTTCTCTTGACCAATCTTCTACCCTTGGTGAAATCAAAACCTCAATCGATAGACCAGTCTATCTCAACGCGGACATGGTCATACGACCCCCGGATTGAGTCTAATTCACTTTTTCATGAGTTAGTTATGCGAGCAGTCAGTATACAATCAACACAGGGCGAAAAAGCTAAGGAAAGTACACAACATTGAAGAAATGGATGTTTCATTATAATTGACCAAAAATTCAAGTCAGTTACATACACAAATTCTTCTCAAAGATGTAAAAAAAAAAATACAAAATAGAGGAAGGCGGACAACACTTTAAGATTGGTCATCCCCATCTGGAGCAGGCTCGCGGCTCTCAGCTTCAGGGCTGATCTCAGGAGCAGGCGCGGCATCTGTGGCTTCGGCGACCTCATTCTCAGCCGCAGCTCACTCCCTAGCCACGACCTCGAAAGCCACCCTCTCAAACTCCTCAACGTTGAAAGACGGAGCAATCTGCTCCATAACCCTGACCGCAAAATCGCGACCAGCGATATACGCTTCATAGCGCTCCTCGTCGTAGAGTTAAGAGGTTTGGAACTCTCGGACTGCACGAGGGCCTTCGTCAGATACCATCTGAACGAGAGCCACTCGCTCCTCCTCCCAGTGAATGGAGTCATCCTTCAGCTGGTCGAGTCTCTTCATGGCCTTCTCGAGCTTAGTCCGAGAATCCTTGAACTACTCCTCCAGGCGGATCTTGTCTTCGCGGAAAATCTCCTTCTCCCTCTCGCTCTTGGTATGGAGTTCTTGGAGCTTCGCAAGTTGAAGGTCCACTGACTGAAAACGGTCAGTCAGGACCTGAATCTTGACCAGGAGGATTTGCTTTTTCTCATCCAGTTTGGCGATTTGGGCTTCCAGTGCCTTCACCAAGCTGTCCCTTCCTTGGACTTCGGCCTCCATCGTCTTTTTCTTCTTTTCCGCATCTTCAACAATGCGGCGGGCAGCTTCAATGTTACGTCTGACACGAAGCGTGAGATCCAGACTCTGATATAAACAAAGAAAGAAGGATTAGATTGGCTCGCTACATTATTAATCCATAGACAGAACGATAGAGGGGAAAGGAGCTGTTACCTGAATCAATCTCACCCCTATATCAGTAGAGAGAGCCTCTGGGCTTGGCTCAGGGAGGCTCACGAAGGAGTTGGGGGAGATGTTATCGAACATAAACTTGCATATTAGGTGCAAGTACGATGGGATAATAAAGACTCCCGACCCAGAGGGTTGGGCTACAACCATCTCGTTGGAGCCCGTCTCGCGGGCATTCGCAGCACCCAAGGAAGGTGTCACGGACTCGCGAGCAGCAAAAGGCTCCCATACTGTCTCCTTCAAAGGGAGGCCTCCCTCCCTTCGATCGCCTTTCGGCGAATTATCAGCAACTTCGATTACCGGCTGGCCACGAGCGCCAGACGGAGGAGTCGCAGCAACCGGAGGGGTCGTAGTCGCATGAGGAGTCAGGGCGGCCCCCCCTTTTCCAGCAGCATGCGGCTGTTTGCCGCGATCAGATCCTTCTGCCAGATCAGGCGCAGCTGAAGGACCGGCCATAATTTTCTTTTGCCGCTTCGAGGCTGTACCCTTTAAACGAGGGAGCACCCCTAGCGCACCCCTCTTATCTCCTACGTTCGTCATCTCTTCCTACGAAATTAGGCCCGCAGCACAGAGGCAACGCGGCTCTAAGGCGACGTTAATGTGGCGCGCGGCCGCTGAGAGCTTGTAAACCTTTACTAGCTTTTCGTGAAGTTCTCCCCGGAGGTTCGGTTTTACACCAGTCGGAATGCCTGCAAGAAATATAGGAAAGGTACATCAATCACCATAAGCGAAATTATTGTTCCCTTTCAGACAGACGGGCAAAAACTCAACCCACCTTCGCCAAAATAGCGACTAACATTATGGCCTTTGGGGTCGGAGCCCGCTTCGTACTCCCAGTTGCCGGAGACGTAAACCATTTTTTCCTCCATCCAGGGCAATTGAAAGAGGGGTTCCCCAGAATGAAGTTATTCCGGTGCCAGAAGCAGAGGTAATACCAACCCTCAGTAGATGGGGCCCGTTTTAACTGGAATAACCTCAAAAATTCCCCAGCAGTTAACTCATCATTACCAGCTTGTTTCCAGAGGACGAAGGTACTTATAAGCACCCGCCAGTCGTTTACGATAAGCTAGGCCATGGGCAATCTTATAAATACGTAGAAAATTTCGGAATGAATGGATGAAGGAGAAGACGCACGCCAACTTTGAACAAATATTCATAAAAGGCCACATAGCCTGGTGGTGGTGCATCGGCTATCTCCCCTCTCCCAGGTAATCTAAAAGTAACAGAATCTGGGACCCGATATCTCTCCCGAAGGCTAGAGAGCCATTCTTCTGTTAGTATTGAGGAGTAACCGGCGGCAGAATACCTTCCTACCGGTACCCTGGCAGTGTTAGATTCAGATGAATTGGGGGTGTGATCTCCCAGGGGAACGATCTCTTCATCGAAAAACTCAGCCATTGCAAAAGAAAAAATAAGATAGAAAAAGAAAAGATGAAGGAGGACTACCTCTGCGAAGAGGTTTGCACCGGAAGCAAAGGAGAAGAAGAAAGAAGAATACCCTACAGCCGAAAATTCGAAAATGAATAAAATTCTGGAGGATCTGATATTTATACGCAATCAATTCGTTTGATTTGGTTGACACGCGGCAGCCTCTCATCCGGCACGACAGACGAACTGGGCACAAGCATTAAATACGAAGACACGTGGCGACCGACGCCTCATTTCTTGTGGCAGGAAAAACTGCGTAAAGCTGGCCATCATAAATGCAGAATCATGTTAAATGAATCATGTGCGATTCTCTCCTAGCAGTCAGCTACGCATACAAACAAAACCCTTGGCATAGTTCCTCAACGCCAAGGGTTTGGGGGGCACTTGTTGTAGACAAATTTGGCTTTAAAGAGAAGTGAGGAATCGTGGTGGCATCTCAAAAATGCGACCAGCCCGGCTCGTGCTCGACGAAAGGGGTCGCATCTCCAAAATGCGACCAGCCCAGTTCGTGCTCGACGAAAGGGGTCGCACCCCAGAATGCAAGCACTCTTGATGTGAGCAGCTCCCGACATATGAGCGGTCGTGGTTTCTGGTCTCTAGCATGGATGGCCCTCATCTCATAGTACCAGCAGCCCGTATAGGCCGATTTTGGTTTATATCTATTCATAGTTCCGAATATCTAGAGACGTAATTAGCTAGACGTCTAGAATGTTTTGACTACTTCCTTATCCAAGGATTAACAAGATAAGCTTCTTATCCCATGAAATCAGTACTAATTTAACAGCTTGCATAGCAGGTTGGATCATTTATATCTGTATAAATAGATGGACTCTATTGATGATAAAGGTACACAATACTCAATCTCTAACCCCTGTCGTTTATTTGTTCTCTTTCCAACCTCACCCTATCTAACTTAGGCATCAGAGGGCCAACGGCTGGACGCCGGCCACCCTTAGTTATTTTCTGTCTCCTTTCAGGCCCAAGGAGGAAATCGCTTGGAGAGAAGGTGAACATCTGGAAGACCCTGTTACAAAATTTGACGCAAGAGGAACTTGACCAACTCTCTCCCAACTACTCGGTATAATCATAATCACATCATTAGCATCGGTAGTTGATCTTGGGAGCATAAAGAGAAGCTGAAGCACGTGGAGCTGAAGATACTCATCAAAGGCATCGAATCGAGGCTCAATCGTCTAGGTATGTCTAGAATTTGAGAGTCCATTTATTGAATCACTATTCCCTGGATTGGGAAACTCCGGCGGGAGTGTACGTGACCCTCCTTGGATTAGGATTGGTGAGAGTTTGAGATCCAAACTCGTCAAGTCCCTGGATTGGGCCATCAGCGGATGGTAAACGCGGTCTTAGATCAAAGGATGTCGAGGTTGATGGTTAACCTGATTTAAAACCAAGACTATAGTGAAATCCAGTGGTCTCATAGGTTGAGATCATGAACCGGGAGTGGAGTAGGGAAACCGAACCACTATAAATCGTTGTGCATTATGAGATTGAATGATTGATATGTGTTGAATAGTTTAGTCAATCATGAATCTAATTGTTTGATGAAATGCCTATGATAGCCCTTGCTTATAAATTCATCATATAATTGCCTTGAATGTTATTGTGATAATCTTGATTGCTAAGATTGACTTGATTAGTTTTTAATTGTAATTGAAAATTCAAAAAGTCCTATTCACCCCCCTCTAGGACATTAGGCATATCTCCGAGTATCTCTGCAAGCGGTAAAACCGCAATTTCAATTGGTATCAGAGCAGGTTCCTCCGCTCAGGTTTAAAAACCCGGAGTGAGATCCTAAGAGAACTTGAAAATATGTCTAGAGAGGACTCTACATCCGTTACTAAGCCTCCCTTCTTTGATGGGTCAAACTATCCATATTGGAAAGCCCAAATGCGCATCTTTTTGGAATCTATTGATTCAGACGTTAGGGACATGGTTGATATTGGATATAAACCCCCAATGAACACTATATGTAAGGAAGGTGAACTGGATGTCCTCAGGCCAAGAGATAAGGCGATGTGGACCGATTATGATAAAGCTCAACGTGTTCATAATGCCAAAAGCCTGAATGTCATTTTTGTTCAGTGTCTAAAGATGAATTTGGTCGGATTCAAAATTGCACAACCAGTAAGCAGGCATGGGACATTCTTGAAGTTACTCATGAAGGAACAAGCATTGTTAAAAGCTCAAAACTTCAGCGCCTTTCTACACAATTTGAAAACATTACTATGGTGGAGCATGAAACATTTACTGATTTCTATACCAAACTGAACAAAATCACAAATGAAATGTGGGGCTTGGGGGATCATGTTCCGAAGAATAGACTGTGTAGGAAAATTCTGAGATCCCTACCGGAACGGTTCTCTTCCAAAGTTACTACCATAGAAGAATGTAGGGACCTAAATACCATGAAAGTTGAAGAATTACTAGGGTCCCTTCAAACCTATGAGCTACGTTTCAAAACTCCCTCCAAATCCAAAAGTACAGCCCTGAAATCTTCTCACAAGAAACAAGATTCTGAATGTGGAAGTGAGGAAGATCCAGACTTAGAAGAAATGGCACTTATGGCCAAGAAATTTCAAAAATTCTTCAAAACTAGGGGAAATTCTTCTAGAAGGAAACTCTAACAGAAGGGTAAACCTTTTGACTTCAAGAACAACAAAGGAAAATTTTTTAAGTCAAAAGATCCTCAATGCTACAAGTGTAGAGGATTTGGTCACATTGCATCTGAGTGCACCGATAAAAAGGCCAAGAAAAAGGCAATGGCGGTTACATGGGATGAAACTGAAGAATTTGACTCAGAATCATACATATACCAAAGTGAGGAGGAGCAAGGTTCAATCAAAATTTTAATGGCCTCCATCACTGATATTGTGCCTCAAATTGAGCCCATTGCAAAGATCACCGGAGACATTGATGATCATGAATCCTCTAACACTGAAAATGATTCCTTAAGTGAGGATGAGGATGAAGGCCTTCAGGAGGTATATAATCAACTATACATTGAAAATATGAATACCATTAAAAAGTTGGGCCAAATGAAGGCTGAAAATGACAAATTGACAAAAAATCTTGATGGATTGAAAATTGAGAATCAAAAGATGGGTCAAGATCTAGAAGAACTGAAAAGGAAGAATGATGAGCTTGAACAAGAAAAGAAAAAGCTCATAAGTGGTGAATCTCTAGATAAGCATGCTAGACTTGAGAAAGAACTCAAAGAGGCGAACACTGAAATTGATCGTCTTAAGTGTCAAGTCGTTGACTCTAAAAGACGGTTCGCCCAAGGAGAAGAAAACCTTGAAAAACTCCTAGGTGTTGTAAGATCACCTAATGGACAGAAGAGGTTTGGGTTATGACAGTCACACTTCAAAAACTACCTCAGTCCATCCTATGGTAAGAAAAGATCATGGTGCATCGGGGAGGAAAACCAAAGCATCTCCTATTTGCCATGCTTGTGGAGACATTGGCCACTTAAAGTTTGAGCGCATGGTGTTCAAAAAGGAAAATCTAATTCTCCCAAGAAAACTAGAAAATCTCACCATAAGAATACCCCTCATAAAAGGACAACAACTAAATGGGTTGTTAAGAACAAGTGTTTGGTCATTCATACTGCCCTAAAAGCTGGGAATACCCCTAGATGGTACTTGGATAGTGGTTGCTCTAGACACATGACAGGTGATAGATCTCAATTTTGTGCATATGACGAATTTGATGGTGGGTCTGTCACATTTGGTGATGGGAGCATGGCTAAAATCATTGGTAAAGGAACCATCAAGGGCCAGGTTTGCCCGAAATTGAAAATGTGCTATATGTAGATGGCCTTAAACACAACTTACTGAGTATCTCACAGATTTGTGATGAAGAGCACTCAGTAAGCTTCTCCAAAGATATGTGCAAGATCCTGAACTCCACAAGAAAATTAGTCATGAAAGGTCTACGCACAAGAAAATTAGGAAACCCAAAACATCAAAGAATGCCGTAATGACTCACATATCCTCTCCCATTCCCTCCCGACCCTTGCACAAGTTGATCAGTCTTGTGGTCCATGGCTGGTGCAAATCGTAATTGAAGATATGTCCAAACATTAGACTCCATGCACCTTATCACTTCATGCTTGAAAGTGATCCGCTGCAGTGTTGAAAGTCTTGGCCCAGCAAACCTATTGTGACAAGAATATCTAGACAGCCGACCGGTCTTGACCGATCGACCAGAACTTCAAGAAACCTCCAGCAAGCTTGTTGTAATAAGACTGTCTAGACAGCCGACCGGCCTTGACCGGTCGGCCAGGCTCATCTACACATAACAACCTTGCTGTGATAACCTCAACTGGACAGCCGACCGGTCTTGACCGGTCGGCCAGAAGTTCAAAACTTGTCCAGTAACATTGCTGGTAGTATTGGGCTGGACTTCCGACCGGTCTTGACCAGTCGGCCAACAGCCAGAATCAGTCCAGCAGCTATGCTGCATAATTCCAGGAAGGCAGCCGACCGGTCTTGACCGGTCAGTCTGCTCATAGCACTCTGTCCAGCAAGGTATACCGACCGGTCTTGACCGGTCGGTCAGTCCCAGATGTGGCCCAACCTGTTTAAATTGTGACCGGTCCGTCCGACCGGTTGAGACCTATCTCTGACAGGTCGGACGTGACCGTTTTTTATCTGTTGGGGCCATCATTTGGGGCTCTATATAGCCATAACTTGTGGTCTTTCATGGTATGCATTCAACACCCTCCAAGAGCTAAGAGAGAGAGTCTTTACTCACATCCTCCTACCCTCTTTGCTCTTAACTCCCTTGAGTTCATCATTCAAACCTAGCCATTAATGGCTTATCATTAAGTATTCAAAGCTCGGTTTGAAGTATAAACTCAAGATCTTCATTCATGGCTGACCTACCTTTGGAATATCTTTATGAGGTCGTTTATAGCCATTGAATGCTTGAAGTTTAGTAATTCCTTCATAACCATTGCATTGAATAGGCAAGAGGAACTTGACCAACTCTCTCCCAACTACCCGGCGTAATCATAATCACATCATTTGCATCGGTAGCTGATCTTGAGAGCACAAAGAGAAGTTGAAGCACGTGGAGCTGAAGCTACTCATCAAAGGCATCGAATCGGAGCTCAATCATCTAGGTATATCTAGTATTTGAGAGTCCATTTATTGAATCACTATTCCCTGGATTGGGAAACTCCGGCGGGAGTATACGTGACCATCCTTGGATTAGGATTGGTGAGAGTTTGAGATCCAAACTCGTCAAGTCCCTGGATTGGGCCATCGACAGATGGTAAACGCAGTCCTAGATCAAAGGATGTCAAGGTTAATGGTTAACCTGATTTAAAACCAAGACTATAGTGAAATCCGGTGGTCTCATAGGTTGAGATCGTGAACCGGGAGTGGAGTAGGGAAACCGAACCACTATAAATCATTGTGCATTGTGAGATTGAATGATTGCTATGTGTTGAATGGTTTAGTCAATCATGAATGCTAACTGTTTGATGAAATGCCTATGATAGCCCTTGCTTATAAATTCATCATATAATTGCCTTAAATGTTATTGTGATAATCTTGATTGCTAAGATTGACTTGATTAGTTTTTAATTGTAATTGAAAATTCAAAAAGTCCTATTCACCCCCCTCTAGGACATTAGGCATATCTCCGACCAGTCGGACAACCGGTCTAAGTGGTGAACGACTGGTCGGACGACCGGTCTTAACTAGTCCAGTGAACTTTGGGCAGAAGGGGTTGTCTATTGAGTGCACGGACCGGTCAGATGACCGGTCCTGGCTATGGACGACCGGTCTTCAGTGTCTTTCTTCCTTCTTTTCTTCTCTCCTTTACTTCTTTCTTCCACCCTTTCATGCTTGGTCTTGTAATCTTTAATGCTTGTAAGTAGCCACTTTAAGTCTTCAATTGGTAAATCATCTCTCTTATTCCTACAATCATAAATCTATGCATTAGATTAGTCTTTAAATCATGAAACCATGCATAATGAGTGATGAATTGGGGTTAGAGTATGCACAATTAAGAGCTCAACACACCCCCCCAACCAGCATTTTGCTAGTCCCGAGCAAAACTTGTGTGAAACAAGTTCAATTCTCCAAAAACCAACTCTCCTTCAGAAACTATGCTTCTATCCATCCCAAGACACATAAGTGTAAAAGTCAGAAAAATTAGGTGATAGAGGTTGAAACCTTAAACTCTCAAAATATAATAAGTGTCCATATGAAATTCCCGCTGATTGATTAATAAATAGAAGAACTCGAACAAATTCAACCTAGTGTGCATAGTGAAAGTTCATCTCATGAGCTTCCGGGATTATCTCCTTTATAGATCAACCCAACTATAGATCTCAAGGTGTATAGAGCAACAATAAGCCTATGACAGGAATTTGCATTACCGTCCTTCTAACGGCTTTCACACTACGTCCCATTTCCGACTTTGGTTACGGGTAGACCATCCCCCGGTTGGTAATAGGTAGCCCTTTTCAGAATTTTCCACCATGTTTTCCATCATTGCTAATTTCATCATTCCTTTCCTTTTTTTTTCTTTTACATTAGATAGGATTTTTAGAAATCCATATCTTTCGTTATTTTCCCATGGACAAGGATGGACAAAGTACCCCTGCTTGGTTCCTCAACACCTCAAATCTAAGTCTAGCCAATCCACAAATCACATAATCCTTTCAAATCATGAAAATCGTGTAATGTGAACTAGGCGTAAAAGTGTTCAAATTTTCTATCAATCATATAAATAGGGGAATTCACATATAAAACCATTATATTAAGAGAAGTTCAAAGCTTGCAACATCACTCACTTCTTATCTCTTCTTCTTATACTCATATCGTCTCGAATGCATAGAAACAAAGTTTCCAGAAGAGTTTTGAATTTTAGAAAAATTGAAAAAATTTTACATCATTGCTCGAAATGTCATAAAAGCTAGCATATTCATCTAAGGAATCTCTCACCCCCAAACCAAAATATTACATTGTCCTCAATGTTAGAAAATATATAATGAATGCAACACATGAGAGCAATGACAAAACAAAGGGAGTGAGAAATTGAGATATCACCTGAGGAATATATTTCATGGTAAGATTGGCTTTTGGAGATGGATTACTTCACAACAAAATTTACTGATCAAAGCAAATCCTAATGGTGTATCACTCTAGGAACACTATTGAAAATCATCCTTCGTCAAACTAGGAGGTTAATCCCATCAACTCGTCCAAAAGCATAAAGTCAAGCAGAATCATTAGATGGATCAAAAGGTTTTGCGATAAAGTCATCCAATATCCTACTTTACAATATACACGTGTGTGAGTGATCTAGATAAGCCACTGAAAATCCCAAAAAGGAATTTCAGCGGGTTCCTTAATGTTTTCACCACATGTATAAGAGGAGAGTACATCATATTTGTCATAAAAAATATGTCTCCATTCAGATTTTCCTGGGCATTGATATTGCAAGTATGGATCATCCCAGGGTTGGTAGAGTTCGGTATGCATGATCCACAGAGGTGTGGAAATATGAATTGATTTCTCAGCACAACAAAGTGTTGTTTCCACATCCTTCTCTTGGCTTACGTCATATGCCGATACCGACTCTAAAGGTGTGACCATATCCCCTATCACATCATCGTTCTTATCAAGGGGGTAAGTCACGTCTTCATCTAAGTGACCGAAGTAAAAAGGTGAGAGGGACTCATCCTTCACAATAGAATTGATCATTTTTATTTCGTGGCCCTCCTCATCTTCATCCTCTTGTTGGTTGTCAATATTGAAAGCATTTAGCTCAATCGTCATATTGTCAAAAGACATTTGTATGACCCCACTCCTACAATTGATGATAGCGTTTGATGTAGCTAGGAATGGGCGGCCAAGTATGACAGGAATTTGGGGGCTAATATTAACCATGGGTCGTGTGTTCAAGACAATAAAGTCCACGGGGTAGTAGACCTTGTCAACTTGGACCAAAACGTCCTCAATCACCCCTCTTGGAATACGAATCGATCGTTCAGCGAGTTGTAATATGGCTTTGGTGGGTTTTAGTTCACCTAAACCCAATTGTTCAAAGAACGAAAAGGGGATTAAGTTCACACTTGCCCCTAGATCGAGTAAAGCATGTTTCACCCGATAGTCTCCAATGACGCATGATATTGTCGGACTACCGGGATCTTTGTATTTCTTGGGCATCCCGTTATTGATAATGGCACTTACATTCTCTGTCAAAAATGCCTTCTTTTGCACATGTATTTTTCTTTTCACCATGCAAAGGTCTTTTAAAAATTTATCATATGACGGTATTTGTTTAATGGCATCCAACAATGGGATGTTGATTTTGACTTGCTTAAAAACCTCCAAAAATTCCTGATATTTATCTTGAGGTTTGGTTGAAATCAAGCGTTGAGGGAATGGAGCAACGGGCCTACATTCTTTCAATGGTTCTTTTTCATTCATGGCGGTGCTAGGTCTATCATCCTCTCTGGAAGGTACCGGATCATTACGCGTTAAGGCCTTCACCGGGTCAGATTTTTCAATAGTTTTACCACTTCTAAGAGTGGTGATGGCCTTAACATGTTCCATGTGTTGGTTAGAGGAACTAGGCACGCTTATTTCCCATTGTGATTCTGGATTTGGTAGGGGTTGGGCCAGAAGAATCCCTTCCCTTGCATTTAAGCGATCCTTGATCTCCTCCACCGAATTTTTAAGCTCAAGCATTATCGTATGGTTTAATTAATTTATTTGAGATTGACCTTCCATGAATGCTTTCAATGTATCCTCTATAGGCATTTGAGATGGGGCCATAGGAAATTGCATTGGGGGCCCCTTTTGAGGATTACTTTGGTTGGTTCCATTCGCCCAATTGAAGTTAGGGTTGTTTCTCCAACTAGAATTGTTCGTGTTTGGATTTGGAGTACTAAAAGGTTGTTGATAACTATTCAAAGCATTTAATTGTTCATATAAAAGTTCTCGAAACGCATAAATTGTTGGACAATCCGGTGTTTGATGCACATTGGAAGCACAAATACCACAAATAGTTTCAACAGTCCCCCTTTGTTGGGTTGTGTCCACTTTCCTTAATTCCATCTCCTCGACCTTTCGTGTGAGATTAGCCACTCTAGAACCTAGATCATCTATCTCATTTAAAACGTAAATCTCTCCCTTTTCCTTGGCTTGGGTTTGTTTTGAACTTGTTGGCTTAGATGTATCCCATGATTGTGTGTTTTCAGCCAACATGTCAAAATAGTCCCAAGCTTCCTCCGTTTCCTTGTTCATGAACTCCCCATTGCACATCATCTCCACAAATTGGAGCATGGTTGAGTTTAATCCATCATAGAAGAAACTAATCAACCTCCACCGTTCATAGCCATGATGTGGGCATGCGTTTAATAGTTCATTACACCTTTCCCAACATTGGAAAAAGGTTTCATCTTCTTTTTGGGCGAAGTTCATTATGGCCCTTCTTAGTGCATTGGTTCGATGAGTAGGGAAGAATTTTTTAAGAAACTCTCGAGTCATCTCAGCCCATGTCCCAATAGACCTTGGCCTTAAGGAATGTAGCCATGATTTGGCCTTCTCTTTTAAGGAAAAAGGGAATAATTTGAATTTTATAGTATCCTTGGTTACATTGTCATAGTTTATTGTGGCAATAACCTCTTCGAAATTTTTAATGTGTAGATAAGCACTTTCAGAGTCGAGTCCATGGAATTTGGGGAGAAGTTGGATCATCCCCAGTTTAAAATCAATATTTCCCACATTGTGAGGGAAAATTATGCAAGAGGGAGTACTTGTCCTAGCTGGTTGTAAAGAGTCACGTGAAGTTCTAGGTTGAGGTATATCCCCCACTTCATTCTCATCCAATTCAGTAAGTTTTGGGCTTGATTTTGATGTTGATTAGCCCCTTGATTTGGTTGATTTTCAGCCATCTCTCTAGTGATTTCAGGAAAATTTTGACGTTTTCTAGCACGAGGCTCTCTATCAATCCCTTCAACAATTACTCCGTCACTAATGAGTCAGCTATTAGAATCCCGAACCCAATGTGGCATGCAAATCCTAAAAAAATGAAACAAGAAGGAATTCTTTCTTCCTTCCTTTACTTCTCTCTAAGACCGAAGCACAAGGTGTCTTGCAATGGCTGAGCCAGAAGCCAGGATAGAGATCGATTTCTCCTAGTCAATAGGGGTTCAGAGAACTCCCCACCCACTCTTTGAATCTTTTGAGAAAAGTGCAGGAAAAGAAGAAAAGGAATAGAGTTGAGAAGAGAAATCTCTAAGCACAAGGTGATCCAAGACGGCAGTGCCGACCAACAGGAATCAAGGCGGCACAGGGCCAACCTATCAGAGATCTAAAAGGAGTCTCCACCTACTCTACAAGAGATGAATATGGTAGGAATGAATAGGAGACGAAGAGTAAGGTTAGAAGGATAAAACCTGATTTGAGAACTTAAGATGCCTACTTCTTCTTCAACTTCCTAAAAATCCCTGAATTGTAGATCTATGTCAAAATCCTGCAAAATCAAAACAGAATAAGTTAGTATTATGATTTTAGAAGAAAACCTACCCTAAAAAGCAAAACAAATCCTAAACCTATCTTAACATGATCTCAACTAAAGGCTATCTCAGAAAATTCTAAAAATACCGCATAAAAATCCCCGGCAACGGCGCCAAAAACTTGTTCACTCCCCAAGTATAGGGTTGCGAAGTAGTAATAATTCGGAAAGACCGAGTATCGTTCCCACAGAGATTTATGTATGGGTATTCTCAGAATTTGTTTAAAATAACTAATAATTGAGATCCTATTAAGAACTAAAGCTGGAAAATAATGATTTGGGTTTAAACAGTGAATGTGTAAGGTAATATCAACATAAAAAGGCACTAGAGCTCCAAGGATCCACTTTTGATAAGTTTCAATGCATCAACACAACCAGATCTCACATAACTCAATCGGAATCGAATTCATATCTCTATCCGATCAGAATATAAAGCAGTTCAATCAACAATTATCTAAAACAGTTGCTTATTCATTGATTCGATTCCCATAACAATGCTCAAGCCTTGGGCACACTCAATTGTATAAGCCAAGTCTCTTTCCAATCTAGTTGAGATTCACAATCATAGCTTTCATCAAATCCTATCACTAGACTTGATTACAACTAATGATAAGAACTCTAATTAAATCAAAATCAATCAGCAAACAGCTATTTTAGATTATAACAAAAGATACGAACTTTAGTTGAATGAGTTCTCACATGAAAATCAAGCCATTGTACACAAGGCAATCAAAGGGTCTACCATGCCCGAAGTTGATGATAGATCAATGAACTACACAAGCATAAACAATACTCAGAAGATAAGCTACTAAGTTTAGAATCACTAAGAATCAAATGAGCCCAGAGTCATCAAGAGATCAAAGTAAACTAAACTAGTACTTGATTCAAACTCACATTAAACTAAAATTCTTCAATTAAAACATAAAAGGAAACCTAGGTTGCATTAATCCATCAAAAATAAGTCAAAAGCTTCACATCTTAGCCCTAGCTAAGAGGTTTTAGTTCATCTCTAACATCCTCGAACTAGAAGCCTCAAAAACATAAAAACAACTAAAACAAGAAGAAAAACTAGGAAAACTTGAAGTAGAATCATTCTCCTAACCCTTCTTGATGATCCCCACGTCCTAGCATTCCCTGGTATAAAGAGAAAAAGTCCCTTTTATAGATTGGCGCGGAAGATTCCAGATTGCGTAAGGAATTACGCAATTGCGCAGAGAAAATCGGAGCTACACGCACAAGCTCTGTCACGCTGACGACCGGTTGCACGACCGGTCTGAGCCTATGGACGACCGGTCGCACGACCGGTAGAAAAAGTGCGAAAATAGTCTAGAGAGTTTCATCTTCCCCTGTTGAACGCCTGACCGGTCGGACGACCAGTCTGAGTGGTGAACGACCGGTCGGACGACCGGTCTTAACTAGTCCAGTGAACTTTGGGCAGAAGGGGTCTTCTATTGAGTGCACGGACCGGTCGGACGACCGGTCCGTGCTATGGACCACCAGTCACAAGACCGGTCTTCAGTGTCTTTTTCTTCCTTCTTTTCTTCTCTCATTTGCTTCTTTCTTCCACCCTTTCATGCTTGGTCTTGTGATCTTCAATGCTTGTAAGTAGCCTCTTTAAGTCTTCAATTGATAAATCATCTCTCTTATTCCTACAATCATAAATCTATGCACTAGATTAGTCTTTAAATCATGAAACCATGCATAATGAGTGATGAATTGGGGTTAGAGTATGCACAATTAAGAGCTTAACACTTGTCATATTGAGCCCCTTTGATACGCCGCTTCGGGTTGCTTGATTTGCGCTCTCCCGTGCTTCAATCAGTAACCCTTGTGCTCTCCCGCAGTTAATATCATTGCGTCGTCAATGCTCCAACTCCAACAATCAATCCCCTTGCATATGCTCTTCTTGAGATGGCCAAGGTGGATGGGAGGTAGGTTTGAGATCTCTACAACTTATGCGAATGGGTTGCCTAGAGGGTTTCACCTACAAAGATCTCATCATAGAGTATTGGATAGGAATATAACTATCAATCTCAATCTAATCTCAAGAGATCAAAAGAGGGACAAGTGCATCTTCATCTTGAGCTTCGAATGCTCCATTCTTGTGATGAATCATAAGGAAGATCACTTGTTTGGGTTAGGAATAGAGCTCTTAATGATTTTCAACAATGATGGCTTCTATCTCCTCAAAATCCCCTCTCTTAGCTCAAAAATGAATCCCCTCCTATTATAGATTTTTTTCCAACGATAAAAAAACGGGCAGATTCGCGTATCTCTAATTGATCGAAAAAATGTCCGATTTATCGAAGGTCACTTCCGATTGATCGAAGACATGTCTGATTGATCGAAAATCTGTCCAGAGATTTCTCTGGAACAAAGTTCGATTGATCAGAATGATGTTCCGATTGATCGGAAGGGCCCCTTCTAATGGATCAGAAGAATGTCCGATTGATCAGAAATCTGTCTAGTGAGTTTCAAACTGACTGGAAAAAATTTTGATTGATCAGGACTTCTGTCCAATATATATGAGTTCTATCGGAGCCACTGTCCAATTGATCAGAGATCAATCGGAAACTGTTGTTTGAGCTGAAATGTTTACAGTAGCTTCCACCTCTTTAATTAGTCTAACTTATGATATTTTTCATGGAGTTCTAAGACTAATGATGATGACAAAGGGTATACCTAGTTGGTCCAAGTCATCTAAGAGGTTTTGGGTGTTTTCATTCAAAGAGCTAGGGTCACCAAGGCATCTCATTTACTTGATCTTCTTCCTTAATGCTTCTTGTCCACTTGATTCTTCGGTCTTTAGCTTGCCAAGGCTCAACCAACATTACAACACATGGACTCACGTGATTGATAAATACGGTGCACTAGTATGCCATAGAAAAGTACACTAACACGGTCGTGAGCTATGGCCGACTGGTCGGACGACCAGTCGGTAGTGCATTTTTTAACAACTTTTCTTCTTTCTTCCCTTTCTCCTTTGCATCTTTCTTCCGCCATTTGGCACTTAATCTTTTAATCTTCAATGTTTACAAAGTGACTCATTAAGCATTGAATTAGTGAAGTCTCTCTCTCAATCCTACAATCACAAAACATGTATTAGAATAGCCTTTTAAACATGCGAACCATGAATAATGTGTGATGAATTGGGGTTAGAATTTGCACAATTCAGAGCTCAACAGTACTGCACCGTTTTCTTCTGGCCCTTAGGCAGTTACAACCCAACGCCTAGAGGACCCTGTTCGGCTGCTACATCTTTTGAAAGATGGTCGATAATAATGAGCTCACTATGGATGAGCTCTTCTATTTGTTCCAGACTAAGGGCGGCCTAGCCCATGGTTGGTTTTACTTCTCTTCATGCTTGGGTAAGGGCGACCCAATAGTGGTCAGCCTTCAATACTACAACAAAGATTGGAAGGACAAATGAGTTTTTACCTTCGGAGATTGGGAGGCACCAGTGGCCGAGGTGGAGGGGCTAAGGTCTCGAGTCCCTACTGTCTTCGCCCTACCAGGTCGGATTTTATTTTTAGCACTTGTACTTGTAGCTTTTTTTCTGTTGATTTGTGGCTGATATGTAGTGTTCATCTTTTCAGGTCATCCCAAGGTACAAGCTCCCCTATCGGATCGTCTTCTCTGACAAGTGAGGGTCATGTTGCCTGCCAAGAACCGGTCAATCAAGAAGCTTTTGTCGGCCAAGAACCTTTAGAAGTCCGGCCTTTCTTCTTTTGGTGAGTTTCTGAACTCGGCAGAATTTCTCTTATCCGTCAATAGTCGAGTTAGCATTATGATGCCTTAATTCTTATGCAGAGATGTCTGGAAGAAAGATGGGACCTCTTGTTGACATTGATTAGCGGGTCTCCTCGGTGCATCCACCAAAGAAGAAGGTGGCAGCGCTAAGTACTAGGGAGAGGCCCAAGAAGACAACGAGCCCTCCCAAATCTTTTATTTGCAAGACTGGCCAGTACTTTGACTCGAGGGCTGGTCAGTCTTTGAGTCTGGGGGCTTGTCCACACTCGGCTTCGGGGGTTGATCATCCTTCCAGCTCGGGGACTCGTCAGCCCTTAGCTTGAGGGGCTGCACCAACTCTTGTAGAGGCATCGGTGGCGATGGCCACTGCTGCTCCTGGTTAGTAGCGGGAGGTCGTAGTCGAGGACAACACTTCTGCGAGGGTCAATCCTTTGCAGAGAGCGGAGCCTTCTCAGGCCGAGGAGGCCTCGAGGAGATAAATCACAGGTGCAACCCCAGCCACTAGAGGGCCAGGGACATCCACAAGGGAGGAGCTGCGCTTCAGGTCCTAATTGGACATGGTAGTGGCGCATGCTCTCTTGTCAGTTACAGTGCAGGAGGACATGGATTTCATCCTCGAAATGCGGCCCTACGAGCTCTTTAACATGATGTTAGACAATGATCTCTGGGTAAGTTTTTCGTTGACCATCCGCTTTTATCTTTTCTTCGCTCCACCTTTTGTTGACCTCTGCTGTTCTTTCTTGTAGGAGGTTGTGTCTGCAATCCTCACCCGCCAATATGCAGATGAGTAAGGAGAAAGTTTGTGGAGGCCCAATGCCTTTACTATGCTGAAGGCCGATCTCTCGACAAAAGAGCGAGAGCTTTTTTACCTCAAGAAGCTGGTGGAGCTTGCGGGCGCTGAGAAGGCATCTCTTGATGACACTTCGAAGAAGGCCCGAGAGGACCACAGGGTGAAGTTCAACTGAGTCAAGGTTGAGAAGTAGTCATTGGCCAAGGCCCTTAAGAGGGTTCGGGAGGAGCACTAGGCTGTGCTTAGCGTGGTGCTGGACCAGCTGGACGAGGAGCAGTCAGCGAAGACTCATATCCAAGGCGGGCCCTGCATGATGGATGACCCACATCGAGGTGGGCCTCACATGATAGACGGTCCACATCAAAGGTCGGCCCTAATGATGAGTGGCCCTGGATGATGGATGGCCCACATAAGATGTGGGGCCCACATGATGGACAATCCACATTAAAGGTGGGCTCCACATGATGGGTGGTGGATATTGAAGGTGGGCCCCCACATTATGGACAATATAATTGATGATGGCCCCACTTGATGGATGACCAACATCAAAGGTGGGCCCTACATAATGAATGGTGCATGCTAAAGGCTAGGCCATAATAATAAATAGCCCACATCCAGGGTGGGCCCCATACAATGGACGGTCCACATCAAAGGTAGGGGCCCATACAATGAATGGTCCACATCAAAGGTTGGCCCAATATGATGGATGGTGAATGTAAGGGGGACCAAACAAACTTGAGGGATAATTGCTTATAACATTAGAAACCAAATATGCGTGCCTTTTAACTTTTTGAACCTTTCAACCTTTCGATGTATGTTCGTTACCAAACATTCTCATGGAGATAAGCTACTAATGGCATAAGTAACTTATCCAAAGTAAATTATGATCCAAACACCCATAAATGAAGAAGAATCCTATTCTCTCTCTCTCTCTCTCTCTTTATTTTTAATTTACATAAAAGAATACATTTTCTTTTTTCATTGGCATTTTACATTAAAAAAGAATCTTTATAAACAACTCGGTGGCACAACTAATCCACGGGCTGTACCCTTGATATTTTGACAAATGGATTCTGCGAGCTGATCACCGTATGTGAGCTTTATATCTTGCAATCTGATCCCGCTGCATGGAGAGCTTGCGCTGCAATCGAATTTCATGGCGACCTTGGATGTCGAAGTTCCCTTGATGTTCTTGTATGTCACTTGACTGATTTTCACGCCCGACTCCTGCAAAAAAACATCACCAACATGGACGGGGACAGATAATTCAGAGTGGAATCGAAGATGATGACAACTCTCCAAACAGTTTGCATTAATTTTCATACAAGATAAGATGCTTTTCTAGTGTGAAGAGTACTGAAGGCTGTGTTTGGATGTCCAATCAAACCGAACTGCAATAATTAGATTCAACGAAGATTATAAAATTATATGACCAAATTGCAGACAACATCATTCTGAGCCCAACTAATTAAAAACGCATAGGTTGTGATTATAGTTTAGGTTGTCCATTGTAAATTGGTGCCAAACCTACTATGGCCATCTTCTCCACCGTGGGAGGATGAAATGAATTGCGATTCAGTCACTAGAGCATCCAAACATAGCCAAGCTTCTAAGCCAGTGCATGTGGGCGGTGTTGGTAAATGGGAGTAATACACAATGGAGAAAATAAAGAAATTTGAGATGAACAATTAATGACAGATTTGTAGTTTCAAATTTTAACTTTAATAATTAATATGTCAAGATATAATTATTATCCTTTCAAATGCATCCATGTCATTAGATATGACTTTTTCAGGTGGCAGCTATTTGTCTTTATAGTTAAAAAAAAAAAAAAAAAAAATTAAAAAAAAAAAAAAAAAAAAAACCTCTCTTACCGCTATAGTTTTAAATTTACTTTCTTTAAAAACTCAACATTTTATTAATGTTACCTGGCCAGGACAACCGATGTCGTTGGGACAGTAATTTTGGTCAATGATGATTGGATTTGCAACGTCGATCATGGTGGCATACTCAAAGACAACTCCTTTAACAAAACCATAACTAGGCCTGGCCCAAGATTTTATCCTCAGACCATTCGTAGTTCCATTAAAAACGACTGTCTTTACGGTCACGTTCTGAACACCTTCTTCTTGAAGCCCCTTCCCCAGGCTCCCGATACTGATGCAAAGGACATACACACCAATTAGTTACTGTATGCGGCTGCACAAGTGCACAAGCACACCTACACAATGGCGAACATGTACTGGTACATAATTATGCATAGACTCTCACCTTATTCCATGGCCGGGCCCACATGCGACATGTTGGATCCACAAGTTACGTGTGCCTGGGCCAATCGAGATGCAGTCATCTCCCGTCTTTATGCCTGTACTCAGAATACGCACGTTGGCTGAGTCTTGGACATGTATGCCATCAGTGTTGGGGCTGTCATCAGGGGCATAGATCCTCACTCCATTCAACGTTACGTTCTTGGACGTGTGGATGACAATGTGGTAGAGCTCACTGTTGATCGAGGTGAGGCCGCTGATCGATACGTCTTTAGAACTGTAAAAGGCAAGCGACTGCAGGCAAGCATCCACGTGTGAGACAACAAAATTGAAAACGAAAAATATAAACGTGTTCATTAGTTAAGAGGTGTCAATGGGCCATTTCAGCCCAAGCCCATCCGTCCTGTTTATCAGGCTTCAAATTTAATCACACGCCCATCTTATGGACCGGATCCCGGTCCATGACCTTCAGAAATGGACCTGAATGGGCCAAAACTCAGTTGGAAGAGTTTTCAACCTCTGGGCCCACTATTTATTTCTCTGACCTGAAGATCAGATCTAGGCCGGCTGCCCATGATAAACCCAACAGGAAAATGCATGCAGCTTATTGACAGCCTAAAATTTTCCAAGTATTCATATGTTATACACACCGTTGTGCCAGCAGGACAGTTGTGGCCCGCACTCTTGCAAGCCCACAAGCCCAATCCTTGCCCATCAAGGTGCCCGCCAATGATAGACACACCCTGGACACCAGAGAACATAACCCAATTATCAACGGTGCCCATTTCTTGGTACTTCGGAGAGACCAAGATCCCATCCACTCGAATAGTAATCCCAGTATTATTGCATGGACCCTCGAAGACGACCGGCATGAGTCGATACCTCTTGCGTGGGACAAAAATCGTCGTGGGTTCACTCGAACCGCAAGCTTCAGTCCATGCTTTGAGGAACGATTGGCTTGCATCAGTATTCCCGTCCCCAATGGCACCATAGTCGGTGATGCTGAGATCACCGTTCACTGAGAGGAAGAAGGAGATGAAGAGGGGAGAGAGAATGTAGTTCATGTTGTGTCTTGCCATCGTACAGGGGAGAGGATTTGGAGCTGTGAAGATTTTGGACGGTTGACTGGTAGAGAGTTAGGCCTTTTTATAGTGTTTGTAGCCGTTGAGGTGGCTCACACATGAAGAAAGACGCGCCAACGTCTATACGTGAGGTTCAAAGTACAGCCGTTAACGTGAGAAAGCAAGTGTTGGTTTGGCGGGTAATCTTCAAAAAGAAGAAACGCGCCATCTTACCCAGCTGATACGCGACCTGCCTCTTTGCATGGTATGTGAAGGTTTTAGATTCTTTCAAGCGGGGCCATGGTTCGGTAATCCAGACCGCTGATCGATTTTATCCCATCGGGATAGGCTACTTCATTAGAAATATTCTCCATAGGATAATCTTGAACTTTTGTTTGTGGCATAAAGATGGACGGTTATGAAGAGAAGTACAACAATGGTGCACGCTTAAATAAAAGGATCCAAGAGTTCTCGCTTGGATCTTCTAATCTGGAAGATTTTTAAGGCATGGTCCATCCACGGTTAGACTCAACAGACCAATGATCTAGATTACCGTACCATGGCCAAAACCCATGCATCTCGCTGGATTTGAATTTTCTGGGCAGAGAAAACTTTTTGGAGATAAAAATTAGGAACGGTTGGGTGACCCAACAGACCTTATGAAATTGTAGCCGGCCTGATGTGTGATGTACATGGGACCCACTTTAGCGATTGGAGATGCTCGATTGGCGGTTCCACGGGATGAATGTTTGATGGGTCGGTCTATGCAATTAATAAGAGGGGGGGGGGGGGGGGGGGGGGTCGGGTGTTTTCGCCCATATGGACCTCTTGTACGGTGAAACTTTCTGCTTGTTCCTGCTGAAACCATTTTCACTGATTGCCCCATGACACTTTCTAAAATTCATTGTGGACAAAAATACCCTTATATATTGAGCATTGTGCCTGACCATTAGTATTGTGTGGAAGGTAAATTAAGCTAAATGGAAAGAAAGTTAAAATGAGGCCATCATGAGGCAGATATTGATCCATACCTTCCTTTCATTTTAAAAGCTAATTATAATACATATAATTGGCAAAAAATCAGGTTAAGGAAGTGGATCACACCACAAAAAACAGGGTGATATATCTGAGACTGTTGAAAAGTTATCGGTGGCCCCAAACCATTTGGATAAATCTGATATTTGCTTTTTTTATTTTACCCATGTATCTTTGTTACTATGAATGGGTTGGATGACATATAAACATCACTATGGGCCCCACATAATGTAGCATGTACTGTTATGGTTCGCCCCTAGTATGAACGAAAAAACAAATCAAATCATCAGAAGTTATGGCGGTTGACTTTTCCCATCCGATTTTTATATCCATTTGATTTAGTGGGCCATCTACAGGTAGATCCAATCCATTCATAATGTTTGTGGCCCACGTTTATGTCGAATTAGTGTCGGATTAACGATTTTCAAGTTATTGGTCGCCCACAATGATGGACAATAGTAAATGATTTCTAAAACAATACAATCTTCTTTATTACATTGAGGATAACCTGATAGGAATCCTTCGGTCATCATATGGATAATTACATTACTCCAAATTCTGGAGAGAATGAACGAATTAGATCTAACAAAAAGCTTAATAGAATGATCGATCTGATCATACGAATGGAGTATTATTTCCAAACACGATCCCTACCCCAACTACAATCCCGAACTTGACCCCATTTCCATCTCTTTCTTCTCCGGGACGCACTACCACTTTCTTTGGTGAATCTTCTCCAACCGACCTCCGGCGAATCTTCTCCAACTCCAGTCTTCCTTCGTGTACTGCCGAAATCAAATAAATGGTGCCGCTAGGTTAGTAGATGTTGTTTTCTCTCAACATTCATGTCTCTTTTGCTTTCAAGATGTTAAGATGTGGTACGATTGAGATTAGCATACGCAAGGAGCGTGGTTGTAATAATAAGCTAAGGACCTCGACCATTTGTGGATGTCCATCACAACCCTTTGTGGATGCCAATCACGAACCTGAACTGTATTATGCAAGGGTCTGAGTGCTAAAATGTATGTATTGTCTATCCCGACCCTTTTTGTATGGCCATCAAGACCCTAAACTGTATTATGCTTGAACTGTCTATCCCGACCCTTACTACATGATAGTCACAACCCCTTGTGTAACGCCCCGAAATTTCGAGTCTCGTGGACAACACGATGGACCGAGTTTTCGGGTGTTAACTGGAATGTGTTAAGGATGTATTTCCACACATTCATCTTTATTTCCCACATTCATGGCGTTCATAGTAAAATGACGGAATTTAAGGTTCTTATTCGAAGTTTTTCTACTCTATGTTGTGAACATGATGTTTTTAAACATACAAATTACATATGTTATAGGCAAAATAATGGAGATCAACTCAGCTATTAAGATTGTACACGGACGCCCATTCGACTCTCGAGATCATCTGATCGAGAGTCGCAGATCGGGTAAATACGGAAGTACCCATTAGACTCTCGAGATCATCTGAGCGAGAGTCGCAGATCGGGTAAATACGGAAGTACCCATTAGACTCTCGAGATCATCTGAGCGAGAGTCGTAGACTGGATAAGTGCGGGACACCCACTCAACTCTCGAGATCATATGCTCGAGAGTCGCAGAATGGGTAAGTGCGGGACGCCCATTCGACTCTCGAGATAAGCTGATCGAGAGTCGCAGATGGACAAATACGGAGCATCTATTCGCAAGGCATCGAGCTCCCATAGCCGATAGTCAGATAAAGCAAAGCAGAGATTCTCTTCTCGATCTACGAGCAGACCTTCTCACGAGTCAGTGAAAAGGATTACATCCGAATGAGCGAGCACTAGGACTCGCGACCATATTCCAACATACGAACAGCTTTTTCTGTGGCGACACCCATTAAGCCTTCAGTACCAGCCCCCGATTCCCGTCAAGCAGCTTGTCCAATCCCTCTGCGACACCAAGCAGGGCTACACCTAGTTTGGTGGTTTCCGCCCCGTCGGCGTCTCCTTCCTTTTCGCTGGCTATGACTCCAACTACAGTCTTCAGCTCTACATGAGCAATCAGCGTTACTACTACGCCTACCAGCAGCCCGGATAGGTCGATTTTGGGATTATCTTCTCTGGTGGTTTCGAATCTCAAGGGATTGCCATCAAGAAACGTGATTGCCAAAATAAGTCATTGGGTTAGATCTCGCCTTTAAGGATAAGGATCTTACCCTAGGAAATCAGCGGGATCTCAGTATCGTACACGAAATCAGCGGGATTTCGATATCTTACGTAACAGATTGGATCGCTTCAGATCTATATAAAGGGATGACTCCATTAAAGAGAAAGGTACACACAATATTCAATCTTTATCCCGTTTTGCCTGGCTATTCTTCTTGCTTTACCTAACTTAAGCATCGGAGGGCTAACGGCTGGACACCAGCCACCCTAAGTTGCTTTCTGTCTTCTTACAGGTCTATCGGAGAAAATCCCTGCTGGAGAGAAGGTGAACAATCGGAGGATCCTATTACAAAATCTGACGTTAACAGTTTGGCGCCGTCTGTGGGAACGACTTGATCGTCAAAATCAATCGTTCTAACCACCGATAAAAATCCTTCGGCGATGCCTCCTAAAAAGGTTGTTCATCCTTCGACTTCAAGGCAGGCACCACCTCCGCCCGATGAGACGGAATCCGTACCTACCCTTCCACCTGCCTCGACGAACATCCCTCAAGGAGCCCCAAATATGCCATCAGCAAACCCATTATTGGAAGCTTCTGGAAATCAAGACGATGTCCTGCGTTTCCTCGGAAACACTCTCCTAACTCTAAATGCCGGAGTTCAGGCCCTGTCGATTCGGCTTGATCAGCATTTCCCCGAACCGCAGAGACAAGCCTCCGAAGGGTTACCACCGCAGCCCATACCAGTGGCATCCAGACATTCTATGGACGAACCACTGGTCCCACCACTTGGCAGCCATCTCCCTGTACCATCTCCACATTCTATACATTCTAGTTCGTCTTGACAACCTCAACCTCAGGGCTCCACTACCGAAACATCAAGCTATACCCTACCATGGGAAGGAGATCTTAAAAGAATCCATGATCGTTTTGATGTCATAGAACAGCGATACCAGGCAAATCGGCCATCTACCATCATGGCGGCGATACATCAATCCGAGTCTCCCTTTACTAACGAGGTTATGGAGGCACCGTTACCTAAAAAGTATCGAACGCCCGTTATCACCCCGTATACAGGTATTGGTGATCCTCTTGAACACCTAGAAACATATAGGTCTCTCATGGAGTTGGAGGGACATGGCTCAGAAATCATTTGTAGGGCTTTTTCCCTAACATTGAAGGAAGCAGCTCGTACGTGGTTCCGGGGATTAAAGCCTCATTCCATCAGCTCCTTTTCCCAGTTATCGGAGATATTCCTTTCTCAATTCATGGGAAGCATTCGCATTAAGAAGCCAGCCTCCCATCTAATGAATTTAAAACAGCAGCATGGGGAGACAATAAAGGAGTTCACAGTACGGTTCACCGCTGAAGCCATTCAAACTGAAGGTTATACTGAAGAAAAAGGGCTCGCAGCCCTCATAGCAGGAATAACGAGCGAGAAATTCAGGTTTGCCTTGGATAAAAGCCCGTCGAAAACTATGGCAGAATTCCAAGCCAAAGCCCAGAAATATATCAATGCAGAAGAAGTCGCATTGACGCGTCATGGAATACAAGGTAAGAAACGCAAGCCAGAGGGAACCTCTACTGCAGATAAAAAGAATCGTCGTGATCAGCGCGACCGTTCTCCCAAGAAGCCTTATTCTGGTAAATATCATAACTACACTCCTCTCAATCGATCTCATGAAAAGGTTTTAATGGAGATTAAACACAAGCCATATGTGAAGTGGCCTGCAAAGATCAAATTCGATCCCGAGAAGAGAGACAAGAGCAAATTCTGTTACTTCCACAAAGATCACGGGCATAGAACCCAAGACTGCATCTCTCTACGAGATCATATTGAAGCCCTTATTCGAAAGGGCCATCTCCAGGATTATGTTGCTCGTAAAAATCGATCACCAGAAAGGGCGAACACCTCGTCTCGCCAAAAGGAACAACCTCATCATCAAACTGACCAAGAGGACGCTGAGCCTACGGGAGAAATCTACACCATCATCGGAGGACCAGCTTGCGGGGGCGATTCTCAAGCTTCAAGAAAAGCATACGCTCGAAAGGCGTCCAAAGAACCCCAGCAAATTTACTGGCTGGAACAGACGTCTAGCTCGTCAAAAACCAGCCATCCTCCAATTTCCTTCACTCTCGAAGATGCAAAGGGAATTCACTTCCCTCACGAAGACTCCATCGTAGTCACATTGAAGGTATCAAATTATCTGAAACATCGAATTATGGTGGATACAGGTAGCTCAGCCAATATTCTATACTTGGAGGCTTTCAACAAAATGGCACTTGCCAGAAGCCTTCTCAAGCCAGTATCGACCCCCCTCGTCGGCTTCGGAGGTGAGGTAGTAACGCCTGAAGGAAGCATCGATCTCCCAGTTACTTTTGGAGAAAGTCCAGCGAAGACCACCGTCTTCATAAACTTCCTCGTGGTGGACCGAAAATCAGCGTATAACGCCATTTTGGGGCGGCCGTCTCTTACTAAGGTCGGGGCAGCCTTGCACCCTTCATATCTGTGTGTCAAATTTCCTACCCCAAATGGTATCGGGGTCGTGCGAGGAAGTCAACAGGAGGCACGGTCTTGCTATCAGATAGCCCTACAGGATCGGAAGAAGGCTCAAGCAACACCCGTTATGAAGATAGCACAAGGTTCACCCAACTTTCCCACCAACACCTCTTTGGATCCGAGAGAGAATGCTCTTAAATCAGGAACTCCTGGGGAAGAAACAATGGCGATTCACTTAATCAAAGGTGACCCATCCAGGGTCGTATACATTGGATCCTCTTTAACCAGTGTCCATCATGAAGATCTGGTCCGTTTCCTCACCGAATACCAGGACGTGTTCGCTTGGTCTCATAAAGATATGCCAGGCATCGACCCCAATGTCATTGTACATCGCCTCAATATCGACCCGAAACATAAGCCCGTACACCAGCGTCGACGTGCCTTCACTGCAGAAAGACAAATGGCGATCAAAGCTGAAGTCGAGAAGCTACTCACGGTCAATTTCATAAAAGAAGTAGACTACCCAGAGTGGGTCGCGAACGTGGTCCTCGTCCGGAAAGCTAATGGCAAATGGAGAATGTGCGTCGACTATTCAGATTTAAACAAAGCATGCCCCAAAGATAGCTTCCCGACCCCGCGGATTGACCAGTTGGTCGATTCAACATCTGGACACGCTCTGCTCAGTTTTATGGATGCTTATTCTGGTTACAATCAGATCATGATGCATCCACCTGATAGCCAGCATACCGCTTTCATCACAGATCGGGGATTATATTGCTACCAGGTAATGTCGTTCGGCCTTAAAAATGCAGGGGCTACTTATCAACGTCTCGTCAACAAAATATTCGCTGCTCAAATCGGTAGGAATATGGAAGTTTATGTTGATGACATGCTCGTGAAAAGCACCGTAGAAGATGATCATATTTCTGATCTTCGAGAAGCCTTCGACCTAATGAGGAAGTATCAAATGAAGTTGAACCCAGAAAAATGTGCGTTTGGAGTGTCTGCAGGAAAGTTTCTCGGGTTCATGGTCGGCCAGCACGGAATTGAGGCAAATCCTGAAAAGATAAAAGCATTGATAGAGATGAAATCCCCCACCACTCTGAAGGACGTCCAGCGTCTAGCTGGTCGCATCGCATCATTGAACAGGTTCATCTCGCGAGCATCTGACAAGTGCTTACCATTCTTCAAACTCCTTCGTGCAACAGCCAAGTCTGATTGGAAATGGACACCACAGTGTGAAGAGGCTTTTCAACAATTGAAGCTATACATGAGCACACCCCCCATTTTATCTAAACCTGTAGCACATGAGCAACTCATTCTTTATCTCTCTGTGTCCACCACGGCCATTGTTGAACCTCCAATTTATACATTGCATTGCCCATTACACAACAAGGTTTGCATGATTTTCATGGTTTAAAGGCCCACCTAACACATGTTTTTATGATTATAGGGATGAGAGTGGACTTCATTCAAATACGAGACAAAAGAATGCATTTGAAGCTATTGCATGAAGTCCTAAGATGGACCAAAGAAAGAAGAAAGAAGAGAAGAAAAAAGAAAGAAAGAAGAACAAATTGAAGAGGGCTGACCGGTCACGACCGGTCAGCCATGGTTGCTGATCAAAGAGGAGAACAGGCCGACCGGTCTTGACCGGTCGGCCACGCATATTGGAAGATGGACAGAGGAGCCCGACCGGTCATGACCGGTCGGCTGTATACACTGGAATAAGATGGGAAAATTGGTCCGACCGGTCATGACCGGTCGGCCACACTTGCTGGTTGAATGGACAGCCCAGTCCGACCGGTCATGACCGGTCGGCTGTGCTCCCTGGAGTGCTTAAAAAAATCAGTCCGACCGGTCACGACCGGTCGGCTCTACGTAACATGATTCCTTTCTAAATCAGGACTCCGGAATAATCTTTCGCAGAATCCGACGCAAGGAGGTGGATTGCTATAAAAGGACACCTAGGGGCTCTCCCTAGGGTATCAGAGAGGCGAAGGAACGTGGGTTTGGAGAGCGAAGGCGATCATGGAGCGGCTGCAACTCTCCTATTCGGGTTTTCCTGTTTTTATGCTTTATTTCAAAGTTTTTAGTTGTAGCATGACTATGCTCGGCTAAAACCTCTCAGCTAAGGCTGAGAGGTGAAGCTTGTAGCTAATTCTATGTTGGTTTCAGTTTAATTCAAGTAATTTACATTCAAGTTTGGATTTTTACATGATTTAGTTCCAAAAAGTGGTAGTTTGAGATGTCTTATCTGAGTTTATGTGCTCCAGACATGAATTCCTTTTAATTCTCTGAGATTATCATGTTTGTTTATCTAAATTCGGATTATAGTAATCCTTGAGCAGGCCATAGTCCAGAGGCATGGCTGTTACTCTGCAGGCTATGGTTTGAGTTTAGTATTGATTTTATTGGACTAGAACTTGGAAGTTCAACTTGAATGTGATAGAATGTGTGTGAATGCTTTATTCTCCAACTAGATGAGAGATAGGACTTCAAATCTAGTTGTGTTCTCTACTTGGATTGCCTGAATTGACATAGGATTGCTACAAGGGGATCCTTGAAAGCCTTAGTACTTTATATCTCTGATTTTTCATTAAATTCCTGTTTTAAGTAAACACTTAATTAAATCTGATTTCTTTTAAAAAAACTGAGTTCCTGGAGTGATTTGGGGGTTGTCACTATTTCCCTGTGGATCGACCTCGGTCTTATCGAGTTTTATTACTACATCGCAGCCTTAGACTTGAGGCGAGCGAACAAGTTTTTGGCGCCGCTGCCGGGGAAGTAGATAACGGTTTCCAAATAATTTCAGTGGCTGTAGAAGTAGAAATAGATAGGCTTTTTTATTTTCTTAGAACTAACAAGTTTTTCTGTTTTGTAGGAATTTTTCTCTAGTTCAAGCGCATCAGGTGATACCCTTCTAACTTAGCTTCTGCAGAATTTTCTTTCAGTTTCAAATTTTAGTTTTCTAGAATAGGATTAGTTTCAGTTTCTGGTTGAGTGGTTTATGTCCCGTTGGGAACGTAATCACTCAAATCGTCTCCAATCTGAAGGTGGTTTAGTTGAACCATTGTCATTCCATAGACGAGTCCGAAATTATCAAGAGCATTGTGAAAGTTTGGGGAGTATGGATCAAACACCTTTAAGGAATCCTCCCCCCCCCCCCCCTACTCCAACAACAAACGCAAATCAGGAAGGAGTAGGAGAGAATGAGGTACATAATGTTCCTCCAATGAGATCACTACGGGATTACCTACAACCTGCTCGTACAATTACACCTTCTTGCATAGTTCTACCAGCTAACGGTGGGACCCTTGACATAAAACCGGGTGTAATCCAACTTTTACCTAAATTCCATGGGCTAGACTCTGACCGCCCATACTTACACTTGCAAGAATTCGAAGAAGTGTTGGCCACCTTGCATTATCCCAATGTTTCTGAGGATACAATCAGACTTAAACTTTTTCCCTTCACTTTGAAAGAAAGAGCCAAAGATTGGCTTCACTCTCTTAGACCACGCTCGATTGGGTCATGGGTTGAGATGAACCGGGAATTCTTGAAAAAGTTCTTCCCGGCTCATAAAACGAACACCCTTCGAAAAGCCATAATGAATTTTTTGGCTAAAGAAGGTGAATCTTTCTTTCAGTGTTGGGAAAGATTTAAGGAACTCCTGCTTGCTTGCCCACATCATGGCTATGAGAGTTGGCGAGTTATAAATTTTTTCAATGATGGATTAAGTTCCAATATGCGCCAATTTGTGGAAATGATGTGCAATGGCGAGTTTATGAGTAAAAATCCAGATGATGCTTGGAGTTACTTGGACATGTTGGCTGAAAACGCCCAATCTTGGGATACCTCGGATAAACCCAAGAACCCCAAGCCCACTCAAGAGAAAGGAGGGATCTATGTCCTTAAAGAGGAAGACGACGTGAATGCAAGGATAGCCAACCTCACAAGGAAGGTTGAAGCCATGGAACTTAGCAAAAGTGGAGTTCCCAAGTCCAAGGAAGCTGTTGAAACTGCATGTGGGATTTGCCTCACCGACTTACACGCTACGCAAGATTGTCCCACAATTCCTGCATTTAAGGAAGTGCTACAAGAGACAGCCAATGCCACATATGGTTATCAACGGCCCTTCAATGGACTGGTAGGTAATACGTACAATGAGAGTTGGAAGAACCACCCAAATTTCAGTTGGAAGAATGCTCCTACGGGCAATCCTACCAACTCCCAAAGAGGGCCACCCATGCAAAATATGGCCCCACCTCAATTATCATTGGAGGATACCTTGAAAATGTTTATGCAAGGGCAAGCGCAAATAAATGAATCGAATCAGCAAATGTTCCAAGAGCTGAAAGTCTCGGTTGATGAGATTAAGGGACGTTTGAATGCTAGGGAAGGGACCTTTCCGGCCCAACCTCAGCCCAATCCAAAGCAAGTACATGAAGTGAGCATCCCTAATCCTTCCAACCAAAACATGGAGCAAGATAAATCCATTACCACCCTTAGAAGTGGTAAAAAAATTGACAAGACTATTCCGGTGAAGGCTGATGAGCCTAATGATCCGGTAAATTCTGAGGATGAAAATGGATCTAACTTAGCTCCACAACAACCGAACGCATTTACAAGCCCGTAGCACCATTCCCTTCGAGATTGGTTGCCCCAAAATCTCTCCCAAACTCTCAAGATATTCTAGAGATTTTCAGACAAGTCAAGATCAATATCCCTTTGCTTGACGCCATCAAACAAATCCCCTCTTATGCCAAGTTTCTAAAAGACCTATGCACAACAAAACGCAAATATAATGTGCAGCAAAAGGCCTTCTTAACTGAGCAAGTGAGTGTTATCCTCACTCAAAAGACCCCCCCAAAATTCAAAGATCCCGGTAGTCCCACCGTCTCATGTATCATTGGAGACTACCGGATTGAACGTGCCTTGTTAGACTTGGGGGCAAGTGTGAACTTGATCCCATACTCGGTATATGAGCAATTGGGTCTTGGTGAATTAAAACCCACCAAAACCACGTTGCAACTCGCGGATAAATCTATTCATGTACCGAGGGGGATAGTTGAGGATGTTCTAGTCCAAGTTGACAAATTCTACTACCCAGTAGATTTTATAGTCTTGGACACACAACCGGTTTTGGATGCTAGCACCCAAATACCGGTAATATTAGGCCGCCCATTCCTTGCCACATCAAACGCAATCATCAATTGCCGGAATGGGGTGATGCAACTATCTTTTGGAAACATGACACTAGAGGTGAATGTGTTTCACTTAGGCAAAAGACATAGGGATGTTGATGATGATGAGTTCTTCGAGATAAACATGCTTGAAACTTTTGAAGAAGAAGAACTCCTCCAACTTGAACCACTAGAAAGCTTGGAGACATGCTTAGCACATTTCATGGATTCTAAAGACCCCATCATTAGTGAGATTGTGCATGCATTAAATATAGAAAGACCGATAGTTGATACTAGCCGGTGGAGGCCCCATTTTGAAAAATTGTCACCAACCACATCAAGGCCTCTACCGTCTAACATCAAACCACCGAAGCTTGACCTTAAACCATTACCATCCGAGCTTAAATACGTATAGTTGGGTCAAGAGGAAACGTTCCCAGTTGTCATTGCCTCCCACCTAGAGAAAGACCAAGAGCTTAAGTTGATTGAGTTACTCAAAGAACATAGGGAAGCCATAGGTTGGACAATAGCGGATCTCAAAGGGATAGATCCTTCGGTTTGCACTCACCGAATACACCTTGAAGAAAATGCAAAAACGACTAGACAACCTCAAAGACGGCTAAATCCAAACATGATGGAGGTTGTCAAAGCCGAGGTGTTAAAGCTATTGGATGTGGGTATCATCTACCCCATCTCAGATAGCCAATGAGTGAGTCCTACCCAAGTTGTCCCCAAGAAATCCGGTATTACCATCATTGAAAACGCCAACAACGAGCTTATACCGACTAGGGTGACCACCGGTTGGCGTATGTGCATTGATTATAGGAAGCTCAACACGGTCACTAGAAAAGATCACTTCCCTCTCCCATTTATAGATCAAATTTTGGAGAGGTTGGCAGGCCATCCCTATTATTGCTTCCTAGATGGCTATTCCGGATACAACCAAATTGAGATAGCTCCGAAAGACCAAGAAAAAACCACATTTACATGCCCGTTTGGTACCTTCGCTTACCGAAGGATGCCATTCGGGTTATGCAATGCACCCGCCACATTCCAACGATGCATGTTGAGTATTTTCTCGGACATGGTGGGTGAGTTTCTTGAGGTGTTCATGGATGACTTTTCTGTTTTTGGTTGTACATTTGATGAGTGTCTCGAGCACTTGAAGTTGGTCTTGATGAGGTGTGAGGAAAAGCAACTTGTATTAAACTGAGAAAAGTGCCACTTCATGGTACAAAGAGGAATAGTCCTTGGACATATCATCTCGTCCAATGAAAATAGAGGTAGACCGGGCGAAAATTGACATAATTTCCAATCTACCACCACCCAAAAGCATACGCGATGTGCGGTCCTACCTTGGACACGCCGGTTTCTATCGAAGGTTTATAAAGGACTTTAGTTACATCTCAAGGCCTTTATGCAACCTTCTACAAAAGGAGAACCAATTTAAGTGGAGTGCCAAATGTCAATTAGCTTTTTCAAAGCTAAAAGACATGTTGACAACCGCTCCTATCATGCAACCACCAGATTGGTCCATGCCTTTTGAGTTGATGTGCGATGCGAGCGATTTTGCTATTGGGGCGGTGTTAGGCCAAAAGAAAGATAAAAAGCCCCATGTCATCTACTACTCCAGTAGGACCTTGAATCCTGCCCAAGTTAATTATTCGACTACGGAGAAAGAGCTCCTAGCTGTCATTTTTGACTTGGACAAATTCAGGCCATACTTAATAGGATCCAAAGTTATTGTGTACACGGATCATGCGGCACTGAAATACCTTCTTTCTAAGAAGGATGCTAAGCCCCGCTTGCTTAGATGGATCCTACTCCTTCAAGAATTCAACTTGGAGATCAAAGATAAGAAGGGGGTAGAAAATGTGGTGGCGGATCATCTATCCCGCCTAGTCCTACCGAATTCCATTGACGAGTCACCTATTGAGGACTCATTCCCTGATGAGCAACTCTTTGTTGCTATGCATCCACCATGGTACGCTGATATAGCTAATTATCTTTCCACAGGTGCGATGCCGACTCATTGGACTGCGCAAGACAAACGTAAATTTCTAAGGGAAGTGCGCAGATTTTTCTGGGATGAACCTCTATTGTTTAAATATTGCCCAGACCAAATTATAAGGAGATGCGTCCCCCGATGATGAACACTGTTATAGGCAAATATAGTCTATCGAGAAGTGCAGGATCGCGGCCATAATGAATGCGAGCAGTCAAGCTCGTGCTCGCGATAAGAGGTCGCACATCTGGATTGCGGGTAGCTCGGCTCATGCACGTCAGAAGTGGTCGCATCTCCCGTATGCGAGCAGCTCGGCTCGTGCTCGCCAGAAGGGGTCGCATCTCCCGTATGCGAGCAGCTCGGCTCGTGCTCGTCAGAAGTGGTCGCATCTGTTGAGCTCTTAATTGTGCATATTCTAACCCCAATTCATCACTCATTATGCAAGGTTTGTATGGTTTGTAAGCTAATTCAATGATATGTTTTGTGACTACAGGATTGAGGGTGGACTCTACTCAATTGAAGACATAAAGAGCTCACTTGGGATCATTCTGATGAAGAATGTTTGAGGACCAAAGAAGAAAAGAGAGAAAGAACTAAAGAAGAGAAGAAAGCAGATGAAAGAAAGGAAGAAAATAAGAAGAAAATGAAGCTGACCGGTCGTGACCGGTCGGCCAAGGAAGCCAGACCGGTCAGTGACCGGTCAGCCATGCATGTTGGGCACTACTGAAGAGGACCGACCGGTCATTGTTGCTGGAAAATTGCTGAAGTCGTCCGACCGGTCATGACCGGTCGGACATGCTTGCTGGACCAAGGATGAATAGGCCCGACCGGTCATAACCGGTCGGAGGTGCTTGCTGAAGTGTTTTCACTTGAGGCCGACCGGTCTTGACCGGTCGGCCATGTGTACTGACTTAGAAGATTCTAATTTCTTCCCGATTTTCTCTGCGCTGCGTAAGAGTTTCGCAAATTCCCGATTCTTCCGACATTGTGGAGCCTCCAGACTATAAGAGGACACCTAGGGATCGTTCCTAGGGTATGCTAGAAGGGTACAAGCGAGGTTGGAGGCTGTGGAAGTGAAGATTGGAGTTTCACAACTCCTTTTGGTTTGCTTTGCTGTTTTCATGCTTTTTGTAGTTGTTTCATGTTTCCTTGGATCATGAGCAGCTAAACCTCTTAGCTAGGGCTAAGAGGTGAAGCTTGTAGTGAATCCAAGATGTTTTAATTCGTAGTTAAGTGGTTTTAGTTTGGAATTCATGATTATGAACTAAGGTTTGAAGTTTATACAAGTTTTTAAGTAATTTTTCTTAGTCTTGTGATGACTCATGGATGTTTGGATGAATTACTTATCTTCTTAATTTGTTTGCAACGATATAGACCTGTATGATCCGAGGAATCGGAGTGCGCTCTAGTACTAAGTTCTTCATAAAGGGACTTCAGGCCAAAGTTCTATTTTAGTTGATTTTCTGGAATATGTAAGGACTGTGCTGGTGATTTGAATCTAGTTCAAATCCTAATCTAGCCTTGTCTTGTGAGAGGACTTGGGGATGGTTATGATTGAGAACTGGACCTATAGAAAAGGGGAATGACCTATGCAAGTGAGCATGCTCAGCTCAGCCTAGATTGAGTGAATCTTATGCATAGAACTTACATATTACAGACTGTTTGGTTTAACAGTTCTATCATCCGACTAGACAGACAGGAATGTCGGTTCTAGTTGAGAGAATAAGAAACCACAGCGGATTGAACATTAAGGATTGCTACAAGTGGATCCTTGAAACCCTAGTACCCTCTTATAATTACTTACTCTCGATTTAATTCAGCTTTTGTTACTCATATCAACTTTATACATCAATCGGATTAGTAGACTTCAATAGACACTTGTGGATGAATTTGTGAGATCCTACATAGTCCCTGTGGATCGACCTCGGTCTTACCGAGTTTATTACTACATCGCAACCTTACACTTGGGGAAGCGAACAAGTTTTTGGCGCCGTTGCCGGGGACCTTGACGGTTTTCACAAATTTCTGAAATTAGTATCTATTTAGGATTTTTTTTTAGATTTTTAGAACTAACTTAGTTTATTTATTTGATTTTTTTCTTTTCAGGGATTTCTAGGAAGCTGAAGAAGATACAAGAGTTTCAAGTGCGAATCAGGTTCTATCTTTCTAAACCTTACTCTTCTCCTTCTCCTATTCATTCCTATTCATCTCTTGTAGAGTGGGTGGAGATTCCTTTTAGATCTCTAAAAGGTCGGCCTTTTTGCCACCTGGATTCCTATTGGTAGGCTCAGCCGCCTTGGATCACCTTGTGCTCAGAGATTTCTTTTCTCATCTCTACTCCTTTTTTTCCTTTTTCTACACTTTTTCTCAAAAGATTCAAAGAGTGGGTGGGGAGTTCTCTGAACCCCTATTGACCAGGAGAAATCGGTCTCTATCCTTGCTTCTGGCCTAGCCATTGCAAGGCACCTTGTGCTTCGGTCTTAGAGAAGAGTAAAGAAAAGGGAGGAAGAATTCTCCTTTCTTTTTGTTTCTTATTTTTGGTTTTGCATGCCACATTGGGCTCGGGATTCCAATAACCGACTCATAAGTGAAGGGGGGATAGTAGAAGGAATTGATAGAGAGCCACGTGCTAGGAGACAGCTAGATTCTCCAATTTTATCTGGAAATATGGCTGCAAATCAACCTAACCCGAACCAAAATCAAACTGAAACTGGGGAGAATGTGGTTGATGATGTTCCCCGACCAAGGACTTTACGTGATTTCTTGCAACCTGCAAGAACGAGCACTCCCTCATGCATAGTATTTCCACTAAATGCAGGGAACGTGGATTTGAAATCGGGAGTGATCAATCTTCTCCCTAAATTCCATGGTCTAGACAGTGAAAATGCCTATCAACACCTTAGGGAGTTTGATGAAGTAATCACCACCATGCACTTTGCAAATGTGACTGAAGATGTAGTAAGACTTAAATTCTTCCCTTTCACTCTTAAGGATAAAAAGCCAAGGGTTGGCTTTATGCATTGAGGCCAAGATCAATTGGGTTATGGAATGATATGCACAGAGAATTTATAAAAAAATTCTTCCCTACTCACAAAACGAACATGCTTAAGCGCCTTATCATGAACTTTGCCCAAAAGGAAGATGAAACCTTTTCCCAATGTTGGGAGAGGTTCAAGGACCTATTAAACGCATGCCCACATCATGGCTATGAAATTTGGCGGATTATAAGTTTTTTCTATGAAGGACTGATTCCATCCATGCGCCAATTTATAGAGATGACTGTGTAATGGGGAGTTCATGAATAAGGAAGCTGATGAAGCATGGGATTATCTGGAAGAATTGGCTGAAAGTGCACAATCTTGGGACACATCTAAACCAACAAATTCCAAGACTGGCCAACAAAAGGAAAAGGGAGGAATGTATGTCTTATCAGAAGAAGATAGCATAAGTGCACGGTTGGCTAGCCTTACAAGAAAGGTCGAAGCCATGGAATTAAGGAAAGGAGAAACAATCAACTCCACTGAGGGTGAAACTGTTTGTGGAATTTGTGCTGGAAATCAACATGCTACATCAGATTGTCCCACAATTTCAGCAGTCCAAAGCATCTTACAAGAACAAACAAATGCCATAAACAGTTATCAGCAGCAATATGGTGCTCCAAACTCAAACACGTTTAATCCTAATTGGAAGAACCATCCCAACTTCAGTTGGAGGAATGGACCCACTGCAAATGCAAACAACACTCCAAAAGTATCACTAGAAGAGATATTGGGTGCACTCGTATCGGTCCAGAATAAGTATAACAAGACAAATTCTCTAAAAATAGATGGGTTCATGCAAGAGCAATTGAAATTCAATCAAAATTCAAACCAAGCCATTAATGAATTGAAAACATCTCTGGCTAGAGTTGAAGCTCACCTTAGTGGTAGAGAGAAGGGCACACTTCCTGCTCAACCTCTTCCTAACCCAAGGACCCAGTATGAGATACAAGATGCAAGCTCATCCTCCCACCATACGGAACATGTCCAGGCTATCACCACTTTGAGAAGTGGGAAAGAAATTGACAAATCTAATCCGGTGAAGGCCCCAAAGCCTAAGGATCCGAAAATTCCCAAAGAGGATGATAGCCCAAACAATATTCCACAAGAGAAAGAACCGGAAAGGCAATACAAGCCGGTTGCCCCATTTCCACAAAGGTTGATTTCACCTAAACCTTTAGATAAAAATCTGGAGATTTTGAAAGTTTTCAAGCAGGTGAAGATCAACATCCCGCTGTTGGATGCAATAAAACAAATACCATCTTATGCTAAATTTTTAAAGGAATTGTGTACAATCAAAAGGAAACATAACGTTCACAATAAAGTGCTTTTGGCTGAGAATTTGAGCGCCATCATCAAACAAGAGGTGCCCCAAAAATACAAGGATCCAGGTAGTCCAACCATCTCATGCATCATAGGAGACTACCAGATTAAACAAGCCCTACTCGACTTGGGGGCAAGTGTGAATCTCATTCCATACTCGGTCTACGAACAAGTTGGGTTAGGTGAATTGAAACCCACCAAAACCACACTCCAACTTGCTGATAGATCCATCCGGATACCGAGAGGAATGGTAGAGGATGTTCTAGTCCAAGTTGATAAATTCTACTACCCAGTAGATTTTATTGTCTTGGACACACATCCCGTGATAGGCACCGGTACTCAAATTCCCGTCATACTTGGACGACCGTTTCTAGCTACTTCAAACGCCATTATCAATTGCAGAAACGGACTTGTACAAATGTCCTTTGGAAATATGACCCTTGAGCTTAACATATTTGAGTTATGCAAACAACCGCGGGAAGTTGATGATGATGTCCACGAATTAAACATGATCGAATCATTCTTGGAGGATACAGTCCCCTTATCAGTATTTTCCAACCCTTTGGAGGCATGTATGGCCCACTCTCATGAGACAAATGATTACACAATACAAGAGATGGATGCCATTCTAGATGTGATGCTGGTGCTTGAGAATAAAAGATGGAGGGCCCCAATTGAACCTTTGCCTGTAAATGAGAACAAGGCCCTCCCATCCAACATCAAGGCACCAAAACTCGACCTAAAACCATTGCCAAGTGAGCTAAAGTATGTTTATTTAGGTCGAGATGAGACATATCCAGTGGTGATTTCTTCCCACTTGGATGAGGAACAAGAGAGTAGGCTAATAGCCACTCTATTAGAGCACAAGAGTGCCATTGGATGGTCAATTGCGGATCTCAAAGGCATAGACCCACTGATTTGTACTCACCGCATACACCTTGAGGAAAATGCAAAATCATCCCGGCAACCACAAAGACGACTAAGTCCAAACATGAAGGATGTGGTTAAGGCCGAAGTGGTGAAACTATTGGATGTAGGTATCATTTACCCAATATCTGATAGCCAATGGGTGAGCCCAACTCAAGTGGTGCCTAAGAAATTCGGAATAACCATCGTAGCCAATGCCAATAACGAACTCGTGCCAACTAGAGTCACTACTGGTTGGAGAATGTGCATTGACTACAGGAAGCTAAACACTGTCACGAGGAAAGACCACTTCCCCCTACCATTTGTTGATCAGATTTTAGAACGGTTGGCGAGTCATTCCCACTTTTGCTTCCTTGATGGCTAGTCAGGGTACAACCAAATAGAAATTGCCCGTGAAGACCAAGAAAAGACTACATTTACATGTCCATTCGGCACTTTCGCCTATCGACGGATGCCGTTTGGACTATGTAATGCCCCTGCCACCTTTCAGCGTTGTATGATGAGCATCTTTTCTGACATGGTGGGGACCATTCTCGAAGTCTTCATGGATGATTTTTCTGTATTCGGTTTGTAGCTTTGATGAGTGCCTTGAGCACTTGAAATCTGTGCTAAAAAGATGTGAAGAGAAGAACCTAGTGCTCAATTGGGAAAAGTGTCACTTCATGGTTCAAAAGGGAATTGTACTTGGTCACATCGTTTCACAAAATGGAATTGAGGTGGACAAAGCGAAAATTGATCTTATCTCTACCCTTCCACCACCCAAAAGCATACGAGATGTGCGGTCCTTTTTAGGACACGCAGGATTCTACAGAAGGTTCATAAAGGACTTCAGTTCACTCTCTCGCCCTTTATGTAACCTACTTCAAAAGGAAAATTCATTCGAGTGGAATGAAGAATGTCAAAAAGCCTTTAACACCCTTAAAGGTATGTTGACATGTGCCCCAATAATGCAACCACCTGATTGGAGCCTTCCTTTTGAGATTATGTGCGATGCTAGCGACTATGCTATTGGGGCCGTGTTAGGCCAAAGAAAAGATAAAAAGCCATGTGTCATCTACTATGCAAGTAGAACCCTAAACTCAGCCCAGGCAAACTACACTACCACTGAAAAGGAACTTTTAGCCGTAGTTTTTGCTTTGGAGAAGTTTAGATCCTACTTGATTGGATCCAAGATCATTATATTCACTGACCATGCCGCGCTTAAGTATCTTCTTTCTAAGAAGGATGCTAAACCACGGTTATTAAGATGGATCCTCCTACTCCAAGAATTCGACATAGAAATACGTGATAAGAAAGGAGTAGAAAATGTAGTAGCCGACCATCTCTCTCGACTTGTCCTCACTAATTCCCCTGAAACGACTGCAATCAATGACATGTTCCCTGATGAACAACTTTTTGCTGTTTCCCAATTGCCATGGTATGCAGACATTGCTAACTATCTTGCTACAGGTGCAATTCCTACATATTGGAAAAAACAAGATAAGGATAGATTCTTCACGGAGGTGCGAAAATTTCTATGGGACGACCCATACTTATTCAAGTACTGTCCCGATCAAATCATAAGGAGATGTGTCCCAGATGATGAGCAACAAAGTATCATCTCCTTCTGTCATTCTCAAGCATGTGGTGGTCACTTTTCGGCCAAAAAGACCACAACGAAAATTCTGCAATGTGGGTTTTATTGGCCCACCATGTTCAAAGACACACATGAGTTTTGCAAAGCATGTGAACCTTGTCAGAAACTAGGAGGAATCTCCCGTAAAAATATGATGCCACTCAATCCCATCTTGATTATCGAAATTTTTTATTGTTGGGGCATCGATTTCATGGGCCCATTCCCATCTTCTTTTGGAAATTTATACATCTTGCTTGCCATTGATTATGTCTCCAAATGGGTCGAGGCCATTCCTTGCCGGAATAATGACCATAAAACGGTCATTCGATTTTTAAAAGAAAATATTCTTTCCCGGTTTGGAACGCCTCGAGTCATCATAAGTGATGGAGGGTCTCACTTTTGTAATCGCCCTTTTGCAGCCTTAATGAAGAAATATGGCGTTACACACAAAGTGAGCACTCCCTATCACCCACAAACTAGTGGACAAGCTGAGATATCCAATAGGGAGATTAAACACATTTTGGAGAAAATGGTGAATTCCGATCGCAAGGATTGGTCACTTCGACTTACCGATGCGCTTTGGGCTTACCGTACTGCCTTTAAAACCCCTATTGGAATGTCTCCCTATAGACTTGTCTATGGGAAGGCTTGTCACTTACCTGTGGAGTTGGAACATAAGGCATATTGGGCTATTAAGAAGATGAATTTCAATTCTGACAAGGCAAGCTCGTTACGCAAACTACAATTGAATGAACTTGCAGAAATCCGGAATGACGCTTATGAGAATGCGAGAATTTACAAGGACAAGACGAAGATATTCCATGATAAGAATATTCTTCGCAAGACATTCACGATCAACCAAAAGGTCCTCATGTATAATTCTCGCTTACATCTATTTCCGAGAAAACTGAAATCTCGATGGACCGGTCCCTACATTGTGCAAACTGTTTATCCGTATGGGACTGTCGAGCTGTTGAATCCGAGGAACGGCAACATTTTCAAAGCAAATGGACAGCGATTAAAGCCGTTCTTTGAGAAATTCCCTTCAGAAGGTATGTCCATACCTCTGAATGATCCTGTGTATCAGGATGATTGATCTCCTAGTCTGATGGAGGTATAGAGTAGTTAGGATTAGGATTTCGCTGCTTTTGTTTTCTTTTTCATAGGTTTGTTAGAAGGAGGAAGAATTCCACTTTTCACTCTCACAGGTACTATCATTCCTCACTCCCTTTTATTTTCAAATTGCTCTCATGTTTTGCTCATGGCACATCTTTTACATTGAGGACAATGCAAGATTTGGTTGGGGGGGTGTAGGATCGCTTGGATGAATCCAGCGTTTTGCAACATTTCAAGCAATTATGTGGAAATTTTTCGATTTCTCAAAAATTTGAAACTCTTTTGGAAAACACCGAGTCTATACATTCGAGTTGATATGAGCATAAGAGGAGGAGATATGAAGTGTATAAGGCTGGATGTCTGGAATCTCTCATTGCATAATGGTTTTATTTGTGAACTCCCCTATTTTTGTGATTGATAGAAAATCTGAACACTTTTACACCTAGTTCACATTACACGATTTTCATGAGTTGAAGGGATTATGTGATTTATGGATTAGCTAGACTTTGAATTAAGGTATTGAGAAATCAGGCCGGGGTACTTTGTCCATACTTGTCCATGGAAAAATAATGAAAGATATGGATTTCTAAAAATCCTATCTAATTTAAAAAGAAAAAGGAAAAGGAAGGATGAAATTGGGAATGTGGAAAAATGGTGGAAAATTCCGATTAGGGCTACCTACTACCAACCGGGGGATGGTCTACCCGTAACCAAAGCCGGAAATGGGACGTAGTGTGAAAGTCGTCGGAAGGACGGTAAGGCAAATTCCTGTCATTAGCTTGATGTGGCTCTATGTACCTTGAGTTCTATAGTCTAGTTGATCTATGAAGAAGATAATCCTAGAAACCCGTGGAATGAATTTTCACTACCCACACTAGGATGAATTTGTTCAATTCCCTCTATTTATCAACCAATCAGTGGGAATCTCATATGAATGCCTATTATGTCTTGAGGATTTACGGTTCCAACCTTTGACGCCTAATCTTTCTGAATCTTACACTTATGAACCTTGGAATGTATAGAAGGATTGTTTCTGAAAGAGAGTTGAGTCTGAAGAATGAGATTAGCTTCACGCATGTTTTGCTCGGGACTAGCAAAATGCTGGATGGGAGGTGTGTTGAGCTCTTAATTGTGCATATTCTAACCCCAATTCATCACTCATTGTGCAAGGTTTGTATGGTTTGTAAGCTAATTCAATGCATGTTTTGTGACTACAGGATTGAGGGTGGACTCTACTCAATTGAAGACATAAAGAGCTCACTTGGGATCATTCTGATGAAGAATGTTTGAGGACCAAAGAAGAAAAGAGAGAAGAACTAAAGAAGAGAAGAAATCAGATGAAAGAAAGGAAGAAAATGAAGCTAACCGGTCGTGACCGGTCGGCCAAGGAAGCCAGACCGGTCAGTGACAGGTCAGCCATGCATGTTGGGCACTACTGAAGAGGACCGACCGATCATGACCGGTCGGTCATTGTTGCTGGAAAATTGCTGAAGGCGTCCGACCGGTCATGACCGGTCGGACATGCTTACTGGACCAAGGATGAATAGGCCCGACCGGTCATGACCGGTCGGAGGTGCTTGCTGAAGTGTTTTCACTTGAGGCCGACCGGTCTTGACCGGTCGACCATGTGTACTGACTTAGAAGATTCTAATTTCTTCCCGATTTTCTCTGCGCTGCGTAAGAGTTTCGCAAATTCTCGATTCTTCCGACGTTGTGGAGCCTCCAGACTATAAGAGGACACCTAGGGATCGTTCATAGGGTATGCTAGAAGGGTACAAGCGAGGTTGGAGGCCGTGGAAGTGAAGATTGGAGTTTCACAACTCCTTTTGGTTTGCTTTGCTGTTTTCATGCTTTTTGTAGTTGTTTCATGTTTCCTTGGATCATGAGCAGCTAAACCTCTTAGCTAGGGCTAAGAGGTGAAGCTTGTAGTGAATCCAAGATGTTTTAATTCGTAGTTAAGTGGTTTTAGTTTGGAATTCATGATTATGAACTAAGGTTTGAAGTTTATACAAGTTTTTAAGTAATTTTTCTTAGTCTTGTGATGACTCATGGATGTTTGGATGAATTACTTATCTTCTTAATTTGTTTGCAACGGTATAGACCTGTATGATCCGAGGAATCGGAGTGCGCTCTAGTACTAAGTTCTTCATAAAGGGACTTCAGGCCAAAGTTCTATTTTAGTTGATTTTCTGGAATATGTAAGGACTGTGCTGGTGATTTGAATCTAGTTCAAATCCTAATCTAGCCTTGTCTTGTGAGAGGACTTGGGGATGGTTATGATTGAGAACTGGACCTATAGAAAAGGGGAATGACCTATGCAAGTGAGCATGCTCAGCTCAGCCTAGATTGAGTGAATCTTTTGCATAGAACTTACATATTACAGACTGTTTGGTTTAACAGTTCTATCATCCGACTAGACAGACAGGAATGTCGGTTCTAGTTGAGAGAAGAAGAAACCACAGCGGATTGAACATTAAGGATTGCTACAAGTGGATCCTTGAAACCCTAGTACCCTCTTATAATTACTTACTCTCGATTTAATTCAGCTTTTGTTACTCATATCAACTTTATACATCAATCGGATTAGTAGACTTCAATAGACACTTGTTGATGAATTTGTGAGATCCTACATAGTCCCTGTGGATCGACCTCGGTCTTACCGAGTTTATTACTACATCGCAACCTTTACACTTGGGGAAGTGAAAACTTGTTCGCTTCCCCAAGTGTAGGGTTGCGATGTAGTAATAAACTCGGTAAGACCGAGGTCGATCCATAGGGAAGGAAGTAAACAATTCCAATTATCCTAATAACTAGAATCAAAGAGGTTTGTGAAATTGATTTTTAACATAAAATAGAAAATCTAATAATGAAAAGATAACTAGAGCATCAAGGATCCACTTATAGCTCTTCTTAGATGCATAATTCGCTATGGTTTCTTACTTTCTCAACTAGAATCGACATTCTTGTCTATCTAGTCGGATGATAGAGCTGTTAAACCAAACAGTCTGTCATATGTAAGTTCTATGCATAGGATTCACTCAATGTAGGCTGAGCTGAGCATGCTCAATTGCATAGGTCATTCCCCTTTCCAAAAGGTCCAGTTCACAATCATAACCATCCTCAAGTCCTCTCACAAGACAAGGCTAGATCATGATTTGAACTAGATTCAAATCACATGCACAATCCATACATATTCAGAAAAACAGAAAAATAGAACTTTGGTAGGAAGTCCCTTCATGAAGAGCTTAGTACTAGAGCGCACTCCGATTCCTCGGATCATACAGGTCTAGACTGTTGCAAACGAATTAAGAAGATAAGTAATTCATCCAAGCATCCGTGAGTCATCACAAGACTAAGAAAAATTACTTAAAAACTTGTATAAACTTCAAACCTTAGTTCATAATCATGAATTCCAAACTAAAAACCAATAAAACGAATTAAACAATCTAAGAAAACTATAAGGTTCACCTCTTAGCTCTAGCTAAGAGATTAGCTAATAAAAAGCATATTAAAAACTAGAACTAGAACTAAGAAAAGGAAGAAAAACTAGCTGGAGAAGGCTAGGAAGCCTCCTATGACTTGAACTCCTTGCTCCCCATGTCCTTGGTTGCCCTGGAATAGAAGAGAGCACCTCCTTTTATAGTGCAGCACTAGTACAGTAACATAGCAGAATTTGTTTCGCTTAGTACGGCTTAACCAATGGTCGGATTGCCTTCAAATTTGATTTGTAACTTCCTTGTAATGTGATATTCCTCATAGATGATTTAGATTTCCAAGATTATCCTCTGAATGGGCCCACCAATCACATCACCGACCGCCTCTCAAAATCGCGCACTTCGGGTACCTTCAGAACCAGTCATCTTGCTTTCAACGCTCCGGAGTGTACAGAGGTCGGATTGATCTCAAATTTTGAACATGAGTAGAAAACTTCCTTCTCTACATGATAGACGGATTAGATTGTCCAAAACGATCTCAGAATGTGGTCCGAAAATTAGAACAATTAGGGCTTTTATAAACTCTGCGCAGTTGGAGCTTTCTGGATGGTCCATCTTTCTTCAACCGGTACGATCAAACCACACACCCTTTTGATCTGAAACTTTTGTGGTTATTCATATATGGATGTGGTCTAAAAGATGGTCAAAGTAGATTTCACTGTTCCACTCTGGGCCGGCATCTCCCGTATGCGAGCAGCTCGGCTCGCTCTCGCTAAAAGGGGTCGTATATCATGAGTGCGAGCATTCTTGACACGAGCAGCTCCCGACATCAGAGCTATCATGAGTCTTCGTTTTTTGGTTTGGACGGTCTTCGTAGTTCCAGCACCCGATTCCCGTCGAGTGGCTTGTTCAATCCCTCTGCGACACCAAGCAGGGTTACACCCAGTTCGGTGGTCTCCGCCCCTTCGGCGTCTCCTTCCTTTTCGCCGGCTACGACTCCAACTACGGCTTCTAGCTCTAAATGAGCAATCAGTGTTACTACTACACATACCAGCAGCCCGTATGACTCGATTTTGGGTTTATCTTCTCCTGTGGTTCCGAACCTCAAGGGATTGCTATCAAGAGACGTGATTGCCGAAGTAAGTAATTTGGTTAGATCTCGTCACTAAGGATAAGGATCTTATCCCACGAAATCAGCAGAATCTCGTATCGTACCCGAGATCAGCGGGATCTCGATACCTTGTATAACAGATTGAATCGCTTCGGATCTATATAAAGGGATGACTCCATTAAGAGAAAGGTACACACAACATTCAATCTCTGTCCCGTTTTTCTTGGCTACTCTTCTTCTTGCTTTGGCCTGACTTAAGCATCGGAGGGCTAACGGCTGGTCTCCAGCCACCCTTAGTTGCTGTCTGCCGTCTTTCAGGTTTAGCGGAGGGAAATCTCTGGTGAAGAGAAGGTGAACATCTGGAGGATCCAACTACAAAATCTGACGTTAACAAACACAATTCAGTCATCTCCTTTTGTCATGATCAAGCATGTGGGGGTCATTTTTTCAGCCAAGAAAACAACTGCGAAAATTCTGCAATGTGGTTTTTATTGGCCCACATTATTTAGGGACACCCACGAGTTTTGCAAAGCGTGCGAGCGCTGCCAGAAGCTCGGAGGATTATCTCGTCGAAATATGATGCCTCTCACCCCAATTCAACATCTTGAAGTCTTTGACTGTTGGGGCATCGATTTCATGGGACCATTCCCCTCATCTTTGGGGAATGCATATTCTGCTTGCCGTAGACTATGTGTCTAAATGGATAGAGGCTATCCCATGTAGAACCAATGATCATCGTACGGTTCTCAAGTTCCTCAAAGAAAATATACTTTCTAGATTTGGGACGCCTCGAGCCATTATTAGTGATGGTGGTTCTCACTTTTGCAATAGACCTTTTGAAACGTTGATGAAGAAATATGGTATTAGGCACAAAGTGAGTACCCCATACCACCCACAAACAAGTGGGCAAGCTGAAATCTCCAATAGGGAAATCAAGCAGATTTTGGAAAAGACGATGAGACCGGATCGCAAGGATTGGTCCCTAAGATTAGATGATGCACTTTGGGCTCACCGTACTGCCTACAAGACACCCATTGGAATGTCCCCTTATAGACTTGTCTATGGGAAAGCTTGCCACTTGCCTGTGGAGATAGAACACAAAGCCTATTGGGCAATTCGGGCTTTAAATTTTAACATTGACAAGGCTAGCTCGCTTCGCAAACTTCAGTTAAATGAGCTTGATGAGATCCGGAACGATGCATATGAGAATTCGAGAATTTACAAGAGCAAGATGAAGGCCTTTCATGACAAGCACATCTTAAGGAAATCTTTCCATGAAGGACAGAAAGTGCTCTTGTATAATGCCCGACTTCATCCTTTTTCGGGAAAATTACGATCTCGATGGACCGGCCCATATATTGTCAAAGAAGTTTTCCCTCATAGGGCTGTTGAGATTGAGAATGCGGCGAATGGTGACTGTTTCAAAGTTAATAGACAACGCCTTAAACCATTTGTTGAGAAATTTGATTCAGAGGACATGTCCATCTCCCTGAATGATCCTGTCTATCAGGATGATTGATCTCCTAGTCTGATGGAGGTATAGCATAGGTAGGTTTAGTTTTATTTTACTGTTTTAATAGGTTTTAGTTGTTGGGTTGGAGAATTCCATGATCGCTCCTTCAGGTACTATTGTTCTCACTCTCTCATTGTTTATCATTGCTCTCATGTTCATGCTAATTGACTATCTTTTTACATTGAGGACAATGCAAGATTTGGTTGGGGGGTGAGATGAGATTCTTCATCTAGCATATTGCAACATTTCGAGCTTCATATGCACAAAATTTTTTCGAATTTTCTAACATCTCAAAACTCTTTTAGAAAATCTTATTTCTATACATTTGAGATGCTATGAGTATAAGAAGAGGAGAAACGAAGTGTGTGATGTTGTAGTCTTGAATTTCTCCCACCATAATGGTGTTATATGATAGTTCCCCTATTGTTGTGATTGATAGAAAAATTTGAACACTTTTTACACCTAGTTCACATTACACGATTTTCATGAGTGACAGCTTTATGTGATTTGTGGATTAGCTAGACTTTGATTTAAAGGTGTTGAGCAGCCAAGCCGGGGTATTTTGTCCATCCTTGTCCATGGGAAAATAACAGAAGATATGGATTTCTAAAAATCCTATCTAATTTAAAAGAAAAAGGAAAGAAAGGATGAAATCGGGTAGGAAAGAAAAAATGGTGGAAAATTCCGAAAAGGGCTACCTATTACCAACCGGGGGATGGTCGAACCGTAACCAAAGCTGGAAATGGAACGTAGTGTGAAAGCCATCGGAAGGACGGTAAGGCAAATTCTTGTCATAGGTTTACTGTTGCTCTGTGCACCTTAAAATCATTGGTTTACCTAATCTATGAAGAAGATGATCCAGGAACTCATGAGATGAATTTTCACTGTACACACTAGGTTGAATTTGTTCGAGTTCTTCTATTTATCAATCAATCAGCGAAAATTTCATGTAGACACTTCTTATGTTTTGAGAGCCCAAGGTTTCAGCTTCTATCACCAAATTTTTCCAAATTTTATACTCATATGTCTTGGAATGGATAGAAACATGGTTTCTGGAAGAGAGTTGGATTTGGAGGTTTGAACTTATTCACGCATGTTTTGCTCGGGACTAGCAAAAAGCTGGTTGGGGGGTGTGTTGAACCTCCAATTTATACATTGCATTGCCCATTACACAACAAGGTTTGTATGATTTTCATGGTTTAAAGGCCCACCTAACACATGTTTTTGTGATTATAGGGATGAGAGTGGACTTCATTCAAATACGAGACAAAAGAATGCATTTGAAGCTATTGCATGAAGTCCTAAGATGGACCAAAGAAAGAAGAAAGAAGAGAAGAAAAAAGAAAGAAAGAAGAACAAATTGAAGAGGGCTGACCGGTCACGACCGGTCAGCCATGGTTGCTGATCAAAGAGGAGAACAGGCCGACCGGTCTTGACCGGTCGGCCACGCATATTAGAAGATGGACAGAGAGCCCGACCGGTCATGACCGGTCGGCTGTATACACTGGAATAAGATGGGAAAATTGGTCTGACCGGTCATGACCGGTCAGCCACACTTGCTGGTTGAATGGACAGCCCAGTCCGACCGGTCATGACCGGTCGGCTGTGCTCCCTGGAGTGCTTAAAAAAATCAGTCCGACCGGTCGGCTCTGCGTAACATGATTCCTTTCTAAATCAGGACTCCAGAAATTGCTGCGCAATGCGTAATCTTTCGCAGAATCCGACGCAAGGGAGGTGGATTGCTATAAAAGGACACCTAGGGGCTCTCCCTAGGGTATCAGAGAGGCGAAGGAACGTGGGTTTGGAGAGCGAAGGCGATCGTGGAGCGGCTGCAACTCTCCTATTCGGGTTTTCCTATTTTTATGCTTTATTTCAAAGTTTTTAGTTATAGCATGACTATGCTCGGCTAAAACCTCTCAGCTAAGGCTGAGAGGTGAAGCTTGTAGCTAATTCTATGTTGGTTTCAGTTTAATTCAAGTAATTTACATTCAAGTTTGGATTTTTACATGATTTAGTTCCAAAAAGTGGTAGTTTGAGATGTCTTATCTGAGTTTATGTGCTCCGGACATGAATTCCTTTTAATTCTCTGAGATTATCATGTTTGTTTATCTAAATTCGGATTATAGTAATCCTTGAGCAGGCCATAGTCCAGAGGCATGGCTGTTACTCCGCAGGCTATGGTTTGAGTTTAGTATTGATTTTATTGGACTAGAACTTGGAAGTTCAACTTGAATGTGATAGAATGTGTGTGAATGCTTTATTCTCCAACTAGATGAGAGATAGGACTTCAAATCTAGTTGTGTTCTCTACTTGGATTGCCTGAATTGACATAGGATTGCTACAAGGGGATCCTTGAAAGCCTTAGTACTTTATATCTCTGATTTTTCATTAAATTCCTGTTTTAAGTAAACACTTAATTAAATCTAATTTCTTTTAAAAAAAACTGAGTTGCTGGAGTGATTTGGGGGTTGTCACTATTTCCCTGTGGATCGACCTCGGTCTTACCTGAGTTTTATTACTACATCGCAGCCTTACACTTGAGGCGAGCGAACAGCTGTTAGCGCAGCTTTAATAAGAGAAGATTCCGAAGTATAAAGGCCCGTTTATTATATCAGTCGAGCAATGGTTGATGCAGAAACTAGGTATTCTGATATGGAGAAGCTGGCCCTGGCTTTAGTTACGGCAGCTCGAAAACTGCGACCATACTTTCAAGCCCATACTATTTTAGTACCAACGAATCATCCACTGCGGCAAGTCCTTCAAAAGCCTGAGGCTTCTGGACGCTTAACTAAATGGGCAGTCGAGATCAGCGAGCACGATATCTCATTCTGCCCTAGGACCGCAGGTAAAGGGCCAGGCCGTGGCTGACTTCATCGCCGAATTCACATACTCCCCTGATGATAATACCATGACCAGCGACCAGCCTCCTTGGTCACTCTTCGTGGACGGGTCGTCGCGGGCCAGTGGCAGTGGAGCAGGCCTGATTTTAGTGGCTCCCGATGAGTCGCATTTCCAATATGCTCTGCGTTTCGACTCTCGTATCTCGAATAATGAAGCAGAATATGAAGCCCTGATCGTCGGCCTCGAATTGGCCATTGTCCTTGCAATTCAGAATCTGTCAATTCATAGCGACTCTCAGCTCATTGTCAACCAAGTCCTTGGTGAATTCGAGGCCAAAGAAGAAAGGATGGCCTTCTACAAGTCTCGTGTCCTCATCCTGCTCGCAAAACTAAAGACTTATGAAATAATTCATATTCCTCGCGAGAAGAACCAACTTGCCGATTGCCTGGCAAAGCTTGCCTCTGCACCAGAATCTGAGTTATCACATTCGGTCCCCATCGAGCATCGTCAGAACCTAAGTATCGACCACAGCAACTCTCGAGCAAGTAATATCGATACAATCATCCCCATGCTGGATGGATCCCTATCATCCTGTATCTCAGAAACAGATACCTACCAGAGGACAAGAAAGCTGCAAGACAAATTCGCCTTCGGGCTGCCAGGTATACCTTACAAGACGGAATATTGTTGCGCAAGAGCTTTTCCTTGCCCTATTTGAGGTGTCTTCATCCAGAAGAAGCCCTTCGTGTTCTAGACGAAGTACACCAGGGGGCATGTGGTAATCACCCCAGGGGGCGATCCCTAGCATATAAGGCGATGCGGCAAGGATATTATTGGCCCACTATGAAAGCAGATGCAATCGAACTTTCTAAAAAATATGACAAGTGCCAACGTTATTCACCTATACCTCATGTACCATCCGAACGGATGACTCCAGTTGGTAGCCCTTGGCCTTTCGCTCAGTGGGGGGTCGATATCATTGGACCCTTGCCCATGGGAAAGGGACAAAATAAGTTCGCAATTGTGGCGGTTGATTACTTCACCAAATGGGACGAGGCAGAACCATTAGCCAAGATTACTGAGAAACAGACTACCAAGTTCATATGGAGAAATATCATATGCCGTTTCGGACTCCCTCATACCATAATTACCGACAACGGAACGCAGTTCGACAACGCGGCCTTTGATGAATTTTGTGACAAATGGAAGATATGTAATCTCCGCACTTCTCCATATCATCCTCAGGCAAATGGGCAGGTCGAGGCAGTGAATAAGATCATCAAGCACCATTTAAAAACCAAGCTAGGTGAATGTAAAGGTGTGTGGCCAGAACTTCTGCCAGAAGTATTATGGGCATATAAAACCATGGCTTGTACATCAACAGGTGAAACTCCTTTTTCCTTAGCATTTGGTGTCGACGCAGTGGTACCAGTGGAAATTCAAGTGCCCTCATATCGGATCGAGCAGTATGACCCCGCGAGTAATCAGGAAAACCTCCGACTTCATCTCGATCTCTTGGAAGAACGAAGAAATGCCTCCCAAGTACGAGTGGCAGCATATTAACAACGTATTGCTCATTATCGAAATGCTAAGATCCGACCTAGATCCTTCCAGCCTGGAGATTTGGTCCTGAGGCAGCGACTCGGAGTTCCCGCTCGTTCGCTGGATCCAAATTGGGAAGGCCCGTATCGGGTTATCAGGATTGTGCGACCCAGTACTTACTACCTTGAAGACATGCAGGGAAAGCCCGTACGTCGCCCTTGGCATGTGGAACACTTGCTACGATACTATCCCTAGATTCGATGTAGTTCATAACAACATTTTATGAATAAAGTGGAAGATATCTTTTGGTCGCTACTCCATTTACTTAGACCTGAATAGCCCTGAAGAGGATGCATACAATCCCTTGGCCAATTGCCTACCTTTGGTAGGGTTGAATTCACCTAGGATGGTCGCATTTCCATTTTATGGATGACCATCCTTCTACCCCTGGTAGACTTAGTCTCAATCGATAGATCAGTCTATCTCCACGAGGGTATGGTCATCACGACCCCCCGGATTGAGCACAATTCATTTCTCAATCGATAGATCAGTCTATCTCCACGAGGGTATGGTCATCACGACCCCCCGGATTGAGCACAATTCATTTCTCAATCGATAGATCAATCTATCTCCACGAGGGAATGGTCACTACGACCCCCCGGGTTGAGCATAACTCATTGAAACAGGAAGGCATTCAGTGCACAAAGGAAAAGAAAGTAAACAAGAACACTTCCAAAAATATATTTTCATTAATGTCAAATGATTACAAATATATATGCTCGCACGTACAAGAGGAGAAAACAAAAAGGAAAGTCAATCCCTCGGAGGAGGAGCCGTGCTCTCGACTTCAGGGCCCATTTCTGGAGCCCCTCCAGCCTGCGTGGCTTCGGTCACCTCGTTCTCAGCAGCAGCTTACTCTTCTGCAGCTATGATGATCGCGACTCGACCAAATTCCCCCATATCGAAGGATGGGGTCATTCGTTGCACTACTCGTAACGCAAAGTCGCGACCAGCATCATATGACTCATATCTTTCATCGTCATATAGCTGCGAAGTCCGAAAATCGGAAATTGCCCGAGGACCTTCCTCCGAGAGCATTTTTACAAGGGCGACTTTCTCCTCGTCCCAGTGGATCGAGTCATCCTTGAGCTGTGCGAGAGCAGAGCGCTCTTTCTCCAGGTTCTCGTTGGCTTCTTTGAGCTGCGACCTGGCCTCCGCAAGCCGCTCCTCCAACGAGATCTTGTCTTGGCGGAAGATCTCCTTCTCTCTCTCTGCCTTCTCCTTCAAATCGGCGAGCTTCGCAAACTTCGAGTCCAAAGCTTGATACCTCTCGGTCAAAACTTGGACTTTCTCTATGAGGATCTTGATCTCCTCATCTCTCTTGGAGATCACTGCCTCACGGGACTTGAGGAGTTGATCCCTTCCTTGAACTACCTTTTCCAAGGCAGTCCTCTTCCCCTCAGCTTCATCTATCACGCGACGGGCGGCAACGATATCACGCCTCGTTCGCAGGATAAGATCTAAGCCTTGCAAAAGTAACGGAGAATGTGAGAAAGTATTCTGGAACGTAACAACAGATTAAAGCAGGGCCTTGACAAGGTCTTACCTGAACCATCCTCACCCCCGCTTCGAGGAAAAGGTTCTCAGGGCTTGGCTCTGGAAGAGAGCCGAAGGCTTGGAGGGGAACGTTCTCGAACAAGAATTTACATATTGGATGGAGGTGGCAGGGGATAGAATATGTCCCACTCCCGGACGGTTGGGCAACGACCAACCCAGCCGGCTCGCGAGGTGGGGGCATCGACTCGTGAGAAGGTCCCTGCTCGGCAGCAGGGATCAGTTCGCGAGCAGGAGCCAGCTCTCGAGGCTCTATTTGCTCTCGAGCCTCATCAGCTGGGGGGCAGCCGGACCCCGCCCCATCTAGGGAATTGTCAGCAATGTTAATCACTGGCAGTCCAGGTGCGACCACCAATGAGGGAATATTGGGCCCAGCAGGAGCCCCCGCAGTGCTCGCGAGAGGGGCAGGTTGATCGCTACCCTTACGGACGGGTGGCTGAGATGGTTCGGCAGGTGTTCTCTTCTGCCTTTTGGAGTTCGTGCCCTTCAGTCGGGGCAGCAGACCCCTCTTCTCCCCTGCCTTCGTCATCTCGGCTTCTCCTCTGGATATTAGGCCCGCTGCTGCAAGTCGCAAGGGAGACAGGCAAGCCTCGATGTGCCTATCACCAACAGGCACCTTGTACACCTTGACTATCTTCTCGTTGATCCCTCCCTTCAAACTTGGTTTTCTCAAGGCCGGGATACCTGCGAGCACAAACAAGGGTAAAAGAATGAAGTAAAACCCTAAAAACTTAAACTGGAGAAAACTGCACAATGTGGGATTGTGCCTACCTTCACAGAAAAAGCGGTTTACTCCTGGGCCCCTGGAAGAAGCAGACTCCCAGTTCCCGGATGCATAAAACCAACGTTTTCTCCAGCGGGGATAGTTCGAGGAGGGTTTCCCCAACACGAAGTTATCCCGGTGCCAGTAGCACAGGTAATACCAGCCTTCGCTGGAAGGTGCTTTCTTCAGACGGAACATACGAAGCAACTCCTCCGTCGTAAGCTCCCCATTGCCGGCCTGAGCCTAGAGGGCAAAGGAGCCCAGAACTACCCTCCATCCATTCACGATGAGTTGCCCGGGGGCAATCTTGTAACACCGGAGAACATCGCGTATGAAAGGATGGAGTGGAAGGCGTACCCCCAGGATGAGCTGGTACTCATAAAAAGCTACACATCCTGGGGGGGGGGGGGGGGGAGTCTGGTGTCTCTCCATCTCCGGGCAATCGGAGAACGACTGAGTCGGGGATCAGGTATCTCTCCCGTAACTCAGTCAGCCGGTCCTTCGATAGAACAGAAGGATATCCGGCTGCTGTATATCTCCCTGCCGGAACCCTCGCACTGCTAGAAGCAGAGGATTCCGGGGTGGCATCGCCTAGAGGAACGGTGGTCTCGTCAGAGTTCCCAGCCACGAAGAGGTTTTAAGAAGATTAAGAAAAAGAAAAGAACCAAGGCCTATACCCAGAAAAGAAAGAAAGGAAGAGAAGGAGCGCCGGAGGAAGGAGACTGAGAAAAGACTGCAAAAAATTCCTTTCGAAGAGCTTCTGTAGAAAACCAGAGAAATGGCGGACTCCGTATATTTATAGGCAATCATTCCGCCGCATCTGATGGTACGTGGCAGTCCCTCCTTCGGCGCAGCACTCGAGCAGGCACGCCCATTAACTCCTCAAACACGTGGCGAGCGCCCCTTCATTTTCTGTCTGCGGAAAGGCTGCGGAAAGCTGGCGCTCATTAATTCCAGCCCATCATGTGAGGTTCCGTTCTCGATGAAGGCAGCGGGCGGTTACGTGTGGTAGTGAGCTAAGTCCTTCCCTTAAAAATTCTTGGCGGCAAGGACTTGGGGGGCATCTGTTATAGGCAAAATAATGGAGATCAACTCAGCTATTAAGATTGTACACGGACGCCCATTCGACTCTCGAGATCATCTGATCGAGAGTCACAGATCGGGTAAATACGGAAGTACCCATTAAACTCTCGAGATCATCTGAGCGAGAGTCGCAGATCGGGTAAATACGGAAGTACCCATTAGACTCTCGAGATCATCTGAGCGAGAGTCGTAGACTGGATAAGTGCGGGACACCCACTCGACTCTCGAGATCATATGCTCGAGAGTCGCAGAATGGGTAAGTGCGGGACACCCATTCGACTCTCGAGATAAGCTGATCGAGAGTCGCAGATGGACAAATACGGAGCATCTATTCGCAAGGCATCGAGCTCCCATAGCCGATAGTCAGATAAAGCAAAGCAGAGATTCTCTTCTCGATCTGCGAGCAGACCTTCTCACGAGTCAGTGAAAAGGATTACATCCGAATGAGCAAGCACTAGGACTCGCGACCATATTCCAACATACGAACAACTTTTTCTGTGGCGACACCCCTTAAGCCTTCAGTACCAGCACCCGATTCCCGCCAAGCAGCTTGTCCAATCCCTCTGCGACACCAAGCAGGGCTACACCTAGTTCGGTGGTTTCCGCCCCGTTGGCGTCTCCTTCCTTTTCGCTGGCTATGACTCCAACTACGGTCTCCAGCTCTACATGAGCAATCAGCGTTACTACTACGCCTACCAGCAGCCCGGATAGGTCGATTTTGGGATTATCTTCTCTGGTGGTTCCGAATCTCAAGGGATTGCCATCAAGAAACGTGATTGCCAAAATAAGTCATTGGGTTAGATCTCGCCTTTAAGGATAAGGATCTTACCCCAGAAATCAGCGGGATCTCAGTATCGTACACGAAAACAGTGGGATTTCGATATCTTACGTAACAGATTGGATCGCTTCAGATCTATATAAAGGGATGATTCCATTAAAGAGAAAGGTACACACAATATTCAATCTTTATCCCATTTTGCCTGGCTATTCTTCTTGCTTTACCTAACTTAAGCATCGGAGGGCTAACGGCTGGACACCAGCCGCCCTAAGTTGCTTTCTGTCTTCTTACAGGTCTATCGGAGAAAATCCCTGCTGGAGAGAAGGTGAACAACCGGAGGATCCTATTACAAAATCTGACGTTAACAACATAATATTCCACTTTCTAGTCTCCATGGGAGACTCATTACAAGTTATATGAAAATAAATCTACTCTACAAAGACAATAAACATAATCAATCTTCAAGCCGCTTCAGCTTCATCGTCCGTCATTAGTCACCATGAAACTTCATATACTTCAATATGTATATCGAGTTCGTCTAATGGATCGTCACCTGCACAATCTGGTGGTGTTTTATAAGACCATCCCAGGAGGGAGTGAGTTGCTTGTAATCAACCCAGTGAGGGTTACCCCCTAAGATCAGCATAATAATATCCAAACATATTTATACCCAACCAAAATATACATGAGAAAATCTTATTTAATGCGATACATGATATGCATGCTCTGGCTAAGGCACCCTAATTAAATAAGACGGGATCAATTCTACTTTCTCATTAGCCACTAGTCACTAGAGGTTCCTGCTAGGACAGACCTTAGTCACTCTTCCCACTCACCAAAACCCAACTAGTGAAACGGCCTTATGCACACTTTCAATAGATAGTGAGAGAAACGGCCTTATGCATACTTTCTCTAACGCCCGAGGGGCTAACCCACCAGGTCAGGTCCAGTGAATGCATGATTAGTTTCACTTTTAATTAAGTAAGGTTAACATCCAGCCAATTAAACAATGTTCACGGTTAATGATCACTCATTACCTCAATAGTTCAAGGAAGCTCAAGGTCACTATGAAGCGCTCGTCACCCAGCATAGGCCGACAGCTCAGGCTTAGTGTCTCATACCACCAACCTTGGCTCATGAAACTTCTTATATACATCAATCACATTCCTCAAAAGGTCCATCATAGGTAACATATCAAACAATGATCCCTTGACACGTATCCAACAATGCACATGGTAGTGCCAAACTCAACATCATAGCATATATGACCAACAACACATTCACAGTAATGCCAACACTTAATCCTCAGCGTTAAGGCATATCATTCAATAAAACACATGGTGATGCCAATTCTTCCTACAACCAATAAGGCATATTCATCCAAAAATATCAACATGGTAATGCCAACATAACAAGACCTCAAACGGCTTCATCTTTAACATCAAACGGTTACATCAGTATGGTGTTAAGGGGTGTTCATTAACGTAACATCCATACACAATATCACATAGCAAACAACACATTAATTGTTCGCTTCTCCAAGTATTAGATTGGGTTAGGGTTGAGGTATAGGAACCTTGAGTTGGGTTAGGGTTGAGCACCAATCCGACCCAACCCGCCCGACTTTCAACCCTAGTTATACATATACAAAATATTTTTATTGGACATGGATTCTACCTAATGTGAAGGCGGAAGATCAACTACATCCTCATGCATCAACATCAACTTGTACGAGAGCGGATTAGGTGAGACCCCAGCCTCACCCAAGACAGTGCGACCCCTACCGTGGAGTTACCGTAGGGCCCACCTTGACGTATTTTTATGTATCCAGGCTGTCCATTCATTTTTCATATTATTTTAGGGCATTATACAAGAAATGAAGCAAATCCAATTATTAGGTGCACCATACCATAAGAAAGGTGGTGATTGACAGTGCGGCCATTAAAAACTTCTTAGAGCGTAATGTTTATGTAGTGTTTATTTACCATCCAATCTGTTGATAAAGTCACATAAGCATGGATGAAGGGAAAAACAAATATTATCTTGATCCAAACTTTTGTGGCCCCATTAATGGTCAATCACTACTATTTATTATTGTATGGCCCACCTAATAGTTGGATCTGTTTCATTTTTTATATAATATTCTAAAATGATATGGAAAAACGGATGGACGGCGTGGATACATAATACATAACTCAAGGTAGGCCCCACAGTGACTCCATGGTAGGGGGCCGCACCGTCTTGGATGAGCCCGGGGTCTCACCCAATCCGCTCTCAACTTGTACATGTGTGTTTTCAATTCTGTAGCAGTGAGCTGCTTCGAGCCATGAAACAGAGGTTGGGGATTGTTTCATGGAGGTTGTTTTAATTTCGAGCATTCTTCATCTAAAGTAGGACCCCATAAAACAAACAGTCTGGAACTCTGTATGATTCTCATGCAGTTCCAATAGGAAAAAATTGCAACAACCATGAATTTTATTGCTGGTTCATACAACCTGAGTAGCTAGAGAGCATGGGGGAGCTTCAAAAATGGATCAGATTACTTTTTAGGAAAATGGTGTTTTATTATGATTGGGAGTTCACATTTTAGTGGAAAACTCTTAGAATTCTAACCATCCCTATTATTATTTTAAATCTCCCTCCAAATGCTTTCTTGGAAAATAACTGCCAAAGACATTGTCGCTCTTCCCTTTCATTTTTTTGAAGCTCTCAAATAGGCCTTTAAAAATCTAGAAAATGTAAAAGAGCCCAGGAGGGATACCACATAGTACAACACAGCTAGCCTCTAGCAGGGGCCAGGGCATTGTGCCCACCCATGTAGTAATGACGTGTCACCGGTGAAAAAAGAGGCATATGGGCTGGCAGATATAGGAAACGTCCGTTGCTAGGCAGCCTCTGTCCAAAGGTTAAAACCCACTCTCTTTTATTACTATTATTATTAAATTAGACAGTACTAATGCCGTAGGCATGTGCAACACACATTAAAGAGAGGTGGTTGGCAGGGAGGTTTGTGACAATAGAGATTGATGGGCCTTGTATATCAGCATATACACCATGAGCCTTATGGTGGAATGGGACGCCTCAAAGAAAAGCTCTTAAATTGGAATGTAGACTGTCGTCTCCTTAACTACTTTTTGAGCGCCAGAGATGGAAAGTTTCGTGTCTACCATTTTGAAGATTCAGATGAATGGTTTAGATCATTGAAACATAAACATGACCAGGATCCAATGGCCTGCAGCAGGCCTTGTTCCCAAGTGGTATTGTGAGAGTGCATGGGTTGTGGAGAAGTGACTGCAAAAAGTTTAAGTGTGTTGATGAGGGAGGATATTGAATTGGTTTAAGATACAGATCTTCATTTTAATTGCATAAAAACTCTACCTCATATATATGCACTTGCTTTTTCTCCATCAGTTCTCGTGCGCTATATGTGTGTGGATCGGAATTACATGATAGGTGGCCCACAAGTCCATGTGTGGTAAGCATGACCATTTAGGGAGCGAATTAGCTGTTACCCTGGTAACACCTTAGTGGGTGTTACCCCTACCGTGTGGGGCCTACCTTGATGTATTTTTTTTTGTATATCCATGCTGTCCATATGTTGTTACGCCTAATTCTAGGAAGAGATCCAAAATTATAAGAATATCCAAATCTCAGGTGGACCATATCAATAGAAAGAGTGATGAATAATCATTAAAAGCATTTTGCGGGCCACAAAAGTTTTAGATCAAGCTAATCTTTAAATTTTCCCTTCATCCAGACCTTCTTGACAATATGAAGAGCTTGGATTGCAAATAAACATTACCAAAACCTTACCGATGGGCTCTTTAGAATTTTTAATGGTGGGCACTCAATCAGCACTGCTTCCAGTGGTATGGTCCACTTGAGATTTGGGATTTGCATAATTTTTGGAATACCATCCTAGAATGGGCTGGAGAAACGGATGGACGGAGTGGATATACAAAATATTATCCATGTGGGCCACACGTTAGGGGTAACACCCAGTAAGCTGTTCCCGGGGTAACACCTAATTCGCTCCCGACCATTTATCAGGATTAGGCCCCACACGTCATATTTGAAAACCCATACATATCGTGGTGTCCCACCGTATCATATGGTAGTACCTACGGCGTAAATCTCAGAAGTCCGAAACAGGAATGAAATTGGACTCGGCTAAGTTGGGACCTGTACTGCGATTTTGAGGCTCGAAGGCCATCAGGCCTTGGGCCTGTCCCAATTTTGATAAAGCATAAAGGCCTTTTACCACAAAACCAATTCAATTTTAGCAACACGCTGACAGCCAAGCCATTAAGCCAATTGGGTTTTCGGTTTGTTAGGTGATTTTGAAACCAACAAACCCATGTGGATTTCCAAATGGGCCTAAAAACCAGGGTTTCGGGTAAAAAAAAAAAAAAGAGGGTCTCGTCAACCTTAGTTTTGATGGTGCGTCCAAATGGGCCCTTATGCCAAGACTGGCGGAACGGGTGCTTGGTAAGCAAGATGAACCGGGCTTGGACATTGATGATGACCAAGTGGGCCTGGATGGGCTTGGGAGTGGACATCAATCTGGCGATTCTGGCCTATGTACCGAATAGAAATACAAAAAAAAAAAAAAAAAAAAAAAAATGAATGAATAAGAATCCTTACTCTTTTCTATAATTTACATAAAAGAATACATTTTATTTTTCCATTTTACATTTAGAACGAATTTTTATAAACAGCTCGGTGGCACGACTAATCCACGGGTCGAACCCTTGATATTTTGACAAAAGGATTCTGCCAGCTGATCACCGTATGTGAGCTTTATATCTTGCAATCTGATCCCGCTGCATGGAGAGCTTGCGCTGCAATCGAATTTCATGGCGACCTTGGATGTCGAAGTTCCCTCGATGTTCTTGTATGTCACTTGACTGATTTTCACGCCCGACTCCTGTGAAAAAAACATCACCAACATGTACGGTCACAGTTAATTAGGAGTGGGATTGAAGATAATGAAAATCCAATCTAAATTGTCCAAACATTTTGCATGAATTTACCTGATCAATATTTTTCATAAGTTTTTATATATAATGTATTTATGTACTTTTTAAAAATAAAATATTTTATATTATATTATATATATATATATATATATATATATATATATATATATATATATATATATATATATATAAAGTTTTTTCGTAAATACAAGGCACATACTTTCTCTGTTAACTTTACCTGGTTAGGACAACCTTCATCGTTGTGGGGGCAGTAATTTTGGTCGATGATGATTGGATTTGCAACGTCGATCATCGTGGCGTGCTCAAAGACCACTCCTTTAACAAAACCATAACTGGGCCTGGCCCAAGATTTTATCCTCAGCCCATTCGTAGTTCCATTAAAGACCACCGTCTTTACGGTCACGTTCTGCACACCTTCTTCTTGAAGCCCCTTCCCCAGGCTCCCGATACTGATGCAAAGAACATACACACCAAGTTACTGTATGCGGCTGCACACGTGCAAGAAGAACATGTAACACGTGCACAAGAACACCTACACAATGGCGAACATTTGCTGGACTATATATAATGCATAGTCTCTCACCTTATTCCATGACCGGGCCCACATGCGACACGTTGGATCCACAGGTTCCGTGTGCCTGGACCAATCGAGATGCAGTCATCTCCCGTCTTTATGCCTGTGCTCAGGATACGCACGTCCGTTGATTCTTGGACATGTATGCCGTCAGTGTTGGGGCTGTCACCGGGGGCGTAGATCCTCACTCCTTCCAGTGTTACGTTCTTGGACGAGTGGATGACAATGTGGAAAAGCTTGCTGTTGATCGACGTGAGACCGCTGACCGATACGTCTTTCGAACTGAAGAAGGTGAGTGACTGCAGGAAAGCATCCACATGTGTAAGACAACAAAATTGAAAACGAAAAATAGAAACATGTTCTATTAGTTAGAGTTGTCAATTGGTCATACCAGCCCAAGCACATCCGTCCTGTTTTTCAGGCTTGAAATTTTAGCCCCAGGCCCATGACCTCCAGAAGTGGGCCTCAATGGACCACACTTCTAGTAGGTAGGAAGAGTTTCCAACCTCTGGGCCAACTATTTATTCACCTGACCTGAAGAGTTGCTCTAGGGCTGCCCATGATGGACCAGCCCAAGAAGCCCAGCAAGCCAGTGCAGCTTATTGACATGACAGCCTATATAATTTTCCAAGGATGTTTATGTTTGTACATACCGTTGTGCCATCAGGACAGTCATGGCCTGCACCCTTGCAAGCCCACAGGCCCAATCCTTGTCCATCAAGGTACCCGCCCTTGATCGACACACCCTGGACTCCAGAGAACAAAACCCAACGATCAACAGTGCCCATTTCTTGATAATTCGGAGCAACCAGGATCCCATCCACCTGAATAGTAATCGCAGTATTATTGCATGGGCCCTTGAAGATGACCGGCCCAAGTCGATACCTCTTGCGCGGGACAAAAATCGTAGTGGGTTCACTCGAACGGCAAGCTGCGGTCCATGCTTTGAGCAATGATTGGCTTGCATCGGTCTTCCCGTCACCAATGGCACCATAGTCGGCAATGCTGAGGTCACCATTAACTGAGAGGAAGAAGGAGATGAAAAGGGGAGAGAGAATGTAGTTCATGTGTCTTGCCATTGTACAGGGAAGAATTTGGAGCTCTGAAGATTTTTGAAGTTTGATTATAGGTTATAGCCTTTTTATATTGTATGTAGCCATTTAGGTGGCCCAGACATGAAGAAAGACGCGCCAACGTCTATCTGAGAGGTTCGAAGTACAGCCGTTAACGTGAGAAAGCAAGTGTTATTTGGCGGGTTAATCTTCAAAAAGAAGAATACGCACCACCTTACCGGAACACGCAACCTGCCAGCTCTTTGCATAGGTATAGGTTTTAGGTTCGTACAAGTGGGGCCCATGGTCCGGTAATCCAGACCGGCTGGTCGATTTCATCTCAACGGGATAGGCTGCTCATTATAAATTTTCTCTAAAAGACAATCTTGAACTTTTGAATTGTGGCATACAGATGGACGGTTGTGAAGAGAAGTACAACGATGGTGCACGCTTAACTAAAAGGATGGATCTAAAAGGATGGATCCAAAGAGTCCTCGCTGGGATCTTTGGACGGTCGTGAAGAGAAGTACAACGATGGTGCACGCTTAACTAAAAGGATGGATCCAAAGAGTCCTTGCTAGGATCTTTCAATCTGGGATATTTTTAAGGCATGGAATGCATGGTCCATGCACCGTGGACGCGACAGACCAATGGCCTAGATTACCCTACCAAGAACATAAAATTGGTGTATGCACTGGAAACTTGTGGGTAATGTCTCTTGCTATCGATTTTCAGCCACGCGTGTGAGATGTAGTGCGTGCCAAAATCAATTGCGCTGCTCGCTTCAAATCAAACAACAATAACCCCAAGTGCCAAGATAGACAGATACATCATGTTGGGGGCTCAAATTCGCACCCATTGTAAAATAGTATTCAGTAATCGATCTACGATGATTCGGACCGATTTCGAGATCCAAAATACTCGGAAAACGCCAGTGCAACCCTAACATGCGCAATCGTGACCAAATCTTACAAATGCAATTTCGGAGTGGAATCGGACATGTGGATCACCGTCGATGATCTGGAACGCCCTAAAACCCTTAACCTGCAGGTTTCGAAGTCGCGAGATGCATATCCTTACCTGCACGCACCAAAATGTGCTATACCTCTGTCCGGAGCTGACCGAAAGGGCCTGAAAGCCTACAGATACCATTTCGGAGTGAAATTGGATATCTGATTACCGCCAAATGATCTGGAATACCCAGAAAACCTTAAGTATCAAGTTTGAAGTCATTGCAGTGCATATTTCCACATGTGCGCTTCCCGGAACAATATTCATATGCAAAGAGCGAATCGGGAGGGTCCAAATTGGGAAGGAACTACCAAAATTCACAGCAGATGATCATCGGTACCCCAGCCTGTATATTCAGGAGGTCGATCTGTTAGTACACCTTTTGTTGTCAATTGGCGTGTTGGTGAGTCGCGTCTTGTCATATGAGCCCCGGTCGAAGAATTGAAGAATCAAGTCTTGAAGATTACGCTTCGTCCATTGCTCAAGCTCATGCTGAAACAAGATCCCAGGTAAGTTGCATATAGATTGACCATAGGAAACCCAAAACATCAAAAGAATGGCGTAAAAACTCACATATCCTATCCCCATTCCTCTCGACCCTTGCACAAGTTGATCAGGCTTGTGTACCTTGCATTGGTGCTATATATAAATGAAGATATGTCCATATATTGGATCCTCTGCACCAAATCGCTGTATACTTCACATCTTGAAGTGATCCTCTGCTGTGTTGAGAATCTTGGTCCTGCAAGCTCACTATGTCTAAACAGCGGCCAGGCCTCTCAATCACCTCAGCTATCTTGCTGTGTTAAGATCAGATGGACAACTTGCTGTGAGTTAAGATTACGGACAGCCGACCGGTCTTGACTGGTCGGCCATCAGATTGCATTGTCCAGCAGGCTTAGCCGACCGGTCATGACCGGTCGGCCAGGTAAAATGAAATACTCCAGCAGGCTTAGCCGACCGGTCATGACCGGTCGGCCAGGAAAAATGAAATACTCCAGCAAGCACTGCCGACCGGTCAAGACCGGTCGGCCAGACGTTTCAAGAGGTTCCAGCAAAGGGGTCCGACCGGTCATGACCGGTCGGCCCATGTAGTGTAGCCTCTCCAGCAAGAGGGTCCGACCGGTCATGACCGGTCGGCCCATGGTTTGTAGCCTCTCCAGCAAGGGAGTCCGACCGGTCATGACCGGTCGGCCAGTCCCATATGTGCCCTTTGATTTTTGAACGCTGACCGGTTCGTCCGGCCGGTCGAGTCCTATCTCTGACAGGTCGGACGTGACCGTTTTAGATCCGTTGGGGCTATCTCTTGGGGCTCTATAAAGCCAAGTCTTGAGGTCTTTCTGTGTATGCATTCAACACCCATTCAGAGCTGAGAGAGAGAGCATTTACTTCCATCCTTCCTCCCTCTTAACTCCCTTGAGTTCATCATTCAAACTTGGCCATTAATGGCTTGTCATTGAGTATTCTAAGCTCAGTTTGAAGTATGAACTCAAGACTTTCATTCATGGCTGACCTACCTTCCGAAAATCATTATTAGGTCACTTAAAGCCATTGAATGCTTGAAGATTGGTAGTTCCCTCATTACCATTGCACTGAATAGGCAAGAGGAACTAGACCAACTCTCTCCCAACTATCCGGCATCAACATATCCTTATCATTTGCATCGGTAGCTGATCTTGGGAGCTCAAAAGAGGAGCTGAAGCACGTGAAGCTGAAGCTACTCAACAAAGGCATTGAATCGGGGCTCAAACGTCTAGGTATGTCTAGTATTTGAGAGTCCATCTTTTAAATCTCTATTCCCTGGATTGGGAAACTCCGGCGGGAGGGTACGTGACCATCCTTGGATTAGGATTGGTGAGAGTTTGAGATCCAAACTCGTCAAGTCCCTGGATTGGGCCATCGGCGGATGGTATACGCGGTCCTAGATCAAAGGATGTCAAGGTTGATGGTTAACCTGATTTAAAACCAAGACTATAGTGAAATCCGGTGGTCTCATAGGTTGAGATCGTGAACCGGGAGTGGAGTAGGGAAACCGAACCACTATAAATCGCCTTGCATTTTGAGATTGAATGATTGCTATGTGTTGAATGGTTTAGTCAATCATGAATGCTAGCTGTTTGATGAAATGCCTATGATAGTCCTTGCTTACAAACTGCTCATATAAATGTCTTGAATGCTATTGTGATTGTCTTAGTTGATAAGATTGTCTTGATCAGTTTTTTAATTGTAATTGGTTTTAAAAAGTCCTATTCACCCCCCCTCTAGGACATTAGGCATATCTCCAAGTATCTCTATTGGCGGTAAAACCGCAATTTCAATTGGTATCAGAGAGGGTTCCTCCGTTCAGGTTTAAAAACCCGGAGTGAGATCCTAAGAGAGCTTGAAAATATGTCTAGAGAGGACTCTTCATCCGTTACTAAACCTCCCTTCTTTGATGGGTCTAACTATCCATATTGGAAAGCCCGAATGCGCATCTTTTTGGAATCTATTGATTCGGACGTTAGGGATATGATTGATATTGGATATAAACCCCCAATGGTCACTATATGTAAGGAAGGTGAACCGGATGTCCTCAAGCCAAAAGAAAAGGCAATGTGGACCGATTATGATAAAGCTCAACGGGTCTGTAATGCCAAAGGGCTGAATGCCATCTTTTGTTCAGTATCTAAAGATGAATTTGGCCGGATTCAAAATTGCACAACCAGTAAGCAGGCATGGGACATCCTTGAGGTTACTCATGAAGGAACAAGCATTGTTAAAAACTCAAAACTTCAGCGCCTCTCCACACAATTTAAAAAATATTACTATGGAGGAGCATGAAACATTTACTGACTTCTATACCAAGCTGAACAAGATTACAAATGAAATGTGGGGCTTGGGGGATCCCGTTCCGGAGCATAGATTATGTAGGAAAATTCTGAGATCCCTTCCGGACCGGTTCTCTTCCAAAGTCACTACCATCGAAGAATGTAGGGACCTAAACACCATGAAAGTTGAAGAATTACTTGGGTCCCTCCAAACCTATGAGCTAGGTTTCAAAACTCCCTCTAAATCCAAAAGTACAGCCTTGAAATCTTCCCACAAGAAGCAAGAGTCTGAATGTGGGAGTGAGGAAGATCCTGATTTAGAAGAAATGGCACTTATGGCCAAGAAATTTCAAAAATTCTTCAAAACTAAAGGAAATACCTCTAGAAAGAAACCCTACCAGAAGGGTAAACCTTTTGACTCCAAGAACAACAAAGGAAAATTTCTTAAGTCAAAAGATCCTCAATGCTACAAGTGTAGAGGATTTGGTCACATTGCATCCGAGTGCACCAATAACAAAGCCAAGAAAAAGGCAATGGCGGCTACATGGGATGAGACTGAAGAATCTGAATCAGAATCAGTCCTATACCAAAGTGAGGAGGAGCAAGGTTCAATCAGAATTTTAATGGCCTCCATTACTGATATTGTACCTCAAATTGAGCCCATTGCAAAGACCACCGGAGACATTGATGATCATGAATCCTCCAACACAGAAAATGATTCCTTGAGTGATGATGAGGATGAGGAGGAAGGCCTTCAGGAGGTTTATAACCAACTATACATTGAAAATATAAATACCATCAACAAGTTGGGCCAAATGAAGGCTGAAAATGACAAACTGATGAAAAATCTTGACGGATTGAAAATAGAGAATCAAAAGTTGAGTCAAGATTTAGAAGAGCTGAAAAAGAAGAATGATGAGCTTGAACAAGAAAAGAAAAAGTTCATGAGTGGTGAATCTCTTGACAAGCATGCTAGACTTGAGAGAGAACTCAAAGAGGCGAACAATGAAATCAATCGTCTTAAGTGTCAAGTCGTTGACTCTAGAAGACGGTTCGCTCAAGGAGAAGAAAACTTGGAAAAACTCCTCGGTGTTGCAAGATCACCAATGGACAAAAGAGGTTTGGGCTATGATAGTCACACTTCAAAAACCACCTCAGTCCATCCAATTATAAGAAATGGTCATGGTGCATCCGGAAGTAAAACTAGAGCATCTCCTATCTGCCATGCTTGTGGAGACATTGGCCACTTAAAATTTGAGTGCTTGGTATTCAAAAATCCGGTCAAAAACTTGAAAGGTAAATTTGTACCGACCGGGAAAAATGTCCAAGCTAATTGGAATCCTCCCATGCATTCTTCACCTAAGAGGGGAAACATTCGAAAGAATTATCCTGCTTTTCCTAGGAAGGACAAGAGGATGGATGATCTATTGGAGCAAGTTAAAATGCTGAATTTGAAAACTGCTCTTCTTTTGCGTGAAAAAGAAAAATCTGATTCTCCCAAGAAAACTAGAGAATCTTATCATAAGAACACCCCTTATAAAAAGACAACAACTAAATGGGTTGTTAAGAACAAGTGCTTAGTCATTCATACTGCCTTAAAAGCTGGGAATACTCCTAGATGGTACTTGGATAGTGGTTGTTCTAGACACATGACAAGTGATAGATCTCAATTTTGTGCATATGACGAATTTGATGGTGGGTTTGTCACATTTGGTGATGGGAGCATAGCTAAGATCATTGGTAAAGGAACCATCACAGGGCCAGGTTTGCCTGAAATTGAAAATGTATTGTATGTTGATGGCCTTAAACACAACCTACTGAGTATCTCACAGATTTGTGATGAAGAGCACTCAGTAAGCTTCTCCAAAGATATGTGCAAGATCATGAACTCCACAGGAAAATTAGTCATGAAAGGTCTACGCACAGGAGACAATTGCTATGTCATTGAAAATCACAACAATTCAAGCTCCTCCACCATGTGTCACGTGGCCGTTCAGGATGAAACGGAATTATGGCACCATCGACTCGGTCATGTACATTATAGAAATCTGTTCAAACTAAGTCAGAAAAATTTAGTGAGAGGTCTACCCAAGATGGGTAGAAGACCAAATACTGTGTGCGCCACATGCCAAAAAGGTAAACAAATCGAGGTTGCACACAAGAAAACCTCTATCCTGGTAACATTAAAACCATTTGAAATGCTACACATGGACCTAGTCGGTCCTACCAGAGTACTTAGCCAAGGTGGAAAACGATACTTCCTTGTAGTCGTTGATGATTACTCCAGATTCACATGGGTCGCCTTCCTAAGAGAAAAATCTGACACTTTTGAGGAATTCAAAAAACTAGTGAAGCGACTTCAAAATGAGAAAGGATACATGGTAGCAAGAATCAGAAGTGATCACGGCGGTGAATTTGAAGATCATCGCTTCAAGGTATTATGCGATGAATTGGGCATTCGTCATGAGTTCTCAGCTCCCAAAACACCTCAACAAAATAGGGTTGCTGAAAGGAAAAACAGAGTGTTGTTGGATATGGCCACAGCTATGCTTAATAATAAGAAACTTGCTCAAAATCTGTGGGCCGAAGCTGTTAACACTGCCTGCTATATTGTTAATCGAGTTTATTTGAGGGCAGGTTTAAACAAAACAGCTTATGAACTGTGGTGTGGAAAAACACCGAATGTTAAATACTTTAAGGTCTTTGGTAGTACATGCTATATTCTGAGAGACCGAGAAAATTTGGGAAAATTTGAATCCAAAAGTGATGAGGGTATCTTCTTAGGATACTCATTGAATAGTAGAGCTTTTCGTGTTTACAACCTTCGAACCTCATCTGTCCAAGAGTCAATCAATGTGACTGTGGACGATAGCTTGGATAAACCTGTGTCTCCAGGTGATGAAGAAGAAGATGAGGGCATATGCGAGATAGGTAAATCTGATAAACCACCCTCATCTCCAAATGCCCCCACTGCTCCTGGTGATGTACAAATTGTCAAGGATCACCCCCTCAATCAAATCATTGGGGATCCTAGCATTGGTGTTAAAACCAGGAGGCAATTGGAGGCAGTCAACAATCACCTGTGTTTCACATCAAAAATTGAACCAAAAAATGCTGATGAAGCTCTAAATGATGAATTCTGGATTCTTGCAATGCAGGAAGAGCTTCTACAATTCATTAGAAATTATGTATGGTATCTGGTCGACAGGCCGGAAAGGAAAAATGTGATTGGAACCAAATGGATTTTCAAAAACAAATCCGATGAATCTGGGAATGTAATATGAAATAAGGCTCGGTTAGTGGCTCAGGGATATTCACAAATAGAAGGCATTGATTTTGATGAAACATTTGCCCCTGTAGCCAGACTCGAGTCTATTAGAATTCTTATGGCTGTTGCTTGTGCTTTAAAGTTCAAACTATTTCAAATGGATGTAAAGAGCGCCTTCTTGAATGGTATTCTTGTTGAGGAAGTGTATGTTGAACAACCAAAAGGATTCATTGATCCTAAGTATCCTCACAAGGTTTACCGGTTGAAAAAGGCGCTTTACGGACTCAAGCAAGCACCCCGTGCATGGTATGAACACTTAACTCAGTTTCTTATAGACCATGATTTTGCTAGGGGGAGCGTAGACAAAACTCTATTTATTAGAGAAGCCGAGAATTCTGTATTGATTGCCCAGATTTATGTGGATGACATTGTGTTTGGATCCACATGTGAGAAAATGTCCATCTCCTTTGCTGAATTAATGACATCTGAATTTGAGATGAGTATGGTAGGAGAACTCAACATGTTTCTAGGGCTTCAAGTAAAACAACTTGCATCAGGAATATTCATTACTCAAGCCAAGTATGCTAAAGACCTTGTCAAGAGATTTGGCTTAGACTCTAGTCGTTCCTACACTACACCTATGAGCACCACTGTTAAATTATCAAAAGACCTTGCAGGGAAAAGTGTAGATCAACATCTTTATAGAAGCATGATTGGTAGTCTCCTTTACCTCACTGCTAGTAGACCAGACATTGCTTTTAGTGTTGGTGCGTGTGCTCGATTTCAGGCTGATCCCAAAGAATCTCATCTTACCGCTGTTAAGCGGATCATTCGGTTTGTTGGAAGCACCACCGAATACGGTCTTTGGTACCCCTTTGATTCCTCTACAGATATTGCAGGGTACTCAGATGCGACTAGGCTGGTAACATGGATGATCGTAAATCTACCAGCGGTGGTTGTTTTTATGTTGGAAACTGCCTTGTGGCATGGCACAGTAAGAAGCAAAACTCTATCTCTTTATCCACAGCCGAAGCAGAATACATTGCTGCTGGTAGTTGTTGTGCCCAGCTATTATGGATGAAACAAACCCTAACCGATTTTGGGATCAAACAAGGCACAATGATGTTATTTTGCGACAATACGAGTGCCATAAATATATCGAAAAATCCTGTTCAGCACTCTCGCACTAAGCACATAGACATTAGGCACCATTTTATTCGAGAATTGGTTGAAGATCAAATCATATCTCTCGAACATGTGCCTACAGAGAATCAGCTAGCTGACATTCTAACAAAACCTTTGGACTCGGTTCGATTTTCGAACCTCCAGAAGTCCATTGGTGTTGGATGTATCTAGTTTAGCTAACAAGTGTCTGTTTTGCAGGAAAAATCTGAGGATTTAGCCTCTCTTTCTGTTCGTTATAGGTATATCTGAGGATCATGGCCTCTTTTCATTGCTGTTCACGTATATCTGGGATCATAGTCCCATTTTCTAGTCATTTATTGTCATATCTGGACCTCAGGGGTCCCTCATCTTGAGATTGGTGTACCTTGGTACACCATGACCATTGATGATGCACCCTAGCTTAGGGTACTTGATTTCAAAGGCCTGTCCAAAGGACAGACTCTATCCAGTTGTTCCAATACAGGATTCCTGTCAAAAGAATGGAAATATTGCTGCTGACCGGCCAGCCGACCGGTCAAGACCGGTCGGGCGTCTCCCAAATCCCTCTGGACTCATCCAGTTAAGCATGCCGACCGGTCATGACCGGTCGGGCTTTGAAGAGAAACCTGATGGTGGCCCTGTTTCCGTCCCACGACCGATCATGACCTGTCGTGCGTCCCAGTGCAGCCCCGTCCACACGTGTGCCCATTTTAGGGCAGTTCTTCTCATTTCCTCACCTCCACCTGATGTTCCAGCTTCCTCTCTAGCTCTCCAAGGTGTTTTTGAGCTGAGTCATTGATAGATTTGAGGTTCTAACCTCCTCAACTTCACTTCTCTTGGTTGGTAAGAGATTCCTTCTCTACACTCTCTATCTTCTTTTGTTCATCTCTTTCCTTCATCTCTTGAAGTTTTCTAGAGATCCTCTTGCCCCTTCCATGTCATCCCAAGAGAGCGAGGATGAGTTCCCTTTGGGGAGGAGTGATCGTTCCAAGGCTAAACCTAAGCCTCCTCCTCGCCCTTTAAAGTCCAAGAAAGCCACTTCCAAAGGGAAAGGGGCTGCCTCCTCTTCAGTTCCACCTGCTAAATCTAAATCTATGGGGGCAAAAGTCTCATCACATTCCACTCATTGGGATGATTTCAAAGATAAGGAGGTCGTCTGTGAGAAATCTGTCAATTTGGGTGATTTGTCTAACTTCGACGTGCGTTCGATGTTGGATGCCATCAATTGGGGCCCCGTACTTCACATGGGGGGCCCGGTCCAATTTGATGTTGTCAGAAAATTCTATGCATCCTGTATTCATGTCACGTCTTCTCCCCCCTCCTTCAAAGTCGAGGTTGGTGACCGGATTTACCCGTTTACTTTGAAGTCCATATCAGATTTTGTTGGCATTCCACTTGTTGAGGAGCCTTCCTTTGATTTTTCATCCTTGGGTCCCAAACCCAACCTAGTTATCGCTAAATTTTTGTGTGGTGAGGGGACACCCCAATGGGTGGGTGGTGCACTTCGAGCGTCCTCAATGACGTGGGACTTTCGCCTTTTGCATAATCTCTTTTTCCGAAATGTCTATCCGCGGATGAGCAACAAAGCAGATGTCTCCGAAACTATATTTCGGTTGCTGTATCGGGTGGGTAAAGGTCACTCGCTCTGTCTTCCCTCTCGTATCATGAATACCATCCAACAAGTCATCCTGCGCGACGACGGGAACTCCACTAGTCTGCCATTTGGGCATCTCATATGCAAAATGGCTGGGCGTATTGGCATTGTTGGTACCGACAAATTTCACAAACCGGTCATCATTAACCGTACCATCATCGCTAGGATGGAGCTTACCAGAGACGCTATCCAGCGTCGTCTGCAGGAGCAGCAGCAGGAGCAGGCAGAGCCATCCCAGCTTGAGGCACCTCCTATCTCTACTGGCCCTTCACATTCTTCAGCTCCGTCATCAGATCCATCCCCCGATCCTCGCGACGCTCCAGGTCGATTCAGCACACCGCCTCGAGCTTTTTCTCGTCGGCACTCTCCTTCCGTGGATCCCTCTACCTACATTGCAGAGCTTCACCAGCTTCGAGCGGATATATTTCAGCGACTTGATAGGCTTGAAGGCCAGATCCTGCAGGGTCAGGCCACCATACTGGTGCAGCAGGAGGCTCTAGTCACTCGTCAGGCGCAGATAGAGAGTCGGATAGAGCGATGGGAGCGTGCGGCTCGTGGGGACATTCCTCCCCCTGATCTGGGCGATGGCACGGATTATTAGGCTTATGTCTTGGTCATAGTTACTTTTTGAATGACCAAGAACATTGTTTGTACTTCATGATCTATCTTTTTATGGGATTGTCTATACTTTTTGCGCGTTATGATACATCTTTACATTGGGCTGCTTGCCCATTTTGGTATTCATATGGATGATATAGTTATATTTCTTTTCTTTGTTCGTATATTGAATATCTATCTTTTCATATGAGCTATCTGTTCCTTTTTTGAATATCCCTTGGGCGGTTGGATGGTTTGGGCGTATCTGCCCATATTAGCTCATGCTTTATGTTTTCTTTTGAGTCTAGATATACATCTGGAGGGGTGGTTGGTTGATTGGGCTATAAGCCCTCTGTGCTTTCATGTTTACTTGTATATCTGGCATGTATTGTTCTTTAAATCTCCTCAGGGCTTATATTTCCATATCTCCTTCCTGTGACATGTGATTGACATATTTTCGGCGCTAGCCTTGCAGCTTTCATAGGCATATCTTTTTTGCTGGCTAACCCTTGTCAATTACTAACAAAAAGGGGGAGAATCATCCCACCTAGAAGGTCCGATTATATCTTTTTGCAGGACTTTGTAGGTGCAAGCATTGAGGGAGAGATTTTGAAGAAAATCGAGTCTGTACATGTCCTTTTGTAAAGATTATGTTGTATATTTGTATAGACATGTATATGGGTGTATTTTGCTTTCTGTTTAAGGGTCAATCATGATAAGGAGTCATGACTTGTCTAGGTTAGATGTTTTATCACGCAATTTACAAAGGGGGAGATTGTTAGTACACCTTTTGTTGTCAATTGGCGTGTTGGTGAGTCGCGTCTTGTCATATGAGCCCCGGTCGAAGAATTGAAGAATCAAGTCTTGAAGATTACGCTTCGTCCATTGCTCAAGCTCATGCTGAAACAAGATCCCAGGTAAGTTGCATATAGATTGACCATAGGAAACCCAAAACATCAAAAGAATGGCGTAAAAACTCACATATCCTATCCCCATTCCTCTCGACCCTTGCACAAGTTGATCAGGCTTGTGTACCTTGCATTGGTGCTATATATAAATGAAGATATGTCCATATATTGGATCCTCTGCACCAAATCGCTGTATACTTCACATCTTGAAGTGATCCTCTGCTGTGTTGAGAATCTTGGTCCTGCAAGCTCACTATGTCTAAACAGCGGCCAGGCCTCTCAATCACCTCAGCTATCTTGCTGTGTTAAGATCAGATGGACAACTTGCTGTGAGTTAAGATTACGGACAGCCGACCGGTCTTGACTGGTCGGCCATCAGATTGCATTGTCCAGCAGGCTTAGCCGACCGGTCATGACCGGTCGGCCAGGTAAAATGAAATACTCCAGCAGGCTTAGCCGACCGGTCATGATCGGTCGGCCAGGAAAAATGAAATACTCCAGCAAGCACTGCCGACCGGTCAAGACCGGTCGGCCAAACGTTTCAAGAGGTTCCAGCAAAGGGGTCCGACCGGTCATGACCGGTCGGCCCATGTAGTGTAGCCTCTCCAGCAAGAGGGTCCGACCGGTCATGACCGGTCGGCCCATGGTTTGTAGCCTCTCCAGTAAGGGAGTCCGACCGGTCATGACCGGTCGGCCAGTCCCATATGTGCCCTTTGGTTTTTGAACGCTGACCGGTTCGTCCGGCCGGTCGAGTCCTATCTCTGACAGGTCGGACGTGACCGTTTTAGATCCGTTGGGGCTATCTTTTGGGGCTCTATAAAGCCAAGTCTTGAGGTCTTTCTGTGTATGCATTCAACACCCATTCAGAGCTGAGAGAGAGAGAGCATTTACTTCCATCCTTCCTCCCTCTTAACTCCCTTGAGTTCATCATTCAAACTTGGCCATTAATGGCTTGTCATTGAGTATTCTAAGCTCAGTTTGAAGTATGAACTCAAGACTTTCATTCATGGCTGACCTACCTTCCGAAAATCATTATTAGGTCACTTAAAGCCATTGAATGCTTGAAGATTGGTAGTTCCCTCATTACCATTGCATTGAATAGGCAAGAGGAACTAGACCAACTCTCTCCCAACTACCCGGCATCAACATATCCTCATCATTTGCATTGGTAGCTGATCTTGGGAGCTCAAAAGAGGAGCTGAAGCACGTGAAGCTGAAGCTACTCAATAAAGGCATTGAATCGGGGCTCAAACGTCTAGGTATGTCTAGTATTTGAGAGTCCATCTTTTAAATCTCTATTCCCTGGATTGGGAAATTCCGGCGGGAGGGTACGTGACCATCCTTGGATTAGGATTGGTGAGAGTTTGAGATCCAAACTCGTCAAGTCCTTGGATTGGGCCATCGGCGGATGGTATACGCGGTCCTAGATCAAAGGATGTCAAGGTTGATGGTTAACCTAATTTAAAACCAAGACTATAGTGAAATCCGGTGGTCTCATAGGTTGAGATCGTGAACCGGGAGTGGAGTAGGGAAACCGAACCACTATAAATCGCCTTGCATTTTGAGATTGAATGATTGCTATGTGTTGAATGGTTTAGTCAATCATGAATGCTAGCTGTTTGATGGAATGCCTATGATAGTCCTTGTTTACAAACTGCTCATATAAATGTCTTGAATGCTATTGTGATTGTCTTAGTTGATAAGATTGTCTTGATCAGTTTTTTAATTGTAATTGGTTTTAAAAAGTCCTATTCACCCCCCCTCTAGGACATTAGGCATATCTCCAAGTATCTCTATTGGCGGTAAAACCGCAATTTCACGATCATGGCCTAAAAGCGGCTTGGGGTCAGTGACTTCGGTCTCTAAAAAGGTAGCCCCCCTCTGGAGGTCGCCCGTCAGAGCCTAAAACCTGAAATATTCTAAGTGATGGAACATGCATTTGCTCTCTCTCTCTCTCTCCACATGCGGATGCCATGAGGAGACATGCATTTGCCCTCTCACCACATGCGCATAAGAGCCCTCTCTCTCCCTTTTCAATATTTCTAAAATGTTAAAAATACAAAAATATCAAAATCAAACCAAATGATGCTAAGGGCACATGCGCCCACCTCAGGGGCACATGCGCCCACACCAGGGCACATGTGCCTGGTGCATAGGCACATGCGCCCACACCCCATACAACATGCGCATGACCTCTCCTGTCCCCACATGCGCTCATGCTCCATCTCACATGGGGACCTAATCAGATACCCGATTAATATGCTATAAATACCCCACTCACTTCTAAATCGAGAGGCTTCATTATCTGGAAAGGATCGTCAGAGCAAGGTAAAATCCTTGTCGAATCCTCCGTCGGCTATCCACATGCGCCCACACCTCACCGAATGCCATCGCCGGAAAGGGATTTCTCCCACCGGAGCTGCAATAAGAGGGAGAGGGAAAATCCACATGCGCCCATCTTTTTCTTGGAAGCAAATGGGAAATTCCCTAAGTCCTTGGAGGACATACGCCCATGGGAGAGTAGGCCATGTGGTGAAATCACGGTTTTACTGCCTATAGAGATACTTGGAGATATGCCTAATGTCCTAGAGGGGGGGTGAATAGGACTTTTTAAATTCCAATTACAATTAAAAACTAACCAAGTCAATCTTATCAAATAAGATAATCACAATAGCATTCAAGGCATTTATATGAGCAGTTTGTAAGCAAGGACTATCATAGGCATTTCATCAAACAGTCAACATTCATGATTGACTAAACCATTCAACACATAGCAATCATTCAATCTCACAATGCACAGCGATTTATAGTGGTTCGGTTTCCCTACTCCACTCCCGGTTCACGATCTCAACCTATGAGACCACCGGATTTCACTATATAGTCTTGGTTTTAAATCAGGTTAACCATCAACCTTAACATCCTTTGATCTAGGACCGCGTTTACCATCCGCCGATGGCCCAATCCAGGGACTTGACAAGTTTGGATCTCAAACTCTTACCAATCCTAATCCAAGGATGGTCACGTACCCTCCCGCCGGAGTTTTCCAATCCAGGGAATAGTGATTGAATAAATGGACTCTCAAATACTAGACATACCTAGACGATTGAGCCCCGATTCGATGCCTTTGATGAGTAGCTTCAGCTCCACGTGCTTCAGCTTCTCTTTGTGCTCCCAAGATCAGCTACCGATGCAAATGATGAGGTTATGTTGATGCCGGGTAGTTAGGAGAGAGTTGGTCTAGTTCCTCTTGCCTATTCAATGCAATGGTAATGAGGGAACTACCAAACTTCAAGCATTCAATGGCTATAAATGACCTTATAAATATGTTCCGAAAGTAGGTCAGCCATGAATGAAGGTCTTGAGTTCATACTTCAAACCGAGCTTTGAATACTCAGTGAAGAGCCATTAATGGCTAGGTTTGAATGATGAACTCAAGGGGAACAAGAGCAAAGAGGGTAGGAGGATGTGAGTAAAAGCTCTCTCTCTCTCTTAGCTCTTGAAGGGTGTTGAATGCATACAATGAAAGACCTCAAGACATGGCTATATAGAGCCTCAAATGATGACCCCAACGGATCAAAAACGATCACGACCGACCTGTCAGAGAAGGGACTCAACCGGTCGGACGGACCGGTCATCATTTGAAATCCAAGGCCATATTTGGGACTGGCCGACCGGTCAAGACCGGTCGGACCCCCTTGCTGTAGAAGAACAGAATACAGGCCGACCGGTCAAGAACGGTCGGCACACCTTGCTGGACCATTTGAAAAAAAAGGCCGACCGGTCTTGACCGGTCGACTGTGCTTGCTGGACAGCTTGTTGAAAGAAGGCCGACCGGTCAAGACCGGTCGGCTATGCTTGCTGGAGTAACAAGTTTTAACTGGCCGACCGGTCAAGACCGGTCGGCTATGCCTGTTGGACATTATGTAATCTGATGGCCGACCAGTCAAGACCGGTCGGCTGTCCATATTCTTATCTCACAGCAAGGTAGCTGATGTGTTGAGAAGCCTGGCCGCTTTCTAGATGAACTTGTCACAGCGAGCTTGCTAGACCAAGTTCCTCAACACAGCAGCGGATCACTTCAAGTTATGAAGTGATGAGGTGCATATGGTCCAATGTATGGACATATCTTCAATATGTTTCACACCAGCCATGGACCACAAGTCTGATCAACTCGTGTAAGGGTCAAGAGGGTAAAATGTGTGAGTCTTTACGCCATTCTTTGATGTTTTGGGTTTCCTATGGTCGATCTATATGCAACTTACCTGGGATCTTGTTTCAGCATGAGCTTGAGCAATGGACGAAGCGTAATCTTCAGGTCTTGATTCTTCAATAATTCGACCGAGGCTCACATGACAAGACGCGACCAACCAACACGCCAATTGACAACAAAAGATGTACTAACAATCTCCCCCTTTGTCAATTGCGTGACAAAACATCTAACCTAGACTAATCATGACTCCTTATCATGATTGACCCTTAAACAGAAAGAAATATACACCCATTTAGATGTCTATACAGATATACAACATAATCTTTATAAAAGGACATGTACAGACTCGATTTTCTTCAAAATCTCCCCCTCAATGCTTGCACCTACAAAGTCCTGCAAAAAGATATAATCGGACCTTCTAGGTGGGATGATTCTCCCCCTTTTTGTTAGTAATTGACAAGGGTTAGCCAGCAAAAAGGTATGCCTAATAAAGCTGCAAGGCTAGCGCCGAAAATATGTCAATCACATAAGACAAGAAAGAGATATGGAAATATAAGCCCTGAGGAGATTCAAAGAACAAAGCATGCCAGATATACAAGTAATCATGAAAGCATAGAGAGCTTATAGCCCAATCAACCAACCATCCCTCCAGATGTATATCTAGACACAAAATAGAACACAAAGCATGAGCTAAAATGGGCAAATATGCCCAAACCATCCAACCTCCCAAGGATATTCAATAAAAGAACAAAAAGCTCATATAAAAAGATATAACTGTAGCATCCACATATATACCAAAATGGGCAAGCAGCCCAATGTAAAGATGTATCAATCCGTGCAAAATATACAGAAACCCATAAAAGATAGTGCATGAAATCCAGACAATGTCGTTAGTCATACAAAAAGTAACTGTGACCAAGACATAAGACTAATAATCTGTTCCATCTCCCAGATCAAGGGGTGGAACGTCCCCACGCGCCGCGCGCTCCCATCGCTCTATCCGCCTCTCTATCTGTGCCTGGCGAGTGACAAGGGCCTCCTGCTGTGCCAGTATGGTGGCCTGACCCTGCAAAATCTAGTCCCCGGTCTGCTCGAGCCTGTCAAGCCGCTGAAATATATCCGCCCTAAGCTGGCGAAGCTCCGCGATGTATGAAGGTGGATCCACAGAGGGAGATTGCCGACGAGAAAAGGCTCTCGGCGGCGTGCTGAATCGACCTGGAGCGTCTCGAGGATCGAGGGATGGATCAGAGGAAGGAGCTGAAGTGTGTGAAGGGCCAGTGGAGACAGGTGGTGCCTCAAGCTGGGACAGCTCTGCCTGCTCCTGCTGCTGCTCCTGCAGATGACGATGCTGGATAACTTCTCTGGTAAGCTCCATACGAGCAATGATGGTACGGTTGATAATGACCGGTTTGTGAATTTTATCAGTACCAACAATGCCAATATGCTCAGCCATTTGGCGTATGAGATGCCCAAAAGGTAGACTAGTGGAGTTTCCATCGTCGCGCATGATGACCTGGTGAATGATATTCATGATCCGAGTGGGAAGGCAGAGCAGATGACCCTTACCAACACGATACAGCAACCGAAACATAGTTTCGGTGACATCCGCTTTGTTACTCATCCGTGGGTATACATTGCGGAAGAATAGGTTGTGTAAAATGCGGAAATCCCATGTCATAGAGGATACTCGAAGTGCACCTCCCACCCATTTGGGTGTCCCATCACCACATAGGAATTAAGCAATAACAAGGTTGGGTTTGGGACCCAAGGAGGAAAAATCGAAGGTAGGCTCCTGAACAATGGGGACGCCAACAAATTCTGATATGGATTTTAAAATGAACAGGCAATCCCGATCACCAACCTCGACATTGAAAGAGGGGGGAGAGGAAGTGACATGGACACAGGATGCATAAAATTTCCTAACAACATCAAATTGGACCGGGCCCCCCATGTGGAGTACGGGGCCCCAATTGATGGCATCCAACATGGAACGCACGTTGTAGTCAGACAAGTCACCCAAATGGACTGATTTTTCACAGACGACCTCCTTATCCTTGAAATCATCCCAATGGGTGAAATGGGATGAAACAAATTTCCCCAAAGATTTAGATTTAACAGGGGGAACAGAAGAGGAGGCAGTCCCTTTCCCTTTGGAAGCTGCTTTCTTGGACTTTAAAGGGCGAGGAGGAGGAGGCTTAGGTTTTGCCTTGGGACGATCACTCCTCCTCAAAGGGATCTCATCCTCGCTCTCTTGGGACGACATGGAAGCACCAAGAAGATCTCTAAATCACTCCAAGAGATAAAGGAAAGGGATGAACCAAAGAAGATAGAGAGTGAAGAGAAGGAATCCCTTACCAAATGAATGAAAGTGAAGTGGAGTGAAGAAGAGGAGGTTAGAACCTCGAATCTTGCAACGAATTAGCGTGAAATCAGCTTGGAGAGCAAGAGGGGGAGCTGGAGCAGCAAGTGGAGGTGAAAAAAATGGAAGGGGCTGACCTAAAATGAGCTCCAACTAGATTTAAATACCCCCCATTCGGACGTCTCACGCGCGGGCAAGCTGGACTAGACACGCACGACCGGTCCTGACCGGTCGTGGGATGAAAAAAATGACTCCAGCAGCTGTTTCTTCAGAGCCCGACCTATCTTGACCGGTCGGATGGTGCTAGAAACGTGAGTCCAAACGCTTTTTGCTGAAGGCCGACCGGTCCTGACCGGTCGGCTGGCAAGATTTTATCATAGCAGAGAATTTCTACACTTTGGACAGACCATTTCTGCAATTTCTGCACTTTGGCTGGAGAAGAAAGTCTGTCCTTTGGACAGACCATTTTCTTTTAAAAAACAGGTACCCTTACCAAGGATACAATACCCATGGTCATGGTGTACCTAGGTACACCTTAACACAAAATGAGGGACCCTTAAGGTCCAGATTTATCGATAAAGGACAAGAATTTGGGACTATGATCCCAATTTTTTGTAGAAAGCTATGAAAAGAGGCAAAGATCCTCAGATATACCTATAACGATCAGAAAGAGAGGCTTAATCCTCAGATTTTTCCTGCAAAACATACACTTGTTAGATAAACTAGATACATCCAACACCAATGGACTTTTGGAGGTTCGCAAAGCGAACCGAGTCCAAAGGTTTCGTTAGGATGTCAGCTAGCTGATTCTCGGTAGGCACATGTTCGAGAGATATTATGTGATCTTCAACCAATTCTCGAATAAAATAGTGCCTAATGTCTATGTGCTTAGTGCGTGAGTGCTGAACTGGATTTTTCGATATATTTATGGCACTAGTATTGTCGCAAAATAGAGTCATTGTGCCTTGTTTGATCCCATAATCGGTCAAGGTTTGTTTCATCCATAATAATTGGGCACAACAACTACCAGCAGCAATGTATTCTGCTTCGGCTGTGGATAAAGAGATGGAGTTTTGTTTCTTACTATGCCATGCCACAAGACAATTTCCAACATAAAAACACCCACCGCTGGTTGATTTACGATCATCCATGTTACCAGCCCAGTCGGCATCTGAATACCCTGCAATATCTGTAGATGAATCAAAGGGGTACCAAAGACCGTATTCGGTAGTGCATCCAACAAACCGGATGATCCGCTTAACAGCGGTAAGGTGAGATTCTTTGGGATCAGCCTGAAACCGAGCACAAGCACCTACACTAAAAGCAATATCTGGTCTACTAGCAGTGAGATAAAGAAGACTACCAATCATGCTTCTATAAAGATGTTGATCTACACTTTTCCCTGCAAAGTCTTTTGATAATTTAACAGTGGTGCTCATAGGTGTAGTGTAGGAACGACCAGAGTCTAAGCCAAATCTCTTAACAAGGTCTTTAGCATATTTGGCTTGAGTAATGAATATACCTGATGCAAGTTGTTTTACTTGAAGCCCTAGAAACATGTTCAGTTCTCCTACCATACTCATCTCAAATTCAGATGTCATTAATTCAGCAAAGGAGATGGACATTTTCTCACAAGTGGATCCAAAAACACTGTCATCCACATAAATCTAGGCAATCAACACAGAATTCTCGGCATCTCTAATAAATAGAGTTTTGTCAACGCTCCCCCTAACAAAATCATGGTCTATAAGAAAATGAGTTAAGCGTTCATACCATGCACGGGGTGCTTGCTTGAGTCCGTAAAGCGCCTTTTTCAACCGGTACACTTTGTGAGGATACTTAGGATCAATGAATCCTTTTGGTTGTTCAACATACACTTCCTCATCAAGAATACCATTCAAGAAGGCACTCTTTACATCCATTTGAAATAGTTTGAATTTTAACGCACAAGCAACAGCCATAAGAATTCGAATAGACTCGAGTCTGGCTACAGGGGCAAATGTTTCATCAAAATCAATGCCTTCAATTTGTGAATAACCCTGAGCCACTAACCGAGCCTTATTTCGTATCACATTCCCAGATTCATCGGATTTATTCTTGAAAATTCATTTGGTTCCAATAACATTTTTCCTTTCCGGCCTGTCGACTAGATACCACACTTCATTTCTAATGAATTGTTGAAGCTCTTCCTGCATTGCAAGGATCCAGAATTCATCATTTAGAGCTTCATCAGCATTTTTTGGTTCTATTTTTTATGTGAAACACAGGTGACTGTTGACTGCCTCCAACTGTCTCCTGATTTGACACCAATGCTAGGATCCCCAATGATTTGATTGAGGGGGTGATCCTTGACGATTTGTACATCACCAGGAGCAGTGGGGGCATTTGGAGATGAGGGTGGTTTATCAGATTTACCTATCTCGCATATGCCCTCATCTTCTTCTTCATCACCTGGAGACACAGGTTTATCCAAGCTATCATCCACAGTCACATTGATTGACTCTTGAACTGATGAGGTTCGAAGGTTGTAGACACGAAAAGCTCTACTATTTAATGAGTATCCTAAGAAGATACCCTCATCACTTTTGGAGTCAAACTTTCCCAAATTTTCTCAGTCTCTCAGAATATAGCATGTACTACCAAAGACCTTAAAGTATTTAACATTCGGTGTCTTTCCACACCACAGTTCATAAGCTGTTTTGTCTAGACCTGCCCTTAAATAAACTCGATTAATAATATAGTGTTAGTGCACTTTTCTGTGGCATACTAGTGCACCTTGTTTGTCAATTACTTAGGTCATTAGGTCTAGTGTCGGTTGAGCTTAATGAAGATGAAGAACGAAGACTCAAGACGGACCAGCTGCATCAAGGAAGAAGGAACAGGTAAAAGAGATGCCTTGGTGTGCCTTGCCTTGACCAAAACCTAACCCATAACCTCTTAGATGACTTGCACCAACTAGGTATACCTTTAGTCATCATCATTAGTCTTAGAACTCCATGAAAAACATGATAAATTAGACTAATTAAAGAGGTGGAAGCTGCTGTAATCAAATAGGCTCAAACAGCAGTTTCCGATAGGACTCCGATCAATCGGACACTAGCTCCGATAGGACTCCGATCAATCGGACAGAAGCTCCGATCAATCGAAAATTTTTCCAGCAACCTTGAAAATCCACTGGACATATTTCCGATCAATCGGACAGTCTTCCAATCCATCGGAAGGGGTCCGTCCGATCAATCGGACAGTGTTCCGATCAATCGGAATATCTTCCAGAGACTTCACTGGATAGATTTCCGATCAATCGGACTTGTCTCCGATCAATCGGACAGGTCTCCGATCAATCGGACCTTTTTCCGATCAATCGGAGATGCGCGAATCTGCCCGTTTTTTTACCGTTGGAAGAAAATCTATTTAAAAGGGGGATTCGTTTTTTGAGCCAAGTGAGGGAATTTTGAGGAGATAGAAGCCACCATTGCTAGAGATCATTAGAGGCTCTATCCCAAACCTAAAGCAAGTCATTCTCCTTGTGTTTTCATCACAAGCTTGGGTCATTCAATGGCATCTTGAGAATGGACTTGTTCCCTCTTGATTCCTAGGGTTTAGACACCTTGATGATAGTTAAATCCTTTGTCTAAACACTACCTAGGAGTCCATTTAGGTGCATTCCTCTAGGAAACCCATTTCCTACCATTTGTAGAGGTTTCACCATTCCCTAGCACCTTGGGCATCTCCAATGGAGCATCACATGCAAGGTAGCTGATCTTGGAGCTGAAGCATTGGCAAAGCAACGGCGTCAACGATCGGGGGAGCACAAGGGGAGCTGATTCAAGCACGGGAGAGCGAGAAGAAGCAACCCGAAGCGGCGCTGAACAAGGGGCTCAATCCGACAAGTAGGTTGTCTTGTTAAGAGTCCATCCACTCAATTCCCTGTGGGAGTTGAGTGTAGAGTTTGTTTGACAAACTCGCCCCGGGGTCGTTAGCCGATCCTTGGCCTATTAGTTGGGCCTAAAATCTAGGGACGTCAGTCGTTCCTTGGCACGTTAGTCCGGCCTAAAACAAAGTCTCCAAGGGGGAGCCACCAACACGGGTGCAAACGTGTAGGTTGGGAGGAACCTGTAAACTCCCCGGTTGGGTGGATCCGAGTTAAAACACCTTGGTTGGGAGGAACCAGATTTAAACTCCCCAGTGAATGCCGGTGTGCTCAAAGGGGTTGAGTACTTGAACCGGGAGTGGAGTAAACAAGTAGTCGAACCACTATACATCCTTGTGTTTGTGATTGTTCTTGAGCACATTTCTCTTTATGCATTGTGTTTAATTGGTTAATTATGAATGCTTGTTAGGAGTGTATGCTAGACACTTGATAAGCACACACACACTCACAAGATGTAATTTCACTACCTCATGTTGACTTGAGCATTTCTTGATCCATCCTCTATAGTCCACATGAGTTGTTTAGACTAGGTTGCTGATTGCTCTTATTATTTGCTAGTCTTTTAATTGGACCCACTTAGGCTTGGAAGCCGAAGTGTTAATCGCTTACGTAGTTCAATTTGTTAAATTTGTTAAGTAGGCAAAAAGATTTTTGAAAAGGTCCTAATCACCCCCCTCCTATAGGTTTAGCCATAATTCTAGTTGCTCCTCAAGCTTCTGCACGCGTATGCGTAGGGTGTCGTGTTAGGCTACCCGACGCAATTTCAATTGGTATCAGAGCGGGTTTCTCTTCAAGGACGTAACCGTCTAGAGTAAGATCCGATACCGGAGCACTAGCATCATGTCTAACCGAGATGGGAGTGCCACCAACCGTCCACCTTTCTTTGACGGGTCCAACTATGCTTATTGGAAGGCAAGAATGAGAATTTTTCTCCAATCCATGGACCGTCTGGTGTGGCTTAGCACACAAACTGGATATACCTTGCCCACCGAGCAAGTGGAGGTTGATGGGAAAAATATTGTCATTCCCAAAGATGATTCCAAATGGGATGACATAGAGAGAGCTCAATACATGGCAAATGCTAAAGCTCTCAATGCGATTTGCTGTGCGGTTTCCCCGGAAGAATTTCAGCGCATTCTCACATGCGCAACTGCAAAAGAAGCGTGGGATATACTTGAGGTTACCCACGAGGGAACTAGCACAGTAAGACGCTCGAAGCTTCAGCTCTTAACCACCAAATTTGAAAACATTAGGATGGAAGAGACTGAAACTTTCATGGAGTTTTATACTAAATTGTCAAATATTTGCAACTCCATGTTTGTCTTGGGGGATCGGGTTCCGGAAGGAAGGATTTGTAGAAAAATACTTAGGTCCCTCCCGGGAAGATTTGACTCCAAGATAGTTGCCTTAGAAGAGTGTAGAGATATAGATAGCATGAAAGTAGAAGAACTCATACGTTCCCTACAAACTCATGAACTACACTTTAAGGCCCCCTCTAGAAAGAAAAACATCGCCCTAAAATCCTCTCACAAATATAAGAAAATTAAGAGTGAGTCGGAGGAAGATAGCGATGATGAGGATGATGAGGAAGAAAAATTAAACAAAAAATTCAAGAGATTCCTTAAATTTGATAGAGGGAATAGCCGTGACAAGAAGGACAAGAAGGGTGATAAACATAAAGGGAAATCATCCAAACCTTCATCCGTCCGATGTTATGGTTGCGGTCAACGTGGCCATATTGCCCCGGACTGTCCGGAAACGCCTAAACCAAAAGGTAAAAAGGCAATGGCTGCCACATGGGATAATACGGAGGAGTCGGACTCCAAATCCGATGACTCTGCTAGTGATGGGAGCCAACATAATGATCTAGCTCTCTCGGCTTCCACCACTACCCCTCTTCCCGCTTATCTAAGAGGGGATCCCAACCGCTATCCCTTCTAGGAGTAGAAGGAGTTCCCAACCCCTCACCTCATGCTACATTTTATGAGGGTGTTGAGGAAATTAGTTACCCTTAGGCTTATCAAACTAAACATAGTTAGTGAGGGTAGCTAGAAATGCTTATATAGGTAAATCTGAGGATTTCAGCCTCATTTCTGTGTGTATGGGCAAATCAGAGGATTCAAGCCTCATTAGCCCAATTTTTTATAATTTAGCCTTGCTTTTAATTGATATATTTGTTTGCTAGATTATCACCATGCTTAGATTAGTTAATCATCTTGAGTTTTATGCTTCATTGTATGCTAATCTTTGCTTAGTATTGGTCTTGATATACCATTAGGGGAGGTTGGTTGATTGGGCTATATGCCCTTGAGCTTTAATGCTTAATGTATATCATAGATGACCAATTATGCATGATTAACTATGTTTAGATAGTTACATTTTCTTGTTTATCATGTTCCTTAGCATGCTCCATGTTTGAAAGATCATGCACCCTATACTCTCCTTTTTAGCATGTGCTTATAGTAATAACTGCGACATACTATCTTCTCTTACCTTAACCTTATTGATATATCATTAATGGGGAGAGAATAGTTTGTCAATTGCTGACAAAAAGGGGGAGAAAGATCAAGTCCCACCAAAACTAGTTTGCTATGTTTTGTGATGCAGGGATTGACAAGTTATGGGGGAGCAAACTGAAGAGGAGCTTCTTAGATTAGGCATGTCAAGAGTCCTGTATTTAATTTTACATCAATGTAATCTCTTGTACATGTATTTGTTTTGGTAGGTTAGGTTTTTGTAAGTAATTGACAAAGGGGGAGATTGTTAGTGCACTTTTCTGTGGCATACTAGTGCACCTTGTTTGTCAATTACTTAGGTCATTGGGTCTAGTGTCGGTTGAGCTTAATGAAGACGAAGAACGAAGACTCAAGACGGACCGGCTGCATCAAGGAAGAAGGAACAGGTAAAAGAGATGCCTTGGTGTGCCTTGCCTTGACCAAAACCTAACCCATAACCTCTTAGATGACTTGCACCAACTAGGTATACCTTTAGTCATCATCATTAGTCTTAGAACTCCATGAAAAACATGATAAATTAGACTAATTAAAGAGGTGGAAGCTGCTGTAATCAAATAGGCTCAAACAGCAGTTTCCGATAGGACTCCGATCAATCGGACACTAGCTCCGATAGGACTCCGATCAATCGGACAGAAGCTCCGATCAATCGGAAATTTTTCCAGCAACCTTGAAAATCCACTGGACATATTTCCGATCAATCGGACAGTCTTCCGATCCATCGGAAGGGGTCCGTCCGATCAATCGGACAGTGTTCCGATCAATCGGAATATCTTCCAGAGACTTCACTGGATAGATTTCCGATCAATCGGACTTGTCTCCGATCAATCGGACAGGTCTCCGATCAATCGGACCTTTTTCCGATCAATCGGAGATGCGCGAATCTGCCCGTTTTTTTACCGTTGGAAGAAAATCTATTTAAAAGGGGGATTCGTTTTTTGAGCCAAGTGAGGGAATTTTGAGGAGATAGAAGCCACCATTGCTAGAGATCATTAGAGGCTCTATCCCAAACCTAAAGCAAGTCATTCTCCTTGTGTTTTCATCACAAGCTTGGGTCATTCAATGGCATCTTGAGAATGGACTTGTTCCCTCTTGATTCCTAGGGTTTAGACACCTTGATGATAGTTAAATCCTTTGTCTAAACACTACCTAGGAGTCCATTTAGGTGCATTCCTCTAGGAAACCCATTTCCTACCATTTGTAGAGGTTTCACCATTCCCTAGCACCTTGGGCATCTCCAATGGAGCATCACATGCAAGGTAACTGATCTTGGAGCTGAAGCATTGGCAAAGCAACGGCGTCAACGATCGGGGGAGCACAAGGGGAGCTGATTCAAGCACGGGAGAGAGAGAAGAAGCAACCCGAAGCGGCGCTGAACAAGGGGCTCAATCCGACAAGTAGGTTGTCTTGTTAAGAGTCCATCCACTCAATTCCCTGTGGGAGTTGAGTGTAGAGTTTGTTTGACAAACTCGCCCCGGGGTCGTTAGCCGATCCTTGGCCTATTAGTTGGGCCTAAAATCTAGGGACGTCAGTCGTTCCTTGGCACGTTAGTCCGGCCTAAAACAAAGTCTCCAAGGGGGAGCCACCAACACGGGTGCAAACGTGTAGGTTGGGAGGAACCTGTAAACTCCCCGGTTGGGTGGATCCGAGTTAAAACACCTTGGTTGGGAGGAACCAGATTTAAACTCCCCAGTGAATGCCGGTGTGCTCAAAGGGGTTGAGTACTTGAACCGGGAGTGGAGTAAACAAGTAGTCGAACCACTATACATCCTTGTGTTTGTGATTGTTCTTGAGCACATTTCTCTTTATGCATTGTGTTTAATTGGTTAATTATGAATGCTTGTTAGGAGTGTATGCTAGACACTTGATAAGCACACACACACTCACAAGATGTACTTTCACTACCTCATGTTGACTTGAGCATTTCTTGATCCATCCTCTATAGTCCACATGAGTTGTTTAGACTAGGTTGCTGATTGCTCTTATTATTTGCTAGTCTTTTAATTGGACCCACTTAGGCTTGGAAGCCGAAGTGTTAATCGCTTACGTAGTTCAATTTGTTAAATTTGTTAAGTAGGCAAAAAGATTTTTGAAAAGGTCCTAATCACCCCCCTCCTATAGGTTTAGCCATAATTTTAGTTGCTCCTCAAGCTTCTGCACGCGTATGCGTAGGGTGTCGTGTTAGGCTACCCGACGCAATTTCTTATAGCAGGCAGTGTTAACAGCTTCGGCCCACAGATTTTGAGCAAGTTTTTTATTATTAAGCATAGTTGTAGCCATATCCAACAACACTCTATTTTTCCTTTCAGCAACCCCATTTTGTTGAGGTGTTTTGGGTTCTGAGAACTCATGACGAATACCCAATTCATCACATAATGCCTTCAAACGATGATCTTCAAATTCACCGCCGTGATCACTCCTGATTCTTGCCACCGTGTATCCTTTCTCATTGTGAAGTTGCTTCACTAGTTTTTGGAATTCACCAAAAGTGTCAGATTTTTCTCTTAGAAAGGCGACCCATGTGAATCTAGAGTAATCATCAACGACTACAAGGAAGTATCATTTTCCACCTTGGCTAAGTACCCTGGTAGGACCAACTAGGTCCATGTGTAGCATTTCAAATGGTTTTGATGTTACCAGGATAGAGGTTCTCTTGTGTGTAACCTTGATTTGTTTACCTTTTTGGCATGCGGCGCACACAGTATTTGGTCTTTTACCCATCTTGGGTAGACCTCTCACCATATTTTTCTGACTCAGTTTAAACAGATTTCTATAATGTACATGACCGAGTCGATTGTGCCATAATTCTGTTTCATCCTGAACGGCCACATGACACATGGTGGAGGAGCTTGAATTGTTGTGATTTTCAATGACATAGCAGTTGTCTCCTGTGCGTAGACCTTTCATGACTAATTTTCCTGTGGAGTTCAAGATCTTGCACATATCTTTGGAGAAGCTTACTGAGTGCTCTTCATCACAAATCTGTGAGATACTCAGTAAGTTGTGTTTGAGGCCATCAACATACAGCACATTTTCAATTTCAGGCAAACCTGGCCCTATGATGGTTCCTTTACCAATAATTTTAGCTATGCTCCCATCACCAAATGTGACAGACCCACCATCAAATTCGTCATATGTACAAAATTGAGATCTATCACCTGTCATGTGTCTAGAGCAGCCACTATCCAAGTACCATCTAGGGGTATTCCCAGCTTTTAAGGCAGTATGAATGACCAGGCACTTGTTCTTTACAACCCATTTAGTTGTTGTCCTTTTATGAGAGGTGTTCTTGTGGTGAGATTCTCTAGTTTTCTTGGGAGAATCTGATTTTTCTTTTTCACGCAAGAGAAGAGCAGTTTTTAAATTCAGCATTTTAACTTGCTCCAACAGTTCATCCATCCTCTTGTCCTTCCTAGGAAGAGCAGGATAATTCTTTCGAATGTTTCCCCTCTTTGGTGAAGAATGCATGGGAGGATTTCAATTAGCTTAGACATTTTTCCCGGTCGGTACAAATTTACCTTTCAAGTTTCTGACCGGATTTTTGAATACCAAGTACTCAAATTTTAAGTGGCCAATGTCTCCACAAGCATGGCAGACAGGAGATGCTCTAGTTTTACTCCCTGATGCACCATGATCTTTTCTTACAATTGGATGGACTGAGGTAGTTTTTAAAGTGTGACTATCATAGCCTAAACCTCTTTTGTCCCTTGGTGATCTTACAACACCTAGGAGTTTTTCAAGGTTTTCTTCTCCTTGGGCGAACCGTCTTCTAGAGTCAACGACTTGACAATTAAGACGATCAATTTCAGTGTTCGCCTCTTTGAGTTCTTTCTCACTAGCATGCTTGTCTAGAGATTCACCACTTATGAGCTCTTTCTTTTCTTGTTCAAGCTCATCATTCTTCCTTTTCAGTTCTTTTAAATCTTGACCCATCTTTTAATTTTCTATTTTCAATCTGTCAAGATTTTTCATCAGTTTGTCATTTTCAGCCTTCATTTGGCCCAACTTGTTGATGGTATTTATATTTTCAATGTATAGTTGGTTGTATACATCCTGAAGGCCTTCCTCCACATTCTCATCATCACTCAAGGAATCATTTTCAGTGTTAGAGGATTCATGATCATCAATGTCTCCAGTGATCTTTGCAATGGGCTCAATTTGAGGCATAATATCAGTAATGGAGGCCATTAAAATTCTAATTGAACCTTGCTCCTCCTCACTTTGGTATAGGACTGATTCTGATTCAGATTCTTCAGTCTCATCCCATGTAGCCGCCATTGCCTTTTTCTTGGCTTTATTATTGGTGCACTCGGATGCAATGTGACCAAATCCTCTACACTTGTAGCATTGAGGATCTTTTGACTTAACAAATTTTCCTTTGTTGTTCTTAGAATCAAAAGGTTTACCCTTCTGGTAGGGTTTCCTTCTAGAAGTATTTCCCTTAGTTTTGAAGAATTTTTGAAATTTCTTGGCCATAAGTGCCATTTCTTCTAAGTCTGGATCTTCCTCACTTCCACATTCAGATTCTTATTTCTTGTGAGAAGATTTCAGGGCTGTACTTTTGGATTTGGAGGGAGTTTTGAAACCTAGCTCATAGGTTTGAAGGGACCCTAGTAATTCTTCAACTTTCATGGTATTTAGGTCTCTACATTCTTCGATAGTAGTAACTTTGGAAGAGAACCGTTCCAGTAGGGATCTCAGAATTTTCCTACATAGTCTATGCTCTGGAACAGGATCCCCCAAGCCCCACATTTCATTTGTAATCTTGTTCAGCTTGGTATAGAAATCAGTAAATGTTTCGTGCTCCTCCATAGTGATGTTTTCAAATTGTGTGGAGAGACGCTGAAGTTTTGAATTTTTAACAATGCTCGTTCCTTCATGAGTAACTTCAAGAATGTCCCATGCCTGCTTACTGGTTGTGCAATTTTGAATCCGGCCAAATTCATCTTTAGACACTGAACAAAAGATGGCATTTAACCCTTTGGCATTATGAACCCGTTGAGCTTTATCATAATCGGTCCACATCGCCTTATCTTTTGGCTTGAGGACATCCGGTTCACCTTCCTTACATATAGTGTCCATTGGGGGTTTATATCCAGTATCAATCATATCCCTAACGTCCAAATCAATAGATTCTAAAAAGATGCGCATTCGGGCTTTCCAATATGGATAGTTTGACCCATCAAAGAAGGGAGGCTTAATAACGGATGAAGAGTCCTCTCTAGACATATTTTCAAGCTCTCTTAGGATCTCACTCCGGGTTTTTAAACCTGAACGGAGGAACCCTCTCTGATACCAATTGAAATTGCGGTTTTACCGCCTATAAAGATACTTGGAGATATGCCTAATGTCCTAGAGGGGGGGTGAATAGGACTTTTTAAATTCCAATTACAATTAAAAACTAACCAAGTCAATCTTATCAAATAAGATAATCATAATAGCATTCAAGGCATTTATATGAGCAGTTTGTAAGCAAGGACTATCATAGGCATTTCATCAAACAGTCAGCATTCATGTTGACTAAACCATTCAACACATAGCAATCATTCAATCTCACAATGCACAGCGATTTATAGTGGTTCGGTTTCCCTACTCTACTCCCGGTTCACGATCTCAACCTATGAGACCACCTGATTTCACTATAGTCTTGGTTTTAAATCAGGTTAACCATCAACCTTGACATCCTTTGATCTAGGACCGCGTTTACCATCCGCCAATGGCCCAATCCAGGGACTTGACGAGTTTGGATCTCAAACTCTCACCAATCCTAATCCAAGGATGGTCACGTACCCTCCCGCCGGAGTTTCCCAATCCAGGGAATAGTGATTGAATAAATGGACTCTCAAATACTAGACATACCTAGACGATTGAGCCCCGATTCGATGCCTTTGATGAGTAGCTTCAGCTCCACGTGCTTCAGCTCTTCTTTTGAGCTCCCAAGATCAGCTACCGATGCAAATGATGAGGATATGTTGATGCCGGGTAGTTGGGAGAGAGTTGGTCTAGTTCATCTTGCCTATTCAATGCAATGGTAATGAGGGAACTACCAAACTTCAAGCATTCAATGGCTATAAATGACCTTATAAATTTATTCCGAAAGTAGGTCAGCCATGAATGAAGGTCTTGAGTTCATACTTCAAACCGAGCTTTGAATACTCAGTGAAGAGCCATTAATGGCTAGGTTTGAATGATGAACTCAAGGGGAACAAGAGCAAAGAGGGTAGGAGGATGTGAGTAAAAGCTCTCTCTCGCTTAGCTCTTGAAGGGTGTTGAATGCATACAATGAAAGACCTCAAGACATGGCTATATAGAGCCCCAAATGATGGCCCCAACGGATCAAAAACGATCACGACCGACCTGTCAGAGAAGGGACTCAACCGGTCGGACGGATCGGTCGTCATTTGAAATCCAAGGCCATATTTGGGACTGGCCGACCGGTCAAGACCGGTCGAACCCCCTTGATGTAGAAGAACAGAATACAGGCCGACCGGTCAAGACCGGTCGGCACACCTTGCTGGACCATTTGAAAAAAAAGGCCGACCGGTCTTGACCGGTCAGCTGTGCTTGCTGGACAGCTTGTTGAAAGAAGGCCGACCGGTCAAGACCGGTCGACTATGCTTGCTGGAGTAACAAGTTTTAACTGGCCGACCGGTCAAGACCGGTCGGCTATGCCTGCTGGACATTATGTAATCTGATGGCCGACCGGTCAAGACCGGTCGACTGTCCATATTCTTATCTCACAGCAAGGTAGCTGATGTGTTGAGAAGCCTGGCCGCTTTCTAGATGAACTTGTCACAGCGAGCTTGCTAGACCAAGTTCCTCAACACAGCAGCGGATCACTTCAAGTTATGAAGTGATGAGGTGCATATGGTCCAATGTATGGACATATCTTCAATATGTTTCACACCAGCCATGGACCACAAGTCTGATCAACTCATGTAAGGGTCAAGAGGGTAAAATGTGTGAGTCTTTACGCCATTCTTTAATGTTTTGGGTTTCCTATGGTCGATCTATATGCAACTTACCTGGGATCTTGTTTCAGCATGAGCTTGAGCAATGGACGAAGCGTAATCTTCAGGTCTTGATTCTTCAATACTTCGACCGAGGCTCACATGACAAGACGCGACCAACCAACACGCCAATTGACAACAAAAGATGTACTAACATGTGGTACCTCACATGAGCCCATAGTGCCATCTCTCTCTCTCCTCCTTAAATATCAGGCACATGCATCCGAGAGGGGGTACATGCGCCCACCTCCAGTGCACATGCGCCTATACCATCCACCACATGCGCCCATCATCTCTCCTATGCGCCTGGACGCTGATGGGGAGGTGGGGCCTTCCATGGTGTGGCCTACCTTCGATCTAAATCGGTTTTCGATCAAACCGATCCTCCTGGACACACATCAATGTCCTCTATCCATCCCCCGGACCGGATTCACCAACGGTCAATGATAAGCGGGCCAAATCGTCTGTTTGATCAAAAAAGGTTAACACTTAGTCAAAATTGCAAACCTCGGAAACCCTTCCGAAAGAGCTGGAAACGGCTGAAATCGAGAGGAATCGGGCGGAATTTGACCAATCCCGAGAGAGTGACTTCTCTCCGCCATAACATGATATATCATAATCATACATTGTAACGAGATTACCTAATCCCACCGAGAACCCTAATTAAGCGGTCAGCAGTTCCACTACTTAGTCGTTTTCAGCCCTGGGAAGTACCCTGTTGGCTCAGAAATCGACTTACACTAAACAAAATGGAGTGCGATCGCACTAACACCAAGGTGGATCCAGCGTCATTACGACCCGCGTAGACACAATCCACCCCTATCCAAATATGATCGTGACAGGTATTCACCAAATCCTCCGATCGGATCGTAAACAGGCCCTGGGAAGTGCCCTGTTGGCCCAAAAATCTACTAATGCCAAATGAAATCAATTGCGATCTCAAAGACGCAAAGGCAAAAATATCGATGACACAAAGATATATATGAAGCAGATCAATTAAATCAAACGCATAATCTGTTTGATACATTGAACACCCAGCATAAACACGATCCTCTCTCAAGCATGCATAAAGCATATTTACTTTGTACCATACTCATTTGCATCCATTGCATGAATTTATTTCATCCCGGATCGAGAAACGAAACTAAATCGAAGGGGACTATGGTTATCATCGAAAATCGTAATCAAAGAGTTCTAAAACGTCTGAAATACTTCATCGTTAAGACTAGTTGACGTGCGTACTGTCCAAGGCGGGATCCGTCAGTTGAGTGGCTAAGGTAATAAGTGCCTTCCAGTAAGTCACCCATCCAAACGAAGACGGTCACTGGCCCTGGTTACACTAAGACCCCATGGAGTGCCTTCCAGCAAGTCACCCGTCCAAACACGAGACGGTCACTGGCCCTGATTGCAGTAAGTAGAAACTATGGAGTGTATTCCTGAAAGTCATTTCATCTACAGAGACGCGTCATGACACTGAGATATACGACTCGGTTGAAACCCTAATTGCACTAAGACCCCATGGAGTGCCTTCCAGCAAGTCACCCGTCCAAACACGAGACAGTCACACTGGCCTTGGTTGTAGTAAGTGGAAAGTGTGGAGTGTATTCCTGAAAGTCATTTTGTCTATAGAGACGCGTCATGACAGGGAGATATACGACTCGGTTGAAACCCTGGTTGCACTAAGACCCCATGGAGTGCCTTCCAGCAAGTCACCCGTCCAAACACGAGACGATCACTGGCCCTGGTTACAGTAAGTGGAAACTGTGAAGTGTATTCCTGAAAGTCATTTCGTCTATAGAGACGCGTCATGACAGTGAGATATACGACTCAGTTGAAACCCTGGTTACACTAAGACCCCATGGAGTGCTTTCCAGCAAGTCACCCGTCCAAACACGAGACGGTCACTGGCCCTGGTTGCAGTAAGTGGAAACTGTGGAGTGTATTCCTGAAAGTCATTTCGTCTATAGAGACGCGTCATGACACTGAGATATACGACTCGGTTGAAACCCTGGTTGCACTAAGACCCCATGGAGTGCCATCCAGCAAGTCACCCGTCCAAACACAAGACGATCACTGGCCCTGGTTACAGTAAGTGGAAACTGTGGAGTGTATTCCTGAAAGTCATTTCGTCTATAGAGATGAGTCATGACAGTGAGATATACGACTCGGTTGAAACCCTGGTTGCACTAAGACTCCATGGAGTGCCTTCCAGCAAGTTACCCGTCCAAACACGAGACGATCACTGGCCTTGGTTGCAGTAAGTGAAAACTGTGGAGTGTATTCCTGAACGTCATTTTGTCCATAAAGACGCGTCATGACACTGAGATACACGACTCGGTTAAAACCCTGGTTATACTAAGTGTCACGCCCTGAAATTCAGAACCCGAGTACAACAACCCCAGGCCCGAGTTCCAGGGTGTGAATTTAAAATTTGAGCATAGATTCCTTGAAATTCCATTCCACGCATCGCATAACCAAAATAACTTCCAAATATAAAGTTTCCTTTCCACTAATATATTATTACAACAATTTTTTTTTTACAAGATGAAATAGATCAACTACAGTTGGCGTTTGAGTAACACATAACCATCTGAATACTCTGCCCTGTCTACGTCTTTTCCTTCCTGAAAATCTGCAAGAACTATGGTGATTTTGGTGAGCTAAAAGCCCAGTGAGGTCATTTCCATCACAGGTAATATTCCAGTTAATAAAAGATAGGACGTGAACAATCAACGGATATAATTGTATGAAACATACGAGGACAAGGTTATGATTGATACACTTTATGATTTATTATGAATAGAACATGATTATCATGATGTCAAGTATGTCATGATACGTGTGAGAGCAATAAACGTCTAGGAACTCGTTGCCACTGAACATTAGGAACCTGTCGCAAATCAACCATGCTCACCTAACCGGTACAACGAGGCGGCAAATCAACCATGCACGCCAGTGGGCAAATCAACCATGCACCACTGATCCAACCGAGCAAATCAACCATGCTCAATAAGTGAAACGACCAGAACTCGCTGCCACTGAATATTAGGAACCTATCGCAAAAAAACCATGCTCACCTAACCGGTACAGCGAGGCGGCAAATCAACCATGCACGCCAGGAGTCAAATCAACCATGCTCCTGTTCTGTCGCAGTGTATAAATGTATGTATATGTCATGAGTTATGGAAGCATTCTTCAAGCATACAATGCATATCAACTCAATTCCAATCACGCCATGCATGTGTTATCTCCATTCATATAATTCTTTATCAAATTTTGGTTAATGTTGATCGAGGAATTTGAGGAGGTCGTTGTGTAAGGTTTAGTATGTTGACAGGCTAACATTATTTCAAGAGTTATGCATTGTATTCTGTCGAACCCTAAGTTGTTCTTTATCGGGAAGTTTGCGAATGATGACACGGGGAATCTTGAGAATACTACATGTATTTAGTGCTGCATGTTGGTTACGTCATATGTAACAAATCCTAAATCGAATTGTCATAGAATTCTAACATGTGCATTGAAACGGAAAACTTGAGAAGATTAATTAAATAAGAATAGGATAATTGGCAATGAACTTTTATGGATATAGAGATAGGACATGTACGGATCCCTTACCTAGGATTCCATGGTACGAAAGAACGTATAAAAATATACTTAAATTCCTAACTAGAGAATGAGTCTCTATAAATTGAACGTAAACAAAGAAGAGTACTAAGGAACATTAATATAGAAAGTTACGTGAGATGAATCACTCACTGTTTGATGATTCCTAAGTTCCAAACCAATTCCAACTTGAATTTGAGTTGACTCAGCGAGTCGACTCGATGTGGAGAGAAAATCACTTCTTCTTTCTTTTTCTTTCTTCTTTCTTTCTTCTTTCTTTCTCTCCTTTCTTCTTCTTCTCTTTCTCTCTCTCTCTGTTTCTTGCTGACTGGTGCTGCCCCCACAGCATCAGTAACATTGGCAAAACTACCTTCCTTTCTCTCACTCTCACCGCCTCTCTCTCTCTCTCTCTCTCTCTCTCTCTCTCTCTCTCTCTCATTTCTTCTCTTCTTCTTCTTTTTCCTTCTTCCTTTATTTCTCTTTCTTCTTTTCTTCTTCTTTTCTTTCTCTTTCTTGCTGCCCCAGCAAGAGAAGCAACAGCAGCAACGGCGGCAGCAGCAGCAACAGCGGCAACCGCAGCCACTCACTCTCTCTCTACTCTCACACTTCCTCTCTCTATCCGAATGGCCCACACCTCCTAACAGTTCACTCTCTCCCTCACTCCCTCTGACATGTGTTGAAGAGCAGAAGAAGGTGAAGATGGCTTATATAGCCGAATACGGCGAAAACACAGTCACGGTGCAACCGGTTTGAGCTTCCGTTTCCAAGCGAAACTTGGATTCCCTTTTCTTGTTACCTACTCCACATGGGAACCGTTGAAAGTGTATGTGGGGTCCACACGATCCTAATGAAACAATCTTCGTCGACCATGCAAGGTACGAACTTGGATCTTGCCAAATCCCGATTTAGACGGTGAGTTGAAGAGAGCCCGTTACTCGGCTGTTGGAAAGAAAACTCACGAGGGCTACTATCGCCGTCGAGACACATCAGATGGACGGTTTGGATGTGTGATGAGGGGTCCACAGATGGATGGTTGTGAAATTGTGTCGGGTAGCCTAACACGACACCCTACGCATACTCATGCGGAAGCTTGAGGAGCAACTACAATTATGGCTAAACCTATAGGAGGGGGTGATTAGGACATTTTCAAATTCTTTTCGCCTACTTACCAGATTTAACAAATTAAGCTACGTAAGCGATAAACACTTCGGCTTCCAAGCCTAAGTGGGTCCAATTAATAGACTAGCAAAAGATAAAGCAATTAACAACCTAGTCTAATCAACTCATGTGGACTAGAGAGGATGGATCAAGAAATGCTCAAGTCAACATGAGGTAGTGAAAGTACATCTTGTGAGTGTGGATGTGCCTATCAAGTGCCTAGCATACATTCCTAACTAAGCATTCATAATTAACCAATTAAATGCAATGCATTAAAGATAAATGTGCTCCAATACAATCACAAACACAAGGATGTAGAGTGGTTCGACTACTTGTCTACTCCACTCCCGGTTTAAGTACTCAACCCCTTTGAGCACACCGGCATTCACTGGGGAGTTTAAATCTGGTTCCTCCCAACCAAGGTGTTTTAACTCGGATCCACCCAACCGGGGAGTTTACAGGTTCCTCCCAACCTACACGTTTGCACCCGTGTTGGTGGCTCCCCCTTGGAGACTTTGTTTTAGGCCCGACTAACGTGCCAAGGAATGGCTGATGTCCCTAGATTTTAGGCCCAACTAATAGGCCAAGGATCGGCTAACGACCCCGGGGCGAGTTTGTCAAACAAACTCTACACTCAACTCCCACTGTGGATGGACTCCTAACAAGACAACCTTACTTGTCGGATTGAGCCCCTTGTTGCGCCGTCTTGGGTTGCTTCTTCTCGCTCTCCCGTGCTTGAATCAGCTCCCCTTGTGCTCCCCCGATCTTTGACGCCGCCGCTTTGCCAAGGCTTCAGCTCCAAGATCAGCAACCTTGCATGTGATGCTCCATTGGAGATGCCCAAGGTGTTAGGGAAGGTAGGTTTGAGATCTCTACAACTTATGGGAATGGGTTACCTAGAGAGTCTCACCTACACCGATCTCATCATAGAGTATTGGATAGGAATATGACTATCAAGATCAATCCAATCTCTAGAGATCAAAAGAGGGACAAGTGCATCTTCTTCTTGAGCTTTGAATGCTCCATACTTGTGATGAATCACAAGGAAGATCACTTGTTTGGGTTAGGAATAGGGCTCTTAATGATCTTCAACAATAGTGGCTCCTATCTCCTCAAAATCCCCTCTCCCCGCTCAAAAACGAATCCCCCATCTTAAATAGATTTTCTTCCAACGGTAAAAAAACGGGCAGATTCGCGCATCTCCGATTGATCGGAAGAAGGTCCGATTGATCGAAGACCTGTCCTATTGATCGGAGACAAGTCCGATTGATCGGAAATCTATCCAGTGAAGTCTCTGAAAGATATTCCGATTGATCGGAAGGAAGACTGTCCGATTGATCGGAAATATGTCCAGTGGATTTTCAAGGTTGCTGGAAAAAATTTCGATTGATCGGAGCTTCTGTCCGATCGATCGGAGTCCTATCGGAACTCCTGTCCGATTGATCGGAGACCTATCGGAAACTGCTGTTTGAGCCTTTTTAATTGCAGCAGCTTCCACCTCTTTAATTAGTCTAATTTATCATGTTTTTCATGGAGTTCTAAGACTAATGATGATGACTAAAGGTATACCAAGGTGGTGCAAGTCATCTAAGAGGTTATGGGTTAGGTTTTGGTCAAGGCAAGGCACACCAAGGCATCACTTTTACCTGTTTCTTCTTCCTTGATGCAGCCGGTCCGTCTTGAGTCTTCGTTCTTCGTCTTCATTAAGCTCAACCGACACTAGACCCACTGACCTAAGTAATTGACAAACAAGGTGCACTAGTATGCCACAGAAAAGTGCACTAACAGGTTGGGACCACCCAGACGGACAGCGTCGAACGCTGTAACAGCATCCGCTGTTTCAGCGCAGTGAAGACGCGGTCGCTGCTTCTCTTTCTTTTCTTTTTTCTTTTTATATTACGTGCGTTGCACGTGTCGTACATCAACCTGTCCAGTGGGGTCCACCCGTGCTGGCCCACCAACGAACGGTGTGGATGGAGCAGGCGGACAGCGCCGTTCGCTGCCACTGCGGACAGAAAAACAAAGAAGAAGAAGAAGACGCTCCGCGTCTTGCAACACACGCGGTCAACGCGTGTTGACCGAGTGTGTTACGTGCAGGCTGTGCACGTGGGTCCCACCATGATGTATATGCTAAATCCACTCCATTCATTAGATAGGCCACATAATTTCAGGCTATGACACCAAAAATGAGACAGTTTCAAAGCCAGATGGCCCACTTATGGCCCGATTTCTGTTTAGGGCATTTGTAGGATGATTGGAGGGTTGAAATTTAACATGTATGGTTGGATCGTGTCCTAGAACTAGTATACGAAGTTTTGCACGGGAATGATGGCCAGAAATCCTGATACTAGAAAAATGTCCTATAACTTAAGTTTATCAAACGGTATTTTGATAATACTTGTAGATTTATGAGTTTTGCAAAGCCTGGCACTTCCATGCTATTCTAGAGTTCATGTTGAGTGATTTAAAAGAAGGAACCATATAATAATTCCCCAAGGATGATTTATTATTGATTTATCAAAATTAAAGTTATTTAATTTATTAAATAACCATCTAATCTAAAATTTGAATTATTCTAAAATCCTAGAGTGTTATAAACACACCCGAGCAGATTTATAGGGTCGAGAACTCGCTGATTTAAGCACATGTCCGGTGACGGACACGATGTACGAATTAGATTTATAGACGGACGCGAGTACAGGACGATATACGGCGGTTCACATTGATCGCGAAATTTGAAATCATAATGGAGGGTTAGATCTTCCGGTCTAGTAACGATAAGTCCTTCTAACGGTCAGTTTGTTGACTTAGTTAAGTATACTGAGTTTTCAAGGGTCTTAAAAGGTGTTGGAACGCGTATAAAAGTACATACGTGTGTGTATGCGAGTGAACAACACGGCCTAGAATTTAAGTTCTCGCGTCTGAACATGCACTCGTGTACTTACTGGTGCGTTCGAATTTTTGGGCATTACACGAAGAACCCTTGGAGTACCTTCTAGCAAGTCACCCATCCATACACGAGACGGTCACTGGCCCTGGTTGCACTAAGAACCCATGGAGTGCCTTCCAGCAAGTCACTCGTCTAAACACGAGACGGTCACGGGCCCTGGTTGCACTAAATGGAAACTGTGGAATGTATTCTTGAAAGTTATTTCGTCCACATAGACGCGTCATGACACTGAGAGACACGACTCGGTTAAAATCCTGGTTGCTACTCAACTAGGAACGCCCTACAGAGTATGGGACCAACATCTAACTGGTCTTAACAATGGCTTGGTCCATAAGAAATCCTAGACTTGGTCTCGGCGACCATGAACTCGAGACTATAATCCCTGACAATTTAAACTACTTGCTCGATCTATCCGAGCTTCATCCCTTTGATATTCCATCTATTGTGTAACTGCAATTCATAGTGGAATCTTGTCACTTTGTGCCGTGGTTTTCTCCTGTAAGGGTTTCCACGTAAAATTCTCTGTGTTGTCTATGCTGTGCTTTATTTATATTTGTGCTCTTATAACGCTTTCTTTAATTCATTTATGATACATGCATGCATTTACTTTTGCCTTTTAATCAAGGGTGATCATCCATCGATGTAATTAAGGTTCGTGACCAGTTCACAGCCTGGAATGTTAAAGATCTCGGAATCCTCTGGATTAAAATTCACCTCGCGGTGCTTTCTCGTGTATACTTTGTGAGTGCTTATGATTGTCTATGAATGTCTCTATACTCAGAATTCCCCCAGAATAATGAAACATAGGAAAAAGACTGCTGACGAGCATGATTTTTCTAGTTCCAACAAACTGGCAACTCTACTGGGGATTCGAACATACAAGAATCCCTGGTTATCTCTTAGTAAAGAAACATTCTAAGATAAATCATTCGCGAACACAGACGTATACGTAAGAAAGTTCCGCTAGGAGAAATGTTCAGCACCTTCACGGGTGCCAAACTGGCAACTCTCAACGGGAACGTTATTCCCTTCATCTTTATAGCAAAAGTTTTCTAAAAGAATTTCAAAATCTCGTATAACATGCATATGATTCGTACTTATATATTTCTGTCGATCGTTGAGCCATATCGCGATTAGTAAGGACGCATCTTCTCTCCTTTTCAAGGGCGTGGGGTGTTCTAATGTGCGTATGACTGTGCAGAGAGAGAGAGAGAGAGAGAGAGAGAGGCAGAAAAGGATCAACCATTAAAACTATATAAATGACGACCGATATGATCTTCCTAGCTTCGAGAGGGTTTTACTTCCCTCACCTTGTGACACAGAAACAGCGATTCCCGAAGCCGGATGGCAAGTTATGCAGAAATGCCGATCACTGAAGAGAGCCGAAAACAGACAAGTGACTTCAGTTAGAGCAAAAACAGTGAAGACACAGAGTAGTGTGAGGAAACAGTGGAACCCGGTTCGCAAGGATGAAACCCACAATGCTAGCAGAGCTACCATGTCACCCAGACCAGAATTCTCCTTCGCAGTTGCCGACTTCCCAGTAATGACGGGAATAGCGCTACCAGTCAAGACACCGAATCAATTCACTATCCAGGAATTGACCGAGATTGCAATAAAGGCATGCTCTGCTGAAACCACCATGACCAGGGCTAGGCCACAACGAGTGCAGGTCGCAGTGGTGCAAGTCATAAAAGGGGAGGCAAGCGGGAAAGACGCAGAGCTGCCTCCAATCCAAGAGCAAATGATGAGATCATTCAAGTCCAAGAAGACACAGCCAGAGAGATTAGAGAAATAAAAGAAGCATTAGTGGCTCTAGTCGCCCAGGGGGCAGTTAAAAGCCCAACCGTTCCCTTTGGACAACCACTGGGAGAGTCACAGGATACAACAGGAGAACCAGTAGCCGTAAAATCACAAATTCGCCCAAGGAATGTTGCATTCGAGCTTGCACCGTCGCAACCATCTCGTGCCATGAAAGAAGAGTTGTCTCAGACAGTTGCGAACTTGATACGTCAGGAGAAAGAACAGGAGAAGAGAGGAAAATATGTATATTAGATACCGTATCCATCCGAAGTTAACGAAATCCCGTTCCCTGACGACTTTAGGCATCCCGACTTCCCACAATTCGACGGCAAAGGGTCACCAGAGGAACATATGACCCAATTTATGACGATGCTAGGGAATTTGTCCGTAGTACCTCAATATTACCTCAGATTGTTTAGGTCGACGCTGACTAGAAAAGCATTTCAATGGTAGTCATTACCCACGGGGTCTATCGGGACCTGAGATCAGATGCAGGAGCTGTTCATTTCCAATTTTTTCTCCATTGAGCAGGAAGTCTCGTTGACAGATTTAACCTTAGTCCATCAAAGGCAAGGAGAGTCAGTCGAGAGGTTTATTGATAGATGGGGAGTCATAGCGGCGCAGTGCCGAGAGTTGTCTAGGGAGACTGAACAAGACAAGATGTGTATGCAAGCCATGGAACCAATAATCTAGTTCGGTTTATCCGGACATAATTTCTCAATGTTCAGGAATTTAGCGACAAAGGCCCATATGGTAGAGGAAGCTGCGCTGAGAACGCGATTCAAAGCCGAAAGACCAAAGCGTGAGATCGGGAAGATGGTCACATCAAGTTCTGTCGACAAAAGTAAAATTTCAAAAGATCGAAAATGCCCACATCCAGAATACAAGACTAAAGGCAAGCCAGCAGAAACTCAGTTCAGAGCCAAAGGGCCACGAAAACCGAAAAAGATGACAATCGTCGGACGGGGCAGGGTAGAAGGACGTTACTCGTTTGACCCGGAAGACCTTGTTCCAATAATGGAACGCCTAGTCGAAGAAGGGGAGCTACAATTGCCAGAATCGATTCGACCAGAAGAAGCAGGGCAAGTGGATGCCCCCAATTATTGTAGGTATCATCGAATCCTGGGACATGAGACGGGAGAATGCCTCATCTTGAAAGGGAAAGTACAGAGATTGATCAACTAGGGTACCATTAAGCTAATGACAGAAGAAATCAGTCGGGTTATGTCATAGCACCTACGATACCACCAGTTCATGACAAAAGACTGGTACAAACAACGATGGTACGAGCTATCGAAGAAAGGAAATTGGCAGGACACGACGTCAAATTATTAGCAATCCGAGAGCAAATCAGTGAATTGGTCCAAGCCCATAGGGAGCTATCTAAGCAGATAGGAGAAGTTCAGTAGGCTTTAACCATCTTGATCTCACAGAAAACAACCCCTAGTACCGTCCTGCCTGTCCGACAGTTGGAAGAAGAAGCACCGGGGGCAGCCCGTAATGCTGTTGAAGCAAGACAACAGAGCCACAACGAACAAATAAATGCGTGTATGTCGGGTTCAGACTCCATGATCCCATACGAACTGCTAGGCAATATCTCTTTCACCCTTCGTAACCTGGCTGCAGAGGTTCGCATGATAGAGCAATTCGTTTCGGAAACACGATCTCAAGCAGAAAAGTCAAGACGCGAAATGAGAAAGAGGACATGGGTAGACGCAAGAAAGAACCCTAGGAATCGAAAATGACTGAATCCAGGGCATGAGGCAGAGACTAGTGTAATAAGGACACAAGACAAGGGCAAAGAACCTCAAAAGTCGCAGCACATGACAATCAGTGAACGAGACGAAAAGAACAGAGCGTATACATTTAACATTAAAGACCTCGTCCCAATTATGGAGCGGCTAATTGAAGAAAGAAAATTGTGACTCCCAAAGTCTGTTCGACCAGCGGAAGTAGGACGTGTGGATGATCCCAACTACTGCGAATATCATAGATGCATAGGCCATAAGACTGAGAAATGCTTCGTTCTGAAAGGAAATATACAAAAGATGATAAATTAAGGTATCGTCAGTCTAAAGATGGAAAGGTCTGATGGAGCCCCGGCCAGTGCAACTCCAATAGATATCACTTAGGAAGAACGTTCGCTCAAGGACTCCATTTCCTAAACTTCAATAATCGTGAATGCTTACAAATAGTCCTAACGATTTATAAAGTAGATAGGGATATACTTATGTTCACTCGTGCATCTATTTTATCTGTATGCTGCACTCCATATTCACTAACATGTTCACTCACATCATACTGTTACTCACATGAATATAAAATGTTCGTGGAGCTCTTCTTAATGACAGGTACCATAGTCAGAGGATATCAAAGAATCGACTCCGTGAATTATCAACTGACTTATTATATCCTTATCAGACAAGTCGAATCAGGAGAAAATATTTCATAGGAAGTCTACGGGAAGCACAACATCCTCGATTATTATATCTTCGTCATGGGCTCCCTTATTATTATCTCAGTATTCTTATATCCCTCTGCTTAATAGGAAAATGCTTCAGAATTGATGGATACTTATATATACACATATGGTTCTATATGAAGACAAACGGGACATTCTATTATTAGCAATCTCTTATGCTTACGTACACAATTCTGTATGAAGATAATCGGAACATCGCTATATATATTCAGCTTTTGTATTTTATCATGAGTCCCCTCCTCGCTATTGTGTGGTTCTTCTAGTCTATATGAAGATAAGTCAAGGCTGGGAATCTATATATATATATATATATATATATATATATATATATATATATATATATATATATATACTTATATGAAGATGATCAGGGCATTCTATTATGTATCACTTCACCTTGAAAATATTGACAGCATTCTCTTATGCAGAACTCTGTGACAAGAATAGGTGGTTAAAGATTATGATCAGGCGGTTATTCGGCACGAATTCCTAAAGCACAAGATCTGTCTCATTAGAACGAAGTGGTCTTACAAAGTGACGAGCCAGAAGCACTGGAGGCAGGCCCCAATATATTATGAGAAACTCAAGTTTATAAGAAGAAGAAGAAGCACTGGGGGCAAGCCCTAATATATTATCAAAATCTCAAGTCTGCAGAAAGAAATGACTGGGAGCAAGCCAGGAAGGATGACAGATAAACCTGAAAATATGGAAGTTTTGGACTTATAGCATGAACGTCTCTCGAAAGCAATGACCCAAGGGTACACAGGTTAAGTAAAAAGAGAAGTATTATTCCTATGGGTTCTTCCATTTTTATGCTTTGATATACTCAGTTTACATGAAACTCATACATAATACATCAATTTATGCATACTAATCTTAAACGCATAACACCAAGTAGTAGTTTGGCAAAAGAATCATTGTCATTATTTCGGATCATGAAGCACACAGTTAACAAATTTTGGTGTCGATTACATCAGATACAAGTGACAGTTAGGTATTCAGGATAGCTATCTAATCCCACTTTTGTCTGACAATGACTGTAAAAAGCCAAAGAACAGAATTACAACTTCTCTAGGCACCCTGTTATGAACTTCATCACATCTTTCCTCGTTGCCTCCATGGTGGCCTTTGCCTTCGTTAGCATCAGCACAGGATCCGAAATATCACGAAGTTCGATTTCTAAGTCTGTCATTTGCTTGCGCGCCGCCTCTCCTTCACTCTCGAGTTGTGCGACCTCGGCACGATTCTAATTAACGACAAAATTAAGGTGGGCAACCTCAAGATTTTTGGTCGTTTCTTCCACTTGCAGCCGCACGATCTCAAATCTAACATCAGCAAGATGATTAATACACCCGCGACGTTAAGTCTCACTATCTTCTAAGTTTGTTCTAGCATTAACTGCCGAATGTTCTAGCTGCTCTACGACAGGCCACAAAGAAGATAACACTCATCGTTTCTCTTCAGCCATAGGGTCAGGTTCAATCTGTTCAGTCATAATAACCTGCGCAATAGAATCCTCGAAAGAAGAAACGCGATAGACTATTTTGGATACATCAGGCCCGATTACTCCTGTGCAAGCTTCCAATGCCTTCACCCCAGCTCCTAGTGTATGCCACTCGCTTGGTTTAGCCAACACCTTTGAAATGCTGGATAGTAGACCCCTCAGTATACTCTGTCTAAAACAGTCTAAACGATCAAAACAAGGAATGTTGAATGTTCTGTGGGCAGCAGCATCAGAACTAGCAATATCTGCAATAAAAGGAATAGAGCAAGTATGCAATGAAATGATAAATACAAAAAAAGAATACACCAAGGAGCTATGAAAGAACCGTACCGGTAGATGAGTCGACGACAGGTTCCGAGAAATCCGCAGTATATGTCATTGCCTCAGTGAACGGCTCAATGGTCTCGGTCAGTAGCATCGAGGTCACATCCAGAAGTTCAGTAATATCGCTATCAGTATCGATCATTTCAGTTACCACCGGCGACTCTGCCATACCCTTAACACTAGAAGCACCAGGGGCCATAGACACAGTTATGTCATTCCCTGATATAGTGGACCCTTGCAGATTATCCTCTCTAATCGGCCTAGCCTGCTCTCTCACGCCGACATAATTTAATGTTTCATTCGCCGGCCCAGCCATCATCGGGTCACCTTCACTAATTAACTGATTGTCATCCTTATCACCTTCAACCACCAGGAGACATGTGAACCCGGCTCCTTGAGACCATTTCACTAAAGGTATTCCGAAAGTATGCCAGTCATCCAATGCAGTTTCCTCCTTAAAATGGTCAATTGACACACTCAGGGAGATCTTATGCTTAATGCTCGACGATAAATACGCTTCAACCTGTTCTCTATAATAACTCAATCCGTCAACGAGGACCTCTGTTAGCCTTGGAGGAGGAATGTAGAGTGGATCATCAATAGAGCTGTTGTTCCGGACCATAGCATACTGATGCACCCACCATCTCAACCAGCTATAAGGACCGCCAGTCTTCCGATAGAGGCCAGTAAGCATGAACCTCTCGCCCGTTCGCGTCATTAAAAGTTGATGCCATATCCACTCCCAGTGAGCAGGACATGTGATGTACGCCCGCTCTACTTTAGTTACATCTGCTAACGCCATCGGAACACCCTGATCATATCCAAATTGCCTGGCAAACCGACTAGGGTAATAAGGTTCTCACCAAAACTCTATTCCTTCATACAGCAGAAGTGAGGCAGTATGAATAGACACTGAAAATTCCCTATTAATGGTATCCACAGAATGTTCATCGTCAACGACTTCTCGATCTTCTCCGACATCAGAAACAGGAAAGTGGTAGAAACAAATCTCCGCCCAACTGCCAATTTTTGAAGCTATCCAATCAGACGACTGTGTTATCATGCTAAGTTTCCTGTAGCGATAAAGAGGTGCGTGATCGGCATGGAGATACCGGAAGAGATCCACTCCGTATGTCCACGAAAAATATATGCCCAACCATTCGCAGAAGAAATGTCATGGGCAATAAGCCGCGTTCATCCCTCGCCAAAGTTGGTCTTTGTTACTCGCAATATTGCCAAAAGCCCTATATAAACTACATAGCACCGATGGTGCTAGAGAAAATCAGCGACCATTCACAAGAGTTCCCGCCATGGCAAAGCAAGAAACCCTGACACCATCAGCACTCTTGGAGCTAGGCAGCATAACTGCCGACAGCCAGTATGCTAAGAAGCCCGCCAGTTCACAAGACGGCGTAAGCTCATTCGGATTGCGAAACTTTTGTTCGAAACATTCCTTCATTAAAGCCTGGTCTTCGGGTAAGATCTCATACTCTTCGTAATCAATGCTGCAAGAAGAAAGAAATGCCCATGTCAAAAACAAAGAAATTAAAGTATGCAGAGCACGAAGTACAAAAGAAGGCATCGGAAGAAGTATTACTTCATCCTCTGGCTGAAGTAGATCAACCAGTTGTCATAATGAATCTTCGTAATATTGTCGAACTGCGACAACTTAGCAAATAACTCTAGACAAGCCTTTGAATGATAAGCATCTCGAGGACTTTTGAGCCGAGACGAAGACAGCTCTTCATCAGTTGGGACGTATTCTTGGTAATATTCTCCTATCATGGACAACCCAACCATCATCCGGAGATCCCATAAGGTTATGCTCATCTCTCCATATGAAAAGTGGACTGAATTGGTAACGGAAGACCAGTAGTTCAAGAAGCTTTGAAGAATTGTTGGATCTTGGGAGAAATGCTCAGAGGTCGCATCGATAGCCTGATGCAAGCCAACTTGTTTCAAAACTCTCTCGTGGCAGATTAAAATCTCTTTTGCCCACGGCTCATAACCAACTCGCTCGTTCAAATGACCCAACATACGAAACCTCTTTGTCGCCCACATCGTCGCCTTGTCCATGTGTCGAAACCTTTGCTGCACTGTCTCAAAATAATGGACTGGAGAAGGACCGTGAGGATCACAAGTAGGCACAAGAAAAATCATTTCTCTCAGGAGACCCACCTGCTGTTCTCTCCCATCGTCGACCAGTAAGGTAGTTAACAGCTGCTCGGGGGCAGATGTCCAACTCTCGACTCCGTAGAACTGAAAAGGGCCTTGAACGTTGGATGGTTCGATGCTCGGGAAGGGCCTGTGCCTCGTAAGAGATTTTTCATATAAGATGACTCGGTCGGTATAAGGGTTGACGATGGAGAAACCGCATGTCGTAATGATCTTGTTTCTATTGCAGCCGATCTTAATCCGCTCATTCTTCGGATCAACAAGCTGTAGCGATTGCTCCGCTTGGTCAACTTCCTCAGCCAGCTTCTTACCTCGATTTTGTCTCTTCTTCTTCTGACCTCCCTAATCATCCTCGGAATGTTGGCCGCGCACACTAAGAGGACCTGCCTCAACGACATTGGCAACATCAGTGAACTGACAATACCAGGTAGACCATTCCTCTTCAGTCCCTTGCGTCGGAGGATCAGATGTGGTTTTATCCACATAGATACGCAGTAAACTTCATGGGAGAGCTGCTTAATTCGACCGGAGAAATCCTTCACTTCGGATTCGATCGTCCCAAAGAATTTCGAGCGACACTCTACCGAAGACAGGTTAGCAGTATCTCCAGTCACCCTCTTCTTCCCGCGTCGTATAGACGAAGAGCCGGAAACTTGCGACTCGGAAGCTTCGCCGGAAGATCCTACTGCTGTCACTATGATTCACTGCAATACGTAAACAAAAGTGCATCAAACAGAAGATCAGCGCACACAATAGGCAACACAATAAGGTAAGCATCGCATCATTCAATCACGAATTTCATACACAAAATACATCAGTAAATACATGCATAAAGTCATGACCCACAGCAATATGGAAACAGTGGAATTCAAGCGCACATCCGACAAACAAGTGCTCGCATGTCCTAGCACAAGCAAATACAATAACGACCCTGCATGTACACTTGGAGTGCGTGTGAATTTGCACCAATCCCAAATGATGCATGAGCACCCGCTCAGAAGTGCACATCATAGAGCCGTTTAAAAAGAGCAGTGGAAGGCCGTAAAAGACCAACATAAACAGCATATTATAGGCCCTGAGCACTAAGTTCCAATCATATTTGAGCATTGAACGAGACAGCCACAAACTGCATCGAATTTGGCCTAGAATGGGGCCAGATGCATGAGTTTTTCACCAAGGGTGAAGGAGGTGCCAGAAAATTTGAAATTTGGTTAAGCAATGGGGCACCATGCTCCCAAGGTGGAGCCCCAGGCGCCTGTACACTCTCACATGTGCCCAAGTCATCAGAGAGTGCACAACATAAAGTTCCCTTATAACCCCAGGCGCATGTGATACCCCTCGTCGCCCACATCACTTTAACTCCCGGAGTTTTAAAACAAAGGTGCACTACATCATGCGCCTGCATGCGCCTGGAGCAAAGCAACATGCGCCTGGCACCCTATGAAGAGAAGCAACATGCGCCTAACCCCTAGAAAAATCTCACATACGCCTGGGAGAGTGGATGTGTGCCCACTACCATCATTTGAAGGTTGCATGCGCCCGGAGCAAAGCAACATGCGCCCATGCACTCAAAGAGAGGCACCATGCGCCCAGGGCATAAATCCCATACTCTCATTATCAGTTGGACGGCACATGCGCCCATGGGAGAACCACATGCGCCCACTCCCTCATAAGGAGCACCCTCACCTCTGAAAAGTTCGCTTGTCTAACTCGAAAATGTGCAAATGACTCAGTAAGTCCCGTATTTATACTTGAGCTTGGAGACCGATGCACCGCACTGGCCTGACATAAGCATCCATCGCAACGCACCAGGGGGCACTTGTTGGGGCTCAAATTCACACCCATTATAAAACAGTATTCAACAATCCATCTACAACGATTCGGACCAATTTTAGGATCCGAAATACTCAGAAAACGCCAGTGCATCCCTAACATGCACGATCATGACCAAAACTGACGAATGCTATTTCGGAGCGGAATCGGACATGTGGATCACCGTCAAATGATCCAGAACACCCTAAAACCCTTAACCTACAAGTTTTGAAGTCGCGCGATGCATATCCTTACCTGCACACACCAAAATGCGTTCTACCCCTATCCGGAGCTGACCGAAAGGGCCCGAAAGCCTACAAATACCATTTCGGAGTGAAATTGGACATCCGTATTATAGCCAAATGATCCAAAATGCTCGAAAAACCTTAAGTAGCAAGTTTAAAGTCATTACGGTGCATATTTCCATGTGCGCGCTTTTCGAAACAATATTCCTATGCAAAGAGCCGATCGGGAGGGTCCAAATTGGTAAGGAACTACTAAAATTCATAGCAGATGACCATCAGTACCCCACCTTATTTATTCAGGAGGTTGATCATGGCCTAAAAGTGGCATGGCGTCAGTGACTTCGGTCTTTGAAAAGGTAGCTCCCCTCTGGAGGTCACCCTTCGGAGCCTAAAATCTGAAATATTCTAAGTGATGAAACATGCATTTGCCCTCTCTCTCCACATGCGGATGCCATGAGGAGATAAGCATTTTTCCTCTCACCACATGCGCATGAGAGCCCTCTCTCTCACCCTTTTCAATATTTCTAAAAGGTTAAAAATACAAAAATATCAAAATTAATCCAAATGATGCTAAGTAAGGGCACATGCACCCACCTCAGGGGCACATGCGCCCACACCCCATACAACATGCGCATGACCTCTCCTGTCCACACATGCGCTCATGCTCCATCTCACATGCGAACCCGATCAGATACCCGATTAACATGCTATAAATACCCCACTCACTTCTAAATCGAGAGGCTTCATTATCTTGAAAGGATCGTCAGAGCAAGGTAAAATCCTTCTCGGAATCCTCCGGCGGCTATCCACATGCGCCCACACCTCGCCGGATGCCATCGCCGGAAAGGAATTTCTCCCACCGGAGCTGCAATAAGAGGGAGAGGGAAAATCCACATGCGCCCATCCTTTTATTGGAAACAAATGGGAAATTTCCCAAGTCCTTGGAGGACATGAGCCCATGGGAGAGTAGGCCATGTGTTACATCACATGCGCCCATCATCTCTCCCATGCACCTGGACGCTGATGGGGAGGTGGGGCCTTCCATGGTGTGGCCCGCCTTCAATCTAAATCGGTTTCCAATCAAACCGATCCTCCTGGACACACATCAATGTCCTCTATCCATCCCCGGACCGGATTCACCAACGGTCAATGATAAATGGGCTAATGTTAGTGCACTTTTCCGTCGCATACTAGTGCACCTTGTTTGTCAATCACTTACGTCGGTGAGTCTAGTGTCGGTTGAGCCCAATGAAGACGAAGACCGAAGACTCAAGACGGACCGGCTGCATCAAGGAAGAAGTCTCAGGTAAATGTGATGCCTTGGTGCCTTAACCTTGACCAAAACCTATCCCCTTTGTATCCTTGATGACCTTGACCATATTTGAGTACATTTAGTCATCATAGATCGGCCCTAGGTGTCCCATTTGATCACCCTAACCTTGGCCTAAACTCACAGCTGAAGGAAGAGGATATTCAGCAAATGCATAGGGGAACCAGGCTGGTCCGACCGGTCATGACCGGTCGGCCAGCAGCCTTGCTGCTGAATGCTAGTGGACAGCCGACCGGTCATGACCGGTCGGCCTTATATCATCAAGTGGACAGCAGGTACTGCCGACCGATCATGACCGGTCGGCCTGGAAGCTTCATATGGCCAGCAAAGGGGTCCGACCGGTCATGACCGGTCGGCCAGCATAGTTTAGCCTGTCCAGCAAGGTGGTCCGACCGGTCATGACCGGTCGGCCAGTATATTTGGCTTGTGCTTGTGTCCTTCTTCAGCAAGGGGGTCCGACCGGTCATGACCGGTCGAGACAGGTCGGCATATAGCCATTTTCTGACCGTTGGGGCTCTATTTCCCTATATATAGAGCTCCGGTTTTGGGCATTTTGTGAGGGATTTTTTAGGGAGAAAAGCCACCATTGAAGGAGATCGTTTGAGGCTTAATCCTTGACCTATGCAAGGCATCTTCCTTGTGCTTTAACATAAGATTAGAGCATTCCAAGCTCATGAAGAAGATGACCTTCATCCCCTCTTGATCTCTAGAGTTAGGAAGCTCCTTGATTGGCAAATCCTTGTCCTAAACTCGAAGATGAGATCGTTGTAGGTAAGAGACTCTAGGCAACTCATTCTCACTAAGTTGTAGAGCTCTCAAACCCATCCTCCTAGCACTTTGGGCATTTCAAGGCATCGCATGCAAGGTGTTTGATCGAATGTGGCTGAGGCATTGGCGACGCAACGGCGGCACGATCGAGGGAGCAAGGGAAGCTGATTGAAGCACGGGAGAGCAGAGATCAAGCAACCCTATTCGGCGCTAAACAAGGGGCTCATCCGACAAGTAGGTTGTCTTATTTGAGAGTCCATTTTAGAGTTTATTTTTCGAACTCGACCTACGAACGTTAGTCGTTCCTTGGCCCGTCAGCCGGGCCTAAACTTAGTCTCCAAGGGGGAGCCTCCGACACGGGAGTAAACGTGCGATTGGGTTGAGAGTTAGCCTATGTCTAAAACTCTGGATACGGTTGAGAGGTGAACCGATAAAACCTCTGTGTAAAGGTTGAGAGGTGAACCTCATTTAAAACCTCCGATAGTGAATGCCAGTGTGCTCAAAGGGGTTGAGTACTTGAACCGGGAGTGGAGTAGACACGTAGTCGAACCACTATACATCCTTGTGTTTGCGATTGTTCTTGAGCACATTTATATCTTTGCATTGTTAGTTTAATTGCTTATTATGAATGCTTGATAGGAATGCATGCTAGGCACTTATTAGGCTCATCCACACACAAGATGTACCTTCACTACTTGTGTAGACTTGAGCTCATTGATCCACTCTCATAAGTCTACACAAGATGCATAGGTTAGAAGCGTAATTCGTTGAATCATTTACTTACCTATGCATGCTTAGACTAGGATTATTTATTGCTTATACTTTTGCTAGTCTTGTGATTGGACCCACCTAGGCTTGGAAGCCGAAGTGTTCTTGCTTACATAGCTTAATTTGTTGAATTGCGTTAGTAGGCGAAAAGAATTTCAAAGGTCCTATTCACCCCCCCTCTAGGTCCTTAGACATATCTTCGAGTATCTCTACAAGCGGTAAAACCGCAATTTCAGCTAAATCAGCAGTTTGATAAAAAAAAAAAAGTGCAACACTTAGTTAAAATTGCAAACCTCGGAAACCCTTCCGAAAGAGTTGGAAACGGCTAAAATCGAGAAGAATTGGGCGGAATTTGACCGATCCCGAGAGAGAGACTTCTCTCCGCCATAACATTATATATCATAATCATACATTGTAATGAGATTACCTAATCCCAGGATCTCCGAGAACCCTAATTAAGTGGTCAGCAGGTCCACTACTTAGTTGTTTTCAGCCCTGGGAAGTGCCCCATTGGCTCAGAAATTGACTTACACTAAACAAAATGGAGTGCGATCGCACTAACACCAAGGTGGATCCAGCGTCATTACGACCCTCATGGACACAATCCACCCCTATCCAAATACAATCGTCATAGGTATTCACCAAATCCTCTGATCGAATCGTAAAGAGGCCCTGGAAAGTGCCCTGTTGGCCCAAAAATCTACTAATGCCAAATGAAATCAATTACGATCTCAAAGACGCAAAGGCAAAAATATCAATGACAGAAAGATATATATGAAGCAAATCAATCAAATCAAACGCATAATCCATTTGATACATTGAACACTTAGCATAAACGCGATCCTCTCTCAAGCATGCAAAAAGCATATTTACTTTGTACCGTACTCATTTGCATCCATTGCATGAATTTATTTCATCCCGGATCGAGATACGAAACTAAATCGAAGGGGACTATGGTTATCATCGAAAATCATAATCAAAGAGTTCTAAAACGTCTGAAATACTTCATCGTTAAGACTAGTTGATGTGTGTCCTGTCCAAGGCGGGATCCGACAGTTGAGTAGCTAAGGTAATGTGTGCCTTCCAGTAAGTCACCCGTCCAAACGGAGACGGTCACTGGCCCTGGTTGCACTTAGACCCCATGGAGTGCCTTCCAGCAAGTCACCCGTCCAAACATGAGACGATCACTGGCCTTGGTTGCAGTAAGTAAAAACTATGGAGTGTATTCTTGAAAGTCATTTCATCTACAGAGATGCGTCATGACACTGAGATATATGACTCGATTGAAACCCTGGTTGCACTAAGACCCCATGGAGTACCTTCCAGCAAGTTACCTGTCCAAACATGAGACAGTCACTAGCCCTGGTTGCAATAAGTGGAAACTGTGGAGTGTATTCCTGAAAGTCATTTCGTCTATAGAGACGCGTCATGACAATGAGATATACGACTCGGTTGAAACCCTGGTTACACTAAGACCCCATGGAGTGCCTTCCAGCAAGTCACCCGTCCAAACACGAGACGGTCACTGGCCCTGGTTGCAGTAAGTAGAAACTATGGAGTGTATTCCTGAAAGTCATTTCGTCCATAAAGACGCGTCATGACACTGAGATATACAACTCGGTTGAAACCCTGATTACACTAAGAACCCATGGAGTGCCTTCCAGCAAGTCACCAGTCCAAACACGAGACAGTCACTGGCCCCGGTTGCATTAAGAACCCATGGAGTGCCTTCCAGCAAGTCACCCGTCCAAACACAAGACGGTCACTGGCCCTGGTTGCACTAAATGGAAACTGTGGAGTGTATTCCTAAAAGTCATTTCATCCATAGAGACGCGTCATGACACTGAGATACACAACTCGGTTAAAATCCTGGTTGCTACTCAACTAGGAACGCCCGACAGAGTATAGGACTAACATCTAACTAGTCTTAACAATGGCTTGGTCCATAAGAAATCCTAGACTTGGTCTTGGCGACCGTGAACTCAAGACTATAATCCCTAACGATTTAAACTACTTGCTCGATCTATCCGAGCTTCATCCCTTTGATATTCCATCTATTGTATAACTGCAATTCATAGTGGAATCTTGTCGCTTTATGCCATGGTTTTCTCCTGTAAGGGTTTCCACGTAAAAATCTTTGTGTTGTCTATACTGTGCTTTATTTATATTTATGCTCTTTTACCGCTTTCTTTAATTCATTTATGATACATGCATGCATTTACTTTTGCCTATTAATCAAGTGTGATCATCCATCGATATAATTAAGGGTTTGTGACCAGTTCACAGCTTGGAATGTTAAAGATCTCGAAATCTCTGGAATAAAATTCACCTCGCGGTGCTTTCTCGTGTATACTTTGTGATTGCTTATGATTGTCTATGAATGTCTCTATACTTAGAATTCCCCCAGAATAATGAAACACAGGAAAAAGGTTGCTGACGAGCACGATTTTTCTAGTTTCAACACACCGTGATCAACCATATATGACCAAGATCTGTGAAGATCAGTTGCATGTTCGATCACTTGCATAGTTTCTTAATAAGGAACAGACGATACTTGGAGGATGGGGTTCGTCATCCAAAAGTGGGTTGCACATCTGCCTTCCATACGAAAGGACTTTCTAATTCGCGTGATTGTGATCAACGATAATCAATGCATAATTCATTCAACGGTGCAACAATTACAGCAAAATACAAGAAAACAGAATGATAAACAGGCGACCTTTGACAAATGATGGAGATCGCCCGGCGGAGGATGATGATTGTCGTCGGTGTAGCCGTAGGCGTAGATGACTTGGTGTGGTCGTAAGTGTAACCGAAGTTGACGGATGGAGATGGATAGTAGGATACGACCTATGGCAAATGGTGGAGATCGCACAATGGAGGATAGAGATCATCGTCGGTGTAGTCGTAGACGTAAATGACTTAGCATGGCCGTACGTGTAACCGAAGTTGGCGGATGGAGATGGATGGTCTAGTCGAATCATCCTTCAAATTTAGCGCTTGGCATGGATAGAAGAAAATTAGAACGAATACCTATGCTAAAAAGGAATAAATGTCCATAGGATGTTAACAAATGGCTATGCTAAAAAGGGATAAATGTCCACGAAGGACGTTACGCTACTGTACACTAAAATGAATGTCCTAGAGGACGGATAAGATAAAAGGATTTATTGGGTTTTGTGTTGATATATGAGAGATGTCTTTCCTTGATTTTTCTTCCTCCTTTTATAAAATTCATGGATGGTTGCAGGAGAAAATATCTCCTAACTGCTCCCATGTCCTTAAGTAACTGTCGGACATTGTGTGCACGTCCAAGCCTTTGCAAAGGGAGGTTGCCACGTGTGTGAGTACACTGCTTCTGGAAGACTCCTTGCGAGAGTGTGAGAGTGGATTCCTTACTTTTCTCCTTGAATTTCTCCACCTCCCTTCTTTTTAGCTCTCCACCATGGTTTCTCGTAACTTCTTTAGGAAAACCTTATTTTCCGCCACGTGGATGTCGTCTTGGCCACAGGATCTGACTTGGTCAGATTTTGGCGCCAACAATGTCTACTTCTTCCTATCCAACCACTTGTATGGAAGAAGAAACGAAGAGGTTAAAAACAATAAGAATATTTCTGCTAGGAATAATTCTCATGGAAAGTATTTTTACAACTTAAAAATAAGAGTACAAAGCTTTGTTATCTTTTTTAGGTCAATTACTTTTTATGGACCGGTGACCTTTATGTAGACTTTACATTCCACTATTAGTACACACACCCACACTGTTAGTCACACTTCAATGTTAGCCACCCCCACGTTGGAAATCTATACCAAGAGGACCTCAGTGTTGAAACAAGGTTATCTTCACTCAGTCTAAAACTGTCCCAAAGGTGACTTGTTGAGAAGATTTTACATATAAGAGTAACAACAAAACACTTTCTCATGTACACCTCGATCCATAGCTCAAGTGGCAGATTAAGTGAAGAAAACAAACCTTAGATTTATTTTTATTTCCCTTTAGTCTGGCTTTGAATTTTTATTGGAATTGATGGAATTTATGGATTGTAATATTTATTAAATTAAATAAATCTCACGATCTTGTGATTCGAGTCCTGAATAACCTTATTCGGGTACTGGATTTCAGGGTGTGACATTTGATGAAGCTTAAGGATCATGAATTTCGAAGCTTTATTAAGGTTTCGTTGGTGGGTTTCGACTTTGAAGGCTTCGACTGTCTACCACACGTAGCCACAAATAATGGCGACGAACACACTGTTCGTGGGTTTTCTAATGTTCGGCTTGGATTCTTAGATTATCTGGATCTTGTTAATTTGAATGGTCTGGATTGATTTTTATTGTGGTTTCTAAAGTTGATTGGATAATATAGATCGCGTTCTTCTAGCAGCATTAGCATTGTGTTCGTCAATGAGGATCCCCAAATTTGGATAACGAAGATATCTCAAACGGAGGGTCCAAATCAATGTTAATAACTTCCACGGATTGTGAACAAATGGTTTTTATTTCGAAGGAAGAGGAGAGAAAATCTCTCCCTCAAGCACGGTTCAAAGGCTACTTCCGTGAAGAGACGGTTTCGAAAATCTATTTACATGTAGACATACACACATGTTATGCAATTAGGCTTTGATTGTACGTGGTATAATCCATAGGTGGGGCTCCTGATTGATCAAGATCATGGTGTCTAGGGGTCCGTCTATTGTGCAATTTAGATCGTTAAGGAGTAAATCCAAACATTGATTCTAGATCGGATGGTTATGATTAGCTAGACTTGAATTTCCACGGCCAGGTTGTCATTAAAATTAGAGATCAAAAGTTCATAGGGTCACTTAGTGTGTTTGCATGTAGATGTACGATCAGTTCTTCGATTTGACAATTATATTTGCAATCTGTCAGTGAAAGGTGCATGGTGTAGAGTATAATAGCGACTATCAACTCCTCTTTGTTAAGGAAAATGTAAGATGTGTAGGATTCCTTCCGAATGACTTGGGTTGTCCGAAAATACTCCAAGCATTACCCAATGTGAGAAGTAAACTGATGGATTCATAAATGATCATCCATGGATCGTGGAGAAGGTCATTGTGTGATTTTTGGGAAGTTCAGCTAGTGAATATGATGTGAAACCCAATGGACGGTAGACCTTGTGAATCAAGGGCATGGATTTTATATAATCATTGTCTGAAATTTCATTGTGATCGGATTTCTAAAAATTCGAAACTTGATCTCTGCGACTGTGAACTCAAGACCATAGTTCCTAACGATCTAAATTACTTGCTTGATCTATCCGGGCTTCCTCCCTAATATTCCATCTATTGTATAACTACATTCATAGTGGAATTTTGTCGCTCTGTGCCGTGGTTTTCTCCCGTAAGGGTTTCCACGTAAAAATCTTTACGTTGTTTGTGATGCGTTTTATTCATATTTAGGCTCTTTTAATGCTTTATTTAATTCATCTATGATGCATGCATACATTTACTTTTGTCTTCTAATCAAGGGTGATCATCCATTGATGTAATTAAGAGTTCGTGACCAGTTCACAGCCTAGAATGTAAAAGATCTCGGAATCTCTGGAATAGAATTTGCTTTGCGATGCTTTCTCATGTCTACTTTGTGATTGCTTATAATTGTCTATGAACGTCTCTATACTCAAAATTCCCCAGAACAATAAAACACAGGAAAAACTACCAATGAGCATTTTTCTAGTTTTAACAAACTTTTTGGGGCTCAAAATCTCACCTATGATAAAACAATGCACGATGGTCCATCTATGATAATCCGGATCAATTCCAAGATTGAAAAACACCCGAAAAATACAATCAGACGCCATTGTAGCCCTGACCTGCACAGTTGTGACCAAAATATTTCGAAGCAGGATCGGACATGCGTATTGCCGCCAAATGATCTAAAACCCTTTACCTGCAAGTTTCAAAGTCACGCGGCGCATATCTTTACCTGCGCGCATCCAAAGCACGTTTAGCCCCTGTCCAGACCTAACCAAAAGGGTCCGAAAGACTACAGGTACCATTTCAGAGTGAAACTGGACATGCATATTGCCACCAAATGATCCAAAATGTCCAAAAATTCTTAAGTACCAAATTTGAATGACGTACAATGTATACCTTTACCTGCGTGCACCGAAGTGCGTTTTGCCCCTGTCTTGACCCAATCAGGAGGCCCCGATTTGGTAAGGAACTACCAAAATTCACAGCAGATGACCATTTGTATCCCATCCCGTTCATTTAATAGGTCGATCATGGCTTAAAATTGGCTTAGCTTTAGTGACTTCAATCCTCGAAAAGGTAGTTGTCCTCTAGAGGTTGCCCGTCGAAGCCAAATCCCGAAATATTCGAAGTGTTGGGTACATGCGTACAGCACAAGGGAATATGCGCATGCCATGAGGAGACATGCGCCTACACCCATACAACATGCGCATGGGAGCCCTTCTCTCCCTCTTTCAGTATTTGAAAATTTAAAAATACGCTAGGTGTGGCAACATGCGCCCACCACAGAGGGCACATACGCCCACACCAGGGGCACATGCACCCACTCTCTCTCCACATGTGCTTGCTTCCTCTCCTCAGACACATGCGCTCAGCAAATTTTCTACTTTCTTGGACCCGGGACCCGATTAACCTCTATAAATACCTCACTCATTTGCTGAGAGAAGGACTGGATCATCTTCGAGAAAAACTGCCAGAGTGATGCAAGAGGTAGAACCCTCACCGGAATACTTTGCCAGAATCCTCGTCGAAAAGGGACATGCGCCCATCCTCTCCCCGGATGCCTTCGCCGGTGTTAGAACTTAGAAAAAGATCAAAACTGCTCGTCAGCAGTCCCTCTTTTTCTTGTGTTTCTTTTATTCTGGGGAAATTCTGAGTATAGAGACATTCATAGACAATCATAAGTAATCACAAAGTGTACACAAGAGAGAGATATCGCAAGGTGAATTTTATTCCAGAGATTCTGAGATCTTTTACATTCCAGGCTGTGATACTGGTCACGAGCCTTTAATTATATCAATGGTTGATCACCCTCGATTGGAAGGCAAAAGACTAATCCGCCGGGGATTATGGTCTTGAGTTCATGGTTGTGTAGACCTTTGTTTTCTTGTTATGGACTGAACCACATTTATTAGACACGCCGGATATCTATGTCCCATTTTCTTTCGGATTATCCGGGTTGAGAGACTGTCAGGATTCGAGTGGTGCAACTCTGGGCCCGCGCCTGTTACTGTGAACAGGTAACTGCTAGAATACACGATCCTCGAATGTTGGTCAACATAACCCAAGGCCCGCACCCGTATTTTTATGACAGGTGACCTTAGGAGAGCACTCCGCAACGTTCCCGAATGAGGTTTTTAATCAAGTGGTGCAACTCTGAGCCCGCGCCTGTTACTGTGAACAGGTGACCGCTGGAATACACAAACATCGAAATGTTGGTCGGCATAACCTAAAGCCCGCGCCTGTTACTGTGAACAGGTGACCTTAGGAAAGCAATCCGCAACTACCTCATCAGCTCAACCGACGGACCCATTGTCGATGGGTAGGGCATCGACTGTCTTTTTCATAGTGGCAATCTATAGCAGGATGTTTTAAGCTTAGTTTAAACTCTTTGTTTGTGGTTTCTCGTGGTAACCATAACCCCTTAGGTTTAGCCTCGGACCTTTATCCAGGATGAATAGAGCTTTGTACAGTAAAGTAAGCGTATTTCTTCTGGAGTTGGGCGACTCGTCTTCGAGAACACTCTTTCTTCTGAGTATTTTCAATGATCTATTTGGGATCAAATAGGCTTTATCGAGCCAAGATCTTTTGAGGATCCAAATTCAATGGGCTGGATCGGCTATTTTCGATGCCTGCAAGTGGCTAAGTATAGGGTCCGATGGACTCCTGTTCATGCCAATTTCTTATGAATGATGGGGATCGGTGCCCCGTAAGTGCTTAATTCGGCTGTTGGATAGCCTGAGCGCTTCAGCTTTGCCTCGGCGTCTTTGAGATCGCAGTTGATTTCATTTGGCATTAGTCAATTTTCAAGCTAAAACAGGGCACTTCTCAAGGCTGAAAATGACTAAGTAGTGGACCTGTTTGCGGTCTTATTAAAGAAATCGGTGAGTATTATCGATAACCGTCTTTGAACAGGGGTGGATTACGTCCACGAAGATCACGGTATGATCGCGTTTCGATTTGCTTAGCAGAAGTCGATTTCCGGGCCAACAGGACACTTCCCAAGGCTGAAAATGACTAAGTAGTAGGCCTGCCGACCGCTTGATTAGGGTATTCAAGGGTCCTGAGATTGGATAACGTCATCGCAGTGCATGATTATGGTATATCATGTTAAGTAGAAGAAAAGTTTCCCTCTCGGGCTCGGTCCAATTCCGCCCGATTCTTCTCGTTTTCGGCCATTTTCGGCTCTTTCGGAAGGATTTTCGGAGTTGCCAAATTGGCTAAGTGTTGGTCATTTTGGACCAAAACACTAATTTGGGCCACTTATCATTGACCGTTGGAGAATTTGATTCTGTGGATGGATAGATCTCATCGAGACACATCCGGGAGAAGTTTCATCAAAATCCGATCCCGGACGAAGGCGGGGGCCGCACGATCGAAGGTCCACCCCTCCAACCAGTGTCCAGGTGCATGTGGGGGTGTATGTAGGTGCATGTGATGCTGATGCAGGCGCATGTGGCGTTGGTGGAGCTGTTAAGCGCATGTGGTAGGGAGCCGGGCGCATGTCCCATCTCTCGGGCGTATGTGGGGCTGTTTTTCATGAAAAAATGAGAAACGGGAGGCAATCCCGGCGCATGTGGTGGTGCACATGCGCCTAGACCCAAGGAGTGGTCGCATGTACCTCCTGGACTTAGCGGATTTCGGGATTTTTCCGATGGGAAAGGCCGGCGCATGTGGTGGAATAAGCCGGCGCATGTAGGGGATAAGCCGGCGCATGTGGCCAACACTTAGAAAATTTTCAGGATTTTCCTCCGAACTTGGGATTCCGATGAGGAAATCTCTTTCTGGCAAGGGATTCTGGCAAGGGAATCCACTCCGGCCAAGGCATCCGGCGAGGGGAAACAAAGCAAGCGCATGTGGTGCTTACATCGCTTTGAGGTCGGCAGGGGATGATCTCGTGCTGATGAAATGAGGTGACTTCACTATTTATAGGGGGTAATCGGGTTCGGGTCCGGTCCGGCGGGTATTTCCCGGCGCATGTGCCAAAAAACAAGTCAAGCGCATGTGGAGAAAATACAACAGGCGCATTTGGTGGATCCGGGAACGTCCTTTACCGGCGTATTTCCCGGCGCTTTCCGAAAAAGTATTCGGATCACTTCCTCTCATCAATAGGGTGTAGGCGCATGTGGTGGGAGGCCAGGCGCATGTCCTTTGCCGGCGCTTTCCCACTACTTAACTAGATTTTCAGGATTCCAGCACTTAGAAAATTTCAGGATTTCAGCTCCGACGGGGGACCTCCAAAGGACAGCTACCTTTTCTAGACATGCACTCACTGTCGCCAAGCCATTTCTAGGCTAGGATTGACCTCCGGAATGAACGGGGTGGGGTGTGAAAGTCCAGATGTTGCCAATTTTTATACTTCCTTCCTAATTTGGAGCCTCCGGGTCGGCTTGTCGTATAGGAACGTTGTTCCAAGGAGCGTGCGTATGGAAATACGCATCGTAATGACTTTAAACTTGCTATTTAAGGGTTTTGGGGTGCTTTGGATCATTTGGCGGTGAAGCACATATCCAGTTCCGCTCTGAAATGGTAGCTGTAGGCTTACGGACCCTTTTTGGTCGGTTCCGAGCAAAGACGAAATGCATTTCGAGGTGCGCAGGTAAAAAATATGCACCGGATGACTTCGAAGCTTGTAGGTTAGGGGTTTTAGGACATTTTGGATCATTTGGCGGTGAAGCGCATGTCCAGTTCCACTCTAAAATGGTAGCTGTAGGCTTACGGACCCTTTTTGGTCAGTTCCGGGCAGAGACGAAATGCATTTCGAGGTGCGCAGGTAAAAATATGCACCGGATGACTTCGAAACTTATAGGTTGGGGGTTTTAGCACATTTTGGATCATTTAGCTACGAAGCGCATGTCCAGTTCTGCTCCAAAATGCTGTTTATGGATTTTGGTCACTATCGAGCGATTAGGGTTGTGCTGGCGTTTGCAGGGCATTTCGGCCTCAAAACTTATCCAAATCATTGTCAATAGACCATGGGATGTTGTTTTACAATAGGTGCAAATTTGAGCCCCAACAAGTGCCCCCCCGGTGTGCTGCGCTGGATGCTTACGTCATGCCAGTACAGTGCACCGGTTCCTTAGGCTCAAGTATAAATAGCTGACTCACTGAGTCATTCCAATATTTTCTTGAGTAAAAAAAAACTTGATTTTCCCAAGGTGAGAAAGCTCCCCCTCAATGTACAGGCGCATGTGGTCCCCTTGTGGGCGCATGTGACCTACCATCCATTTTCCAACGGAGGAACTTCCCTTTCAGGCGCATGTTAAACACCCCTGAAAATATGGGCGCATGTTGTTCTAGGCATGCGCCCAGGGCACTGCCCAGACTTGTCTTTTTTTCCAAAACATTAGAGGTGGGCGCATGTGGGGCTGACACATGCGCCTGAAGCTTGAATTCCAAACTCGTTTCCTTCCTTTCTTTGAGCCGGGCGCATGTCAAATTGCACATGCGCCTGAGGCCTTAAGTGACGAAGTTTCACTTTCCAATTTTGTGGACTGGGCGCATGTGAGGGGCCACATGCGCCTGGGGCTCCACCTTAGGCGCATGTGAGCCCAACACTTAGCCAAAATTTTCATTTTTTTTTAGCCACCGCTTTGTACTCGGTGAAGAAATGGCATTTCTGGCTCCGTTTCTCAGTCAAATTCAGTGTTGTCTGAGACTAGATCACTTAAAATTCAAGCACGTTTGGAGCTTAGTGCCTTGGGCCTATAGTTGGCTGCCTACTTTGGCCTGTCATAGCTTGCAATTGTCTATTTTAGGCAGGTTCAAAGTATGTCTGCCAGAGTGCGCTTATAGCATCCCGATTGCTTGTGAAGTTGTTGTGTGCGAACAGTTGCATATATATGATGTTGAAACCGTTTCCTGACTCTGTCTAGTACCTGCTTATAAGCACCTGGACTTGTTAAGGCTGCTTTTGGGCTAAATGCATGGATGTATTGTGGGTTCAATCTGTGATTTTGTGTATGCATTGACCACATGTATGCATGTATGTATGATGGCAATTGCTTTGTTATGAAATGCGTATGATGATTGATATGCTATGCTCTTGATTTTGTTACTTTCATGCTCTTCATGTTGTGCTTGTGTTTGTGATACGATTTCGTTAGGCTATTTACCCGTGTGTATCGAGTTGTTTTCTTATGTTGTTTTGTTTATGCGTTATAGTGAATTGCAGTAGCGACAATAGGATATTCTGGTGAAACCTCTGGGTCGCATGCTTCTGGTCCGACGCCGATGAAGCGCGGTCGGAAAAGAACGGCTGAAGGTCCTTCCAACCCTCCTCCTCCAAGACGTAACTCTCACTTCTTTCCTACGGTCGAACCCGAGATAAAGGATTTCTCGGAGCGTATTGGGCAGCTTCCTCATGAAGTGCGGGTGCGCATCTTCGTCAACAAGACAGCGCCCGAACCTCCAAAGCGGGGAACATAACAAGAGTGGGTCTATTGGTATGCCCAACTTGCTGGTGTGGCGAGTGCCATTGAGGCAGTCCTCAAGATATACCTGTTCAAAATGCAGAAGAAAATCTGACAGGTCAGAAAGGTAAGAAGAAAGGAGGACGAGGAAAACAACCAATCAAAGCGCTCAGTCAAGCACAGCGATTGACACAGCTCCTCGACTTGAAATATGAAAGGATGAAGATTGGATGGGAGAGCAACAAGATTGTTGCTGAGCGTGGCATCTGCATCACGAATCCCTACGATGGTGAAGTCATCTTGCACTAGAAATCTCTTATGAGGTGTAAACCTTTTCCGAGCATTGAACCATCTAATGTTCATAGACCTAGCCAATTCTATGGAGTGGAGAGATGGTCTTTAGTTCCTGAGAAATTACTTACTGCCACCCTAGGAAGCAAAGGGAAGCAACAGAAGGTTGGTGAGATTAAGGATATGACTTTCGTCATGCCTACATGTGATCCGCATGCACCTTATCCGACTCATTTCTTTGAGACGGTGCGTCAAAGATTCCTTCCTATGAGCACTAAAACTACGTCGGTAGTCTAACACGACACCCACATATGTGCGGAAGCTTAAAGAGCAACTAGAATTATGGCTAAACCTATAGGAGGGGGTGATTAGGACCTTTTTTGAAATTCTTTTCGCCTACTTATATAATTCAACAAATCAAACTAAGTAAGCAAGAACACTTCGGCTTCCAAGCCTAAGTGGGTCCAATCACAAGACTAGCATATGATTAAGTAATAAACAACCTAGTCTAAAGCATGCATAGGTAATCAAAAGATTTAACTAATCAAGCTCCTAACCTATGCAACCTATGTAGACTTATGAGAATGGATCAATGAGCTCAAGTCTACACAACTAGTGAAAGTACATCTTGTGTGTGGATGTGCCTAATTAGTGCCTAGCATACATTCCTATCAAGCATTCATAATTAGACAATTAAACTAACAATGCTAAGATATTAATGTGCTCAATTCAATCACAAACACAAGCATGTATAGTGGTTCGACTTTGGGTCTACTCCACTCCCGGTTCAAGTACTCAACTCCTTTGAGCACACCGGCATTCACTATCGGAGGTTTTAAATGAGGTTCACCTCTCAACCTTTACACGGAGGTTTTACCGGTTCACCTCTCAACCATAACCGAAGTTTTGGACAAAGGGCTAACTCCCAACCCAAACAGAGTTTTGGACATAGGCTAACTCTCAACCCAACGCACGTTCACTCCGATAACGGAGGCTCCCCCTCGGGCCAAGGAACGGCTAACGTCCCTAGTTCGAGTTCGACAAACAAACTCTAAATGGACTCTCAATAAAGACAACCTTACTTGTCGGATGAGCCCCTTGTTTAGCGTCAGTTTGGGTTGCTTGATCTCCGCTCTCCCGTGCTTCAATCAGCTTCCCTTGCTCCCACGATCGTGTTGCCGTTGCGTCGCCAATGCCTCAACCACACTTGATCAAACACCTTGCATGTGATGCCTTTGAGATGCCCAAGGTGATGGGAGGGTAGGTTTGAGAACTCTACAACTAATGAGAATGGGTTGCCTAGAGGTTCTCTCCTACAATGATCTCATCTTAGAGTTTTGGACAAGGATTTGCCAATCAAGAAGGTTCCAAACTCTAGAGATCAACAGGGGATGAAGGTCATCTTCTTCATGAGCTTGGAATGCTCCAATCTTGTGTTAAAGCACAAGGAAGATGCCTTGCATAGGTTGGGAATGAGCCTCAACTGGTCTCCAACAATGGTGGCTTCACTCCTCTCGAAATCCCTCTCCTTGCCCCTCAAAACAAGCCAAGCCCTTATATAGAACAATGTGCAACGGATACAAAACGGGCATAAAACGGCTAGTGCCGACCGGTCGAACGACCGATCGGCCAGGGTCCACGACGACCGATCGGCCAGGGTCCACGACCGGTCGGCCATAGGCCATTTTGAAGACAGAGGTTGCTGTCTTGAGGTGGGAGGTCTGTCCGACTGGTCTTGACCGTTCGGACCAGCCTAGCCAACCAGTCACGACCGGTCGGCCCTATGGCCTGATCCTTCCAGCAAGCTGCTGTCCAGATGGGGACCCAGTCCGACCGGTCTTGACCGGTCGGTCCAGTTCATCCGACCGGTCATGACCGGTCGGTCAAGCCTGGGTTCAGCTCAGCTATTTGCTAACCCAACTCTCTCACAACCCATCGCTTTGGCCAAGGTATGAATGGTCTTTTGGGACACCTAGGGCCACACTATAATGACTAAGAGTATTCCTAAGATGGTCAAGGTCATCAAAGATGCAAAGGGGTTGGGTTTTGGTTAAAGTTAAGGCACCAAGGCATCACTTTTACCTGAATCTTCTTCCTTGATGCAGCGGAGCCACTTGAGTCTTCGGTCTTCATCTTCATTAGGCTCAACCGACACTAGACTCACTGACGTAAGTGATAGACAAACAAGGTGCACTAGTATGTCACAGAAAAGTGCACTAACAAGCACGTCTGCAATGTGGGAAACTTCGAGCTTCCGTACCCGAGGGCATCTAAGTCGTCGTGACAGCTACATCCCCTGGGCGAAGGAGATTCTGATCCGGCATGAGACTGTGCTAAGGGAGGTCGGGCTCTATTTTGCCATCGAGGCGACTGCAGCTTCTTTCCACGAGATCCTACGATTCTCAGGGGCTTCTTAAATTACTGGAGTTCCGTTACCAACTCTTTCCATCTTCCTCAAGGAGAGATGAGCATAACCCTCTGGGATCTTAAGATGATGGCGGGCTTGCCCATACGCGGTGGGTATTATCACGAATATATCCCCTCTGATGAAAAACTGTCTGGCTTCAGGCGCGAAGGTGATCGGAAGGCCTATCATTCCAAGGCGTGTTTGGAGTTGTTCAATGAATTGCAACAATTTGACTGCATTATAAAGATACACTATGAAGATTGGTCAGTCTGCTTCAGCCACGGCTTGAAGTAAGTCTTCCCGGGACGTCCCTTTCTTTCTTTTCATGATGTATGCTCTTTTCTCCCGCATAGCTTCTTATGTGAAATTCTCTCTCCTTTTTCTCTTTCAGGATCGACTACGAAAAATATAAAGTTGATGTTAAAAGAATAAGGGCCTTACGACAAAGGTTCCAATGCAAGTTTCCTTGCCCAAACGTATTGTCTCCCACTTGCGAGCTAGCAGGCTTCCTCGCTTACTGGTTGTCCACAGTCACGCTTCCCAGCTCGAAGAGTGCTAATGGCGTCAGGGTTTCTTGCTTCGTTATGGCAGGTGCCCTTGCCAGTGTTCAACATCTTGCTATAGCGCCACCTGTACTCTGCAGCATATATAGAGCGTTTGGTTATGTTGCCAGTAATCCGAACAAACCTGCTGATGAAATGGATGTTGTCTATTGCCCGTGACATTATTTATGTGGCTGGCTAGGCGTTTATTTTCCATGGGTATATGGTATGAAGCGTCACGCCTACTTCTTTCCGGACCGAGCGCCTCTTATTAGGTTCATGAAGCCTAAGATGGTGCTTAAGAAGCTAGAATGGGTGTCTTCAAGGATCTACAGTGAGAATGAAGTTGACTTCTACCATTTTCCCGCTTCCATTGCTGATGAAGATATCGAAGTCGTCGATTATGAGGATTCGGTTGACTCTTCTGACAGAGAATTCCTAATATCGATCCAGAACGCCTCTCTCCCATTTCGCGAAGGCACGGAGTTCTGGCGCGAGCCTTATTACCCAAGCAGTTCGCTAGACAGTTCGGCTACGATCAGGGTGTTCCGTCGACTCTTCCGAGCGTGACGAGGATAGAACGAGTATATGGCACGGGTCCTGTCCATTGGGAGTGGATGTGGGACCAACTTTTGCTGACGTAAACTGGTGCGAGGTTCGTGTTGCCTGGCGGTAGTCGACGTCCCGCGACTTCTTATGGTTGGATGAGATGGTGGGGGCATCAGTACGCGCGCATCCGGGATGCCAAACCTGTCGATTTCCCTCTCTATCTCTCTCCTCCAAGGTTGAATGACGTTCCTGAGGACGGTCTTGGTTATCTTTGTCAGCAGCGTGAGGCCGTCAGAGTTCCTGGTACCAGCCATCTGACTTCCTTGAACGTGCCGATCACTCGTAGGAAAGAAGATGGAGCGTTAGACGGATGGTATTGCTTTGGGGTCCCTATACAGAGGCGTCAGCAAGAGGTCGGATCTTCGCGTCCTCCGGCAGAGACTGCTCCTCCATCTGTCGAAGAGGATGACCCTACGGAAGGCATGGAAGGAGTTAAACCTTCTGATGATTTCGTTGACGATTTTCCACTGGGCCGCGCGAGAGATCAGTTGAGAGTCAAGATAAAACTCACACCAAGAGTTCGCCCGTCAGCACCTGAGAAAAACTTAAGAAAGGCAGAAATGTTACATATCAAGAAGTGGGGGAGTTTGGATCGATCATTGCAGATCACTCCTCCAGAGATAGTGGCAGGTGCGACTGTTGCCAATAGTCGCGAAGAAGGTGAGCTTCGGTCTGGTGCTACAGAGGAGATTGCAGACGAAGAAGATAGGGTTGTCAATAATCGTGACGGAGGTGAGTCCGAGCCTGCAGATGTCGAGGGGGACAATGCCGAAGGCGGTTCTGAAGACGGTGATGGTCAGGGAGTGGCGCCTCGATGATTCGGGGTCGCAGCTTGAAGGTGAGCCTGTAGATTATTCCGGTGATGACTGGGGAGTGGATCGTGTCAATGATCACAGCAACGATGATTTCCTCGCGAACTATTATGATAACGATGCCGGAGTCGGGGGTGTAGGTGATCTTGACAATGTTGCCATAGCTGCGCTTGAAGCACAACTCTACAATAACTCCAGGGTCTGATCTTCTTCTGAGCCTTTAGTCTTCGTTTCTCAGGTTGTTGCGGCACCGACTACGAGGTTATCAATGGATGTTCGTCCTTGTTTGTCCGTTCGTGCTGATAACGCTGAGGAATCTATTCCTGGGCTTGGGATACGTGAGGGGAATGTCGATCCTTCTTTGGTCCTTCCATCAGGCTGTTCATTACACGTAGACTGTCCTGTTGAGTTGGAGGTCCTGGATACGTCACGCTCTGCTGCGGTCGAAGTTGGACCCGACATTCCGCGAGCACAAGGTAAGAAATGCGATTGTGGTTCTACTTTGTACTTTTCTTCTTCAATTCCTGCATAATCATACTAACCATATTTTGTTATTATTATCTTATTTCTACAGATCTTATTGAGTCGATATCTGCCTCTGCCACTTCTGTCGCGTCGTCTCTGGTTGTGACTATTGAACTGCCGGGCGAAGCTTTGGAAACAATTGTCGATTCTGGGACATGCATTGCAGGACCTTCGGAGCCTGCTGTTGATCTTCTTGCCATTCCTGGTATGACTCCTTCGCACTTTACATTAGATTATGACTTGTAGTTTCTACTTTCATTTTTTTTGCTAACGCACCATTTGTTTGTCTTGCATTCTTTCTTGCAGCGGCCGTCAATTCTGACATCGCCATTGCTATGATGCCGGACATTCCTGCATTTGAACATTTAGATTGTTTTGGTCAGAGCGTGCTGAAGGGCCTGCTGTCTAGCCTTGCGAAGGCGTTGGCCGATCCACAAGAATGGCATATGCTAGGCGCTGGCATGAAAGCGCTGGAAGCTTGTGTCGGAGTAGTTGGGTCAGATGCGCTCGTGGTTGTCAATCACATCTCTGCGTTCGAAAGCTCCCTCGCAAACTTAGCAGCTGTTGAGCGCGTCGAGCCCGATCCTGCTATCGAGGAGAAATGGAGAATTGTAGAGTCTTTGGGACCTGCAGTGGAACGCCACACGCATTCTACAGCGAACGCACGAGGATCCCTACAAAATAATAAGATACAGTATGAAGGGTGCTTGGGCCTTATAGCTGAAATCGACGCTGAGATTAAGCGTTTGCAAGCGGAGAAGATCGCCGTGAGCTTCGAAGCTACCTGTCTCGAGTCAGTAGTTGCTCAGGGTCAGATAGTGGTCACGCGGCTCGAGAGTGAGGGCGAAGCAGCGCGCAAGCAGTTGAAAGATTTAACTGCTGAACTTCAACATGTTCCTGCTCCTGCGGAGGTGTTATCTGCAGCAAAGTCAGCGATGGAAACTGCCAGGGTGGCCGTGATCAGGCTGATATCGGGATGTTTGGAGAAGCTTTGATCTTTCGCTCCCGACGCTCTCCTTCTTGATTTCAAATGTATAGAAATGATCGTAGGATCTTACCTTTAGAAAATTTTGTAGTTGGTGTAAGAGATACTTACCTTTTGACCATTCATGTATACGGTGTCAAAAAGATGTCAACCAAACTTTTGTTAAATGAAATGACAATAGCAATTACTTTTCTATCGTGTTATGTTTGTGTGATGTGTGTTAGAATGGTCTACAATAATAACAATAATAATCGCAGTTCTAATAAGTGATGAATGTAGAATGAAATGAAAAGAGTAATACTTCCCTTTGTCGTCGATTTCGGGAGTGTCCAGGGTTTCTAAACTCGGGATACGCTCGTGTCGTAGACGAATGGACCTTCTTGGTTATTTATCTATAGTAAGGGCAAGGAAGACCTACAAGAATACGGAGTAACTGATTAGCTTTTGTAACTACAGGCTTATCTACTGTATTCTACTCCATTTCATTCTCCATTTCTATCCTTACTTATTACATTCCCTCTCTTGGGGAGTTTACATTTCTCATATTTATGTAAAGGAAAGTAATAGGTTGACCGTTAGGGGTAATATTTCTTCAGAAACAGGCCATTAATTGCAAAACCGGCTCCGCCACCGTCAAAATTCACTAAACGGTAGGCCCCGTTGAAGTAAACTTCTTCTATGATGCATATCGGGTCCCACTTAGGGTCGAACTTACTATTTGTAGTGTGCGCTGCTGTCGCTCGCTTCATTAGGAGTGCCAAGTCACCCTTCTTGAAGGATCTACCCATGACTCGCTTGTCGTACGCTGTTGAGATATGCTTCTGGTACATCTCTAGCCATTGTTGTGCCGCGAGCCTCTTCTCATCCAAGGCATCGAGCTCAACCATCCTGAGCTCAGCATTACGTTCATCTGTCAAGGAGTTACGAAGTGCTACTCGTAGGGACTCGACCTGAACTTCCATCAGGACGATGGCCTCCGTGACATATACTAGTGAATAGGGAGTAGCCCACGTTGCTGTGCGGTGCGTAGTACGATATGCCCAAAGTGCTTCGGGCAACCGTTTGTCCCAATCTTTCTTATTCTCTGCCACCGTTTTCTTCAAAATCTTCACGATGGTTTTGTTGAATGCCTCAGCAAGCCCGTTTGCAGGAGGATAATAGGGTGTTGAGTAGCAATGCTTGATCTTGAACTTGGCACACAGCTTGTCGATCACAGCATTTCGGAAGGGCGTGCCATTATCCGTGACGATCCGATCTGGAATACCATGTCTATAGATGATGGCGTTCCGGATGAAACCCTCCACTTGCTTAGCTTTCACGTTCTTCAGGGCCACAGCCTCAGCCCACTTAGAGAAATAATCTGTTGCCGCCAGTATGTATTGGTGCCCTTGAGAGGAAGAGGGGCTAATGGGGCCTATCACATCCATACCCCAGGCCGCAAAAGGCCAAGACATCACTGACTGATGCAATTCTTCTAGAGGCACGTGTATGATATCGGCATATATTTGACACTGATGGCATTTTTTGACATAGTCCATCGCATCTTTCACCATGGTGGGCCAATAATAGCCCATGTGCCGCACTCGATGATGTAGGTTCCGTCCGCCTTGATGGGCACCACATTCTCCTCCGTGCGCCTCTCTCAGCGTATCATGAACTTCTTCTCGGGCCAAGCATCTTGACAGCGTTCCGTCGCTGGAGCGTCGATACAGTACTTCTTCTAAGAGGACGAACAAGCTAGCACGCCTTCTGACTTGAGTGCGCATTTGCGGATCCTCGGGTAAGAACCCATACTTAAAGTAATCGGAGAATGGTCTCCTCTAATCTTCTTCTTCTGTGATCTCAAAGCAATGTACAGGGCTTGCACTCGTGACATTCTCGGCTGCTGTGAGGGATGGTAATATTCTCCTTTCTTCTATGGTGACTTGAAGTGGGCTGCCCCCTGGGTGCGCGAGAGCCGCGGCCAGGTTAGCCAATGCGTCTGCTTGAGAATTTTCAGCTCTTGGGATGTACGACACTGTATTGTCCCGAAAATGATCGAATAGGGCTAGAGCCTGATGGCAAAGGGATGACAGCTCTGGCTTGTGGACTTCATATTCCGTCATAAGCTGTCCCACAACTAACCAAGAATCACCGTATACCTATAGTGATCGGATTCGCATGTCTCGTGCCAACTGTAACCCAATGATGAGGGCCTGATATTCTACCTCGTTGTTTGCGCACGACGGCACTATTGTGAATGAGTAAGGCAATAAGTCGCCTTGAGGACTGATGAAGATCACACCGGCCCCTGATCCTGCAGCTCTGGAGGCTCCGTCGAAATACATCCGCCACTGCCTCGCGACCCTTACCATCATGGCCTGGTCGTCAGGCAGATCACATTCCATTTCCATGTTATCCGGTATCGGGTGGGCTGCTAGAAAATCGGCTATCGCCTGCCCTTTAACGGCTCGAGATGGCAGATACGTGATGTCGAACTCGGATAGCAGTAGGGCCCGAACAACATAGGTCAGTTCATCAGGAATTTGATAGGATCTGCTCTGGAGATCAATGTAATCTGGTATGACAGACAGTAATGCCTCAACTTCTTCACAGCGAATATCAAGGCCAGGCATATCTTCTCAATCGGTGAGTAATTAAACTCAGTGCCTACGAGCATGCGGCTCAAATAATACAGGGCATTCTCTTTCCCTTCTTCATTCTTCTGAGCGAGCAGTGCCCCCAGTGAGTTCTCTCCCACTGCTACATATAGTATCAGAGGCTTTCCCTTGATTGGCGCTGCGAGAATCGGAGCTTTCCCGAGTAACTCTTTGAGGGAATCAAAGGCTTTCTGGCACACTTCGTCCCACTCGAAGCGGATGTCATTCTTGTTCAGCCGAGAGAAAGGCTGGCAGCGATCTGACAAGTTCGAGATGAACCGCCGCAAGTAAGCGACTCACCCTTGGAAGCTCGTCAGCTCTTTCAAATTCTTTGAAGGAGGCATTTCTCGGATCACCTTGATCTCCGCGGGGTCAATTTCGATTCCCTGATGCCTGATCACAAAGCCGAGGAATTTTTCGGAGGACACCCCAAAGGCGCACTTCAACGGGTTCATGTGGAGGCTCTTCTTCCTCAACCTCTGAAATACTAGCTTCAAATGTTCGCGATGCTGTTGATGTCCGTCGGACCTCACTACCAAGTCATCGACGTAGCATTCCACATGCTTATGCATCTTGTCTTTGAAGATTACCTGCATCGCTCTCTGATATGTGGCCCCCGCATTTTTCAGCCCAAACGGCATCACCCGATAACAGAATATCCCGAGAGACATGCGGAAGGCAGTGGACTCTTCGTCTTCTGGAGCCATTCGGATCTGATTATACCCTGAGTAGCCGTCCATAAAGGACATCGTTGTATATGCTGATGTGCTATCGATCAGAAGCTCCGGGATGGGTAGAGGAAAGTCATCTTTGGGACAAGCCTCATTCAGGTTGTGAAAATCAACACACACCCGGATCTGGCCACTCTTCTTCTTTACAGGTACTATGTTTGAGATCCATTTGGGATACTGAACTTCCTTGATAAACCCGGCCTGAAGCAGCTTCTTCACCTCTTCTTCTATCTTCGGGACGATGTCAGGATGGAAGCGCCTCTGTGGCTGTTTGACTGACCTCTTCTCCTTCACAATATTCAACCTATGCATCGCGATTGCCAGGTTCAGTCCTGGCAATTCAGAATAGGTCCATGCAAACACATCTCTGTTCTCTTTCAGGAGTTGAATGTAGCTCTCCCTCTCTTCTTCTGGAATGTTCTTACTGATATAAGTATTCCTCGGCTCTTCGGTGGTCCCTAGATTGACTTCTTGTAGCTCATCTATCGTGGGCTGACCTCCATCTTCGATCTGCTCTGGTGTGGCACTCGGCTGTACGACTTCATTCGGTCCAGCGAGCCTCACCTCTTCCACAGGACTAATTGTCACCATGTTAATATGCCTGATCTCACATCCTGCCCCCAGGGCTTCTTTTCCTCTGTATACCTTCGTCTTTACTTCGAAGGGTGATAGCATGCCTTTCCGAGCTAGTGGTTCTGAACAAATGAACCCCATGTTTCTCATGATGTTCCTACTGGCCTTGCTATATCTTTCTTCTTCAATGGGCGGTGTCTCTACTGGCGTTCTCTTCGCGTTCTCTTTGATCTGCAACGAGTTGCGGAGTCCAGGCTGAAACCTTATCTCATGCCTGGCTCCCATTGTCGGCGGCACGCAGAACTGGCTCGGAGCTTTAGGGAAGGGACGAATCCTCTCAACCTTTGGCACCGGCATATTGAAGCTGGACTGTGACACGCTCATCTGTTGGCTTGTCATCTGTTTCAACACTGACTGCCCTTCCTTCCGGAGGTGCTTCTGAATTAGATAAAACTTCTTCCTTTGCAACGGATTTCCTCCGTGAGCCCTTGTCGCTTCAGAGACCACTCGCGGAGCTTCATTCGCTTGTCTTGGATTCTCGCCTTGGGGTTCTGCCCCCTGTGCCACCTCTGTCGGTTTGTTGGCTTTTCTGGTGGTCTCGGCCCCCTTGCTCTCCTGATAGTATTGCGCATCTGCTAGGAAGGATACAGTGACGGAGTAGGGCCTCGGGTCTGCCGCCACTCTATACTGGATGCCATCCCTATTGTACTTGAAGCATTAGTGGTATGTCGAGGGAATGATACCGTATTGATGAAGCCACAGTCGTCCCAACAAGACATTATATGTCGTCATTGCATCAATCACCTGACAGGTGACTTTGGTGCTCAATTCTTCTATCTCCAGCATGACAGTAATGGACCCGAGGACGCGTTGGCCGTCTGATTGAACCCTTGGATAACCATGGCGCTTGGGCGAAGTGTTGTCTATCTGAAACCCAACTGCTGCAATGTCTTCAGAGACATAATATTCATAGCGGATCCATCGTCTAGCATGCATTTTCGGACCTCTATGTCTCGGATGAGGCTTATCACCATCAACGGGCGGTTGTGGTCTGTCAAGCTAATCGTTCTGTCTTCTTCAGAGAATGTGATCATGGACGATCAGTCAATCTGCATGACCTGTTCTATGGGTCGATCCTCAGTTCCCGTTATCTTCATTTCTTCCATCTCTGACTCGATTTCTGCCATCATGACCTCAAGAGCTTCTTGATCGAGCAATGCATTGAGTAACATTTCCCGATATTTCCTTGAAAGGCACAGGGCATCGTAAATGCTGAGTCGGGCCGGAACCTTCTTCAGATGAGACACCACATCATAAATCACCGGTGCCTTATCTCGAGCGTGATCTCGTTGGTCAGCAGCTGGCTCATTGACTGCTTCTATCAGTTCTTTTTCTCGAGGTGTCCCTGATGGCTCACCTATGACCACATTCGTTCTTCTAGGGTCCGGTCGCCTCGGAAATTCTCTTTGTACGACCTACTTTCCTGACCGCAGAGCCACTACATTGACTTCTCCTTTCTCTAGGACTTGGTCCTTGTCACTGGCCCCTAGTTGAGCGACCACTGAGACCATGGCGCACTAAATGGGCCGTGCACGTGGCTGTTCTTGTCCAACATTTCTTCTTCTCATTCTGTTTTTCATCTTCCTCTCTTTCTCCAGGAGTCTTCTTTTGTTCTCTAGCCTCTTCTTGCTGCTCACAAGTGTCCATGGCTCTTCTGGTTCTGGGAATGGATTCGCCGTTGGAATTTGAACGGGCATAGGGAGGGCAGACACCACTGTCGCAGTGTTCTGGCTCGCCTCTTCCGCCTTCATATTGATGGTGCCATCGTTAATCATCTGTTGAATCTTGCCTTTTAGGATGAAGCAGTCTTCAGTCTTATGGCTGGTCACACGATGATACCTGCAGTAGCTGGGATGATCGACCATCTTCGCTTCCTCCGGGCGCGTGCATTCTGGCAGTCTTATTAACCTCTCTTCGACTAGCTGTTCCATGATCAGAACCAGATCTTCCATGTCGAAGGTATAAGGTCCGTTTGCTCGATTACGCTCTTCTACCGTGAGATGTCGTGGCCTCTGAAAACTCTTGCCTTTGTCTTGAGTTGTGGTTACTGGCCTGGCCTTGACTTTATACTCAGTGTTTGGGCATTTTCTGTCATTCGAACCGTTTCCTTTGTCGACGTAGTTAGATGTTATCATCCTTCCGGCTTCTCTCCTGGGCTTCTCTGCCTTGAACTGCGCTTTGAACGCGAATCCTTCCACCAGGTGGGCTTTCGTAGCTAGGTCTCAGAACGTCGAGAAGTTGTGTCCAGATAAGCTAAATGAAATCATCGCATCCATGGCCTGCATGCACATCTTGACCTGCTTAGATTCGCTGGGCAGTTCCCGGCACTATGCTGCTATAGTCCCCCACCTGTCGATGAACTTCTCGACTGACTCTCCCTGCCTTTGACGAACTAAGGCTAAATCTGTCAGCGAGACTTCTCGCTCAGTAGAGAAGAATTTGGAGATGAACAGGTCCTGCATCTGCTCCCAGGATTTGACTGACCCTGCGGGCAGTGACATGTACCACTGGAATGCCTTGCTCGTGAGCGTCGAGCCAAACAATCTGAGACAGTACTGGGGAATTGTTGACAGGTTGCCCATCATTGTCATGAATTGAGCCATGTGTTCCTCTGGCGATCCTCTGCCATCGAATCTAGGGAAGTCCGGACGCTTGAAATTGTTGGGAAATGGGAGGTCGTCGACCTCGGGTAAGTACGGCACCCGGTATACATACTTTCCTCTCTTCTCCTTTTCTCTTTCCTGACGCATCAGTCCGCAACTGTCTGAGACAGTTCTTCTCTCGTGGCTTGAGACGGTAGTGGCGGTACACGTCCGAACACAACATTTCTCGGGCGAGCTTGTGGTTCGGCAGCAGCTGGTTCTCCTGCTGCCCCCTAGCATTCCTCCACAGACTGTCTAGTAGGTACAGCTGGGCTTCTGTTTGCCCCCTGGGCAACTAGAGCCAATAGTGCTTCTTTCATCTCTCTCATCTCTCTGGTCGTGTCCTCTTGGACCTGGATAATCTCATCTATCTGTTCTTGGATTGGAGGCAGCTCTGGGTATCGCTCACTTGCCTCTCCTTTAGTGACCTGCACCATCATTACTTGCGCTCACTGCGGCCTAGTCTCGGTCACAGCGACTTCAGTAGGGGTTGTCTTCATCGTCGTCTTACTCGACTGTTGGGCAGCGGATCTGTTCGGTATCTTGGCTGATGGTGCTGTCTTCGGTATCGCTGGGAAGTCGATATCGGTGAAGGAGAACTCTGGCCTGGCTAACACGGTAGTTCCGCTGGAGTTGCGGGCGTCGCCCCTATAGACTGGCTTCCACCGTCTCTCTATTCTGCCCTGTACCCTCGCTGTCATCCCTGTTTCAGCTATAATAACCTTCTTGTTCTTAGTCTTCTTGACGGTCTTGCACTTCTGCACAATCTGCCATCCGGCTTCAGAGGTTGCTACCAAATGGGGGAAGTAGAATCCTCTAAACGCTAGGAAGATCATCGTAGATGCCATTTGTTTGGTTCTCTCTCTCTCTCTCTCTCTCTCTCTCTCTCTCTCTCTCTCTCTCTCTCTGCACAGTCATACACGCATTAGAATATTCCGCACACTTGGAAAAGAGAGGGGACGCGACCTTACCAATCGCGATACGGCTCGACAGTGGATAGACAAAAACCTACAAGTACGAACTACATGCATGCTGTGCGAAGCTTCGAAATTCTTTTGCCTTGAAGATGAAGGGAAGAATGTTCCCGTTGAGAGTCGCCAGTTTGGCGCCCGTGAAGGCGCCGAACATTTCTCCTTGCAGTAACCTTTCCCATGTACACATTAGTGTCTGCAAATGATTTATCACAGAATGTCTATTTACTCATAAATAACCAGAGATTCTGGTATTGAATCATCCCCAGCAGAGTCGCCAGTTTGTTAGAACTTAGAAAAAGATCAAAACTGCTCGTCAGCAGTCCCTCTTTTTCCTGTGTTTCTTTTATTCTGGGGAAATTCTGAGTATAGAGACATTCATAGACAATCATAAGCAATCACAAAGTGTACACAAGAGAGAGATATCGCAAGGCGAATTTTATTCTAGAGATTCTGAGATCTTTTACATTTTAGGCTGTGATACTAGTCACGAGCCTTTAATTACATCAATGGTTGATAACCCTTGATTGGAAGGCAAAAGACTAATCCGCCGGGGATTATGGTCTTGAGTTCATGGTCGTGTAGACCTTTGTTTTCTTGTTATGGACTGAACCACATTTATTAGACACGCCGGATGTTTATGTCCCATTTTCTTTCTGATTGTCCAGATTGAGAGACTGTCAGGATTCGAGTGGTGCAACTCTAGGCCCGCGCCTGTTACTGTGAACAGGTGACCGCTGGAATACACGATCCTCGAATGTTGGTTGACATAACCCAAGGCCCACGCCCATATTTTTATGACGGGTGACCTTAGGAGAGCACTCCGCAACGTTTTCGAACGAGGTTTTTAATCGAGTGGTACAACTCTGGGCCCGCGCCTGTTACTGTGAACAGGTGACCGCTAGAATACACGAACATCGAAATGTTGGTCGGCATAACCTAAAGCCCGCGCCTGTTACTGTGAACAGGTAACCTTAGGAAAGCAATCCGCAACTACCTCATCAGCTCAACCGACGGACCCGTTGTCGATGGGTAGGGCATCGACTGTCTTTTTCATAGTGGCAATCTATAGCAGGATGTTTCAAGCTTAGTTTGAACTCTTTGTTTGTGGTTTCTCGTGGTAACCATAACCCCTTAGGTTTAGCCTCGGACCTTTATCCGGGATGAATAGAGCTTTGTACAGTAAAGTAAACGTATTTCTTTTGGGGTCGGGCGACTCGTCTTCGAGAACACTCTTTCTTCTGAGTATTTTCAATGATCTATTTGGGATCAAATAGGATTTATTGAGCCAAGATCTTTTGAGGATCCAAATTCAATGGGCTGGATCAGCTATTTTCGATGCTTGCAAGTGGCTAAGTATAGGGTCCGATGGACTCCTGTTCATGCCAATTTCTTATGAATGATGGGGATCGGTGCCCCATAAATGCTTAACTCGGCTGTTGGATAGCCTGAGCGCTTCAGCTTTGCCTCGGCGTCTTTAAGATCGCAGTTGATTTCATTTGGCATTAGTCAATTTTCAAGCCAACAAGGCACTTCCCAAGGCTGAAAATAACTAAGTAGTGGACCTGTTTGCGGTCTTATTAGAGAAATCGGTGAGTATTATCGATAACCGTCTTTGAACAGTGGTGGATTACGTCCACAAAGATCGCGGTGCGATCGCGTTTCGATTTGCTTAGCAGAAGTCGATTTCCAGGCCAACAGGGCACTTCCCAGGGCTGAAAATGACCAAGTAGCGGGCCTGCCGACCGCTTGATTAGGGTATTCAAGAGTCTTGAGATTGAATAACCTCATCGCGGTGTATGATTATGGTGTATCATGTTAAGTAGAAGAAAAGTTTTCCTCTCGGGCTCGGTCCAATTCCGCCCGATTCTTCTCGTTTTCGGCCGTTTTCAGCTCTTTCGGAAGGATTTTCGGAGCTGCCAAATTGGCTAAGTGTTGGTCATTTTGAAACAAAACACTGATTTGGGCCACTTATCATTGACCGTTGGAGAATCTGATCCGATGGATAGATAGATCTCATCAAGACGCATCCGGTAGAAGTGGTTTCATCAAAATCCGATCCCGGACGAAGGCGGGCCGCACGATCGAAGGCCCACCCCTCCAACCAGCATCCAGGCGCATGGGGGGGTGTATGTAGGCGAGTGTGATGCTGATACAGGCACATGTGGCGTTGGTGGAGCTGTCAAGCGCATGTGGTAGGGAGCCGGGCGCATGTCCCATCTCCCGGGCGCATGTGGGGCTGTTTTTCATGAAAAAATGAGAAACGGGAGGCAATCCTGGCGCATGTGGTGGTGCACATGCGCCTGGACCCAAGGAGTGGGCGCATGTCCCTCCTGGACTTAGCGGATTTTGGGGTTTTTTCGATGGGAAAGGCCGGCGTATGTGGTGGAATAAGCCAGCGCATGTAGGGGATAAGCCGGCGCATGTGGCCAACACTTAGAAAATTTTCAGGATTTTCCTCCGAAATTGGTATTCCGGCGAGGAAATCTCTTTCCGGCGAGGGATTCTAGCGAGGGAATCCACTCCGGCCAAGGCATCCAGCGAGGGGAAACAAAGCAAGCGCACGTGGTGCTTACATCGCTCTGAGGTCGGCAGGGGATGATCTCGTGCTGATGAAATGAGGTGACTTCACTATTTATAGGGGGTAATCAGGTTCGGGTCCGGTTCGGCGGGTATTTCCCGGCGCATGTGCCAGAAAACAAGTCAAGCGCATGTGGAGAAAATACACCAGGCGCATGTGGTGGATCCGGGCGCATGTCCTTTACCGGCGCATTTCCCGGCGCTTTCCGAAAAAGTATTCGGATCACTTCCTCTCATCAATAGGGTGTAGGCGCATGTGGTGGGAGGCCAGGCGCATGTTGTAAGACCCGTACCCTTAGTTGCCCTCCGTACGCTTAATTTTCGGTGCTGGTACGTCCCGGATGGACCAGATTAGCGAGCCTTGATCGCGACCCTATTTTAGTACCGCATCGACCCGAGACCTATACCCTGGCGACCGCGTAGGCGCTGCGATTCCAACGCCGCATGGCACGCCCCATTGCGATAACCGGTGTGTAAGTTGTGTCATTTGCGTAATCCGAGATGGGCCGCGCAACGCGCGTGTGGCGTGGGCCTCACTTGCACAAATCTCAAGATCATGTCAAATCAATCAAATCCATCACCATCACCTCACCCATACCCCTCTCATTACCCCTACTCTACACACCCCATACCCCCCCATCCCTCTCTCGCCTCCCAAAGTCAACTAAAGCCCATACCTCCCATACCCCTCTCCCATGCTAGCCACCACCACCACCATCACTCCATGATTCCTCTCTCTTCCCCCCATACAAGTCCATACGTAGGGGGGAGAGGAGGCATGCTCATTTTCCTATTTTTGCAAGAGAAAGATTTGAGAGAAGATAGAGATTTGAGTGATCAAGAGAGAGGTTAGGGGAATTGTAGGAGGAGATCTAAGCTTGGAGGACCTCAACCATCATTCGGACCGTCCGGATCATCCGATCATCAACTCGATCCAATCCAACCGTCCAACCATCCATCGAGGTGAGTGCAAGGGGCATAAACCCCCATTTTTCTTAATTTACTTCCTTTTCTTTGTTTTCTTTTGGGCCCACCTTGTGATGGACAGTTAGATGAATGGATTGGATCATCCATGAATGGGCCCCACCTTCTTATTATAATAATAATAATAATAATAATAATAATAATAATAATAATAAAAGAAAAAAAATAATAAGAGGAAGAGGTGCCGCTGGACAGACAACGTCCAGAGGGCGCTGCTGCCCAGCAGCACGTGGGCTAAAAGCCCTTTTGGGCGCTGGGCAGGGTCCCCACTCGTGGGACCCACCTTGATGTATGAGTTGATCCACACCGTCCATCTGTTTCTCCATCCCATTTTAGGGATGGTCAACAAAAATGAAGAAGATCCAGATCTCAGGTGGACCACACCATAGAAAACAGTGGAGGTAATGAAGCTCCACTGTCGAAGCTTCTTGGCCCACCGTGATGTTTGTGGACCACATCACCTGCCCAATATTGGGCTTGTTAGGACCCCAACGATCTGGGGAACATGATGAAGGGGGAGGATCGTCCCTAAGTGGGCCCCACATGGAATAACCACAAAAAAAGAGAGAAACAAAAAAAAATAATAAAAGGAGCACTAGACGTCCAACGTCTGGACGTTCTGACGCTGGAACGTCCAGCATCACTTGGACAGAGAATGGGGTCCCCACTCGTGGGACCCACCTTGATGTTTGTGTTCCATCCACGCCATCCATTTGTTTTCCCATATCATTTTAGGGCTAGGGCCCAAAGTATGAGCCAGATTCAAATCTTAAACGGACCGCACCGCATAAAACAGTGGAAACAATGATTTTTACTGTCAGAAATCATTTGGCCCACCTTTATGTTTCTAGACCGATTTGTATACCTAATATTGGGCTTATTGGGTCCCCCATGAGATGGGGAACCTGATGAACGGAGTGGATCAGACCCATGTGGGCCCCACTTGATATAAACACCATAAAACAAAAAAAAAGAAAGAGAAGAAGAATCAGAGGCAGCGTCGCTGACGCTGGTAGTACCAGCGTCCAGGACACTGGCTCGTGCCGGCTGGTAGCCCAGTCGTGGGTCCCACCATGATGCATGTGCTGTATCCACACCGTCCATTCTTTTGGGGAGATCATTTTAGGGCATGACCCCAAGATTGAGTCAGATCCAAGTCTCAAGGGGGCCCCACCACAGAAAACAGTAGGGACAGCGGCCCTACAGTTGAAACCTTCTTATGGCCCACCATGATGTTTATTTGAGATCCAACCTGTTCATAAGTTCACACATACATGGAGGAAGGAAAAATAAAAAAATATCAGCTTGATCGGGAACTTCTGTGGGCCCCGCTTGTAATAAAAACAAAAAATATATATATAAAAAAAAGGGGGTCGTTGGACAGACAGCGTCCAGGGGACGCTGGTACCCAGTAGCCTTGTGGGCGCCACCCTATGGGCCCCACTCGTTGGGCCCACCTAGAATGTATGTGCCTTAGCTATTCCGTCCATATGTTTTTCCAAGCTCATTTTTAGTGGCTGAGCCCAAATTTTAAGCATATCCAAACGGCAAGTGGGCCATGCCACGGGACAACAGTGAGAATAATGATCTCCACCATTGAAACCTTCCCAGTCCTACAATGATGTTTATTTGTCACCCAACCTATTCATAAGTGGCTGGGCCAAAATTTAAGCATATCCTAATGTCAAGTGGACCATGCCACAGTGGAGATAATGATTTCGAACGTTGAACCCTTTTCAAGTTCTACAGTGATGTTTATTTGCCATCCAATCTGTTCATAAGATCACATGGATATGGATGAAGGAGAAAACACAAATATCTGTTTGATTTAAAACTTATTGGGACCAGATGGGTACCACGCTGCCCAACAGGTGGCCCACCCTATGGGCCCCAACGTGATGTATCTATTAGCTCCACCATGATGTATATGATTTATCCATGCCGTACATACATTTTGTCGACCTACCTTGTATGTGCAGGCCCAAGTATGGGGCCGATGTGGTCTCAAGTGGGCTATGCCACGAAGACTTTTACATTTCCAATGGGACCCACAGTCCGGGTCCCACTCTCTATATATATTGGGCCTTTTAAGGCCAATGTTACATGATACGTTTTGGTAACATGCTAGTATGATTAGCTTGATATGTCACACTGATAACATGCTTAGTATAATGAATATCATGCTCATTCATATGCCCATACGCATCATTCGTATGCCTGTTATGGATCATGATTAACCATAGCATATGCTAGTTGGCTTGTTATACTTAGGGGACCCGTGCGAGACAGGGTCGCCCCACATGATTGCGCAGTATGCGTAAGCTTGATGCATGATTTGGATTGTATGACTCATGCATTTCGCATTATGTATGTCACGATCGCTTTCACACCCTAGCAGCAACGGGGTGGTGGCCACCATAGTCACATCATGGTTGGCAGTATTGGACACCGGAAACTTGTTCTAGTACGTGGGTGCTATGGATGTCCTTGGGTGAAAGTCCCTAAACCCTGTGGTACCAATAGGATGCTCCAGCGTCGAGACCGAGTGGATAACATGAGCGCCCGTGTGCCAAATACCAGTAGGCCGCGTCTCCCACTGTGTCGAGGTCGGTTGGAAAGGGGTGTGACCTTATCCGCCCGGGTGCAGTGGGCTGTAAGCTAGGTCGAGTCTGACCAACTCATGGAATGGGTCCTCTATCGGCGAGCCGGGTGGGCATTGGCATACCACTGACGAGGCAGATAGTGAGGTCTTTTCTACTCTCTTGGTTATGCGCGCGATGTGCGGCGGCCAATATTAGAGTATACTAGACCCCGGTGATGTCCCAGATGAGAACTATTTTGATATGTGGATCAGTTGAGGATTGGCATGTTCGCATTGCATCTCTAACATGTAACACTCGGCCATGTAGGCCCTTGCATCGCATAGCCTTGGGATGGCTGATAGCATTCATGAACTTGGTAACTTAGCCCTCTACTACTTTCGCTTACTCTGATATCTGTATACTTGTCATATGCATCACACGCACATACACGCACTCTACTGAGCTTCGTAGGAAGCTCATGCGCGTTTGTTTACACTGCAGGTACTAGAGCATATCAGCAGCGTTGAGCGCGGTTTATGTACCTGATATTTTGGACTTCTGCTTCATGTTGTATTTCCCTTTCCAGCACTGTACTCAACAAACTTATTAGTGGATATTTGATGATGTGTATGGTTTTGATTATGCTCCTGTACAAAAAAAAAATTTACCCTGAAAATCCTCCTGGTAGGATCCCAGGATCGGAACCTGGCACATGAGAGCTAGGAGCCGAGAATGGGTACTACGGAGGCTATTGGCACCAAGGTCGGCGATCGGGAATTTAGTGAGCCCGGTCCCCGGGTTTGGGGCGAGACACATGTCCTTTGACGGCGCTTTCCCACTACTTAGCCAGATTTTCAGGATTCCAGCACTTAGAAAATTTCAGGATTTCAGCTCCAACGGGGGACCTCCAAAGGACAGCTACCTTTTCTAGACATGCACTCACTATCGCAAAGCCACTTCTAGGCCAGGATTGACCTCCTGAATGAACGGGGTGGGGTGTGGAAGTCCAGATGTTGCCAATTTTTATACTTCCTCCCTAATTTGGAGCCTACGGGTCGGCTTGTCGTATAGGAACGTTGTTCCAGGGAGCGCGCGCATGGAAATACGCATCGTAATGACTTCAAACTGGCTATTTAAGGTTTTGGGGCACTCCAGATCATTTGGCGGGGAAGCGCATGTCCAGTTCTGCTCTAAAATGGTAGCTGTAGGCTTACGAACCCTTTTTGGTCGGTTCCGGGCAGAGACGAAATGCATTTCGAGGTGCGCAGGTAAAAAATATGCACCGGATGACTTCGAAACTTGCAGGTTAGGGGTTTTAGGACATTTTGGATCATTTGGCTGCAAAGCGCATATCCAGTTCCACTCTAAAATGGTAGCTATAGGCTTACGGACCTTTTTTGTCGATTCTAGGTAGAGGCGAAATGCATTTCAAGGTGCGCAGGTAAAAATATGCACCGGATGACTTCGAAACTTGCAGGTTAGGGGTTTTAGGACATTTTGGATCATTTGGCGGTGAAGCGTATGTCCAGTTCCGCTCCGAAATGCTGTTTACGGATTTTGGTCATTATCGAGCGATTAGGGTTGTGCTAGCGTTTGTAGGGCTTTCCAGCCTCAAAACTGATCCAAATCATTGTCAATAGACCTTGGGATGTTGTTTTACAATGGGTGCAAATTTGAGCCCCAACAGCCAGGAAGGGTTTTCTATCGCCGGAAACCCTCGTCGGAAAGGAATTTCTTTTGTTGGAGCTAAAAGTGCAAGGAGAGGGGGATTTTTACCTAAGTCATAAAATGACATGCGCCCATGGGGAGGGGGCAAGTGCATGTGCCTTGTAACATGCGCCCACCTCTCTTACTTCTTCTCTTTCCTCTCTCTCTCTCTCTCTCTCTCTCTCTCTCTCTCTCTCACCAAATGCGCCTATGGAGAGAAAATGAAAATTCTCTAAGTCTTAAGAGTACATGTGCCCACCTTGGAGAAGAAAAATTTGAAAATACACTAAGTATCATGGGGACATGCGCCCACCAGCTAAGGCCTAGGCACATGTGCAATAGCACATGCGCCAGGAAAGAATTTTCTCTCTCTCTCTCTCATGAACTTAGGGCACAGACGCTCGGGAGGTGGTACATGCATCCACCTCTAGGGCACATGCACCCACAACCCACTTAACATGCGCCCAACTCACCTCCCATGTGCCCAGATGCTGATGAGGAGTTGGAATTTTCCGTGGTGTGACCCGCCTTCAATCTGGCCCACCTTCCAATCAAACTGACTCTCCTGAACACACAACAGTGATGTCTATCCATCCCCCGGGTCAGATCTTCCAACGGTCAATGATAAATGGCCCAAATCAATGAATTGATAATAAAAAATGATCAATACTTAGCCAAATTTGTAAACTCAAAAATCCCTCCGAAAGAGTAGGAAACGGCCGAAATCTAGAAGAATCGGGCGGAATTTGACCGACCCCAAGAGAGAGATTTCTCCTCTCCACAACATGATACATCATAATGATGCACCGCAACAAGGTTATCCGATCTCAGGATCATCGAATACCCCAATTAAGTGGTGAACAGGCCCGATACTTAGTCATTTTCAGCCCTGGGAAGTACCCTGTCGGCTCGGAAATCGACTTACGCCAAGAGAAACGAAATGTGATCGCATTAACGCCAAAGTGGATCCAGCATCATTGCGATCCTCTTAGACATGATTCAATATTGTTCGGAGATGATCGCGATCAGTACTCACTGAATACCACGATTAGACCGTAAACAAGTCCAGTACTTTAGTCATTTTCAGCCCTGGGAAGTGCCATGTTGGCTCGGAAATCGACTAATGCCAAGTAAAACCAACCACGATCTCAAAGACGCAAAGGCAAAGTTAATGTCCTCATACTATAAAACAGCTGAGTCTAACATTTACAGGGCATCGATCTCTATTGTTTATCAGAAATTAGTATAAATGGGCACTTATCGAACCCGATACTTAGCCATCTACAAGCACGAGAAATGGCCGATCTAGTCCATCAAACTTAAACTTCTCCAAGAAATATAGCTCGATACAGCTTCTCTCAATGACTCGATCGTTCGAAGTATTGATTATTAACAATGACGTGGTTGAATTAAAGACATGCGTAAAGAAGATTAATCAAATCAAGTGCATAATTCACTCATTGCACTAAACATCAAGCATAAGTGCAATCTTCTCTCGAGCATGCAATCAAGCATATTTACTTTGTGCTCCTTGTACCATTACTTGAATTTTATTCATCCTGGATCGAAATACGAAGTTAAATCAAAGGGACTATGGTTATTATCGAAAACTGTAATCAAAGAGTTTCAAAACATCTGAAATACTTCATTATGAATTATCATTGCTAAAACCAATTGATGTACGTCCTATCCAAAGTGGGATCTGTCAGTTGAGTAGCTAAGGTAATAGTGGTGTATCTTCAAGTAGTCACCCGTCCACGGAGATGATTTATGATGCTGTATTGTACCACCCGATAACTATAAATGTGTCTTCAAGTGGTCACCTGTCCACAGAGACGGTTAATGACACTATGTCGTACCATTTCGCAGCCATAAATGCGTCTTCAAGTGGTCACCCGTCCACAGAGACGGTCAATGACACTATGTCGTACCATTTGGCAGCTATGATGTATCCTAAAAGTCACTCACCAATAGAAACGGTTAGTGACACTATGTTTATCATATGGCAGCCGTGATATGCCTTTCGGTGGTCACCCGTTCGTAGTAACGGATACTGGAACTGTGTTGCGCACAGCAACCATGGTGTGTCTTCCTGAAAGTCACTCACCAATAAAAATGGTCAGTGACACTGGTTGCACTAAATGAAAACCATGGCGTGTCTTCCTGAAAGTCACTCACCAATGTAAACGGTCAATGACCCTGGTTGCACTAAATGGAAACCATGGCATGTCTTACTAAAAGTCACTCACCAATAGAAATGGTCAGTGACACTGGTTGCATTACATGGGAATCGTGGCATATTTTCCTGAAAGTCATCCCTCCACAGAGACGATCGATGACACTGTGATACATGACTCGGTTAAAATCTTGGTTGCTACTCAACTAGAAACACACGAAAGACCATGGGACAAGCATTTAACTTGTCTAAACGATGGCTCATTCCATAAGAAATTCAAAACTTGGTCTCTGCGACCATGAACTCAAGACCATAGTCCCTGATGATCTAAATTACTTGCTCGATCTATCCTGCTTCCTCCCTAATATTCCACCTATTATATAACTACATTCATAGTGGAATCTTGTCACTTTGTGCCGTGGTTTTCTCCCATAAAGGTTTCCACATAAAAATCTCAACGTTGTATGTAATGTGTTTTATTCATATTTATGCTCTTTTAATGCTTTATTTAATCCATCTATGATGCATGCATACATTTACTTTTGTCTTCTAATCAAGGGTAATCATCTATTGATGCAATTAAGGGTTCTTGACCAGTTCACAGCCTGGAATGTAAAAAATCTCGGAATCTCTGGAATAAAATTCACTTTGCTATGCTTTCTCGTGTGTACTTTATGATTGCTTATGATTGTCTATGAACGTCTCTATACTCAGAATTCCCCAAAACAATGAAACACAGGAAAAACTACCAATGAGCATTTTTTTAGTTTTAACAAACTGGCAACTTTGCTGGGGATCGAACAATACCAGAATCCCTGGTTATTTCTAAGTAAAGACACATTTTAAGATTGATCATTTGCAAACACAGACGTATACGTGATAAAGGTTACCAAAAGGAGAAATGTTCGGCACCTTCACAGGCGCCAAACTGGCGACTCTCAACAGGAACATTCTTCCCTTCATCTTTAAGGCAAAAGAATTTGAAATCAGTTTATCGAAGGTTTTCCTAAACTGTTCTCAAAAGGTATTTCTAATATACTTCAAAAGAAAACATAATATGAATTTCTCGTTGCGTGCATTTGATTTATCATGTGCATTTCGTTTCTTGTCAAACTGCAACGCGATTGGTAAGGTTGCCTATTCTTTTCCTTTTGAAGCCACAAGATGTCCTAATGCTTGTGTGACTGTGTAACGCCCCGAGATTTCAGCTCCCATGGATTCCACGATAGGCCAAATTTTCAGGTGTTATCTAAGACGTTTCAAGGATGAAATTTTAGACATATCACTGTTAAAACTTAGAAAAAGTCAACTACTCGTCGGAAGTCTTTTTCCTGTGTTTCATTATTCTGGGGGAATTCTGAGTATAGAGACATTCATAGACAATCATAAGCAATCACCAAGTGTACGCAAGAGAGGTATCGCAAGGCGAATTTTATTCCAGAGATTCTGAGATCTTTTACATTCCAGGCTGTGATACTGGTCACGAGCCTTTAATTACATCAATGGATGATCACCCTTGATTAAAAGGCAAAAGTAAATGAATGCATGCATCATAGATAAGTTAAATAAAGCATTAAGAGAGCATGAATGTAAATGAAACAAATCACAAACAACATAAAGATGTTTACATGGAAACCCTTGCGGGAGAAAACCACGGCACAAAGCGACAAGATTCCACTATGAATGTAGTTATACAATAAATGGAATGTTAGAAAGAAAGCTTGGATAGATCGAGCAAGTAATTTAAATCATCAGGGATTATGGTCTTGAGTTCATGGTCGTATAGACCTATTTATTTTCTTGTTTTGGACTAAACCACATTTCTTAGACAAGCCGGATGTCTATGTCCCATTTTCTTTCGGACTGTCCGGGTTGAGAGACTGTCAGGATTCGAGTGGTGCAACTCTGGGCCCGCGCCTGTTACTGTGAACAGGTGACCGCTGGAATACACGATCCTCGAATGTTGGTCGGCATAACCCAAGGCCCGCGCCCGTATTTTTATGACGGGTAACCTTAGGAGAGCACTCCGCAACGTTCCCGAACGAGGTTTTTAATCGAGTGGTGAAACTCTGGGCCTGCGCTTGTTACTATGAACAGGTGACCGCTAGAATACATGAACATCGAAATGTTGGTCGGCATAACCTAAAGCCCGCGCCTGTTACTGTGAATAGGTGACCTTAGGAAAGCAATCCGCAACTGCCTCATCAGCTCAACCGACGGACCCGTTGTCGATGGGTAGGGCATCGACTGTCTTTTTATAGTGGCAATCCATAGCAGCATGTTTCAAGCTCAGTTAGAACTCTTTTGTTTGTGGTTTCTCGTGGTAACCATAACCCCTTAGTTTTAGCCTCGGACCTTTATCCGGGATGAATGGAGCTCTGTACAGTAAAGTAAATGTATTTCGTCTGGAATCGGACGACTCGTCTTCGAGAATATTCTTTCTTCTGAGTATTTTCAATGATCTACTTGGGATCAAACAGGCTTTATCGAGCCAAGATCTTTTGAGGATGTCAATTCAATAGGCTGGATCGGCTGTTTTCGATGCCTGCAAATGGCTAAGTATAAAGTCCGATGGGTACCCACATATGCTAATTTCTTATGAATAATGAGGATTGGTGCCCCATAAATGCTTAACTCGGCTGTTGGATAGCCTGAGTACTTCAGCTTTGCCTCGGCATCTTTGAGATCGCGGTTGATTTCATCTGGCATCAGTCAATTTTCAAACCAACAAGGCACTTCCCAGGGCTGAAAATGACTAAGTAGTAGACTTGTTTAAGGTCTGATTAGGGAAATCGGTGAGTATCGATAACCATCTTTGAACAGGGGTGGATTACGTCCACGAAGATCGCGGTGCGATCGCGTTTCAATTTGCTTAGCAGAAGTTGATTTCCGGGCCAACATGGCACTTCCCAGGGCTAGAAATGACAAAGTAGTGGACCTGTTTGTGGTCTAATCAGAGAAATCGGTGAATATTATCGATGACCGTCTTGGAACAGGGGTGGATTATGTCCACGAAGATCGCGGTGCGATCGCGTTTCGATTTGCTTAGCAAAAGTTGATTTCCGGGCCAACAGGGTACTTCCCAGGGCTGGAAATGACTAAGTAGCGGGCCTGCCGACCGCTTGATTAGGGTATTCGAGGGTCCTAAGATCGGATAACCTCATCGTGGTGCATGATTATGGTGTATCATGTCATGTAGAAGGAAAGTTTTCCTCTCGGGCTCGGTCCAATTCCGCCCGATTCTTCTCGGTTTCAATCATTTTCGACTCTTTCGGAGGGATTTCCGGAGCTGTCAAATTGGCTAAGTGTTGGTCATTTTGGACTAAAACACTAATTTGGGCCATTTATCATTGACCGTTGGAGAATCTGATCCGGTGGATGGATAGATCTCATCGAGATGCATCTAGGAGAGGCGATTTCATCAAAATTCGATCCCGGACGAAGGCGGGCCGCACGATCGAAGGCCCACCCCTCCAACCAGTGTCCAGGCGCATAGAGGGGGGTATGCAGGCGCATGTGGTTCTAGTGCAAGCGCATGTAGTGTTTTCATAGATGTCAGGCGCATGTGGTTAGGAGATGGGCGCATGTCCCATCTCCCGGGAGCATGTGGCCCTATTTTTCATGAAAAAAAGAGGAACTGGAAGCAATCCCGGCGCATGTGATGGTGCACATGCGCCTGGCCCCAAATAGTGGGCGCATGTCCCTTGTGGACTTAGTGAAAATTCAGGATTTTTCGGCCAGAAAAGCCGGCGCATGTGGGGAAAAGCCGGCACATGTGGGAGAAAAGCAGGCACATGTTCCCAGCACTTAGAAAATTTCAGGATTTCTCTCTAAATTTGGGATTCCGACGAGGAAATCCCTCTCCGGCGAAGGATTCCAGCGAGGGAATCCACTCTGGCCAAGGCATCCGGCGAGAAGAAACAAAGCGGGCTCATGTGGTGCTTACATCGCCTGAGGTCGGCAGGGATGATCTCGTGCTGATAGAATGAAGTGACTTCACTGTTTGTAGGGGGTACTTGGGTTCAGGTCTGGCCCGGAGGGTATTTCCCGGCGCATGTGGCAGAAAACAGGTCAGGCGCATGTGGAGAAAATACATCAGGTGCATGTGGAGGATCCGAGCGCATGTCATTTTCCGGCGCATTTCCCGGCGCTTTTTGGCAAAGTATTCAGATCACTCCCTTTCATCAATGGGGTGTAGGCGCATGTGGTGGGAGGCCAGGCGCATGTCCTTTGCCGGTGCTTTCCCACTACTTAGCCACATTTTCAGGATTCCAGCACTTAGAAAATTTCAGGATTTCAGCTCCGACGGGAGACCTCCAAAGGACAGCTACCTTTTCTAAACATGCACTCACTGTCGCCAAGCCACTTTTAGGCTAGAATTGACCTCCTGAATGAACGGGATGGGGTGTGGAAGTCCAGATGTTGTAAATTTTGGTACTTCCTTCCTAATTTGGAGCCTCCAGGTCAGCTTGTCGTATATGAACGTTGTTCCGGAGAGCGCGCGCATGAAAATACACACCGTAATGGCTTCAAACTTGCTATTTAAGGGTTTTGGGGTGCTCCGGATCATTTGGCGGTGAAGCGCATGTCCAGTTCTGCTCTGAAATGGTAGCTGTAGGCTTACAGACCCTTTTTTGTCAGCTCTAGGCAGAGACGAAACGCATTTCGAGGTGCGCAGGTAAATATATGCACCGGATGACTTCGAAACTCACAGGTTAAGGGTTTTAGGACATTCCGGATCATTTGGGGGTGAAGCGCATGTCCAGTTCCGCTCTGAAATGGTGCTTACGGATTTTGGTCGCTACCAAGTGATTAGGGTTGCACTGGCATTTTTCGGGCTTTTCCGGTCTCAAAATTGATCCAAATCATTATCAATGGACCACGAGATGTTGTTTTATAATGGGTGCAAATTTGAGCCCCAACAATCACTATGCTTTCATGTATTTGAAATTTAATGACATTCATGCACAGAGACGAAAGATAAAGATGTTATTTAATAAAATTTTAATCTACGTTATTATTAAAAAGTTCTTAAAACTAAATCAAACAAATAATCAATTATTGGCTTCATTAAGAAAACTTATTACAATTTTGAAATAAACGATAAACCATCTCAAAAGCACATAATGAAATAAAATTTCAATATGCCACTCCAACTTTGTCATCCGTCATCTGTGCTGCAAACCTTAGAACATCTCGCCGTAGTGCTCGCTTCACTTATTGGATCTTCACTTGGATTATCTGAGATATGGTTTGATAGCGTTAAACGCTATCATAGTGGGGAATATCCCTCCAAGACAATCAAGAATAATAATAACGGTATAGAGTAAACGCAAGTAGGATATTATTATGTAATTAAATCAAAACAACCAAGTAAAAATCTTTGTTAATACGATGCATGGAATGCATGCTCTGGCTAAGGCACCCTGGCTAGAAATCATAATACATGAAGTGGGAGACTCCCTGTTACGACTTCACGCTAGACACTAGTCACCAGAGGTTCCTAGGACGCACAAGCAAATAGTTTTGCCCGACCACGTGAGAAACAAGACGCTCATAGCCCAAATCTACACGTGACAATGTACGGGAGAAGTAGAACGCTCTAGCATATTCTCAATTCCGTACACCCACATGGAGCCAAGTGAATGCATGACTTTAATTTCACCTTTATTTAAGTAATTTCACATCCAGCCGTACTAAAAGAACTTAATGGATGGGGAGTTGTAAACAACCAAGCATAGGCCGACACTCGGACTTAGTGTCCATGGCACCAACCCCGGCTCATGAGAATTTATATACCATTAGTGTTCACTCATTGTCCCGTTTTATGATTCCATCATGTTCCAAGAAGCCAATATTCTACGTCATGGCCAAAGTGATTCAAACACTCATGTAATGTATATAGATCCAACCAAGTATCATGCACATGTAAGGATCTCTTGGCAAACAATTATTGCATTCTCTTAATCAAGTCAAGACATATCTTTTCATCATAGACACCCCTCACGGGTTCCATCTCTCTACATCAAGTGATTTTACCAACTTAGGGACAAAGAGTGCACATTAATGAAATATTCACATAATGATCTTACACACATATTGCATATAACAACATTAAATCCAATATCGCTTGTATAACATGAATCAAGAGAATTAATGTATAGCCTTTACAAAAATGGCAAAAATACACATGCTTCTTAGTAAACATCCAAACATGGAATCACATCATTATATAATGAAATTATTGTAAATCCTACGTTAATCTTCATGTTATATGGATCAACCATTTAAAATAAAATAACGTCATATGTCACAAAAGGAACTTAGGATAATCGTATCATTATTAATGAAAGGCTTGAAGGAAAATCCTCACCTTGGCTTTAGATAAAACTCCAGATGTAGAATCTCTAGAAAGATGGCATTTAAGCAAAACACGAACCACACGAGCTTAGTAGAACAGGTCCCACACGTTAGATTCTTAAGGTGGACGGTTAGGATGGAAGGAATGTGCTCTCTCTCTCTCTCTCTCTCTCTCTCTCTCTCTCTCTCTCCCTCTCTCTCTTCTCTCTCTTCTCTCTCTCTCTTTCTCTCTAGGGCATAAAGGCTAGGGTTAGGAAAAAGGCTTGGAGGTGCGTAGTAGGAATATGGAGAGGGATGTGCGCACATGGGGAGAGAAAAGAAGGGCATGTGCTTGAAGTCTTGTGTAACAACTTGTCGAGGTGGGTTTCTCAAATCTCAATATTCGAGTGATCTTTGATTAATTCCAATATGTTCATCTTATCAAGCTCGAAGAGTAGAGTCAGAATACGTAAATTTCTTGATGATCTACATTCTAGATTGGCCGATCCTTGAAAATGGCCTGACGGGTGTTAAAATGGGCTTGATCTCAATTAACGGTCTACATTTGATGATCAGGGCCCAAATTTTGAAAAAATATGTAGTCATGATAGGCAAACAATTGTACAAAGTTTATTGGTTGATTAATGGTGAGAAATGCATATATCTGAAATTTCAACTTTTGGCAGAAAAGGAAGGGGCTGGCTTTGTGGTTCAACGGTGTAGGATTATAGATCGGAGTCCAAATTTTGTGTAAACTCGTAGTCATATGAGTATAATGGGTAGTCTAAATTTGAGAAGCGATTGATGGTGAGAAGTGGGTAAATTGAAAGGTTCAGATTTAAAAAGAGTTGGTAACTCGTTAATTTCTAGAACGGGATAACTTCGCGCATAAGAAAGAGGCTTATCAAGGTGGGATACTCAAATCACACTATTGGTCCATGATAAAGATGATCCAAGTTACTCATATGAAGAGAAATATTCAACTACGACTAACCATCTACTTTTCTCACTCAATAGACATGAAAATCAAGGGTTAAGGGGCTGATTTGACAATTGGACCACTTCTACTATGATTTAAGAGCTGAAATTTGACGTGTATGGTTAATTTATGATAAATAGATAGGCATGGTATAAAATTTCAAGTCAAATGGATTATGGGGAACCATATGATCTAGAAATCAAGGCTCTAAGTTAATGTGAGTCCTTCACATTTGAGCACTTAAGATTTCATATCTATATACCTACGATAATCACTCAAATTCTAGGTTAGGAATTTATCACTAAGATGATCAATTTAGTATGGTTATTTCCCGACTACATTCCTCAATCAACGTCTATAAATGCTCCTAGATTAAGATTTCCATAATCACGGGGCCTACTTGAAAATCTATCTACACATAATTATTATACACCTAAAATTACGCTTATCTTTCGGACGGATTCGAGAACTACCTATCTGATTGATCAGAAATCGCAAATTAGAGGATCAAATGACATTATCGTAATTATCAGTAAAATGCGAGTTTTGAGAAATCTAACCATTCTATGTCGTTCTTGGCATCATTCTAAGTAATTTTTGTAAGGGATTCGCTATCGGATCTCTTACAGATGCCCCATTATTCGTAAATCAAAGTTAATTTACGATAATTAATTAAAATAAAATAAAAATAAATTTTTAAAAATTTTCAAATAAATTCTAAAAATTTGGGGCATTACAGACTGTGCAGACAATCCTAGAGAAAGAACCTTAGCAAAAGAACTAACTATCAAAAGAAGAGAAATGGCAGTAACTATGATTTTCTTGGCGACAGGAGGACTTTATTTTCCCCATCTTGCAGCATCTAAGTCAATGACTACCAAACTCAGCTAGCAGATTGTGCCAAAATGTAAGTAGATGAAGGAGACTGAGAGTCTGAAAAATAGATGTGCTTACAAGGAAGTGAACACAATAAGACCGCACTCTAGTATTGGAAAGCAACAATCGATCAGATGTACCGATGAAATGGCAGCACAGAAAATGTAGGGATTCACCATATCCGCCAATGAATTTCCAGCACTGCCAAAAGCAGTCAAGCCGACTAAGGAGCAACCAGAATACATTCTTCCGAAGATCATTGCAGAATCAACGGAAGTAACCATCAGTAAGGCAACTACAATTGAACCAAAGCCACAACTTATGCAAGTCGTCATGATTCGAGTTACTGAAGAAGAAGAACCAGCTGATCAAAACATTGAGCTGCCTCTAATCCAAGAACTAATAGATGAAATCATCTAGGTCCAAGACGACACCACCAGAGAAATGAGAGAGATGAAAGAAGCGTTGCTAGCTCGAGTCGTCCAGGAGGCAGCCAAGAACCCAGCCATTCTCACTTGATAGTTGTGGAAGAATCCCAGGGGGCAGCGGAAGAGCCAGCTGCCACTGAACCAGAAGCTCGTCCGAGAAGTGTTGCGTTAGAGTGCGTACCACCGCAACCATCTTATGCCACGAGGGAAAAGTTATCTCAAACAGTCACGGACCTGATGCGTCAAGAGAAAGAGAAGCAGAAGAGAGGAAAGTATGTTTATCAGGTGCTATATTCGCTCGAAGTTGATGACGTTCAGTTTCCTCACAACTTCAAGCATCCAGATTTCCCCCGATTCGATGGCAGAGGGTCACCGGAGGAGCATATGACTCAGTTCATGACAGTGTTAGGCAATCTGTCAACAGTTCCCCAGTATTGTATAAGGTTGTTCGGATCTACGCTCACTGGCAATGCGTTCCAATGGTACATGTCATTACCTGCAGGGTCCGTTAAGTCCTGGTATCAGATGCAAGAGTTGTTCATCTCCAGATTTTTCTCCACTGAGCGAGAAGTCTCGCTGACAGATTTAGCCTTAGTCTGTCAGGGGCAAGGAGAGTCAGTAGAGAAGTTTATTAATAGATGGGGAACCATAGCAGCGCAGTGCCGAAAGTTGCCTAGCGAGCCTGAGCAGGTCAAGATGTGCATGCAGGCCATGGACACGATGATTTCGTTCAGTCTATTTGGGCATAACTTCTCGACATTCCGAGACTTGGCTATGAAGGCCCACCTGGTAGAAGGAGCCGCGTTCAAAGCGTAATTCAGAGTGGAGAAGCCCAAAAGAGAAGTTGGAAGGACAACCCCATCAAATTACGTCGACAAAAGCAAAGCTTCAAAAGATCGAAAACGCCCCCATTTAGAACATAAGATTAAAGGCAGGCCAGCAAAAACTCAGTCCAAAGATAAAGGGCCACAAAGACTGAAAAAGATGACGATCGTCGAACGGGGCAGGTTAGACGGGCGTTATTCATTTGACCTGGAAGATCTCGTTCCGATAATGGAACAACTGGTCGAAGAAGGAGAACTGCAATTGCCAGAACCGATCCGACCAGATGAAGTAGGGCAAGTGGATGCCCCCAATTATTGTAAATATCATCGGATCCTAGGATATGAGATAGAAGAATGCCTCATCTTAAAAGGAAAAGTACAGAAACTGATCAACCAAGGTATTATTAATCTAAAGACAGAAGAAACCAATCGGGGTACATCAGCCGTAGTGTCGATAGCACCCACGATATACGAAAGGCCGGTACAAGTCGCGATGGTGCAGACCGTTGAAGAAAGAGAGCTGGCAGGATAAGACGTCAAGCTGTTAACTATCCGAGAGCAAATCAACGAATTGGTCCAAGCCCACAAGGAGTTATCTAGGCAGATGGGAGAAGTTCAGGAGGCTCTAGCCACCTTGATCTCATAGAATGCAACACCCAGTATCGCTCCGCCTATTCGACAATTGGAAGAAGAAGCACCGGGGGCAGTATGTGAACCAGTTGTAGTGAGACAGCAGACCTATTCTAAACAAAAAAATGCACATATGCTGGATTCAGACTCCATGGTCCCATACAAATTGTTAAGCAACATCTCCTTCACCCTTCATAACCTGGCTGCAGAGGTTCGCATGATAAAGCAGTCTGTTTCGAAGACGCGGTCTCAAGCGGAAAAGTCAAGACATGAAACGAAAAAGAGGACATGGGTTGACGTAAGAAAGAACCCTGGGAACCGAAAGTGACTAAATCCAGGGCATGAGGCAGAGACCAGTGTAATAAAGACACAAAACAAGGGCAAAAAGCCTCAAAGGTCGCAGCACATAACAATCAGTGAGCAAAATAAAAGTATGGACCGTATACATTTGACATTGAAGACCTTGTCCCAATTATGGAGCAATTATCGGAAAAGGAAAATTACGACTCCCAAAACTTGTTCGACCAGCTGAAGTGGGATGCGTAAATGACCCCAATACTGCGAATATCACAGATGCATAAGCTATAAGACCGAGCAATGCTTCATTCTAAAGGGAAAAGTACAAAAGATGATAAACCAAGGCATCATTAGTCTAAAGATTGAAGAGTCTGAGAGAGCCCCGGTGTAGACACCCCACTTTCGGCTACAATGTTGGTAGAGATAGCTGAATGAATGGAGGTCCATACTCCCAAATTCCATGTCCAAACCCAGCCAAACTCACCCTTGTAAGCCCCAATCCATAGCCCAGCTCAAGCCTAAACCTCGTCAACTCACCCCCAAACATCAGCCTGAAAAACCCCCCATAAGAAAAACCAGTCAAATATCCCAAAAAAGTCAAACTTGGTGAGTCAACCCGCTGAGTCAAATCACCAAGTCAACTCACCTGGTCAGTCTAGCCCCTGCACCCAGTTAACTCACCATGTCAATCCATCTTTCAAACCTAGTCAACTCATCTGGTTCGGGGCCACAGCTTCAGAGTAACTCCGAACCTCGAACCTCGAGCTTTTCTGTTTCAGGTTTGGTGGCCGTACGCTCCGAAGCTAGAGCAGAGAGTCCGTATGGGTGGCCCCCAGGGGCCGCCCAAGCCTAATTACCTAAGTTGCCACTGCTCGCAGCTATAAATACCCCCGCCCCTTCTCATTCACAGCATCCACTCCTCACCTCTCCAACCTGAGAGCTCCGAGTCCATCTCATCCCCCTTTAGTCCATTCCTCTACCAAGGAGAGCCCAAGTGGGAAGAGTCCAGCCCTAGTCCAGCCCAGCCTGACCTTGGTCGAGCCTCTCAAGCTACCTAAGTCCCGATCTTAGCCGCTCGAAGGAAATCCTTACGATACCTCTGTCCATACAGCTACTCTTATATCAGCATCATCTCATTTGCATTTAGCATAAGTGCAACATTTACTATTCTTCCAACCCCCTTGCTTATCATCTCATTGCAAGCACTTTGATTAATCAAATACACAGCATGCATCCCACATAAAGCACCTATCAGTTCGAGCGTATGCTCTGAGCTTACCTGTTAATAGAACCCTGCCCATCAGAAACTCTTACTATTCAAACCTACATTCATGCATCATATCATTCATGAGAATGTATGAGGATTAAATTAGACTTTCAAGTATTAGTTCGATTCTGTGAACTAAAGACCGTACTTCGGTACTGGCAGAGTGGGTGCCTAACACCTTCCCACCCTGTAACCATGATCCCTTACCTCGAATCTTTGACCGCAGATAAAAAGGAGTCATTTTAGAGGAAGGAATCTTCGGATTCCCTTCTCTAACATTTCTACGAGGTCTAATCGACTGTAGATTCGAAGTAACTGGCTAGTGGCGACTCTAGTCTTATACGAACTCATTCAAACATATCCAGTTTAACACGACAACCGAAAAAGCCCTCGAGAACGAGGCAGCTAGTGGCACAACGGTGATTCGCACACACCCCCCTTTTCGAAAGGGAGGGCAGGGAGAGCGCGGGAAGGTGAGCGTCCACACCCGACTAGTACAGTTCCAACAGATATCACCTAAGAAGAACATTCGCTCGAAGACTCTGTTTCACGAATTTGAATAGTCATGAATGCTTATGAGCAGTTCTGACAGATTATAAAGTAGATAGGGATATACTTATATTCGTTTATGCATCTATTTCATCCATATGTTATACTTCATACCCACTCACACATTCACTCACATCATGTTGGTACACATATGAATATAAAATGTTCGTATAGCTTCTCCTGATGACAGTTACCCTGGTCAAAGAATGTCAAAGAATCGACCCCATGAATCATCAATTGAATCATTTTATTCCTACCAAACTAGTCGAATCAAAAGAAAATATCTCATAGAAAGCCTGCGCGAAGCACAACGTTCTCATATTATTGTATCTTCGTCACGGGTTCTCTTATTAGTATCCTGGTATTCTGGAATCTCACTGCTTGGTAGGAGAGCAATTCAGAGTTGATGATCTCTTATGCATATGGTTCTTTATGCAGATGATCGGGATATTCGATTATTATCAATCTTATATACATACACACTTGGTCTTATACAAAGATGATCAGAACGTCTCGCTATGTATATTCAGCTTTCATATTCTATCATGAATCCCTTCGTCATTATCGTGATATTCTTCTACTCTATATGAGGATAAATCAAAACCAGGAATCTCCTATATGTATATACATATGGCCTTATATGAAAATGATCAGGACACTCTATTATGCATCACTTCGCCTTGAGAATATCGGCGGCTTTCTCTTATGAATAATTGTGTAATAAGAATATACGATTAAAGATTATGATCAGACGGGTATTCTATGTGGATTTCTAAAGCACAAGACATCTTCTATTAGAAGGAGGCAGTCTTGTAAAACAACGAGCCAAATACACTGGTGGCAAGCCCTAATATATGATGAGAAACTCGATTTTATAGAAGAAAATGATTGGGGGAAAACCCCAATATATGATGAGAAACTCTAGTCTACAGAAAGAAATGATTGGGGGCAGGTCAGGAAGGACGACAGATATAAACCTGATAACAAAGAGCTAGACCAAAATTTTGAATTTATGACACGGACATCTTTTGAAAGCGATAATCTAAAGATGCGCAGGCTAAGTAATAGGGAAGTACTATCTTTACGTATTTTTTCATTTATGCTTTAATATTATGAACTCGCATTAAACTCATACATAACGCATCATCTTATACATGCTAGTCTTAAATGCACAACACCAAGAGATAGTTTAGCAAAAGAATCATTGTCATTACTTTGAATCATGAAACACAAATTAATAGTTCCAATGACGATTACATCAGATGCAAGTATCAGTTAAGCATTCAAAATAAATTTCTAACATTACTTTTGTCTGACAATGACTGTAAAGGGTAAAAGAACAAAACTGTAGCTTCTCCAGGTACCCTAGTACGAAGTGCATCACGTGTTTCCGTGTTACTTCCATGGTAGCCTTTGCCTCCGCTAGTACTAGCGCAAGATTCGGGATATTACAAAGTTCAGTTTCTAAATCTGCTATTTGCTTGCACGTCACCTCTCCTTCACTCTTGAGCCGTGCGACATCAATACGGTTCTGATTAACAACAAGGTCGAGACGAGTATCCTCAAGATCTATGGTCGCTTCTTCCGTCTGCAACCGCGTGATCTCGAATCTGACATCAGCAAGACGATTAATACACCAGCGACATTGAGTCTCACTATCTGCCAAATTCGTTCTAGAACCCACTGTCGAGTGTTCTTGCTGCTCTACGACAGGCTACAAAGAAAACAGCACTCGCCGTTTCTCTTCAGCCATAAGTTCAGGTTCAATTCGTTCAGCCATAGCAACCTGTACAATAGAATCCTCGAAAGAAGAAATGTGGCACACTATTTTAGACACATCAAGCCCGATTACCCCTACGCGGGCTTCCAATGCCTTCACTCCAGCTCCCAATGTATGCCACTTGCACGGCTCACCTAACACCTTTGAAATACTGGACAATAGACTTCTCAGTATGCTCTTCCCAAAACAGTCTAAACGATCGAAACAAGGAATGTCGAATGATCCGTGAGCAGTAGCATCGGAACTGGCAATAACTGCGACAAAAGAAACAGAGCGAGTATGGAATGAAATGATAAGTACATAAAAAGAACCGTACTAGAAGATAAGTCGACGATAGGTTCCGAGGAATCAGCAGTATGTATCGCCGCGTCAGCGAATGGCTCAACGATCTCAGTCAGTAGCGTCGAAGTCACATCCAGAAGTTCAGTAGTATCGCTATCAATATCGATCACTTTAGTTGTCGTCGACGACTCTGCCATATCCTCAACATTGAAAGCACCAAGGGCCACAGACACAGTTTTCCATTCACCGACATAGTAGTCCATTGCAAATCATCCTCTCCAATCTGCCCGACCTGCTCTCTCACACCGACATGGTCTGATGTTTCATTCGCCGGTTTGGTCATCGTCGGGTCCTCTTCACTAATTAACCGACTGTCATCCTTATCACCTTCAACCACCAGAAGACGTGTCAACCCAGCTTCTTGTGACCATCTCACCGCATTTGGGGTATAAGAAAATGGCCATGCTGGGAACAAGATGGTTGGTTTGGATTTTTCAGATGGGACCCATATTGGAATGTGCAGAAGGCCAAAGTGGCTACCTTGCGCGATATCACCAAAATAGAAATTTATAAAAGACAAGATTTGGGGAAAAAAATTCTATTTTTTGGGATTCTCAGTATTATGGTAGTTGGTTTAGAGTTAGACACTCCTATGATGAGGTCCATTATGTCAGATCGAGGTTTGGTTCACACCACACATCAAACGGTCAAGTTTTGTACAATGTAGCTTTTACGATTTTTGTCAACTTTGGAGGGTCGCTGCGACTAACATTGGTGATGGATAGAGGAGATTTTTTATATATGGGTAGACGATCGCATGGTCAACATGATGGACGAATTGGATCATCAAAGTAGGGTACATAAGTGGGGCAGCATAAGCGCAAAGTGGACCCCTTAGCTTAACTATATATATATATATATATCAATTCTAATTATTCTAACAACTAGACTAGAACATTCAGAAATTCATTTGAGGTTGGCGAACAATGATGTTGTTTTTCAAGATGTTATTATAGTGGCGTAAGTTGCAGCTTCCACCCATTTAGTGAAGTAATCGACTGTTGCAAGGATGCACTCGAGACCAATAGATGGTTTCAGTCGCACTTTAATCGATGATGTCGATACCCCACATTGAGGATGGATAGGGTATTGTTTAGTTGTAAAGTTTAGAAGCAAGCATGTGGATCAAATTTGCGTGCTCCTAGCGTTTGAAGCATTTCCTAACATGCTGGTAGCAATCTAGCTCCATAAACATCTATTATTATCCTTGTCATTGGATCTTCTTAGCTATCAAGGGTCCATTCATGTGCATACCATAAATTCCCTAGTGGACTTCAAATATGATGCTTATGTTTCATCCATGTATAGTAGCAAGACCTAGTTAAGAGATTTGCTTATATAGAATGTTGTCTTGAATCATAAGTTGGACTGAAGGGCAACGATCTAGAAATGTTATATCTTTTGGGTTCGTCTGTGCTTCTAGTTATTGCTTTATGTTAGGGTATCAAGGGTGACTGCCATGCGGTAGTTTGACTTGTTGACAAAATGTTGGGTCTTGGTTGAGTCTAGGCATGTCTTTATGTGGAAAGACAAAATTTGACAATCATGGTCGAGTCCAGGGATGTCTTACTTTACTTATTCTCAAGGCTAAGGATTTTTTATATGCACTTTCCCAAGGATTTCAGATGCCCCCCAAGTTTATGATCTTGAAGCCGTTGGGGACAACATTGGCTTTTGAATCGAACTTTCTTGAGGAGGTCTTTTAATTTGGGAGTCGGATTATCATTTCTCATGTCCTTGTCCTCTTTTAATCCTGTGAGTTCGAAATCTAATTCTAGATTGAAATTGCCAAAGTTGACTTCGAATTCATGTCGGTCGTTAGATGTGCTTGGCATTTTATTGACGGATTTTTTAAGTTTTTAATCAAATTTTTTGTTTATTTTTGAAATTTTAATTTTTTTTAGTTTTGAAAATGTTTAGATGTTTTGGAATTTTGAGCATTTTATTTTTATTTTTTGGGCTTTTTGAAAAATTATGGTGTTTTAGATTTTGATTTTTTTTATTTTTTTAGGTTTTTACAATTTTTTTATTTTTTTAGATTTTGAACATTTTAATGGCTTTTTAATTTTTATTGGCCCCGAGCAAGACGTCACTATGAACTAAGGGCTTCCTTTATTGCGACTGACATCCTAAAAAGATTAATCTGCTTATTATGTCGTGATAGGGATAGTGAATTGATTGATGCTCTGCTCTCCTTCCCTTTAGGAGGTAAGGCCAGAGAATGCAGTAGGTAAATCTTTATCGTTTAGCCTAAGCATCATGATGAAGCAGGGATTTAGCTCCGATGTGGTTGCTCCTGAGTCATCCCGGAGGTGTTAGAATTCCTCGGGTTCTTGCAGCTCGAATGGAATTTGAACCTGTTAGAACTGAAAATGCTACAAGGACATTTTCTATATATTGTAGCTCTATGGTTCTAAGTAATGAAAACATTTATAGACAATCATAAGCATTCACAAAAGTACACAAAAGAAAGATATCACAAGGAGAATTTTATTTCAGAGATTCTGAGATCTTGCACATTCCAGGCTGTGATCTGGCACGAGCCCTTAATCACATCGAATGATCGATAACCCTTGATTAAAAGGCAAAAGACTAAGTCAGTGGGGACCATAGTCTTTGAATTCGTGGTCGTAGAGACCATTGTATTTTGTTGTGGACTGAGCCATCTTTTGGACAAGTCGAATGCCTATGTTCCATGTTTTACCGAAAACTCGGGCTAAGACCGTCAGGGTTCTTAACTGAGGGGTGCGACTTTGGGCCCACACCCATTGCTGGAACGAGTGCCTCTGGAAGACCGATCTGCAAGTATGTATACCTAAGCAGCCTAACCGACGGATGCCATTTTGGATGGATAAGGCACTGACTAGTTTTAATATAGCAGTTAACTTGTAATAGATTAAAACTCTTCAGTCTTGTTTTAGTAGTGACCGTAGTCCCATTTATTTAGTCTGAACCTTAATCCGGTCACATTATTATAATACATGAAATAATAATACATTTGCATGGTTCTGGATGTTGGCGGACTCTTTTCAGGAGTCTCCTGCGTTCATCATGCTGGATCGAATTTGCCTCCGAAAGTTACTTTTCCTGCTTATTGGTTGTCCCGGAAGGACTATTGATTCCATAATGTTTAGAGCGTCTGAAATGCCCAAAAATAAGTTAAAATGGGGTCCAGCTCACCCTGAAATGAAGGGTTGGAAATTGCTAAATTTATGGGTGCGCTGGCCGCTGGAGCGCCCTGAAATTCACTTCGTCTGATTTGGTGAATAAACAGGTGCGCTGGCTGCTGGAGCGCCCTGAAATTCACTTTGTCTGATTTGGTGAATAAATGGGTGCACTGGCTACTGGAGTGCCCTAAAATTCACTTTGTCTGATTGGGTGAATAAATGGGTGTGCTGGTTGCTGGAGCACCCTGAAATTCACTTCGTCTGACTTGGTGAATAAATGGGTGCGTTATCTGCTAGAGTGCCCTGAAATTCACTTTGTCTGATTTAGTGAATAAATGGGTGCGCTGGCCGCTGGAGCGCCCTGAAATTCACTTTGTCTGATTTGGTGAATAAACGGGTGTGCTCCCATACTTATAAGTTTTGGGGTCGGACTTGCAGTGGTCAAAGTGGACTTTTGGTTGAGGATTTCAATGATTGGAAATGAATTTTTGTGACTGAAAAGGTTTTCCGACGATCGAAAAAAGGTTCCGGCAAGGTTTTCTAGCGAGAATCTTAAATACCCAAGGGATATAGCGCTCTCTCTCTCTCTAAAAACATACAAATGAATAGTAGGTGGGGGGTTTTATACCCGAAAATACCAGAAGTCAACCAATGAGGAGGTTTCACGTATAGTGCACCCTAAAATTGGCCGAAAATAAGGCCAGCGCAACCCTAAATGAAGGTTAGAAATTGCTGATTTTTAGGGTGCGCTAGACTACAGTGAACCCTGAAATTCAATTTAGTCAGATTGCTGATTTTAAGGGTGCGCTGGACTGCAGTCCACCTTGAAATTACGTCGGTCAGAATTTTTGATTTTTAGGGTGCGCTGGACTGCAATGCACCTTGAAATTACTTTCTGGATTTGTTGAATTTAAGGGTGCGCCGACGGACTCCTCTTTTGTCTGTTTTGAATGGATCCTTTAAATGATGGGTTTATGTGGCCCGCTTGGTGATGGGCGCTCATGCACTGGCTATATTTATTCATGATTATGGCTATGAACCTATTTTGGATGGTTTTGATCATGACGAATCGTGGGGCGCCAAGGCTTTTGTTAAAAATGGCTAAGGCTGGAGCACCCTGAAATTCCGGCTGAATTTTAAGGTGCGCTGGTCCTGATTTTATAGATGTGCTGGCCTGTATTTTATGGATGCGTTAGCCCGTACAAACATTGTAAATCTCATTATTTATGCGCGCTGAGGGATGTTTTGTGGGGTTCTTTTTTTTATATAATTTCAAGGTGCACTAGTAGTCTGGTATGAGATATTTGCTTTGAAGACCCCAACATTTTGGGACCCTAACAGAACCGTGGTCCAATCAACGAAGGACAATTCTTACCCCTTGGCTGAGTTCTTATTGATCAACTCAGTTAGGGTCAACCCCTGCAGTTAGTTTTTTTTATGACAGAGTCTTGCTTGCTATTAAGATAGACGATCCCTGCAATGATGCGTTTGATTGGTGTACAGTACATCAGCATCAATCAAGAATCTTCGAAGTCATTAAAGAATATGGACCACCTGGATGTATTCCTCCTGGCCTCTTCTATCTCTCTATCCCTGAGTCTCCCTGTTACTTTGTTCCCTTGGAATGATCGTTATTACATTGCATTTATAGATGGAGAACGTTGGCTCACCATTAGCTCGCGATGAGCTGACGGTAGACACTTATTACCATTTCGTGATTTCAGTGTCTACGGGATCTGAATATTACTTTCGGTTAGGTAGTGTGATAGTTGGCCGTCTATTTGTGGTGGTTCGATGTTCCCCGTGACAATATAAAATAGGTCCTTGACACCTATAGGAGCGCAAAGTGGGAGTAGGGATGATGACATCACCATCAGCTCGCCAAGAGGCTGTTGTTTTATTTTGTGCTGTTTGGTCCATTGGTTGCATTCGGGAGGTGCTGAAAACCCTTAATTTGTGACCCGTTTGGATTTTCGATGATTTACGGGTTGGATAGAGATTATTTTGGGGTGCTAGTAAGGGTTTTAAGAACGTTTGGATGATCAGCTAAGATTTGATTTGTTAGGTTCCAGGTCCGTTGATCAGGTTCATTGATTATTTTTACGACGTGTCGAAAGTCCTGTCCATTTAATTGATTGAATTTTCAACGGTCCTCAAATTGCTCAGAGATGATTTTATCGAAGCTCGGCTAAAGTAAAAAGAGTAATTTAATCTCATTTTGGACGAGGTATTTACTGGGGCCAAGGGGTCAAGAGGCTCTTAGTTTCAAAATTAAGAGTGTAACCTTCGATCTCCGTTTTTACTATTGTGTGTCCCACGTAGAGTTTTGGATCTGCCCGATTTGCACAAGAGTGAATGTCTCACTAGCATCTTTGTGGCCCCACATGGCTTCCGTCAGCGGCAACTTCTTGTGGCCTTAGGCCCTGTTTGGTATTTGGTAAATGACAATAAATGATGGAAAATGGAACATGATGAGGAGCGACGCGTGTTTAATATCCTTAGTGGTTGTTGTTAGTGCACTTTTCTATGGCATACTAGTGCACCTTATTTGTCAATCACGTGCGTCCATGTGTTGTAACGTCTATTGAGCCTTAGCAAGCTAAAGACCGAAGATTCAAGTGGACAAGAAGCATGAAGGAAGAAGAACAAGTAAAAGAGATGGCTTGGTGACCCTAACCCTTACAACAAAAATAACAAAAACCTCAGATGACTTGGACTAAATAGGAAAACCCTTTAGTCATCTTCATTAACCTTAGATCACATAGAAAAACATGATAAGTTAGACTAATTAAAGAGGTGTTAACTACTATAAACAGACTAGCACGAACATCAGTTTTCGATTGCACTTTGATGCCATCGAAATATATTTCGATTGGTCTTTGATGCCATCGAAGGCTAGTTCGAGCCATCGAACACATGTCTAACAAAAATGTACTCTCTGGACAGTTCTTCGATTCTATCGAACAACCCTTCAACCCCATCGAAGTGACTTGTTCGATGTCATCAAATAGTATTTGATATCATCGAACTAGATGTCTAGCAACATCAGAAACTCTCTGGACAGTCTTCGATCCAATTGAAGTTGGGTTTTGACCCCATCGAAGGTAAATGAGGGAGTTTAGTGATTTAGAAACCACCACTATTGGAAAGTATTAGGAGCTCTAATCTTAACACATCTAAGTCATTCTCCTTGTGATTCATCACAAGCATTGAGCATTCAAAGCTCAAATGAGAATGGACTTGTTCTCTCTTGAATCCTAAGAGTTTAGACACCTTGATCATAGGTAGAACCCTTGTCTAAACACCCCTTATGAATCTAATTAGGTGGAATTCTTCTAGGCAAGCAAAATCCTACTATATTGTAGAGAATTCACCACCACCTCCTCACCTTGGGCATCTCTATGGGGCATTTCATGCAAGGTAGTTGATATTGGAGCTGAAGCACTGGCGACGCATTAGCATAATTGATCAGGGGAGCACAAGGGGAGCTAATTCAAGCACAAGAGAGTAAGAAGAAGCAACCCGAAGTGTCGCATCAATGGGGCTCAAATCTGACTAGTAAGGTAGTCAGTTTGTGTTGAGTCCAACCACTCTCTTCCTATGAAAAATTGAGTGTAGAGTTTGAATTGCCAAACTCAATAAGTTTGGTTGTACGACCTAAGCTCGGTTGTACAACCTAGGCCCGATTGTAGGGCAGAATTAAGTCTCCAAGTGGGGAGCCTCTGGCGGTAGTATACACTAGGTTCGATTGTAGGACCTTGGCTCGGTTGTAGAGCTTAAATCCAGGTTCGATTGTAGGACGGCTCAACTGTTGAGCCTAAAGTTAGGTTCTTGTGTAGGACCGCAAGGTTGGGTGGAACCCGTAAAAACCTCGGTAGAGTGGAACCGATTTAAAATACCTAGGTAGGGAGGAACCCAATTTAAACTCCCTGGTGAAATCTGGTGTGCTTAAGGTGTGAGTACTTGAACCGGGAGTGGAGTAGACACGTAGTCGAACCACTATACATGCTTGTGTTTGTAATATATTTAAGTACATCGTTATCTTAACATTGTATGTTTAATTGCTTAATTATGATTGCTTGATATGAATGTATACTAGTCACTAGATAAGCACATTCACATACAAGATGTGTTTTCACTAATAGTGTAGACTTGAGCTTATATAATTGCATCTCACATAGTCTACATAGGTTTAATAGATTAGGTGCTTAATTAGTTAAAATCATTTGATAATCTATGTGAAATTGCGGTTTTACCGCTTGTAGAGATACTTGGAGATATATCTAAGGACCTAGAGGGGAGGTGATTAGGACCTTGAAATTCTTTTCGCCTACTTACACAATTCAACAAATTTAGCCTAGTAAGCAAGAACACTTCGGTTTCAAGCCTAGGTGGGTCCAATCACAAGACTAGCAAAAGGTTAAGCAATAAACAATCCTAGTCTAACCATGCATAGGAAAGTAAATGATACAACTAATTAAGCTTCTAACTTATGCAACTTGTGTAGACTTATGAGAGTGGATCAATGAGCTCTAGTCTACACAACTAGTGAAGGTACATCTTGTGTGAGGATGAATCTAAAAAGTGCCTAGCATACATTCCTATCAAGCATTCATAATTAAGCAATTAAACTAACAATGCGAAGATATAAATGTGCTCAAGAACAATCACAAACACAAGGATGTATAGTGGTTCGACTACGTGTCTACTCCACTCCCGGTTCAAGTACTCAACCCCTTTGAGCACACCGGCATTCACTATCAGAGGTTTTAAATGAGGTTTACCTCTCAACCTTTACACGGAGGTTTTATCGGTTCACCTCTCAACCGTACCCGGAGTTTTAGACATAGGCTTACTCTCAACCTAACGCACGTTTACTCCCGTGTCGGAGGCTCCCCCTTGGAGACTTAGTTTAGGCCCGGCAAACGAGCCAAGGAACGGCTAACGTGCCTAGGTCGAGTTCAACAAACAAACTCTAAAATGGACTCTCAAATAAGACAACCTACTTGTCGGATGAGCCCCTTGTTTAGCGCCGGATTGGGTTGCTTGATCTCCGCTCTCCCGTGCTTCAATCAGCTTCCCTTGCTCCCTACGATCGTGCCGCCGTTGCGTCGCCAATGCCTCAGCCACACTCGATCAAACACCTTGCATGCGATGCCTTTGAGATGCCCAAGGTGCTAGGAGGATAGGTTTGAGAACTCTACAACTAATGGGAATGGGTTGCCTAGAGTCTCTTACCTAGAACGATCTCATCTTAGAGTTTTGGACAAGGATTTGCCAATCAAGAAGCTTCCAAACTCTAGAGATCAAGAGGGGATGAAGGTCATCTTCTTCATGAGCTTGGAATGCTCTAATCTTGTGATAAAGCACAAGGAAGATGCCTTGCATAGGTCAAGGAATGAGCCTCAAATGGTCTCCAACAATGGTGGCTTCACTCCTCTAAGAATCCCTCTCTGAATGCCCAAAAACGGAGCTCTATATATAAGAAAAGAAGGCTCCAACGGTCATAAAACGGGCATAAAACGGCTCTTAGCCGACCTGTCCCGACCGGTCGGACCTCCTTGCTGAAGGATATCATCAATACACAGGACGACCGGTCATGACCGGTCGGACCCCCTTGCTGGACAGGCTAAACACACCAGGCCGATCGGTCATGACTGGTCGGACCCCCTTGCCGGACAGGCTTGGATGTGAAGGCTGACCGGTCATGACCGGTCGGCTGGCCATGCTGAATCCCCTCTGTTGTGAAGGCCGACCGGTCATGACCGGTCGGCTGGCCATTTGCAAATGCAGCAAGGCTGCTGGCCGACCGGTCTTGACCGGTCGGACCAGCCTGGTTCTCCCCTCACATTTGCTGAACTCCACATGTTTCAGCCTATCCATTTTGGCCAAGGTTAGGGTGATCAATTTGGACACCTAGGGCCAATCTATGATGACAAAAAGTAGCCCAATATGGTCAAGGTCATCAAAGAAACAAAGGGGTTAGGTTTTGGTCAAGGTTAAGGCACCAAGGCATCACTTTTACCTGAAACTCCTTCCTTGATGCAGCCGGTCCGTCTTGAGTCTTCGGTCTTCGTCTTCAATGGGCTCAACCGACACAAGACTCACTGACGTAAGTGATTGACAAACAAGGTGCACTAGTATGCCACGGAAAAGTGCACTAACAATCTCCCCATTTGTCAATTACTTACAAAAACTTAACCTACCAAAACAGAATACATGTACAAGATATTGCAATGATAATGAAATGAAATACAGGACTCTTGACATGCCTAATCTAAGCTGCTCCTCTTCAGTTTGCTCCCCCATAACCTGTCAATCCCTGCATCACAAAACATAGCAAACTAGTTTTGGTGGGATTTGATCTTTCTCCCCCTTTTTGTTAGCAATTGACAAACTGTTCTCTCCCCCTTAATGATATATCAATAAGGCTAAGGTAAGAGAAGATAGTATGTCGCAGTTATAACTATAAGCACATGCTAGCAAGGAGAGTATAGGGTGCATGAATCATAAATACATGGAGCAAGCTAAGAAACATGATTTAATAGAAAGATATAGCTATCTAGGCAAGGTTAATCATGCAACATTGGTCAAGGATATACATTAGCATTGAAAGCACAAAGGGCTTATAGCCCAATCAACCATCCTCCCCTATTGGTATATCAAGACCAATATAAAGCAAAGATTAGCATATAATGAAGCATAAAACTCAAGATGATTAGCTAATCTAAGCAGGATGACAATCTAGCAAGCAAATGTATTAAATAAAAGCAAGGCTAAATCATCAAAATCTGGGCGAATGAGGCTGGAATCCTCTGATTTGCCCATACACACAGAAATGAGGCTGAAATCCTCAGATTTTCCTATAAAAGCATAACTAGCTACCCTCACTAACCATGTATAGTATGATAGGCCAAAGGGTAACTAAATTCCTCAACACCCTCATAGAATGTACCATAAGGTGAGGGGTTGGGAACTCCTCCTCCTAGAAGGGATAGCGGTTGGGATCCCCTCTTAGATAAGCTGGTAGAGGGGTCGTGATGGAGGCCGAGAGAACAAGATCTTTATGTTGGCTCTCATCACAAGCGGAGTTACCAGATTCAGACTCCTCTGTATCATCCCAAGTGGCAGCCATTGCCTTTTTACCTTTCGGTTTAGGCCCTTCCAGACATTCCGGGGCACTATGGCCACGACGACCGCAACCGTAACAACGGACGGATGAAGATATGGATGATTTGCCTTTACGTTTATCACCCTTCTTGTCCTTCTTGTCACGGCTATTCCCTCTATCAAATTTGAGGAATCTTTTGAATTTTTTGTTCAATTTCTCTTCCTCATCATCCTCATCATTGCTATCTTCCTCTGACTCACTCTTGATTTTCTTATGTTTGTGAGAGGACTTAAAAGCGATGTTTTTCTTTTTAGAGGGGGCCTTAAAGCCTAACTCAAAGGTTTGTAGGGAACCTATGAGTTCTTCAACTTTCATTGTATTAAGATCCCTACATTCTTCAATAGTGGTAACTTTAGAAGAGAAACGTTCCGGAAGGGATCTCAGAATTTTCCTACAAAGTCTATTTTCCAGAACAGGATCCCCTAAGCCCCACATATCATTTGTGATTTTGTTCAGTTTGGAATAAAATTCAGTAAACGTTTCATCCTCCTCCATAGTAATATTTTCAAATAGAGTAGAGAGGCGCTGAAGTTTAGAATTTTTAACAACATTTGTACCTTCATGGGTAACTTCAAGAATATCCTATGCTTGTTTACTGGTTGTGCAGTTTTGAATCCGACCAAATTCTTCTCTAGATACTGAACAAAAAATGGCATTCAGGCCTTTGGCATTATGGATACGTTGAGCTTTTTCATGATTAGTCCACATAGCCTTATCTTTTGGCCTGAGAACATCCGGTTCACCTTCCTTAGAAATAATCTCCATTGGGGGTACATATCCAATATCAACCATGTCCCTCACATCCGAATCAATAGATTCTAAGAAGATACGCATTCGGGCTTTCCAATATGGATAGTTTGACCCATCAAAGAAAGGAGGCTTAGTGACGGATGAAGAGTCCTCTCTAGACATATTTTCAAGTTTCTCTTAGGATCTCACTCCGGGTTTTAAACCTGAGCGGAGGAACCCTCTCTGATACCAATTGAAATTGCGGTTTTACCGCTTGTAGAGATACTTGGAGATATGTCTAAGGACCTAGAGAGGGGGGTGATTAGGACCTTGAAATTCTTTTCGCCTACTTACACAATTCAACAAATTTAGCCTAGTAAGCAAGAACACTTCGGCTTCCAAGCCTAGGTGGGTCCAATCACAAGACTAGCAAAAGGTTAAGCAATAAACAATCCTAGTCTAAGCATGCATAGAAAAGTAAATGATACAACTAATTAAGCTTCTAACCTATGCAACTTGTGTAGACTTATGAGAGTGGATCAATGAGCTCTAGTCTACACAACTAGTGAAGGTACATCTTGTGTGAGGATGAATCTAAAAAGTGTCTAGCATACATTCCTATCAAGCATTCATAATTAAGCAATTAAACTAACAATGCGAAGATATAAATGTGCTCAAGAACAATCACAAACACAAGGATGTATAGTGGTTCGACTACGTGTCTACTCCACTCCCGGTTCAAGTATTCAACCCCTTTGAGCACACCGGCATTCACTATCGGAGGTTTTAAATGAGGTTCACCTCTCAACCTTTACACGGAGGTTTTATCGGTTCACCTCTCAACCGTACCCGGAGTTTTAGACATAGGCTTACTCTCAACCTAACGCACGTTTACTCCCGTGTCGGAGGCTCCCCCTTGGAGACTTAGTTTAGGCCCGGCAGACGGGCCAAGGAACGGCTAACGTGCCTAGATCGAGTTCAACAAACAAACTCTAAAATGGACTCTCAAATAAGACAACCTACTTGTCGGATGAGTCCCTTGTTTAGCGCCGGATTGGGTTGCTTGATCTCCGCTCTCCCGTGCTTCAATCAGCTTCCCTTGCTCCCTACGATCGTGCCGCCGTTGCGTCGCCAATGCCTCAGCCACACTTGATCGTACACCTTGCATGCGATGCCTTTGAAATGCCCAAGGTGCTAGGAGGATAGGTTTGAGAACTCTACAACTAATGGGAATGGGTTGCCTAGAGTCTCTTACCTACAACGATCTCATCTTAGAATTTTAGACAAGGATTTGCCAATCAAGAAGCTTCAAAATTCTAGAGATCAAGAGGGGATGAAGGTCATCTTCTTCATGAGCTTGGAATGCTCTAATCTTGTGATAAAGCACAAGGAAGATGCCTTGCATAGGTCAAGGAATGAGCCTCAAATGGTCTCCAACAATGGTGGCTTCACTCCTCTAAGAATCCCTCTCTGAATGCCAAAAAACGGAGCTCTATATATAAGAAAAGAGGGCTCCAACGGTCATAAAACGGGCATAAAACGGCTCTTAGCCGACCTGTCTCGACCGGTCGGACCTCCTTGCTGAAGGATATCATCAATACACAGGACGACCGGTCATGACCGGTCGGACCCCCTTGCTGGACAGGCTAAACACACCAGGCCGACCGGTCATGACCAGGTCGGACCCCCTTGCTGGACAGGCTTGGATGTGAAGGCTGACCGGTCATGACCGGTCAGCTGGCCATGCTGAATCCCCTCTGTTGTGAAGGCCGACCGGTCATGACCGGTGGGCTGGCCATGCTGAATCCCCTCTGTTGTGAAGGCCAACCGGTCATGACCGGTCGGCTGGCCATTTGCAAATGCAGCAAGGCTGCTGGCCGACCGGTCTTGACCAGTTGGACCAGCCTAGTTCTCCCCTCATATTTGCTGAACTCCACATGTTTCAGCCTATCCATTTTGGCCAAGGTAGGGTGATCAATTTGGACACCTAGGGCCAATCTATGATGACAAAAAGTAGCCCAATATGGTCAAGGTCATCAAAGAAACAAAGGGGTTGGGTTTTGGTCAAGGTTAAGGCACCAAGGCATCACTTTTACCTGAAACTCCTTCCTTGATGCAGCCGGTCCGTCTTGAGTCTTCGGTCTTCGTCTTCAATAGGCTCAACCGACACAAGATTCACTGACGTAAGTGATTGACAAACAAGGTGCACTAGTATGCCACGGAAAAGTGCACTAACACTATGTGCTTAAACTATATAGCTTAATTGCTGATTTATGTGCTAGTATTTGTGATTAGACCCAGTTAGGCTTGAAAGCTGAAGCGTTCTTGCTTACTTAGCCTGTATTGTTAAATTAATATAAGTAGGCAAAAAGAATTTTAAATGGTCATATTCACCCCTCCTCTAGGACTTAGCCGTAGTTCTAAGCTTTGCTCAAAGCTTCCGCGTATAGCGTAAAGTGTCGTGTTAGACTACCCGGTGCAATTTCAATTATTAGCATGAAATCTACCGGTAGCTTCTCCCGTAAGGTGTTGTGAGATTGGATGTCATCCCATCCATTTTAAAATTCATCCTCTTATGTACACCCCTTCAAGCAAACGTCTCGGTGCAACTCTGCCGGGTGCCCCTACTTACGAATTACATGCCATGATCGACTGGGTCAATGACATTCAGAGGTTCAATACACCAACGCGGTGATGTATCTGAGGAACCACTACAAATTACTATTGTAATGTGTGTTGCATTTACGATAGAAGTGTATCGAACACATTATTTGGATCATGGATGTATGACTTTTGATGTTTATACACCCATCAAACAACTGAAATTAATCAACCACGAACTACATGTAAGTCTCAATTTCTGATGTAAGTAATATTACATTCATATACTTTCATTTCATGGTCACCAAACGGGTCAAACACCTACATTTCACGTTCGTAGACAACATGGCCTGTATGGCCGCGGGTTGGGTGGTGAACCCAATGCAATGGAGACACGATGTAATGATTATGAGGGTCCCTCCATGATGTATGCATTTTATCCATCAGTCTGTCAATTTTGCTACATCATTTTAAGGAATTGGTTCAAAATTGAAGCATATCCAAAGCTCAAGTAGACCACACCAAAGGAAATAGTGGGAATTGAATGTTTACTGTTGAAAACTTCTCAAAGGGTCATAGAAGTTTTGGATCAAACTAATATTTGCTTCTTTTTTTTTTTTTTCCTTCATCCGAGGTGCGTGACCTTATGAAGAAGTTCGATATTCAAGTGTGTGACCTTATGAACAAGTTGGATGACAAATATGCATCACTATGGACATTAGGAAGGTTTCAACCGTTGACATCATTATCTCCACTATTTCCCTGTGGTGTGGTCCCCTTGAGATTTGGATATGCTTCAGGATCATGCCCAAATAGGAGTCGGATTGCCGCACGCTCTTATCGTGCGGAGTAAACTCAGTTGGGCCCACCTAGAATGTATGTGCTTTATCTGTTCCGTCATTTTTGAGCTCATTTTAGTGGTTGAGCCCAAAATTTAAGCATATCCAAATCTCAAGTGGACCATGCCATGGTAACAGTGGGAATAATGATTTCCACCATTGAAACCTTCCCAAGCCCTACAGTGATGTTTATTTGTCATCCAACCTGTTCATAAGATCACATGGATATGGATGAAGGAAAAAAATAAATATCAGCTTGATCCAAAACTTCTGTGTCCTTCAATAATTTTTCAATGGTAGACATTCAGTTCACACTTTTCTTGTGGTGTGGTTCACTTTAGATTTTGATATGCTTCATTTTTTGGCACCATACCTAAAATTTTCTGTCAAGATGGATGGACGGAGTGGATAAAATATGTAAATCACTGTGGGTCCCACAGAGTTTACTCTGCACGCTAGCCTGTGGAGTTACTCAGTACCCAATCGGCTTCCGCCCAAATATGAGCTTGAAAAAAGGATGGACGGTGTGGATAAAACACATACATCCCAGTGGAATCCACAAAGTTCGTAGACCACGTAGGTCGGTGGGCCACGTCAGACCGGGATAGGCCATGCAAGACACTTGGGTAGGGAAGCGGATCGCGTACTGAGGCTAAACTCTGCGGGGTCCACCGTGATTTATGTATTTTATCCACTCCGTTCATCCATTTTTACAGAGCCTGAGACAAAAAATGAAGCATATAAAAAGCTTAAGTGGACCACACCACAGGAAACAATATGAATTGAATCTGTGCTGTTGAAAAATTCTTGGGGGCCGTGAAAGTTTTGGATCAAGCTGATATTTGTTTTTTCCCTTCATCAATGTCTGTGTGATCCTGTTCACAGGCTGGATGACAAATAAACAGCACTGTGGGCCCCAGAAAGGTTTCGACGGTGGAAATCATTATACCCACTGTTTCTTGTGGTATGGTCCACCTAAGTTTTGGATATGCTTCAAGTTTGGTTTCAACCCCTTAAATGAACTGGAAAAGCGGATGGACGGTGTAGATAAACTACTTACATTTACAGTGGGCCCAACTGAGTTTACTCAGTACGATAAGAGCGTCCTGAGTAACTCAGGACGCAAGCCGATTCCCTTGGGTAGCCTCCGCCGGACCCACCTTTGCTTTCAATTGCATCGAGAGGGCCAATGACCCATCGGGTAGATCCGACCCGTTACCTCCAATCTGCAAGGGTTCGTTCCTCTCCAATCTGCAAGGGTTCGTTCCTCTCTCTCTCTCTCTCTCTGCAATTGCTTTTGCTTCCCAAACCTTCACCGGATTCCTTAAAATCGGAGAGTATATAACCATCTTTCTATCTGTTTTCATTTTCTTTATTGATTTTTATTTCGCAGCCGGATGCCTGTAATCCCGTCGAATTCAACCCCGAATCGACTATTCGCGCATCGAATTTATGTTTACGAAAACTTAAAACGAAATTCTAGCATCTGAATCAATGAAATACTATTCATAATTCGTTTTTTTTCTTTTGGGTTTTTTTTTTTTTGCCGATTAAGGTTTTTGATTTGTTAGGGTGCGTTTCATTGCACCAAATATCACGAAATTTCATGATATGTCAAGATTAACGAGTCTAATTTGGTGCAAATTTTCATGATATTTCAAGAATTTTGGGGCAAGCAAACACACCCTTAGATATATGATATATTTTTTTTCTTTTTTCGTGTGTGGTTGGGTTTGTCAAAATTTATTTTTCTTTTACTGAATTTGTGTAGCTGTAATTGGAAAATGTCATGGGTGGATTGTGCTGAGGCATAGAATGGTAACTTGTGTTTGTATGTAATTGGGCTTTTTCAAAATTTTATTTTACTGAATTTGTGTAGCTGTAATTGGAAAAATATTATGATGAATTTGTTCTGTAGATGAGGCATCTAGTATTGAAGTTGTGTTTGTGAGAATGAAAATGATAAGCGAAACGAATGAATTGATGTGGTTTTCTTTTCTGATATGAGTTTGAAAAGCAATAATTTGGTATTGAGTTTTTAGGTTATAAGATGCCTATTGTTATGCTGATTCTAAAATTTAAAGTTGAATTTTTTTTTTTCCTTCACTCATTTAGGTTGGAAAGATTGATAGTATGGTTACGTGTTCTTTTTTGGGATTGATTGTTTAAGGTGGGAAGATTTTTACTGATTCTGAATGTTTTACGTGAGAAGGGTCTGTGGTTTTTGTAGATCTATGATGGGTGTTGTCTCGGGGACTTTTTTTTTTTTTTTTTTTCTTTCCACATTTGGGTCTTTGGTTGGAGAACTTTTGGATGAATTTGAAATATCGATCTTGCAACTCCCCCCCCCCTCTTGATTTTGATACTTTGGTTACAAGTTTTAAGTGTTAGTCTGTTAGATGATTGTGGGGGGCCATAATTTTGTTCTGATTTTAGACTTTAGGTGATTGTGTTTTATTAGATTGGGGTTTGTAATTGGGCTCCCTTTCTAAATTAGGGAATGCCAATATTGCCATTCTATTCACTGCTCTTCTCATTGTTCATGTGGAAAATATGCCTGGTGATTGGACTGTTGATCTGGTGGTCCATTACATGGATGGACTGTAGGCCAAAAAATCACAGCAATTGGATGACTATGACCACCTGATTGTTTTAAGTTCTGCTGGTTGAATGTGGACAATAGCGATTTACTTATGCAGGCCACTGATCAGATTTCCACCACGATTAAATACTTTGACTCTCTGGATGCGGCGTATCCTCTTAATGTCCCAATGAACAATGGTCTCGATTGTCAGACATATATTCGATCTATATCATGGAGGCATGGAGAGAACTACATAGAACTTTTTGTGCAGTGACCTGCTTATGAGCATGCCTCTTTTAAATTTTAGGTCTGGAAAAGTGCGTTGTCTTCTGATATGGGCTTGTAGAGATTGATAACTTGATTTTGAGTTTCTAGGTTTAATGGTTTCTGGAAGGTTGTTTTGTACTGATGCTGAACTTTTATGTGATAAGTGTTCTTTTGAAAATCTGATTTCAGTTTGGAAAGATCATTGGTTTGTTTTCGGGTGTTTTTTGAGGTTTGGTGTTGTCAGGTCAAGCTTCTTTTTTTTTTTTTTTTTTGACTCTAAGCTTCCCTTAGTCTCTCTCTCTCTCTCTCTCTCTCTCTCTCTCTCTCTCTCTCTCTCTCTCTCTCACCATCCCATGCTTTTCTTCCTTTTTGCTTGATGCTTTCATGCTTAGGTGCCTGTGATTGCATTTATTTCTTTTCTTCCTTTTGCATTAATGTTTTAAACTATTCATAGGGGGCCAAAGGTCTATAAGATGGAAGATTGCAAACAAACATCAGCAAGGATGGACTTGTGGGTTTTGCTTGCATATTTGGGCTTTTGGCTTGCAGATAGACAATCTTTGATGCCGATTATGAATTTTTGGGCGATTAGTGTTTTGTTTTAGTTTTGGGTTAGAAAGCATTTTTGTTCACTAATTGGGGTTTTGAAGGGCTTTTAAAAAAAATAAAATTATCAACAGTTTGGTTTTACTTTTCTAGGGTTTGATGGTTCTGATGTCAGGATTTTCTACTTATTCCGAGCTCCAGTTAAAATAATAGAGAAAGAAAACAAATTCTAATATCTGAGTGAAATTTACTCCGAACTTTAATTTCGTAATCCTGGACTCTCCAATGGCCATATTGAATGCTGTAAATTCACCAATTTAATTTTAGGAATGTCCCAAACTTCTTGAATTGTTATTTGTTTTGTTCAGTTTATTGTTTCTCCTCTCGTACACCTAATTATCCTTTTGGATGTAGTCTAGTTCAATTTCATTGGGTCCTATTCTGTTTTTTTTGTTTCTGTTGTATGAAATAATGTATGATGGAAATTTTCTCCTGTTTTGCTAGGGCTTCTGAACCATGGACGATACACAGTCAGTTGCTACACTGATTGATTCTACCACCTCTAAGATACAACAACTTCAGCAAGCATTTGCTGAGCTCGAAGGCCATAGAGCCGTATCTCTGAATTTGAAATGGAAAGAGCTTGAGGAACATTTTCACGGGCTAGAGAGTTCTTTAAAGAAAAGATTCGTTGAGTTGGAAGATCAAGAAAAGGAGTATGAAACCAAGGCATCTGAGGCTCGGGAAATGCTGGAGAAGCGGGAAGCAGCTGTTGTAGCCAAAGAGCAAGCTTCGTTGGGACAACTACAAGAGAAAAGAGATGCCGCTCTTTCTGCTGTTGGGGATGCATTTGAGAAGTACAAGAAGGCATTAGCCGAGACTGTCATCAATGGTGTGAGCAATGGCAATACCGATGCTACTGTAGAAGAGAAATCAGACATTACAACTGCTGAAGTCAACACGGCAGATGCTCAGCCAGCCAAAAATGGTAGTTTGGATGTAAAACCTCGTCCTCAGCTGACAAAATTATGTGAAGAGATGGATGCAGCAGGTCTCCATAAATTCATTTCAGACAACCGGAAAAACCTTGCTGCCATACGGGAGGAGATCCCATTTGCATTAAAGAGCGCACCAGAGCCTGCTCGCTTGGTTTTGGATGCCTTAGAAGATTTTTACCGTGTCGAACTGCCATCGCTAGACGGGAAAAAGGATTCAAGCCTTCTGGGCCTGCGTAGGACTTGTCTCATGTTGATGGAGTCACTGGGTGTGTTGTTGACCAGCTCTGAATCAGAATCCGCTGTTGATAACCCAATAATCTCATCGGATATTAGAGAACAAGCGAAAACAATTGCTGATGGGTGGAAGCCAAAGTTGGATAATCTTGACAATGATGCTAGCACTGGGAACTCATTGGAAGCACATGCTTTTCTTCAGCTTCTAGCCACTTTCGGTATTGCTTCTGAATTTGATCAAGATGAGATATGCAAATTCATCCCGACTGTTTCTCGTCGCCGCCAAACGGCTGATCTTTGCCACTCACTTGGGCTGTCGGAAAAGATGCCTGGTAGGTCTTGTTTTGGGTTTAGACTTGCATTTATCTCATGGTTTAGCTTCTTAGATTTTCTCTTCTTCTTGGCTGTGCATCTGTACCTTTTTTCACCTTAATGCATCCCTAATCCCTCATCCAAAAAGATGAAATTAAGGTACTGGAGGATTGTGAAATTTTATTCTTCTGGTTGAATTCAATTAATTGAGTCAGAAATAAGCAAGGAAACCTTTTTTTGCTTTTAAAATCAATGATGACACAAAACCTAGTGCTCAACTGCCCGTTATTATCTTTTTGAAGGAGAAACCAGCACTTGGATTTCTCAAATCTCAATTGTCCTTGCTCTGCACTTGATCAGGTATCTGGACCATTCTGTACTAGACGCTCTCATCATCATCATCATCATCATCATCATCATCATGGCCTTGCCCCTGCTAATTGGGGTCGGCTACATGAATCTTGTTATGCTATTCCACCCTATCAAGGGCCAAAACTTCAGTTCAACCATAGGTCGTAAAGCCTTTTCTTACTACCTCCACCTTGGCCCTTGGCCTTGGCCTTGGCCTTTTAGAGCCTTCAACTTGCACCAACTCACTCATCCCAACTGGCGCAGTTATTGGTCTCCGTTGTGCATTGACCAAACCATGCAAGTCTACTTTCCCTCATCTTATTACCTATTGGTGCTACTCCTAAGTTCCCTTGAACGCATTCATTTCCAATTCTATCCTTGTCTTGCCACTCATTCATCACAACATCCTCATTTCAGCAACACTCATCCTATGAACATATTCCTTAACTGCCATCTCACAAAGCATAGCTGGTCTTGTAGCTATCCTATAAAATTTCCCCTTTTGTTTGAGTGGTACAAGACGATCGCCTAAAACTCCAAAGGCATCTCCATTTCTTCCACCTAGCTTGAATTCTATGGGCAAGATCATTCTCGATCTATCTACTCATTAATTATCTATCCAAGATATCAAAAGTGGTTATTTTGGGTAACTTCTTCATCAACAGTTTTAACTAATTCCTCGTTTCCACTCCTACTGTTACTAAAATATCACTCCATATGCACTATTTTAGTCCGACTAATTTTAAATGCTTTTGATTCTAACGCACCATTCCATAAATCTGGCTTTGTATTTACAGCCTCCCTGGCCTTGTCAATCAAAACTATGTCAGCTGCAAACAACGTATACCGTTGGATCTCTTCTTGCAAATACCTCATTAACTCGTCCATAATCAATGCAAAAAAGTTTGGGTTCAATGTTGACCCTTGGTGCAAGCCTATAGTGATTAGGAACTCGCTTGTCTATCAACTAGCAGTTGTCACATTTGTTACCATTCCCTTATACGTATCCTTAATCATGTCAATATATCCTCTTGAAACTTCTTTCTCTTCCCAACACCTACCAAATTAGCTCTCTAGGGACCCACCAAACTTCTTTCTAGTCACCCTGGTACTATGGAACAATGAAGTTTTCAAGGTGGTAGGCGAATGCATTAGAGAGCTCTTCGCTATTGATGAAAGGACAGAGGTGGGGGGAGGAGGTTAGTGCCGCTCGATTGAGGATTCAAAGATGTCAAGCTGTGTCGATTCTGTCCTCGATCAATCTTAAGGTTGGTGTGGCCCGCGTTCCCCTATTCATTCAGAAGGAACTATCATGGGAGAGACAGAAAAGATGGGGAGACTCATGGTTCGACAGAGACACCCTCTTCATGGAGCTGGAGGCAGGAAGAAGGTACTCAGCCACCATTTTCCGGTGGAGTATCATTCCCAGCTAATGTGCAGTGTGTGAAAACCATTGGCTCGCAGGGGGCAGGCAAACACATGGTAGCTTCTGATGCTATCATAGGGTTTCAGTACGCTGCTGGAGAACAGTCTCAGTTATGCTCCCACCAGGCTGGGTACGTGACGCCTGGTGAATTGTCACCAGACCCCGCTCGAGCGTGGATTTCAAATTTCGAGTCCGAAAAAGTAGCCTTGGATCTGGTTTGGTCCTTTTCGTTGGCTCGGGATGAGGTTCGAAGAGAGAACCAAGATCGGGATCATGACTTGATCTTTGTTTTTGGTTTGGAGGCGTCAGCCTTCCAGAATTGGAATGGAACCGCATATGATGAGCCCCCCGAAGATACAAACGAAGATTGCATTCCTCCCGAAGCTACGCCTACAACGCACGCTCTTACTGAAGGTACTTCCGAAGCTAGTGGCCTTCCCGATTGCGAGACACGTAGTGGCAATAAGTATGTCGATGAGCAAACCATCTCTTCTCAAGCACGAATTCATTCAAGAAGATCTCCCTACCCTACTAAGAAACACGTGCGCCAATCACGTGTAACTCTCTTGTGATTATCCCTGCACGTGCGCAGATAAAAGAGGGTTTCTTAACCTCGATGGTGAGGTGTATTGTGCCTTATTACAGGGGATGCCCGAGAGCCATTATCCTTCCTGATAGAGGCTGCAATCAGGATTCTAGCCAAGCTCGACCTCCTAGCGACACGTGCTCTGATTATCATGACTCAAAGGATGTGTGCTCTCAGGATTGTTTTTCCGACATAGACATGCAAGCAGTGATGAAGGAATCAACGAGGAAGAATCATCAAGACTCGATTGAGGCAGATAAAGCCTTAGTGGAGATGGGCGTTGATTATCGATCTCCTACGGAGTTGGGAGATTTTTTCTCGGATGCATTGGACGTTACCCCATTGCAAGCCAAAGCTGTGGGGTGGATCCGATTCAGAACATAGCCACTAGGGCAGGTTTGATTGTGAGAGAGGATGACATACAGACCACCAATCAGCTATCAGAGGAAGATCTAGAGTGGACGAAAGACGTCATTCATCGGGTAGGCAGGAGGATTGGGCTATCCTTTCATGCTCGTGATGAAGATGTTGTTGCGTTATTCCAGTTTATCAAACACAGAGATCAGTCAGTCTCGAGCCCGTCTTTCAAACGTCCCCCAAGAGGCCAAAGGGAACTTCTCAGACTAGAGAGCTTGGTGAACTATGCAGCTGGTGGTAAAGGACCTATCCGGGGAAGAAGAAGCGAGGTTGGTTTTTTGATGAAAGTGCTTAGCTGGAATGTCAGGGGCTGGGATGCTTAGCCAAGAGATCTCAGGTAAAGGAGATCTATAAGAAGGCTAAGGCTCAAATTATTTCTCTTCAGGAAACCAAAGTCCAATATTTCTCTATGGCGTTGATGAACGAAATTTGGGGGATTGGATCCAAGGATTTCATTTCGCTAGAAGTTGAGGGATCAGTAGGGGGCATTTTGGTGGCTTGGAATATGTCAATCTGGAAAAAGGAAGACTGCTGGATTGGTAAGTTTTCAGTCTCAGTAGTCCTTATCGAAATCTCTTTAGGCTTTAAATGAACCTACATGGCGGTTTATAGCCCTAGTAAGGCTTCAGGAAGATCTGAATTCTAGGGGGAGATCCAGTCGGTATCTGGGCATTGGTCCTTCTCGTGGTGCATTGGGGGAGATTTCAATGTGGTTCATTTCTACTATGAAAAATCGAATGGAAGGAAAACAACCAGAAGTATGAGAGACTTTGCCGATCTCATCCAACTGCTAAAACTTGTTGATATCCCCATGTTCGAAGTTAAATTCACTTGGTCAAATGGCAGGAGCAACCAGACTCTTTCTCGCCTGGATAGATTCCTTTTTAGTCCAGAATGGATGGCCAGATTTCAGCTCGCGCATTGCACCGCACTTCCGAAACCGGTCTCCAATCACAGGCCTATTTTACTTCAAGTGGACGCTGACAACTGGTTCCTAAACTGATGAGGACATCAGACCCTTTAAGGTATATCAATGAAGGAAGCACGCGCCTTAAGCCTCTTCCTTGTGGCTAGATGATCATTAAGGAGCATTGAAGACCCTACACATGTGATGTGGCACATAGAAGACCCTAGAATGGGAAGACACGTGTAGGATGAAGAAGACCCGACTGGACGTCGTCGGGCGCCCGAAATTCGTCCACTTTGAAGCAAAACTCGCTGGGATAGTTTTCACCGTCTTCGAGCGCCTGACCATTGGTCTCCAGGCGCCCGAAATTCATCAGCTTTTATATTTTAGTCGCTGGACGTTTTTGGCCTTCATCGGGCGCCTGACGCCTGCGTGAACTGTTTTTTTTTTTTAAATCTCCATTTTACTTAAGTATTAGGGGTATTTTAGTCTTTTTCTTCCTTCTTAGTGCTTCTTTAAGAGGGTTATGCCCCAAACACGAATTTAACTTTTGATTATTGAATGGAAACAACTTTGGTTGCCTCCTTCCTCTCTTTATCTCTCTTTGGATCTTCATATTCTTCTTCTCCAATCTTCTCTTTTCTTCTTCCTTCTTCCTTAAACATTCTTCTAAGGTAATCCCTTGTTCTTCCTCCTTTCTCTTAACCTACTTTTCTCCATTCTCTACAATCCTAAAGATTTGAGGTTTGATACCAAAACCCTAATCCTTAAGTTTTGATCCCCTAACTCGTGAAATCCTTCGATTCCCCGAGCTAGTGAATCCCATTGCATGTTTGGATCTTAACCATGCAAGATCGGGAGGCTCCATCCCTCGTCGGATCCATTCCACGCAATAATTGAACTCCACACTGTGTGATTGTGATGATGGCCCACATTATTGCATGTTTCTTTTTAATTCTCTTGAAATATGATGGTGAATTCTGAATTTTGAATTATTATTGCTGTTTATTTTCGCTAAATTATATATGATTATATGCATGCATCATAATTAGGGCATCCTGCATCAAATTTTGGTACTAAAGCTTAGAGTTTGCATGGTTGTGTTTAGATCAAGTTATCAAATTAAGGTTTCATGTTAAGTCTGTTTTTAGGGAATTTCCAGATTTAGAGACTTTCCAATTTTAGAAAGTTTCCAAATTTGGAAGATTTACAGATTTGGGTCATATTTCTTTTAAATTAGTAAGTGTCAGTCCATTCTAGATTTACATTCATCGCATTCATCTTGTGAGTCATATAACCGTAGGGGCAAGTTGGGTAAGACTTAGTTCAAGTCTTTGTTTGCATGCCCACGAGACGAGGTATAGGTTTCGGACTTCAACCAGTCATGAACAACGAGCAGTTATTATAGCAACTTGTTCAATTGATGCAAAAGATAACCGTTTTAGTAACGAGCCAAAAGAATGAGTTGTTGGGGAAACCCGCTTAAGCAACCAAATCACCACCACCACAAATAGGGTAAAGCGATTGGAAACATCTCAAAGGGAGAACCCCGCTGTTGGGGAAGATGCGCAATCTCAAGTGGGAGGAATTGTTGAAGAGCGTACTCCCACACGTGGAGGTAATGGTGGTCAAGATCGTGGAGCTGGTCGTGGTGTTGTGCGCTAGGCACAAGCCACATATGATTTTCAAGATCGCTACAATCCAGATGAGCATGCGATGAAGAATGTGAAGGTGGAAGCCCTAAGTTTTGATGGGCGTCTGGATCCCAAGGCATTCCTTGATTGGTTAGCTGACTTGGATCACTATTTTGAGTGGTGTGGCATATCAAAAAACCGTCAAGTGTGGTTTACTAAGATGAAACTTGTAGGCCAGGCCAAATTGTTTTGGATTAACACCGAGCGCAAGATTGATAGAGCTGGAAGAGCTCCCATTGCACATTGGGATGAGATGAAGGAGATGTTGAAGGAGAAGTACCTCCCTCTCTCATACCGACAGAAGCTCCTTGACCAATGGCAATCCCTACCCCAAAGGTCAATGTCTGTCGCTGATTGCATCGCTAAATTCGAGGAGTCTATGATGCGATGTGATATCCAAGAAGACCCTCTGGTAACGTTTTCGCGTTTCAAGACGCACCTTCGATCGGATCTTCAGCGCGAGCTTTTGACTTGGCCCATCACAGACTTGGATGAAGCATACCAAGTCGTGCAGGAGTTGGAACAATATCTGAGGGCTTCTGTCATCCGATGCTTTGAGTCCCGAGACATTAATGCTAGATTTGGTTCCCAGGGAACTAAATCTAACATTGGTAGTCAGCCCAGGGCAGAGGCGACTGTTTCGCCTAAGCCTAGGGATGATGAGGGCAAAGGTGTCCTTGGTGCTGGTCCTAGTGGGGGTAGTCAAGTGCGATGCTATGAATGTGGGAATATCGATCACATATCAAATCAATGTCTCACGAAGAACCGTGGAAAAGCCTTAGTTATAGGCGAGTCCCACGAGAGTATAGATAACCAAGGTGATTGTGAAGTGGAAGAATATCACCCTGAAGGAGGCCTTAGTGATGAAGACGAGGTGGCCGATGAAGCAACGCTTGCAGTTGTCAGGCGTGTGCTAGCTCAGTTTAGAAATAGTGCCGATTGGCGTCGAAGTACTATCTTCTATACTCTTGCCAAATGTGGAGAGAAGAATTGTAAGGTAATAGTAGACAGTGGAAATTGTCAAAATGTGATTTTTGCTAACACCTTGGACCGTTTGAAGTTGAAATTCACCATTCATCCTGACTCGTATAAAGTCTCTTGGGTTGATAAGACCTCCCTTCCTGTCACCCATCAGTGCTTAGTTCCCATCGAATTCGGGTCACACAAGGAGTTTCTGTGGTGCGACGTTATACCCACGGATGCTGGTCATATTATCCTAGGTAGGCCGTGGCTATTCGATAATGATATTAAGATCTTTGGCCGTTCGAATGCGTGTACCTTCATGCATCACGGTAAGAAGATCAAACTTAATCCTATGCCACTAGAGAGCACATCAGGGAAAAGGAAGGATGAGAAGGCGAATGAGCCTAAGGAAGTGAGGAAATCCAAACCTAAGTCTCTTCATATAATCAATGTAAGAGAGTTTGAGAAAGAGACTAAGGGGGATTCGATGGTGTATGCCCTTGTGGCAAGAGAGATTACACCCGAGGTTCCATTAGAGTTACCCCATGAGGTAACATCGGTTTTGAATGAATACAGAGATGTATTCCCCGATGATTTACCGAATGAGTTGCCACCTATTCGGGACATTCAGCATGCCATTGATCTCGTCCCGGGGTCGACTTTACCAAATCTTCCTCACTACAAGATGAACCCTACAAAGCATGCAGAATTGAAGAAGCAGGTTGATGAACTTCTGCAAAAGGGTTTCATCCAGGAGAGTATGAGTCCGTGTGCCGTGCCTGCATTGTTGTCACCAAAGAAAGACTGCACATGACGCATGTGTGTGGATAGCTGTGCCATAAACAAAATTACTGTCAACTACAGATTTCCTATACTTAGGCTTGATGATATGCTTGACATGATGGCCAAAGTCCACCATTTTCTCCAAAATTGATCTCAAGAGTGGATATCACCAAATCCGCATACGCTCAGAAGACGAATAGAAGACGACATTCAAAATGAAAGATAGGTTGTACAAGTGGATGGTCATGCCCTTCGACTTGACTAATGCACCCGGTGCTTTTATGTGGGTGATGACACAAGTCTTGAGACTGTTCATGGGTAAGTTCCTAGTAGTTTACTTCAATGATATTCTTATCTATAGCACCACTAATGAATCACACCTTGAACATCTGAAGCAGGTTTGTAGCGTCCTTAGGACTGAAAAATTATACCCTAATCTTAAGAAGTGAGCTTTCATGTCTAGTCAAGTCGTGTTCTTAGGATTTATCGTGTAATCAGAAGGAGTGCGCGCAGACCCGGAAAAGGTTAGAGTTATAGTTAAGTGGCCAAAACCGAAGAACATTCATGAGGTGCGAAGCTTTCACGGCTTGGCAACTTTTTATTATCGATTCATTCGAGGATTTAGCACGATTATGGCTCCCATTACTGAATGCATGAAAATGGGAGAGTTCATGTAGTCGAAAGCCGCAGTCAAGGCTTTTAAGGAAATTAAGAGCAAAATAGTGGAAGCTCCCGTCATGCGTCTACCTGACTTTTCTAAAGTCTTTGAGGTGGCATGTGATGCGTCAGGTGTTGGTATAGGTGGAGTGTTGAGCCAGGAGGGCCATCCAGTAGCCTATTTCAGTGATAAATTGAATGAGGCAAAACAAAAGTATTTCACCTGTGACAATGAATTTTATGCGGTAGTGCAGTCTCTCAGGCATTGGCATCACTATCTCCTACCACAAGAATTCTTCTTGTTTTCAGACTACGAAGCCTTGAGATATTTACATTCCCAAAAGAAACTTAATCTAAGGCATGCAAAATCGGGTGGCGTTTCTTTAGGAATATTCGTTTGTCCTGAAACACAAGGTTGGAGTCGAAAACAAACCAGCAGATGCCCTTAGTAGAAGAGTGGCGTTACTCAACTCCTTGAGTGTAGATGTAGTCGGGGTTGAGCAACTGAAAGATGAGTATCCGATTTGCTTTGATTTTGGGAGTACTTATACGTCACTCTCTAGTGATCAGCATAACACGGGTGATTATGTTCTTAAAGATGGTTTCCTTTTTAAAGGAGATCGACTTTGTATCTCCCGTATGTCCCTTCGTAAATTCCTCATCTGAGAGCTTCATTCAGGAGGGATAACTGGCCACTTTGGTCTTGACAAGACCATTGCCCTCATTGAGGATCGTTTTTATTGGCCAAATCTCAAGCGAGACGTAACAAAAATTTTAGGACAATGTCGTACATGTCAAATGGCAAAGCAGCGAAAGCAAAATACTGGGCTCTACACGCCATTGCCAGTGCCACACTCTCCGTGGTAGGACATTAGTATAGATTTCATGCTGGAACTTCCCAAAATGATAAAAAAAGCACGATTCTATTTTTGTTGTGGTGGATCGTTTTTCTAAGATGGCACATTTCCTTCTATGTTCGAAAATATCGGATGCCTCTAATATCGCTAAAGTCTTCTTTGATGGTGTGGTGCGTCTCCATGGTTTGCCTAAGACCATAGTGTCTGACCGTGATGTCAGATTTACCAGTTACTTTTGGAAGACACTATGGCACATGATGGGTACTCGTTTACAATTTTCTACTGCATACCACCCTCAAACAAATGGACAAATTGAGGTGGTAAATAGAAGTCTTGGTAACCTATTACGATGTCTGGTAGGTGAGCATGTTAAAACTTGGGACTTGGAACCACCTATCGCTGAGTTTGCTTATAACGGTTTTGTCAACAAGTCGACAGGAATGAGTCCTTTTGAAATTGTCAATGGTTACAAGCCAAGGATGCCCATAGATCTTTTATCCATGTCTGTCACCCAAAGGTCTTCAGAGTCAGTCGATGCAGTTTGCACGACACATTCATGAATTGCATACATATATTAGACAATGGATTAATAGAAGCAATGATAGTTATAAATGTTTAGCTGACTTGCATTGTAGATCACAAGATTTTCAGGAAGGAGATTATGTAATGGTGAAGATAAGGCCAGAGCGGTTCTCTCAGGGTACCGCTAAGAAATTACAAGTGCGTAGTGCTGGACCATTCAAAATATTGCAAAGAATTGGGTTCAACGTGTATAGGATAGACCTTCCACCTGAAATGAGCATTAATTCAACGTTTAATGTGGAAGATGTAGTCCTTTCCCCTAATCTTACCATTGATCCTTCTTTTCTTACGTGGCTGTTAATATAAAAAAACTGGTAACAACTTTCCTTTCTCCAGATGCACGATCCACCTAAAAATCAAAGAGGAAACTAAAGGGGGGGGGGGGGGGGGGGGGGGGGGGGGGCGGGGCTTGGGTCGTTAGCCCTCCAATGCTTAAGTTAGAGATGGGCTTGACAGTAAGATGAAGTATGAAACGTGGGTTAAGATGTTGTGTTGATATCGTTGCTCAATATGAGCGAAACGATCCTCGATTTTTTTGAGATCTCCTGCCCATGGTAGAGTGTAACTGGAAGTTTCGGCGTCAGGCTCTTCTAGTTGACGTTGCCTAGACACGCTGGAACGGATAGACTGCAGCCGCTGGATTGGGGCCTGATTGTCGCTGGAGATATGGTTTAGAGGGGGGTTGTGTTGGGCTTGAGGTTCGCCTGGAGATTGCCTGGAAGTCGCAAGTTTAGGTTGTGACAGGAGGTCCCTCTAGAGCTTGTTACGGCTAAGTGTTGATCGAATTGATTTGAGAGAGTTTGAAATCCGGCTTGGAGAGTAAGGAGAGTATCTTTTAAATAACGCATAGCACCATCTAAACCGCCGGATAAATCTTGGAATAGGTTTTGGAGCACAGGGTCGGGTGGATTGGGCTGCAGCGGAGGAATTCTTGACATAGATTGAGGGGGATTTGGATTTGGTTCAGGGGCTTCCATCGGAGGTAATGTCTGCCTTGAGGTGGAGGGATGGTTCATTTTCTTTGGAGGCATGATGGAGGGTAAGGTGTTAACGTAAAAAACTGGTAACAACTTTCCTTCCTCTAGATGCACGATCCTCCTAAATATAAATTCCTTCCTTTCACCTGAAAATCAAAGAGGAAACTGGGGGGGGGGGGTGGCCGTTAGCCCTCCGATGCTTAAGTTAGAAATGGGCTTGACAGTAAGATGGGGGGTTGGCCGTTAGCCCTCCGATGCTTAAGTTAGAAATGGGCTTGACAGTAAGATGAAGTGTGAAGCGTGGGTTAAGATGTTGTGTACCTTCTTTCTCAATGAAGATCTCTATTTATTTACATCCCACAGACGGCGCCAATCTGTTAACGTAAAAAACTGGTTACAACTTTCCTTCCTCCAGATGGACGATCCTCCTAAATATAAATTCCTCCCTTTCACCTAAAAATCAAAGAGGAAACTGGGGGGGGGGGGGGATTTGGCCGTTAGCCCTCCGATGCTTAAGTTAGATATGGGCTTGACAGTAAGATGAAGTGTGAAACGTGGGTTAAGATGTTGTGTACCTTCTTTCTCAATGAAGACCTCTATTTATTTACATCTACTTGGAGTGGTTTGTTACACAAATGGTTAAGATCTTCCCGATTTTGTAGGATAAGATTAGGGCTGCACATCTTCCGAGTTAACCCACCCGACCCGCCCCGACCCGGCAGAGAAAATGGTCCAGTCTCGGGTCAATGTGGCTGGACCGTTTTTAATTTAAGTACAGTCTAGGAAACATGCCAAACCCGACTGACCCATGTACACCCGACCTGTTCCGCCCGACCCAAACCGCTCTAATTCAAAAAATTTGTGGCCCCATGTCCTATAGTGAACATTGTCACCTTCAATCCTCACATTTTCAGCCCACTTGAGTTTGTGGCTGAAATTTTGTACATTTTTTTTTTGTTAGTTCACACATCCCACTGTTAGTACACACACACACACACTATTAGTCACCCTTTAATGTTAGCCACATTGTTAGTAAACACACCCACACTGTTAGTCACCCCTCAATGTTATCCACGCTATTAGTTCACACATCCCAATGTGAGTACACACACCCACACCTCAATGTTGAGAAGAGGTTATCTTCAAAGTCTGTATAATTATGTTCGCATTTTCAGTTTTTCAAATAGAGCCATTGTTCAAACAGGGCCATTGTTCAGTGTAGAGAGAATACTATTTATTGTTTTTAATATACAAAGTTAGAAAGAATACTGATAAGTAGAACTTAGTCCTAACCTGACCCGACCCAACCCGGTTTAGCATATAGGCTTGGGTAAGGTTAGGGTTGACCCTTTTGCAAGTAGGGTAGGGTTAGGGTTGGGTCAGCCCAACCCGGTCACAACCCGGACCGAAACCCAAACCTTTAAAATATGTTTAGGTTTGGTCCAGGATTCGGCCCAACCTGACCCTAACCCGACCCGTGTGCAGGCCTAGATAAGATACTATTTGATTTGGTTAGACGCCTAGTTGATTACATTCTTCAATATACCCCTTATAATTCGAAGCCAATAAGTAAAAGACAGATCCAAGCGGGTCTGTAATCTGGGCCAACTCATGAACTATATGAGCTGCTGAGACTACGACCCGGGTGATATCTTCATCAAACAACTAGCGACCGGAGTTGCTCGAATATAGATGGATAATTGGCTAACGAGCAGATTTAATTGGATTACAAGATACGCCCAACTCGACTCGCTAGACGATGTATTATGTTGTCCTGCTCGCACTTTATAATACCATGGAGGCACTCGCATGTCGTGTGTGAACTATATAAAGCTACTCGAGAGAGTTGCTGATCATATATGTCTTCGACCAACTTTATTCTATAACAGTGGCCATACTGATTTTGCTTCACAACCCACTCCACCCCTTCCCCCACCTATTGATCGCAAAGAAGAAATTGAGGAAATTGTGGATGAAGAGATAGTTTTCACAAGAGATGGATGTTTCTAGAGATATCTTGTAAAATGGAAGAATAAACCACCGTCAGAATCTACATGGTTGACAGAAGCGGAGTTGCAGAGAATTGATCCAGATTTGCTAGAACGCCACAAGAGTTTTATCTCGTCGGAGTCGAATTTTTTTCACCCGAGGGGAGTTGATGAGGACATCAGGCCCTTCAAGGTATATCAACGAAGGAAGCACGCGCCTCAAGCCTCTTCCTTGTGGCTAGATGATCATTAAGGAGCATTGAAGACCCTATACATGTGATGTGGCACATAGAAGATCCCACAATAGGAAGACACATGTGTAGGATGAAGAAGACCCAGCTGGACGTCGACGTTTTTTACCTTCATCGGGCGCCCGACGCTTGTGCAAACTATTTTTTTTATAATCCGTTTTACTTAAGTATTAGGGGTATTTTAGTCTTTTTCTTCCTTCTTAGTGCTTATTTAAGAGAGGGTTAAGCCCTAAACATGAATTTAACTTTTGATTATTGAATGAAAACAACTTTTGTTGCCTCCTCTCTCTCTCTCTCTCTCTCTCTCTCTCTCTCTCTCTCTCTCTCCGTGGATCTTCATATTCTTCTTCTCCAATCTTCTCTTTTCTTCTTCCTTCTTCCTCCAACATTCTTTTAAGGTAATCCCTTGTTCTTCCTGCTTTCTCTTAACCCACTTTTCTCCATTCTCTACAATCCTAAGATTTAAGGTTTGATCCCAAAACCCTAATCCTCAAGTTTTGATCCCTTAACTCGTGAAATCCTTCGATTCCCCGGGCTAGTGAATCCCATTGCACGTTTGAATCTTAACCATGCAAGATCGGGAGGTTCCATCCCTCGCCGGATCCATTCCACGCAATAATTGATCTCCACACTGTGTGATTGTGATGATGGCCCACATTATTGCATGTTTCTTTTTAATTCTCTTGGAATATGATGGTGAATGCTGAATTTTGAATTATTATTGCTGTTTATTTCCGCTGAATTATATATGATTATATTGATGCATCATAATTAGGGCATCCTGCATGATAAACCCTTTTGCTTTGAACTCAGCTGGATGGAGGTTGGAGGGGATCTCATTCAAGAATGGTGACAGTCCTTTCGGGTTACTAGTCAAGACTTCATAAGAAGTTGAAACTCCTTAAAGAGAAATTAAAGATCTAGAGGAGGGACGTCCCGGGAATAAAGGAGATCGAGAGAGCCAGCTTGATTTGGAAGAGGAAGGGAGAGTTTTGAACGAGGAAGATCAAGTAAAGTGATTGGCGGCTTTAATGGATACTCCAAGCTTTTAAGGGAGGAGGAAATCAAGTGGAGACAAAAGTCTAGAGCCCTTTAGCTAAAAGAAGGCAATAAGAATACACAACTTTTCCGCAATATTGCGTTTGCAAGAGCTAGAAGAAATGTAGTCTCCTCCCTTCTTGTTGATGGGAATAGAATCGAGAAAAAGGAAAAGGTATGCGAAGCGATTGTGGGATTTTATGAGAAGCTTCTCTCCAAAGATCAGTGGAGCAGGCCAAGGCTAGATTACCTCCCGTTTGACTCTTTGTCCAATTCTCAAGCTGGAGACCTGGAAAGGCCGATATTAGAAGATGAAATCAAGGAGGCGGTGGACAGCTTGGAGGGTGATAAAGCCCCCGGGCCGGATGGGTTTCCTCTAGCTTTTTTTCAAGTCTTCTGGAAAGTTGTTGGTGCAGATGTTGTCACCTTCATCTCAGAATTTTTTGAAGACGGTTCCTTTCCGATGGAGAGCTTGGAGCTACATTCATAGCGATTATTCCCAAAGTTGAAGGGGCTAAAGGTCTAAAAGATTTCCGGCCTATTAGCCTCATAGGCAGCCCGTATAAAATATTGGCCAAGATCTTGGCTTCGCGACTACGCAAGGTGTATCCGTTGTTTCTGATTCTCAAGGGGCCTTCTTCTCAGGAAGGCAAATTCTGGGCAGTGCCCTTATTGCTCATGAGTGTATCGATTCTGGATATAAGGAGAAGAAGTCGTGAATAGTCTGCAAGTTAGATGTGGAGAAAGCTTATGACCATGTCAACTGGGAATTTCTGGATTATATGCTGAGTAGACTTGGATGCGGTGAGAAATGGAGAACTTGGATTCAAAGATGCATCAGATCTCCTTCCTTCTCGATTCTCGTTAATGGGTCGCCTAAAGGATTTTTCAAGTCATCAAGAGGATTGAGCCAAGGAGATCCTCTATCCCCTTATCTCTTCCTTGTGGTAGCTGAAGCTTTTAGTTGGATGCTAGCTAAAGGTTAAGAGGTTGATCTTATCAACGGCTTTAAGGTGGCTCTGCTGGCTACTCAGGTGTCGCACTTCCAATTCGCGGACGACACCATCGTCTTTTGTGATGCTAATCCGATTGCAATGGACAATCTTTGAAAGATTGTGGCTTGCTTTGAAGTGGTGTCGGGGCTGAAGGTTAATATTAGTAAAAGCAAGATGCTGGGCATTCACGTTCCAGACGACGAGCTTCGTAGATTGGCAGATGTGTTTGGATGTAAGGTCACTTCCGTTTTGACCACTTATCTTGGCCTCCCTCTTTGCATTGGAAAGCCGGTGAAGCACTTACGGAACAAAGTGTTGGAGATGGTGGATAGAATGTTGTCCAAGCAGAATTCCTTTTTTTTTTTTTGGGGGGGGGGGGGGGGGGGGGGGGTGGTCTTAACCGTTATCAAAGCAACTCTCTCCAATCTGCCCCTGTACTTAACGTCTTTATTCAACTGTCCAAAGTCTACGATGGATTAGATAGACCACCACCGAAGAGACTTCCTTTGGAAAGGGATAGAAGATAACTTCAAATTTCACCTAGTTAAGTGGGAAGATGTTTGCAGGCCGATAACCGAAGGAGGAGCGGGAATTCGATCTCTTCTCACTATGAATCAGGCTTTGTTGGGCAAGTGGTTATGGCGATTTGGAACTGAGGAAGGAAGACTATGGCGTGAAATTATTGTGACCAAATATGGCCTTAAGGATGGGGGTTGGGAAACTAAGAACTTCTCTCTATATAGATCTTCTCATATATGGAGATCCAATCAGTAGGAATTTCTGGAAAGGTGTGTCATTCTCGCTGGGTGATGGTGCCAGGATCAATTTTTGGAATGACTCGTGGCTTAGTGACGCCCCGTTGGTGATGGACTACCCCAGATTGGCTAACCTAGCGACCTCTTCTAATCTCAAGGTCGAGCACTGTTTTTCTCTAACTGGCTTGGTGGTGAATTGGATGCCCCCATGAAGAAGATTCCTCTTGGATAATGAATTGGAGGAGCTCCAGTCACTTCTTCGGCGCCTTCAGTTTGTGTCTTCGTCGGGAAGCTCTGATTCTATGGTGTGGTCTATGCATCCTTCAGGGACTTTTACGTTCAGTTCATTTTATGCGTTTTTATCTTCCCTTGAGCCCCATCCCCCTCCAGTGGCCTTTGCTTTTCACTTTTGGCACTTCGGGGCTCCTAAGGTAGCAGCGTTTCTATGGCTGGTTGGTAAGAACAAAGTGTTGACTATCAATAACCTTTAAAACGGGCTATGCCTATTCCTAATATGTGTTGCCTTTGTGAGCGAGATGCTGAATCCGTGGACCACCCCTTCCTCAGCTGTCCTTTTACAAGCAAAATGTGGTCCTTATTCTTGTCGTTTTTTTGGCGTCTCTTGGGTAATGCCTAACTCAGCTTCTGACCTACTTTGGGCTTGGACTGGGTATGGGGTTGCAAAAAGAGGAGATCAATCTGGAACCTGACTCTTCCGGCTATCTGGTGGTCTATTTGGGGAGAGCAGAATAGACGACAGTTTCAGAATTCCACGGGATCGATGGTTTATATTGTGCTGATTATCATATCCTGTATTTTGGACTGGGTGGTGGCATTGAATGTTGACATAGACCTTGTTAAGTCTACGCTTGGGATGTAATTGTCTTAGCCACCCCCGTTTTTATTTTTCCTCTTTGTATTCTTTTACTGCACGCTGAACTTCAGGCCTTTAATAAAAATTTCCACTAACCTTTAAAAAAATCATATGCTTTAGAGTTTAGATGAATCAACACTATAACTAGGTTGTTTGGGATGATGGGGTTTTTTGTGTTTTATTTCATTTGGAAAATGCGTGGAGTATGCCTATTATAGAAACCAGCATTTTTTTACCATTTTGTGATGAGGTGCTATATTGTGTTACCTTTATTGCACTCCTTTTTTCTTTTTCTTTTTTTTGGTTGCATATTTCTTAAGGGCCCATTTGGACACAACTTCCACAAATGGGGTTTTCCCACAAAAGCAAGTGAACTTTGTTAGTCGATTATCCGAAAACCAATTCGATTGTGTTTCAGTGAGTGGGCTTTTTGGCTCCTATTTCGATGAGTGGAGGATTAATTGGGGTTTGCAAAAGTGCATCTAAATGCACAACACGAAAAGGGGTTTAGCTCAAAAGGTGTTTAGTACCTGAATGCCCCTTTTCGTGTGTCCAAACTGCCCCTAAATTTCTAAGAGATTTGTTAAACCCAGATGTCAATATGGTGCCTGGTGTGTAATATGGTCTGACCCAGTGTGAAAATTCTATCTTTAGTATAAAACATCCAATTTGTTTTTCCTTCTATGCTATTCATTTTTGGCTTTTCATTTACAATCTCTTACTGCCTGTTGATTTGAATATGAAGGAGTGATCGAAATACTGGTGAACGGTGGAAGGCAGATGGAGGCTGTTAACCTGGCGTATGCATTTGAACTCACAGATCAATTTGCTACCGTGCCATTACTGAAGACTTATTTAAAGGATGCAAGGAGAACTTCACAAGTCCAACCTGGAAACACATCTCCAGCTGCTCAGGTAGGATTTCTATTAGCCTAAATGTTGTAGTTTTCCTCCATAGTAATGCATTTTACAGAAAATGGGCATCTCTGAGATTTACACTGGAAGTTTTGGAAACATCATTCAAACAACAGCATCTTTCCCTTTTTGATAGGTTGAATTTGTGTGCCAAAATTTGCTGATTGACTCATATTTTGGCTGGGTTGACTTAGTTTGTCCACATTGCAAGTGATGTGATAGATATGCCAGCTTTTTTTTGAAGATCTTGTGATAATTTTTCCTGGCAAATCAGATAAAAAATATTATCGTGATAATATCGAGATTTTAGAAATATTGACAGTTTTAAATATTTCGCTATTTTATCTCAAAATTATCCTAATATTAACATGAAAATTATTTAAAGTTCAACTAATTCACAATATGATTATATTTAAATATTCTAATATTATTTATTAATATATGAAAATTTATTTTTAAAATTTTAATTTTAGTGAGATTTTCCCAATAACATCCCAAGCAAACCCTTAAAATTTGAAAATCTCTTGAGAAATTCTCGAGAATGAGATTTATCACTATGATTCCTAATACCTGTCCATTTTTCCCCATTTTCTCTTTCTTTCTTTCTTTCTTTCCTTTTTTTTTTTTTTTTTTTAATAATGAAATCACTATATCTTTCATGAATGCCACCGACTTGGTGGTCCTGGGAAGCTGAAAGACTTCTTTTCTTTTTTAAATGAAATCATCATATCTTTCATGAATTCGCGGACTTGGTGGTCCCCAGAAGCTGAAAGACTGGTTTTTGGTCGAGTTAGAGATATATGTAACTGTGTCATGAAGATTTTACTTCCTTTACTGAGTGCCCATACTGAGTCCAATCTTTTTTATCAGCGATCTTTAGAAACCACCACCCTTTTTATGGTTTAATTTGACAAAACCACCCAAAACATTTGGGGTTATACTTCAACACGTACTTTTTTGTGCTTTATTTTACCACTTTCAATCAGATTGAAGTCGCGGTTGTCATTCTTCTTTTGAAAATGACAAAAATACCCTTAATTAGTGGTAACCATACGGTTCTTCTAGAAACCATCCAGCCCACCTTATTAGTGGACCAGAGCTTTAAGATGATGGACATACCCTTTTTGAAGGTTGATCTACTTGAATGGCTCAAATCTGAATCTATTTCTGTCATTTTTTGTAGAGGGGTATTTCTATCATTTCCAGTACTGTGGTATTTTCATCATTTTCATAAAATGGCTGATGGCGGTTTCTTCAATCTGACAGAAAGAGGTATAATAAAAAAAAAAAGGCATAAAAAAATGTAGGTGCTGAAATCTAACCCCAATAGTTTTTGGGCAGTTCTGTGACTTTTGTCTAATTAACCCATAAGAGGGTGGTTGTTCTGATGTATTTCACCAACTTAATCGGATCAGTTTCTAGGAGATAGCTTCCTGACCACCTAGTCTGAGGCGACTTGAGCGCGACTCGAGCTATTAGTTTTCAAGGTTTGAGAGTACAATTAAGTAAAAGATGTCTCCCGCTTGTTAGATGAGCTGGTGGAGACAGTGTAGTGTGTGTGATCGATCCATGGTTCTATCTCTGGTAGTGAGGATTATAAGAAGACTAGTGAGGATTCAATGCTAAATAGGAGGTTTAGGGGAAGTTTTAAGAATCTAGAGGTGTAAAAATAAGCAGAACCAATACAGTATCTGGAATGGAACTTCTATAAGAAGGCTCATAGATTTTAGGCTTTACTTGGAATATTTGGCCAGAAGATTCCTCAAATTGATGTGTTCTGTTATCTTGGCTCCATCATTCAAAATGGTGGAGAGGTTGAGTAGGATGTTTCCAATAGAATTAGAGATGTGTGGACGAAGTGGAGATGTGCCTTTGGAGTGCTATGTGATTGCCGCATGCCAATGAAACATACAGAAAATTTTTATAAGAGATTATTAGACCAGTTATGCTATGCCATACAGTGTGGGCCATTTATAAGGCAACTCTAATGGAAGATGAATGTCGAAGAGATGAGGATGTTAAATAGATGTGTCGGAACATTTAGAAAAGGTAAAATTAAGAAAGAGATCATTCTGTGCAACCTGGGAGTCTCAATTGGTGATAAATGAAGGGGAGCCTGTTGAGATGGATCAGTCATGTGCCGAGAAAATTGAGACAACCTAGAAGAGTAAGGGAACTTTGATTAGGATAGAAAAGCCTAAAAAAGGACAAAAGGAACACCTAAAGGGGCTTGGATAGAGGTTGTGGGAAGGGATGTGAAAGCTTTTTCACTTACCGAAGGACTAGGACTGAGAATTGTTCGGTGAATAAGATTTATGGAGCTGACCCCAAATAGCTGGACAAGGCTATAATGATGATGATGATAAATCATGTCACTCCTTACTCTTCAGGAAAATGTGTATAATGCCTGTTAACACCCAACCATATTCGTGAATGATGAGATTCATGGTAAGAGAGGTGGAGAAGAAAAGAGATTAGAGGGCCTAATCACTCAACAGCCACAAACCCTTTATAATAAGGAAACCCCCAAAAAGAATATGGAATAGTAATTTGTAGGAGCACCTCTTACAAAACACACACCCAGTCTCCTATGCTCCCACTTAAGTTGGAGCATAGATGTTGCACATGGCCTGCTTGCACACAATCTCCTGAAGATGCTGAGAATAGCATGCTTTTGTCAGAATATCAGCTACTAATTATTTGACCCAGAAAAGCAGAGTAGAAAGCGACTTGGACGACATCTTTTCTTGCACGAGTGACAGTCAACCTCTAAAAAATACTGCAGAATCTGAAGCACGGACATTTAAACCCATTTCCTGAAGAAGAAAATGGGGCCATATAATCTCACACATGGCACAAGCCATTGAACAATACTTTGCCTCAACGGAGACATGGGCCACGGAATTTTGCTTCTTACTCTTCAAAGACACCAGATTGTCCCTAACAAACATACAATATCCACTTGTTGACTTCCTGTAGCTAGATGAGCTAACCCAATCGGCATCACAATACACATTGAGATCCAAGTGACCATGATTGGAATACAATAACCTTTTCTTGGAGCTTCCTTTAAATTGTGAAGAATCTGATAAATAATTGTGGCACTGACAGCATAAGGGTGATGACTTCTTGTCAAATAAATGAGCTTCCCCAACAGATGACACTACATACCTGGATCAAGAAGAATTTCTGATTCCATATTGTGAAGGTGATGATTGACTTTGACAGAGTATCAGGCCTGCACACCTAACATGCCATGAGAATGTCAGGAACATATTTCCTTTGGGAAATAAAAATGCCTTTGTTGACCTAGCAACCTCAATTCCAAGGTAATATTCAGAGGCCCGAGTCCTTAGTGTCGAATGTACTGGCCAGAAATGATTCTACACGATCTAACTACATATCATTATTGTTTGTGAGGATGATATCATTGACATAGACTACCAAGATAGTCATAGAGCTACTGCCACGCTTTATAAACATAGAATGATCAGAAGAGCTCCGCAGAAAACCGATTTGAGAAATGACAATGCTGAATTTCTCAAACCATGGGCCATAGATTGTTTTATTCAATTTGCATACCTATCCTTTTTTTCCCAATGGGTGAATCCAGGAGGCAAAGTCATATATACTTCATCTTGTTCTCTCCATGAAGAAGCACATTCTTCACATCTATCGGGTGGAGAGGCTCGTTATGGAATGCAGTCACAGAATGTAACTTTGCCACAGGAGTGAAAGTTTCCTGTTGAGTGAACCCCTTTGCCAAAAACTGAGTTTTATATCTAGAAATCAAGAATGCTTATGTTTGGTGATGTATACCCATTGGATCCACAACATGCTTTCCCACTGACAATTCCACCAACACCTAGGTCCCCCTGTCTCTCTGAAGATGTTATTTCCTACATCATATCTGCTTTCTAGAGACTGACTAATAGGACACGAAATTAATGATTGAATGTGAGGTACGTGACCTTTTTGCTTTTTGAAGAGCAATTGGAAACTCAGAAAAAGATGAGGGAGCATAGTTAGAGGATGGGTGGGAGTCATGAGTAATCTCAGAAGTGTGATCCTTGTCCTTCCGCTTAAGTGTACACCAACTGTTTTTCCACAGGCTTGACTTGATCTTGAACATAGTTCACCACACTATCCATAATGACAGGAAGAGGAAATTTATCATTATGATATTGAGTATTAGTTGTGGCTTGTGATGAGAAATAAGGTACGTTCTTAAAGAAGGTAACATCTCTGGAGAAATACCTCTTTCTAGTTAGGGGAAAATAACACTTATACCACTTTTGAATATAAGAATGCCCTAAGAAAATACATTTCAAAGCTCGAGGACCCAACTTTCATTCCAACGGCCCTAAGGCTTGGACAAAACACACACATCCAAAGATTTGGGAGAAATTAAAAATAAAGTGAGATTAGGTTTTAAGTACTTAAGAGAATAGTTGTTGAGAATAGGAGTTAGCGTCCTATTACTCATATAGGTGGCAGTGAGATCTACCTCCTTCCCAGTAGATTTTTGGAACCAACATTCCTATCATGATGGAGCACGAGACCTCTAGCATGTGACGATTTTTCTGTTCAACAAACCATTTTGTTGTAGTGTATATGGACAAGATGTTTGGTGTTCTACACCATGCTTGAGAAAGTAATGTTGTAAGTCATGATGTAGATATTCCTTGGCATTGTCTAATCACTAAACTTCCATGTAAAATGAGTGTTCATTAATAAATAATATGAAATATTTATACCCCAAAACTAAAGTTATTAGTGAAGATCCCCACACATCAGAATGAATAAAATCAAAGGAGTTTGTACACATTAGAATGAATAAAATCAAAGGAGTTTGTACTTATATTAATACTTAGAGAACAGGAATTTCTTCATTGTTTGGACGCTTGACAAACTTCACATTGAAATGAAAATCATTTGCAAAAATTATTGCGAAATAAGAACTTTTATTTTATTTTTTTTGAAAGATGACGAAACTTTTATTAAGAAAAAGGAAAGCAGCTACAAAATCAAAAGGGGGGAGCACCAAGAAGGTGGCCCACTTACAGCCCTAGGAAATCAAGATTACAACCCTCTTAACTTAGAAACACAAGAAGCCCATTCAATGATCAAGGCCCTAGCCCTTCGGGAGGAGCCTTCCAATGACTTTGAAATATTGTCGAAGCACCTAGCATTTCTTTCTGCCCAAACAGGCCACCATATGGCAAGCAAAGACATCCTCCAAAGCACTTTCTTCCCTTTCCCGAGGTTAACCCCATGCCAAGGCACTCAAAAGATGATCCATCGATTCCAAGCTGGCAGCAAGGCTTGCTTAACCGGATACATGGAATTGGGATCTCTCTCGCGTGCAACAAATATCGGGAAACCCTCAAAACTTCTATTATTGTTGGTAGGAGAGGGGAACGACCACAAAACTTGGAACTAACCGAGAATATCTGCCCAAATCAATCCCACAAAGGGGCAATGCAGAAAAAGGTGGTCCACAGTCTCCTCATCATGCATACACTAAATATATTGGAGATCACCATAGATATCTTCCAAAGATTGTCTATTGTAAGGATTTTCTTTCTTCCTACCAACCACCTAAAAGTTGCTGTTTTTTGGGGGAACATCATAACACCAAATGAGCCTGGAGTGCCTCAAAACCGCTTGGCGACCACCACGCATAGGGAATAGAGGGATCTAACTGAAAACGAGCCTAACTTGTCCTTCTTCCAACCAACTTATCCAGGTTGGAAGAAATTCGAGTGAAGAGATGGATGCGATCTAAAAAGAGCTACAAAAGTCATCAACTTCCTCATTGCAAGGGAACTGCCTACAATGAGGTTCCCAAACAACCTCTTCACTTATACAGAAAAAGCAATTCGCCGCCACGACGGATGGGTCCCAAGACAATCGGTAAATGCTAGGAAATTCAGCTTCTAAGGTGGATTGCCCCCCACCCCCCACCCCCCCCAAAAAAAAAGCATCTTCCCAAAAACCGAATTCTTTCTCCATTCCCCAATGAGAAACCAACCCCTTCCAAGAAATGCTGACTTCACAGAAGAGATTCCTTTCCATAAGGCAAATGCTCTGTAGGATGACGAGTCCCTTGTCCACCAACCCCCATCCAAAGTCCCATTTTTACTTTTAATTACATTTTTCGAAAGTGCCACTTTTTCCTCCCCAAACCTCCAAATGCCACTTCCCAAGCAAGGTAATATTCACGGATTTTTAGATCCTTAATACTTCTCCCTCTTCATAGGATTTGCAGACCTCTTCCCAACTTACTAAATGAAATTTCTTCTTATCCTCTGCCCCTTGCCTCGGGAAGTCTTGCTTAAGTTTCTCAAGTCTAGGAAGCATCGAGGCTGGACACTTGAAGAACGACATAAAATAGAGGGAGATTTGATCAAGCTACTTTTATAAGCGTGATAAAGCACCAAGCGAAAGGTAGCGGCTCTTCCACCTTGCAAGCTTCCTCTCAAATCTTTCCACCACCTTGTTACAAAGGCGTATTGTTGGTTTACCCACACAAAGAGTCAGATCCACAAACGTAGTCGGAAGCACCCCGACTGCACATCCAAAGACATCGGCCAACCGACCCACCTCATCTGCCTCCATCGTTACCCCAAACATTTTACTCTTAGCGATATTAACTTTAAGGCTTGAAACCACCTCGAAGCAGCGAACAATTGTTCTCAATTTATCCACAATTTCTGGAGATGCATCGCAAAAAATGTGTCATCTGCAAATTACAAATGAGGGATTGAAGAGGGCAGCCTCTCCACTTTAAAGCCAGAAAAGAAGCCATCCTTCTGCCCCTTATCAAGCATCCTCCCTAATGCCTCGGCCACCATAAGGAAAAGAAACGGAGACAAAGGATGCCCTTGGCGAAGACCTCAAACTTTTAAAAAAGCCTTTTGAGGAGCCGTTAAGAAGGATCGAGAAGCATGCTGATCCCACATGCTCATGGATCCACTTCCTCCATTTTGTCCTACACCCCATTTGAAGCATCATGTAATGTAGGAAGCTCCAATCAACGTGATCATAGGCCTTTTATAAATTCAACTTGCACATATTCCTTTAGCTCCCTATGCCTAGAATCAAGGCATTTGTGGGCAATTAAGGTGCTATCTAGGATTTGCCGGACTGGGACAAAAACACTCTGATTATCGGAGGTGACATTCCTATAACCTTCCGTAACCAAGATGCAAGTACCTTCGCCAAAATTTTATTAAGGCCTCCTATAAGACTTATCGGCCGAAGGTCCTTCAAGGATTCTACACCTGAAACCTTTGGAATGATAGCAATGAAGGACGCCCCAAGGTCACTCGACAAATGGCCCCTTTCAAAGAACTCAGCCATGAAATTCATGATGTCACCCTTAATTCCTCCTAGAAGACTTGGGAATCCATCCAGGCCTAGCACTTTATCTCTCCCAAGGGAATCAATGGCAGCTTTGACCTCTTCCTCCAAGAATTGAGTCTTGAGCGAATTAGCCTCTTCAGCCAAACACAATTTAAAGGTGAGATTGTCCAGCCTTGGCCTACGACACATCTCTCTCGTCAACAATTCCTCATAGAACCAAGAAACTTCTGCGGATAGACTGTCTTTATGTTCAATACGAATGCCATTGACGACAATGCTGCTTTTTTTATTAATCCTTTCTCATGCACTAGCAACGTTGTGGAAATACTTAGTATTTTTATCACCCTTCTTGATCCAAGTGCTCCTCTTTGCCTCCGTTTAATTTCATCTTCTTTTACCCTACCCACATAATCCTGGATTAGTCTAACCCACTTGGCTGATTCATCAAAGGATTGAAATAAGAACTTAAGAGACTTCAACTACGAACTACCCAAGTGTATGTACTAGATTAACACACTCGTTATTACTCATAACCGACTTAGAAACTGAAGCAATAGAAGCATTCCTGGTGTCAAACAAGTACAACTCATGATCTTCACAATCACCACCAATCCTCTTTTTCATTGTGAGCCTTGAATGACACATGAGATGGTAAAAAGGTGATGCTACAATTCAACTGTTTTGCAAGTGCACTAACTGAGAACAAGTTACAGGCAAAGGAAGGAACATGAATAACAGATGGCGATAACAATGACTGAGAAACTTGATAGGTTCCTTTCGGAGCAGCCCTGGAGAAGGATCCATCAGTAAGTTTTATAGGACTAAAAGCATAATATGAAATGAATGCTTATTATTACTAGTCATATGATCTATAGCAGTGCCAGAGTCAATGATCCATGATGTGGATGAACATGATTGAGATTGAAATGCATAATCAGTGGTAGTAGATATACTAGGCTGTTGACTCACTGTTCCAGCCAAATAGGAAGTCTTAAGATCAACTAGCTGTTGTCAAAGTTCATTTTAGTATGATCTTTTGGATGTGGAACAGGGCTGCTTGAGGCGTTCCATGTTCTGACAGTTCTCTTCCTAAACTGTGACATTATCAGCAAAGATCTTTGGTTTCAGATTCAGTTGCAAATGGGGATTCAAGTCCCAAGAACTACTTTGACCACAATGAATGCAAGTCTTCTTTTTTTTAGTGATAATCCAACAGTCTTTGTCAATGGCCCCAGGGAAATATCAGAATTGTCCTTTCCCTGGAGGTCTCCTCAAGATGCTTTGGACCCAACTATGAAGGCAGGTCTCTTTGAGACAGTAGAACTTTGTTCACTAGATGTAGCCATTCGATGAGCCTCTCCTTTGACATAGTTGTAGATTGATTCCACAGGAGGAGATTCTCTGCCAAGAATTCGCACAAGCTGTAGTTTGAAGTCCAAATGCAAGGAACTAATTTTTATTTTTGTTGTTCCACTTGTTTCTTAATATCATCTGGGGTAAAACCTATAAGTTGGCAGTGATTTTTTTTTTCCTCCCATTTATGTTGCATTGCAACAAAATAATTCTTCCATTGTCAGCTAATTTTTATTTTTGTTGTTCCACTTGTTTCTTAATATCATCTGGGGTAAAACCTATAAGTTGGCAGTGATTTTTTTTTTCCTCCCATTTATGTTGCATTGCAACAAAATAATTCTTCCATTGTCAGTTCTCCTTGTTGCATATTGGGGATTCACGATGCAACTGGCAAACATGTGCCATATCATCTTGTTGAGAGTATGCCTTGGCAACAGTTTCTCATATCTCTTTTGCAGTTCTTAAGAATGATAAACCTTGGCTATTGTATGGTTGCATGGAGTGAATTAGCCATGGCATTACTATCGGATAGTCCGGCTAGAGTACCTGCTAATTGCAGGTAGAGGTTGGGTTGGCTTATGAGCTGGAATAAAGAGAAAAGAAGAGGATAAAAAACAAGAAAAAAGGATACAATATGGAGAAGAGAGGGAAAAGAAAATTAGCGCTTTTCTAGCTCAGATACGATGATGAGATTCATGGAATGAGAAATGAGTTAAGAGGAAAAGAGGAGAAAATAAAAAGAGGATTAGAGAGCTTAAGCACTTTCCACTCATAAACTCTTCTTCTTCTTCTTCTTTGGAAGCTGAAATAATAATAAATGTGGATTCACTCATAAACTCTTTATTATAAAGAAACTCTAACAAATATATAGAATGGTACACCATAGAAGTACCTACTGCAAAACACATGCGCATGCAATTTCCCATACTGAACATTGTTATTAGATTCTTTCATATGCTAGACTTCTTTGTTGCTTCTCAAAATAATAGTAGTACTAGTAGTAACAAATGAATCATCTGTTCCACAGAGTAAAAGAAACTTTTATCTTAGTAGAGATTTTTGTTTGATCATCATCGCTGTCATCGTCAGCTTTACCATCATCCCAGCTATTTGGGTTTGGTTTTACGAATTCTAATTTGCCAATTGGAAGATTTTAAATGGGAATTCCAAGATCAATTAGCAAAAGTTTGGCAACTAGCTGCCCACCTGACATAAACCCTCATTTACCTGGGCTAGGGATTGGATGGCATGCTGCTAGAATGCAATGTTTCTTTATGATTAAATTTTCTCATGTTCAGATGTATTTTTTTATTCTCTGAAATCATCATCATTATCATTATCATCATCTAAACGTTTTCCCAATTAATTCCAGTTGGCTACATGAATCCTGTTCTTCCATTCCACTCTATCGAGGGCCATACCCTCATACCATAGGTCATCAAGTCCTTACTACCTCCATCCACATCATTTTGGGCATCCCTTGCCCTTATAGAGCATTCAACTTGTACCCTCTCACTCCTAACAGGCACGGTTTTTTGGTCTCCATTGCACATGACCAAACTATTTAATTCTATTTTGCTCATCTTATTACTCATTGATGCTACTCCTAAATTCCCTCTAATGCATTCATTTCTAGTTCTATCCTTCCTTGTCATGCCACTCATCCATCTTAACATCCTCTTTTCAGCGACACTCATCTTATGAACTTGTTCCTTATCTGCTCAACATCATCCCATAAAGCATGGCTGATCTTATAACCATCCTATAAAAATTCCCTTTCAGTTTGAGTGGTACATGATAATCACATACAACTCAAGAGGCACCTCTTTTTCTTCCAATATGGGCACCTCTTTTTCTTCTCAATCTCTCTACTCTCATGAATGATCAACTCCGGATATCGAAAGGTGGTCGTTTTGGGAACTTCTTTGTCAGCAATCTTAATTAACTCCTCGTTTTCACTCCTATTAAAATTGCACTCCTTATACTTTTTTAATCTGAATAATTTTCAGTCCTTTAGATTCTAAAGCACCCTCCATCAATCTAGCTTTGTGTTTATGATCTCCCTCGTCTTGTCAATAAAAAAGAAATAATGTGGTGAGCATGGATCAAACATAACAAAACATTTTTGTGAGAGTTAATGGAAAACATTTTTGATTTGCCCGTCCAGTTCAATTATCAGAATATTTTTGCTAGACTTAATGAAAAATTCAATGCCCCGGCATTGGGTTAATGCATTTTATGTTCTCCTCTTGTAATAGTGTATGGTTTAGCTCTAAGCAATGGGGCTACTGAGTTCGTGGATAGCGATCTGACCTGGGGTGGCAAATGGGCTGGGCCTGGATGGGCGAAATTAATAGGCCAGCTGGGTTAGTTCAAAATCCAGGCCTGAATGTATCATGTCCCTGCCCATTTGCAACCTGAGGCTTACCTGACTGAAATTTCTCTCCAATGCATATGTACTAATCTGTTGAACTTTATATGCATTTCAGAATGAAGCAAATGAACGGGAACTGTCCGCCCTCAAGGCCGTCATCAAATGCATTGAAGAGCATAAGCTCGAGGACCAGTACCCAGTTGACCCACTTCAAAAACGGGTTATCCAGTTAGAGAAGGCTAAGGCCGACAAGAAAAGGGCAGCTGAAGCCGCTAAACCTCAACCCAAGAGGCCCCGTGCCAATGGCAATGGTTATGGGCCCCGCATTACCAATCTCCCCGACAAGAGCTTCTACAGAGGCCCCGAAAGATACCCGTATATGTATGACAGGCCATATATGTATGCACCCGACAACCATGGATTGGCACCGGTTGGCCCGCCTCCCTACAACCTCTCTCCCAACCATGCACCCTACTATGGGAATGGCTATCAGTATCCAACTCCATATCTACAGTAGTGGAGATAATGTTGATTGTGATATTTTCTTGTCTAGCCATTAGTTTTAACGATTTTGGATATTTTGGGTTCATTTATGTATGAGAAAATATGAGTATTGCAAAGGTTGTGAAAGCTGTTTCCTTTTACATGTTGCAAGTGCGTTAGTGCATTGTGAGTGGGGGAGGAAATTATGCTTGACCCATGTCTTTGCACAGTCTACACCACCACGGGTTGTCAAGGGTCTGCTTCTTGTGATCCAGACTGTTGGTCGGTCTTGTCTCGCCATGGACGGACCTTATGCCCCAAAAAACTCTCAGAAGATTCCCACCCAAAAAAAATGAATCGGAAAATTAAAAAAAGGGGGTGTTTCCTAAAAAAAAAAATGAGGAGCGGAAACTAAGTTGTGACGGTGTACATGAACTGTATTGTGAAGGCGTGTGGGGCTTAGCAAGGCTCCTGTTGATTACTGCACCTGCTTTTAAGAAATCATTAGGTCGGGTGATGCTAGCCTCTGATTGGAAGGCGCATGAGGATTACAAACGGGCAACTAATAAATGTCTAACCAACAGCTAATGTTCAATGGGCCCATTAAAAAAAAAAAACCCTCCAATCGTGTAACTAGAATTAGTAGAGATTTGAGCACAATGCTCATCCATGGTAGGTTGCAACAGCTGAACGAACAGATGTTCAGATCTTGTATGTGAGCGCACATGCACATGATACAAGATGGAGAGGATAGACAATCTACCATAGAAGATTTGCAGTAATCTAGGCAAATGGTGGGGACCATGGCTCAGTAATCCGGAGTGTAGGTGACTCACCGGGGATGGTCCATGCACAAAAATTCCCCAGTGGGAATACTTGAAAGAACACTGCAAGCCAACTTTTGGCCCTTTTTTTTTTAATTATTATTATTATTATTATTCATGTGGAACGTGGACCTTAGCATTATTTCAACCGTTTTTCTGCAAGCTGCTGACCAAGGGTTAGGATTGCTCCATCAGGAGCATTTTGGCAGTAAACGATTCAGAAGTGATTTCATAATCTCTTGAACACAAAAGAAAAGAATTTTCTATGTTACAATTTACAAGAGAAGCTGATGCCTGCTCTCACTTTCTTCTCCCTCACCATCCCCACCAAGCTTTTCAATGCCCGCCAGACATTCCTCCATGCACCCCTTGTAGCCATCCATGCCCGGCACGCACCGGGCCAACTCCAATCCCATCTTCATCCATCTCCGTGCCATGTCCACCTGCCCGAGCCGCCCTGGCAAGACCGATCGGTTCCATGCAGTCGTCGCGAGCCACTTCCCCTCCTCAGCAGGATACTCCCCTTCCTTGAGCCCCACCATGATCCGATAAGCCTGCCTGTATGCTGCATAGGCCTCATTGTCTACATCACCATCCCGGGAGCCTGTGAGTACAGCCAACTTTCGGACAACAAGGGCGATCTTATGGTAGTCAGGTGAAGCCGAGGCGAGGAGGGTGGTGAGGCAGGCATTGAGGGCGAATTGGGCTGCTTCTGGATTGGAATTCAGGCCCTGAGAGGCAGTGAGGCCAATCTGGAGGAGGTTTTGTGGGCTGCATGACTTCGATGAGGCAAAGCTCTTTATTAGGTGGAGCTGTTGAGACTGTTTATCATTGTCAAGCAGGCCATACAGATAGTAAGTATTGAGTGTATGTAGGAGGAATAAGCTAGAATCGACAGTCGGTTGATCACTGGCAGATTGGGTTGCCTTCATGGTTGATGTTAGAATCTGCATTGAGGAGCATGGAAAGACAGAATTACAACAGAGAATGTTTAAGACGCTGAAGGGCCTTGTGGGAAGGAAATTGAGGGAGATCACAAGATCCAAGCATTCATCAAGTGGGGCACACCAGATGAATCGTGCATGGTGAAAAAAAAAAAAAAAAGACTGGTCCTCTCATCAGGTGGGCAACATGTATTTTTGAACATGGGCTGTTGGTCTTTTTCCTTTACCCCAAACATCCATTTTTTCATCCCTGCATGGCACATGTCTATAGTTCCACGATGGATCCAACTGATGAATGGCCCAGATCTCGCACAAATGTGCCACAGTGACACACTTTCCATGAGGATCGGATCTTGCTCATGTCTGTCAAAGATTTAAAATCACTTGAATTTCTCCTACCTTTCCGGCTCTGTCGAGCATTTCAACACCCCCTTTCACTTCAGAATTAGTCAATGCAGCCTTCCTCTTCTTCTCACCATTGATCATACCCGCGACACAAAGGATCAATGACTTGCAAACCATGGCACGGTTTCCCCCGTCGATTTCATCACCCCCCATTGCGTTGAAGAATTCTGATGCCAATTCAAAAAATTCTGCACAAATTTCATATTGCTTCTCCGTACCAGTTTTTATCCCCATGTTCCATGAATTCCCTGCGAACCAGTTCAGCTCACGGTTCCCAACTGCCCCGTTTCCAAAGAACCTTTCAGTTCCAAGCTCTGACATCCGAGTACGGGCACGTCTCATGAATTTCAAGATCTCAGGCTGGCTGTCGGAGATCTGTAAGAGGAGTACAATGACGTTGCGGAGGACAGAGACTTCCGGCATTGGCATTGGTTTGCCAGGGGAATATTGGTTGAGGAGATTTGAAAGGGAAGCGATGGCGACAGGCAGCGCTCGGCAAGCCATGGCTTCATGGGCGGACAGGGTGAAAAATTCAGGGTTGAAGTCGAGGCAGTTTACCATGGCTTGCATCTGATTCATGGCAGCACTTTCATCCTTCTTTTGCAGGTAGATCTTGAACTGTAGCAGTGTTTAGGAAGTATGGATTCAATTGAACTAATAATCATCAGTTTCTGCTTAGACCAACAATCACAAAGTAGGGACCCCCTTTTGGCAGTCTTAAGAGTCATTCGTGTGTCTGGCAGGCGCCCCCATCATGGGATGGGCCACACCTCCTTATGTCTCCTGTCAAATGATCAGGGCTGTCCAATTTGATAGAACGAACATGGCCAATCATATCTAATGCTACAAATTCGACAGCGGGAAATCTGGCAGCATCTGATGAGGGACATTTTTATGGTATCTCCCATTTCTCCATCGAGCCCAATATATGAATGATTTGGATCACCAAAAGGGTGAGCCCCATGTATAAAGTTTGTTGGCTGAGCAAACTAATGTACGGAAACATTGTGCTTTCCTTGGGAGATTATTACATGAAAAATACAGGAGACTACCACATAGTATCTTTACCTTGAGAAAGGTGCAGGCTACGTTGGGCTCGAGCTGCATGAAGGGGAAAAATGCAGTTGAGAGAGAGAGAGAGAGAGAGAGAGAGAGAGATTGATTTTGGTTTGGTAATGAGAAGATCGATACCTTTTGGGCTTGGTTGATGTATTCTTCAGCTCGGTCAAGCTGAGCAAGTGCAAGGTGGCAGAGACAGAGTACTCTGAAGCATTTGGCTCGGAGAATTCGGTTCTCCACATTGTATGGGATGTAAAGCATTGATTTCTCAAACATCTCTGCACTTGTTCTGTAATCTTTTGATCGAAAATGCTCCGCTCCACTGTAAGGAGCAGAAGAAATAATTAAAAAACATAAAGCATTTTAGGTAGCAAATGAGACAGGAGAGATGCATTGTAAGGTGGATGCCTTTGAAGGCGGTATTGAATTCAATTGCCATGTATTGTAGGATAGTTGGCCTTGAGATTTTACAGTATGTTCTGTTTACACTAAGTGGGGACATGGTTTAGTAATCCAAAATACTATATGTTGGAAGGGTTAGGATTCGTCAATCAGGGAAATTTTGGGTGCATTTCCATAGTGGGGCCAATAATCTCAGCAGTTTGAATCACTGAACCATGTGGCTCACTTATACAAAATGAAAATCAAAGTGGTTCTGTATAATCTCTCAGAACGAAGCACCATATTTACAAGAAATACCAGATTACAAATAGTAATATCCTTAGCATTGACATTTTGGTCTAAACTCAAATTGAAATTACTTAATCTTTCTAGTAGGACATGGAAGGAACTAATCCCAGTTTTCGGGTACGAGAAATCCTAATCAGTTTTTTGTAATGTGGTCTTTCTATGGAACTGAATGTTTGCAACTCAATTCTCTTGTGCAACCAGACAAGGCATACCAAAAAAGATTATGGACATGATATTGGCCTCTGTAATGTGTTCATTACATGAGGAACAGATGACTGATAATTGCATGTGACTGAAGTAAATGTCATGAGAGTTCCCACTGGATCAGTTACAGACACATGAGATTTTGATTGCTCATTTGGCAGATCCCATCATGGATGGGCCATGGCCTAATAGTCATGTTGTCAGTGAATCCCAACCACAGATTTGAGGAAATATGGACAGTGAGTGTTTGAATAGAGGAAAACCAAGACGTGGATGTGGGGAAGTAACCTGGAATCCTCAGGAAATAGAAAACCATGGTTTCCAATTCTCCTTCTGGTGTTTGTTTTGGACTCCACTTTTACAAGGATTTCATGTGTGGGTACCTCATGTGTCTCCTCTCCCTTCGAGCTTTTTTTTTTTTTTCCTTTTTGAGAAACAGTTTTTAAGGAACTGGGAAATCAAATTCAATTTCCAACAGTACTTTCTTCTCAAAGGGAAGGACAGTAAGTTCTCCACAGAAACCAATTTCATCTCTTTCCACATTCCCAAACACCCACTAACCTGACTGACAGTAGCAAATTGACCATTCATCAGTAACGATCATTGGACCAAAATGATTTTTAGGCAATGGCACATCCCTGGTTCAGTTAGTTATTGCAATGGCATCTGCTGTCACATCCTATGGGAATCCATGATTTTAGAGATCACAGTTTAGAGTGCGTTTGGTTGCACCAAATTTCATGAAAGTAGGTGCAAAATATCATGAAATTTTGTGAATGGCACATCCCTGGTTCAGTTAGTTATTGCAATGGCATCTGCTGTCACATCCTATGGGAATCCATGATTTTAGAGATCACAGTTTAGAGTGCGTTTGGTTGCACCAAATTTCATGAAAGTAGGTGCAAAATATCATGAAATTTTGTGATGTTTGATGCAACCAAAGGAACCCTTATGGATTATCAAGATAATTTTTCATCTTGACCAAAACCTCTTAGTTACTGTTAACTAAAATGAGATTAACCCATTTTTTAAGCGGCAACCAAACAGGGCCAGGCTTTGTTTGGAAGCAGGCTCAAATGCACATTCGGGCAGCACTGAATTTGGTATTTCGGTGAAAGTGCATTCTGCATTGAGGGGGCTATTGTGTTTTCCCTCAAACTAGGCTTGAAATCATTGTTCTGCTCATCGCAGGAAAGTGAAATGACCCCCCTATCAGTCTTATGAAGATTTTTGCAGAATGCAGTTCTGCTCGATCCATCATTCAGAAACCCCCACATGCATTATCAATCGTGGCTTCCTAGAAGCTGCTAGCATGAGTGCGTTAAGAGGAATACCTGTTCCACAAAATGGTGTGCATTGCACACCTCTCCTTCGCAACATCGTCCTTCCCGTGACCAGCAAAAAGTGCCACCACCCTCTCATCAGAAACAAGCTCCGCCACCACTCTGTCCCTGACAACTGACCCCTCACTGCCGCCGCTGCCTGATACGACCCTCTGCACCACCCTAATTGCTGCTCTGGCACTGATGTGGCACCTTCCCAGAAGACCTAGAAACACCACCTTTGCTGCCTCTGCCCCTGCTGCACCCGCCCCTTCAAAGAACGCCTCCACCGCGGACACACAAACACCCTCCGGAACTGCCTTATTTACAACCATGCCCCTCAGCTCCTTCTCCGCCTCTCCATACCTCCCCAGCCCTAACCACGCCTTCATGGCCAGAAAGGCTATGCTCGGGTGCTCCTCACTCATGCCATCCCTCAAAACCCGAACACATTTCAGAACACTCTCGAATTCCTCCATCTGCAGGTGAGCAGCTGCCAAGAACCGGAGTGATTTCAACTGGAGGTTCTTCAGCTCCGCAGCTTCCATGGGTCGTCCTGCAATCCCCATCATCAATCCCTTCTCACAAAGATCAATAGCCTCATCAATCAGCTTCCGAGCTTCGTTAATGGCAGATCTCTGATCTTTTGACAGGATGATCTTCCCAAACTTCAAGTACTGCCCTGCTAGGATTTTATAGCTCTCTGGATTTCCATAAAGCAGGTTTTTAGACCGGTTGAGCAAGGCCAGAGCGAGATTCTGCTCTGAAACCTCCCATGCCGTCTGCGATCTTGCCAGATTCAGTTCTAAGAGGAATCGCCGTTCCTCGGTGTCTGAAACCGACTCAATCTCGATCTTTGATGTCAGATCGGTTGCCCGATCGAAGCAATTCGCAGCGAGATCAAATTTGTTGAGACCATGCCAGATCAAGCCAGTTTTGTAGTAGAAGGATGCCGATTTGAAGGCCGGTGATGGGACTCCGGCGGCGTTTCCGGCGAAACAGAGCAGATCGGCGGCGATCTGACGGAGCTTGGCCTGTTCTTCATCGATCTTCTGGTGAAGGTCAGGATTTTCTTCAGAGCAGATTCCGGCAGCATTCGACAGATCGACGCAGGCATTCCAGAGGCGGTAGCTGTACTTCCAGATCTGGAGCTTTCCGGATTCTGGGAATGGGAGGGCGGAATTGAGGCGAGAGAGGGTGTTTTGGAGCTTGACAGAGAGATTTTCCGGCGAGAGGGTGGCCGGAGAGAGCTTTTCGGCTTCCTTGATGGATGATTCGAGTTCTTCAAGGAGGAGAGAATGGGTTTGCAATGGAGCGGAGCGGATTTCCGGCGAGATTTCAGAGATTCTCATTTTGGCGGGAAAGTTGAGAACATTGCTTGGGGAGGAGAGAATGGAGTAAGAGGGTTTATAAGGGAGTCGAAGGAGGAGGGAAAGACAGGTAGTTCAGCTGATATGAATTTGAACGGAAGTGTGTTAAAATTACAAAAGTACCCCTGACTATTGGAGGGAAGAAGCGTCGGATGGGTAGGTTTTCTGCTATTCAACATGATTGTTTTGTGCTTGAGAGACGCATGCAGGAGATTCAGGTGGTTAGTTATTTTTTATACCACAATTGGTACTCTGAACCCATTACACCGTGTTGAAACTCTTGTGAGTCTACCAATTTAATCCATTTAACCGTCTTTTTTTTCTTACATCAGAGTGTGACCCTGCCACAAATAACGACCATCATATCCGTCTACTGATCAATGTGGTATGAAAGGTACATATGGTCCAAAGGTTTCAGAGATTGACAAATTTTTCTTAGGTGCGTTTGGTAAATTGAAAATTAGGTTTGAAAACTTAAAGTGTTGAATTTTAGTACTTATAAATATAAAAAAATATATTTGGTAATTTATTTAGAAAAGAAATTCTTAATATGAAAATAAGCACTTTTTTCACAAAAAAAAAACTTATTTCGTAGACACAAATTACAAATGTTTGGAAATTTAAAATTTGTCATATTTGCTCATATTATGTCAATTTCTATCTTTTGTAGAGCATGAGATAAAACTTGTTATTGTGATATCTTTAAACTTGGCACACTATGCTCACTCTAATATAAAATAAATACTTTCCCCACCGAATAAACCCGAGTATATGAATAATATGAATCTTTTATGCTTACCTTGTGCAGTAACATTAATTGATTGTGTAAGGAGACAAGTAGGTGATAATATAGGTGTGGCCTTTAGTTCTATGATTAAAGTGCATTGGTGACACGGGCCACACTATGGATCATGCATTATATTCTTCTCAATAGAATAATTAACCATTCAATTGGTGTCATTAGGGGACAAGCATACAAAATGGGTGATACGAAGTATTGGTCGGTTCTCAGTGGACCCCACCAAGTTGTGTATTATTGAAGTCATCCATGTGTTGTTAGAGCCAGTGCGTTGGAAAACCAATGTGAGCCCTAATTCATTAACCATGTGGGTGTGTTTAGGGCTATCTTAACCATAGATCGCGACGACCATTAGCCCTCGGTGGACATCCTATTAATCCTCTGTGTGTAGTGTTACTTTAAATCTATTTTATGGATTTGTTGATGAGTGATTCCTCTAGTACTTAAGAACCTGAGATTGGACATAATAGTTATTGACTTAGGAGAGTTGGGGTCTATGGATCTCAATACCTTATTAAACCATGACCATCACAAGTGCATAGACTTATGGATATCAATTCATGAGTTGTACGGTCATCTTGTGTGAGGAGACTGACTTGGGTTAAGATGGATAGTCTTCATAATTGGAAGCCGACTTAGCGTCGGTTTGCGCCTTGCCCTTATCTAGCATAGGACTATGAGTGTGTTAGGAACAAAGGATCCATATTCAGACCTTTGGTTACTCATATTGGTGGATTGCAATCAAGTCAACAGTATGGGGGGCTATTAGCCTGGACTGTGATTAGGAGACCAGGACATAATGATGCATGAAAGAAGATTGATCCTTGGACTCGAGGAAGTGTAAGCATCACGATCTTGATTGATTGTCTTTGGTTATTCCTACGAGGTCCATGTAAGGGCCAATAATGTAGATGTAGGTTTGAGATCTCGACAGCTAATGGGAAGTGGTTGTCTAAAGAATCTCTCCTACAAGGATCTCATCATAGAATTTAGATAGAAATTTAACTATCTAGATTGGTTCAAACTCTAGATATCAAAGAGGGAAAAATACATCTTCTTCATGAGCTTGAAATGCTCCATTCTTGTGATGAATCACAAGAAAAATGTCTTACTAGGGTTAGAATTTGAGCCTCTAATGGTCTCCAACAATAGTGGCTTTAAAATCTTCAAAATCCCTCACTTAAGCCAAAAAATGAATGCCCCCGCTTTTATAAACAAATCTCCAACGGTAAAAAAAATGGGTAGATTCGTATATATTCAATTAATTGGAACACTGTTCTGATTGATCGAAAAATCTATCCAGAAGTTTACGTAATTGCTGGACATCCGGTTTGATTGATCGGTCCACTCTTCGATATATCAAAATTGTCATTCTAATTGATTGAAAGATTGTTCCGATGTATCAAAAAACTGTCCAGAGAGTTCACATGGTTGTTGGACTAATTTTTCATTGATCGAACTGGTTTTTCCGATCCATCGAAGTCCCATCAGAACTGGGCTTCGATTGATTGAAGACCTATCGAAAATTGTTGTTTGGGCTGGATTAATTACAGCAGCTTGCACCTCTTATATTAGCCTAACTTATCATGTTTTTCTCAGTGATCTAAGGCTAATGAAGATGGATAAGGGTTTTTCTAGTTAGTCCAAGTCATCTAGAGGTTTATGGTGTTTTGGTTCAAAAGGTTAAGGTCACCAAGTCATCTCTTTTACCTGTTTCTTCTTTCTTGATGATGCTTGTCCACTTGAATATTCGGTCTTCAGCTTACCAAGGCTCAACCAACATTAAAACACATGGACGCACATGATTGACAAATAAGGTGTACTAGTATGCCACAAAAAAGTGCACTAACAGGCTTTAGTCATGAATAAGTTCCAGTGTGTAGCCCATCATAGGCCTAGGTTGGACACAGGCTAGGGTTTTACATTGCGAATTGGATTTTAATAGCTATTATCCAAGCCTAAACTAGGCTCCTTGATGGGCCTTGTTTTCACCTAATGGTGGGATCAAATGTCACATATACAACACAATGGGCTCCAAATGATTTGGGGCTGCAATTGCTTTGTTGTCATATGGTTAGTAGCCTTGCACATTGGGTTCACATGGAGCTTTTTTCATATGCACCTATGCTTCGCGAGGGTTCCATCTAATTTGACGTTTGCAATATGTGCAAAGGGTAACCTTATCATCACCCCAACCAATGAAATTTGCCAATGGGTGGGGATCATTATGTTGTTATCTTGCACCGACAGTGGGCCCCTTTCGTTGATGGTCCAGGTCCAATAAATGTTATCATACAACAATACTTTATAAAGGGAGATGATCAAGATCTTGTAAACATTATCATATAATGGTAGTTGTAACTGGCACAAGCTAGCAAGGTCTAATGGGGAGTGGATTCAGTGCGGCCTTAACATGGACGAGTCGTATTGGTTCAGCACACATGTGACGTCCACACATGCAGACGGTAGGGGTAATGGTGTTTGAATTCTAACACTCTCGAATCCGAGATTCTCCCTCCCTCTCAATCCCAACCTCTCGATCTCTCCCTCTCTTACTCATTCTCTCCCTCCTCCTAGGAGCAAGAGGTAGAGCACAAGAGGAGAGAGAGAGAATGAGCAATAGAGAGAGGGAGAGATGGAGAGGAAGGGAGAGCAGGAGAGAGTAGAGGGAGAAAGAGAGAGGAAGTGATGGTCTTGGATTTGGGAGCATTGGAGGTGCAAACATTGTTACCCCCTAAGGTTTGCAATGCAAATGTCACATAGGAGCTAAACCAATCGAGTGTGACTTGGCTACGAACCAAAACTAGCGATGTGGGTGTGACCCTGACGACAAGGGCCATCTTAATGTATGCATTGTATATCCACGCCATACATGTGTTTTTCTAGCTTATTTTAGGGCACGGTCCCAAAAATGAAGATGGTAAAAAATCCAGGTGGACCACACCACAGGAAACAATGATTATTAACCATTAAAATCCTTTTGTGGGCCACAAAAGTTCTAGATCAAGTTGATATTTGTTTTTTTTTTTTTTTTTTTACTTTCATCTAGGTTTGTGTGACCTTATCAACAAGTTGGATGGTCAATAAACATTAATGTGAACCTTATGAAGTTTTTAATGGTGGGCGTTCAATGACCACTGTTTCATGTTATGTGGTCCACTTGAAATTTGTATTTGCTTCATTTTTGGGACCATGCCCTAAAATAAATTGGAAAAATGGATGGACAACGTGAATATACAATGCATGCATCGAGGTGGACCTGTGGTTAGGATACCACACTCGTCGTTGGTTTTGGTGCCACAACCAAGTCGCGCTCGTCCAATGAGGTGTTCGTAGCATTCACACCCAATCTCCACCACCCAAATGGCATAAATGATCATCAAAACACACCCAAATACTCTACAAGCCTGGTCGTAATTGCACACACAACACATGCCACTATTTCGAGAGAATTACTAGGGCCGCAACAGATAGCCTATGCAATGAAAAGTTCCGCAGGCCCACCAGTTGAGACCTAAATATTGCGTATTTATCCCTTACTTAGCATTGATTTTATCATATATATTAAGTTGATTAGTCCTAATTATGTGGGTTTCATGTGTAAGAAATAATTTGAAAACTAAGACCAAGACCAAATTTGTACTAAAAATAAAAGATTAAAGTCTAAAAGGAATTATGAAGAAAAAAACATGAAGAAATCAAGTTACAACACTTGAATTGTCCAAAAAAGTCAAAGTGTAAAGCTGTGAGGCCAAAAAATCAAAGTGCAGAAAGTTCAGTAAATGACCCTACAGTGCTGCCAAACTGCTCTGTCAATCCTATCGGCCATAACTTCGATCCTATCGACCAAGCCTTCAATTATATCGATGGAAGCTCGATCCTATCGAGAAAATTGGGCAATTTGGCAATTTCTTTGAGTATTTGTCGATCCTATCAATGAAACCCTCGATCTCATCGATGAAAACATGAAAAATCAAGTTTTCTTGCTGGACAAACTTGGACCCTTTGTTGATCCTATTGACAGAGAGGCGGTGATTTTCTACAATTTTGCGGAATTGCGTAAGATGTTTCTAAATTGAGTTAGGATTCTTCCAAGGCAGTTCAAATATCTATATATGGACTTCCCCACTCGTACGAAAGTTATCCCAGGACGTGGAGAGAGAAGATAAAGGGTGTGGAGGCCTCGACTCCTCCTTTTAGTTTTTCTTCTTTTCTAGTTCTGGTTCTTTTTATTTTTCTGTTTTTGAGTTAACCATGCTAGGCTAATCTCTTAGCTAGGGCTAAGAGGTGATACTTATAGTTTATTATGATGTTTTAGTTCTCTTTAATTCGAAGTTTATGATTTTCATGATGAATAAGTAATTAATTAGTTTGAATAAAGTTGGTAGTTTTAGAGAATTCTGAGATCTCTTGTATTATGTACATGGTATACTTTCAAATTTCTGAGATTGATCAAAATAGCTTATGGGTTTTGATTTGTGGAAACTCTAGATTCTTCGGATACGAAAAATGCTTTGAGTTTTTCCATAAGTTGAAAATTGGATTTTGAATTAGAACCAATTGATTGAAGTTCATATATATATATATATATATATATATATATATATATATATATATATATATATTTGTTTAAATCGGACTTAGAGAGAATGATTCATTGATTTAAGTTCTAGTTTTAGTTATACTTTAATCTACTGACAAGATGCTTAGAAAAGCCAAAACTGTGATCTTATATGTTTTGCAAGGGATTGATATATATATATATATATATATATATATATATATATATATATATATATATATATAATTCATTGATTTGGATTCCCTGCGATTAGTAACTTGGTTCTTAATGAGGGAACTAAATCAATGAATATTCTATTTACATTGGATTACTGAATTATGATTTAACCACTCTAGATAGAGATCAGACTTTGATTCTAGTTGAGTTATAAATCGAATTAAGTGAACGAGGCATTATGAATAATTAGAAGTGGATCCTTGGCAGTCTAATGTTTATTTTTCATTAATTTTCTTTAAAACTGAATTGATGTATTTCTCAATCAACCTCGGTTTAGTCTAGTTTAGTAAGTTTTAGATCCTACTTCGCCTTTGAATGTTTAAACCTATCTCCCTCCTGTGGATCGACCTTGGTCTCACCGAGATTATTACTACATCACGACCCTGCACTTGGGGTTGTGAACACCACTGAGATGTCTTTGTTATATCCACTCCATGTTCATCAGCTGAGTTAAGACTTGAACCTAAAAATTGGATAAATAAAAAACTTAAGTGGACCACACAACATTGTTTATAGAAACACCCACCATAGAAACATTTATAGGGCCCACCGTGATATTTATACGGCAACTCTCATTAGGATGAAGGGAATGCACAAACGTGAGACCTATAAAAAACTTTGATGGACCCTTAAGAAGGTTTGAATGGTGGGCGTCCCCATCCTCGTTGCTTCTTGAGTTGTGGCTCACTTCAATTTGGGATCTATTTGTTAGTGCACTTTTTTGTAGCATACTAGTGCACCTTGTTTGTCAATCACTTAGGTCAGTGAGTTTAATGTCGGTTGAGCTTAATGAAGACGAAGACCGAAGACTCAAGATGGACCGGCTGCATCAAGGAAGAAGAAACAGGTAAAAGTGATGCCTTGGTGTGCCTTAACCTTGACCAAAACCTAACCCATAACCTCTTAGATGACTTGGACCAACTAAGTATACCTTTAGTCATCATCATTAGTCTTAGAACTCCATGAAAAACATGATAAGTTAGACTAATTAAAGAGGTGGAAGCTGCTGTAATCAAAACAGCTTAAACAGCAGTTTCCGATTGAGCTCCGATCAATCAGATGTTGCTCCGATAGGACGCCGATCAATCTAACAGAAGTTCCGATCAATCGAAAATTGTTCCAGCAACCTTAAAAATCCACTGGACATATCTTCGATCAATCGGACAGTCTTCCGATCCATCGGAAGGGGTCAGTCCGATCAATCGGACCATGCTCCGATCAATTGGAATATCCTCCAGAGAATTCTCTGGACTGAATTCCGATCAATCGGACATGTCTCCGATCAATCGGATCCTTTTTTCGATCAATTAGAGATGCACGAATCTGCCTGTTTTTTGACCGTTGGAAGAAAATCTATTTAAAGATGGGGATTCGTTTTTGAGCTGATAGAGGGGATTTTGAGGAGATAGAAGCCACCATTGCTAGAGATCAGTAGAGGCTCTATTCCAAACCCAAAGCAAGTCATTCTCCTTGTTTTTCATCACAAGCTTGGGCCATTTAATGACATCTTGAGAATGGACTTATTCCCTCTTGATTCCTAGGGTTTAGACACCTTGATGATAGTTAAATCCCTTGTCTAAACACTACCTAGGAGTCCAAATAGGTGTATTCCTCTAGGAAACCCATTTCCTACCATTTGTAGAGGATTCACTATTCCCTAGCACCTTGGGCATCTCCAATGGAGCATCACATGCAAGGTAACTGATCTTGGAGTTGAAGCCTTGGCAAAGCAGCGGCGTAAAAAATCGGGGGAGCACAAGGGGAGCTGATTCAAGCATGGGAGAGCGAGAAGAAGCAACCCAAAGCGGCGCTACAAAGGGGCTCAATCCGACAAGTAAGGTTGTCTTGTTAAGAGTCCATCCACTCAATTCCCTGTGGGAGTTGAGTGTAGAGTTTGTTTGACAAACTCGAACTAGGGTCGTTAGCCGATCCTTGGCCTGTTAGTCGGCCTAAATTCAGGGACGTCAGCAGTTCCTTGGCACGTTTGTCGGGCCTAAACAAAGTCTCCAAGGGGGAGCCACCAACACGGGTGCAAACGTGTAGGTTGGGAGGAACCTGTAAACTCCTCGGTTGGGTGGATCCGAGTTAAAACATCTTGGTTGTGAGGAACCAGATTTAAACTCCCCAGTGAATGCCAGTGTGCTTAAAGGGGTTGAGTACTTGAACCGGGAGTGGAGTAGACAAATAGTCGAACCACTATACATCCTTGTGTTTGTGATTGTTCTTGAGCACATTTCTCTTTATGCATTGTGTTTAAATTGGTTAATTATGAATGCTTAGTTAGGAATGCATGCTAGGCACTTGATAGGCACATCCACACTCACAAGATGTACTTTTACTACCTCATGTTGACTTGAGCATTTCTTGATCCATCCTCTCTAGTCCACATGAGTTGTTTAGACTAGGTTACTGATTACACTTATCGTTTGCTAGTCTCTTGATTGGACCCACTTAGGCTTGGAAGCCAAAGTGTTAATCGCTTACGCAGTTTAATTTGTTGAATTGTTTAAGTAGGCGAAAAGAGTTTTAAAAAGGTCCTAATCACCCCCTCCTATAGGTTTAGCCATAATTCTAGTTGCTCTTTGAGCTTCCGCACATGTATGCATAGGGTGTCGTGTTAGACTACCCGACGCAATTTCAATTGGTATCAGAGCGAGTTGCTCTTCAAGGACGTAATCGTCTAGAGTAAGATCCGGTACCAGAGCACTAGCATAATGTCTAACCGTGATGGGAGTACCACCAACCGTCCACCATTCTTTGACGGGTCCAATTATGCTTATTGGAAGGCTAGAATGAGGATTTTTCTCCAATCCATGGATCGTCCGGTGTGGCTTAGCACACAAACTGGATATACCTTACCCACCGAGCAAGTGGAGGTTGATGGGAAATACATTGTCATTCCTAAAGATGATTCCAAATGGGATGACATAAAGAGAGCTCAATACATGGCAAATGCCAAAGCTCTCAATGCGATTTGCTGTGCGGTTTCCCCGGATGAATTTCAACGCATTCTCACATGCGCAACTGCAAAAGAAGCGTGGGATATGCTTGAGGTTACCCACGAGGGAACTAGCACAGTAAGACGCTTGAAGCTTCAGCTCTTAACCACCAAATTTGAAAACATTAGGATGGAAGAGACTGAAACCTTCATGGAGTTTTATACTAAATTGTCAGATATTTGCAACTCCATGTTTGTCTTGGGGGATCGAGTTCCGGAAGGTAGGATTTGTAGAAAAATTCTTAGGTCCCTCCCGGATAGATTTGACTCCAAGATAGTTGCCTTAGAGGATTGTAGAGACATAGATAACATGAAAGTAGAAGAACTCATACGTTCCCTACAAACTTATGAACTACACTTTAAGGCCCCCTCTAGGAAGAAAAACATCGCTCTAAAATCCTCTCACAAACATAAGAAAATTAAGAGTGAGTCGGAAGAAGGTAGCGATGATGAGGATGATGAGGAAGAAAAATTGAACAAAAAATTCAAGAGATTCCTCAATTTTGATAGAGGGAGTAGCCGTGACAAGAAGGACAAGAAGGGTGATAAACATAAAGGGAAATCATCCAAACCTTCATTCGTCCGTTGTTACGGTTGCGGTCGTCGTGGCCATATCGCCCCGGAATGTCCTGATGGGCCTAAACCGGAAGGCAAAAAGGCAATGGTTGCCACTTGGGATAATACGGAGGAGTCGGATTCCAAATCTGGTGACTCCACTAGTGATGGGAGCCAACATAATGATCTAGCTCTCACGACTTTCACCACTACCTCTCTTCCCGCTTATCTAAGAGGGGATCCCGACCGCTATCCCTTCTAGGAGAAGAAGGAGTTCCCAACCCCTCACCTCATGCTACATTTTATGAGGGTGTTGAGGAAATTAGTTACCCTTAGGCAAATTAAACTAAACATAGTTAGCGAGGGTAGCTAGAAATGCTTAAATAGAAAAATCTGAGGATTTCACCCTCATTTCTGTGTGTATGGGCAAATCAGAGGATTCAAGCCTCATGAGCTCAAATTTGGTAGTTTAGCCTTGCTTCTATTTTATATATTTACTGCTAGACTATCTCACTGCTTAGATTAGCTAATCATCTTGAGTTTTATGCCTCATTGTATGCTAATCTTTGCTTAGTATTGGTCTTGATATACCAATAGGGGAGGTTGGTTGATTGGGCTATAAGCCCTTTGTGCTTTCATTGCAAATGTATATCCTTGACCAATTATGCATGATTTACCTTGCCTAAATAGTTATATTTTCTTGTTAATCATGCTTCCTAGCATGCTCCATGTTTTTATGAGTCATGCACCCTATAGTCTCCTTTTTAGCACGTGCTTATAGTTATAACTGCGACATACTATCTACTCTTACCTTAACCTTATTGATATATCATTAAGGGTGAGAGAAAGTTTGTCAATTGCTGATAAAAAGGGGGAGAAAGATCAAGTCCCACCAAAACTAGTTTTCTATGTTTTGTGATGCAGGGATTGACAGATTATGGGGGAGCAAACTGAAGAGGAGCTGCTTAGTTAGTCATGTTAAGAGTCCTGTATTTAATTCATTATTAATGTAATCTCTTGTTCATGTATTTGTTTTGGTAGGTTAGGTTTTTGTAAGTAATTGACAAAGGGAGAGATTGTTAGTGCACTTTTTCGTGGCATACTAGTGCACCTTGTTTGTCAATCACTTAGGTCAGTGAGTCTAGTGTCGGTTGAGCTTAATGAAGACGAAGACCGAAGACTCAAGACGGACCGGCTGCATCAAGAAAGAAGAAACAGGTAAAAGTGATGCCTTGGTGTGCCTTAACCTTGACCAAAACCTGACCCATAACCTCTTAGATGACTTGGACCAACTAGGTATACCTTTAGTCATCATCATTAGTCTTAGAACTCCATGAAAAACATGATAAGTTAGACTAATTAAAGACGTGGAAGCTGCTGTAATCAAAACAGCTCAAACAACAATTTCCGATTGAGCTCCGATCAATCGGACATTGGCTCCGATAGGACTCCGATCAATCGGACAGAAGTTCCGATCAATCGGACAGAAGTTCCGATCAATCGAAAATTGTTCCAGCAACCTTAAAAATCCACTGGACATATTTTCAATCAATCGGACAGTCTTCCGATCCATTGGAAGGGGTCAGTCCGATCAATCGGACCATGCTCCGATCAATCGGAATATGCTCCAGAGAATTCTCTGGACTAAATCCCGATCAATCAGACATGTCTCCGATCAATCGGACTAGTCTCCGATCAATCGGATCCTTTTTCCGATCAATCGGAGATGCACGAATTTGCCTGTTTTTTTACTGTTGGAAGAAAATCTATTTAAAGATGGGGACTCGTTATTGAGCTGCTAGAGGGGATTTTGATGAGATAGAAGCCACCATTGCTAGAGATCAGTAGAGGCTCTATTCCAAACCCAAAGCAAGTCATTCTCCTTGTGTTTTCATCACAAGCTTGGGCCATTCAATGACATCTTGAGAATGGACTTGTTCCCTCTTGATTCCTAGGGTTTAGATACCTTGATGATAGTTAAATCCCTTGTCTAAACACTACCTAGGAGTCCAAATAGGTGTATTCCTCTAGGAAATCCATTTCCTACCATTTGTAGAGGATTCACCATTCCCTAGCACGTTGGGCATATCCAATGGTAGCTGATCTTGGAGCTGAAGCCTTGGCAAAGCAGCGGCGTCAAAGATCGGGGGAGCACAAGGGGAGCTGATTCAAGCATGGGAGAGCGAGAAAAAGCAACCCAAAACGGCGCTACAAAGGGTCTCAATCCGACAAGTAAGGTTGTCTTCTAAAGAGTCCATCCACTCAATTCCCTGTGGGAGTTGAGTGTAGAGTTTGTTTGACAAACTCGAACTAGGGTCGTTAGCCGATCCTTGGCCTGTTAGTCGGCCTAAATTCAGGGACGTCAGCCGTTCCTTGGCACGTTTGTCGGGCCTAAACAAAGTCTCCAAGAGGGAGCCACCAACACGGGTGCAAACGTGTAGGTTGGGAGGAACCTGTAAACTCCTCGGTTAGATGGATCCGAGTTAAAACACCTTGGTTGGGAGAAACCGGATTTAAACTCCCCAGTGAATGCCGGTGTGCTCAAAGGGGTTGAGTACTTGAACCAGGAGTGGAGTAGACAAATAGTCGAACCACTATACATCCTTGTGTTTGTGATTGTTCTTGAGCACATTTCTTTTTATGCATTGTGTTTAAATTGGTTAATTATGAATGCTTAGTTAGGAATGCATGCTAGGCACTTGATAGGCACATCCACACTCACAAGATGTACTTTTACTACCTCATGTTGACTTGAGCATTTCTTGATCCATCCTCTCTAGTTCACATGAGTTGTTTAGACTAGGTTGCTGATTGCACTTATCGTTTGCTAGTCTCTTGATTGAACCCACTTAGGCTTGGAAGCCGAAGTGTTAATCGCTTACGTAGTTTAATTTGTTGAATTGTTTAAGTACGTGAAAGGAGTTTTAAAAAGGTCCTAATCACCCCCTCCTATAGGTTTAGCCATAATTCTAGTTGCTCTTTAAGCTTCCGCACATGTATGCATAGGGTGTCGTGTTAGACTACCCGACGCAATTTCACTATTCACACCTAGCCTATCATGACCAAATTAGATGGCTTTGAAGAGGCCACATAGCAGCCATGTACACCATGTGGTCAAGATGAATGTCAAAGCCAAGAGGCTAGAGATGTATTTGTGTTGTGAATCATTAGATGCTAAAGTTCCAACAAAAACAACTCTATGCAAAGGCAAGAGTCCAATTACGTTAAGACTCTAGCAAAGTTTTTTATTCACGTTGCTTGACTATAATAATAAAAGGAAATAATATGTAATCACGTTGCTACAAATGTAATATCTCTTGTACATGTGGTCTAATGTAATAGAATATACTTACATGGACGCTCAAGAAGATTTACACAACCAACCATATCCGGATCTTTCACATAGTTGAAGACTACACAAGGCCATCACTTCTCCAAATCTACAAAAGCAGCACAGAATGAAGATCTTTGGACCACACGCCAACAAAATCAACACAATCATTTTTATCTCAACGTTGCCCATCTTATCTTTCCATACCTCATGAACACTTATCTCTTTATTTTATTATAGTGTAGCTCCCCATCGTTTACCAACGCAACGCTTCTCATAATATAGGGCTATAGTTTTTTTTTTTTTTTTTTTGTTTATCTTCTAGTCTTCATTTATGACATTCTGTTGGATCGTAAGGTAGATTGCTCAGTTTCGAATGAAAGGTTGCAGGGCTTTCTGGCTACATGCTAGGAGATTCTATTGGTCATCTTACTATGTGGTTTGGTTCACACTAGACAATGAACAGATAGTCGAATTACGACCCTCTTACTACGTGCTTAGTTCCTACTTAGTCCACGAACAGGTTATTATCCCACCGACAATCTTGCCATGAAGCTCGATTTCGATTGAGTGAAGAACAAATTGTTGAAGATCCATCCTCCATTGGTCGTCTCGCCACAAAGCCTGTTTTTGATCAAGTAATGAACAAATGGTAATAAATCGTCATTCTTCAAGTTGATTGTGAATAGCCAGATTATAAGATCATTGATAAAAAATACTTTCAACTTTATTATGATTATATCTTCCTTTAATATTATTTTATAGTTGAACTATGGTTGCAATGACATAAATATTGAAATTTTTTTAACCGAAAGTAAAAAAAAAAAAAGAAGAATCCATTTGAATGACGAATCCTTGTCTTCACAAATCACTTGATCTCATATGGTTGGTGGCTGAATAGACGCCACAGACTTGGTCTCAATTGATCTATCCAGCGTTTAAGTATCGACGATATCGGCCGATATATTTCACGATATATCTTGCATCCCACCTATGCGATACGAAACACACAAGTAATGTGATATATCCCACACGTTTGATCCAATGAGCATTTTCAATTTTTTGATCCTTTTTTTTTTTTTTTTTCTGTAAATCATGCTAAATCAATATTAAATTGTTACAAATTTATGATTTTTCATATTTTGCATGAAAAATCATGAATTGAGAGCTTCGATTTTGAGATTTGGAGGAGATCAGTTGAATTGCGGAAAATTGAAAAAAAAAAAAATTAAAAATTTTCAATTTCTCACAAATCAATCGCAATTTTTGTGTCCAAACATAAAATAAAACATGTATGTAACTTGGTATAGTGATTCTTTTTTTTTTTTTTTTGCCTTTTGAATGTATTGCTTGTATTTCCATACGTCTTCTTACATTTATAAATTATATGAATAAATTTTGAATATACTTATATCAATTTAGTTAGACAACATACATATTAGGACCCTGTATAAAGAAAACCTATTATATTCACTTGTTTTTTTTTTTTTTGTAACGTTTTGAATTCTAAGTGTATAATGATGCGTTTTTTTAATAATTAATGAAGTTTTATTGAAAAATTCAACCAATTTTCCACCATTTCTCCATATTTCCAACAACAGCGATAATGTGATACAATTAATATATTCCGTGCGACAATCGATACGTATCCATATTTCAAGGGTGCGATGCATAATGCAGTACATATTGAACACTGAGTCTATCCAATGCTTGAGATCGCAAGACGTTTAATTTGATTAGAGTTAAATATGGCTCTAGCAAGCCTACACTTAGGGCTGTTTGGAGCCTGGATTTAAAACCCCCTGATTGTGTTTGGCACCATAAATTTGAATGCCCTGAAGTCCAAAAGTATGATATTTACAAGGGTTTGAATTTAATTACTAAATCAACTTTAATATCCCTAATTAGTATAAGCATGTAATGTTTGACACACTGGTTGTAATAAGCCCGTTGAAATATATATTTTAGCAAAAAATGATGAAATTCCAATTCTCGGATGGGCCACAAGCACATGATCACATCCAAGTGACTAATCTACAAATTTTAACCATTGATTTCCTTGGACAATGTTTGGACGGCGGAGATCTTCATATTAAAGTAATTTTAGTGATGCAGTTGATAATCTAATTGTTTTGGGTATCATCGGTGGGCCATGTGCCCGATAGATTAGTATCCTAGTGACATAAATTACATATGTGACTCTTGGAAGGATTTTAGATGTAATCCAAGCTTCTACCTTGGATTAAAAACCCTCAACTAGGAGATTTAAAAGCCCCTGGATTTGAGACCCGCAGTTGCTTTATGTGACAAAACGCATAGGGGATTTGAAAACCCCCTTAAATCCCTAACAAATCCCCCAAGTCAATGGTGCCAAACAGGCCCTTAACCTATTCACATATCTGCATACGTTTAGTCAAAATCGGGCCATTTATACAAGTGTGGCCACGTGTGTGTGAATTCAATGGCAACAGGATCTTTTGTTTTGTCCGTCATCGTAAAATGAGCTGGCGCAACTGATGGACGGAGTGGATTTCACGCGGACATCACGGGGGGCCCAAAAAAACTTTTTGTTGCACGGAAAGCTTACAAGCAGTGTTGTTAGGAATTCGCATCCGATTTCCATGAGTCGAGAAACTGCATTACGTTCGACGGTTGATAACGGGGCATGCGGGCTTTCTCCCCTTGCCATCTTCCAGACGCTTTGCTGCTCCGCTCCAATCTCGCTTCCAGCTTCGAATCTCTACGCCTGATTTCCACAACGCGAGCGAGAATGGAAAGCGGAGGAAGAAAAGACCGTTTGGAAAACCCAAAGTCCAATCCAAGCAAATCGAAGCTCCAAGAAATACTAAGTAGCAGCTCATCAACGGGTAATATCAAGTCTCAGCTGTTAGTTCTCTCTTGGTTTTCGGATTCTTGCTGTTTTTCTGATTTGGGTTTTCTAACTCGGTGAATTTGGTGGCTGGTTATGGGAGATTTTAGGGGTGGATATGGAGAATGCTGGATTTTCTTTTGATTTCTTGGCTGTTTGGTTGTTTTGTGATATCGGTTTCTTTTGGGTTTTCCTAGCTGGTGGGAGATTGGGAGATGGGTGGTAGGAATTTTGGGTAGTTCTGGGATTTTGCAGACTTTTGGATTTATATGTGTCTGTATTCTCTTTTATTTTCTTGATTTTCAGGTTCGTGGTTGTTTTGTGATGTGGTTTTTCGTTTTTGGTGAACGTGGATTTTGATTGCCGGGGATTTGTAGATGGGGTGTGATAGAGCTTTCAGTGGGCTGGGCTTTCCTGAAGGCCCATTGCGTTTGTGATGTAGAGAGGATCCCTGACATGTACATGACAAGGATGGACCATAGGATTGATCGAAAGAAGAAGCTAAAGATCATAAAGAATCGCCAGTCGACAGCCTAGATCGAGGTCGGCCGGCCGAGACCTGCTGACAACCGGCCGAATTTCGGCTGAAACCCAGTCCAACTCATTGGACAGTTTGTGTCAAAATCGGCTGGCCGAAATACATCGAAGAACGACCCAAACCCACCGGACAGTTTTGGTAGTTTTCGACCGGCTGACTGGACCCGTTGACCGGCCGACGCCCAAATCTCGACTGGCCAACAGCTTGGGTCGACAGGCCGACAAGTTCCGCAGTTTTGCGCGGAAGTTGCCAATTAATATATTTAAACTCGTTTAATTTCATTGTTATTCAATTCAATCTTGATTATTATTCAATAAAACTTCAGTTTTCTTCTTTTCTCATGGATTTGAGAGTTCATTCCCTTGTGGATTCAAGGAAGTCCAGTTGAGGATTCCCAGGGGCTTCGTGGATTCGGAGTAGTTATCCAGTAAGGGAGACGGTGATCGACCTTACCACGTCTACGCCTGCGCCAAGTGGTATCAGAGCGAGGAAGCCCCTCGGGACGATGGCTTCTAACGATGACAACGACAAGAATCCTATTGACGTTGGTCAAGGGATTCAATATCTTGCGGAGAAGATAGATGCTCTCCAATGGTCGAATCAGTTGTCCATGTAAGGGTTGTATGCGACTCTCGATCGTATTGCGACGACGTTGGTCTCACCCCAAGCCCAAGGTGACACTCAGCCGCTGGTGATTGCTGCACGAAACAATCCCGTATTCTGTCGAGCGCATCCGGTGACAAGTTGATGGGTTACCCCAAATGACTCGGACTTCAGCGATGAGGACATCGAGGGCCTCATTGTCTGACAACCCGCGCATGGGAACGATCTTGCCCACAGAGATTTTCGGGAAAGGTGATCTTCCTAGTTTTAATGGTTTACTTAATATTGAAGATTTCCTTGATTGACTAGCAGAAGTAGAGAGGTACATCGACTATATGGATGTACTGGAAGATAAACAAATTAAGCTGGTAGCATATAAGTTGAAATTCGGTGTTTCTGTGTGGTGGGAGCAACTTCAGCTCACATGCGCTTGTTAGAACAAACAACCCATCCGATCATGGCCACAGATGAGACATTTGCTTCGATCTTGATTCCTTCTTAGCGACTATGAGCAGGTGTTGTTCCAATAATACCAAAATTGCAGGTAAGGGAATCGGACTGTTGTAAGTACATGGCGGAATTTGAGAGATTAGCGACACACATTGGTTTAACAGAAACAACCTCACAGAAGGTTGCAAGGTTTGTAAGCGGTCTTCGACCACAATCCAGGACTGAGTTCAAATGCATTCGGTCTGGACTATGGATGAAGCAGTTCAACTAGCAGGCAGGGTAGAGACACAGCTGGCAAGGATCCCTACGTGTTCCTATCCTTTGACTCGGCCTTCAATGAGTTCTACGTAGGATTTAGTTGTGTTAAAAGGAAATGAACCTGTTGGAGGGCGAACTGTGACCTGGGGAACATTCCTCCTAGACCTCAATGTACAGTGCCTACGACAGTGGGTCCAAGCCGAGCTCCAAACCCATATGCTCGGCCAAGACTGAACAATTGTTTCCGCTGTGGCCAATCGGGCCACTTGTCCAATGCTTGCCCTCAACGCCCCACAACCAATCTAACCACTAATGAAGGGGGTGCTGAAGAAGAATTAGCGGAAGGAGAGCCGGAGATTGACAAGTTCGAGTAGGCCATTGAAGGGGAAGCAAAAGGAGCAGAGTGGATGATGGAGGATCATGGTGAATCCTTAGTCGTGAGGCGGCTATTATACACTCCAAGGAAGGAAGTGCACCCATAGCGGCACAATATCTTCCACACGCGGTGCACCGTGAACGGAAAAGTTTGTGACGTCATCATTGACAGTGGTAGTAGTGAGAATATCGTGTCCAAGGTAGTGGTAGACAAGTTGCGGTTGCCAACTACGAAACATCCAACCCCATACGCCATTGGTTGGATTAAGAAGGTTAGTGAAACTAAGGTAACATATTAGTATTTAATTTCCTTTTCGATTGGCCAAAATTATAAAGATAAGGTGATTTGTGATGTGGTGGACATGGAGGCCTGCCACATATTGCTCGGTTGACCATGACAGCTAGACCGAGACACGACCTACCGTGGACGAGATAATGTTTACATATTCGTCAAGGATGGTGGAAAAATGATCTTGGCCCCTATGGCACCGAAGAAGCACCCCAAAGCTTCTAAAGTGGAGGGGAGTTCTCTCCATGCTATATGAGAATTTGTGGATGAATCAAAGGAAACTGGTGAGGTCTACACTATGGTAGTAAAGGCGGGAGAAACAGAATCTATCAATATCCCTCCGACCATTAGACCCTTTGTTGAATGAATTTTGGGACATTTGGCCTGAGGATCTCCTAGATGGTTTACCACTTATGAGAGATATCCAGCGCCACATTAATCTCATTCCCGGGGCTAGTTTGCCCAATCGCCTACATTATTGGATGAGTCCAAAGGAATGTGAAATACTCTAGGGGCAGGTGGAAGAGTTGATTCGGAAGGGCATCCTAAGAGAAAGTATGAGCCCATGCATTGTGCCGGCATTGTTGACGCCGAAGAAAGATGGAAGTTGGCGTATGTGTCGATAGCCGGGCAATCAACAAAATAACAATCAAGTACAGGTTCCCGATACCTCAGCTAAACGACATGCTCGATATGCTAGAAGGCGCCAAAGTGTTCTCTAAGCTCGACCTAAGGAGCGGGTACCATCAAATTCGTATCCGACCTGTTGATGAATGGAAGACAGCTTTCAAGACCAAGGAAGGGTTTATGAATGGCTTGTTAAGCTCTTCGGTCTGTCAAATGCACCTAGCTCCTTTATGCGCCTAATGAACCAAGTGTTAAAACTATTCATAGGCCGATTTGTGGTGGTTATTTTGATGACATCTTAATTTATAGCCAAGATGAGGCAGAACACATGAGTCACTTCAGACAAGTTCTTCAAGTGCTTCATGAAAATAAATAATACCTGAATTTGAAGAAATATAACTTCATGACGGACCGTTTGTTATTTTTGGGCTTTGTCGTGACGTCCATGGGCATTCGTGTGGACGAGGAAAAGGTTCAGGCCATCCGTGATTGGCCAACCCCGACGAACATTCATGAAGTGCGGAGTTTCCATGGGCTAGCGACCTTTTACTGTCGGTTTGTCTGGAATTTTAGCACCATTGTTGCGCCCATAACGGACTATGAAGAATGAGGCATTTCAATGGACCGAAGCGATGCTTCATCTGTGGGATTTAAGCGGTTTTATCTCAGGAAGGTAGGCCTGTAGCCTTCTATAATAAAAAACTCGGTGACGCAAAGAAGAAATGGTCCACTTATGAGATTGAGTTGTACGCCGTGGTGCAAGCACTACGACACTGGCGTCATTATCTCATCCAGAGGGAGTTTGTCCTTTATATTGACCACTAGGCTTTGAAATTCATTATCAGTCAGACTAATGTGAATCGTGTGCATGCCAGATGGATCTCATTATTGCAGAAATTCACATTCGTGTTGAAGCACAAATCAAGTCAGCAGAACAAGGTGGCAGATGCGCTAAGCCGTCGTGCGTCACTCCTCGTGACGATGAGCAATGAGGTTGTCGGTTTTGACCCCCTCGAGGAGCTGTATAACGAAAACGAGGATTTTAAAGATGCATGACTGAGATGTAGGGTGGGCCACCCAAGCGACTTCCATATTCAGGACGGGTTCCTTTTCAAAGGAAATCAAATTTGCATTCCGCAGAGTTCGTAACAGGATAAGATTATCCTTGAGCTTCATGGTGGCGGCCTTGGAGGTCACCTGGGATGAGACAAGACAAGACAAGAGCATTGGTGAAAGAAAGGTAATATTGGCCACAACTCATATGAGATGTGGGAAAAATGGTGCAACGTTGTCATGTCTGCCAATCCTCCAAGGGACAATCGTAGAATACGAGTCTCTACACCCCGTTACCAGTTCCTGACGGCCCTTGGGAGGATATTTCTATGGACTTCGTGTTGGGTCTCCGACGAATACAATGCGGCATGGACTTTGTGTTTGTGGTGGTAGATTGATTCTCTAAGATGACACATTTTTATTCCCTGTAAGAAGACCTATGATGCAACGAACGTGGCGAACTTGTTCTTCGGGGAGATTGTGAGATTGCACGGGATTCCCAAAACAATTACTTCAAACTGTGACACAAAGTTCGTTAGTCATTTTTGGCGGACTTTGTGGAGTCGATTCGGGACACAACTTCAGTTAAACAGTGCTTAACATTATTATCTGCAGACTGACGAACAGACTGAGGTTGTGAACCGCACATTGGGTAACCTCATTCGCTGTATTTCTGGGGAGAAGCCAAAGCAGTGGGACTTAGCTCTGTCTCAAGCCGAATTCGCCTTCAATAATATGGTGAATCGCTCGATGGGAAGTCTCCCTTTTAGATCGTCTACAGATGAGTGCTCATCATACTTTGGATTTGGTTCCTTTGCCCAAGATCCCGGGCATGAGTATTGCTGTTGAGCATATGGTGGAAAGAATCATTGGTATACATGAAGAAGTATGGAACAAGCTAAAAGAATCGAATGAAAAGTACAAGCAGGACGCTGACAAGTATCGACGTGCCAAGGTCTTTGAGGTTGGTGATCAGGTTATGGTCCATCTACGAAATGAGTGCTTTCCAATCGTGATATACAATAAACTGAAGAATAAGAAGATTGGACCGGTACCGATCCTTCGCAAAATCAATGACAATGCATACATTGTTGACCTCCCGGACGAGTTCGACATATCAAGGATGTTTAATGTTGTAGACCTGTACGAGTATTACAAGCCGACCATGAACGAGAACTTGGGGTCGAGTTCTTTTGAAGTGGAGGGGACTGATGTAGAGAGGATCACTGACATGTACATGACAAGGATGGACCATAGGAAGGATCGAAAGAAGGAGCTAAAGACCAGAAAGAATCGCCAATCGACAGCCTAGATTGACCGGCAGGACGACCCTGGTTGGTCGGCCAAGACCCGCTGACGACCGACCGAATTTTGGCCGAAACCTAGTCCAACTCACCGGACAGTTTGTGTCAAAATTGGCCAGCCGAAATACGTTGAAGAATGACCCAAACCCGCTGGACAGTTTTGGTAGTTTTCGATCAGCCGACTGGATCCGTCAACTGGCCGACGGCTTGGTTCGACAGTCCGACAGGTTCCGCAGTTTCGAGCGGAAGTTGCCGGTTTTGAAGATTTTGTTTCCGATTCGGTTTAGGACTCTCTTCTTACGCAGCTTAGGGTTTAATTAATCTATTTAAACTCGTTTAATTTCGTTGTTATTCAATTCAATCTTGATTATTATTCAATGAAACTTCAGTTTTCTTCTTTTCTCGTGGATTCGAGAGTTATTTCCCTTGTGGATTCAAGGAAGTTTGGTTGAGGATTCCCGGAGGCTTTGTGGATTCAGAGTAGGTATACAGTAAGGGAGACGGTGATCGAACTTACCACGTCTACGCCTGCGTCAGTTTGGCCCTACACAGCCAGGCTTGGTCTGCTTAACAGGCTAGTTGTGTTGGGCCTGTGCTCTGAAATTGAGCCCAGTTGATGGACGGCTTGTTTTGGGCTCGTTTTGGTGATGCTTAAGTTTGCAAATCTGGGCCTAATTTCAGGCCCATAATACGTGGAATGGGCTCAGGCTTGGGCTGGGCCAGGCCACAACCTAAAGGTGTGAAGATTGCAATGAGAAGTGGAGAAAGTTTAGGGTCCTGATGCACTGTAACCTGAGTAGTTTCCAGATGCACTAGTTTGTACATTTAGGACCAACGGTTCAGGAATCCTCACTCATATGAAAGAAGCCACAGTTGATGCTTGATGTGTAAAAGTTTGCGCAGATCATATGATTCTAACCCTTATATCGTTGGCCCAGAAATAAACACTTTACTCTTAAATAACAGTCATAGATTGGTAGAAATGATTCACTATAGTTCTCTTTACAGCCTACCTTCCATAGTACTCCTGGAAGCAGATGGTGGATTGGGACTGTCCACCAAGTGTGCCCCAACATGGTATCAACAGTTCAAAAGACCACATCAATCGGGCATTCCCAGCCATCCAAGCAGTGCCTTCAAATGATGGAAAGAACATAAAATGGTCAATGTTAAGTGGTGAAAAGTGATGGCTCAGATTGTTTGATCAGTGAGTTTTTGAACTGTGTGCCATCCACTCACCGTATGGATGGTCACAATCCACTGTCCCTCTTCCACATATAAAGGTCAGCTGTATGAGAGTTTCAGTAGTGATCTCTCTTTATGCTAACCATTGCTGTTGGTCAATTGGACAGTTTGCATTGTTCCATCAATGCTATTTTTCCACAGTGACCCATTCATGGCAGGGCCCACCAAATGAACTGTTCTGATCATAGTGAACTGTGTTTAAGTTTTGAGTTAGACACAAGCGCAATTCTCCATTTAGTTTTTCTCATATAAAAAATGCTTTGTTGGGTTTTAGCAGATGGATGCAAGGAATGTTGAGTAGGCTTGACTTTGGTTTCATTTATTTATGCAGTTTATGTGCCGCTGCTTAGTTGCACGATCCTTCTAACTATGTGCCAGTCCCATTCTGAATGGTGCTTTGGAGTTTGGACTCGCTCTCATGCTCCCGCTTCCTGCCTGTTTATACTTAAAAACATTTTGAAACAGATGCTTCACACTGCTCCTGCACCTGAATCTGTGGACGCTTTGCTTCATGTCTCGTGCAGCTATAATCTTGGGTCACACCCAACATGTATTTAGATTCATGCCCATGTACGTGCATGCATAAATTTTTGTATACATATGGAACGCACCTAATCTGAACCCCACCTGTTTTTTAAACTTATTCTACCCTTTTCTTGTACTTTTGGAAGTTCCAAGTTTCTGAAATTTATGTATTTTGAGTGACCAGATGGGTGGGACAAATGCTGGGAACAAGGACTAACTCCATGGGATTTGGGAGGCCCAACACCCGTGATTCTGGATCTTCTTAAGACAGGAGCCCTCCCAAAAGGAAGGGTTCTCATCCCAGGATGTGGCAGTGTAAGTCCTGCCATTTTATTATTCTCAGTGCTACAAAATTCAATGCTTGACCATCGGAGCATTTGTATTTTAAGCTCTCACTCTGACTTTGTTACACGTTGTTTCTGCATGATTGCAACCATATCTTGAAATTTCAAAACGGAATATTATGTCTGATGTGTTCTCTTTTATTCAAATCCTTTTGGACAATAGATTTGAATGAGTTGGGATTCCATTTGCGACCAAACAGGCCCTAAATCTTTTGCAAACCAATCTAGCTTTTACTGTTAAAATTAATATCCTTTATTTTCATTATCCAAAGGATTGACGTGTCGATGGTTTGTGAGAGGAGTTTTTGGCTGACGTAACAATTAGAAGCATACTGTTTGAGATGAACTCTATGATCCTTGGTGCATATTCTCGGGTCAGCTTTTACAAATGGGGCCCATGGTTTGGTGATCAGACCATTGATCTGATGGTCCCAACACCCTGCCTGAGCCGACAAATATCCTCAATGGAGCAAGTCTAACCCTTTGGTTGGTGGTTTGGTAATAGGCAGTTAATAATCGAAATCCAGCAATGGTTCGCATTCAATTATATATATAAAAAAAAAGCCAGAGATTGGATAGCTAGGATCTTCCAATCTGGGAGGCTTTTGGATCATAATCCAACCATGTTAGGCCCCACCAGGTTTTCAAAAACCTGAGACTACTATGCATACCATCAGGAAAGGGTCATATTATTCATCTCTATTTGATTCATACTTCCTAGCTTTGTGATTTGGCATGTTTCAATTGAGAATGGTTTAGTTCATATGTGACAGGGTTATGATGTGGTAGCAATTGCGAGCCCTGAGCGCTATGTTGTAGGCTTGGACATATCCGACAATGCTATCAGGAAAGCAAGAGAGGTGAGATCGATTAAAGAAAATGAGTATGTGACTTTTATTGTTGACAATACATAATTCATATCATCATCATCACCATCGCTGTATCCCAACTAATTGGGGCTGGCTACATGAATCCTTTTATCCGTTCCACTCAAATGAGGACCTAACTTCAGTTAGACCATATGTCTTCACATCTTTTCTTACTACCTCCGCCCACATCCTTTTGGGCCTTTCCTTTGCCCTTTTAGAGCCTTAACTGGTGCAATTCTTGGTCTCTGTTGAACATAACCAAACCATCTAAGTCTACTTTCCCTTGTCTTATTACCTATTGGTGGTACTCCTAAATTCCATCGAATGCATTCATTTCTAGTTCTATCCTTGTCTCATTACTCATCCTTTTCAACATCCTCATTTCAGCTACACATCCTATGAACATGTTGTTCCTCAACTGCCCAACATTCTATCCCATAAAGCATGGCTAGTCTTATAGCCATCCTATAAAATTTCCCTTTAAATTTGAGTGGTAGAGACAATGATCACATAAAACTCCAGAGGCACATCTTCATTTCTTTCATGCTGCCCGGATTTTATGGATAACATCTTTCTCAATCACTCCACTCATGAATTATCGACCCAAGATATTGAAAGTGGTCATGTTGGGAAACTTGGTTAACAATAGCGCTCGTAGCATAGCAGTAGCGTAGCAGTGTAGCTACGACGCTATGTAGCGTTAACAAATAGCGTAGGCTACAGGGGTCGTAGCGCATGCGTAGTATATGTAGTGTCGTAGTGTGTGTAGTGTATGTAGCATGCACGTGGCATATGTAGCGTATGCTACACCTTTTTATTAATAAATGGTAATTATATTTTGTATTTTTTTGAAAGGTAATTATATTTTGTATTTTGTACTTAATACTCTCAACTTGTGGGATTTTAATTTCTTTTTGTACTTGTGACTTGTGGTTTCAATTAGACATTATTAATTATAAGTTGCTTAAAAAGTTGTTAATGTGATAATAATTTGATTTGGCTTATGTATGTGAATTGATTTTTGATAAATGATGATTAAAAACTTGTTTGAACATGCTTATACTTGAAAAAATGAATCATCTTTTAGGCATTTTTATATTCTTTTTGTTTTTTTTTACTATTTATCATATTTTTTCTATTTTAAATTAAAAAATAGACTACACTGCTATAGAGGGCTGAAGGCTAGGCAACACGCTACCGCTATTTAAAGCACTGACCTTAACTAATTCCTCATTCCCACTCATATTGGTACTAAACTTGCACTCATATAAAAATATAGCTTTATGTTTACGCCTTCCCTCATCTTGTCAATCAAAACCATGTCATTTGCAAGTAACATACACCAAGGGATCTCTTCCTGCAAACGCCTTATTAGCTTTCCCAAAACTAATGCGAAAAGGCATAGGCTCAATGCTGACTCCTGCTACAAGCCTACAGTAATTGGGAAATGACTTGTCTCTCCACTAGTGGTCCTTACATTTGTTACTACTTCCTCATACCCATCCTTAATCATGTCAATATATCTTCTTGAAACTCCTTTCTCTCCCAACATCCACTAGATTAACCCTCTAGGGACCTTATCATAAGCTTTCTCTAAGTCAATAAAGACCATGTGGAGATCCTTCTCTCCTTGTATTTCTCTATCAGTTGTCTTAGTAGGAAAATAGCTTCAATGGTAGATCTCAACAAAAAATCAAACTGATTTTCTGATATATTCATCTCATACCTAGTCCTTGCTCAATCACTCTGTCCCAAAGTTTCATAGAATGGCTCATAATTTTAATCCCACGATAGTTATTGCAACTCTGTCTCTTGTTTGTTCTTATAAATAGTTATCACGGTACTTTTCCTTCATTCATCTAGCATTTTCATCGATCTTACAATCTTATTGAACAACTTTGCCTTATAAAATAACCCAATATCTCCCATACGCTTCCAAACCTCTATTGTGGTATACCATTTGGTCTAAGAGCTCCCTGTTTTCATCTTTATTAAAGCTTCTTTCACTTCAAATATCAGTAATCCTATGGAAGTATCCATGTACTTCATGTCATTTGAGGTATTTCTTAGACGTAATGATGCAGGATGACCTAATTATGATGCATGCTTATGAACATATATAATCCAACAGAAATAAACAACAATAATAATCTAGAATTCAGCATCTATCATCATAAATTAAGAAAATCATAAAAGAGAAGTGCAATAATGCGGGCCATCATCACAACCACGAAGTATGAAGTTCAAGTAACGCATAGGTTGGATCCGTCGAGGGATGGAACCTCCCGATCTTGCATGGTCATAACCCAATCACACAATGGGATTCACTAGTCCGAGAGATCAAAGGATTTATTGGATTAGGGAATCGGAAATTTGAGAATTTGGGGTTTTGGATTAATTCTCAAATTTTAGGGTTCGAAGATTGTAAGATAATGGAAGTAGATAAAGAATGAAGAATAAGCTTACCTTAGAAGAATGTTGGAGGGTAAAGGAAGAGAAAGAAGAAAAGAAGATTGGAGAAGAAGAGGAAGATCCACAGAGAGAGAGAGAGAGAGAGAGAGAGAGAGAGAGGAATGAGGCAATCAAAGAGGCTTTCATTCAATAATAATCAACTCCTCTTTTTTTAGGGCTTTACCCTCTTAAATAAGCATTAAGAAATAAGAAAAATACTAAAATACCCCTAACCTTAAGTAAAAAAACGAAGATAAAAAAAAAAAACAGTTTGCGCGGGCGTCGGGCACCCGATAACTAATCGGTCGGGCGCCTGATGAGAGCAAAAAACATCCAGCAACTTAAAATTCTAAATTGACGACTTTCGGGCGCCCGGTGACCTATGGTCGGGTGCCCGACGACAGTGAAAATTGTCCAGAGAGTTTTGCTTCATGAAATTTCTGAGAAGTATCCATAGGAGTAGAAATAGGTTTACAACTTAACATGCCAGTTTCCACAAGTAGATCAAGAGCATATTTCCGTTGGGATAAAACCACCCCTGCTGGAGAGCGAGCAACCTCAATGCCTAAGAAGTAGCGAAGATGGCCAAGATCCTTAATCTCAAACTTTGTTTGCAAGAAATCTTTGACATTCCTCATTCCAACTGAATCACTTCCAGATAGGACAATATCATCCACATAGACAATAATAATCATGATGCCTGTTGATCGGCGACAGATAAAAAGAGAGTGATCTGCATTACTATGGATAAAGCCAAACTCGATGAGAGCATGACTAAATTTTTCGAACCAAGCACGAGGGGATTGTTTCAGTCCATAGAGTGCCTTCTTTACTCGACATACATGCTTAGGATATTGAGAAGCCACAAATCGAGGAGGTTGGTGCATATAGACCTTCTCTGCAAGATCCCCATGAAGAAATGCATTTTTGACATCAAGTTGGAATAGGGGCCAAGATAAATTAACTGCCAAGGAGATTGCCACTCGAATAGAATTGAGTTTGGCTATGGGAGAAAATGTCTCAAAGTAGTCAACGGCATAAGTTTGTGTATAACCATAAGCAACAAGGCGAGCTTTGTAATGATCAATCGAGCCATCTGGTAAATACTTGATGGTATAAACCCAGCGACATCCAACTAGTTTGTGTCCTTGGGGAAGAGGAACAAGTTCCTAAGTATTATTCTTTTCAAGTGCATGCATTTCTTCCATCATTGCCTTTGTCAAGTCAGGACTTTGAATAGCATGAGAGAGAGACCTAGGAAGAGCTTGTGAAGAAACAGATGTTGCAACCGATTGAAAAGATGGTGAAAGATGACCATATGAAACAAAATTTGAAATGGGATGTTGAGTATAAGATCTTGACCCCTTGCGTAGCACAATGGGAAGATCTTGGGTCGAGATAGATGAATCACTTGAGCCAACATCCAAAGAGAGCAGAGAGGTGGAAGGCTGGGCGTTGGCAATTTTATGTCGACGATGATACACTCGTAGAGGCTTAGGATCATGCATATCACCAATAGAATGAAAGGGGAGAGGTGTGCCCGTGATCAGGAATGGGGAGAGGAAGAGCGAAGTTTTATGCTCCCCCTGACTTGCAAGAGGGTCACTACAATGATTGACCTTGGTCTGAGAAAAATGGAACATCCTCAAAAAAGGTGACATCAGCAGAAATATATTTCTTGTGAGTTAAGGGATCATAGCATTTGTACCCTTTCTGACTTTGAGTATACCCTAAGAACACACATTTCCTTGCTCGAGGACTAAGTTTATCATTACTACCATCCAAAATTTGAACGAAACATGTGCAACCAAAAACTTTAGGAATCAAAGGAAATGGGTTGTCATGAGGATACAATATAGAGAATGAAGATCGATGAGACAAGATATGAGAAGGCATATGATTAATAAGAAACGTGGCAGTAAGAAGAGCATTAGCCCAAAAATGTTTAGGTAGATGCATACCAAGAAGAAGTGCACGAGCGACTTCAAGAAGATGATGATTCTTGCGTTCGGCGATACCGTTCTGTTGAGGAGTGCGTACACATGACGTCCAAGATAGAATACCACGCTCTTGTAAGAATGACATGAAAGAAGTAGAAACATACTCCCCCCCATTATCAGAATGAAGTGTTTTAATAGAGCATTTAAACTGGGTGCACACTTCATGATAAAAGACCTTAAACATCTCAAACACTTCACTTTTAGATTTTAATAGATAAACCCAAGCATAATATAGGGTCATGGCACATGGTGTAGCAGAGTTATTGTGGGTAAAAATTCTATTACAAGACTTGGAAATTATGGCGAGTTCTCCTATGAAGCTATTCTATGATAAAAGGGCATATCTATCAATATTGGCTCAAAATCTAGTCCAGCATGATCGTACTAACACATTGATGTTAGTAGGCACTTCATCCGTGAGCAAGTTATATCTCAAAATCTGTCTACCATTTGTAACAACTAAGAATCAACTTGCCGATATTGTCACTAAGGGAGTTTCAAGATAAAGTTAAGAGTCTATTCTCGGTAAGCTTGGTGTGATAGATATCTATGCCTAGTATGAGGGGGAGTGTTAAGATATAAAGTTATGAGTCTTTGTGTAATAAAGCATTCTTGAGGGTTGTATATGTAATTTTTTATAAAAGTTTTAGTAAGTCATGGGTAAAGGGCCAATGCCACGTCCTAAGTCTCTCTACTCTTCTGATCTCTCATATTCTCTTTCTCCTCCTCCTTCCTCTACTAATCTCTCATTACCTTGATCTCTTATCTTCTACCCCTCTTTCATCCTATCTTGATCTCTAGACTCTACTCATTTCTTTTCTTCAATATCAAATCAATGTTCTAGTTTAAATCCTTCATCATATTAGTTGGTTTCTTGGTTTCTAGTAAATAGTGTTCAAAGTATCGGTATTGCTACAAGTTTCGTGGGCTGGGTATACAAAAACAATGTCAATATCAATGATAAAATCGTCGATAACTGAAACTGCAGGGAAGCATGGGGAAAACGGTGGAATTTTTCAATGAAAACTTTAAGAAATGCTAAAATACACTTGTTTGCATATTTAGGAATAAAAAATTTGCAAAGAGAATGCATACATAATAAGTTTCCATTTAATGAGGGCCTAGAAGCATTTGTTGTTGTAAGAAATCAGTCCAACCATCCCACCATTCCATCTATCTATCCAACCATCCAATCTTCCATTCAAACATTCATTGATATTTCAGAATATCAACAACACGAGATATTTCACCGAGAAATCATCGACAACTAGAAAGGAAACAAAAGATTGTGGTCTTGATATCGCCCATGTTGCAATAATGATAATATCGCGATATTATCATTGACAAATTAAACATTGCATACAACCACGCGCCCATAAAAAAATTGAAATGATTTTGATTTAATAAACATATTGTTGACGATATCAATACATTGGCAATATTATCGAAATATCACCAATGCACTAGTGATATAAGCGACACCTGGAATTTATATAGTAAAAAATATTGGCGATACATTGGTGATATCAATACATTGGCAATACAAGCGACACCTATAATTTTCACAGTTGAAAACATTGGCGATACATTGGCGATATCAATACATTGGTCATACTTAGCGATACATTGTCGATACCTAGAATTTTTTATACTACCAGTGTTGTTTGTATCACTACGAATGTTACTGGTATTACTACCAATGTTATCAGTATCGCCGAGCTGGAGATACGGATAATATCAGGGATACTTCGAACAATGCCAATAATAAGTGTTTAGAAACTGGCTTGAGTAAAAGCTCTATTAATTCACTGTAACTTTATCAAGATTTTAATCGACAAGTAATCAGAAAAATTATTTAAGCACTACACATGTTTGGAGGTGTTGAGAGAGAGAGAGAGAGAGAGAGAGAGAGAGAGAGAGAGAGAGCCGGGGGGGTGTGTGTGGTGGAGGTTGAAATTGCGGTTTTACCGCTTATAGAGATACTTGGAGATATGCCTAATGTCCTAGAGGGGGGTGAATAGGACTTTTTAAATTCCAATTACAATTAAAAACTGATCAAGTCAATCTTATCAACTAAGATTATCACAATAACATTCAAGGCATTTATATGAGCAATTTGTAAGCAAGGACTATCATAGGCATTTCATCAAACAGTTAGCATTCATGATTGACTAAACCATTCAACACATAGCAATCATTCAATCTCACAATGCACAACGATTTATAGTGGTTCGGTTTCCCTACTCCACTCTCGGTTCACGATCTCAACTTATGAGACCACCGGATTTCACTATAGTCTTGGTTTTAAATCAGGTTAACCATAAACCTTGACATCCTTTGATCTAGGACCGCGTTTACCATCCGCCGATGGCCCAAACCAGGGACTTGACGAGTTTGGATCTCAAACTCTCACCAATCCTAATTCAAGGATGGTCACGTACACTCCCGCCGGAGTTTCCCAATCCAGGGAATAGAGATTCAATAAATGGACTCTCAAATACTAGACATACCTAGACGATTGAGCCCCGATTCGATGCCTTTGATGAGTAGCTTCAGCTCCACGTGCTTCAGCTTCTCTTTGTGCTCCCAAGATCAGCTACCGATGCAAATAATGGGGTTATGTTGATGCCGGGTAGTTGGGAGAGAGTTGGTCTAGTTCCTCTTGCCTATTCAATGCAATGGTAATGAGGGAACTACCAAACTTCAAACATTCAATGGCTATAAACGACCTCATAAATATATTCCGAAGGTAGGTCAGCCATGAATGAAGGTCTTGAGTTCATACTTCAAACCGAGCTTTGAATACTCATTGATAAGCCATTAATGGCTAGGTTTGAATGATGAACTCAAGGGGGACAAGAGCAAAGAGGGTAGGAGGATGTGAGTAAAAGCTCTCTCTCTTAGCTCTTGAAGGGTGTTGAATGCATGCCTTGAAAGACCACAAGTCATGGCTATATAGAGCCCCAAATGATGGCCCCAACGGATCTAAAACGGTCATGACTGACCTGTCAAAGAGGGGTCTCAACCGGTCGGACGGACCAGTCGGAATTCAAATCACAAGGCCATATTTGAGTCTGCCCGACCGGTCAAGACCGGTCGGATCCCTTTGCTGGAAGCAATCAAAATACAGGCCGACCGGTCAAGACCGGTCGGCTCACCTTGCTGGATCAATTGGAGAAAACAGGCCGACTGGTCAAGACCGGTCGGCTATGCTTGCTGGACAGATTGTATATTGCTGGTCGACCGGTCAAGACCGGTCGGCTGTCAATCTGAACGTATTACAGCAATTTTGCCGTCTTGATAATGTCCCTGGCCGACCGGTCAAGACCGGTCGGCTGTCTAGCTGAATACATCACAGCAAGCCTCTGTTGTTAACTTGAAATGCCTAGCCGACCGGTCAAGACCGGTCGGCTGCCCAGCTGAAAATACCACAGCAAGGTCCCTGACCTTTCTGATGCTCCTGGCCGACCGGTCAAGACCGGTCGGTTGCCCATCTGCATTCTTCACAGCAAGGTTGCTGTTATGTTGAGAAGCCTGGCAGACCGGTTAAGACCGGTCGGCTTGTCTAGTTGTTTTCATTTCAGCACAACTGCTGGACACATCTTGTAGTTCGGGCCAACCAGTCAAGACCGGTTGGTTGTCTAGATGGTTTTGTCACAGCGAGCTTGCTGGACCAAGTCCTTCAACACAGCAGCGGATCACATTCATAGATGAAGCATGAAGTGATGAGGTGCATGGGGTCCAATGTATGGACATATCTTCAATTACGTTTTGCACCAGCCATGGACCACAAGTCTGATCAACTTGTGCAAGGGTCGAGAGGGAATGGGATAAGATGTGTGAGTCTTTACGCCATTCTTTGATGTTTTGGGTTTCCTATGGTCGATCTATATGCAACTTACCTGAGATCTTGTTTCAGCATGAGCTTGAGCAATGGACGAAGCGTAATCTTCAAGTCTTGATTTTCAATTCTTCGACCGGGGCTCACACGACAAGACGCGACCAACCAACACGCCAATTGACAACAAAAGGTGTACTAACAGAGGTTAGTATTGTAATCTTCCCTGCCACCCAAGCTTTAAAGAAATCCTCGATAGAGCTTGGCGCCACCCATGAGATTTCTTAATATGATGAAGAACCTATCCCACACTTCATGGGCAAAGTGGCACAAATAAAAAGATGGTTGACTGATTCACTGTTCCTCATACACATAAAACATATATTGGGGAGCACCATATTCCTCTTTTGAAGGTTGTCAATGGTTAGCACTTTTATTTCTAGCTACTAACCAAGCAAACACTACCACCCTAGGAGGAGCCCCTCTCTTCCAAACAAAAGACAAACAACTCCGTTGATTTCTGTGTGCCTCTTCCTGAATAAGATTTAAAAACAATCTAACCGAGAAGCACCCCAAGCTCTCCAACCTCCAAACCATGCGATCCTTTTCACCCGCCAAAGGAATCACATGCTGAAGGCAATCTAGTAAACGGAGGAAATCAACCATCTCCTCATCAGACAGATTCCAACAACCAGGGGGGAGGGGATCCAAACCACTCTATCGGCACACCATGAGAAACACCGCGCAATGAGAACATCCGCTTCCAAGGCAAGTCTAGCAAAATTCAGGAAAGTGTCCTTAAGCTTCTATTCGTTGATCCAAATATCCTTCCAAAATCTTATCCTTCCTCTGTTACCAATAGAGAAGTCAATCCCCTCCTTGAATGGCGGGCCCATTTTAGCAATCACCTTCTAGATAACTGAAACTTTATATAGGGAAGATTCCTTCATGCACCGTCCCCACTTACATTCCCCCTATCCAACCCTCCCTAACTAATGCTTCCCTCTAAAGGTTGGATTCCTGCGACCCGAATCGCCACCGTCACTTCCCGAGAAGAGCAGAATTTACATCTTCTATTTTTCTTATGCTTGCACCCCTCTCCCGGAGTTCCATTTTCCTTCTCTCTTCTTAAGCAGCTTTTGTACTCTAATATTCCTAAAAAACAATATGAAGTCCAAGCCAATTTTAAAGGTGGATTTCTACAATTTCCTTAACAGATTTTAATTCTTAAATTTAACCTTTTTTTAGAGGAAATTTTTAACCAAAATTTGAAAGAATATCTCTCTAACTATTTGCATAAATTGTTGAGCCAGTTGTCTTCGTCATTGCCAAATGCAACTTATTTCACCTTTTTAGAGGCGGATTTCTTCACTTGGCATCCAACTGAGTTGTTTGATCTCATTTTTGATTATACGTAAGTTCTCACTTTGGGGTTTATCGTTTGTTTCTTCCCTGTCATTTTTCCAGTTTGTCAAGCATATTTTCTTTCGATGCTCACATTAGAAGTGGAACATTGCAGGTTCTTCTGTGCAATTGAACCGTCCATGAGGTCGTCTTGGGCAAGTCAAATTAAAGATTTTCTGAAAGCAGATGGAAAGCTTATTACCCTGATGTTTCCGGTAACTTTTATTACATTTTATGTTCTGTTATTTGATCATTTTGCTTTCTGAAGTTCATGAAGAATGTTTGTGTTATTAAAAAGAAATAAAAGACAACTTGATTAATGAGATTATGAAAATATTTTACTTTCGGAACCCATATTTTATTTTCCATCTTAAAGAGACTGCTGCTTGGCCTTTGAATTATATGGTGTTTGTGGAATCTTCCCAAAAGACCAAGAGAAATGCTCCCGCACAACTAGTTGTATGTCCAACTAGTTGGCTTGTGGGGCCCACCATAGTGTTTGTATGACATCTCGCTCATGTAGTCCCACTATGAAAATGGGATGCCCCAAAAATCAGGTCGATTCAACCATTAGATGCACCCTGCATGAATATGGAGTTTTTGGGTGGTTGTTCATTGTTTTCTATTGTGTGCCCCACCTGATGGTTGGATCCACCTGACTTTGGGTTGTCCCATTTCCATGGTGGGACAACCTTGCTGGACGGGTAAAATGTCATTCAAACACCATGTTGGGCCCCACACACCAACTAGTTGTGTGTGAGCATTTCTCATACAATATGTATGTACACATATACACAGGCACATAAATATTTGTATGTATGACATACCATTAATATCATCATCATAGCTTTGGCTGGGGTCGGACTAATGAATCCTATGTTTGCCGACCATCTTATCTAGCCCTGGCTTGATCTATATATTTAATAGGAACTCTCACCATTTATGTACCATTAATATCCATATAAAAATTGCTTAAATAGGTGTCAAATAGGAGAAGAATAATGATTTAGAAATGACGAGAAAAATAGAAGATTGTGATTTGGAAGTAAATAGGTGTAAAATCCAATTAAGGACATTAAATAAATAAAGAGCTGAAAGAAAAAAAATGTTAATCACTTAAAAAAGGATGGTAGACTCGTTCATTTACACGTAGGATTGGTCTTGATTTTAGCAATTCTTAATACAAATTGACTTGGGCCGAGTTTTTGCGACTCAGTGGATCGGCTGAATCAAAGCAATACTTAGCTGAGTTGTCAAAACCCCAATGATTTTTGTACAGTTCTGATCCATAGTGTAAATCGGCTAGGTTTCTAGCCTATCTGGGTCAACTCGGCTAAGTTCCTAGTTGACTCACCGAGTTTTCAGACAATTCTTCAGCTTGTCCAATCACTTTGACATGCATGTCTCCATTCCTGCAAATGAGAGGCAGTGGAACATGGAGAGAAGCATGAACCTAACCTTTTTTTCTGTTTCTAAATTGAGGAGCTTATTTTTCAAAAACATAAAAAGAGGTCAATTGTAGGTGTTTGTGTTGTTGATTTTAGATCATGTGCCCATCTTGGTTTTTCAAATATTTTCAACATCTCCTTTACCTAATCTCAATTAAGATTTTGATGAGGACACAAGAACATTTAAAGTCTACCAGCGAAGAAGGTGCATACCACAAGCTTCTTCCTTGTGGTTAGGCGATAATTGAGGAGCATTGAAGACCCTATGCACGTGATTGCACGTGATTTGGCACATAGAAGACACGTGTGTAGGATGGAAGAAGACCCGACTGAAGGTCGTCGAGCGCCCGACCAAATTGGTCACCGAGCGCCCGAAATTCTCCGATTTTGAAGATTTGCTTGCTGGACGTTTTTGGTCCTCGTCGGGCTCCTGACCAAATTGGTCACCGGGCGCCCGACCACCGCAAATTGTTTCTTTTTAACTTGTTTTTTACTTAATTTTTAGGGGTATTTTGGTACTTTTATGTTTTCTTATTGCTTATTTAAGTGGGCTAAGCCCTAAAAACGAGATTAGTTGATTATTAATGAAAAAACAAACCTCTTTGGTGGCCTCTCTTCTCTCTCTCATGGTGCTTCTTCTCTTTCCTTGATCTTCTTCTTCTAACTTCTTCTTGTGCCCCTCCAATTTCTTCAAGGTAATTAGCTTTCTTCTTTCTATTTCAAGTTTTGCTAATCCTTCCTCGATCGAACTTTGAGAATCAACCTAAACCTTAAATCTTCAAATTCTCAAATCCCTACTCCGAGAAACTTCCTGATTCTTTGGACTAGTGATCTTCATTGATCGATTGGGTATGGTCATGCAAGATCGGGAGGTCTCATCCCTCGCTGGATCTAACCTAAGCGATAATTGAATTCTATACTTCATGGTTGTGATGATGGCCCGCTCCATTGCATGTTTCCTTTATGATTTTCTTAGTTTTGATGATTAATGCTAAAATTTTAGATTATTATTGTCTTTTATTTCCGCTGAATAATTGTGTTCATAAACATGCATCATAATTAGGTCATCCTGCGTTAAATTTGGTATAAGAGAATAGGCTTGCATGGTTTTGTCTAGATCGAGTTATCAAATTAGGGTGTTGATTTTTAGGACTGTTTTAGGAAAGTTCCAGATTTAGAAAGTTTCCAATTTTAGAAACTTTCCAATTTTAGAAAGTTTCCTAATTTGGAAAATTTCCAGATTTGAGTAGTTCCCTGTTTTAATTCATTAATTGTCAGTTCATCATAGTTTACATTCATCACATTCATCTTGTGAGTTGCATATCCATAGTGGTCAAGTTGGGTAGAATTTGGTTCAAGTTTTACTTGTATGCCCACGAGAAGAGGTAGAGGTTTCGGACTTCAACCCACCATGAACAACGAGCAGTTATCTGAGCAACTTGCTCAATTGATACAAAAGATAACCGCTTTAGAAATGAGTCAAAAGCGTGAGTTCGCTCGCCTAGATAACCAACTCACAACCACCATGACTAAGGTCGAGCAGTTAGAGGCATCCCAAAGGGAGAACCTCGCTATTGGGGATGATTGGCACTCCCAAGTGGGAGGGATCATTGAAGAACGCGCTCTTGTACGTGTAGACAATAGTGGTAGAGATCGTGGAACCGGTCGTGGTGTTGTGCGAGAGGCACAAGCCATACATGATCATCAAGACTATTACGATCCAGATGAACGTGCGATGAAGAATGTGAGAGTGGAGGCTCCGAGTTTTGATGGGCATCTGGATCCCAAGGCATTCCTTAACTGGGTTGCTGACATGGACCACTACTTTGAGTGGTATGGCATGTCAGAAAACCGTCAAATACGGTTTGCAAAGATGAAACTTGTGGGCCAGGCCAAGTTGTTTTAGACCAACACTGAGCGAAAGATAGAAAGACTTGTTAGAGCCCTATCACAGATTGGTATGAGATGAAAGAGAAGTTGAAGGAGAAATATCTTCCTCTCTCATACCGACAGAAGATCCTTGACCAGTGGCAATCCTTACGCCAAGGGTCAATGTCCGTCGCTGACTACATCACCAAATTTGAGGAATTTATGATGCGATGTGATATCCATGAGGACCCTCTAGTAATGCTCTCGCGTTTCAAGAAGGGCCTTCTAGCGGATTTTCAGCGCGAGCTTATGACTCGGCCCTTAATGGACTTGGATGAAGCATATTAAGTTGTGTAGGAGTTAGAGCAATACCTGAAAGCTCCTGTCATTAGACGTTTTGAGTCCCGAGACCCTAATGCTAGATTTGGTTCCCAGGGAACTAGACCTAATGTTGGTAGTCAACCTAGAGTGCAGGCGACTGTTCCGCCTAGGCCTAGGGAGGACAAGGGCAGAGGGGTTCTTGGTGCCGGTCCTAGTGGGGGTAGCCAAGTGAGGTGTTATGAGTGTGGGAATCTCGGTCACATGTCCAATCAGTGTCCCACAAAGAATCGTGGAAAAGCCTTAGTTATAGGCGAATCCCACGAGGGTGTTGATGACCAGGGTGATTATGAAGTGGAAGAATATCACCCTGAAGGAGGTCTTACTGATGAAGACGAAGTAGGCGATGAAGCAACACTTGTAGTTGTCAGGTGTGTGCTATCTCAGTCTAGGAGTAGTGTTGATTGGCGTCGAAACACTATCTTCTATACTCTCGCCAAGTGTGGAGAGAAAAATTGTAAGGTGATGATAGTGGACAGTGGGAGTCGTCAAAATGTGATTTCCGCTAACACCTTAGACCGTTTGAAGTTGAAATCCACACCTCATCTTGACCCATACAAAGTTTCTTGGGTTGATAAAACATCCCTTCCTGTTACCCATCAGTGTTTAGTTCCAATCGAGTTAAGGTCATACAAGGAGTCCCTATGGTGTGATGTGATACCTATGGATGTTGGACATATTATCCTAGGTAGGCCGTGGCTATTCGACAATGACATCACGATCTTTGGCCGTTCGAATGCGTGTACCTTCATGCATAACGGTAAAAAGATCAAACTTAATCCTATGCCACCTGAAAGCACAATAGGGAAGAAGAAGGATGAGAAGGCGAGTGAGCCTAAGGAAGTGAGGAAATCCAATCCCAAGTCTCTTCACATAATCAATGCGAGAGAGTTCGAGAAAGAGACTAAGGAGGATTCCATGGTGTATGCCCTTGTGGCAAGAGAGATTACACCTGAGGTTCCATCAGAGTTACCCCATGAGGTAACGTCGGTTCTAAAGGAATACAGTGACGTGTTTCTTGAAGATTTACCGAACGAGTTACCACCTATGAGGGACATTCAGCATGCCATTGACCTCGTCCCAGGGTCGACTCTACCGAACCTTCCTCACTATAGGATGAACCCTGCAGAACATGTAGAGTTAAAGAGGTAAATTGATGAGCTTCTACAAAAGGGTTTTATCTAAGAGAGTATGAGCCCGTGTGCCGTGCCAGCATTGTTGATACCAAAGAAAGATGGCACGTGGCGCATGTGTGTGGACAACCTGCCATAAACAAAATTACCTTCAAGTATAGGTTTCCCATACCTAGAATTGATGATATGCTTGACATGATGGCGATGTCCACCATATTCTCCAAAATTGATCTCAAGAGTGGATATCACCAAATCCGCATATGCCCAGGAGATGAATGGAAAACGGAGTTCAAAACCAAAGATGGGTTGTACGAATGGATGGTCATGCCCTTCGGCTTGACTAATGCGCCCAGTACTTTTATGCGGGTGATGACACAAGTCTTGAGGCAGTTCATGGGAAAATTCCTAGTGGTGTACTTTGATGACATTCTTATTTACAGTACCACTAAGGAATCACACCTTGAACACCTGAAGCAAGTCTGTAGCGTCCTTAGGAATGAAAAGTTGTATGCTAATCTTAAGAAATACGCGTTCATATCTAGTCAAGTCGTGTTCTTAGGATTTATAGTGTCTTCAGAAGGAATGCGCGCAGACCCTGAAAAGGTCAGGGCCATAATTGAGTGGCCTGAACCGAGGAGCATTCATGAGGTGCGAAGCTTTCATGGCTTAGCAACTTTTTATCGTCGGTTCATTAGAGGATTTAGCACGATCATGGCTCTCATTACCGAATGCATGAAAAAGGGAGAGTTCGTGTGGTCTAAAGCCACAGTCAAGGCTTTTAAGGAAATTAAGGGCAAAATGGTAGAAGCTTCTATCATGCGTCTACTTGACTTTTCTAAAGTCTTTGAGGTGGCGTGTGATGCGTCTGGTGTTAGTATAGGTGGAGTGTTGAGCCAGGAGGGCCACCCTGTAGTCTATTTTAGTGAGAAACTGAATGAGGAAAACAGAAGTACTCCACCTATAATAAAGAGTTCTACGTGGTAGTGCAATCCCTGGGACATTGGCGTCACTATCTCCTACCGCAAGAATTCGTCTTGTTTTCTGATCATGAGGCCTTGAGATATTTACATTCTCAGAAGAAACTCAACCCAAGGCATACTAAGTGGGTAGCGTTTCTTCAGGAATATTCATTCGTCCTGAAACATAAGTCCATGGTCGAAAACAAACCAGCGGATGCCCTTAGTAGAAGAGTGACGTTGCTCACTTCCTTGAGTATAGAAGTTGTCGGATTTGAGCAATTGAGAGATGAATACCTCACATGTCCTGATTTTGGGGGTACTTATGTGTTACTCTCTAGTGATCAGCGTAGTATGGGTGATTATGTGCTTAAAGATGGTTTCCTTTTTAAAGGAGACGGACTCTGTGGTCCCTGTATGTCCCTCCGTGAATTCCTCGTTTGGGAGCTTCATTCAGGAGGGATAGCTGGCCACTTTGGTCGTGATAAGCCCATTGCCCTCGTAGAGGATCGTTTCTATTGGCCAATTCTCAAGCGAGACGTAGCCAAAGTTTTAGGGCAGTGTCGTACATGTCAGCTGGCAAAGCAACGCAAGCAAAACATTGGGCTATATACGCCATTGCCAGTGCTACATGCTCCGTGGCAAGACATTAGTATGGATTTCGTGCTGGGACTTCCCAAGACAATAAAAAAGCACGATTCCATTTTTGTCGTTGTGGACCGTTTTTCCAAAATAGCGCATTTTCTCCCATTTTCTAAAACGTCAGATGCGTCTCATATTGCTTGTATCTTTTTTGATGGTGTGGTGCGTATTTATGGATTGCCTAAGACCATAGTGTCTGACCGTGATGTCAAATTTACCAGTTATTTTTGGAAGACACTATGGCACATTGTGGGTACTCATTTGTAGTTTTTGACTGCCTACCACCCTCAAACAGATGGGCAAACAGAGGTGGTAAATCGAAGTCTTGGAAATCTTCTACGTTGTCTAGTGGGGGAACATATTAAAACTTGGGACCTAATTTTACCAGTTGCTGAATTTGCTTATAACGGGTCCGTTAATAGATCTACAGGGTTGAGTCCTTTTGAGATTGTAAGTGGTTACAAACCTAGAATGCCCATAGATCTCTTACCCATGTTTGTTACCCAAAGGTCTTCTGAATCAGCCGATGCATTTGCACGCCATATCCATGATCTGCATACACATATTAGACAGCGAATAAATAAGAGTAATGATGATTATAAAATTTCTGCTGATTCTCATTGTAGATTGCAAGAATATCAGGAAGGAGACTATGTAATGGTGAGAATAAGGCCTGAGCAGTTCTTACAAGGTTCCGTTAAGAAGTTACAAGTGCGTAGTGCTGGACCATTCAAGATATTGCAAAAGGTTGGGTCCAACGCGTATTGGATTGACCTCCCACCTGAAATGGGCATTCACCTAACTTTTAATGTGGAAGATTTAGTCCATTCCCACAATCTCATTGTTGATCCATCATCTCTCTCATGGCCCTTTTCTGATTTTGCTTCACAACCCCTTCCACCCCTTCCTCCACCTATTGTCCATAAAGAAGAAATTGAGGAAATCTTGGATGAGGATATGTATCTACGAGAGATGGAGGTTTCCAGAGATACCTTGTCAAGTGGAAGAATAAACCACCGTCAGAATCTACATGGTTGACTGAAGTAGAATTGCAGACCGTCGATCCAGATTTAGTAGAGCGCCACAAGAGTTTTAACTCGTCGGAGTCGAGTTTTTCTCACCGAGGGGAATTGATGAGGACACAAGAACATTTAAAGTCTACCAGCGAAGAAGGTGCATACCACAAGCTTCTTCCTTGTGGTTAGGCAATAATTGAGGGAGCATTGAAGACCCTACGCACGTGATTGCACCTGATTTGGCACATAGAAGACATGTGTGTAGGATGGAAGAAGACTTGACTGAAGGTCGTCGGGCGCCCTACCAAATTGGTCACTGGGCGCCTGAAATTCTCTGATTTTGAAGATTTTCTTGCTGGACGTTTTTGGTACTCGTCGGGCGCCCGACCACCGCGCGAACTGTTTTGTTTTTTAACTTGTTTTTTACTTAATTTTTAGGGGTATTTTGGTACTTTTATATTTTCTTATTGCTTATTTAAGTGGGCTAAGCCCTAAAAACGAGATTAGTTGATTATTAATGAAAAAACAAACCTCTTTGGTGGCCTCTCTCTTCTCTCTCTCTCATGGTGCTTCTTCTCTTTATTTGATCTTCTTCTTCTGACTTCTTCTTGTGCCCCTCCAATTTCTTCAAGGTGATTATCTTTCTTCTTTCTATTTCTAGTTTTGCTAATCCTTCCTCGATCGAACTTTGAGAATCCACCTAAACCCTAAATCTTCAAATTCTCAAATCCCTAATTCGAGAAACTTCCCAATTCTTCTGACTAGTGATCTTCATTGATCGATTGGGTATGGCCGTGCAAGATCGGGAGGTCTCATCCCTCGCTGGATCTAACCTAACTGATAATTGAATTCCATACTTCATGGTTGTGATGATGGCCCGCTCCATTGCATGTTTCTTTTATGATTTTCTTAGTTATGATGATTAATGCTAGAATTTTAGATTATAATTGTCTTTTATTTCTGCTGAATAATTGTGTTCATAAACATGCATCATAATTAGGTCATCCTGCGTCAGATTTAGTCAGAATACATACTACCTATTGGGTTATATGGATTAATAAAATAAATTCAATATTTCATGTTAAGAATTGAAGTGTCATTTTCAGTTTGGGAGAAGCATAGAAAGTCATGAGTATGGGACCTGAATTTGGTGATTTGTAGAGAATAGACGAAGTTCAATTCACTTTTTTGTGGGTCTTTTGGTTCCCTTTGCAGCTTTCCCCTTCATCAGCATTTCATTTTATTTATAGAAGGAAATACTTGATTGAGAAAATATAAGCATCATGGAGGTACAACTGTTTAAGGGATGTGGCCATTATCAAAAGTTCCTTTATCTTCATTGTATTTTCTATTCATATTTGAAAGTTAACATTGTTTCTATGGCAGATAAGTGATCATGTCAAAGGACCCCCTTACAAAGTTTCTGTGGCTGAGTAATTCCCTCCCTTCATATATTTATTGCGTGGAATGTTTATTTGCTCTTGATGCAAAACAACGTTTTCTACCTTAGGATGTTTTGAAATTCAGATTTGGAATAATACGAGCATGAACTATTAAAATTCAGCAAAGGCAATTTAAAAAATCAAGTAACAAAAAAAATAAGAAACTATACAAATCCTAGGCTATTACATGCTTGGAAAGAGGAACTAATAAGATATTAATCAAAAGGCCCTATGGGAATTAAGAAATTCCACTATTAACATAGGGAAAGTCTATTATTCAAAGGGAATGATGTGTATCTAAAAGAGATTAAAAGAATTTAGTGTTTTAAGGAACTCAGGGTTAGGGTTTTAAGAAAAGGGGGAAAAATCAGGGTTAGGGCTTTGAAATAGGGAAAGTATGGAAATTAGGGTTTAAGGGTTTTGATTTAGGGAGGAGGGTAAGAAGCAAAGGGAATAAAGAAAAGGACCAAGGGGGTTAACGCACGTGGCTGGCCATGCGTGTGCACGTGCGTGTAGGATTACTCATGTGTGTGTGGGTTGGGTAGGGTGTAAGGGGTGTAGGTTTAGATCTAAGTGATGTGGGAAGATGGGTAGCTAAGGTTTGAAGAGAAAAGAAGAAAAGATGGAGAAGAAGATGAGAGATTAGGGTTTGGAGAAGAATACCTTGAGAGAGAAGAAGGGAAAGATACTTGTGGATTCGCACTGCATAGTAAACCCTCGGATTCCCATCAAGGTCAGGCCTCACACCTTGAGATTTCTCATGCACCAAGCAAGGAGAAAGAAAAAAATCTGAAAATTTTATTAAGCTTCATCATAATAACAAGGGTTATAGTTCTTTTGAGTTGAAATTACAAAATTGCCCTCTCAGTTCTTCTCTTCGAAACATGTCCCATCTCAAAATAATGTATCAAATCTGGAAACTAAACAAATGACGTAATCTAGTCCACTGAAATAATAAAATAGAGTAAATACTAAAATTTATGATGTCCCATGATGATGATGGCCCACGTCTAATGACCCGATCAAGTCCTCCATGCGATCCAACGGCTCGATCGTCATGTCCATCAAATCCGACAGTTCAGATGTCCTCCTCTCGCATCCCACATGCATCTCCCCAGTGTAGGATCTTCTAAATGCTCGTACTTGCCATGTGGGGTCTTCAAAATGGGTACTCGCCAAGCCATAGGGAGACAAGCCCGCCTCCTCTGATACGTATGTAGATGCGTCTGTGAAGTGATGTCCCCATCAACTCTCCCCGGCTGAAAAGATTTTGCCTCTGGCGAAATAAAACTCCTGGTACTGATGAGGACATCAGGCCCTTCAAGGTATATTAAAGAAGGAAGCGCGCACCTCAAGCCTCTTCCTTGTGGTTAGATGATCATTAAGGAGCATTGAAGACCTTACACATGTGATGTGGCACATTGAAGACCCCACAATGGGAAAACATGTGTAGGATGAAAAAGACCCGACTGGACGTCGTCGGGCGCCCGATCGTTGGTCATCGGGTGCCCGAAATTCGCCCACTTTGAAGCAGAACTTGCTGGACAGTTTTCACTGTCTTCGTGCGCCCGACCATTAGCCATTGTGCGCTTGACCATTGGTCTCCGGGTGCCTGAAATTCATCAGATTTTAGTTTTCATCACTGGACGATTTTGACCCCCATCGGGCGCCCGATGCCGGTGTGATTTGTTTTTTTTAAAGTTTCGTTTTTACTTAAGTTCAAGGGTATTTTGGACTTTTTCTTCTTTGTTAGTGCTTATTTAAGAGGGTTAAGCCCTAAATTCGAATTACTACTTGATTATTGAATAAAAAAACAACTTTTGTTGCCTCCTCCCTCTCTCTCTCTCTCTCTCTCTCTCTCTGTGGATCTTCGTCCTCTTTTTCTCCAATCTTCTCTTTTCTTCTTCCCTCTTCCTCCAACATTCCTCTAAGGTATTTCTCTATTCTTCCCCTTTTCTTTTAACCTAATTTTCTCCATCTTCTACAATCCTAATACTTGAGGTTCGATCCCAAAATCCTAATCCTCAAGTTTTGATTCCCTAACCCGTGAAATCCTTTGATTTACCGGGTTAGTGAATCCCATTGCACGTTTGGATTTTGACCATACAAGATTGGGAGGTTTCATCCCTCGCCGGATCCATTCCACCCAATAATTGAACTCCACACTTGTGTGATTGTGATGATGGCCTACATTATTGCATGTTTCTTTTCAATTCTCTTGGAATATGATGGTGAATGCTGAATTTTGAATTATTATTGTTGTTTATTTCCGCTGAATCATATATGATTACATGCATGCATCATAATTAGGGCATCTTGCATCAAATTTTGGTATCAAAGCTTAGAGTTTGCATGGTTAATTTAGATCGAGTTATCAAATTAGGGTTTCATGTTAGGTCTATTTTAGAAAATTTCCAGATTTAGAAACTTTCCAATTTTAGAAAGTTTCCTAATTTGAAAGATTTCCAGATTTGAGTCGTATCTTTTAAATTAGTTAGTGTTAGTCCATTGTAGATTTACAGTCATCGCATTCATCTTGTGAGTCGTGTAACCGTAGGGGCAAGTTGGGTAGAACTCAGTTCAAGTCTTTATTTGCATGCCCACGAGAAGAGGTAGAGGTTTCGGACTTCAACCAGTCATATGAACAATGAGCAGTTATCTGAGCAACTTGCTCAATTGATGCAAAAGATAACCGCTATAGAAACGAGCCAAAGGGATGAGTTCGCTCGCCTAGACAACCAAATCACCACCACCATGACTAGGGTAGATCGATTAGAGAGATCCCAAAGGGAGAACCCCACTGTTGGGGATGATGTACAATCTCAAGTGGGAGGAATCATTGAAGAATGTGCTCCCATACGTGGAGGACATGGTGGTCGAGGTCGTGGGGCTGGTCATGGTGTTGTGCGGGAGGCACAAGCCACATATGATTATCAAGATTGCTACGATCTAGATAAGCGTGCGATGAAGAATGTGAAGGTGGAAGCCCTAAGTTTTGATGGGCTTCTGGATCCCGAGGCATTCCTTGATTGGTTAGCTGACATGGATCGCTATTTTGAGTCGTATGACATGTCAGAAAACCGTCAAGTGCAGTTTGCTAAGACGAAACTTGTGGGCCAGACCAAATTGAGGATCAGTTTTTATTGGCCAAGTCTCAAGCGAGACGTAGCCAAAATTTTAGGGCAATGTCGTACATGTCAACTGGCAAAGCAGCGAAAGCAAAATACTGGGCCATATACGCCATTGCCAGTGCCACACGCTCCATTGACAGGACATTAGTATGGATTTCGTGCTGGGACTTCCCAAAACGATCAAAAAGCACGATTCCATTTTTGTTGTGGTGGATCCGTTTTCCAAGATGACACATTTCCTTCCATGTTCGAAAACATTGGATGCCTCTAATGTCGCTAAAATCTTCTTTTATGGTGTGGTGCGTCTCCATGGTTTGCCTAAGACCATAGTGTCTGACCTTGATGTCAGATTTACCAGTTACTTTTGGAAGGCACTATGGCACATGATGGGTACTCGTTTGCAATTTTCTACTGCATACCACCCTCAAATAGATGGACAAACTAAGGTGGTAAATAGAAACCTTGGTAACCTATTATGATGTCTGGTGGGTGAGCATGTTAAGACTTGGGACTTGGTACTACTTATCGCTAAGTTTGCTTGTAATGGTTCTGTCAACAGGTCGATAAGAATGAGTCCTTTTGAAATTGTCAGTAGTTACAAGCCAAGGTTGCCCATAGATCTTTTACCCATGTTTGTCACCCAAAGGTCTTCAGAGTCAGCCGATGTATTTGCACGACACATTCATGAATTGCATATATATATTAGACAGCGGATTAATAGAAGCAATGATAGTTATAAATGTTCAGCTGACTCGCATCGTAGATCACAAGATTTTCAGGAAGGAGACTGTAATGGTGAGGATAAGGCCAAAGCGGTTCTCTCAGGGTACCTCTAAGAAATTACAAGCGCGCAGTGCTGGACTATTCAAAATATTGCAAAGAATTGGGTCCAACTCATATAGGATAGACCTTCCACCTGCAATTGGCATTAATCCAACGTTTAATGTGGAAGATGTAGTCCTTTCCCCTAATCTTACCATTGATCTTTCCTCTTTGGTGGCCATACTTTGATTTTGCTTCACAACCCACTCCACCCCTTCCCCCACCTATTGATCGCAAAGAAGAAATTGAGGGAATTGTGGGTGAAGAGATGGTTTCCACGAGAGATGGAGGTTTCCAGAGATATATTGTAAAATGGAAGAATAAACCACCGTCAGAATCTACATGGTTGACAGAAGCGGAGTTGCAGAGAATTGATCCAGATTTGCTAGAGCGCCACAAGAGTTTTATCTTGTCGGAGTCGAGTTTTTCTTACCTGAGGGGAGTTGATGAGGACATCAGGCCCTTCAAGGTATATTAACAAAGGAAGCGTGTGCCTCAAGCCTATTCCTTGTGGCTAGATGATCATTAAGGAGCATTGAAGACCCTACACATGTGATGTGGCACATAAAAGACCCCACAATAGGAGGACACGTGTAGGATGAAGAAGACCCGGCTGGACGACGTCGGGCCCCTGACCGTTGGTCATCGAGCGCCCGAAATTCGCTCACTTTGAAGCAGAACTTGCTGGACAGTTTTCATTGTTTTCGGCCCGACCACTAGCCATCAGGCGCCTGACCATTGGTCTCCAGGCACCCGAAATTCATCAGATTTTAGATTTCGTCACTGAACGATTTTGGCCCCCCATCGGGCGCTCAACGCCCACGTGATTTTTTTTTTTTTAAGTTTCGTTTTTACTAAGTCAAGGGTATTTCGGACTTTTTCTTCTTTGTTAGTGCTTATTTAAGAGGGTTAAGTCCTAAACTCGAATTATTACTTGATTATTGAATAAAAAAACAACTTTGGTTGCCTCCTCCCTCTCTCTCTGTGGATCTTCATCTTCTTCTTCTCCAATCTTCTCTTTTCTTCTTCCTTTTCTCCAACATTCCTCTAAGGTATTTCTCTATTCTTTCCCTTTTCTTTCAACCTAATTTTCTCCACCATCTACAATCCTAATACTTGAGGTTCGATCCCAAAACCCTAATCCTCAAGTTTTGGTTCCCTAACCCATGAAATCCTTTGATTTACCGGGCTATTGAATCCCATTGCACGTTTGGATCTTAACCATACAAGATCGGGAGGTTCCATCCCTCGCCGGATCCATTCCACGCAATAATTGAACTCCACACTATGTGATTGTGATGATGGCCCACATTATTGCATGTTTCAATTCTCTTGGAACATGGTGGTGAATGCTGAATTTTGAATTATTATTGCTGTTTATTTCCGCTGAATCATGTATGATTATATGCATGCATCATAATTAGGGCATCCTGCGTCAGGTACTGCTCAAGTAAATTTGGATCAACACTCTGAAGCTTCGCCTCTGTCATCCACGTACTATCAGAACTTGACTTGTTCTTCCATTTGGCTAAGCATTTGTGAAATCCTCCTTGATGTGTGGAGACTACTTGGTGGTCCAAGATCTCCTCAATCTCCTCTCGACTGGTAGGTAGTGAGGTACAGGAGGCAAAGGCTGGGAAGATAAATCAGGCAATGGCCATGAGTCCTGGTACGGATTTGGGTCACTATGATGATTTGATGGAGTGTGCTGGAAGAAGTATTTGGAGTCCCTTTAAAATTCACAAGATCCTCTATATTGAATGTGGAGCTAATCCCCATGAAAGGTGGAAGATCTATAATATACGCATTAGGACCGATTCGCTTTAATGCTTTAATATCTTAAAAGGTCCAGCATTATGATCTTGTAATTTTTTAACGGCTCCATGTGGAAATTGTTCTGGCCTAACGCGGACCATCACAGAATTACCTACCTGATATTCCTTAAATTTACGATGTGAGTCAGCAGAAATTTTATATCGTTCATTGCTTGCATTAATCATTTGTCTAATTTCATTATGCAATGAATGAATATACTGTGCAAAGAACTCTGCAGACTCGGATGGTCTATGTGATAGTGACCTGGGGATGAGATCGACAGGTTTTCTAGAGTTGTAACCATGTACAACTTCAAATGTACTCACGCCTCTAGACATATTGACCGAACCATTATAGGCTAACTCTGCAATAGGTAAGATTGCATCCCACATTCTGGTGTGTTCACCCACGAGACATCTTGACAAATTACCAGGGCTCCTATTGACCACCTCTGTCTGGCCATCAGTCTGAGGGTGGTAAGCCGATGAAAACTGGAGCCTCTTGCCCATCATGTGCCACAATGTCTTCCAGAAATAGTTCATGAACTTGACGTCTTGGTTAAACACAATGGTTTTGGGCAAACCGTGCAAACGGACTACCTCACTAAAGAATAGCTTCGCAATGTTAGATGTATCTCGATGTTTTGAAATAAGGAAGTGGGCCATTTTAGAAAAATGGTCCATTACGATAAAGATGGAGTCATGCTTCTTGATAGTCTTGGGAAGCCTGAGCACGAAATCCATGCTAATGTCCTACCACAACGCGTGTGGCACTGGCAAATGTGTGTATAACCTCGTGTTTTGCTTCTTCTACTTTGCCAGCTGACAAGTACGACACTGCTCGATGATTTTGGAATACAGAGTTTGTCGCCTTTAAATAAGAAATTATCATTAAGGACAAATCCACTGTCATTCCTCGACGGGTCAACCAAGAGCGATGCATATATTGTTCCAAAATCTGGGCAAGCAGGATATTCATATCTAAGTTGCTCAAACCCAGTAACGTCTACACTCATGGACTCTGGAAGCGTCACTCTGCGACTAAGGGTATCTGTAGGTTTGTTTTCCACTCCAGCCTTATGTTTTAATACGAACGAATATTCTTAAAGAAATTCAACCCGCTTAGCATGCCTTGAGTTCAACTTCTTCTGGGAGCTAAGATAACAAAAGTGAAATTGCACGGGGTAGTCTAACATGACATGTTACGCTTTACGTGCGGAAGCTTGCGGAGCTTTGTCGAACCATGACTAAGTCCTAGATGGGGGGGGGGGGGGGGGGGGGGGGGGGGGGGGGATTAGGACTGTTTAAAAATCCCTTTTGAAAACCTCTTGCCTAATTAAACTAGTTAGCAATTATAAACTAATTAAGCAAGAACATTTAGCTTCCAAGCTTAAGTGGGTCTAATCACAAGGTTAGCATATGGTAAGCATATAAACAACCTAGCCTAAGCATGCATAGATAATCAAATGATTAAACTAATCAAGCACCTAATCTATACAACCTATGTAGATGATATGAGAATGGATCATAAGGCTCAAGTCTACACTACTTGGTGAAAGTACATCTTGTGTGTGGAAGTGCCTAACTAGTGCCTAGCATACATTCGTATCAAGCATTCATAATTAAGCAATTAAACATACAATGCTAAGATAACAATATGCTCAAATCTATCACAAACACAAGCATGTGTAGTGGTTCGACTTTGGGTCTACTCCACTCTCGGTTCAAGTACTCGCCCTTGTGAGCACACCTGCATTCATTAGGGAGTTTAAATTAGGTTCCTCCCAACTTAAGTGTTTAAACGGTTCCACCCTACCGAGGAGTTTAACAAGGTTCTTCCCAACCTATAACGGTGGTTTTACGGGTTAACCTCTCAACCCAGATGTTTACGGGTTCCATCTAACCCATGAGTTTGACAAGGATTCTCCCAACCCTTCGGTCCTACACAAGAACCTAGCGTATACTCCTGCCGGAGGCTCCCCACGGATACTTGTTCGAGTCTGTAAATCCAAACTCTCACACTCAATCCTCACCGAGGAAGGAGTGCAATCGGACTCTCAATTTGACAACTTACTTGTCGGATGAGCCCCTTGTTCAGCGCCGCTTCAAGTTGCTTGATCTCCTCTCTCCCGTGCTTCAATCAGCTCCCCTTTGCTCCCCCGATCATGTTGCTGTTGCGTTGCCAATACCTCAGCTCCACTGATCAATCGCTTTGCATATGATCTTCTTGAGATGACCAAGGTGATGGGAGGTGGTGAGAATTCTCTACAACTAGTAGGAGTTGGTTGCCTAGAAGAATTCCACCTAATCGGATCTTTAGAAAGGTTTAGACAAAGGATCTACCTATGGTCAAGGTGCCTAAAACATCTAAAGATCAAGAGAGAGCAAGAACATCTTTAATGAGCTTTGAATGCTCCATCTTGTGATTAAACATAAGGAAGATGGCTTGGAATGCTTAGGATTAGAGCCTAATGGTATGGGCAATCAAGGTGCCTTCTAATACACTAATATGTCTCTCCTTACCCAAAAAATCGAGCCAAACTATTTTATAAAGAAAGTCCCAACGGATAGAAAACGGCATAAAATGACTAGTAGCGAACCGGTCGGCCAGGGGTCGCCAACCGGTCGTCTGTTGAGACCCGACCGGTTGTGCAAGGCTTGGACAAGTAGTTTTCCTTGCTGTCCACTTTGGGCCGGTGACGACCGGTTGTGACCTATCTAGCCGACCGGTTGTGACCTGTCGGCAGGCCTATTCTGCATGATGTCTTATGTTGTATTTTGCAGCAGCAGGAGCAACCTCTTTGGCCATTCTTTGGGTGGTCTTTTGGGACACCTAAGGCCAATCTAAGATGACTACAAGTATGCCTAAATGGGTTTGGGTCATCAAGAGGTTTGGGTTTTGGTTTGGTTCAAGGTTAAAGGCTTCACCAAGGCATCTCTTTTACCTGTTTCTTCTTCCCTGATGCAGCAGGTCCGCTTGAGTCTTCGGTCTTCGTCTTCTTTAAGCTCAACCGACACTAAACTCATTGACCTAAGTAATTGACAAATAAGGTGCACTAGTATGCCACAGAAAGTTGCACTAACAGTAAGGCCTCATGATCAGAAAACAAGACGAATACTTGTGGTAGCAGGTAATGACGCCAATGTCTCAGTGACTGGAAGCCGCATAGAACTCCTTGTCATAGGTAGAGTACCGTTGCAATGGGGTCTCCTTCTTGACTAAACACTCCACCTATACCTACACCAGATGCATCACATGCTACTTCAAAGACTTTAGAAAAGTCTGGAAGGCGCATGATGGGAGCTTCGCTCATCTTGCCCTTTATCTCTTTAAAAGCTCTAGAGGGTAGCTTTGGTCCATGCAAACTCCCCTTTCTTTATGCAATTAGTGATGAGAGCTGTGATGGAGCTAAACCCTCTAATCACTTCACGGATGCATCTATGTACGTATCAGAGGAGGTGGGCCCCGGTCTCCTTGTGACTTGACGAATACCCGTTTTGAAGACCCCACATGGCATGTATACACATTTAGAAGATCCTACACTAGGGAGATGCATGTGGATTGCGAGAGGAGGACATCTGGACCGTCGAATTTGATGGACACGACGATCGGGCAAGTTGGATCGCATAGAGGACTTGATCGGGCCGTTGATCGTGGGCCATCATCATCATGGGACATCATAAATTTTAGGATTTACTTTATTTTGTTATTTCAGTGGACTCGATTACATTATTTGTGTTTATTTTCCAGATTTGTTACATTATTTTGAGATGAGACATGTTTGGGAGAGAAGAACTGAGAGGGCAATTTTGTAATTTCAGCGCAAAAGAGCTATAAAGCAGCCCCCCCCCCCCCCCCCCCCCCCCCCCCCCCCCTGTTTTTTAGGACGAAGCTTAATAAAATTTTTAGATTTTCTTCTTTCTCCTTACTTGGTGCATGAGAAATCTCAAGGTGTGAGGCCTTACCTTGATGTGAATCCAAAGGTTTACTACGTGGTGCGAATCCACGAGTATCTTTCTCTTCTTCTCTTTTAAGGTATACTTCTCCAAACCCTAATCTCCCATCTTCTTCTCCATCTTTTCTTCTTTTCTCTTCAAACCCTAGCCTACCCATCTTCCTACATCACCTAGACCTAAACCTACACCCTACCCAACCCATGCACGCACACACGCATATCCCAACACGCACGACCAGCCACGTGCATCTGCCCCCTTGGTCTTTTTACTTGTTCCCTTTGCTTCTTACCCTCCCTAAATCAAAACCCTTAACCCTAATTTTCATACTTTCACTATTTCAAAGCCCTAACCCTAATTCTCTCCCCCTTTTCTTAAAATCCTAACCCTAAGTTCTTTAAAACACTAAATCTCTTTGATACATATCATTCCCTTTGAATAATAGACTTTCCCTATGTTAATGGTGAAATTTCTTAATTCTCATAGGGACTTTTGATTAATATCTTATTAATTCCTCTTTTTGAGCATGTAATAGCTTAGAATTCACATAGTTTCTTATTTGTTTATTGCTTGATTTACACGTGCCTTTGTTGAATTTTAATAGTTCATGCTCATATTATTCCAAATATGAATTTCATAACACCCTAGGGTAGAAAACGTTGTTTTGCATCAAATTTTGATATCAGAGCCCACTTTTGACACAGGATGACTAACCACTTACTCTAAAAGTTCGAACTAATAGAGTGTGGCGAATCAATCCCTTTATCTCATAGCCTGCTCCTGCTTCACACAGGCCAGGCCCTCGGCCGAACCCTCCTTCGCGGGCCCCACTTCACATGGGTTCGCATCACACTAGCCACCCACCTCACACGGGTGGGGCCCGCATCACACGAGCCACCCGCTTCACACGGGCCGCCCACCCCGAGTGTGTCTCCGCTTCATACAAGCTGCCCCCCCCCCCCCCCCCCCCCCGGTGTGAAAATGTCCCTGCATTAATCACCCTCGGTGAGGAGTCTCGGACAAGAGACCACCCACTCTGATACCACTTTTCACACATAATGACTAACCACTTGCTCTAAAAGCTCGAACTAATCGAGTGTGGTGAATCAATCCCTTTATCTCATAGCCCGGGCTCTGCTTCACATAGGCCAGGCCCTCGGCCGAACCTTCCTTCGTGGGCCTCACTTCACATGGGTTCGCATCACACAAGCCACCTGCCTTACACGGGTGGGGCCCGCATCACACTAGCTACCCGCTTCACACGGGCCGCCCACCCCGAGTGTGCCCTTGCTTCACACAAGCTGCCCCACTCAAGCCCGGTGTGAAAATGCCCCTGCATTAGCTCTCCTCTTCTTAACTTCAATCAATCTTTTTATCTATATTAAATAGTGGAGAACGTTTCTCAATTGGTGCAATTTGAAGAAAATATATTGATGCTTCTCTCTCTCTGGCAGCTATGAGGAAGTATTGCATCCCATGGGTTTTGAGGCTGTTTCAGTAGTAGATAACGAGCTAGCAATTGAGCCACGGAAGGTACCGTTTGCAAAACACGTCATAGTTCTGGAAAGCATATTTTGTTACAACTGTTGGTTGCAATTCAAAAAAGGAAAAAAGAAAAAAGAAAAGAAAAAAAAAAGAAGACAAGTTACAGAAGGTTCAGAAACAATAATGTATTATTGTTTTTCAATTGCTAAATAATGTTTATCTTCCTAATGGCCATGTAGAAATGTGTCCAACCTATGGGTCAGAGGCAACAGTTTGTGCAAATTGAATTGTCCATGGTGCAGTGTGCGACAGTTTAGAGTTGTAGAATGTACCTAAATCACCAAACCCCCTTATGTTTTCTGTTCGGAATTGTGGAATCCGGACTATGGGTCATTTGCCATCGCAATCACTATTTTTAGCAACCAAAATTATGGTTCTATACTCTTTCTATTGCTGAAGTTGTAATGCAAATTTATATTTACAATTTAGAGATTGATGCTTTTATTTTATTCAGTCAATGATACTTAGCATGTGGGGTTTGGTATGATGACATTCATCATTTCATATATAAACTGCAAAATGAATCCATATATAGAACTATACTGAATATAGTTAGTGCATGTATTGAAGTGACGCACATGATCCTACCCGTAGAGTACCACATATTCAAGGAAGTAGCATACTGTATACCCACTCCAGAACAACACACTAAAGCAACCCACGATCTAGGTAACCTTGAAGGTTTTCAAGAACTAGCGATTGAAGGTTCCCACTTTTTTTTTTTTTTTTTTTCACACACACTGACACACCCGCGCATTCACACCACAATGGGTGCTTGAACCCTTGACCTCATGTTGAATCTCTTGTGAGTCTACCACTGAGCCATAGGGTCGCAGGCAAAGGTGCCCACTTCTCTATTAGCTATAATGAACTTGTCCTTTTACTGGTTAGGTATAAAATAACTAGTGAGAATTGAATTGTCCTTTTTCTCTCTTAAGGTAGTCAAATTCCTTGTCATCTAATTAGTGACCTGGAAATGCCTTGTCATCCTATGTGCATGAGTATGGATCATCCACTCTGCAGAAGCATCAAGTAATTCCTCTCTATATTCAAGAATGTATTCTTGGATAACTTTGGTAATTATGACCTTCTTGTTTTTATTTGGTAAAAACTTTGGTAAGTATTATCAAGCAATTCACGACAGTTGGGCCCTGATGTGGATAACCTAGGATTTGGTTTTCACTTTATTATCTTTAAAGTTTTGTGAAGATTTAACAGATGTTTCGTATCTCAATATTTTTGATCTTCATACAACATAGGCATGTTGTCTCATAATCATCAACACCATCATCATTGCCTTGTCCTGGCTATGAGGATTGGCTTTATGAATCCTGTTTCGCCAATGTTCAAGACAGGAATTCTCTGGTTGACAATCAGCTGCCCACCTGACATTAAGGGCCTGTTTGGATTCCACCAAATAAGTTACTTTTTTCACTTAAGTTAGTTTGGTAAACATGATTGCAAGAGTAACTTATGTGCTCAAAGCTACTTATCCCCATAAGTTTTTTTTTTATAGCTTTTTAACTATTAACTTTTCTACTTCTCTCCCTCACAGTCTCTCTCACGGTCCATATCAAAGGAGGCCCCACATGGACTGTCCACATTGAAGGTAGGGCCCACAAGATGGATGGTCCACATCAAAGGTGGGGCCCATGCAATGAACTGTCCACATCAAAGGTTGGCCCCGCATGATGGACGGTGGATGTGAGGGGGACCGAACAGACTTGAGGGATATATACTTATGATGTTGGAAACCAAACATGCTTTTCTACTTTTTGGCTGATAAGTATGTTGTTTACCAAGCATACTTATCTGCCGAATAAATAGAAATCAAGATAAGCTACTTGTGGTATAAGTAGCTTATTTAAAGTAACTTACAATCCAAACGCCCCCTAACCATGCTCCTTTAGCTGGGCTGGGGACTGGCTGATGCAATCGTTACTGGGTGGAGTGATGAAGTAGAGCTCATAGTACAGCAAATGAAATTAGTTACAACCTCGGATGATGATTTCTTTTTCTTTTCTTCTTTTCTTTTTCTTTTTTTCTTTTTTATTTTTTTATTTTCTTTCCCCAGGGAAGAGAGAAGCTTGGAAGGTGGAAGAAGAGGCCTTCAAAGCAATCTTTGATGTGAACAATTACAACATTTGTTATCGGAGGATACACCTTTAAAGCAATCATTGATGTGAACAATTACAACATTTGTTATCGGAGGATACGCCTTTAAAGCAATCTTTGATGTGAACAATTACAACATTTGTTATCGGAGGATACCCAGTAATTGTATGACTTTTCTAAACTGCATAATGTTCTTTTTCTTCATTACCATATACAAAAAGAGCCAACAATAATAGCGATAATGATGATGATGAATTAGTGTAGAGGTTTTCCATTCCCACACACGCCAGCATGTGGCTACATGTGTATGAATCCAGATCCTCTGTTGGCTGCAATAAGGGATTTCCTGTTTGCAGCCTTTTTATTGGTCCACGTCATCACATAGGTTTGCAACCACATCACATCCTCAGTACAACCTCATCACACTGGCGTCATGCAGTGTGGGTGGACCAATGAAAAAGGCTGCAAACAGGGATTCCCCATTTTGCAGCCAACAGAGGATCCAGACTCCGTGTGTATAACATCCTACCCTGTATCAGAAGGGACTCACCGTGTGAATGATATGGAGAAAACTTTAGGCCGGTCACTTGTCAGGTTGGTGTCCCCTGAAAAAATAAATAAATAGAATAGAATAACTGGACAGTAAAAAAGAGTTGCTAGTTTTAGAATGTTCTATTTCCTTTTTTTCTTTCCGTTCATGTGGCCTCTACTTGTGGCTCACCAACCTAAGGGCCTGTTTGGTTGCAGAATCCAGATTCTATCAAAAATCTAGATTCCACTGTTGGAATCCAAAATTGCAGAAACTAGAATGTAACCGAGATTTCATCCGGAACTTGCTGTTTGGTTGAAAATGGTGCAATTTCCCACCGTTGCTTGTAGCATGGCCCACTTGGGCTTCAAATCCACCTGAGAACCTTACCTTTGTCCTATTGTAGTCCCGCAAGACAGATGGCCAGGTTGGATGGCAAATAAACATTATAGTGGGCCCTAGAAAGTTTTTAATGGTGGACGTTTAATCAACATTGTTTTCCTGTGGTGTGGCCCACTTGTGATTTAGATCTGCCTCATTTTTTGTCCAATGCCCTTAATTGAGCTCTCAAAACTGATGGACCGTGTGGATATAAAACACATACATTATAGGTGTACAACGCATGTATGGAGGTGGTGACGCTCACTCCCGCCTTTTTTTCCCTTCCGTAGAAACGGTCGCGCACACCGTTTCCACTAATCCTGGTTCCAGTCCATTTATGTTTCTACACAGAATCCTATTTGGCTGGAACTTGCCACCAAATACACCATTTAAAATAAGATTATGCTAGAATCTGGATTTTTCCAGCTGCCAACCAAACGGGCCCTAAGTTTTTGCCAGATGCTCCATGCAGTTTCCAGCTGCCAACCAAACGGGCCCTAAGTTTTTGCCAGATGCTCCATGCAGTGTGGTTCCCTCCTGATATACAGCTCGAATGTCATATACATGTATCCATGTGTGTATGTGGCATGTAAATAGATTGTTCGAATGATGATGATGGTGGTGGTGGTGATACAGGAATGGCAACTTCATTCTTAACTATTGGGTGGGCAGTCTTTTGCATTCATGGGGTTTGGTTATACCAAATTTCGTGAAATATTGTGAAAATTTGCACCAAATCATGCTTTAATCATGAAATATCATGATATTTGGTGCAACCAAACGCTCCCTTATATAATTATAGTGAATGGATTTGGATTTGTTGCTTTTTTTAAGCTATGATAATTTTGTTAGAACAGCCTGAAGCTAAAGAATATGAAAAAAGAAAAGCAAAATACAAACAAAAACACTTTACAATTCTGACCGACAGACAGGAAAATGATTAGCTGCTTGAGCCCAATCCATCACATCCAGTTTTGCCTCATTGAAGACATCCGAGTTGCGCCCCCTACGATTTCTGAAGTAACAATTGTTTCTTTCCAACCAAATGTTCCATACTCCTGCTAGTAAGCACAAATGCCAAATCCGCTTCCCCACTTTGCTGTTTCTCCCTCCATTCCAAACTAATCAATAGAACTTGGAGCAACCCATGCTAATCCAAACAAAAGAAAGAAACCAATGAATGAAAATATGGCTCACTGATTCCCATCTTGAAGACGTAGTAAACACACATTCAGAATAATCATTTGCTGCTTACGCAAGTTATCCACCATAAGAACTTTATTTCTGCCCACTAACCAAGCAAAAGCCATCATCACCTTTGAGGGAGCACCATATCACCAAACATGTGATGTGTGACACTTGACTTGTTCATGAAGATCCCCTTCAATCATCAAATAAAAGGGTTTAACCGAGGAGGAGCTGGACTTTTCCTTTAACCATACCATAGAATCTGATTCCGAAATGGTTGGATGACAGTTATAAAGCAATTCTAACAATCTGACCAAGTCATCCGCCTCATCATCATTCAAATGCACCCAAATGATTTTGCCTCCTCATCATTTGCATGCCTCCTACACAGAGGTGCCCAAATTATTTCACCTCCATGAGTAGAGAAGCAACTGTCTTCCAGGAGATTAGTTTCTGATGCTCTTTGTGCTATTCGAGGAAACATATACTTTTAACTTTTGATTTCCCACCCACCGGTCCTCTCAAAAGCGAACCCTTTTACCATCTCATGTAAAAAAAAAAAAAAAAGGCCTACCCTCGTCCAAACCTTGAGTCTTAGTGTACTTACTAATCTCCATAACTATAAAGCCCTATACAAAGAACAAGATTTTTCCACCTTGGATTTGTTGCTACCAAACAAATACTTTAAATTGGGAAATGAGGGTTTTTTTTTTTTTCGTTTAATCTTATGATTTTCATATGCAAGTTTTTTTTTTCCGTTGATTTCTGCAACCTTATGTAATGATTTTCACAAGCAGGTTTAGTGCACCCTAGTGCTCTTGAATACGTGGTGGGCTAATCATTAATCTGGATCATCCATTAGGTTTGGACACGGATTGGGTACTAACACAGCCGGTCCCTAGCTAGGACCGAACAAGGGCTCTGAGGGGCCTCCGTGATGTATGGGTTTTATCATACCGTCTATTCATTTTTCCATATCACTTTTGAGTATAAACCCAAAATGAGGCAGTTCTGAGGCTCAAGTGGACCACACAATGGGGATTAAAAACCTCCTGTTGAAAACTTTTTGGGGTCCACATGTTTTGGACCGAGCTGATATTTGTGTTTACCCTTCATCCAGGTCTATGTGACTTTATCAACAGGTTGGATGGCAATTAACTATCACGGTGGGTCCTAGGAAGGTTTCAACGTTGGTGTCATTATCACCTCTGCTTCCTATGGTGTGGTCCCCTTGAGTCTTTCTGCCTCATTTTTGGACTTGTACCCTAAAATGGTATGGCAAAATGGATGGGTTGATGGTGTGGATAAAACCCATCCATCACGGTAGCCCTTCTCCATTCCTAGTTAGGGATGGGCGGGGCAATACCCAATCCATGTCGACTAGGCTTGGCCCGCTTTTCATGGGCCACCTTGAAAAGACATAATAGTGACGAGAGGATGCATGCCTTGTAAACACTGGCCTTTCTTATAATCGTAGTCTCCCAAGTGGTGTATGGGATGGTTATGGTCATCTGATCAAAGTGGTCGCCTGGAGAGTGTTGCCAAAGCGGACTACTATTGTTTGTCACAGACCCAGACGATGCATTTCGCCTTGCACTAATTGGAAGGTTAAGAGTCCTCTGCTCGGTCTGAAATTTTCATGTAAAGGCCCACTGAGCCATGGTCTGAAGACTTGGATGAGTCCAATACAACTCGTCGGAATCAGATGCGATGTTTGGGTCGATATTGTGAGTCTTAAAACTTGAATGGACTTGATTGAATTGGACAAGTCTTCACAAACTTGGGTAATTTGGCCTTACTCAAGCCGATGTTGGAACTACTGTAATAGAAGTGGGAACTATTCGATTATAATAAAACAGAATAAAGTAACCCCACACCTACACTGTAGATCTGTGATGTCAGTGCTAACACAATTGTCAATGATCTGGAATAGCCACTGAAATAGCCACTCGGTTGAGGCGCGTACGTGGTTGCTATCTTTGAGATAATTTGCACCTCTTAGTGTGCTGAACTGGTGCATAAGGTCGCCGACACGACTATCTCCTAGAATGCAATGCCCCAACAAACGGTTCTCCACAGCGTGCATGGGCTGCGAGAATCCAACACTAACTACACCACCTTCGAATTGCCCAAAAGCATAAAATCAGAGAATCGAATAGATAGAAAAAAGAGGGAAGACAACAGAAAAAATAGCAGAGGGATTTCAATTTTTTCAAATATGAAAACCCTAACCTCAAGCTCTTTTATAAGATTTATATATAAAAAATAATAAAAAAGGTTAGGAAAACTATGCTTAATTTCTAAGTCATATTTCACATTGTGGAAATGGCTTTATCAAGTTAGTCATATTTCACATCTAACGGTCGTGATAAAAACAAAGTATAAAAAAAAAAAAAAAGTTTTGAAAATCTGGGCAAAATGAAGATCATTAAGACTTAACTCAAGGAGGTCCATCCAAGCTAGTTTAAGTCTAACTTCCCTCCTCGTGCAAGTACATGGGGGTGTGCACATGCGCATGCGCCTAGTGAAAGGTTTTCAAGCTAGGTTTTCCCACTGGGTTGGGCTTGCTCGTGCATATAGGCTTGGGCATAACTTAACACATTAGCTTGATCTAAAACTTCTATGGCCTCCAAGAAGTTATCAACAGTAGGCATCCATTTTCCACTATTAACTGTGGTATGGTTCACTTGAGCTTTGAATCTGGCTCATTTTTGGGCTTATGACCTAAAATGAGCTAGTGGTATGTCGACTAGAAGTGGAAGACTGCTGGCCTAAGAGAAGGCGGCCCTCTCTCGGGAAACATGGCTTTTTTTTTTCTCTCTTCTTTCTTTTTTATTTAGGTTTTTTTTTTTTCATGTGGAATTAAGATGAGACTATAGTGTCTTCCTCTCATCAGGAAAAAGATCATGAAAGTCTTGTTACCGTTATCTTTATGTATATGTCATGTATAGCGTCACTTGTTTGATGGTACACGGTAAGGATATAACATATACAGAAAGGTGGCCCCCACATTTTTTAGGCCTAAAACGTTCTCTCGCCTTTGTTTTGCGCCCAAACATGAAAGTTACCAATGCCGGCATTGGGGTTTGAGTCATAATTATAGGTGTAAGTAATGATAACTAATTTATAATGTAAATTGGGAAAAAAAAAGCCCAATTAGTGAATCAAAATTTGGACTATAAAAAATTCGTGAATTAGTTCTTGAATTAGATTTCTTTTAAAGTAGACCATACATGAAACATACATAGTAGTTTTGAGTGCTTTTCAATATATTTAGAGCTGCATATTATGGCCATGTGTATTATCTCAGTTTCATGAACATTCTAAAGAATTAACCCGGTTTTCATAGAAAGCAGCCCCACTTTTACACTCATATAGGTGAGTTCATCAAGGGTGTCCTTATAACATCAATTACTTCACCATAAGACAAGGCTATAAACTCATTAAGAAATATACGCAACCTTAATTTGTTATAAAGGTTAGCATTACTAACACTAAAGAGAGGGACCTAGAGAAATAATTTCTCCTAAATGTAATGCAATTCAACCAAGGAATCATATGAAATCTTTTTTTCCCAGTGAACTTAATTCTCGGTATCTTTAATTCTTGGGTTGGATTGCCATTAGTAATTCATCTTTCTATGGGCTTGAGTCCCATCTCTCTCAATATTTTAAAGACTTTTTCTTTAACTAGAGCTTTTATTAAATGATCCACAATATTCACATTGGATCTTATAAAGTTCAGAGTTATTACACCACTTTTTAATAGTTGTCTCACAGAATCATGTTTCAGACGAACTTGTTTGGATTTTTCATTATGACACTGTTATTAGCTCTATTTATCGCAATTAGGCTATTACAATGAATGGATATAATTGGTACTGGTTTCACCCAAAAGGGTATATCTATTAATAGTGTTTTTTCCATTCTTCTTCTTCACCAACTGCTGTCAAAGGATCCAAATCAAATTCCATCGTGGAATGAACTATACAAGTTTGTTTTTTATATTTCTATGAAACAGTTCTACCTGCCATGGTGAAGATATAACTACTAGTAGATTTATAGTCATTTGATCCAAAATTTTAATAAGTGTCACTGTATCATTTTACTACAATTGGAAATCTTTGGTAATAAAGATCAAGATCTCATATCCTTTTAAGATACCTTATGACTTTATATATAGCATTCGAATGCGTTTCACTCGGATTACTAAATATCTACTTAATTTGCTAATTGCGAAGGCAATATCGGGCCTAGTGCAATTTATAGCATATGCCAGACAATTAATAATACTAGTATATTCAATCTAAGATATTTTTTCATCAGTATATGTTTTAGTTTAATGCTATGGTCAAAAGGAATACGTACATGTTTGCAATCGAAGTGGTTATATTTTCTTAAAATCTTCTCTACATAATGGGATTGAGTTAATCCTATATCATTCTTATCCCTAATTATTTTAATTCCTAAAATAACATCTGCCACTCTAAGGTCTTTCATGTCAAAGTAAGAAAACAGAAAAGATTTAGTTCATTAATAATATTAATATCTATACAAAAAATCAAAAGATCATCTACATATAAACATGCCATAACTCTAGATTTATCAGACATCTTTATATAAGGACTTAAAAAATTTACACATTTTATGTTCTTGTTCTGATTCAACAAACCCTTTAAGTTGCTTCATATATATTTCTTCTTCTAATTCACAATTTAGGAGTACAGTTTTAACATCATTTGGTGAATTAAAAAGATTTTTCACAAATGCAATTAAAATTCAGATGATGTCATTATTAAGCCCATTGGCTACTAATTTAGTCTTATGTTTCTTAATTGAACCATCAGCTCTACATTTCTTTTTTAATATACATTTATAGCCTAATGTTTTTGTCCTGAAAGTAGGTTGATTAATTTTCAAGTGTTATTAGTTCTAATAGAATCCATTTCATCTTATAACGGCTTCCTCCTAAAAGGTAACATCATATGATGACATAACTTCCCTTAATGTTCATGATTACCTTCTAATTGAGCTAAAAATACTTGAAAATCGGGACCAAAGTCCTTAGCAATCCTTGCCCGTTTACTTTTTATAATCTCAAGTTTAAACTTAGGATTATCTAAGCCTTTAGTGTGCAAGCATGAAGGTTTATCTATGTCTACAGAGGAGGAATCCCCTCTTGATTGACCCATACTGTTTTTTAGTTTATAAGGAAAGACATTTTCATAAAATTTTGCATCTCTAGATTTAACAATGATATTTTTGCTAATATCTAAGAATTATAAGCTTTGTTATGAGATGCATACCTACAAGTATGCATCTAGAAATTCTAGATTCTAATTTAGGTATTTTGGGATCAGTTAGCCTAATATGCACAAGACAGCCTTAAACTCTAAGATAACTTAGATTTAGTTTTTTACATTTCCATAATTCATATAGAATTATTTTAGATTCAGCTATAGGCACTCTGTTTATGACATATCGAGCTGAATATAAGGCTTCTCTTCAAAGAGTTAAAGGAAGACAAGAAATCAACAACATCGCATTCACCATATTAATAATTATTTTTATGTTCTACTACCTTATTTTGTTTAGGAGAGATGTAGTAATCTCGTGAATTATACCATTCAACTCACATAAATGATCAAAATCCTTTGAAATGTATCCACCATCTCTATTTCTCTTAAAGGTTTTGATTTTTCTGTTTAATTGATTTTTTTACTTCATTTTTTAAAACTTATAAATTTAGAAAATGCATCATCTTTGGATCTTAATAGATATACATGTGTATCTAGAATGATCATCTATAAAAGTAATAAAATATTTCTTATTGCATCTGGTAAAATTTTCTCAAACCACAAGAGCTTGAAGTACATATTCTCATAAAAGGAACTCAATATGCAATAAAGAAGATGGATGAAATTTTTGAAGGACTATTACTTCTCTTTGCAATACCATTAAAGGAAGGTGAATATAGTAGCGGATGCCCTAAGTCCTAAGCCTTAAGGGTTCATTGCCCTGAATATAAGCCTCAAAGGTCTATTGCCCTGAATATAAGCCTCAATAGCTCATTGCCCCATTATACTGGAAGTAATGAAGGAGTTCGATTTTTTAACTAAGTTGCGAGAAGCCGAAGTTCTACTCTCAAACCTAGCGATTCATCCTAACCTAGTTAGTATAATTGTAATGTCACAACAGGAGAGCCCATGGTTGTATGCTCATGTAGCAAAAGTAGATGATGGAAATAGATAAGCATGACAAATAAAAAAGGATGGAGGATTAAGACTCCTAGAAAGGCTATATGTATCAAATATTAAAAGTTAGAGAAAGAAATCATGGACAAAGCTCGCAAAAAAAAAAATATACCATCCTTCCTAGAGGAATAAAAATGCACCAAGATCTGATGAGAATTTTGGTAAATGAATATGAAGGAGGTCACAGAATATGTGTCTCGATGCTCACATGCCAGTAGGTTAAGACCGAGCATCAGAGACCGTCTAGGAAACTTCAACTATTAAACATTCCAATGTAGAAGTGGGAGCACATTACCATGTATTTTATATTGGGATTGCCTTGGACTAGAAGAGGTCATGATGTCATCTGGGTTATAGTGGACCGACTAATCAAATATGCTCATTTCCTTCCTATTCATATTACCCTTACTATGAACTCTCTAGCAAAGCTGTTTATTAATGAAATTGCGAGGTTGCACAAGATTCCAGTATTAATAGTATCCGACGGGGATTTTAGGTTTACATCACATTTTTGGAAGAGCTTCCAGAAGGCTATGGGGGTAATATTGGATAGTACGGTATTTCACTCGCAGACTAATGGACAAACTAAGAAGTAAACCAAATTCTTGAAGATATGCTCCATGTGTGTGTCATGGATTTTAAGGGTAACTGGGATGACCATCTTCTCTTAGTCAAATTTGTATATAATAATAATTTTCAGGTAAGTATATGTATGGCACCTTATGAGGCATTATACGGGAGACCCTGTAGGTCCCCAAGTTGTTGACTAAAGTAAGAGAAGGAAGCATTATAGGACCAGATCTAATAAGAATAACAACAGAAAAGATAATAGTAATTCAAGATCGTCTATAGATAGCTCAAAGTTGTTAAAAGAATTACACTTGTAATAGAAGACAGAATATGGAATTCGACATGGGAGATCATGTTTTGCTAAAGGTTTCACCAATGAAGGGTATCATGAGATTTGGAAAGAAAGGAAAGCTTCCACCACGATTCATAGGACCCTTCGAAGTCTTGAGAAAATAGGACTATTGGCATATAGATTTGTCGTGCCCTCGCAACTTGCTAATGTTCACAATGTCTTTCATGTATCCATACTTTGAAAATACTAGAGAGATGTCTCTTATGTTATAGACTGGTACCTAAAAGAGATTCATGAAGATACAACATATATAGAGAGGTTGTACTCATCTTAGACAAAAAGGAACAAGTGATGAGGACAAAGGTGATACCATTAGTTAACGTCTAATGGGGTCACCATAGTGAGGAAGTAATGGGGTCACCATAGTGAGGAAGTGGCTTCGTGGGAGAAAAGTTGAAATCAAAGATAAATACCCTAAACTATTTTAACAAGCAAAGGTATATAGAATTTTGGGCTGAAATTTTTTTAAGGAGAGTAGAATGTAATATACCCGATTAAATTTTAAGGGGGTATAATTTTTTTTTTTTCTTTTATTAATTTTTTGAGTCATTAGAATGGATTATTGAGCCGTCAATCTTAAAGATCTATGACGATCCTTTTTTCAGAAAAATCTACATATTGGATCATTAATCTAAACCAACCAGAAGGGAAATAAACTATTAGATTCAGAAATAAACCGATAAAAATTATCATTTGATAGTGAATCATCAAGATCTTGAGATTTAATCGTCGGATCACTTGATCCTCTCAAGTACCACCAACTAAAATGTTCCTCATCACATTATGATCTTCACCATGTGGAAATTTTGACCCAATTTGGGATAAATAGCTTAGATCAAGGACCAAGATCTCTTTCACCATCGATTGTAACATGTTTCAGTGGACGGCATAATGTTTTAATTTCTTTTTGCATGGCTATTGTAGATCTTCAAAACTATGATTTCAAAATTATTTTAGTTTTAAGTATAATGGTGGAAAATGCACATTTAAATCCTAGCCATACATTTGAGCATGGCCCATAGCTTTATATACTTGTTTTTTAATCTAAAAATCATTTTTCCCATGCTCTTTGTGATATAAGCTTCATTTTGATAATGGTTGAAATTAGAATCCTTTTCTATGGCCCACATGATCACGGCATGTGCACTCTTGATCCACACACCCTATTTCACTTGGATGCTTATGTGCAATAACAAGTATAACAAGTACAGCTCAGACACTATGAACGCTTGTGATCTCTATTTAACCATCCATAGACATCTAGATCAAGAGATATTTTTTTATGAGATTGTACTAGTTGTAAACATCCTAGCCATGCGTATAGATCGAGTAGACCATATCCTTGGGACTCACACCTTAGTGGCATGAGTACATACATTCCATATACCTCCAACCACCCCAACCCTTTTCCACCTTTACTTCCTATCTTGTATTAGGGCTGTCAACAAGCCGGGCCTGGGGTAGGTCTGGGCCCGGATTTTGAACTGTTTCGCACCGGCCCTATTCAAAATTTAGGCTCGATCTTGGCCCATTGATAGCCCTATAATGCATGGAGCGTTATCATGCATTTCCACACATGAAGGGACTCCCTCCTCCGTATAACGGCGAAACATTAAACCCCCTTTGTTTGGTCTTTACATGTTAACGGAGAGAGAGAGAGAGAGAGGGAGGGGGACAATCTTTACATCTTGTGGACAATCTTTTAATCCAAACCGTTCATCAAGTAAGTTCCCTAAACTTACATCTAATAGTCATTTTTTATCAAACCAAAGTAGACCCCACAAAATACGAAATTAAGACGAACAACCAGTTGGCTTTGAGGCAGCATGCATGGGCCCCACACACTGCTACATGGCAGTAGCATGGGACCCCACATGTTGCCTCACGTAAGCATTAGTGTGGGACCCACACGTTGTCCATGTGGATAGTTATGGGCCCACACGTTGTCCGCATGGGCAGGCATGTGGGCCCCACTTGTGGACCCAATGATACTAAGGGTGGGCCCCACTTGTCTCTAGGGTGGTGTACATGTGGGTTTTCCATTTAGGTTTGTAATCTATTTATTTATTTTTTTTTGAAATTTTAGTTGGAGATATAGATGATCAACTGGATAAGGGAATCTATCATTCGACGTTAGATTGATGGTGGGCCAGCACAAAAAATTAACATATCTCTTAATGGGCTCCACCATCTAATCCCTCGCTCGAACCAGTATTTTCTATATTTAAAGAATCTATGGAATATATGATGCTTCTTACTGAGATGGATCCCTGACTATCCATGATTTAAGAAGTGAGCCTCATTAATCAGGTGCCAATAGGATATATTATGAAATGTGAAAATTTTGTAAAAGGGCGGGCTGGATCAAAAGTACATTAGTGGTGGGACCCACTACATAAATCATGATAACATATGATTTTGTGATTTTTCCCTCCTATTAAACCCTGAGAATTGATCTTGACCGCTATACAACCAAGAAAGATAAATCTAATTGTTGATCAAGGACCCAATCAACAAATAAGGAAAAGGTTAGCAATAATTTAGATCGAGACCAGACCCACTACATTTCAATCAATCAAAGCCATTGAACTTAATCTAAGAATGATGGATGGTTCAATCAAACAGTTTATAACCTACTATAAGGGAAGGCGTTGATCTGCTTCATTTATGCATATACTCATGATCTAATCACTCCACTACTTTGATCATCCACTAATGATCATATCCCATGTCAATCAGAAGTGGACCATCAATCTGGACTATCTAGTTATCATCAAGCACGATCAAAGCAATTTTAATGGTAAAAAACACTGAAGAGTATTAAAATAATCAGAGCGAAAAAATCACTTATCACGTCTTTGATTATTCATATCAAAGCCATAAACATGTTCCTAAATAAACTAGTGGATCCTTTATTGGACAATGCAAGAATCAACAACTCCTGATGGAAGCACCCAGCTATATCCACTTTAGTAGTCCCTGTACATACCTTGTAGGAAGAGCCAAAGCCGACTAATCAAGATCGTGACCCTTACACGTCCTTGGGTCTAATGAGTAACCATCTTTCATGCATCATCAAATCTTGATCTAACGATCACAATCCAAGCTAATGAGCCCCCAGACTATTAACTTGATTTCGATCCACCAATGTGAGTGACCAAATGTTTGAACCTGAATCTCTTGTACATGGAACACTCACGCTCCTGTGCAGGATAAGGGGATGTAATAATTCGAAAAAAAATCCTGCATAAGTCAGTACACAAGTGCACCTTTACACGTGCAACCTTATTGATAAAATTTTTCACATGAATGTACACACCTATGCTCACAGACATATAACACTAGATTTCGAATCTTCATACACCCTAATATACTCGATCAATCATTGATCCTACAATTGTAACAACTTTCCTTTGCTTGGTAAAGCTATCTATGTGTCTACTTTGATTTTTGACACTCAATTGTAGTTAACCAACTACGATAAGCATTTACTCTGGAATCTAATCCATTCATCTCGATCGTCACTAGAATATATGCTTAATCGACCGTCGAAATCTCAATCTATGATCACTATTTCAGTCATTATAAACACGTAAAACATCGACAATGATCCAATAGTTGATCGAGGAGGTCAATCGTGTATCTACATCTAAGACATGTCTAGAGTCTTATGAGACTATTGAATCATAAATTGTGGTTGATCCATCCCTGGACGTCGTAAAATAAAGAAAGAATACCATACATCCGCCTATCTTTTTGGCCAAAGACAATTAGAGCCCGCATGACCTTTGTCAATTCCACATGGGGTTCTTCTGAATCTAGTTTGCAATAAGGTTTTGCTCCAATCCATTGCCCAATTTGATATGGGGCTTTATTGATTTGACATGGATCTTTGTCGATTCAGCATGGGGTTGTTCTGAATTTGGTTACACTTAGGGTTTAGGTTTTTGCTTTTATCAATTGCTAAAATTCACATATAGCTATGCCCAATCGATATGGGGCTCTTTTAATTGAGTATACGGTTAGAGTTGTTGTTGATTCAACATGGGGTTGTTGTGATTGTGACTTGCAATTATGATTTAGGGTTTAGTGTTTTCCCATAACTTTTTGCCCCAATCGACATGGACTATGTCGAATCGATGTGGGGTTGTGTCCAATCAACATGGAGTTGTTGAATACAAATCTACATTTGTTCCATTACGTAGAGGAATGAGCTCATATTGTGATTATATGGTGGGTCTGTTAGTGCACTTTTCTGTGGCATACTAGTGCACCTTGTTTGTCAATCACTTACATCAGTGAGTCTAGTGTCGGTTGAGCCTAATGAAGACGAAGACCGAGGACTCAGATGGCCCTCGCTGCATCAAGGAAGAAGAATCAGGTAAAAGTGATGCCTTGATGTGCCTTAACCTTGATCAAAACCCAACCCTTAACCTCTTTGATGACCTTGACCATATTAGGGAACCTTTAGTCATCATAGATTGGCCCGAGGTGTCCCAAAACATTACCTAAATCTTGGCCTAGGTGAGAGGGTTGAAGAATGGATGGGTCAGCAAAACAGTGGGTTGAACCCAGGCCTGTCCAACCGGTCACGACCGGTCGTGGACCCCTGGCCGACCGGTCAAGACCGGTCGGATAGACAATCCAATTTGGAAAGCAGGCTGCTGGAATGGATGGCCATTGGGCCGACCGGTCGTGGACCCTGGACGACCGGTCGTGGACCCCTGGCCGACCGGTCACGACCGGTCGGACAGACCCCCCCACTAAGACAGCAAGCATTCTGTCCCTGGCCGACCGGTCCTGACCGGTCGTGGGCCCTTGGCCGACCGGTTGTGCGACCGGTCGGGACTAGCCATTTTCCGCCCGTTTTGTATCTATTGCACACTTTTCTATATAAGGGCTTGGCTCGTTTTGAGGGCTAGTGGAGAGGGTTTTGAGAGCCCATTACCCACACCTTTTGTACATCTTTTGGGGTTTCAAAGAGGAGGATTTTCAAGTCATATCCCTTGTGTTTAAACACAAGTGAGGGCATTCAAATGCAAACTAGAGATGACTTGATTCCTCTCTCAATTCTAGAGGTGAGACACTATTCCATATAGGCATATCCCTTGTTCAAGACCTCTAGAAGACTCTCTAGGTGAATCTCCTAGTTAGATCAAGCCACATATCACATGTAGGAGATTCAACCATCCTCCTATCACCTTGGGCATCTCAAAGGTATCACATGCAAGGTGTTTGATCAAGTATGGCTGAGGCATTGGTGACGCAACACTATCGTGGGAGCAAGGGAAGCTGATTGAAGCACGGGAGAGCGGAGATCAAGCAACCCAAACCGGCGCTAAACAAGGAGCTCATCCGACAAGTAAGCTTGTCTTAATTGAGAGTCCATTTAGAGTTTGTTTGTCAAACTCGATCTAGGGACGTTAGCCGTTCCTTGGTCCGTTAGCCGGGCCTAAACTAAGTCTCCAAGGGGGAGCCTCCGACACGGGAGTGAACGTGAGTCGGGTTGAGAGTTAGCCTATGTCCAAAACTCCGTTTGGGTTGAGAGTTAGCCCTTTGTCCAAAACTCCGGTTATGGTTGAGAAGTGAACCGGTAAAACCTCCGTGTAAAGGTTGAGAGGTGAACCTCATTTAAAACCTCTGATAGTAATGCCGGTGTGCTCAAAGGAGTTGAGTACTTGAACCGGGAGTGGAGTAGACCCAAAGTCGAACCACTATACATGCTTGTGTTTGTGATTAAATTGAGCACATTAATATCTTAGCATTGTTAGTTTCATTGTCTAATTATGAATGCTTGATAGGAATGTATGCTAGGCACTAATTAGGCACATTCACACACAAGATGTACTTTCACTAGTTGTGTAGACTTGAGCTCATTGATCCATTTTTATAAGTCTACATAGGTTGCATAGGTTAGGATCTTGATTAGTTAAATCTTTTGATTACCTATGCATGCTTTAGACTAGGTTGTTTATTGCTTAATCATATGCTACTCTTGTGATTGGACCCACTTAGGCTTGGAAGCCGAAGTGTTCTTGCTTACTTAGTTTGATTTGTTGAATTATATAAGTAGGCGAAAAGAATTTCAAAAAAGGTCCTAATGACCCCCTCCTATAGGTTTAGCCATAATTCTAGTTGCTCTTTAAGCTTCCGCACATACGTGGGTGTCGTGTTTGACTACCGACGTACTTTCAGGGTCCTTGTTAACATTGCAATCATATACATTTTCCTACTTGTAGTTGATGTTGTGTTCTTAACCAATAGATGTGATTATATAGTGGGTCTTTGTTCACTACTATATTCATCTGTGGAGCTTCGAGTACTTGAAATGAAACAAAATTTTATTTTAATTGTATGGTGGTGATTGACCTTTAATGTGAACTTTAGAGCTTTGTCTTCCCATGTGTATCTCCATATTGCCTCTTTATTTTAAGATTTAAAATAATTCTCTGATTTTGATGCTACTCTAATGTTCATTCTGATTCAACTAAATATGTTGATGCCACTCGATTTAACTCTTCTTTTTAACTATATTGGGTACGTTTATTTCGGGTACAATCAGATCTGGATGCACTGCCTTGACATGCAGAAGGCAACTTTCATCACTGATTGAGGTCTCTACTGCTACAGGGTCATGCCCTTTGGTCTGAAGAATGCAGGGGCGACCTACCAGAGGTTTGTTAACTGTAGTTCGCCAACCAGATAGGTCGGACGATGGAAGTCTACGTTAACGACATGCTCGTGAAAAGCATTAGGCCATCATATCACATACATGACCTCCGCGAGATGTTCAACACTTTGAAGAGATACCAGATGAAGCTCAATCCAAGCAAGTGCCTTCGGCGTAAGCTCGGGGTAGTTTCTCTACTTCATAGTGCACCAGCACGGAATTGAAGCCAACCCGAAAAAGATACGAGCTCTAATCGAGATGAGCTCTCCTAGCACGACCAAGGAGATCCAGTGCCTCACAGGCCAGACTGCAGCTTTGAATAGGTTCGTCTCCAAGGCAACGGACAAGTGCCTTTCCTTTTTTAAATAATTGAGGGGAAGTCAGAAACCAACCTGAACCAACGAATGCGAGCAGGCCTTTCAAGTGCTGAAGACATATCTTGGGTCACCACCTCTGTTATCCAAGCCCATCCAAGGAGAAAATTTACTGCTTTACCTGACTGTCTTGCCGTTAGTAGTTAGCTCGGCCTTGGTAAGAAATGATGGAGGTACCCATTGACCGGTATGTTATGTCAACAAGGCTTTTCTTGATGCAAAGACCCGTTATCCGAGCATTGAGAAGCTGGCCTTGGCTTTGGCCATCTTAAACAGGCGCCTAAGGCCATACTTTTAGGCGCATTCAATTATCATCCTGATGGATCAACCTCTGCGACAAGTTCTTCAGAAGCCAGAGAAATCTGGCTGGCTCACCAAGTGGGTTATTAAACTCGGTGAGTTCGATATACAGTTTCACCCGTGCACCACCATCAAGGGGTAGGCCGTGGCAGATTTCATCATCGAATTCACCAACTCACCAAATACGCAGCTCATGGTGTCAGAAGGAGTCAAGGAGAAAATGATCGACTTCGTTTGGAGGTCAATCATCTGCAGGTTCAGAATCCCCCCATACCATCGTCACTAACAATAGACATTAGTTCAAGAACGCCAAGTTTAAGAAATTATGCCAGAAGCTCGGCATACAGAATGCCTACTCTTCCCCCCACCATCCATAAGCCAATGGCCAAGTTAAGGCCGTCAATAAAATCATCAAGGGGCATCTTAAGACAAAGTTAGGCCAGTGCAAGGATGCATGGGCTGATGAGCTTCTGAATGTACTCTGGGCATATCAAACCATAGCTCAGTCGACAACAGGCGAGACACCATTCTCCTTGACTTTTAGAGCCGAAGCTGAAGTTCCAGTAGAGATTGGAATGCCTTCCTACAGAATGTTCGCCAACCCTAAGTGAAGGTTGCGATGTATAAGTAATTCAATTGTGAGATCGAGATTGTCCTCAGGGATTAGGGATAACCCAATTTTAACTCTTTAAATAATTGGAAATAGTAAGGATTCAAAAATTCAGAATTCTAAAACTAAGTAGAAACAGAAAAGTAATTAAGGAAAAATTAGAGAATTAAGGATAACGAAAGCGCTAATGATCCACTTGTAGTAGATCAATGCTTAACACATTCATCAAGCGCACACACAATTGGAATTGAAGTCCTATCTCTCATCCAATTAGAAGATATTGCATTCAAACACATAATAGTCCAAACTCAATTTGAAAATCAAACTTCTACTTCTAATGAAGCACGGAGAAGAACTTGTAGCCTTCGAAGTAACAACCATACCAGGAGATAATGGCATGCTCCAGGGTTACTACAATTCAAATCTCATCAAACCATAATGAAAATTCTCAAAAACTTATAAGCAACATGTGTCCGGAGTATACATGCTCTCAAAATTATCTAAAAATATCAACTTTTATTCAAACTAGAACTTGAAAATCCAAAATCAAAGCTTAAAGTACTTGAATAAACAAATTAAGCATCAAATTTAACTAGGAGCTTCACCTCTTAGCCCTAGGTAAGAGGTTTAGCCAATCATTGTCATGATTGAATTAGAAAACAATAGAAAAACTACTAAAAATATAAGAAAAACCCTAGATTGGAGGAATTGTAGACTCTCCACTTTGATCATTTCCATCTCCAGCAATTGTAGAACTCTTTTAGGATGAGTTTAAAAGAGTAGATGTGTCCTTTTATAGCAAAAATGCACCACCGCATCGAAATCGTCCAGAATTTACGAAAGAGATACACAGTTAGGGTGGCGGATGACCGGTTGCCACCCCTTGGATGACCGATCGCAGCTGGAGTAACAATGGTTAAAACAGATTTTTGAATTTTCTTCTTTGGACGACCGGTCGTGGCTTCTGACCAACTGGTCCGACGGTCGGTCGTTGACCCACTAAATTGGTCCAGCAAGTTTTGGCCTCAATCTTCAAATTTCTAGGAAATTCGACTGGTCGGGCGACCGGTCCTCTGCAGTGGACGATCAGTCGTGGAGATAATGAATTTGAGAATTTTTCTTTCCTTCTTCTCTATCTTTCTTGCTTTTTTCTTTCACCTCTTGGCTCTTCTTCTAATGGTCTTCAATGTATGCTATAAAGGTCCTTTTGTCATAGAATTCATGAGGTCTCTCTCTCATTCCTACAAACACAAAAACACATATAAGATAGGTCTTTTAACAATTAAACTATGCATAATGTCTAAGGAATTGGAGTTAGAATATGCACAATTCAGAGCTCAACATATAACTGAGCTCTTCTAGCCAAAAGAAAATGAAGGTCAGATGCGACTTAACCTCGATCTGTTGGAAGAAGTCAGAGAGTGATCCCAGGTCAGGGTTGCCGCTTAACAACAAAGGGTTGCAAAGTAATTTAACTCTAAGGTGAAGAAGAAAAGTTTCAGAATCGAAGACCTCATATTGCAAGAGATCTCTAAAGAAACCAAGGAGCAGAGCTCGGGGCATTAATTCTGAGCTAGTTTTCGCTCGCCTCAAGTACAAGGCTGCGATGTAGTAATAATTCTCGGTAAGCCCGAGGTCGATCCACAAGGATTGTCGTAATAATTTTAAATTATGTAACTAGGATGAACTAAATTCAGATTTGTAATGATGGATAGAAATTGATATCATAAAACTATCTACTTTAGACTTAAATCAGGGAAATAAGCACTAGAGTGCCAAGGATCCACTTATAATCATTCATAATGCCAATTCAAACCATTCAAGCCAATCACTCAATTGGAATCGGAGTTCTATCCATATCCAATCGGAATATAGAGCAATCAAATCATTATAATGCATCTAACATAGATGGATCATCCACTGATATGGTTCTCTCATAATTAACTAAGGCATTGGGTGTATTCAATCATTCATGATTCTTCTTCAAGCCTTGTCACTAGACTTGATTTAGAAGCATAAATTGAACTTCTATTGAACCAAAATCAATACATAAATAGCCATCTCAGATCCAATCAAAAGATACGATCCCCTTTTAGTTTAGTTCTAGATAATCTCTTGAAAAACTTAGTTTGTAAGATCCCCTAGCATCCAACATTTCATGATGAATCTAGGATCTCTACAACCCAAAATCCTATCAATCAACACCCCATTAAGCAATCTCAGTAATCAAAACATCTCATGTAGGAGAAATCACAAGAGATAGAAGATTAACTAAAAATACTAATTTTATTTCAAACTAGAACTAGAAGTGTTAATGTCAGTTTTTGTAACGAGATCCTCCGGCTCTTCTCCCTTGCTCCAGCAGGGATTTCCACCACCAGACCTGAAGCAAGACAGCGAATAAGGGTGGCTGGGGACCAGCCGTTAGCCCTCCGACGCTTAAGTTAGGCCACAGAAGAGAAGCCAAGCAAAACGGGACCAAGATTGAATGATGCGTACCTGCTCTCAATGGAGCCACCCCCTTATATAGATCTGAAGCAATCCAATCTGTTACGTGAGATGTCGAAATCCCATTGATGTCGCATACGATACTGAGAATCCGCTGATTTCGTGGGATAAGATCCTATCTTTTTAGTCAGATCCAACCCAATGACTTATTCCAACAATCGCGCCCCTAGATGGTAATCCCTTGAAATCCGGCTGGATCCGGCCGGAAGCCATAGTTGGAGTCAAGGCCTCCGAAAAGGAAGGAGACGCCCGTAGCTGGGAGTCATGGCCTCCGAAAAGGAAGGAGACGCCCGTAACTGGGAGTCATGGCCTCCGAAAAGGAAGGAGACGCCCGTAGTAAAGTTGCTCGCAGGTTAAAATGTGGTCGCGAGTCCAAGTACATATTTTGGGTGTAATGTCTTTCAACGACTTGTGAGAAGGTCTGCTCGCGGATCGAGCTTTGCCGTATTTGACTATCGATTATGAAGACTCGGGACTTGCGAATAGCTGCTCCGTATTTTTCAATCTATGACTCTTGATCAGGTGATCTCGAGAGTCGAATGGACGTCCCGCACCTATCAAACATTCGACTCTCGATCAGCCAATCTCGAGAGTCGAATGGACATCTCGTACCTATCCAACATTCGACTCTCGATCATATAATCTCGAGAGTCGAATGGACGTTATAGGCATTTCCGCGTGAAATCTTATCTCCATCATTTTGCATATAACAGATGCCCCCCAAGTCCTTGCCGCCAAGAATTCTTAAGGAAAGGACTTAGCTCACTATCACACGAAACCGCTCGCTACCTTCATCGAGAACGGCACCCCTCATGATAGGCTGAAATTAATGAGCGCCAGCTTTCCGCAGCCTTTTCGCTGATGGAAAATGAAGGGGCGCTCGCCACGTGTTTGAGGAGTTAATGGGCGTACCTGCTCGAGCGCTGTGTCCAACGAGGGACTGCCACGTGCCATCAGATACGGCGGAATGATTGCCTATAAATATACGGAGTCCGCCATTTCTTTGATTTTCTACAGAAGTTTATTCGAAAGAATCCTGCAACCCTTTCTTTCCATTCTTCCTCCTCTTCCGGTGCTCATTCTTTCTTTTCCCCGGTATACTTCCTTTTTCTTCTTCTTTTATTTTCATCTCCCCATGGCTGGGAACTCTGACGAGACTACTGTCCCCCTTGGCGATGCCACTCCGGAGTCCTCTGCCTCCAGCAGTGCAAGGGTTTCGGCGGGGAGATACACAGCAGCCGGATATCCTTCCGTTTTATCGGAGGACCGGCTGACTGAGCTACGGGAGAGATACCAAATCCCTGATTCCGTAACTCTCCGCTTGCCCGGAGGTGGAGAAACACCCGACTCCCCCCCCCCAGGATGCGTAGCATTTTACGAGTACCAGCTCATCTTGGGGGTACGCCTTCCCCTCCATCCCTTTGTTCGCGATGTATTACGGTGTTACAAGATTGCCCCTGGGCAACTCATTGTGAACGGGTGGAGGGTGGTTTTGGGCTCCTTTGCCCTTTGGGCTCAGGCTGGCAACGGGGAACTCACGGCGGAGGAGTTCCTCCGTATGTTCCGTCTGAAGAAAGCTCCATCCAGCGAAGGATGGTATTATTTATGTTACTGGCACCGGGATAACTTCGTGTTGGGTAAACCCTCCTCGAACTATCCCGGCTGGAGGAAGCGGTGGTTCTATGCTTCCGGGAGCTGGGAGTCTGCCTCCTCCAGGGGTCCAGGAGTGACCCGGTTTTTCTGTGAAGGTAGACACAATCCCTTATTGTGCAGTTTCCTTAGAATAATTTTTAGGGTTTTGCTTCGTTTGACCATTATTTGTGCTCGCAGGTATCCCAGCCTTGCGGAAACCGAATTTGAAAGGTGGGATCAACGAGAAGATCGTCAGAGTGTATAAGGTGCCTGTCGGAGATAGGCATATCGAGGCTTGCTTATCTCCTTCGCGACTTGCAGCAGCAGGCCTCATATCCAGAAGAGAAGTCGAAATGACGAAGGCTGGAGAGAAGAGAGGCCTACTGCCCCGTCTGAAGGGCACAGGTTCCAAAAGGCAGAAGAAAACCCCTGCCGAACCGTCTCAATCTTCCATCCGCGCGGGCAGCGATCAGCCTGCCCTTCCCGCGAGCATGGCGGGGGCCCCAGCTGGGCCTACTATCCCTTCACTGGTGGTCGCACCTGGGCCACCAGTGATCAACATTGTAGATAATTCCCCAGATGGGGTGGGGTCCAGCTGCCCCCCAGTTGAAGAGGCTCGAGAGCAGGTAGAGCCTCAAGAGCCAACTCCTGCTCGGGAACTGGTCCCAGCCGCCGAGCAGGGACCTGCTCGCGAGTCCATGCCTCTACCTCGCGAGCAGACCGGTTTGGTCGTTGCCCAACCGTCTGGGAGTGGGACGTACTCGATTCCACGCCACCTCCACCCTGTGTGTAAGTTCTTGTTCGAGAACGTCCCGCCTCACGCCTTCGGCTCTCTCCCCGAGCCAAGCCCTGAGAACCTTATCCTTGAAGCGGGGATGAGGATGGTTCAGGTAAGACTTCGTCAAGATCTGTTTCGACCTGTTGTTACGTTCCAGAAATCTTATATTTTTCATCTCTTTGCAGGGTTTGGATCTTATTCTGCGAACGAGGCGTGATATCGTTGCCGCCCGTCGCACGATAGAGGAGGCTGAGGGAAAGAGGACTGCCTTGGAGAAGGCAGTTCAAGGAAGAGATCAACTGCTCAAGGCTCGTGAGGCAGTGATCTCGAAGAGAGATGAGGAGAAAAAGATCCTCATCGAGAAGATCCAAGTCCTGACCGACAGGTATCAGGCCTTGGACTCAGACTACGTGAAGCTCACGGGTCTGAAAGAGAAGGCAGAGAGAGAGAGGGAGATCTTCCGACAGGACAAGATCTCATTAGAGGAGCAATTCGCGGGAGCCAGGTCGCAGCTCAAGGAGGCCTACGACAACCTGACTAGGGAGCGCACCGCTCTTGCGCAGCTTAAGGACGACTCGATCCACTGGGACGAGGAGAGAGTCGCCCTTGTAAAAATGCTCTCGGAGGAAGGTACTCGGGCAGTTTCCGAGTTCCGGACTTCGCAGCTGTATGACGATGAATGATATGAGTCATACGATGCTGGTCGAGACTTTGCACTAAGGGTAGTGCAACGAATGATCCCATCCTTCGATATGGGGGAATTCGGTCGAGTCGCGACCATCATAGCTGCAGAAGAGCAAGCTGCTGCCGAGAACGAGGTGACCGAAGCCACGCAGGCTGGAGGGGCTCCTGAAATGGGCCCTGAAGTCGAGAGCGTGGCTCCTCCAAGCGATTGATTTGCTTTTATTTTCCTCCCCTGTATCTGCGCTCATGTATATGTAATCATCTGATTATTAATGAAAAGATGTTTTTGGAAGTGTCGCTGTTTCGTTGCTGTTCTCCCTTCATCTTTCATTTTTTTTGCTTGTTAATCTTGAATGGATTCGTCAGAGATGTGACCCTTTAATTCGAGCATGAGCTAAACTGCTCGCGATCAGGATGTGACCCCGTTCGCTGCCCTAATTTGAGCACGAGCTGTGGTGCTCGCATTTTGGAGTGCGATTCCTCCTCTCACCAATCGCGAGTAACTAACTCATGAAAAAATGAATTAGACTCAATCCGGGGGTCGTGAGACCATGTCCGCGTTGAGATAGACTGATCTATCGATTGAGATTTTGATTCTACCAAGGGCAAAAGGTTGGTCAAGAGATGGTATTCATTCTCTTCGGGGCTGTTCAGGTCCATGAGAATGGAGAAGTGACCAACTAGTAATGATTTCAATCCTACCAAAGGTCGGCAATTGGCCAAGAGGACGTGTAAGCACTCTTTAGGGCTATTCCGATCCATATAAATGGAGTAGCGGCCAAAAGATGTCACTTTATTCATAAAATGTTATGATAAACTATATCGAATCTAGGGGTAGTATCTTAGCAAATGCTCCACGTGCCAAGGGCGACGTACAGGCTTCCCTTGCATGTCTTCAAGATAATAAGTATCGGGTCGTACAACCCTAATAACCCGATACGGGCCTTCCCAATTCGGATCCAATGAACGAACAGGAATTCCAAGATTTCGCCTTAGAACCAAATCTCCGAGCTGGAAGGATCTAGGTCGAACCTTTGCATTCCGATAACGAGCAATACGTTGTTGATATGCCGCCACTCGTACTTGGGAAGCATTTCTTCGCTCTTCCAAGAGATCGAGATGAAGTCGGATATTTTCCTGATTGCTCGCGGGATCATACTGTTCGATCCGGTATGAGGGCACTTGAATTTCCACTGGTACCACTGCGTCAACACCAAATGCTAAGGAGAAAGGAGTTTCACCTGTCGATGTACAAGCCGTGGTTCTATAGGCCCATAACACTTCTGGCAGAAGTTCTGGCTACACCCCTTTACATTCACTTAGCTTGGTCTTCAGATGATGCTTTATAATTTTATTCACTGCCTCGACCTGCCCATTCGCCTGTGGATGATATGGAGAAGTACGGAGATTACGTATCTTCCATTTGTCGCAAAATTCATGAAAGGCTGCGTTGTCGAACTGCGTTCCGTTATCGGTAATTATGGTATGAGGAAGTCCGAAGCGACATATAATATTTCTCCACATAAACTTAGTAGTTTGTTTTTCAGTAATTTTGGCTAATGGTTCTGCCTCGGCTCATTTGGTGAAATAATCAACCGCCACGATCGCGAACCTATTCTGTCCCTTTCCCATAGGTAAGGGACCGATGATATCGATCCCCCACTGAGCAAAAGGCCAAGGGCTGTCGACTGGGGTCATCCGCTCAGACGGTACACGAGGTATAGGTTGATATCGTTGACACTTGTCGCATTTTTTAGAAAATTCTATGGCGTCTGCTTTCATAGTAGGCCAATAATATCCTTGCCTCATCGCTTTATATGCTAGAGATCGCCCCCTGGGATGATTACCACATGCCCCCTGGTGTACTTCATCTAGAACACGATGTGCTTCTTCTGGGTGAAGACATCTCAAATAAGGCAAGGAGAAGCTTTTTCGCAACAAGATTCCATCTTGTAAGGTGTACCTGGCAGCTCGAAGCTGAATTTGTCTTGCAGCTTTCTTGTTTTCTGGTAGGTATCCATCTCTGAGATAAAGGATGATAGGATCCATCCAGCATGGAGACGATTGTACCGATATAACTTGCTCGGGAGTCACTTGGTCGATACTCAAGTGTTGACGGTGCTCAATGGGGATCGAATGTGATAGTTCTGATTCTGGTGCAGAAGCGAGTTTTGCCAAGGAATCGGCCAGTTGGTTCTGCTCGCGAGGGATATGGAATATTTTGTAAATCTTCAGTTTGGCGAGCAGGATGAGGACACGAGACTTGTATAAGGCCATTCTTTCTTCTTTGGTTTCGAATTCGCCAAGGACTTGGTTGACAATGAGCTGGGAGTCGCTATGAATTATCAAATTCTGGACTGCGAGGACAACGGCTAGCTCGAGGCCAACAATAAGGGCCTCATATTCTGCTTCATTATTGGAGACGCGTGACTCGAAACGCAGAGCGTATTGAAAATGCGACCCGTCTGGAGCCACTAAAATCAGGCCCGCTCCACTGCCACTGGCCCGTGACGACCCGTCCACAAAGAGCGACCAAGAAGGCTGGTCGCTGGTCATGACGCTATCTTCAGAAGAATATGTAAATTCGGCGATGAAGTCAGCCACGGCCTGGCCCTTGACTGCGGTCCTAGGACAGAATGAAATATCATGCTCGCTGATTTCGACCGCCCATTTAATTAAGCGCCCGGAAGCCTCAGGCTTTTGAAAGATTTGACGTAGTGGATGATTTGTTGGTACTAAAATAGCATGGGCTTGAAAGTATGGTCGTAGTTTTCGAGCTGCCGTGATTAAGGCTAGGGCCAATTTCTCCAAATCAGAATACCTAGTTTCTGCATCAACCATTGCTCGACTGATATAATAAACGGGCCTTTGTACCCCGGAATCTTCTCTTATTAAAGCGGCACTAACGGCCGTGGAAGACATAGATAAATAAAGAATGAGTTGCTCATGTGCCACAGGCTTAGATAAAATGGGGGGAGCGCTCATATATTGCTTCAGTTGTTGAAAAGCTTCTTCACATTGAGGTGTCCACCTCCAATCAGACTTGGCCGTTGCACGAAGGAGTTTGAAGAAGGGCAGGCACTTGTCAGATGCTCGCGAGATGAACCTGTTCAATGATGCGACGCGACCAGCTAGACGCTGAACGTCCTTCAGAGTCACTGGGGATTTCATCTCTATCAATGCTTTAATCTTTTCGGGATTCGCCTCAATTCCACGTTGGCCAACCATGAACCCAAGAAATTTCCCCGCAGATACTCCAAACGCACATTTTTCTGGATTTAATTTCATCTGATACTTCCTCATCAGATCAAAGGCTTCTCGAAGATCAGGAATGTGGTCATCTTCATCGATGCTTTTCACGAGCATATCGTCAACATATACTTCCATATTCCTACCGATTTGAGCAGCGAATATTTTGTTGACAAGACGCTGATAAGTGGCCCCTGCATTTTTGAGACCAAATGGCATTACCTGGTAGCAATATAGTCCTCGATCTGTGATGAAGGCAGTATGCTGGCCATCAGGTGGATGCATCATAATCTGGTTGTAACCAGAATAAGCGTCCATAAAACTGAGGAGAGCATGTCCAGCTGTTGAGTCGACCAACTGGTCGATTCGTGGTGTCGGGAAGCTATCTTTGGGACATGCTTTGTTTAAGTCTGAATAGTCGACGCACATCCTCCATTTGCCATTAGCTTTCCGGACGAGAACTACGTTGGCGACCCATTGTGGGTAGTCAACTTCTTTTATGAAATTTGCCGCGAGCAGCTTTTCAACTTCAGTTTTGATCGCCATTTGTCTTTCTGCAGTAAAGGCACGTCGACGTTGATGTACGGGTTTATGCTTCGGGTCAATGTTGAGACGATGTACGATGACATCAGGATCGATGCCCGGCATATCTTTATGAGACCAAGCAAACACGTCCTGGTATTCAGTGAGGAAACGGATCAAATCTTCGCGGTGGATACTGTTTAAGGAGGAACCGATGTACACGATCTTAGACTGGTCGTCTTCGGTCAAGCGGATCGCCACTGTTTCCTCCCCTGGAGTTCCTGATTTCAGAGCATTTTCCCTTGGATCCAACGCGGTGGCGAGAACGTCGGATGAACCTTGAACTATTTCCATGACAGGTGTCGCTTGAGCCTTCTTTCGATCTTGGAGGGCTATCTGGTAACAGGACCGTGCCTCCGGTTGACTTCCTCGCACGACCCCTATGCCATTTGGGGTCGGAAATTTAACACATAAATATGAAGGGTGCAAGGCCGCTCCAACCTTAGTTAGAGACGGTCTCCCCAAGATGGCGTTATATGCTGATTTTCGATCCACGACGAGGAAGTTTACGAAGAGGGTGGTCTTCGCTGGACTCTCCCCAAAGGTGACTGGGAGATCGATACTTCCTTCAGGTGTTACCACTTCTCCTCCAAAGCCGACAAGAGGGGTCGATACTGGCTTGAGGAGGTTTCTGGCAAGTGCCATCTTGTCGAAAGCCTCCAAATACAGAATATCGGCCGAGCTACCTGTATCCACCATAATTCGATGAGTCAGATAATTTGATACCTTCAGTGTGACTACAATGGAATCTTCATGAGGGAAATGAATTCCCGCTGCATCTTCGAGGGTGAAAGAAATTGGGGGATGGCTAGCCTTCGATGAGTTGGACGTTCGTTCCAACCAATAGATCTGCTGGGGTTCTTTGGACGCCTTTCGGGCGTATGCCTTTCTTGAAGCTTGAGAGTCACCCCCGCAAGCTGGACCCCCGACGATAGTGCGAATTTCTCCTGTGGGCTCAGCATCCTCTTGGTCGGTTTGATGATGAGACGGTTCCTTTTGGCGAGATGAGGTCTTCGCCCTTTCTGGTGACCGATTCTTATGAGCAACATAATCCTGGAGATGGCCTTTTCGAATAAGGGCTTCGATATGGTCTCGTAGAGAAATACAGTCCTGGGTCCTATGCCCGTGATCTTTGTGGAAGTAACAGAACTTACTCTTATCTCTCTTCTCGGGATCGGATTTAATCTTTGCAGGCCACTTCACATATGGCTTGTGTTTTATCTCCATTAAAACCTTTTCAGGAGACCGATTAAGAGGAGTGTAATTATGATATTTACCAGAGTAAGGCTTCCTGGGAGAACGATCGCGCTGATCGCGATGGTATTTTTTATCTGTAAAGGTTCCTTCTGGCTTGCGTTTCTTACTTTGTACTCCATGGCGTGTCAATGCGACTTCTTCTGCATTGATGTATTTCTGAGCTTTAGCTTGGAATTCCGCCATAGTTTTCGGTGGGCTCTTATCTAAAGCAAACCTAAATTTCTCGCTCGTTATTCCAGCAATGAGGGCTGTGAGACCCTTTTCTTCAGTGTAACCCTCAGTTTGAACGGCTTCAGCAGTGAACCGTACTGTGAACTCTTTTATTGTCTCCCCATGTTGCTGTTTCAGATTCATCAGATGGGAGGCTGGCTTTTTAATGCGAATACTTCCCATGAATTGAGAAAGAAATATATCCGATAATTGGGAAAAAGAACTGATGGAAAGTGGCTTTAACCCCCGAAACCACGTACGAGCCGCTTCCTTCAATGTAAGGGGAAAAGCCCTACACATGATTTCTGAACCATGTCCCTCCAACTCCATGAGGGACCTATATGTTTCCAGATGTTCCAGAGGATCGCCAATGCCTGTATACGGAGCGATAACAGGCGTTCGATACTTTCTGGGCAACGGGGCTTCCATGACCTCGCTTGTGAAGGGAGATTCAGATTGATGTATTGCCGCCATGACAGCAGATGGCCGATTTGCCTGGTATTTCTGCTCCATGATATCAAAACGGTCTTGGATTCTTTTGAGATCTCCTTCCCATGGCAAGGTATAGCTAGACGTTTCGGCGGTGGAGCCTTGCGGTTGAGGTTGTCGAGGCGAACTGGAATGTATAGAATGTGGAGACGGCACAGGGGGATGGCCACCAAGTGGTGGGACTTGTGGTTCATCCATAGAATGTCTGGAAGCAACTGGTATGGGTGGCGGTGGTAACCCTTCGGAGGGTTGTCTTTGCGGTTCAGGGAAGTGCTGATCAAGTCGATTTGACAGTGCCTGAACTCCGGCGTTTAGAGTTAGGAGAGTGTTCCCGAGGAATCGTAGGACATCATCCTGATTTCTAGAGGCCTCCAATAATGGATTTGTCGATGGCATATTTGGGGCTCCTTGAGGGATATCCGTCGGAACAGGTGGGAGGGCAGGTGCGGATTCCGTCTCACCGGGCGGAGGTGGTGCCTGCCTCGAAGTTGAAGGATGAACTGTCTTTTTAGGAGGCATCACCGAAGGATTTTGATCGATAGTTAACACGATTGATTTTGATGATCAAGTCGATCCCACAGACGGCGCCAAACTGTTAATGTCAGTTTTTGTAACGAGATCCTCCGGCTCTTCTCCCTTGCTCCAGCAGGGATTTCCACCACCAGACCTGAAGCAAGACAGCGAATAAGGGTGGCTGGGGACCAGCCGTTAGCCCTCCGACGCTTAAGTTAGGCCACAGAAGAGAAGCCAAGCAAAACGGGACCAAGATTGAATGATGCGTACCTGCTCTCAATGGAGCCACCCCCTTATATAGATCTGAAGCAATCCAATCTGTTACGTGAGATGTCGAAATCCCATTGATGTCGCATACGATACTGAGAATCCGCTGATTTCGTGGGATAAGATCCTATCTTTTTAGTCAGATCCAACCCAATGACTTATTCCAACAATCGCGCCCCTAGATGGTAATCCCTTGAAATCCGGCTGGATCCGGCCGGAAGCCATAGTTGGAGTCAAGGCCTCCGAAAAGGAAGGAGACGCCCGTAGCTGGGAGTCATGGCCTCCGAAAAGGAAGGAGACGCCCGTAACTGGGAGTCATGGCCTCCGAAAAGGAAGGAGACGCCCGTAGTAAAGTTGCTCGCAGGTTAAAATGTGGTCGCGAGTCCAAGTACATATTTTGGGTGTAATGTCTTTCAACGACTTGTGAGAAGGTCTGCTCGCGGATCGAGCTTTGCCGTATTTGACTATCGATTATGAAGACTCGGGACTTGCGAATAGCTGCTCCGTATTTTTCAATCTATGACTCTTGATCAGGTGATCTCGAGAGTCGAATGGACGTCCCGCACCTATCAAACATTCGACTCTCGATCAGCCAATCTCGAGAGTCGAATGGACATCTCGTACCTATCCAACATTCGACTCTCGATCATATAATCTCGAGAGTCGAATGGACGTTATAGGCATTTCCGCGTGAAATCTTATCTCCATCATTTTGCATATAACAAGAAGTATTCTTCATTGAACCAAAAAGTACTTGAACTAATTCAAATTAAGCATTGTAAACAATTAAAAGCTTCACCTCCTAGCCCTAGCTAAGAGGTTTAACCAACCATTAATAGGTTAAACTAAAACTCAAAAGAAAACTAATGAAAAATATAGAAAAATCGATTTAGAGGAGTTGTAGACACTCCACAGCGATCTTCTTCACTTTTTACGACTTCCCAAGCCTTCTATGATGCCCTTAGATCGAATTAGAGGAGTCCTTTTATAACCTTCTAGCCTCAGCATCACAGAATATTCCAGAATTTGCGTAAACTTATGCAATTGTGTAGAGAAAATAGGACCGGATTTAGAAGTTTCTGGACTTAAGCGCACGGATGATTGATCGATTGTGCTGGGCGATTGATCGCTTGTGGTGAGCGATTGATCGCAGGTGGCCGGGCGATTGATTGCCTTGTCCAAAAAGTGTCCAGAGAGTTTAGCAGAAAATCCTGATTTTTTATGGCTTGGGCAATTGATCGCCCGGGCTGAGCGAGCAATCGGTGGGAGCTCTTTTTGTCCAGCAACATATCTGAAAATTCTGCCTCTTGAGCGATCAATCAGTTTAGAAAACCGATCAATCGCTGGTCCATCCTTCAATCTAGCAATGTATGCAGAGTGGCCGATCAATCGGCCAGGCTAGTTGATCAGTCGACCACCCTGACGATCAATCGGTCAGGGTGAATCTTCTTCTTTTCTTTTCCTCTTCTTTTTACTTCTTTCCTTTGGTCTTCAATGTGTATTAAGAAGCATCATTAAGCATCATCTTGGCGAAATCCTTCTCTCATTCCTGTAAACACAAAAACATGTATTAGTTTAGACTTTAAACACGTAAACCATGCATAATGCATGATGATAAGGGTTAGAATATGTATAAATTAGAGGCTCAACACACCCCCAACCAGCATTTTTCTAGTCTCGAGCAAAACAAGCGTGAATAATCCCTTTCTCTGATAACTCAACTCTCTCTTGGAAACTATGATTCTATAGACTTTAAGACATGTAAGTACAAAAAGGAAAAAAAAACTAAATGATGAGAAATTGAAGTCCTAAACTTTCCAAACATAATAAGTGTTCACATAGAATCCCCACCGATTTATTGACAAATAGAAGAATCCGAACATGTATGGTCTAATGGGCATTGTGCATATTCATCTCATGACTTTCCAGGATTCCTTCTTCATAAATTAGCTAAACCAAAGATCTAAGAGTGTATAGATCCACCAATTGCCTATGACAGGAATTTGCCTTACCGTCCTTCCGACGGCTTTCACACTACGTCCCATTTCCGGCTTTGGTTACGGGTAGACCATCCCCCGGTTGGTAATAGGTAGCCCTTTTTGAAATTTTCCACCATATTCTCAATCATACCCATATTTTCCTTCCTTCTTACCTTTTCATACACATTAGATAGGAATTTTAAAAATTCATATCTTTCATTATTTTCCCATGGACAAGGATGGACAAAGTACCTCGCTTTGGTTCCTAAACACTTGAAATCTTCAGTCTCACCAATCTACAAGTCTAGTAATCCCTTTAAATCATGAGAATCGTGTAATGTGGACTAGACTCAAAAGTATTCAAATGTTCTATCGATCATATAAATAGGGGAATTCACTTGTAAAACTATCATGTTCAAGTTAATTTAGAGATTTCAAAATCATATCATTTCATCTTTCATCCTTTCATACTCATGACATCCCAAGTGTATAGAAACGAAGTTTTCCAAAAGAGTTTTGATGTTTCAGAAAATTTGAAAATTTTCTACAAAAACCTTGCTTAAAATGTCACAAATTGCTAGATTCAAGGTATCTCACCCCCAACCAAATCTTGTATTGTCCTCAATGTAAAAAGAAATGTATTGAGAATAAATCATGAGAGCAATGATAAAATAAAGGAGAGTGAGAACGAGAGTACCTGAGAGAGTCGATCATAAAAGTTTGCAACTCCAAATAACTAAACAATTAAAATAAATGAAACTACTCTATACCTCCGTCAGACTAGGAGGTTAATCTTGATACACAAGATCATCCAAAGGAATGGAATTTAGCAAAATTAGTAGGTGGAATAAAAGATTTTTCAGTAATACCATCCACCATCCTGCTTCATAGTACACATAAGTGATGTTTGTCATTCTAATCCATTGAAAATCCTACGAAAAAAAATTCAGCAGGTTTCTCAAAGTTATCACACCATGTGTTAGGAAAGGAAGATTTCTTTGGTTGGAATTCATCAAATATGAATTTCCTTTCTAACTTATCTGGGAAAAAAAATTATCCAGATAAGGATCATCCTAGAGATGGTGCACTTTGGTTTGAACAAACCAAAGTGATGTGGAGACTTGTATTTCTTCTTCACAAGTCGTTATGGTCTCCACATTTTCAGATTCTACCGGTGCCTCCACTATTGATAAATCAGTTTTACACTCCGTTGAAGGAGTCTTTGTGGGCACCGGTGAAGTTTTCCTTAAGGCATTGACAATGTCACAGATCATAGGATCATCCCAATCCTAAAAATATGCCAAACACTCCTCTAGAGTGTAGGAAACTTTGACATTCTCGGTCACTTGTGTAGGTTGGAAGAGGTCCTCAATCACTACACTTTCAGAAATTAGCCTCTCCATAGGCAAATCAAGCACCAATCCATCAACTTCCTGCATGACAAAATTGTTCAAGTCAGCGATTGGTGTCTTGTCAATCAAATTGTTCGATTTTAGCTCTTCCAAGGCCTCATTAATATCCAATTTTATTTCTTCCTTGGAATGATCCAAGCAAACTTCTAAAGTTTTAAAAAATTTGCATGAGGGTGGCTCATCATCATCCATAATTGTATCTATGAAATTAATCATGTGGATCTCATCTTCATCCTCATCCTCATCCTCTTGTTGTTTGTGTAAGTGAAACACATTCAGCTTCGTAGTCATATTTTCAAAGGATATTTTCATCACTCCATTCCTATAATTGATTATAGCATTGGTGGTTGCTAGGAATGGTCGGCCTAGAATGACAGGAACTTGAGTGCATGCATTTGTAACCAATTGTGTGTCCAAAACGATAAAGTCTACCAGGTAGTAAAACTTATCGACTTTGACTAACACATCCTCAATTACTCCTCTTGGTATTCTAAAGGAGTGATCCGCAAGTTGTAAAGTTATCTTGGTGGGTTTTAATTCACCAAGTCTAAATTGCTCATATACCGAGTAATGAATCAAGTTAACAGTAGCCCCTAGATCGAGAAGTGCTCTATTGATCCGGAAGTTACCTATCATGCAAGAGAGTATAGGGCTTCCGAGATCCTTGAATTTTGGGGGAGTGTTATGTTGTATGATGGCACTTACTTGTTCTGTAAAAAATGCTTTCTTGTGCACGTTTTGCTTACGCTTTACAGCACATAGGTCCTTTAGAAATTTGGTGTATGAAAGAATTTACTTAATTGCATCCAACAAGGGAATGTTGATTTTGATTTGTTGGAAGACTTCTAGGATGTCCTGATTTTCACTTGGCCTTTTTGTTGAGACAAGACATTGGGGGAATGGGGCCACATGTTTATACACACACTCCGGCTCTTCATCAACCTCTCCCAACATTGAAAAAATGTTTCATCTGATTGTTTGTAGTGATTCATGATGGTCCGCCTTAGTGCACTGGTTTTATGAACTAGAAAGTACTTTTTAAGGAACTCCTAAGTCATCTCAGCTCATGTCCTGATGCTTCTAGGTTTAAGTGATTGAAACCATACTTTAGCTTTGTCCTTTAGAGAGAAGGGGGACAATTTCAGTTTGACTACATCTTGGGAGACATTATTAAATTGAAAGGTATTGGTAATCTCCTCAAATTCACTAAGGTGCGCATATGGACTTTCAGAGTTGAGTCCATGAAATTGCGGGAGTAACTTGCTAATTCCCAGTTTAAGATCCACGTTTCCTGCATTAATTGGAAAACAATGCAGGAAGACGTGGTTTTTCTCTCCGGTTGTTGATGATTTTCTTAATGTTTTAATTAGAGGAACATAGTGTTCCTCATTCTCATTATGTTCCATCCTAATTGGTGGTGCATCATACTCAACATCTTTAACATTATGTGGTTCATTCTCAGCCATGATTTCAGAGGATTCAAAATTTTCTAGACATTTTCTAACTCGTTTGTGATAGACTAGGCCTTCAACTAAATCTCCCTCACATAGAAGTCGCGATGTATGATCACGCTCCCAATGAGGCATAAACCACACAAAAACTAACTAATGTAAAATCTGAAAACAAAAACAAAAACTAAAAATTAAATAACTCTAAGTTAGAACGGGGCTACCGGATTTGAAAAACTAGGTTAGTGAAGAAAATTCTACAAAATAAACAAAATTTGTTAGCAGTAGAAAATTCTAATAAAAACCTATTAAAGCAATAAATACTAACCTAACTACATGTTCGCTTCACCAAGTGTAGGGTTGCGATATAGTAATAATCTCGATAATACCGAGGTCGATCCACAGGGACTTGTGTAGGAACTCACAAAACACTTCCAATGGTTTCTAATTGAGAACTAATTAAACATGATTTTGGAATTGAATGTAGATAGATATTTGGAACTAAAACTGAATGTAAACAATGTAAAAGAGCACTAAGGGTTTAAGGATCCACTTGTAGCAATCCATGATGCTTAATTCGCTATGGTTTCTCACTTACTTAACTAGAATCGAAATGAAATCCTATATAGCCGGATGATAGAGTAGTTAAAACAAACAATCTGTCATATGTGTGATTCAAGTACATGATTCCCTCAATTCAAGTTAGGACTTGAGCACACTTAATTGCATAGGTCAATCCTAGTTCCAATAGATTAAGATCACAACTATAATCATCATTAAACTTTGTCACAAAGCATAACTAGATCATGATTTGAACTTCATTTAAATCACATACACAATCACACATTAGCAGAAATTTCAGAGAAATAGAACTCTTGGCATGAAGTTCCCACATGAGAACAAAGGTCTAGAGCATAATGAATCTAATTCCTCGGAGCGTACAGGTCTAGAACCATTTAAAATAATTAAGAACTCAAGTAATTCTTCTAAACATCTATGAGCCATCATAAGATTAAGAAAAACTACTTAGAACTTTATTCAAACTTCAAACCATTGTTCTTCACTACTAATCCAACTTAAAACCAAAACAAACAAATTAAAACATCTTAGATTCACTACAAGATTCACCTCTTAGCCCTAGCTAAGAGGTTTAGCCATTCATGATCCAAGGAAACATGAAAGTAACTAAGAAAAATATTAAAAACTAGAAGAACAAACTAGGAGGAGTTGTAGAACTCCTGATCCGACTTCCGCTGCCTCCCATCGTGGTAATTCTCTTCTAGGCCCCTTAGGAACGATCTAGAGGAGTCCTATATAGGTTTAAAGCCTTAGATGCGAAGAAACTTCAAGAAAATCCGCAAAAATAGCGCTTTGCGCAGCAAATTTCGAAGCTTGTAGAAGAAGCTCTGTTATGTGGGCGACCGGTCTAAAAGCTCATGGACGACCGGTCGTAAAAGGCCAAAAATCGTCCATTGAGTTTTCTGAAAATTCGAACCCAAAATTTATTTCAAAGACCGATCAGACGACCAGTTTGAGTAGTGAATGACCGGTCGTGATTGGTCCAGCAACGTTGCCAACAGGGGTCCTCCTATTAAGTGCTCGAACTGGTCGGACGATCGATCTTGGCTATGGACGACCGGTCTTCAGTGCAATTTTCTGCACTTCTTCCTTTTCTCCTTTGCTTATTTCTTTCGCCCTTTAGGCGCTTGGTCATTTGATCTTCAATGCTTGTAAACAGCGTCTCTAAGCCTTCAATTGATGAATTCTCGCTCACATCCTTATACCATAAAACCATGCATTAGTTGGGTCTTAATCATGTATTTCAAGCATAGTTAGTGATAAAATGGGGTTAGCATATACACATTTAAGTGCTTAACACTATACCCTAATTAGAAAATTTAGAACTGTTAACCGAATCCCCGGCAATGGCGCTAAAAACTTGTTCGCTCGCCTCAAGTGTAAGGCTGCGATGTAGTAATAATCCTCGGTAAGACTGTTCGCTCGCCTCAAGTGCAAGGCTGCAATGTAGTAATAATTCTTGGTAAGACCGAGGTCGATCCACAGGGAATTAGAAAACCAATTCTAAACTATTCCAGCAACTTGAATTAGAACAATTTGGAGTTTTCAATTAAGAGAATTAACTTAAAATAGTAACTTAGAAAAATAAGTAATTTAAAGGAACTAAGGCTTTCAAGGATTCACTTTTAGCAATCCCATGTCAATCCAATGAATCAAAGCATATAACACAACTAGATTTGAAGTTCTATCTCTCATCTAGTTGGAAAATAAAGCATTGAAGCACATTCAATCCCACTTAAACTTTCAAATTCTAGTCCTATTCAATCACATAGCATTCAAAATCAGAGCCTTCGGCGTAACAGCCATGCTTATGGACTATGGCAAGCTCAAGGGTTACCATAATTCGAATCTAATCAAGCCAAACATGATAATCTCAGAGAATTGCAAGAAATCCATGTCCAGGAGCACATGAACTCTCATAAAACTTCTAAAAATATCAACTTTATTCGAACTAAAACATTCAAAATCCAAACTTAAAGTGAAAGTACTTGAATTAAACATGAAATTGGCTACAAGCTTCACCTCTCAGCCCTAGTTGAAAGGTTCTAGCCGAGCATTGTCATACTACAACTAGAATCGAAAAGAAAAACTAAATAAAAGCATGAAAAACTAGAAAAACCGAATCGACGGAGTTGTGGACGCTCCACGGTGCTCACCTCACTTCCCACGACCTCCAATCTCTTCTAGGATACCTTTAGACTAGGCCCTAGGTGCCCTTTTATAGAATAGTGCGGAAGATTTCAGATTACGTAAGAAATCGCGGAGCTATGCAGAGAAAATTGGAGCTTGTAGGACGAGCTCTGTTACGCAGCCGACCGGTTGGACGACCTGGTCTGAGCTCATGGACGACCGGTCGCACGACTGATCATAAAACGTGAAAATCAGTCCAGTGAATTTTTAGAATTTCCTCTCCCTCTCTGTTGAGTATTCGACCGGTCCAATGACCGGTCTGTCCTAGTCTAGTGATATGCACAGCAATGGGAGGTCACTGTTGAAATGCCGACTTGTCGGACGACCGGTCTTCAATGCTGTCTGTTCTGCACTTCTTCTTCATTCTTTCTCTTTCTCCCTTGCTTCTTTCTTCCATCCTTTGGCACTTGTTCTATTGATCTTCAATGTATACAAAGTGACTCTTTTATCCTTAAATCAGTGAAATCTCCACCTCGCTCCTACCATCACAAATCACGCATTAGATGGGTCTTTTAAGCATGCAAACCATGCATATTATGTTATGTAATGGGTTAGTAAATGTATAAATTAGAGGTTCAACACACCCCCCAACCAGCATTTTGTAGTCCCGAGCAAAACATGCGTGAAACAAGTTCAAATCTCTAAAACCAAACTCTCCTTTAGTAACTATGCTTCTATACATTCTAAAACATACAAGTGCAAAAATGAGAGAAACTGGGTGATAGAAGCTGAAACCTTAAACTTCTCAAAACATAATAAGTGCTCATATAGAATTTCCATTGATCGATTGATAAATAGAAGAACTTGAACAAATTCAACCTAGTGTGCATAGTGAATGTTCATCTCATGAGTTTCTAGGATTATCTTCTTCATAGATCAACTAAACTATGGGTCTAAAAGTGCACAGATCAACAACAAGCCTATGACAGGAATTTGCCTTACCATCCTTCCGACGGCTTTCACACTACGTCCTATTTTCGGTTTTGGTTATGGGTAGACCATCCCCTGGTTGGTAATAGGTAGCCCTTTTTAGAATTTTCCACCATATTCTCAATCATACCCATATTTTCTTCTTTCCTTTTCATACACATTAGATAGGATTTTTGGAAATCCATATCTTTCGTTATTTTCCCACGGACAAGGATGGACAAAGTAACCCTGCTTGGTTCCTCAACACCTCAAATCTAAGTCTAGCCAATCCACAAAGCTACATAATCCTTTCAAACTATGAAAATTGTGTAATGTGAACTAGGTGTAAAAGTGTTCAAATTTTCTATCAATCATATAAATAGGGAAATTCACATATAAAACCATTATATTAAGAGTAGTTTAAGACTTGCAACACTCATCACTTCATATCTCCTCTTCTTATACTTATATTCTCCCGAATGTATAGAAACAGGGTTTTCCAAAAGTGTTTTGAGTTGTCAGAAAATTTTTAAAAATTTCAACGTATAATGCTCGAAATGTCCACAAGCTGCTAGATGAGGAATCTCATCTCACCCCCCAACCAAATCCTGCATTGTCCTCAATGTAAACAGATATGCAATGAGCATGAACATGAGAGCAATGGTAAAATAAAAGAGAGTGAGAACGATGGTACTTGAGAGAGTCGATCATGGAATTGTATAATCCCGGTATTAAAATCTACTAAAGCAAGTAAAACTAAAACAGAAAAACAACTAAACCTAATCTTACGTTATACCTTCGTCAAACTAGGAGATCAATCGTCCTGATACACAAGATCATCCAGAGTGATGGACATATCCTCTGAATCAAAATTTTCAACAAATGGTTTAAGGCGTTGTCCGTTCACTTTAAAACAATTACCATTCGCTGCATTCTCTATCTCAACAGCCCTATGGGGAAAAACTTCTTTAACAATATATGGGCTGGTCCATCGAGATCGTAATTTTTTCAGAAAAAGATGAAGTTGAGAATTGTACAAGAGCACTTTTTTACCTTCCTAGAAAGATTTCCTAAAGATGTACTTGTCATGGAATACTTTCATCCTACTCTTGTAAATCCTCGAGTTCTCATAAGCATCGTTCCGGATTTCATCAAGCTCATTAATTTAGAGTTTGCGAAGCGAGCTAGCCTTGTCAATGTCAAAATTCAATGCCTAAATTGCCCAATAGGCTTTGTGTTCAATTTCCACAGGCAAGTGGCAAGCTTTTCCATAGACGAGTCTATAGGGGGACATTCCAATGGGGGTCTTGTAAGCGGTATGGTGAGCCCAAAGACCATCGTCTAATCTCAGCGACCAATCTTTGCGATCCGGCCTCACCGTCTTTTTCAAAATTTGTTTAATTTCCCGATTGAAAATTTCAGCTTGCCCACTTGTCTGTGGGTGGTATGGGGTACTCACTTTATATTTAATACCATATTTCTTCATTAAGGCTTCAAATGGCCTATTGCAAAAGTGAGAACCGCCATCACTAATGATGGCTTGAGGCGTTCCAAATCTGGAAAGTATGTTTTCTTTTAGGAACTTTAGAACCGTATGATGATCATTAGTTCTACATGGAATAGCTTTATCCATTTAGACACATAGTCTACGGCAAGCAATATATAGACATGTCCAAAAGATGAGGGGAGTGGCCCCATGAAATAGATGCCCCAATAGTCAAATACTTCAAGATGTTTAATTGGGGTAAGAGGCATCATGTTCCGACGGGGCAATCCTCCTAGCTTTTGACAGCGTTCGCATGCTTTACAAAACTCGTGGGTGTCCTTAAATAAAGTAGGCCAATAAAAACCACAATGCAGAATTTTTACAGTGGTTTTCTTAGCGAAAAAATGACCCCCACATGCTTGATCATGACAAAAGGAGATGATGGAATTATGTTCATCATCAGGGACACATCTCTTAATTATTTAATTTGGACAATATTTAAAAAGAAAAGGTTCATCCTAGAAAAATCTGCGCACTTCTCTTATAAATTTTCGTTTGTCCTGCACAGTCCAATGAATCGGCATCGCACCTGTGGAAAGATAATTGGCTATGTCAGCGTACCATGGTGGATGCTTATCAACAAAGAGTTGCTCATCAGGGAATGAGTCCTCAATAGGTGACTTGTTAATGGGATTGGGTAGGACTAGGCGGGATAGATGATCTGCCACCACATTCTCTACTCCCTTCTTATCCTTGATCTTCAAATCGAATTCTTGAAGGAGTAGGATCCATCTAAGCAAACGGGGCTCAGCATCCTTCTTAGAAAGAAGGTGTTTCAGTGCCACATGATCTATGTAAACAATGACCTTGGATCCTATTAAGTAAGGCCTGAATTTTTAAAAGGCAAAAATGACGGCTAGGAGCTCATTCTCCGTAGTCGAGTAATTGACTTGGGCGGGATTCAAGGTCCTACTCGCATAGTAGATAACGTGGGGCTTCTTATCCTTCTTTTGGCCTAACACCGCCCTAATAGCATAATCGCTCTTATCGCACATCAATTCAAAAGGTATGGACCAATCCAGTGGTTGCATGATAGGAGCAGTTGTCAACATGTCTTTTAGCTTTGAAAAAGCTAATTGACATGCGTCACTCCACTCAAATTGGTTCTCCTTTTGGAGAAGGTTACATAAGGCCTTGAGATATGACTGAAATCCTTTATGAACCTTCTATAAAAGCCGGCGTGTCCAAGGAAGGACCGCACATCGCGTATGCTTTTGGGTGGTGGTAGATTGGAAATTATATCGATTTTGGTCCGGTCTACCTCTATTCCATTAGACGAGATGATATGTCCAAGGACCATTCCACTCTGTACCATGAAATGGTACTTTTCCCAGTTTAAAACGAGGTTCTTCTCCTCTCACCTTGTCAAGACCAACTTCAAGTGATTTAGGCACTCCTCGAAAGTACAACCGAAAGTAAAGAAATCGTCCATGAATACTTCAAGAAACTCACCCACCATGTCTGAGAAAATACTCAACATGCATTGTTGGAATGTGACGGGTGCATTACATAGTCCGAATGGCATCCTTTGATATGCGAAGGTGACAAACGGGCATGTAAAGGTAGTCTTCTCTTGGTCTTCCGGGGTTTATCTCAATTTGGTTGTAGCCGGAATAGCCATCCAGGAAGCAATAATAGGAGCGACCCGTTAATCTCTCAAAATTTGATCCATGAATGGGAGAGGGAAGTGGTCCTTCCTAGTGACTGTGTTTAGCTTCCAACAATCGATGAACATACGCCAACCGGTGGTCACTCTAGTCGGTATAAGCTCGTTGTTGGTGTTTTCTATGATGGTAATATCGGACTTCTTAGGGACAACTTGGGTAGGACTCACCCATTGAGTATCCGAGATGGGGTAGATGATATCCACATCTAGTAGTTTTAACACCTCAGTTTTGACAACCTCCATCATATTTGGATACCTACTTTGAGGTTGTCTAGTCATTTTCGCGTTCTCTTCGAGGTGTATACGGTGAGTACATGCCGAAGCATCTATCCCTTTAAGGTCCGCTATTGTCCATCCTATGGCTCCCCTATGTTCTTTAAGTAGCTTAATCAGTTTGAGCTCTTGGTCTTTTCCTAGGTGAGAGGCGATGACTACCAGGAACATTTCTTCTTGACCCAGATATATATATTTCAGCTCAGATGGTAATGGTTTAAGGTCAAGCTTCGGTGGTTTGATGTTAAACGGTAGAGGCCTTGATGTGGTTGGTGGCAATCTTTCAAAATGGGCCTCCACCGACTAGTATCAACTACCAGTTTCTCAATATTCAATGCTTGTACAATTTCACTAATAATGGGGTCTTTGGATTCCTCGAAATGTGCTAAGCATGTCTCCAAGTTTTCTAGTGGTTCAAGTTGGAGGAGCTCTTCTTCTTCAAAAGATTCGAGCATGTTTACCTAGAAGAGCTCATCATCATCATCCCTATGCCTTTTGCCCAAATGGAACACATTCACCTCCAATGTCATGTTTCCAAAGGACAATTGCATTACCCCATTCCGGCAATTGATAATTGCGTTTGATGTAGCCAGGAATGGGCGGCCTAAAATCACTAATATTTGAGTGTTAGTATCCATAACCGGTTGTGTGTCCAAAACGAAGAAATCCACCGGGTAGTAGAATTTATCGACTTGGACCAATACATCCTCAACTATCCCTCTCAGTACACGGATGGATCTATCAGCGAGTTGCAACGTAGTTTTGGTGGGTTTTAATTCACCAAGGCCTAGTTGCTCATACACCGAGTATGGGATTAAATTTACACTTGCCCCCAAGTGTAGCAATGCACGTTCAATTCGGTAATCACCAATGATGCATGATATTGTGGGACTACCGGGATCCTTGAATTTTAGGGGGGGGGGGGGGGTCTTTTGAGTGAGAATGGCACTCACTTACTCATTCGAAAAAGGCCTTTTGCTACACATTGTATTTGCGTTTGATTGTGCATAAGTCCTTTAGAAACTTGGCATAAGAGGGGATTTGTTTAATGGCATCAAGCAATGAAATGTTTATCTTGACTTGTCTGAAAATCTCTAAAATATCATGAGAGTTTGGGAGAGATTTTGGAGCAACCAATCTAGAAGGGAATGATGCTGTTGGCTTATAAACGCATTCCGTTTCTTGTGGGGCTGGGTTAGATCCATCCTTATCCTCAGAATTTATCAGATCATTAGGCTTATCGGCCTTCACCGGAATATATTTGTCAATTTGCTTCCCACTTCTAAGAGTGGTGACGGATTTGGCTTGCTCCACATGTTGGTTGGGGAGATTAGGGATGCTTACTTCATGTACTTGCTTTGGATTGGGCTGAGGTTGGGCCGGAAAGGTCCCTTCCCTAGCATTCAAGTGTCCCTTAATCTCATCAACCGAGACTTTAAGCTCTTGGAACATTTGCTGATTCATTTGGTTTATTTGCGTTTGCCCTTACATAAATGCCTTTATAGTATCCTCCATTGAAAATTGAGGTGGGGCCACTGTTTTGTATGGGTGGCCCTGCTTGAGGGTTGGTAGGATTACCTGTGGGATTATTCTTCAAACTGAAGTTTGGGTGGTTCTTCCAAGTAGAGTTATACGTGTTACCCACCGGTCTATTAAAAGGCCGTTGATAACCATATATGGCATTTGCATGTTCTTGTAACTCCTCTTGAAACGCAGGAATTGTAGGACAATCTTGCAAAGTGTGTATATTAGTGGCACAAATTCCACATATGTTCTCAATAGCTTCATTGGACTTTGAAACTCCACTCTTACTAAGTTCCATGGCCTCGACCTTCCTTATGAGGCTAGTTATCTTTGCATTTACATCATCTTCTTTTTTAAGAATGTAGATGTCTCCTTTGTCCTTTTGTTGAGGAGGCTTGAGATTACTGGATTTATCCGAAGTATCCCATGATTGGGCATTCTCGGCCTACATATCGAAGTAACTCCAAGCGTCATTTGGATTTTTACTCATAAACTCGCCGTTGCACATCATCTCTATGAATTGGCGCATGTTGAAACTTAATCCATCGTTGAAGAAGTTTATGATTCGCCAGCTTTCGTAAACATGATGTGGGCAAGCAAGTAGTAGGTCCTTAAACCTTTCCCAACATTGGAAGAATGACTTATTCTCTTTAATCGAAAAGTTCATTATGGCACTTCGAAGGGTGTTTGTTTTATAAGTCGGGAAGAACTTTTTCAAGAATTCCCGGGTCATCTCATTCCATGACCCTATCGAGTGTGGTCTAAGAGAGTGAAGCCAACTCTTGGCTCTTTCTTTCAATGAAAAGGGAAAAAGTTTAAGTTTTATGGCATCTTCTGAAATATTCGCATATTGCGAAGTAGCCACCACTTCTTCAAATTCCTTTAAGCGTAGGTATGGGCTCTAAGAGTCTAGCCCATGGAACTTTGGCAAAAGTTGAATCACACCCGACTTTATATCAATGCTTCCCCCGGTTGGTGGTAAGACCACGCATGAGGGTGTAGTTGTACGGGCTGGTTGTAGGTAGTCTCGTAAAGATCTCATTGGAGGAACATTGTGTACCTCATTCTCTCCAACTCCCTCTTGATTTGCATTTGTAGTTGGAGTTTGGGGGGGGGGGGGGGGGGGGGGGGGGGGGTGGATTCCTTAAAGGTGTTTGATCCATACTCTCTAAACTATCACAAAGCTCTTCGTATTTTCAGACTTGTCTATGGATCGATAATGGTCCAACTAGACCACCTTTGGATTGGAGACGATTGGTGTGGTCACATTCCCAATGGGCACATAAACCACATAACTAAGAACTAAACTAATCCTAAGTCCTAAAACAGAATTTAACAAAAAATTAAAAATCTGTAAAAAGTACTAAGTTAGAATGATATTACCCAATTTGCTTGAACTATTAAAAAATTCCTACAACATAAAACAAATTGTTAGTCCTAGGAAATCAGAAAAAAAACCTATCTACTCCTACTTTTACAGCCACTAAAATAATCTAGAACCGTTTATCTAAATTCCCCGGCAGTAGTGCCAAAAACTTGTTCACTCGCCTCAAGTGCAAGGGCTGCGATGTAGTAATAATTCTAGGTAAGACCGAGGTCGATCCACAGGGAATTAGAAAACCAATTCTAAACTATTCCAGCAACTTGAATTAGAACAATTTGGAGTTTTCAATTAAGAGAACTAACTGAAAATAGTAACTTAGAAAAATCAGTAATTTAAAGGGACTAAGGCTTTCAAGGATTCACTTGTAGCAATCCCATGTCAATCCAATGAATTCAAGCATATAACAAAACTAGATTTGAAGTTCTATCTCTCATCTAGTTGAAAAATAAAGCATTGAAGCACATTCAATCCCACTTAAGTTAAACTTTCAAGTTCTAGTCCTATTCAATCACATAGCATTCAAAATCATACCTTCGGAGTAATAGCCATGCCTATGGACTATGGCATGCTCAAGGGTTACCATAATTCGAATCTAATCAAGACAAACATGATAATCTTAGAGAATTGTAAGGAATTCATGTCCGGAGCACATGAACTCTCATAAAACTTCTAAAAATATAAACTTTATTCGAACTAGAACATTCAAAATCCAAACTTAAAGTGAAGGTACTTAAATTAAATTGAATTAAACATGAAATTGGCTACCAGCTTCACCTCTTAGCCCTAGCTGAAAGGTTCTAGCTGAGCATTGTCATACTACAACTAGAATTGAAAAGAAAAACTAAATAAAAGCATGAAAAACTAGAAAAATCAAAATCGACGGAGTTGTGGACGCTCCACGGTGCTCTCCGTCACTTCCCACGACCTCCAATCTCTCTAGGATACCTTTAGACGAGGCCTTAGGTGCCCTTTTATAGAATAGTGCGGAGGATTCTAGATTGCGCAAGAAATCGAGGAGTTGCGCAGAGAAAATCGAAGCTTGTAGGATAAACTCTATTACGCAGCCGACCAGTCGGATGACCGGTCTGAGCTCATGGACGGCAGGTCGCACGACCGATCATAAAATGTGAAAATCAGTCCAGCGATTTTTTTGAATTTCCTCTCCCTCTCTGTTGAGTGTTCGACCAGTTCGATGACCGGTTTGAGTGATGATCGATCTGTTTGACGACCGGTCTGTCCTAGTCCAGTGATATGCACAGCAATGGGAGGTCACTATTGAAATGCTGATCAGACCGATCAGACGACCGGTCTTCAGTGTTGTCTATTCTGCACTTCTTCTTCATTCTTTCTCTTTCTCCCTTGCTTCTTTCTTCCATCATCTGGCACTTGTTCTATTGATCCTTAATGCATACAAAGTGACTCTTTTAACCTTAAATCAGTGAAATCTCCGCCTCGCTCCTACAATCACAAATCACACATTAGATGGGTCTTTTAAGCATGCAAACCATGCATATTATGTGATGTAATGGGTTAATAAATGTATAAATCAGAGGTTCAAAAAAGACCAAGGTCGATCCACAAGGATTATCATAACAATTCTAAATTATGTAACTTGGATGAACTAAATTCGAATTTGTAATGATGGATAGAAATTGATATCATAAAACTATCTACTTTAGACTTAAATCAGGGAAATAAGCACTAGAGAGCCAAGGATCCACTTATAATAATTCACAATGCCAATTCAAACCATTGAAGCCAATCACTCAATTGGAATCGGAGTTCTATCCCTATCCAATCAAAATATAGAATCAAATCATTATAATGCATCTAACATAGATGGATTATCCACTGATATGGTTCTCTCATAATTAACTAAGGCATTGGGTGTATTTAATCACACAACTCAATCCTTCACAAAACAAGCAAGATCACATTCATGATTCTTCTTCAAGCCTTGTCACTAGACTTGATTTAGAAGCATAAATTGAACTTCTATTGAACCAAAATCAATACATAAACAACTATCTCATATCCAATCAAAAGATAAGAACCCCTTTTAGTTTAGTTCTAGATAATCTCTTAAGAAACTTAGTTTGTAAGATCCCTAGCATCCAACATATCATGATGAATCTAGGATCTTTACAACCCAAAATCCTATCAATTAACATCCCATTAAGCAATCTCAATAATCAAAACATCCCATGTAAGAGAAATCACAAGAGATAGAAGATTAACTAAAAATACTAATTTTATTTCAAACTAGAACTAGAAGTGCTCTTCATTGAACCAAAAAGTACTTGAACTAATTCAAATTAAGCATTGTAAACAACTAAAGCCTTCACCTCCTAGCCCTACCTAAGAGGTTTAGCTAACCATTAATAGGTTAAACTAAAACTCAAAAGAAAACTGATGAAAAACATTGAAAAATCAATTTGGAGGAGTTGCAGACACTCCACAGCGACCTCCTTCACTTCTTATGACTTCCCAAGCCTTCTATGATGCCCTTAGATCGAATTAGAGGAGTCCTTTTATAACCTTCTAGCCTCAGCATCACAGAATATTCCAGAATTTGTGTAAACTTACGCAAGTGCGCAGAGAAAATTGGATCGGATTTAGAAGTTTCTGGACTTGAGCGCACAGAAGATTGATCGACTGTGCTGGGCGATTGATCGCTTGTGGTGAGCGATTGATCGCAGGTGGTCGGGCGATTGATCGCCCTGTCCAAAAAGTGTCCAGAGAGTTTAGTAGAAAATCCTGATTTTTTATGGCTTGGGCGATTTATCACTCGAGCTCAGCAATCAATCGATGGGACCTCTTTTTGTCTAGCAACATATTTGGAAATCCTAGTCCAGACTCCCTAAACTATCACAAAGCTCTTCGTATTTTCAGACTTGTCTATGGACTGATAATGGTCCAACTAAACCAGCTTTGGATTGGAGATGATTGGTGTGGTAACATTCCCAATGGGACATAAACCACATAACTAAGAACTAAACTAATCCTAAGTCCTAAAACAGAATTTAACAAAAAATTAAAAATCTGTAAAAAGTACTAAGTTAGAATGATATTATCCGATTTGCTTGAACTATGAAAAAATTCCTACAACATAAAACAAATTGTTAGTCCTAGGAAATCAGAAAAAAAAACCTATCTACTCCTACTTTTACAGCCACTAAAATAATCTAGTACCGTTTATCTAAATTCCCCGGCAGCAGCGCCAAAAACTTGTTCACTCGCCTCAAGTGCAAGGCTGCGATGTAGTAATAATTCTAGGTAAGACCGAGGTCGATCCACAGGGAATTAGAAAACCAATTCTAAACTATTCCAGCAACTTGAATTAGAACAATTTGGAGTTTTCAATTAAGAGAACTAACTGAAAATAGTAACTTAGAAAAATCAGTAATTTAAAGGGACTAAGGCTTTCAAGGATTCACTTGTAGCAATCCCATGTCAATCCAATGAATTCAAGCATATAACAAAACTAGATTTGAAGTTATATCTCTCATTTAGTTGAAAAATAAAGCATTGAAGCACATTCAATCCCACTTAAGTTAAACTTTCAAGTTCTAGTCCTATTCAATCACATAGCATTCAAAATCATACCTTCGGAGTAATAGCCATGCCTATGGACTATGGCATGATCAAGGGTTACCATAATTCGAATCTAATCAAGACAAACATGATAATCTTCGAGAATTGTAAGGAATTCATGTCCGGAGCACATGAACTCTCATAAAACTTCTAAAAATATAAACTTTATTCGAACTAGAACATTCAAAATCCAAACTTAAAGTGAAAGTACTTAAATTAAACTGAATTAAACATGAAATTGGCTACAAGCTTCACCTCTCAGCCCTAGCTGAAAGGTTCTAGCTGAGCATTGTCATACTACAACTAGAATTGAAAAGAAAAACTAAATAAAAGCATGAAAAACTAGAAAAATCGAAATCGACGGAGATGTGGACGCTCCATGGTGCTCTCCGTCACTTCCCACGACCTCCAATCTCTCTAGGATACCTTTAGACGAGGCCTTAGGTGCCCTTTTATAGAATAGTGCGGAGGATTCTAGATTGCGCAAGAAATCGAGGAGCTGCGCAGAGAAAATCGAAGCTTGTAGGATAAACTCTATTACGCAGTCGACCGGTCGGATGACCGGTCTGAGCTCATGGACGGCCGGTCGCACGACCGATCATAAAATGTGAAAATCAGTCCAGCGAATTTTTTGAATTTCCTCTCCCTCTCTATTGAGTGTTCGACCGGTTCGACGACCGGTTTGAGTGATGATCGTTCTGTCTGACGACCGGTCTGTCCTAGTCCAGTGATATGCATAGCAATGGGAGGTCACTATTGAAATGCTGATCAGACCGATCAGACGATCGGTCTTCAGTGTTGTCTGTTTTGCACTTCTTCTTCATTCTTTCTCTTTCTCCCTTGCTTCTTTCTTCCATCATTTGGCACTTGTTCTATTGATCTTTAATGCATACAAAGTGACTCTTTTAACCTTAAATCAGTGAAATCTCCGCCTCGCTCCTACAATCACAATCACGCATTAGATGGGTCTTTTAAGCATGCAAACCATGCATATTATGTGATGTAATGGGTTAATAAATGTATAAATCAAATGTTCAACAAAGACCAAGGTCGATCCACAAGGATTATCGTAACAATTCTAAATTATGTAACTTGGATGAACTAAATTCGAATTTGTAATGATAGATAGAAATTGATATCATAAAACTATCTACTTTAGACTTAAATCAGGGAAATAAGCACTAGAGAGCCAAGGATCCACTTATAATAATTCACAATGCCAATTTAAACCATTGAAGCCAATCACTCAATTGGAATCGGAGTTCTATCCCTATCCAATCAAAATATAGAATCAAATCATTATAATGCATCTAACATAGATGGATTATCCACTGATATGGTTCTCTCATAATTAACTAAGGCATTGGGTGTATTTAATCACACAACTCAATCCTTCACAAAACAAGCAAGATCACATTCATGATTCTTCTTCAAGCCTTGTCACTAGACTTGATTTAGAAGCATAAATTGAACTTCTATTGAACCAAAATCAATACATAAACAGCTATCTCATATCCAATCAAAAGATAAGAACCCCTTTTAGTTTAGTTCTAGATAATCTCTTAAGAAACTTAGTTTGTAAGATCCCTAGCATCCAACATATCATGATGAATCTAGGATCTTTACAACCCAAAATCCTATCAATTAACACCCCATTAAGTAATCTCAATAATCAAAACATCCCATGTAAGAGAAATCACAAGAGATAGAAGATTAACTAAAAATACTAATTTTATTTCAAACTAGAACTAGAAGTGTTCTTCATTGAACCAAAAAGTACTTGAATTAATTCAAATTAAGCATTGTAAACAACTAAAAGCTTCACCTCCTAGCCCTACCTAAGAGGTTTAGCTAACCATTAATAGGTTAAACTAAAACTCAAAAGAAAACTGATGAAAAACATCGAAAAATCAATTTGGAGGAGTTGTAGACGCTCCACAGCGACCTCCTTCACTTCTTATGACTTCCCAAGCCTTCTATGATGCCCTTAGATCGAATTAGAGGAGTCTTTTTTATAACCTTCTAACCTCAGCATCACAGAATATTCCAGAATTTGTGTAAACTTACGCAATTGCGCAGAGAAAATTGGATCGGATTTAGAAGTTTCTGGACTTGAGCGCACAGACGATTGATCGACTGTGCTGGGCGATTGATCGCTTGTGGTGAGCGATTGATCGCAGGTGGCCGGGCGATTGATCGTCCTGTCCAAAAAGTGTCCAGAGAGTTTAGCAGAAAATCCTGATTTTTTATGGCTTGGGCGATTTATCACTCGAGCTGAGCGATCAATCGATGGGACCTCTTTTTGTCTAGCAACATATTTGGAAATCCTGCCTCTTGAGCGATCAATCGGTTTGGAAAACCGATTAATCGCTGGTCCATCCTTCAGTCCAGCAATGTATGCAGAGTGACTGATCAATTGGCCAGGCTAGTGGACCAATCGATCACCCTTCGATCAATCGGTCAGGCGAACCAATCTATCGGCCAGGGTGAATCTTCTTCCTTTCTTTTCCTCTTCTTTTTGCTTCTTTCCTTTGGTCTTCAATGTGTATTAAGAAGCATCATTAAGTATCATCTTGGTGAAATCCTTCTCTCATTCTTGTAAACACAAAAACATGTATTAGTTTAGACTTTAAACACGTAAACCATGCATAATGCAGGATGATAAGGGTTAGAATATGTATAAATTACAGGCTCAACAGCTAGGAAGGATCGTACAGAGTTATCAGCACAGCTCAGCTGGGCACATATTGGCTGAAAGATATGAAAGGACGACCTCTCTCTCATCCATAGAATGCCAAGCACCTGAAGATCTACTACCCCTGATCGGATCACCATGTTTACAAGGGCTTTGCGCCCGATCTACAATCAGCACTACATGTGCATCTTCTACTTGTGAATAAATTTCACGAAATCATTAAAAGCAAGTTTCTTTCCTACATATTCAACAATCATGATTGATGACCCATAGGGCCAAGCCCCAAGAACGACGCCTTACGATTAAAACTCAAAATCAAGCCAAGGAAAGGTAAAAAATGGCCCTATCAAGAGCATGCCTTAATCAAGCCATGTATTAGCCCATGAGGCAAAGGTGACCTCATATCAGCTCAAAGGCGATCCCAAATCAGGCCGTGCATTAGCCCATGAGGTAAGGGGTACTCCCATGACTGAGCAAAACTCTGCTCGACATCGGAGTGGGAGGGCGGATTGCATGTCATCACAAAAAGCATAATAATAAAAAATGCACAAGCAATGTGATTGGCGAAAAGCATGAAAAATTAAATATAAAGCCCCATAAAGGGGCACCATCATCCAACCAAATAAAACCCCAAAAGTTATGATCATCATATAAAAATAGAAATTTTTAAGCCCAACCCGGATGAGATAAAACAAAATAAAAGAAAAGGCCTTAGGCCTCAGTAGCAGTATTCGAATGAGCTTAAGAAGCATCGGCCAGAGAAGTCTTGACAACGTCAGTAGCAACAGCACCAGTAGCACTGGCCTCAAGAGTAGCCCCATCAGTAGGTAGAGCATCAGATAGGGTCAACTCCGCTTGGACCCCCTCTCGGCCGGCACATCGTCGAGAAAAGCAAGCTCAGGCTCTAGGTACTGGTCAAAATGTCGGATTGACACCTCTCATAGGCGACATTATACATTTCATCAACCATGGCCATTCTTTTGTCAAGTTCGGCCTTAAGAGCGGTCGACCTTTACTGTTTCATCTCCAGCTCTACGCGACCCTCCTTAGAGACCTGCTTCAGCTTAGCCTTGGCCACTTACAACTCAGCTCGTGCAGCAACAAGCTCTCCCTCTTCCTCCTCAACCACCTTCTGTTGAGCTCTTAATTATGCATATTCTGAGCCCAATTCATCACTCACGATGCATGATTTTCATGTTTAAAGACTAATCTAATGCATGGATTTGTGATTGTAGGAATGAGAGGGAGAGTTCACTAATTCATGGTTAAAAGAGTCACTTTGTATGCATTGAAGATCAATAAAACAAGTGACAAAAGGTGGAGGAAAGAAGCAAGAAAAAAAGAGAAGAGAAAAAGAAGAAAATCTGAAAATTTTGTCTTAAACCTTTTTGTAGACCGGTCGCTAGACAGGTCTACAGTTAAAAATTGGACTGTTTTTTCCTGCTTAGACTGGTCGCCAAACAGGTCTAAGGTACTCCAGAAACTCCGATCTTCAAGGACAAGTTTCCAAATTGCGAAAGGACTCCGCGGATTCTCGAAGTTTCCAACTTGGTGCGGGATTTCTCTTATAAAAGGCCACCTCCACTCTCTTCCTAACCCATCTAGCAACATGGGGAGCAAAGGATTCAAAACCTAGGAGGCTTCCTAGCCTCCTACAACTAGTTTTCTTCTTCTTCTAATTCTAGTTCTAGTTTGTTTTTATGCTTTTCATTAGCCAACCTCTTAGCTAGAGCTAAGAGGTGAAGCTTATAGCTTACTTAGATGTTTTAATTCATTTTATTGGTTTCAAGTTTGGATTTAATGAAGAATATTGGAAGTTTGAATAAAGTTCTAAGTAGTTTTTCTTAATCTTATGATTGCTCATGTATGTTTAGAAGAATTGCTTTAGTTCTTAATTGTTTTGCATAGATCTAGACCTGTACGCTCCGAGGAATCGGATTCAATACGCTCTAGACTTGGATCATCATGTGGGAACTTCGAACCAGAGTTCTACCTTTTTGTTCTAAATTTTAAATATTGTGTTGATTGTTCATATGATTTGAATGAAGTTTAAATCATAATATAGTCAAGTCTTGTGACAGGGTTTGATGATTATTATGGTTATGATCTTAATCTATTGGAACTAGAATTGACCTATGCAATTGAGTATGCTCAAGTCTTAACTTAAATTGAGGGAATCATGTTGATTAACAACACATATGTTGGATTGCTTTGATAATATAACCACTCTATCATCCGGCTAGATAGGATTTGATTTTGATTCTAGTTGAGTAAGTGAGAAACCACAACGAATTATGTATCTAAGGAGAGCTATAAGTGGATCCTTGATGCTCTAGTTATCATTTCATTATCAGATTTTTCTGTTTCATGTTCGAAACTGATTTCACAAACCTCTTAGATTCTAGTTATTAGAGTAGTTAGAATTGTTTACCTCCTTCCCTGTGGATCAACCTCGGTCTTACCGAGATTATTACTACATCGCAACCCTACACTTGGGGAAGCGAACAAGTTTTTGGCGCCGTTGTCGGGGAAGAGGTTAAACAGTTCTAATTGTTCTAATAGTTATAGAGTAGTCCCAGTTAGGTAGGATTTTCAGTTTTTTTTAGTAGCTTTTTGATTTTTTTTCTAGATTACTAACAATTTTCTGTTTTTGTGTTTTGTAGGAACTTAGTTGCTGACATAGTTCTCACTTCCACAGGTAACATCTCCCCTTCTCCCTTTCTTCTTTTTGTTTTTCTTCTTAGATTGGGATTGTTTCAACTTCTTATAATTTCATTATGAATGATTAGACAAGTGGATTGTCTAAATACCTTTTGAAAGATGAGAGGTCGAACCAAATCAAAACTCATTATGATTGGAACCATTACAAGCATGAATATTTTCCTAAGACTCAATCTACTTCTAATACTCCCCCAAGTAAGACATCGTGAGATTACTGGAATAAGAACAATGTGCATAACTTTTTGCCGGGTAAGACAATGGGAGAGTATCAGAAAGAGATGAATAATGTTCCACCGGTTAGGACAATGTATGATCATTTGTTTGGCTACACATATCAACAACCATCTAATAGCCCAACATATGACATGCATAATCCTAATAGGTGGGAACATCAAATTTCAATTTGGGAGATGAGCCAACCATGGATGCCAACAAGTATCCTTAAGAGTTTCTTTCTCATAAGCCACAACCAACACAAACTCTTGAGGATATGCTGTGAGAGTTTATGGAAATAACTGAGTAATGCATACAAAACCTCTCGCCATCTCAAAATACTGAACCTAACATTGGGAACACCGAATCATTCCCCAACAAGGAGGAGGATGAGGCCATCCAAGCCTAACCCTCTTCCGATTTGATGGCTAACCTTTTAAGGGATGTAGATCTCAGTGATCCCAATATTACCATTGATTATGGTAAATCAATTATCTCTTTTAGCTATTCCGATTTAAATGATGAAGAGATTTCAAGGAAGGTTGACGAATACGAGAAATCTATAAAATCTAAAAGTGATAGTTTGATTGCCTATAATGAAGGTTCAAAGGATAATTGTGAGTCCATGATTTCTTCTTCCAAAGGGCCGAATGTTTGAATCGCCGGAAGATATTCTTGCTAGAGAGATGGCCGTTAACGTTGGATTTGGTAACAGGATCCTCCAGACGTTCACCTTCCTTCAAGCCAGCTCTCCTTCAAACCTGGAAGAATATAAGAGAAAACTAAGGGTGGCTGACGTCCAGCCGTTAGCCCTCCGAAGCTTAAGTCAGATAGGGTATGGTTACAAAGGAAACTAACAATTTAGGAGTTTAGAGATTGTATATTCTGTACCTTTACCACTTGTAGGATTATTTATTTATGCAGATCTGGGTGGTCCAGTCCGTTACGCAAGCCATTAAGATTACTGCTGATTTTTGGGGATAAGGAGCTTATCCTATCAATCCTTAGATAAGGAGATAGCCTAATCCAATTAGACATTTGGTCAATTACGTTCTTTAATAGTGATCCCTTGAGATATGGAGCCGTAGGCAAAGATAAGTCCAAAATCGGCCTATACGGGCTGCTGGTACTATAAGCTAAGGGACGTCATTGCTAAAGACCAGTGACCAGGGCTGCTCGCATGATGGAAGCTACTCGCGAGCCAGGCTACTCGCATATTGAGGTTACTCGCGAGCTAGGCTGCTCGCATATTAAGGTTACTCGCGAGGTAGGCTGCTCACATATTGAGGTATGACACCTTTTAATGACCACGAGACGGGCGGCTCACAGGTCGGGAAAGATGTTCTGTGCTCTCCCACTATTCGATTATCGACAGTAAAGGCTCGATGACTTGGTAACTGTGCGCCGTACTTGTCCAATGTGCGAGACTCGACCAGATGATCTCGCGAGTCGAATATTGTTGTAAAGGTGCTCGCAGATTATCGGGACCTCGCAAGAACCTCTGATCAGCGCAATTTGGCTACAACAGATGCCCCCAAGTCCTTACCGCCAGGAAGTCTAAGGGAATGACTTACTTACTGTCATGCATAACCTCCTACCACCTTTATCGGAGATGAAGTCGTACATGATTGGGCTGACATTAATGAGCACCAGCCTTCTGCTGCTTTTCGGCAGAGAGGAAATGAAGAGACGCTAGCCACGTGTCTGGGGAATTAATAGCCATGCCTGCTCGACTGTTCTGCCGAACGGGTGGTAGCCACGTGTCACCAAATCCGGCGGAATGATTGCTTATAAATATACGGAATCCGCCAAATCTTTGGATTTTCACAGAAGTTTTCGAAACTTTTTCCTTCCTCACTCACCTGGTGTTTGTGTCCTTCTTCTTCCGGTGTCATTCTCCTTCCACCCTCCATACTTGGTATACTCTACTTCTGCCTTTTTCTTCATTCTTTTTGTCTTAAAAAAATTTCATGGCTAGAGATTCCGATGAGACCACCCTCCCCTTGGGGGATGCTACCCTGGAATCCTCTGCCTCCAGTAATGCGAGGGTTCCAGCGGGCAGGTATTCAGCATCCGGGTACCCATCTATCATGTCGGAGGAATGGCTGAACGAGTTACGGGAGAGATACCAAGTCCCTGACTCGATCGTTCTCCGGTTACCCGGAGAGGGAGAAACTCCGGATTCCCCTCCCCCAGGGTGCGTTGCCATCTATGAATACCTTCTTATTCTTGGGGTGCGCCTTCCTCTCCATCCCTTCATTCGTAATGTCCTCTGAAGTTATAAGATTGCCCCCGGGCAACTTATCATAAACGGATGGAGGGTGGTCCTGAGCTCCTTTGCCCTCTGGGCGCTAGTCCGGTAATGGGGATCTCACCGCTGAAGAGTTCCTCCGTATGTTTCGACTCAAGAAGGCACCCTCCAGCGAAGGTTGGTATTACTTATGTTACTGGCACCGGGATAATTTTGTACTGGGGAAACCTTCTTCAAATTATCCCGGATGGAGGAAACGCCGGTTCTATGCTTCCGGGAGCTGGGAGTCTGAGTCAAGATCCACTTCTGGGGGCCCTGGTGTGAACCGCTTTTTCTGTGAAGGTGTGCACAGTTTCACACAAAACTTCATCAGTCAATTTAGGGTTTTTGACGTTTTTAACTTCTGTTCATATTTGCAGGTATCCCGGCTTTGGCGAAGCCGAACTTAAAGGGAGGGATTCACGAGAAAATCATGAAGGTATACAAACTTGCCTGCTCACGATAGGCATATCGAGGCCTGTTTATCAACCTCCCGACTCGCAGCGGCAGGGTTAATATCTCGCGAGGAGGTCGCGATGACGAAGGCCGGAGAGAAGAGAGGTTTGCTGCCTCGCCTCAAGGGCACAAACTCCAAAAGGCAGAAGAAGATGTCTGCCGGTCCTTCTCATCCGCCAAATCGAGCGGATGTCGACCAAACTTCCCTTCTCGAGGCTGCGATGGGTGTGCCAGCGGCACCTGCGCCTGTCGTTTCTTCACTGGTGGTTCCACGTGGACCACGAGTTATTAATATTACTGACAACTCCCTGAGGGACGACGGGGCGGGGTCCGGCTGCCCCTCAGCTGAAGAATCTCGCGAGCTTGTAGGTGCTCGCGAGTCGGCTCCTGCTCGCGAGTTAGCTCCTGCTCGCAAGCCGGCTGCTGCTCAAACCGCGAGCCCGGCTGGGCTGGTCGTTGCCCAGCCCTCTGGCAGTGGGACGTTTACCGTCCCCCGTCATCTCCACCCGATATGCTAAATTTTTGTTCGACAACATCTCCCCCCAGACCTTTAGCACCCTTCCCGAGCCAAGCCCTGAAAACCTCTTCCTCGAGGCAGGAGTGAGGATGGTTCAGGTAACATGCTTTTTGACCTTGTTGTTTTGCTACCTTTGTCTGCTCCCGAGTATTTATCTCATAATCTTTCTTCTATTTTGTAGGGCTTGGACCTCATTCTACGAACGAGGTGTGACATCCTGGCCGCCCGTCGTGTGATAGATGAGGTTGACGGGAAGAGGATTACTTTGGAGAAAGCAGTCCACGGAAGGGATCAGCTCCTCAAGTCCCACGAGGTATTTATCTCGAAGATGGATGAGTAGAAAAAGATCCTCATCGAGAAGGTCCAAGTCCTGACCGATAGGTACCAGGCTTTGGATTCCAACTTCGCCAAGCTCACGGAGTTGAAGGAGAAGGCAGAGAGAGAAAGAGAGATCTTCCACCAAGACAAGATCTCGTTGGAGGAGCGGCTCGCATAGACCAAGTCGCAGCTCAAGGAGGTTAACGACAATTTGGATAAAGAGCGCTCCATTCTCGCGCAGCTCAAGGACGACTCGATCCACTGGGACGAGGAAAGAGTAGCCCTTGTTAAGATGCTCTCTGAAGAAGGAACTCGAGCCATCACAGAGTTCCGAACTTCGCAGCTGTATGACGAGGAGAGGTACGAGTCATACGATGCTGGTCGCGATTTGCACTGCGGGTAGTGCAGCGGATGTCCCCATCTTTTGATATGGGGGAATTCGAAAAGGTCGCGGCCATCATAGCTGCGAGGAACGAGCAGCTGCCGAGAATGAGGTGACCAAGGTCACTCAAGCTGGAGGGGTTCCCGAAGTGGGCCCTGAAGTCGAGAGTGCCACTCCTCCTCCAAGAGAATGATTTATCTTTTTTTTTTCTTTGCTTCGCTCTTGTATCAATTTTGCTTGTAATCAATCTTTGTAAACAATTGATATGAATGAAAAGAAACACTTTTTGATGATGTTGGTCTTCTTATTTCCTTTCTCTTGTTATTCCTTTATTGCGTAATGAATGTCTTCATATTTAACTCACATAGTAATGAGTTAGGCTCAATCCGGGGGTCGTGATGACCATGTCCTCGTGGAGATAGACTGGTCTATCGATTGAGGCTTTGACCCTACCAAGGGTAGGTAATTGGCCAAGAGAGTGTGTGTATTCTCTTCGGGGCTATTCGGGTCCGAATAAACGGAGTAGCGACCAAAATAATAATTTTAACCCTACCAAGGGTAGGCAATTGGCCAAGAGAACGTGGATATTCTCTTCGGGGCTATTCGGGTCCAAATAAATGAAGTAGGCGACCAAAATACTAATTTTAACCCTACTAAGGGTAGGCAATTGGCCAAGAGAACGTGGATATTCTCTTCGGGTCTATTCGGGTCCAAATAAATGGAGTAGCGACCAAAAATACTGTCTTTGATTGATATTTATTCGAATGTCGTCCAACATTACATCGGATTAAGGGAAATACCGTAGCAAATGTTCCACATGCCAAGGGCGACGTACGGGTCTTCCCTGCATATCTTCAAGATAATAAGTACCGGGTCGCACAATTTTGATGACTCGATACGGGCCTTCCCAATTTGGATCCAGCGAACGAGCAGGGGCTCGAGGTTCTGTCTAAGGACCAAATCACTGAGCTGAAAACCTCTAGGCCAAAATTTAGCATTACGATAGCGAGCGATCCGCTCCTGATACGCTGCTGCTCACAGCTGGGCGGCATCTCTCCGCTTTTCCAAGAGGTGGAGATGAAGTAGAAGACCTTCCTGATTATGGATGGGATCATACTGCTAGATTCGATACGAAGGTACTTGAACTTCAACTGGTACTACTGCATCGGTACCGAATGCTAAGGAAAAAGGAGTTTCGCCTGTTGATGTGCAAGTCGTAGTCCTATATGCCCATAAGACTTCCGGCAGGAGTTCTGGCCATAGGCCTTTACACTCACCGAGCTTGGTTTTTAGATGATGCTTGATAATTTTATTCACTGCTTTAACTTGCCCATTTCCTTGAGGATGATATGGAGAAGTGCGGATATTACGTATCTTCCATTTTTCGCAAAATTCTTCGAAAGCGGTGTTGTCGAATTGCTTTCCATTGTTGGTGATTATAGTGTAGGGGAGCCCATAATGGCATACGATATTTCTCTATACGAACTTAGTGGTCTGTTTCTCGGTGATTCTGGCTAATGGCTCTGCCTAGGCCCATTTGGTGAAATAATCGACCCCCACGATTGCGAACTTGTTTTGACCTTTCCCGATAGGCAAGGGCCTGATGATATCAACTCCCCATTGAGCGAAGGGCCAAGGGCTATCCATTGGCGTCATTTGCTCGGATGGTACATGAGGTATAGGAGAATATTGCTGGCACTTGTCACATTTTTTAGAGAATTCAATCGCATCTGCCTTCATAGTGGGCCAGTAGTATCCTTGCCTCATCGCCTTATATGCTAGAGATCGTCCCTTTGGGTGGTTACCACATGCCCCCTGGTGTATTTCATCTAGAACACGATGTGCTTCTTCTGGGTGAAGACACCTTAAATAGGGCAAAGAGAAACTCTTACGTAATAACATTCCATTTTCTAAAGTATACCTGGCAGCTCGATGATGAATTTGTCGTGCGGATTTCTTGTTGTCTGGAAGATGTCCATCCCTGAGATAGAGGAGAATGGGGTCCATCCAACACGGAGAGGGATGGATCGCGATCACTTGCCCAGGAGTTGCTTGATCGATACTTGGGGTCCGAAGGTGCTCGATGGGAATTGAATATGATAACTCAGATTCTGGAGCGGAGGCAAGTTTTGCCAAAGAATCTGCAAGTTTGTTCTTCTCGCGAGGGATGTGGATCATCTCATAATTTTTAAACTTCGCGAGCAGGATGAGCACTCTGGATTTGTATAACGCCATCCTTTCTTCTTTTGCTTCAAATTCGCCAAGTACCTGATTGACTATGAGCTGAGAGTTATTATGAATGAGTAGATTTTGAATTGAGAGGACATTTGCCAGTTCGAGGCCAACGATCAAAGCTTCATATTCTGTTTCATTATTTGAGATGCGAGAATCAAACTGTAAAGCATATTGGAAACGCGACCCGTCTAAAGCAACTAGAATTAGGCCTGCTCCGCTACCGGTGGCCCGTGAGGACCCGTCCATGAAGAGTGACCAGGATGGCTGGTCGCTGGTCGCGGGATTATCGTCGGGAGAGGAGTATGTAAATTCAGTGATGAAGTCTGCCACGGCCTGGCCCTTGATTGCGGTCCTAGGGCAAAATGAAATTTCGTGCTCGCTGATCTCGACCGCCCATTTAGTTAATCGCCCTGAAACCTCGGGTTTTTGAAGGACCTGCCGTAATGGGTGGTTTGTTGGCACTAATATAGCGTGGGCTTGGAAGTATGGTCGCAGTTTTCGAGAAGCCGTGACTAAAGCGAGGGCCAACTTTTCGATATCAGAATATCAGGTTTCGGCATCCACCATTGCTAGGCTAATATAATAAATGGGCCTTTGTACCCCGGAATCTTCTCTTATTAGAGCGGCGCTAACGGCCGTAGAAGACACAGATAAATAAAGAAGAAGTTATTCGTGTGCAACAAGTTTAGATAAAACGGGGGGTGCACTCATATATTGCTTCAGTTGTTGAAACGCTTCTTCTCATTGCGGTGTCCACTCCCAACCAGATTTGGCGATGGCTTGGAGGAGTTTAAAAAAGGGTAAGCACTTGTCCGAGGCTGGCGAAATGAACCTGTTTAATGATGCGACGCGACCCGCCAAACGTTGGACATCTTTGAGAGTGGTCAGAGACTTCATTTCGATCAATGCTCTTATTTTTTCAGGATTTGCCTCGATCCCTCGCTGACCAACCATAAATTCGAGAAACTTTCCAGCGGACACACCTGAACGCACATTTCTCTGAATTTAGTTTCGTCCGATACCTCCTCATTAAGTCGAAGGCTTCACGAAGGTCTGCAAGGAGGTCATCGCCTATGACGCTTTTCACGAGCATGTCGTCGACATAAACCTCCATATTCCTGCCGATTTGTGTGGCGAATATTTTATTGATGAGGCGCTGGTAGGTGGCCCCAGCATTTTTAAGACCAAAAGGCATTACCTGGTAGCAATACAGACCTCGGTCGGTGATGAAGGCAGTGTGCTGGCTATCCGGCGGATACATCATGATTTGATTGTAAACAGAATAGGTGTTCATGAAACTTAGCAGGGTGTGCCCTGCGGTCGAATCAACCAGCTGATCGATTCGCGGTGTCGGGAAGCTGTCTTTTGGACACGCTTTATTCAAATCGGAATAGTTAACGCACATCCTCCATTTGCCATTAGTTTTTCGAACGAGGACCACGTTCGCGACCCATTCTGGGTTGTCGACTTCTTTTATAAAATTGACTGTGAGCAATTTTTCAACTTCGGCCTTGATTACCATTTGCCTTTTTGCAGTGAAGGCGCGCCGGCGCTGATGGACAGGTTTATACTTCGGATCAATGTTCAAACGATGTGCGATGACGCTAGGGTCGATGCTCGGCATATCTTTGTGAGACCAAGCAAACACATCTTGGTATTCGGTGAGAAAACGGACCAGATCTTCTCGAAAGACGCTGGTTAAAGAGGACCCAATGTATATGACTTTGGTCAAATCGTCTTCGGTTAAGTGGATTTCCTCTGTCTCTTCTCCGGGAGTTCCTGATTGGAGAGGATTTTCTCTTGGATCTAATGAGGTAGCCATCGGAAGGCTTGGTGAATCTTGCGGCACCATCATAACTGGTGTCGTCTGAGCCTTTTTTCGGTCTTGTAAGGCTATCTCATAACACGACCGGGCTTCCTTTTGATTTCCTCGTACAACCCCAACACCATTCGGGGTAGGAAATTTGATGCATAAATACAAAGGATGTAAAGCTGCTCCAACCTTGTTGAGCGATGGTCGCCCTAAAATGGCGTTGTATGCTGACCTTCGATCCACCACGAGGAAATTAACGAAGACAGTCATTTTCGATGGACATTCTCCAAAGGTGACTGGGAGGTCGATGCTTCCTTCTGGTATTACCACCTCGCCCCCGAAGCCGACGAGAGTAGTTGAAACTGGTTTGAGTAGGCTTCTGGCGAGTGCCATTTTGTTGAAAGCCTCTAGGTAAAGAATATCCGCAGAGCTACCTGTATCCACCATAATGCGATGAGTAAGATAATTTGATACCTTTAGTGCGACCACGATGGAGTCTTCGTGAGGGAAGTGGATCCCCTCTGCATTGTTGAGGGAGAAAGAGATTGGAGGATGGCCGAATTTTGACTTGTTGGGCGTCTGCTCCAACCAGTAGATATGCTGGGGTTTCTTAGACGCCTTACGAGTATAAGCTTTCCTCAAAGCTTGAGAATCTCCCCCACGAGCTGGTCCTCCGGCAATGGTCCGGATTTCTCCGGCAGGTTCAGTATCTTCTTGGTGAGTATGATGGTGAGGTGACTTCTTCTGGTGTGATGCGCCTTCCGTGCTTTTAGGAGACTGACCTTGGCGAACAACATAATCTTGGAGATGACCTTTCCGAATGAGAGCTTCAATGTGATCTTGTAGAGATATGCAATCTTGGGTACTATGCCCATGATCTTTGTGGAAATAATAAAACTTGCTCTTATCTCTCTTTTCAGGATCGGATTTTATCTTTGCAGGCCATTTCACATATGGTTTATGCTTGATCTCCATTAGCACCTTTTCAGGAGATCGGTTGAGAGGAGTTTAGTTATGATATTTAACAGAATAAATCTTCTTGGGAGAGCGGTCCCGTCGATCGCGCCGATATTTTTTATCTGGGGGCGAGATTTCCTCCGGCTTGCGCTTCTTGCCCTGTATACCATGACGTGCCAAAGCAACTTCTTCTGCATTGATATATTTTTGAGCTTTTGGTTGGAATTCCATCATGGTTTTTGGAGGGTTCTTATCTAGGGCAAATCTGAATATCTCGCTTGTGATTCCGGCAATGAGGGTGGTGAGGCCTTTTTCTTCGGTGTATCCTTCAGTTTGGACGGCTTCTGTAGTGAACCGTACTATGAATTCTTTTATCGTCTCTCCATACTGCTGCTTCAAATCCATTAGGTGAGATGTCGGCTTTTTAGTGCGGATGCTTCCCATGAATTGAGTGAGGAATAGCTCCAATAGCTGTGCGATGGACCCGATGGATCGGGGTTTTAGTCCCCGGAACTAGGTACGAGCTGCCTCCTTTAAGGTTAGGGAAAAAGCCCTACACATGATTTCTGACCTGCCCCTCCAGCTCCATAAGAGACCTATATTTCGAGAGGATCGCCTATACCGGTGTATGGGGTGATAACGGGCGTGCGATACTTCCTGGGTAAAGGTGCTCCCATGACCTCGCAGGTGAAAGGAGACTCGGATCGATGTATCGACGTCATAGCAGCTGATGGTCGATTTGCCTGGTATCTTTGTTCCATGTTGTCGAAATGATCATAGATTCTCTTGAGATCTCCTTCCCATGGTAAGGTATAACCTGACGTTTCGACGGTGGACATAATGAGTGATGAATTGGGGTTAGAATATGCACAATTAAGAACTCAACACCCCCCCCCCCCCCCCCCCCCCCCCCCAAACAGCATTTTGCTAGTCCCGAGCAAAACATGCGTGAAACAAATTTCATTCTCCAAAATCCAACTCTCCTCTAGAAACTATTCTTCTATACATTCCAAGACACACAAGTGTAAAAGTCAGAAAAATTAGGTAATAGAGATTGAAACCTTAAACTCTCAAAATATAATATGTGTTCATATGAAATCCCCACTGATTGATTGATAAATAGAAGAACTTGAACAAATTCAACCTAGTGTGCATAGTGAATGTTCATCTCATGATTTTCCAAGATTATCTTCTTCATAGATCAACTAAACTATGGATTTCAAGGTGCACAGAGCAACAACAAGCCTATGACAGGAATTTGTCTTTTCGTCCTTCCGACGGCTTTCACACTACTTCCCATTTCTGGCTTTGGTTACGGGTAGACCATCCCCCGGTTGGTAATAGGTAGCCCTTTTCGGAATTTTCCACCATGTTTTCCATCATTCCTAATTTTCATCCTTCCTTTTCCTTTTTCTTTTTCATTAGATAGGATTTTTAGAAATCCATATCTTTCATTATTTTCCCATGGACAAGGATGGACAAAGTACCTCGGCTTAGTTCTTCAACACCTCAAAACTAAGTCTAGCCAATCCACAAATCACATAATCCTTTCAAATCATGAAAATCGTGTAATGTGAACTAGGTGTAAAAGTGTTCAAATTTTCTATCAATCATATAAATAGGGGAATTCTCATATAAAACCATTATATTAAGAGAAGTTCAAAGCTTGCAACATCACTCACTTCGTATCTGTCACGCCCCAAATTCGGTTCTCGACGTCCATTCGCTGTAACCCGAATTCAGAGGTGGTAGCCTTCGTAGTACCCCGATCTCGGATCCTAACCCCACACTCCAGGTTTCGATCCTGGGATACCACAAGGAGGATTTTAGGGTCTGAATTTTTTTTTTTGAAACATGAGCATCACCATATGAGTACCATCAAAGACAAACACAATATTTCCACTAAATCATTTTGTTTATATACAGTACTGAAAAGTAAATACACAATGCGTAAATATAAAAACTGTGCACAATCCGGCACCTCTTGCTACTGCACTCCCAACTCCAACTCAACGTTGCTGATACACTCTGGTATAACCTGCAGCGTAACAAACGCGCATAAGCTTTGAACGAAGCTTTGTGAGTGCTTGTGTGCGTGCGCAATGCGTATGATAAGCATGATAAATATCAGAGTAAGCAGTAAAGCATGATGAGAAATCTAAACCAAAACTTAGCCTAATTAGGCTACACGATCATGTGATATAAATAACCAGCCTACCACGGCTATGCAAGCATGCAATACAGATAACTAGCCTGCCATGGCTATGCAAGCATGTAATACAGGTAACCAGCCTACCAAGGCTATATACTCATACTATGCAATGGCCTACAAGGCCTAATGTCGCATATAATGATCCAATGCATGTATGCAAATCACCACCTCTCAGTACAGTGGTCCAGATACGAACAGTCATAACGCGATCGCCTAAGCAATGCAGGACTCGGAACTGGTAGCTCGCCCAGTGTGGTAGCTCGCCCAGGCTTACAGCCCCGCCCACATCACACCCGCCCACGTCAGGACCGTCCCACACCATACAGAACATCAGTCACATCACTGATACCAATACCATCTCTGAAACGGAACATCACCGGGGTCTCACAGACCTCACTACTCACCAGTAGAATGCCAAAGCCTATCTGGTGCAATAGCGGACCTACTCACAGCTGGTCAAACGCAACCCACTTTGCCAACACTCTTCCGGCAGGTTAGGTCAGACCTCCTTCCAAACTGACCACGTGCAGTGGAAAACACCGCCGTTTGGTATTCGGCATACTGGTGTATGATTAAACCACCCGGTCCTTGAATGGAGCACCCACCTTGGTACCAACGAGATCAGGGACTTTCACCCAGGGACATCTTTGGCATCCAGTTTAAAGATCACATATTTCCGGTGTTCTGCAAACCACGATGGAGCTGTGGTTGCAACGTAGTAGCCATGCTATATGCGGCACAAACAGACGGTGCGAAATGAAACCATGCATACAAACGTGGGACGGCATGCCCGTGCAAGTCTCCAAATAGCACCATAAAACTATAGGGTCTCAAATACAATGTCACCATCAACTGGTAATGAACTGCACGAAAATCGCGGCCGATATGGCCGGTTGATACAAGACAATCAGATGAGCCAAGCATTCATGATGCATGAGCCAAGCATACAGTATGAGTGCCAACAAGTAGCCAATCTACCACGATGGCAATAAATCAATCTAGTCCAACCTATTTGAGATATGATTAAAATGAGGAGACACATATGAATGATCGAGTCATAGTGCGGGATGTCGCTAGCCAGGGAATCTCGCACCAAGGGCTACAAGGTATGCTAAGCTATTCCTACCATACAGTGTAAGTCAGGATGATAGACTCCTGTCCTCGAATAGTCCCATACCTATTGGAGAGGTTTGCGATAGAGAGCACATGAATTACATTTGCGCGACTGCATCTCGAATGCTTTATGAATGCGTTTATGCCCTAGTGGTCCCCAACTAACAATGGTGATTCGGGATGCATACTCATTACATATGCATGGTGGTCGTCAAAGCATATAGTATATAGATCGCATAAGAGTATTCCAAATAACACTACGTGTGGCAACAGACATACTAAAAATAGCATAAAAAGATAATTTACTTATAATACAAGCAAACATAAAAAGATAAGACTCTAAATGGATGGTATACAACAACACAGATGGTCCAACAAATGAACGGTGTGGATTGACCTTCAACATTCAGATAACCCAAATGGAAAGAAAATGATTGAATAAACTACCGACACATCAAAGGTAGAACCTACTTGAGCGGCAAGAGTAGAATACCCAAAATCATGCCGAGACCCATAATCCTGTAGTACAGTTGAGATAAACACAATAATGGTTCGTAAAAGGAATGTCATAGAACGGGTTGCAAGATAGACAGGTCATGACAGAGAATCATAAATGGTAGGGTAATCTGAGATAGATGATCAATACGATGAGGTCCAAAAAGGGACGACAGGTCTAACCTCATACTACAAGATAGGCTCCATATAATGGATGGCCTAGATGACATACTAACGTCGAGGATGAACCCCACACTCGTCCTAAAGGTAAACAGACGGTGTGGATGGGATATACACGATATGGTGGTCTTTAATGGTTGGGTACAAGGGTAGGAGGGGTGAGTCATATGAGTATACAACAAGCTGAGTTACCAGGATCAATCAACGTGGTGAGTCAATAAGGCAGGTTGACAAGGCGGGTTAACTGAAATTGCGGTTTTCACCGCTAGATGAGATACTTGGAGATATGGCTATGGACCTAGAGGGGGGGTGAATAGGACCTTTTTGAAAATCTTTTCGCCTACTAATATAATTCAACAAGATAAGCGTTGTAAGCAAGAACACCACGGCTTCCAAGCCTTGGTGGGTCCAATCAAAAGACTAGCATGAGGATAAGCAATAAACAAACCTAGCCTAAGCATGCATAGGAAGTAAATTATACAACTAATCAAGCTCCTAACCTATGCATCTTGTGTAGACTTATGAGAGTGGATCAATGAGCTCAAGTCTACACAAGTAGTGAAGGTACATCTTGTGTGGGGATGCCTATAAAATGCCTAGCATGCATTCCTATCAATCATTCATAATTAAGTAATTAAACAAACAATGCAAAGATAGAATGTGCTCAAGAACAATCACAAACACAAGGATGTATAGTGGTTCGACTACTTGTCTACTCCACTCCCGGTACAAGTACTCAACCCCTTTGAGCACACCGGCATTCACTATCGGAGGTTTTAAATGAGGTTCACCTCTCAACCTTTACACGGAGGTTTTATCGGTTCACCTCTCAACCGTATCCGGAGTTTTAGACATAGGCTAACTCTCAACCTTATCGCACGTTTACTCCCGTGTCGGAGGCTCCCCCTTGGAGACTTAGTTTAGGCCCGGCTGACGGGCCAAGGAACGACTAACGTCCCTAAGGCGAGTTGACAAACAAACTCTAAAATGGACTCTCAAATGAGACAACTTACTTGTCGGATGAGCCCCTTGTTTAGCGCCGTATTGGGTAGCTTGATCTTTGCTCTCCCGTGCTTCAATCAGCTTCCCTTTGCTCCCTCGATCGTGTCGCCGTTGCGTTGCCAATGCCTCAGCCACATTCGATCAAACACCTTGCATGCGATGCCTTGAAATGCCCAAGGTGCTAGGAGGATGGGTGAATCTCATACATGGGATGTGTAGGTTGTTCCAACTAGGAGATTCACCTAGAGAGTCTTCTAGAGGTTTTGGACAAAGGATATACCTATGTGGATTAGTGTCACACCTCTAGATTTGAGAGAGGAATCAAGTCATCTCTTGATAGCATTTGAATGCCCATACTTGTGTTTGAAACACAAGGGATATGACTTGAAAACTTCCTCTTTGAGGCCCCAAATGATGTACAAGATAAGTGTGGAATGGGCTCTCAAAAACTCCTCACACTTTGCCCAAGAATGGAGCACCATATATATAGAAAAGAGGCTCCAACGGTCATAAAACGGCCATAAAACGGCCTGCCCCGACCGGTCATGACCGGTCGGACTCCCCTGCTGAAGGAAGACCAATGTACAAGCCAAATACATGGGCCGACCGGTCATGACCGGTCGGACCCCCTTGCTGGATAGGCTGCAAACCAAATAGGCCGACCGGTCATGACCGGTCGGCGTCCTTTGCTGGACGTGGGAGCCAAAAACTGGCCGACCGGTCATGACCGGTCGGCCCACCTTGCTGTATCCCTTCACTTGTGAAGGCCGACCGGTCTTGACCGGTCGGCTGGCCTTTGTAAAAGCAGCAGGGATGCTGGCCGACCGGTCTTGACCGGTCGGACCAGCCTGGGTCCCCTCTTCAACAAACTGAATTCCATTTTCTTCAGCCTGTATATGAAGTCCTAGGTAGGGATGATCAAATGTGACACCTAGGGCCTATCTATGATGCCTAAAGGGTTCTAAATATGGTCAAGGTCATCAAGGATACAAAGGGGATAGGTTTTGGTCGAGGTTAAGGCACCAAGGCATCTCATTTACCTGAATCTTCTTCCTTGATGCGGCTGGACGTCTTGAGTCTTCTTTCTTCGTCTTCTTTGGGCTCCACCGACACTAGACTCACTGACGTAAGTGATTGACAAACAAGGTGCACTAGTATGCCACGGAAAAGTGCACTAACAATCTCCCCCTTTGTCAATTACTTACAAAAACTTAACCTACCAAAACAAATTACATGAACAAGAGATTACATTAATAAAACATAAAATACAGGACTCTTGACATGACAACCTAAGCTGCTCCTCTTCAGTTTGCTCCCCACAACCTGTCAATCCCTGCATCACAAAACATAGCAAACTAGTTTTGGTGGGATTTGATCTTTCTCCCCCTTTTTGTTTAGCAATTGACAAACTATTCTCTCCCCCTTAATGATATACCAATGAACTTAAGGTAAGAGGAGATAGTGTGTCGCAGTTATAACTATAAGCACATGCTAAAAGGAGAGTATAGGGTGCATGAATCATAAATACATGGAGCAAGCTAAGAAACATGATTAACAAGAAATGTAACTATTCAGCCAAGGTTAATCATGCAATTGGTCAAGGATATACATTTGCAATGAAGCACAAAAGGGCTTATAGCCCAATCAACCAACCTCCCCTAGTGGTATATCAAGACCAATACTAAGCAAAGATTAGCATACATGAAGCATAAAACTCAAGATGGTTAGCTAATCTAAGCAAGATGACAATCTAGCAAGCAAATGTATCATTAAAAGCAAAGCTAAATCATCAAAATTTGGGCGAATGAGGCTTGAATCCTCTGATTTGCCCATATACACAGAAATGAGGCTGAAATCCTCAGATTCACCAATAATAGCATAATTAGCTCCCCTCACTAACCATGATAAGTTTAAAAAGCCAAAGGGTAGCAAAATTCCACAACACCCTCATAAAATGTAACATGAGGTGAGGGGTTGGGAATACCTTCTTCTCCTAGAATGGATAGCGGTTGGGATCCCCTCTTAGATAATCTGGTAAAGGGGTCGTGATGGAGGCCGAGAGAGCAAGATCATTATGTTGGCTCTCATCATCAGATTCGGACTCCTCCGTATCATCCCAAGTGGCAGCCATTGCCTTTTTTCCTTTCGGTTTAGGCCCTTCCGGACATTCCGGGGCAATATGGCCACGACGACCGCAGCCGTAACACCGGACGGATGAAGGTATGGATGATTTTCCTGTACGTTTATCACCCTTCTTGTCCTTCTTGTCACGGCTATTCCCTCTATCAAATTTGAGGAATCTCTTAAATTTTTTGTTCAATTGTTCTTCCTCATCATCCTCATCATCGCTATCATCCTCCGTCTCACTTTTGATTTTCTTGTGTCTGTGAGAGGACTTGAAGGCGATGTTTTTCCTTCTAGAGGGGGCTTTAAAGCCAAGCTCAAAGGTTTGTAGGGAACCTATGAGTTCTTCAACTTTCATTGTATTAAGATCCCTACACTCTTCAATGGTGGTGACTTTAGAAGAGAACCATTCAGGAAGCGATCTCAGAATTTTCCTACAAAGCCTATGTTCCGGAACCGGATCCCCTAAGCCCCACATATCATTTGTGATTTTGTTCAGTTTGGTATAAAATTCAGTAAACGTTTCATCCTCCTCCATGATAATATTTTCAAATAGAGTGGAGAGGCGTTGGAGTTTAGAATTTTTAACAACATTTGTACCTTCATGGGTAACTTCAAGAATATCCCATGCATGTTTACTGGTAGTGCAGTTTTGGATCCGACCAAATTCATCTCTTGATACTGAACAAAATATGGCATTCAGGCCTTTGGCATTATTAATACGTTGAGCTTTTTCATGAGCAGTCCACAATGCCTTGTCTTTTGGCCTGAGAACATCCGGCTCACCCTCCTTGGAAATAGTAACCATTGGGGGTTCATATCCAAAGTCAACCATGTCCCTCACATCCGAATCAATAGATTCCAAGAAGATTCGCATTCGGGCTTTCCAATATGGATAATTTGACCCATCAAAGAAAGGAGGCTTAGTGACGGATGAAGAGTCCTCTCTAGACATATTTTCAAGTTTCTCTTTAGGATCTACCTCTAGGCAATTAAGCCCTTAAAGAGGAACCCGCTCTGATACCAATTGAAATTGCGGTTTTCACCGCTAGATGAGATACTTGGAGATATGGCTATGGACCTAGAGGGGGGGTGAATAGGACCTTTTTGAAAATCTTTTCGCCTACTAATATAATTCAACAAGATAAGCGTTGTAAGCAAGAACACCACGGCTTCCAAGCCTTGGTGGGTCCAATCAAAAGACTAGCATGAGGATAAGCAATAAACAAACCTAGTCTAAGCATGCATAGGAAGTAAATTATACAACTAATCAAGCTCCTAACCTATGCATCTTGTGTAGACTTATGAGAGTGGATCAATGAGCTCAAGTCTACACAAGTAGTGAAGGTACATCTTGTGTGGGGATGCCTATAAAATGCCTAGCATGCATTCCTATCAATCATTCATAATTAAGTAATTAAACAAACAATGCAAAGATAGAATGTGCTCAAGAACAATCACAAACACAAGGATGTATAGTGGTTCAACTACTTGTCTACTCCACTCCCGGTTCAAGTACTCAACCCCTTTGAGCACACCGGCATTCACTATCGGAGGTTTTAAATGAGGTTCACCTCTCAACCTTTACACGGAGGTTTTATCGGTTCACCTCTCAACCGTATCCGGAGTTTTAGACATAGGCTAACTCTCAACCTTATCGCACGTTTACTCCCGTGTCGGAGGCTCCCCCTTGGAGACTTAGTTTAGGCCCGGCTGACGGGCCAAGGAACGACTAACGTCCCTAAGGCGAGTTGACAAACAAACTCTAAAATGGACTCTCAAATGAGACAACTTACTTGTCGGATGAGCCCCTTGTTTAGCGCCGTATTGGGTAGCTTGATCTTTGCTCTCCCGTGCTTCAATCAGCTTCCCTTTGCTCCCTCGATCGTGTCGCCGTTGCGTTGCCAATGCCTCAGCCACATTCGATCAAACACCTTGCATGCGATGCCTTGAAATGCCCAAGGTGCTAGGAGGATGGGTGAATTTCATACATGGGATGTGTAGGTTGTTCCAACTAGGAGATTCACCTAGAGAGTCTTCTAGAGGTTTTGGACAAAGGATATACCTATGTGGATTAGTGTCACACCTCTAGATTTGAGAGAGGAATCAAGTCATCTCTTGATAGCATTTGAATGCCCATACTTGTGTTTGAAACACAAGGGATATGACTTGAAAACCTCCTCTTTGAGGCCCCAAATGATGTACAAGATAAGTGTGGAATGGGCTCTCAAAAACTCCTCACACTTTGCCCAAGAATGGAGCACCATATATATAGAAAAGAGGCTCCAACGGTCATAAAACGGCCATAAAACGGCCTGCCCCGACCGGTCATGACCGGTCGGACTCCCCTGCTGAAGGAAGACCAATGTACAAGCCAAATACATGGGCCGACCGGTCATGACCGGTCGGACCCCCTTGCTGGATAGGCTGCAAACCAAATAGGCCGACCGGTCATGACCGGTCGGCGTCCTTTGCTGGACGTGGGAGCCAAAAACTGGCCGACCGGTCATGACCGGTCGGCCCACCTTGCTGTATCCCTTCACTTGTGAAGGCCGACCGGTCTTGACCGGTCGGCTGGCCTTTGTAAAAGCAGCAGGGATGCTGGCCGACCGGTCTTGACCGGTCGGACCAGCCTGGGTCCCCTCTTCAACAAACTGAATTCCATTTTCTTCAGCCTGTATATGAAGTCTTAGGTAGGGATGATCAAATGTGACACCTAGGGCCTATCTATGATGCCTAAAGGGTTCTAAATATGGTCAAGGTCATCAAGGATACAAAGGGGATAGGTTTTGGTCGAGGTTAAGGCACCAAGGCATCTCATTTACCTGAATCTTCTTCCTTGATGCGGCTGGACGTCTTGAGTCTTCTTTCTTCGTCTTCTTTGGGCTCCACCGACACTAGACTCACTGACGTAAGTGATTGACAAACAAGGTGCACTAGTATGCCACGGAAAAGTGCACTAACATTAACATGGTGAGTTAACAAGGTGAATTGACAAGACGGTTCAACACGGTGAGTTTAAGAAAGTAGCCCTGTGACTTGGATCGAGCGAACTTTAGGGATGACCTTTCAATGAGGGTTTACATAACTAATCATCAAGGTGGATCCACGGGATGGACAACGCGGTCATTCGAACACGCACACTAAGGTGGTCCCAAGGCCATCCTGTGCATAACATGCTAGGGTCCATTCATTTGGATGGTTTGGATCAAGCACAAAATTAAGGGGGTCCTAATCGATGGGCAACATACATATCGCACCATAGTGGCCAATGGCTGACGTGGATAGAACACATGCATAATAAGGTGGACCCATGGTCGGGGATAACCGCACGAAGGAGTGGGGAAGCCACGTACATCAATGGGCCCCAACAGTTTGGGATCAACCCGATATTCGTGCTTTCCCACTAATCAAGTGAGATGGGAACCAAATACCATGGTGGGGCCTGCACACCACACGTGTGAAACCCCACCCATGGCTAGGTGACTTATGAGCAGGAAGAATGACAAATAAACATAACAGATGGGTCCTACAAAGTTTCCAATGGTAGGCATTCAATCACCCTTATTTTCTACGTGTGGCCCACCCAAAACTGGGCCCACACCCCTGCCAAGAAGAACGACAAGGTATACCCAACATTCATCAAGGTGGGACCCAAAGTTGGGCCCCCATCGCCTTTCGTTAGATGGATAAATAAACATTACAATGGCCCCAAGGAAGGTTTCAAAGGTGGGCATCAATGACCACTGTTTCCTACAATGTGGTCCACTTGAGGTTTGTATTTACCTCATTGTGCTGGCCCACGGCCCTAAAATAATATGGAAAAATAGATGGTCGGCATAGATAAAACAGATGCATCGTGGTGGGACCCACATGGTGGGCCACTTGCTGGGCAGCGTGCCAAAGCACGCTGCTTGGAGCATGGCTGCTGTGCCAAAGCACGCTGCTTGGAGCGTGGCACCCAAATGGGCCCTAAGAGTTTTGAATCAAACTGATATTTTGTTTTCTCCTTCATCCATATACATGTGATCTTATGAACAGGTTGAATGACAAATAAACATCATTGTAGGGCTGGGAAGGTTTCAATGGTGGAGATCATTATTCCCACTGTTTCCCGTGGCATGGTCCACTTACAATTGGATATGCTTAAATTTTGGGCTCAGCCACTAAATGAGCTGGAAAAACATATGGATGGAATAGATGAAACACATACATTCTAGGTGGGTCCCACAAGTGGGCCACCTGCTGGGCAAGCCCAACCAGCCCACGGCCAGCGCCCTTTTTCTGTTGGATGACAAATAAACATCACTGTAGTGGGGCCCACAAAAGCTTTCAATCAAGCTGATATTTTTGCTTCCCCTCCTTTCACATGCACGTGTGAACTCATGAACAGGTTGGATCTCAAATAAACATCAGGGTGGGCCGTAGGAAGGTCCAACGGGCTTGTCACTATCCTCACTATTTTCTTTCAAGTGGGGTCCACTTGAGATTTGGATCTGTCTCATTCTTAAGATCATGCCCTAAACTGATCTCCCCAGATGGATGGACGGTGTGGATTTAACACATCCAACACGGTGGGGCCCATAGACGTTGGTGACGTCACGTCAGCAGCTAGATCGAGTGCCCGCTGGGTTACTCTTAGCGTCAGAGACGCTGGGAGCCTGCTTCCCTTTTTTTTTCTTTTCTTTCTTTCTCTTTTTTATTTTTGTTTTTCTGTGGTTTTGATCGAGTGGGGCCCACATAAGGGTGATCCACTCCGCTCATCATATTCCCCAGCTCATGGGGGACCCGAAGAGCCCCATATTGGGTGGTTGAATTGGTCTACAAACATCAATGTGGGCTGAGGAGGTTTCGACAGTGGACATCATTTACCCCACTGTTTCATGTGGTGCGGTCCACTTAAGATTGGGATCTGTCTCATGTTTGGGCCCTGGCCCCTAAACTATCTGGGAAAACAGATGGACGGTGTGGATATAACATAAACATCAAGGTGGGTCCCACGAGTGGGGACCCCACTGAGTTAGACTGACGCTGGACGGTTCCAGTGTCCCTGACGCTTTGAACATCCAGCGTCTGGACGGTCTCCTTCCTTTCTTCTTTTCTTTTTTTTTCTTTATATCAAGTCGGGCCCACATGGGTATAATCCAATCCGTTCATCAGGTTTCCCAGCTCATTGGGGACCTAATAAGCCCAACATTGGGCCGGTGATTTGGTCCAGAATCATCACGGTGGGCCAAGGAAGTTTCAATAGTGGACATCATTATCTCCATTATTTTCTATGGTGTGGCCCACCCGAGATCCGGATCTACTTCATTTTTGGTGTCCAGCCATAAAATGGGCTGGAGAAACCGATGGACGGCGTGGATCGAATACAGGCATCAAGGTGGGTCCCACGAGTGGGACCCCGCGGTCAACGCCCAAAGGGGCTAGGCGCTGCTGGGCAGCAGCGTCCTCTGGACGCTGTCTGTCCAGCGGCCATCTCCTCCATCCTTTTTTTTACATTATTATTATTATTATTATTATTATTATTATTATTATTACAAGTATATGGGGCCCATTCCTGATGATCCAGCCCATCCATCTCATTGCCCATCACAAGGTGGGCCCAAGGAAAGAAAATGAAAGGTAAATGAGAAAAAGGGGGGAAGTTTGCACTCACAATGACGGTTGGAAGGTTGGATTGCCGATCGGACGGTCCGGATGATGATCGGGGTTCTCCAAGCTTGATCTCCTCCTTCAATCTCTCTCTTTCTCTCTTGATCTCCCTCTAAATCTCTCTCTAAACTCACTCAATCTCTCAAATCTCTTTCTTCTCTCTCTCTCTCTCTCAAATCTTGGAATTGTAATGGACGAGTGGTGCTTGGGAAATGGGGGGGTTTCTTAGAAATGTAGTGATGATGGTTAGCATGGGAGAGGGGTACATGAGGTAATGATGATGATGATGGGAGAGGGCATGTGAGGTATGTGTTGCATGATTAGAGTTGACTTTGGAGGTGAGAGAGTGATGGGGTGGGTATGGTGATTGATTTGACACATTGTTGGGATTTGTGCAAGTGGGGCCCACGCCACACGCGCGTTGCGCGGCCTACCTCGGATTACGCAATCGATTATAACTTTCACACCGGGTATCGCAATGGGGCGTGCCGCGCGGCGTTGGAATCGTGGCGCCCGCGCGGTCGCAAGGGTACAAGTCCTAGGTCATTGTGGTACTAAATCAGGGTCATAATCAAGGCTCTCTAATCTGGTCCATCTGGGACGTACCGGTACCGAAAATTAAACGTACGGAGGGCAATTCAGGGTACGGGTCTTACAGTATCTCCTCTTCTTATGCTCTTATCATCTTGAATGCATAGAAACAATGTTTTCCAAAAGAGTTTTGAATTTTAGAAAAATAAAAAAGTTTCTACATAATTGCTCGAAATGTCACAAAAGCTAGTAGATTCATCTAAGGAATCTCACCCCCCAACAAAAATCTTACATTGTCCTCAATGTAATAAGATATACAATATGCATGACATGAGAGCAATGACATAAAACAAAGGAGAGTGAGAACGAGAGTACCTGAGGTAGCAAGTTGATCAATTCTAGCATCTTCCATTGTCTCAATGAGACTTATTCAATCCTAAATGTAGAAAAGAAATCCTAACCTACCTACCTACCTTTGATTAGTCCGATCGACTACATGATCATATTTGAGCAGGATCTTCATGAATTTTAATAGGTTTCTCATGAAGACCATCTAAAGTCCTGCTCGAATGTATACGTGGGTGCGTTTCTTCATGAAGGTCCAATCATAGTGTGCACCACACGCATGTAAGGAGGAGATAAGAGCAGCAAAAAGATATCTCCTCAAGTTCTGAATTGGGTTGTAATTGATTAAAAACGGGTCCTCCCAATCAGAATTTTCAATGGGTTGAAGAACCGATGATGGTGGATGGACATTCATTAAGTATTCTTTAGTTTGGGTTGTCTCCACAAATTCAGAATTGCACGTTGTTTCCACAAATAATGGTAAAGAGTGTAAATCAGTGGAATGGTGTTCTTCAGGCACCGACACCGTGTCTAACAAACTATCCAACTCCATAATCATCTCATCATCCAGATCATAGGGGTGGGTCATGCATTCCTCTAGGAAATCGAGAGAGTCGGATGAAGTGTCCTCGTGCTCCCTAAGTGATTGAGGAAATTCTGTTTCAAGGGTAAGGAATTCCTCCTCTATAGAGGGGAGGTCTTCCAAAGAAATTTTTTCAGATTCAGTGGTGAACACATCATCTAGCATTCGTTGATCTTTTAAAATTTCAGATTGTGCCACCCCGTCATCCAAAGAAACAGAATTTTCAACCTAAGGGAGTTTTTCCACAATAGAATCCGGCATGTGTTGTTGGTGGAAGGATTCAAAAATATTAACTTCGGCCATCTCTCTAGCAAGAATATCTTTCGGTGACTCAAAAACATTCGGCCCTTTGGAAGAAGAAATCATGGACTCACAATCATCCTTCAAACCCTCATTGTAGGCAATCAAACTATCACTTTCAGATTTTATAAATTCCTCGGGTTCGTCAACCGTCCTTGAAATCTCTTCATCATTCAAATCGGAATAGCTAAAAGAGATAGTTGATTCACCATAATCGATGGTAATGGTGGGATCACTGAGATCTACATCCCCTAAAAGTTTAGTCATCAAATCGGAAGAGGGTTGGGCTTGGATAACCACATCCTCCTCTATGTTGGGGATTGATTCGGTGTTCCCAATGTTGGGTTCAGGATTTTGAGATGGCGAGAGGTTTTCTATGCATTGCTCAATTATTTTCATAAACTCTCGCAGCGTATCCTCAAGAGTTCGTGTTGGTTGTGGATCATGAGAAAGAAACTCTTGAGGATAATTGTTGGCATCCATGGTTGTTTCATCTTCCATTGGACTAGAGGTGTGGAACTCTCTCGATGAAGACCATACGTGTTATATGAGGAATACTGATAAGATGGTTGATAGGCATAACCATACAAGTGATCACGCAATGTCTTTACTGGTTGGTCATTACTCCCCTGATCCTTTTTCTTATTCCTACCTCCTGTTAAACTTGGTGGAACACTCTTGTTATTTTCAACCCAGTAATCACGTAGCGTCTTACGTTGGGGGGTAGTGGAGGTTCTTTGAATCTCAGTAAAATATTCATGTTTGGAGGAATCCCGAGCACAATGAGTTTGGGTCTCCCAATCTGACGTCTCATCCTCTAAAAGGTACTTCTACGCACCATTCGTCCAATCATACATGATAAAATTTTAAGAAATTGGAAACTACCTTAATCTAGAAAAAAGAACAAAAAGAAGGGAGATGGAGAGATGTTACCCAATAGAGTGAGATATATGTCAACAACAATGTCCTACAAAATCCAACAAAAAAATTGTTAGTAATCTAGAAAAAAAATTAGATAATCTACTTCTATAAAAACTGAAAATCCTACCTAACTAAGACTACTCTATAAGTACTAGAACAATTAGAACCGTTTTACCTCTTTCCCCGGCAACGGCGCCAAATACTTGTTCGCTTCCCCAAGTGTAGGGTTGCGATGTAGTAATAATCTCAGTAAGACCGAGGTCGATCCACAGGGAAGGAAGTAAACAATGCAAATTATCCTAATAACTAGAATCTAAAGAGGTTTGTGAAATTGGTTTTGAACATAAAATAAAAAATGGGATAATGGAAAGATAACTAGAGCATCAAGGATCCACTTATAACTCTCCTTAGATGCATAATTAGTTATGGTTTCACACTTTCTCAACTAGAATCGAAATTAAGTTCTATCTAGTCGGATGATAGAACAGTTAAACCAACAATCTGCTATATGTAAGATCCATGCATATGATTGTTATAGTCAAAATAGCGGTGATCGTATATTCTCATGATGTCCAGATCCTGCGAGTAGCTTTATTCGACTCTCGAGATCATCTGCTCGCGTCTCGCATATTAGATAAATATAGAACACAGTTACCGAGTCTTCGAGCCCTTATGGTCAATAGTTGAATATTACAAGGCTGAAAATATCCTTCTTGACCTGCGAGCAGTCCTTCTCGCAAGTCGTTAAAAGGCGTCACATCTCAATATGCGAGCACCTGGTCTCGCGAGCATCTTCTGACCTGCGAGCAGTCCTTCTTGCAAGTCGTTAAAAGGCGTCACATCTCAATATGCGAGCACCTGGTCTCACGAACATCTTCCGACGTGCGAGCAGCTTTTACTGATGATCAGCGATGACATCCCTTAGCCTCTAGTACCAGCAGCCCGTATAGGCCGATTTTGGGCTTATCTTCGTCTATGGCTCCGCATCTCAAGGGATCGTTATCAAGGAACGTAATTGATTTGGTGAGTAATTGGATTAGATTATTCCTTTATCTGAGGATAAGTAGGATAAACACCTTATCCCATGAAATCAGTAGATGATCTCGGTACCTTACGTATCAGAGTGGGACATTCGGATCTATATAAATAGATGGTTTTCATCAATAAGAAGGTACACAATACTCAATCTCTAGCCCCCACCGTTTATTTTGTTCTCTTTTCAACCTCACCCTATCTAACTTAAGCATCGGAGGGCCAACGGCTGGACGCCGGCCACCCTTAGTTACTTTCTGTCTCCTTTCAGGTCCAAGGAGGAAATCACTTGGAGAGAAGGTGAACATCCGGAGGACCCTATTACAAAATTCGACGTAAAAAGTTTGGCGCCGTCTGTGGGAACGATTTGATCATCACAGTCAATCGTTCTTACCACTGATCAAAATCCTTCCACCATGCCTCCTAAAAAGACTGTTCATCCTTCCACATCAAGGCAGACATTAACTCCGCCTGACGTTACGGAATCAGTGCCTGTTCCTCAAACCACTTCAACAAACATCCCTCAAGGAGTTCCAAACGTGCCATCAGTGAACCCGTTATTTGAGGTTTTCGGAAGTCAAGAAGACGTCATGCGTTTCCTCGGAAATACCCTTCTAACCCTCAACGCCGGAGTTCAAGCCTTGTCTAATCGGCTTGATCAGCATTTCCTAGAGCCGCATAGACAACCTTCCGAAGGGTTGCCACTGCAACCCATACCAGTGGCTTCCAGACATTCTGTGGACGAGCCACAGGTCCAACCAAATCATCCTCCATCAAATCAAACGCCGCTTGGCAACCAACCCCCTGTGCTACCTCCACATTCCATACATTCTAGTGCTTCTCGTCAACATCAATCTCAGGGGTCCACAGTTGAAACGTCAGGTTATACTTTACCATGGGAAGGAGACCTCAAGAGAATCCATGATCGTTTTGATGTCATGGAGCAACGATATCAGGCAAATCGACCATCAGCTATGGTGGCGTCGATACATCGATCCGAGTCTCCTTTCACCAGCGAGGTCATGGGAGCACCTTTACCTAGAAAATATCGTACACCTGTCATCACTCCATATACAGGTCTAGGCGATCCTCTCGAACACTTGGAAACTTATAGGTCTCTTATGGAGATGGAGGGACATGGGTCAGAAATCATGTGTAAAGCTTTTTCCCTAACCTTAAAGGAAGCAGCTCGTACGTGGTTCCGGGGGCTGAAGCCTTGATCTATCGGCTCTTTTTCACAGTTATCGGAGCTTTTCCTTTCTCAATTCATGGGAAGCATCCGCACCAAGAGGCCAGCGTCCCACCTAATGGATTTGAAACAGCAGCATGGGGAGACGATAAAGGAGTTCACAGTACGGTTCACTGCCGAAGCCGTCCAAACTGAAAGATATACCGAAGAAAATGGCATCACCACCCTCATAGCCGGAATTACGAGCGAAAAATTCAGATTTGCCTTAGATAAAAACCCTCCAAAAACCATGGCAGAATTCCAAGCTAAAGCTTAGAAGTACATCAATGCAGAAGAAGTTGCTCTGGCACGTCATGGTATACAGGGTCAGAAGCGCAAGCCAGAGGAAATCTCGCCCCCAGATAAAAAATATCAACGTGATCGACGAGACCGCTCTCCCAAGAAGCCTTATTCTGGTAAATATCATAACTACACTCCTCTCAACCGATCCCATGAAAAGGTGTTAATGGAGATTAAACATAAACCATATGTAAAATGGCCGGCCAAGATCAAATCTGATCCTGAAAAGAGAGATAAGGGCAAGTTTTGTTACTTCTACAAAGATCATGGGCATAGAACCCAAGACTGCATATCTCTGTGAGATCATATCGAAGTTCTCATTCGAAAGGGCCATCTCCAAGATTATGTGGCTCGTCAAGGTCGATCACCAGAAAGGGCAAAAGTCTCACCCCACCAGAAGAAGTCGCCTCACCATCATACTTCACAAGAAGACCTTGAACCTACTGGCGAAATCGCACCATCGTCGGGGGACCAGCTTGCGGTGGCGATTCTCAAGCTTCAAGAAAAGCATACACTCGTAAGGCGTCCAAGAAGCCCCAGCATATCTACTGGCTGGAACAGACGCCCAACGCGTCAAAAACCAGTCATCCTCCAATTTCCTTCTCCCTCGAAGATGCAGAGGGAATTCACTTCCCTCACGAAGACTCCATCGTAGTCGCACTAAAGGTATCAAACTATTTGACTCATCGTATTATGGTGGATACAGGTAGCTCTGCTGATATTCTATACCTGGAGGCTTTCAACAAAATGGCACTCGCCAGAAGCCTACTCAAGCCAGTCTCAACTCCCCTCATCGGCTTCGGGGGCGAAGTGGTGACACCTGAAGGAAGCATTGACCTTCCAGTCACCTTTGGGGAGAGTCCAGCGAAGACGACTATCTTCATAAATTTTCTCGTGGTGGACTGAAGATCAACATACAACGCCATTTTGGGGTGGCCATCTCTTAATAAGGTTGGGGCAGCTTTACATCCTTTGTATTTGTGCATCAAATTTCCTACCCCGAATGGTGTTGGGGTTGTACGAGGAAACCAAAAAGAGGCCCGGTCTTGTTATGAGATAGCCCTACAAGATCGAAAGAAAGCACAAGCGACACCGGTTATGATGGTAGCACAAGGTTCATCCAACTCCCCAGCGGATACCTCATTGGACCCGAGAGAGGATGCTCTCCAATCAGGAACTCCCGGAGAAGAGACAGTAGCGATTCCTTTAAATGAAGATGACCCATCCAAAGTTGTTTGTGTGGGATCATCTTTGAGGAACATCTTTCGAGCAGATTTGATTTGCCTCCTCACTGAATATCAAGATGTGTTTGCCTGGTCTCACCAAGACACGCCTGGCATTGATCCTAGTGTCATCGCACACCGTCTGAACATCGATCCGAAATATAAACCCGTCCACTAGCGCCGACGTGCCTTCACTGCAGAAAGGCAAATGGCGATTAAGGCCGAAGTCGAGAAGCTACTTACGGTCAATTTCATAAAAGAGTTGACTACCCAGAATGGGTCGCGAATGTAGTTCTCGTTCACAAATCTAATGACAAATGGAGAATGTGTCGATTATTCGGATTTGAACAAAGCGTGCCCCAAAGATAGCTTCCCGACCCCGCGAATCAACCAGTTGGTTGATTCGACAGCTGGGCATGCTCTGCTCAGTTTTACGGACGCTTATTCTGGTTATAACCAGATTATGATGCATCCGCCCGATAGTCAACATACTGCCTTCATCACTGACCGAGGTCTATATTGCTACCAGGTAATGCTGTTTGGTCTTAAAAATGCAGGGGCCACCTATCAGCATTTCGTCAATAGATATTTGCCGCACAAATTGGCAGGAATATGGAAGTCTATGTTGATGACATGCTTGTGAAAAGTTTCGTAGAAGGCGATCACCTTTCAGATCTTCGAGAAGCCTTCGACCTGATGAGGAAATATCAGATGAAGCTAAACCCATAAAAATGTGCGTTCAGAGTGTCTGCTGGAAAATTTCTTGGATTTATGGTCGGCCAACGAGGAATTGAGGCAAATCCTGAAAAAATAAAAGCGTTGATAGAAATGAAATCCCCGACCACTCTTAAGGACGTCCAATGTCTGGCTGGTCGCATTGTATCGTTGAATAGGTTCATCTCACGAGCATCTGACAAGTGCTTACCTTTCTTTAAGCTCCTTCGAGCCACAGCTAAATCTGATTGGGAGTGGACACCACAATGTGAAGAAGCTTTTCAACAATTAAAGCAATATATGAGTGCGCCCCACGTTTTATCTAAACCTGTGGCACACGAGCAACTCATCCTTTATTTGTCTGTATCTTCCACGGCCATTAGCGCCGCTTTAATAAGAGAAGATTCCGGGGTTCAAAGGCCCGTTTACTACATCAGTCGAGCAATGGTGGATGTAGAAACGCGTTATTCTGATATGGAGAAGTTGGCTCTAGCTCTAGTCACAGCTGCCCAAAAACTACGACCATACTTCCAGGCCCATGCCATACTAGTACCAACAAATCATCCGTTACGAAAGGTCCTTCAAAAGCCCGAGGCTTTAGGAAGATTAACCAAATGGGCGATCGAGATTAGTGAGCACGATATTTCATTCTGCCCCAGAACCGCGATCAAGGGCCAAGCCGTGGCTGACTTCATCGCTGAGTTCACATACTCCTCTCTCGATGGTAATGTCGCAATTAGCGACCAGCTATCCTGGTCACTTTTCGTGGACGGGTCCTCACGGGCCACCGAAAGTGGAGCGGGCCTAATTTTAGTTGCTCCAGACGGGTCACATTTCCAATACGCCTTACGTTTCGATTCTCGCATCTCGAATAATGAAGCAGAATATGAGGCTCTGATCGTTGGCCTCGAACTAGCAAACGTCCTCTCAATTCAGAATCTGCTCATTCACAGCGACTCTCAGCTCATTGTCAATCAAGTTCTCGATGAATTCGAGGCAAAAGAAGAAAGGATGGCCTTATACAAATCTCGAGTGCTCATCTTGCTCGCAAAGTTGAAGAATTATGAAATAATCCACATCCCTCGCGAGAAGAATAAACTCGCTGATTCGTTGGAAAAACTCGCCTCTACACCAGAATCTGAGTCATCATATTCAATTCCCATTGCGCACCTTCAGAACTCGAGTATCGACCAAGCAACTCTCGAGCAGGTGATTGCGGTACATCCGTCTCCATGTTGGACTGGACCCTCCTTTATCTCAGAGACGGATACCTCCCAGACGATAAGAAAGCCGCCCGACAAATTCGTCATCGAGCCGCCAAGTACACCTTACAAGATGGAATATTGTTACGTAAGAGTTTTTCCTTGCCCTATTTAAGGTGTCTTCATCCAGTAGAAGCACATCGTGTTCTACATGAAATACACAAGGGGGCATGTGGTAACCACCCAAGGGGGCGATCCCTAGCATATAAGGCGATGAGGCAAGGATACTATTGGCACACTATGAAGGCAGACGCAATTGAATTCTCTAAAAAATGTGACAAGTGCCAGCGATACTCTCCTATACCTCATGTACCGTCCGAGTAAATGACTCCAGTTGATAGCCCTTGGCCTTTCGCTCAATGGGGGGTCGATATCATCGGGCCATTGCCTACTGGAAAAGGACAAAATAGGTTCGCGATAGTGGGGTCGATTATTTCACCAAATGGGCCGAGGTAGAACCATTAGCCAAAATCACTGAGAAACAAACTACTAAGTTCATATGGAGAAATATCATATGCCATTATGGACTCCCCCACACTATAATTACCGACAACGGAACGCAATTTGACAACGCAGCTTTCGATGAATTTTGTGAAAAGTGGAAGATACGCAACATCCGCACCTCTCCGTATCATCCTCAGGCAAATGGGCAAGTTGAAGCAGTGAATAAAATCATTAAGCACCACTTAAAGACCAAGCTTGGTGAATGTAAAGGTATATGGCCAGAACTTCTGACAGTAGTCTTATGGGCATATAGAACTACAACTCGTACATCAACAGGCGAAACTCCTTTCTCCCTAGCATTTGGTGTTGACGCAGTAGTACCAGTTGAAATTCAAGTGCCCTCGTATCGAATCGAGCAGTATGACCCCACATGTAATCAGGAAAGTCTTCGACTTCATCTCGATCTCTTAGAAGAATGGAGAAATGCCTCCCAGATGCGAGCAGCCGCATATCAACAATGTATTGCTCGTTATCGAAATGCTAAAGTTCGGCCTAGAGCTTTCCAGCTCGGCGATTTAGTCCTCAGACAGAGCCTTGGGGTTCCTGCTCGATCGCTTGATCCAAATTGGGAAGGCCCGTATCGAGTCATCAAAATTGTGCGACCGGTACTTACTATCTTGAAGATATGCAGGGAAGACCCGTACGTCGCCCGTGGCACGTGGAACACTTACTACAATATTTTCCTTGATTCGATGTAACTCTTAACGACGTTCAAATGACAAGGATTGAAGAAATATTTTAGTCGCTACTCCATTTACTTGGACCAGAATAGCCCTGAAGAGAATATACATTCTCTTGGCCAATCGTCTACCCTTGGTAGAGTTAGAACTATCTTTTGGTCGCTACTCCATTTACTTGGACCAGAATAGCCCCGAAGAGAATATTCATTCTCTTGGCCAAACTGTCTACCTTTGGTAGAATCTAAGTCTCAATCGATAGATTAGTCTATCTCCACGAGGGTATGGTCATCACGACCCCCTGGATTGAACATAGCTCATTATTGCTGAGTTAAATATGAAGACATTCATTGCATAATGAAGAAAAAATAAAGCAAAGACAAGGATCAACATCATCATCAAAAGGTGTTTCTTTTTATTAATAAGTAATTGTTTACAAAGATTTGATCATAAGTACAATAGATACAGGAGAGAGGTAAATTAATCTCTTGGAGGAGGAGCCGCACTCTCGACTTCAGGGCCCGCATCGGGAACCCCTCCAGCTTGAGTGACTTCTCGGCAGCTGCTTGCTCTTCTGCAGCTATGATGGTCGCGACCCGCTTGAATTCTCCCATGTCAAAAGATGGGGTCATCCGCTGCACTACTCTTAGTGCAAAGTCGCGACCAGCATCGTATGACTCATATCTTTCCTCGTCATACAGTGGCGAAGTTCGAAACTCGGTGATGGCCCGAGTTCCTTCTTCAGAGAGCATTTTGACAAGGGCGACCCTCTCCTCGTCCCAGTGGATCGAGTTATCCTTGAGCTGCGCGAGAGTGGAGCGCTCTTTATCCAGACTTTCGCTGACTTCCTTGAGCTGCGACTTGGTCTCTGCGAGCCTCTCCTCCAGCGAGATCTTATCTTGGCGGAAGATCTCCCTCTCTCTCTCAGCTTTCTCCTTCAACTCCACGAGCTTGGCGAAGTTGGAGTCCAAAGCCTGGTATCTATAGTCAGAACTTGGATTTTCTCTATGAGGATCTTTTTCTCCTCATCTCTCTTCGAGATCAACGCCTCGTGGGACTTGAGGAGTTGATCCCTTCCTTGGACCGCCTTCTCCAAGGCGATCCTCTTCCCGTCCGTCTCTTCAATCGCGCGACGGGCGGCAAGAATATCACGCCTCGTCCGTAAGATGAGGTCCAAGCCCTGCGAAATGGAAGAAAGATTGTGAGATAAATACTTGGAAGCAGATAAAGATAACAAGTTAAAAAACATCAAAAAACCATGTTACCTGAATCATCCTTACTCCAGCCTCGAGAAAGAGGTTTTCAGGGCTTGGCTCGGGGAGGGTGCCGAAGGTTTGGGGGGAGATGTTGTCGAAAAGAAATTTACATATCGGGTGGAGATGGCAAGGGACAGTAAATGATCCACTGCCAGAAGGCTGGGCAACAACCAGCCTAGTCGTGCTCGTGACGGGAGCGGCAACCGACTGGCGAGCAGGAGCCGCCTCATCAGCAGGAGCCAATTCGCGAGCAGGAGCCGACTCCCGAGGCCCTGTCGGCTCACGAGTTTCTTCGGCTCGGGGGCAGCTGGACCCCGCTCCATCATCCCTACGGGAGTTATCAGTAATATTAATCACTGGTGGTCCAGTTGCGACCACCAGCGAGGGAATGATGGGCGCAGGAGCTGCTGGCGCCCCTACCGTGCTCGCAAGATGGGTAGATTGGTCGGCACCCTTACGGGTAGATGGTTGGGAAGGATCGGCAGATGACTTCTGCCTTTTCGGGTTCGTGCCTTTGAGTCAAGGTAGTAGACCCCTCTTCTCTCCAGCCTTTGTCATTGCGATCTCTTCACCGGATATTAAACCTGCCGCCGCTAGTCGCGAGGATGACAAACAAGCTTCGATATGCCTGTCGCGAGCAGGCAGCTTGTATATTTTCACGATCTTCTCGTGAATTCCTCCCTTCAAGTTTGGCTTCGTCAAAGCCGGGATACCTGCGAACACGAACAGAAGTTAAAGACAAAAAAACCGTAAGTCTGACTGGAGAAAAATTCGTACAATGTGGAACTGTGCCTACCTTCACAGAAAAACCGATTCACTCCTGGGCCCCTGGAGGAAGCAGATTCCCAGTTCCCGGAAGCGTAGAACCAGCGTTTCCTCCAGTCGGGATAATTCGAAGTGGGCTTCCCCAGCACGAAATTATCCCGGTGCCAATAGCATAGGTAATACCAGCCTTCGCTGGAGGGCGCCTTCTTAAGATGGAACATACGGATAAACTCCTCAGCGGTGAGCTCCCCGTTACCAGCCTGAGCCCAGAGGGCGAATGAGCTCAGGACCACCCTCCATCCATTCACGATGAGTTGCCCGGGGGCAATCTTATAACACCGAAGAACATCACGAACGAAGGGATGGAGAGGAAGGCGTACCCCAAGAATGAGGTGGTACTCATAAATGGCCACGCACCCTGGGGGAGGGGAATCCGATGTTTCTTCATCTCCGGGTAGCCAGAGAACGACTAAGTTAGGGATTAAGTATCTCTCCCGTAACTCAAGCAGCCGGTCCTCCAATAAAATGGAGGGATACCCAGATGCTATGTATCTACTTGCCGGAACCCTCGCATTACTGGAGGCAGAGGATTCCGGGGTAGCATCTCCTAGGGGGACGGTGGTCTCATCGGAGTCTCCAGCCATGCGAGTTTTTAAAGAAAAAAAAGGAGGAGGAAAATGAATATACCAAGTGTGAGAAATGGAAGGGAAAGGACACCGAAGGAAGAACAGAGAGACATCGGATGAGGGAAGATGGGTGCAGGAAGAAGATTTTTTTCAAAAGCTTCTGTGAAAATCCGGAGATATGGCGGACTTCATATATTTATATGCAATCATTCCGCCGGATTTGGCGACACGTGGCTATCACCCGTTCGGCACGGCAGTCGAGCAGGCACAGCCCATTTATTCCCTAGACACGTGGCGAGCGTCTCTTCATTTCCTATTTACCGAAAGGCTGGCGCTCATTAATTCCAGCCCAGTCATGTACGGTTTCATTCTTGATAAAGGTGGTAGGCGGTTACGTATGACAATGAGTAAGTCCTTCCCTTAGAATTCTTGGCGGTAAGGACTTGGGGGGCATTTGTTATAGTCAAAATAGCGGTGATCGTATATTCTCACGATGTCTAGATCCTGCGAGCAGCTTTATTCGACTCTCGAGATCATCTGCTCGCGTCTCGCATATTAGATAAATACGGAACACAGTTACCGAGTCTTCGAGCCCTTATGGTCAATAGTCGAATATTACAAGGCTGGAAATATCCTTCTCGACCTGCGAGCAGTCCTTCTCTCAAGTCGTTAAAAGGCGTCACATCTCAATATGCGAGCACCTGGTCTCGCGAGCATCTTCCGACGTGCGAGCAGTCCTTCTCGCAAGTCGTTAAAAGGCATCACATCTCAATATGCGAGCACTGGTCTCGCGAGCATCTTCCGACGTGCGAGCAGTCCTTCTTGCAAGTCGTTAAAAGGCGTCACATCTCAATATGCGAGCACCTGGTCTCGCGAGCATCTTCCGACGTGCGAGCAGCTTTTACTAATTATCAGCGATGACATCCCTTAGCCTCTAGTACCAGCAGCCCGTATAGGCCGATTTTGGGCTTATCTTCATCTATGGCTCCGCGTCTCAAGAGATCGTTATCAAGGAACGTAATTGATTTGGTGAGTAATTGGATTAGATTATTCATTTATTTGAGGATAAGTAGGATAAACACCTTATCCCATGAAATCAGTAAATGATCTCGGTACCTTACGTATCAGAGTGGGACATTCGGATCTATATAAATAGATGGTTTTCATCAATAAGAAGGTACACAATACTCAATCTCTAGCCCCCACCGTTTATTTTGTTCTCTTTTCAACCTCACCCTATCTAACTTATGCATCAGAGGGCCAACGGCTGGACGCCGGCCACCCTTAGTTACTTTCTGTCTCCTTTCAGGTCCAAGGAGGAAATCACTTGAAGAGAAGGTGAACATCCGGAGGACCCTATTACAAAATTCAACATAAACAATGATTCACTCAATACAAGCTAGGATGAGCATGCTCAATTGCATAGGTCAGTCCCAATTCCAATAGGCTAAGATCACAACCATAACCATCATTAAATCCTGTCACAAGACAAAACTAGATCATGATTTGAACTTGATCCAAATCACATACACAGTCTCACATACTTCAGAATTTCCAGAAAAGTAGACTTTTGGTATGAAGCTCCCACATGAAGATCATAGATCTAGAGCGTATTCCAATTCCTTGGATCATACAGGTCTAGACTAGTTCACAACAATTAAGAACTCAAGCAATTCTTCCAAACATCCATGAGTCATCATAAGACTAAGGAAAACTACTTAGCACTTGAATTAACTTCAAACCATTGTTCTTAAACATGAAATCCAACTTTAAAACCAACTTAAACGAATTAAACAATCTAAGAAAACTATAAGGTTCACCTCTTAGCTCTAGTTAAGAGATTAGCTAATGAAAAGTATATTAAAAATAGAACTAGAACTAAGAAAAGGAAGAAAAACTAGCTGGAGGAGGCTAGGAAGCCTCCTATGACTTGAACTCCTTGCTCCCCACGTCCTTGGTTGCCCTGGAATAGAAGAGAGCACCCCCTTTTATAGTGCAGCAAGAGTACCGCAACGTAATAAATTTTGTTTCGCTTCGTACGGCTTGACCAATGGTCGGATTGCCTTCAAAATTGATTTATAGCTTCCTTGTAATGTGATTTTTCTCATAGATAATTTAGATTTCCAAGATTATCCTCTGAATGTGCCCACCAATTATATCACCGACCGCCTCTCAAAATCGCGCACTTCGGGTACCTTCAGAACCAGTCATCTTGCTTTCAACGCTCCGGAGTGTACAGATGTCGGATTGATCCCAAATTTTGAACATTGGTAGAAACTTCCTCCTCTACATGATAGATGGATTAGATTGTCCAAAAAAATCTCAGAATATGATCAAAAATTAGAACACTTAGGGCTTTTATAAACTCTGTGCAGTTGAATATTTCTGGATGGTCCATCTTTCTTCAACCGGTACGATCAAACCACCCATCCTTTTGATCTGAAACTTTGTGTTTATTCATATATGGATGTGGTCTAAAAGATGGTCAAAGTAGATTCTTCATATCATCAATGATGGGCCACCTGGACAGGCCCAGAGTGGAGTAGGCAGAATCTGGAACTCTCTGGACAGTTCGTATTTTTGTGGCCACCACGATCAGTCCGTAGCTCCGATCGACACGAAACCACTTGCGTTAGTTCGGCTGTCGAGCTCCTCTTCGACATGGATGTGTTGTATTTCCAAATATCATTAAGATGGGCTAAAAAAACTGGTCCAAAAAATCAGAAACAAGAATGGCCTGCTGTCTGCAATCTGAAACCCTGAAATTGCATGGCCGACCGGTCTAGACCGGTCGGACAAGGCTGGCCTTGCTCCAGCAGCTTTAAGACAGGGGAGATCTATTGGCCGACTGGTCAAGACCGGTCGGGGCCTGTTTGGCCGACTGGTCAAGACCGGTCGGACCACCTTGTTTCTCTTCTTTCTCTTCTTTCCTTTCTCTTCTTTCTCTTCTTTCCTTTCTTCTTTCTCTTCTTTCCTTTCTTCTTCCCTCTTTTGTTATTCCTTTCCTTTGATCGTCAAGGTATGTAAGAAGGGTCTCAAAGTATCTGAATGATGAAGTCTCTCTTTCATTCCTACAACCACAAAACTATGCATTAGATTAGCCTTTAAATCATGAAAACCATGCATAATGAGTGACGAATTGGGGTTAGAATATGCACAATTAAGAGCTCAACACCGGGAAGTACTGGAGTGTATGGAATGCGGGGGTAGTACAGGGGCTTGATTGTTGAGTGGTATTCAATTCGATGGAGGATGATTTGGTTGGACTTGTGGTTCATCCGCGGAATGTGTGGAAGCCACTGGTATAGGTTGCGCTGGTAACCCTTCGGAAGGTTACCGCTGGGGCTCCAGGAAATCCTGATCAAGCCGATTAGACAAGGCTTGGAATCCGGTGTTGAGGGTTAGGAGTGTGTTTTCGAGGAGACGCATGACATCTTCTTGATTCCTGAAAACATCAAATTGCGGGTTTTACAGCGGCACGTTAGGATCTCCCTGAGGAGGGCCCGTCGATGTAGCCTGAGGGACAGGCACTGCTTCGGTGGCGTCAGGCGGAGGTAGCGTCTGCCTTGAAGTGGAAGGATGAACTGTCTTTTTGGGAGGCATGGTGGGAGGACTTCGATCAGTGATGAGAGCGGCTGATCTTGATGATCAAATGTTCCCACAGACGGCGCCAATCTATTAATGTCGGATTTTGTAACAGGATCCTCCAGACGTTCTCCTTCCTTCAAGCCAGCTCTCCTTCGAACCTGAAAGAATATAAGAGAAAACTAAGGGTGGTTGACGTCCAGCCGTTAGCCCTCCGAAGCTTAAGTCAGATAGGGTATGGTTGCAAAGGAAACTAACAATTTAGGAGTTTAGAGATTGTATATTCTGTACCTTTACCACCTGTAGGATTATCTATTTATGCAGATCCAGGTGGTCCAGTCCGTTATGCAAGCCATTAAGATTACTGCTGATTTTTGGGGATAAGGAGCTTATCCTATCAATCCTTAGATAAGGGGATAGCCTAATCCAATTAGACATCTGGTCAATTACATTCTTTGATAGTGATCCCTTGAGATATGGAGCCGTAGGCAAAGATAAGTCCAAAATCGGCCTATACGGGCTGTTGGTACTATAAGCTAAGGGACGTCATTGCTAAAGACCAGTGACCAGGGCTGATCGCATGACGGAAGCTACTCGTGAGCCAGGCTACTTGCATATTGAGGTTACTCGCGAGCTAGGCTGCTCGCATATTGAGGTTACTCGCGAGCTAGGCTGCTTGCATATTGAGGTATGACACCTTTTAATGACCACGAGACGGGCGGCTCACAGGTCGGGAAAGATGTTCTGTGCTCTCCCACTATTCGATTATCGACAGTAAAGGCTCGATGACTCGGTAACTATGCGCCGTACTTGTCCAATGTGCGAGACTCGACCAGATGATCTCGCGAGTCGAATATTGTTGTAAAGGTGCTCGCAGATTATCGGGACGTCACAAGAGCCTCTGATCAGCGCAATTTGGCTAAAACAGATGGCCGAAGTCGATATTTTTGAGTCCTTCCACCAACAACACATGCCAAATTCTATTGTGGAAGAACTCCCTTGGGTTGAAAATTCTGTTTCTTTGGATGACGAGGTGGCACAATCTGAAATTTCAAAAGATCAACCAATGCTAGATGATGTACTTACCACTAAATCTAAAAATTTTTCTTTAGAAGACCTCCCCTCTATAGAGGAGGAATTCCTTACCCTTGAAACAGAATTTCCTCAATCACTTATGGAGAACAAGGACCCTTCATCCGACTCTCTCGATTTCCTAGAGGAATGCATGACCCAGCCCTATGATCTGGATGATGAGATGATTATGGAGTTAGACATTTTATTAGACACGATGTTGGTGTTTGATGAACACCATTCCACTGATTTACAGTCTTTACCATTATTTGTGGAAACACCGTATAATTCTGAATTTGTGGAGGAGACAACCCAAACTAAAGAATACTTAATGAACGTCTCTCCACCATCATAGGTTCTTCAACCCATTGAAAATTCTGATTGGTAGGACCCGTTTTTAATTGATTACAACCCAATTCAATACTTGAGGAGATATCTTTTTGTTGCTCTTATCTCCTCCTTACATGCGTGTGACGCACACTATGATTGGACCTTAATGAAGAAATGCACCCATGTGTACATTCGAGTAAGACTTTGGATGGTCCTCATGAGAAACCTATTGAAATTCATGAAGATCCTGCTCAAATTTGATCATGTAGTCGATTAGACTAATCAAAGGTAGGTAGGTAGGTAGGTTAGGATTTCTTTTCTACATTTAGGATTGAATAAGTCTCATCAAGAAAATGGAAGATGCTAGAATTGATCAATTTGCAACCTCAGGTACTCTCGTTCTCACTCTCCCTTGTTTTATGTCATTGCTCTCATGTCATGCATATTGCATATCTTTGTACATTGAGGACAATGTAAGATTTTGGTTTGGGGGGTGAGAGATTCCTTAGATGAATCTACTAGCTTTTGTGACATTTCAAGCAATTATGTAAAAAAAATTCGATTTTTCTGAAACTTTAAAACTCCTTTGGAAAGCCATGTTTATATGCACTTGGGATGTCGTAAGTATAAAAGGAAAAAAAGATGCAGTGAGATGATTTTGAAATTCTTAAAGGACTTGTAACATGATAATTTTCTAATCAAATTCCCCTATTGATTTGATTGATAGAAAATTGAAACACTTTTACACCTAGTTCACTTTACACGATTCTCATGTTTTGAAAGGATTATGTAGATTTGTGGATTGACTAGATTTAGATTTGAGGTGTTGAGAAACCAAGCCGGGGTACTTTGCCCATCCTTGTCCATGGGAAAATAACGAAAGATATGGATTTCTAAAAATCTTGTCTAATGTATATGAAAAGGAAAGGAAGGATGAAAATATGGGAATGATTGAAAATATGATGAAAAAATTTCGAAAAGGGCTACCTATTACCAACCGGGGGATGGTCTACCCGTAACCAAAGTCGAAAATGGGACGTAGTGTGAAAGCTGTCGAAAGGATGGTAAGGCAAATTCCTGTCATAGGCTTGTTGTTGATTTGTACACCTTAGATCCCTAATTTAGTTGATCTATGAAGAAGATAACCTTAAAAATTTATGAGATGAACATTTACTATGCACATTAGGTTAAATTTGTTTAGATCATTCCATTCATCAATCAATCAGTGGGAATTCCATATGAACACTTGTTATGTTTTTGGAAGTTTAAGGTCTCAACTTCTATCACTCAGTTTTGCTAATTTTTTTACTTGCATGTCCTAGAATGTATAGAGACATAGTTTCCAAAAAAGAGTTGGGTTTTGGAGAATGAAACTTATTTCACACATGTTTTGCTCAGGACTAGCAAAATGCTGGTTGGGGGGTGTGTTGAGCTCTTAATTGTGCATATTCTGACCCCAATTCATCACTCACTATGCATGATTTTCATGTTTAAAGACTAATCTAATACATGGATTTGTGATTGTAGGAATGAGAGGGAGAGTTTACTAATTCATGGTTAAAAGAGTCACTTTATATGCATTGAAGATCAATAGAACAAGTGACAAAAGGTGGAGGAAAGAAGCAAGAAAGAAAGAGAAGAGAAAGAAGAAAATCTGAAAATTTTGTCTTAGACCTGTCTGTAGACCGGTTGCCAAACAGGTCTAAGGTACTCCAGAAACTCCGATCTTCAAGGACAAGTTTCCAAATTGAGAAAGGACTCCGCGGATTCTCGAAGTTTCCAACTTGGTGCGGGATTTCTCTTATAAAAGGCCACCTCCACTCTCTTCCTAACCCATCTAGTAACGTGGGGAGCAAAGGATTAAGACCTAGGAGGCTTCCTAGCCTCCTACAACTAGTTTTCTTCTTCTTCTAGTTCTAGTTCTAGTTTGTTTTTATGCTTTGCATTAGCTAACCTCTTAGCTAGAGCTAAGAGGTGAAGCTTATAGCTTCCTTAGATGTTTTAATTCATTTTATTGGTTTCAAGTTTGGATTTAATGAAGAATAATGGTTTTTAGAAGTTAGAATAAAGTTCTACATAGTTTTTCTTAATCTTATGATGGCTCATGGATGTTTAGAAGAATTGCTTTAGTTCTTAATTGTTTTGCATGGATCTAGACATGTACGCTCTGAGGAATCGGATTTAATACGCTCTAGACTTGGATCATCATGTGGGAACTTCGAACCACAGTTTTACCTTTTTGTTCTAAATTCTGAATATTGTGTTGATTGTTCATATGATTTGAATGAAGTTCAAATCATAATATAGTCAAGTCTTGTGATAGGGTTTGATGATTATTATGGTTATCGTCTTAATTTATTGGAACTAGAATTGACCTATGCAATTAAGTATGCTCAAGTCCTAACTTGAATTGAGGGAATCATGTTGATGAACAACACATATGTTGGATTGCTTTGATAATATGATAATATAACCGCTCTATCATCTGGCTAGATAGGATTTGATTTCGATTCTAGTTGAGTAAGTGAGAAACCACAGCGAATTATGCATCTAAGGAGAGCAATAAGTGGATCCTTGATGCTCTAGTTATCTTTTTATTATCAGATTTTTCTGTTTCATGTTCAAAACTGATTTCACAAACATCTTATATTCTAGTTATTAGAGTAGTTAGAACTGTTTACCTCCTTCCCTGTGGATCGACCTCGGTCTTACCGAGATTATTACTACATCGCAACCCTACACTTGGGGAAGCGAACACCTTCCTCATCTCTTCAACCTCCTTCTAGGCCCTGCTCAGCATGCCTTCAAGCCCCGAGATTATCCCCTTAGCTCGGGTTGCCAAATCCTTGAGGGTAAGGTAGCTAAAAGCGATCTGTTGTAGAAAACAGGAGTTAGATTTTTAAATAAAGTTCAAAAAGCCAATAGATGAAATTATACTACCATGAAGAGCTCCCTCAGTGGCATTCGCTGCCATCACCTTGAAGACCTTCTCCTCTGGAGCCTTTAGGAAAGATTCGACCCTGGCCTCAAGGACACCTTTATAAGCCCACTTACAAAATTTGTACAAGTAGGGAGGGACGTCGGACTGACGGCGGGAGAGGGTTAGGGGACTTGGGGCATTGCCCCGACCTCTTCTTGGCTTAGCCCTGCTTGGTCCGTTAAGTTAACAACCTCCGTGGTCAGAGGCGGAGGAACAAATGTGGCAGTTACAAACGCCTAACCTCAGCAGAAGGGGCCGACAAAGACACAGGAGCAACACCTGCAGCAACTTCCGACCTGCTCTTTGGGCTCTTTGGAACAGCCCTCATCCCCTTCGCAGCTAACAGCCACGCTTTCTCTTCTCCCGTAGGACGACCTCTCTAGGCATATATGAAAGAAGAAATGAGAATGAATTACGCAATCAACAACTCACTACTTCAAGATGAAGAGATAAGGCCGACTCATAAAGATTCAAAGGAAAGAAGCTCCTGGCTTCGACAAGCAACAGGGCGTTGCTAAGCAATCTAAATCTACCATGACTTCTGAGGGTTAAAGTCGGGCTACTTCTCCCGGTGTACTGCGCGCAAATAATACAAGGTCAGAGCTTCGAAAGGATTACATTTTGCAATGAAGACAGACGAAAAGCTAAGGCATGGCTTTCTGACTTAGTGTGGAAAAGGCGCTAGGGACCTGGGAGCGCAAAGTCGTTAGCTTGGTAGAGGGCGCCTCCAATCCCTTGGTTGTGAAGAACTAGTTATCCTTCTGTTTCTTGACGGAGGAGGGAAGGTCAACGATCAAAGGTTCTCCTTTCCCCAACCAAGGTGACAAGTAATACTAGCCCTTTGAATTCGGGTTGCTCTTCAACCGATACATGTCCATGAGCTTGAGGGCGGTGAGCTCAGCATCACCAACCTACTGCCACAAGACATAGAAAATGTAGATTGTCCTCCAGGCATTGGGGACAAGCTGACCTGGGACCAGGTTCATCATGATGAGATACTCCCTCACTAGGGGATGGAAAGGGAGTCAAAGACCACATTCGAAGAAGGCTAAGAAGAGCGTGACCTCGTCCTCACGGGGTCGGCTCGGAACCTCACCTTCATCAGGTAGATGAAGCCCAATTGGGCCAGGAATACTGAAGTCTCGTCTGAGCTAGCTCAAGTTGGACTTCATGAGCTTAGACTTAATGGAGTTGGCCATGAAACGACTAACCCCAGAAGTAGAAGCTGGGTTTTCAGCCCAATGTTCCACGATTGACGGAGGAACCTCCTCCGGCCCTGCTTCAAAAGGCACCATGTCATCCATGATATCATCGGGGTCCTCCCTAAGGTCAGACTGGCCTCTCCAAGGGAATGATTCCCCGACTAACTCATATCGGACTAATTCTGTCTGGGAGATATCGGTGGACTCCTCAACTTCTGGCAACGACATGGTGAATAAAAAAGGGAAGAGAAAAAAGAGAAACGGCAAACGAAGGCCCTAAATCACCAGGCCAAGGTAGAAGAACGTATCAGATTGATTCTAAGACAAAGGATGACAATGGACGAATAAGATTTTGGAAGGACACTGGCGGACACGGCGATGAAGAAGGAAGAAACCAGAAGAAAGCAAGGGAATTTAGAAAAATGGCCAAGGTTCCAATTTATACCTCCGTTTGTGTGAGCACCGAGCTCATGCTGGCACCACGTGTCACCATGAAACGGCCTCGGGAGATGAAGCAACGCAATGCTTGACCTGTCTTCTCCACGTGTCGTCGCTTGATTGGCCGAATTGCCAAGTGACGGCTTGTTTGGCACGCCTCTGCCACGCGTCAACCGTTCATTCATCTGGGCTACTGAAAAAGATACCATGCCATACGATAATCATGGCGACACTTCAAAATTTGAATCACCGCATCAATGAAGACAATTCCCACCCAGTTTGCTGACGGCGACTATAGAGAATTTTAAAATTTTAAAAGACCCTCACTTGCTTAAGTCAGCTCATCCATTTCTCTTTACTCCCAAGTCGAGCAAGTAAGTTTTGAGAGTGGGGGGCTACTATTTTGGGTAAATCCGAGCTGATATTAGGACAGCAGGAAAGCCCACAAGCCCAAGTATAGGTCCTCGAGCTCATGCACCAACGTTGGACACTAGACGGTCGACCAAGACAGGGAAAAGAGTTGAGGAACAGAACTAAGGCAACGACAGTTCAGCCTTTGCGAAGGACATTTTGGATACATAAAAAATAACCCAAACTAAGTTGTTCTTTTGACATGGCCAACGAGCTAAGAGCTCGTTCTCAGCTCGTAACACCACCATGCCGACCTGGGCCACGACCGCCATAAAGGCGTGCGAGAGTCCAGGGACGATCTCGAAGAAGATGGACACATCCCCAGGAGTTATAGGCGTGATCCACATCGTCAGGAATCACGACGGCCATTATGAGCATAACGCCCATGATCAAAGCCCTCTACTACTCTCCGATTACCCTATAAATAGGGCACCCTCCTACAGGCTAAGGTACGCACAACTCTCCACCTACTGAGACTTGCCTCTACTTTCTCCCAAATACCCAAATGACTTAAGCATCAGAGGGCTAACGGCCGGACCCCGACCACCCCCTTTAGCTTTTCTCTATGTTCTACAGGATCCAGTAAACCTCTGATATAGATCCAGACCGTCCACTTCAGGTAGATCAGAGGCATCCTTCTGTCCAATGGTGGAGATCTTATCATCTCAGTCATTGTCCATTTTTACGACAAAAATGGTCTAATTTTATCTCTTCGGTGAACCAGGAACCCCATCAAGTTCCCTGCTAATACCCTAAATGCACACTTTAAAAGATTTATTTTCAAATTATGTAGCCTCGTGCATTCGAACTATTGATGTAGTTGAGCTAAATGATCTACCAAGTCGAACGATTTTATGACTATATCCATGATGTATACCTTTACCACATGGCCGATCATGTCATGGAAGATTTCATTCATGGCCCTCTAGTATGTCGCTCTGGTATTCTTGAGTCAAAACGACATTACTCTCCAATAGTATGTACCGATGGCTCCTGGGTATTTGAAGACCATTTTTGCAATTCTACAATATAAATTTGGTTATAACCAGAATGACCATCCATGAATGAGATTATCCTATGGCCTGCAGTCTTATCGATCAACTGATTGGCAACAAGTGTAGGGTATTCATCTTTTGAGGTTGCATTTACATAACAAAATATTATTTAATAGATCGGGAAAAAGAATATTATTCTAATGATTGACTTTACAAATCAAAAGGAGAGACATTCATTATCTTTTATTCATGAATAAGGTTCTTTAAAAAGAAACAGGAGTAATACCGGAAAGAATCACTCCTGAAATCTTCAACCATCAAGCCGAATTTCACTTGAAACAGGGTGTTTATGCGATCGCGTAAACACACCCTGCTGCTCTTTCTTCGATCTTTTCCTCTTTGATCTTTCGATCTTCTTTCTTCACAGCATTTCTTTATCATTCTTCTTTCGATTCCCGAGGATCGCAACTTGTTCGTTCAACTCGGGATGAAGGAGATTTACAAATCTTCCCTTCATACCTCTGGAGTCTTCAGAAGAGAGCTCTGGACCTTCTAAAACTTCGAATGAATGCAAATGAGGACCCCTAGAGGGGTATTTATAAGCCTCTGGGGTCATTCCCGTTTAGTATTGTTCCTACTTAATAGATACTTCATTTTCAAATTCAGTAGGGCAATCTTTTTAATTGACTCCCTCATATGATATGTCATTTTTTTAGGGGATGGGAATTTTCTCTTTTTCTCCAGTGACTCCCCAAGGCACTAGAGTTTAAATTTATCACTGAGAAAAAGAGGAGGTTACATTAATATAATTACTACTCTCAAAACCTCTCTTGTTCCTATAAGCATTACCAATGACAATAGATTTACCTTTCAAGCACAAATGTTTCTCTTGGGTAGACATCGTGCTTGCTCTATCAGTGTAACATGGTTAAGTCCTTCAAGAGCAACCCACACGTGCTCTATCAGTATAACACGGCTCTGATACCAAGTAAAATTGCATATATCGCTCACACTTTATAGATGCTAAGCGTGAGGAAGCTTAAAGCGGAGCTTAGAACTATGGCTAAGTACTAAAGGGGGGTGATTGGGAGCCTTTAAAAATCCTTTAGAAAACATCTTCCCTAATTAAACTAGTTAAGCAAGAACACTTAGCTTCCAAGCATAAGTGGGTCTAATCATAAAGGCTACAAAAGATGATGTAATTAAGCAAACTAGCCTAAGCATATAGATTATAAAAGATATGACTATCAAGCAACTAATCTATATACATTATCTAGACTATAAAAGATATACTAATGAAGCACCTAGTCTAGAAGTGAAACTACAACATGTGTATGAGAATCTACTTATTATGCATAACATACATTCCATTTAAGCATTCATATAATTAACGATTAAAGAAAATGCAAAAATAACAATGTGCTTAAATGAAAATCTCAAACACAAGCATGTATAGTGGTTTGGTTTCCCTACTCCACTCCCAGTTCTCGTACTCATCCCTTGAGCACATCGAATTTCACTAGGGAGTTTAAATCAAGTTCCTCCCAACCTACGTGTTTTAAATCGGTTCCACCCTACCGGGGAGTTTAACAAGGTTCCTCCCGACCTATGACGAAGATTTTACTAGTTTCATCTTGTTAGTGCACTTTTCTGTGGCATACTAGTGCACGTTATTTATCAATTACGTAGGTTAGTGAGTCTAGGTGTTGGTTGAGCCCAAAGAAAATAAAGACTGAAAACTCAAGTGGACCTGCTGCGTCAAGGAAGAAGAAACAGGTAAATGAGATGCTTTGGTGAGCCATAAACCTTGAACCTAAAACAAAACTCAGACCTCTAGATGACTTGATCCAATAGGCATATGTTTAGTCATCTTAGATTGTCCTTAGGTGTCCCAAAAGATCACCTAAAGATTGGACAAAGAGGTTGCATGAGCTACTATAAAGCACAACTCTAACATAACAGAAATCATGCCTGCCAACCGGTCTTGGCCCATGGTCAATCGGTCATTAGAGGCCAGAATGGGACAACAAGCACATCAATTCCCTGGCCAATTTCAGACCAGTCAACTGGTCTATCAAATCGGTCATGCGACCGGTCGGCAGAGGGAATTTTTGGGATATCAACATTACTAGTCTCAAGCCTCATTTTCAAACCGGTCTGAACTCAACGTCGACTAGTCAGAGACCCCCACCAACCGGTTGGTTGATCGGTCGACAATTAGCCATTGCCAGTCATTTTATATTCGTTGAAGCTTTCTTTATATAAAGGATTGGCTCAGTTTTGGGCCTCATGAGAGAGAATTTAGTGCATTAGAAGCCACCCTCATTACTTATACCATTAGCCTCTAATTCTAAGCATTCCAAGCCATCTTTCTTATGTTTGATCACAAGATGAAGCATTCAAAACTCAATTGAAGATTGACTTTCTCTCTCTTTATCTTTAGATGTTTTAGGCACCTTAACCATAGGTAAATCCTTTGTCTAAACCTCTCTAAAGATCCTATTAGGTGGAATTCCTCTAAGCAACCCATTCCTACTAGTTATAGAGAATTTCCACCACTTCTCATCACCTTAGTCATCTCATGGAGTTCATATGTAAGGCAATTGATCGTTGGAGATGAAGCCTTGGCAAAGCATCGACAACAAGATCGGGGGAGCATCGGGGAGTTGATTGAAGCACAGGAGAGCGGATATCAAGAAACCTAAGCGGTGCTGAACAAGGGGCTTAATCCGACAAGTAAGTTATCAATTAGAGAGTCCAGTTACTCTATTTTCTCATGGAGGATTGAGTGTGAGAGTTTGGAATTAAGCTCGACCAAGTCTCTAAGGGGAGCTTCCGGCTGTAGTGTACGATAGGTTCTTGGATTGAAACCGAAGGGTTGGGAGGAACCTTGTCGAACTCCTGGGTTGGATGGAACCCATAAACATCTAAGTTGAGAGATAAACCCTGAAAATCTCCGTTCAGGTTGAGAGGTGAACCTGTGCAAAAACCTCTGTATAAAGGTTGAAAGGTAAACTTGATTTAAAACCTCTATTATAGTGAAATCCGGTGTGCTCAATGGATGAGTACATGAGCAGGGAGTGAAGTAGACAAGTAGTCGAACCACTATACATGCTTGTGTTTAAGAATGTCATTTGAGCCATTTCTATTCTTGTATTGTCTTTAATTATTAATTATATGAATGCTTAGAATGGAATGTATGCTATACATTGATAGGTAGAGTCTCACACACTCTTGTAGTTCCACTTCTAAACTAGTTGCTTAGTAGCTATATCTATCGTAGTCTAGATAATCACACATTGATTAGAATTTCGACATATTACATCCTGATAATATATGTATTTAGGTTAGGTTATTTTATTACTTATTCATTTGCTAGCCTTCGTGATTGGACCCACTTAAGCTTGAAAGCTAAGTGTTCTTGTTATTATTGCTTATTAGTTTAATTAGACAAGAGGTTTTCAAAATAAATTTTAAAATGGTCCTAATCATCCCTCCCTCCCCCCCTTAGGACTTAGCCATAGTTATATAAGCTCCAAGCTTCCGCACGTATAGCGTAATGTGTTGTGTTAGACGATCCGACGCAATGTCACATCTCTCAACCAAGATGTTTACGAGTTCCATCCAACCCACGAGTTTGACAAGGTTCCTCCTAACTCTTTGGTTCCAATCTAAGAATCTAGTGTACACTCCCACCGGAGGCTCCGTGCATAGACTTGGTGAGTTTAATTTTAAACTCTCACACTCAATCCTTCACATGGAAAGAGTTCAACTAGACTCTTACAATGACAACTTACTTGTTGGATTAAGCCCCTTGTTTAGCGCTGCTTGGGTTGCTTGATCTCTGCTCTCCTGTGCTTCAATCAACTCCCTGTTACTCCCTCGATCGTGTTGCTGATGCGTTGCTAATGCCTCAGCTCCAACAATCAATCACCTCGCATGTGATGCTCTTTTGATATGCCCAAGGTGATAGGAGATAGGTTAAATCCTCTAAAATAGATTATGTGTTGCAAGACTAGAAGGATTCACCTATATGGATCTCTAGAGAGGTTTAGACAAAGGATCTACCTATGGTCAATGTACCTAAAATATCTAGAGATCAAGAGAGAGCAAGTTCATCTTCATATGAGCTTTAAATGCTCCATCTTGTGATCAATCACAAGGAAGATGTCTTGGGTATGGTATGATTAGAGCCTAGTGATGTAGGCAATGTGAGTGGCTTCTAATGCTCTCAAATGTATCTTCCTTCCCCTCAAGAACCAAGATATGTTTATACAGAAAAACTTCAAACGGTCAGAAAAATGGCAACCAACGGCTTACTGACGATCAGTCGCACCTCAACTATGGCCATTCGCACGGGATCGTCAATCAGTCGCTCAAAGGGCGACAACTGGTCTAATTAGGCTTGGGACTGGTGTCTTGCTTACTTCCCAAATAGGCAAATTGCGACCAGTCGCTTAAGACTGTCAACCGGTCACATAGACAAGTCGACCAGTTTGCAACCGGTCTAATTAGGCCTAGGATTGGGCTTTCTTTGATGTCCCATTTCTAGCTTTTGGCCATACACATAAGTTGTGTTGTTTATTTGTTTTGTTTACAGCACCTCATGTAACCTCTAAGGCCTCTTTTTTTGTGGTCTTTTGAGACACCTAAGGGCATTCTAAGATTATTAAAAGATTACCTATTGGGTCAATTCATCTAGAGGTTTGGTTTTGGTTTAGGTTTAAGGGTTTTGGCTCACCAAAACATCTCTAATTTACCTGTTACTTCTTCCTTGACGCAATTGTTTTCTTGTGTCTTCGGTCTTCATCTTCTTTGGGTTCAACCAACACCTAGACACCAGGACCTCGTACAAATAAGGTGCACTAGTATGCCACAGAAAAGTGAGCTAACAATATCTACTGAAGAGCCAATCTGGGAGATAAAAGGATTCAACACCCTTGAAGGGTGGGTGACTAGTGGTAATCTCTTGGGTGCATCTGTGTTCGCCAACTCCAAGTGCAAGGTTGCGATGTAGTAATAATCGATCATGAGACCGGATCGTCCTCAAGGATTTGGGATAAACCAATTATAACTCTTCTAATAACTTAAGATAGTAGCGATTCAGAAATTTTGAGATCTAGAACTAGGTAAAAACAGTAAAGTAATTAAGAGAAAATCAGAGAATTAAAGATAATTAGAGTGTTGAGGATCCACTTATAGTAGATCAATGCTTAACACATTCATCAAGCGCACAAACAATTAGAATCGAAGTCCTATCTCTCATCCAATCAGAAGATATTGCATTCAGCCACATAAACAAACCAAACCCAAATCTGAACTTCCAATTCTAGTTCTATTGAACCATGGAGAAGATGAACTTGTAGGACTTCGAAGCATTAACCATATCCTTAGATCATGGCTAATCTAGGGTTTCTACAATCCAAATCTCATAAAGAAAACATCATGATCATTCTCAGAAATCACAAGCAACTCATGTACTTGGCACACAAGCTCTTCAAATTATCTAAAAATACCAACATTATTCAAACTGGAACTTGAAAATCCAAAACATAGTTTAGAGTATTTGAATAAACGAATTGAGCATCAAACTTAACTACAAGCTTCAACTCTTAGCCCTAGCTAAGAGGTCTAGCCAATCAAATAAATGATTAAACTAGAAAATAAAAGAAAAACTATTAAGAACATGAAAAACCTTAAAATCGGAGTTATAGAAGCTCCACTTTGATCCTTTCCACCTCTAGCACGTTCAAAGCTTCTCTATGATGATTTGAGACAAAGGTGGATGTGTCCTTTTATAGCAAAAACTGTGCACCGCTTTGAAATCTTCTGAAAATTACGTAACTGACGACGGTTTTGATAAGAACCTCAATATATCGAACCAGTTTCAATATATCAAAACCAACTGTTCGATTGATCGAAGAATATGTCCAGAGAGTTATGATTTTTAGCTCTTTTTTTATTAATTGAAATTGGTGTTTCGATATATTGAAGACCTATTGAACACCTATCGAGCACCTATCGAAGGTGGCTGTCCAATCATTTTTCTGGTTTTTTATTTCGGACTTCCTCCTTTCTTCTTTACTTGTTTCCTCCACCTCTTGGCTCTCTTCTAATGATCTTCAAGGTGCTTCAAAGTAGTCTCATACCCTTATATTCAAGGTGTTCCTCTCCCATTCCTACAAACACAAAAACATATATAAGATAGATCTTTTAACACTCAAAACTATGCATAATGTGTAATGAATCGGGGTTAGTGTTAGTGCACTTTTCTATGGCATACTAGTGCACCTTATTTGTCAATTACTTAGGTCAGTGAGTCTAGTGTAGGTTGAGCTTAATGAAGATGAAAACCGAAGACTCAAGTGGACTTGTTGCATCAAGGAAGAAGAAACAGGTAAAAGAGGTGCCTTGGTGTCCCAAACAAGATGACCTCTAGATGACCTTAACCTTGAACCAAACTAAAACCATAACCTCTAGATGACCTTGACCCATTTAGGCATACTTGTAATCATCTTGAATGGCCTTAGGTGTCCCAAAAGATCACCCAAATCTTGGCCATAGAGGTTGTATGAGCTGCAGGAAATAAGACAACCATCAGTGGCATTTATGCACTATCCGACCAGTTGGCCAGTGAAGAGAGTGGGATGGTAACCTTGCTGGAGCCCCAGGGTCTAGGTCCGACCAATCGTGACCAACCAAGTTAAGATAGCAAACTTTGTGGACTATCTGGCCATTGGTCGACCGATCGGCACTGGCCGTTTTTATGGTTGTTTTCTACCCGTTTGAACCTTGTCTATAAAACGGTTGTGAGTCGTTTTGAGAGTAAGAAGAGGGATTTTGAGGAGATTAAAGTCACCATTGTTAGAGACCATTAGAGGCTCAAATGTTAACCCTAACAAGACATCTTCCTTTTGATTAAACACAAGAATGGAGCATTCTAAGCTCATGAAGAAGATGTTCTTGCCCCTCTCTTGATCTCTAAAGTTTGGATTGAACTTGATAGTTATATTCCTATTCAAAGCTCTACGATGAGATCCTTGTAAGTGAGATACTCTAGGCAACCCAATCACATTAGTTGTAAAGATCTTAAACCTACCATCCTATCACCTTGGGCATCTCAAAAGCATTATGTGCAAGGTGATTGATCAAGTGAAGCTGAGGCATTGGAAACGTAGTGGCAACACGATCGGGGGAGTAAAGGGGAGATTATTGAAGCACGGGAGAGCGGAGATCAAGCAACACAAAGCGGAGCTGAACAAGGGGCTCATCCGATAAGTAAGGTTGTCATTTGTTGAGAGTTCATCTACTCTTTTCCTTATGGGAATTGAGTGTAGAGTTTGTTTGTCAAACTTAATCTAGGGTTGTTTGTCGATCCTTGGCTTGTCAGTTGAGCCTAAAATTTTAGGGACGTTTGCTGTTCCTTGGGACATTTGTCGGGCCTAAACAAGTCTCCAAGGAGGAGCCTCTGTGTAACGCCCCGGTTTTCATTACTCGGGTATTGAGCCCGAGTTCTGAAAACCCAAGTGTAAACATTCAAAGATCCACTTTACAGTATATTTTTTTAAAATTTAAAACGTAATGGAAGCAAATCAAGACATGTAATGTCCAATATAAATCAAACTGTAAAAGTGGTGCCCATAGGGCTTATAAAAATCAATTGTCTCAATATTACATTTATTAAAAAAAAGAAATCAAAATAAAGAAACACTGCAAGTAGACTTGAGTCGCACCACCTTTTAACTTCTCATCCAAAGATACCTGCATCAACTGTTATGGTTCGATAGCGTTAAAACGCTATCATAGTGAGGTAAAAACCCTCCAAAATTACCAGGCATGATAGCAGTTAAGTAAAGACCAACTAAAGATAATATATTGCACAATAAGCAATTTATACAATTCCAAAAGAAGTGACATTTAAAACAATCAAATGTAACAATTTTGCTCATATTATAAATACCCACAAATTATAACATTCAATCCATACATTCCAACTTTAATCTCGTTTACATGAATGTGTGCATGCACATGTTCTTCAGCCTGGGGATGTACATCCAGCTGGCGAATTTCAAACCGACAGTAACATGGCTCGTCACCAATGTTACCCGCAATGCAATGCATATCAAACCGACAGTAATGTGGCTCGCCACCAACATTACCCGCAAATGCCATGTATGTATGATTAGCCAGCTTTTATTAGTCCAATTTATAAAACAAGCAATTAAAAGCTCATTGTCACTATGGGGGGTGTGCAACCCAGCATAGGCCGATGGCTCGGGCATAGCATCCCATAATACCATCCCCGGCCCATGAGACATCCAATAAAATATACTATAATACAAATTTTATGATTCTTTACAATTAGACAATTAATGTTACTATTTCATGTGTGTTCCAAAGTGTCCAACAAAAGGATACTCTTCTTCGTCCAAGCCACCTGAAAAACAAGTCCATTGATGGACACCAACAAGGAAGGATCTTCCCAAACAAAGCCACATGGGCATCAAGTCCAATTTAGGACACCACAAGATAAATTTCACTAAATGGCAACAAGTCATCCTCTCAAAATACAACAATTAACATTTCACAACCAATTTCCCAACTTTATCCAAGTCACATAAAAACAGTTACATTCTCTAAATTACATCCACATTTAACAATTTAGATATAAATCATTCCCTGAATAGTTAATATCACAAAACGATTATCATCAGATAATTATTTGGAAGTAAATATTTCTATGAACAAAACAATTATTGCAAGCAAGAATAGAAGTAACGAAATATATAAACAAAATAATTCAACTAGCAAGATATATTTAAGCAAGAGCTACACAATCCAATTATATAAATGGGAAGCTTGAAGGGTGAGAACATCACATTAAGTAAGATACTTCTTCTCTTGAGTAAACTAAGAAAATGAAAATGGGAGACAATCTCTCAAATTCCTCAAGTCGGGTTCGACTAAGATCAAGCCAAACAACTTGGCTCTACTCCAAAATGTAGAGGAATCTTTATCTACAACATGACAAATTAATCTTTAATCAATAAACTAGATTTCTAATCGGATTGACTACAAAAAGATTACTTGCAAGTGGGCCAACTCACCTTGGAGCACCACTCAAGAGATCTAAATCGGTATGGAATCCAAAATTTAAGGAAAATGGGTCCCTACAAGCAACTCAAATTCAAAACTGAGATTTACAACTAGATCTACACTCTTAATGAACTAGGGATTCATAAACTTGAAGAAAAGCACAAACCTAATAGCTAACTCAATCTAATTCGAGTTAACTTAATCAGTGACTCAGTGAAAACCTAACCCCAACATAGGCCATCTATAAGGAGACTAACTCAGGCTTGAAATAACCTACCCAATAGTCCTAGATCAAGCCTTAAAATGTACAATAAGGGAGCTAGATGATGATTTTCGAGTTAACCCAGTTAAATCAACTCGGTAGCCCAAAATCATGAGGATGTAAGATGAAACCTTATTCAACTACCAGGTATTGTGGCACCCTCAACATTCACAGTAAAAATGGCCATATGAAACACTACAACTCAATGATTAATTGAGTTCAACCGAGGAGTTAGCTCGAGGTGACTCGAAGACAAGCATCAACCCCATAACCCAAACCAACAATCAACTGAGTAAAGGAACTAACCTGTTGAGTCTTGTTAAAAGATATGACTAGCCACCCCAAAGGATCAATCCGAGTCGACTCGGCAGCAAAACTCAGATCAGCACACGGAGGTTTACCAACCCGAGGTGACTCGGTCTCAGCAACTCAGTCGGTAGAGATAATGAGGCACGATCTGGCGATTCAACTCAACACACAACCAGCCGCCACCACTCCCATCACAATCTGATCAGACAAAGAGGGGTTTGAGTAAACCCTAGTCTTAAAGCTAAGACTCGACAACACGGCACTACCTAAATAAGGAAATTCTCCTTCATTTCTTTGATCTTCCTACCTGCGGTTAGAACCCCATCAGAATGCTTATCAGGGGATCCTCTAGTGGGCAGATCAGATCTTGGGATGAAGCTCTATTGTGTGATTGTGCTATATGAACTAACGGAGAAGACAACCCGAGCTTCCATGGCGGATTAAAGATCATACCTTCTACTTTTGATTCGGTGGTTGAGAAGACCAGCTCGATCTGACGGTGGGGATGGATTTTTTGGTCGCCTAAGATGGGAGGGGAGATGGAAGGAAGGGCCCAGCTGCCCCAGATCTAGGATTCTATTCGATTGGAGGTGAGACAAAAGGGGTGAAGCAAAAACCCCAATTGTATTTATACCAGGCTATTAATCCGTGTGAGGTAATATGGATGGCTAGGATTCTCCTAAAAGAGAGCTTCTATAGTTTTTATGGATGGTTGGGATAAAAGAAAGTAAATGCACACGGATTGCCAACTTGGCATTCCATTTTTGGAAACAACCATATGAATAACTGGACTTTGGTTGTAAGTTTAATTGTAATTGGTGGCCCCCAATAGAGGAGGGCAACATGTTAACGCAAAGCACTATGTGATCAACGAAATGAGAGGTTTGGATTGCCTAAAGATGGGTCAAAACGATCAAGATCTGACAACGAAGGTGTTGCTGGAAACACAATCCACCTTTGGACAGCCCGACTTCAAACCCTACTAGCATTCACATGGACGAGTGATGACCCAAACCAAAGCTTTGGTTTTATACTTTTCCCACTTCCAAACACAATGGATGGTCCGGATCATCCAATCTAGCTCAACAGGTGGGCCACATGGTAGCCCAAAAATAGACAGCGGCCCTCTCACCCGTTGTGGGCGGGAACTTGAAAAGAGGAAGAGGAATGCTCCTCTTTTGAATTTGTTTTCAGTCAGCAAGTGTTGACCAACTTGCTTTGAACCAGTGCACGTCGTGTGCACTCCTACTATGTGCACATGCAAAGTGTGTGGGGCCCACAATGATGTTTTTATAAAATCCATTCCAACTATCTGATTCAACACATGATGTTAAGCCATACTTCAAGAGAGAGACATATCCAAAGCTTAGGTCGGCCGCACCACATGATTTTATGCATAAATCGACATTTCCAACAATTCAACGGTGGGATTGCTTCCAAACTTGATTTCCAATGGTTAAAATATCCTACAGATTAGTATGACTTACACTATCTATGGTAATATAACCATTAGTACCAATTTCCATTGAATAAGCCACTAACAATGTTAATAATATTACTAATATTATTATTATTATGATTATGATATTATTATTATTATTATTATTCTGTAGGACCACTCATAATTAGGACCATTCACAATGATAGATCCACGCTATCTAAAATTAATGTGGGGTCCACTAAAGATCATTTGCATGATCAGGAAGCTATAAGGTAACACCTGAGTACTGAAAGTACGGGGTGTTACACTCTGACGCAGAAGTGAACGTGTGTCGTGTTGAGAGTTAGCCTATGTTCAAAACTCCATTTAGGTTAAGAGGTGAACTGGTAAAACCTTCATGTAAAGGTTGAGAGGTGAACCTAATTTAAAACCTCTGTATAGTGAATGCCGGTGTGCTCAATGGGGTTGAGTACTTGAACCATGAGTGGAGTAGACCCAAAGTTAAACCACTATACATGCTTGTATTTTTTTTATTGATTTGAGCACATTGTTATCTTATAATTGTATGTTTAATTCCTTAATTATGAATTCTTGGTAGGAATGTATGCTAGGCACTAGTTAGGCACATTCACACACAAGATATACTTTCACTAAGTAGAGTAGACTTGAGCCTTATGATTCATTCTCATATAGTCTACTTAGGTTGCATCGATTAGAAGCTTGATTAGTATAATCATTTCATAATCTATGCTTGCTTGGACTAGGTAGCTTATTGCTTAAACCATATGCTAGTTTTGTGATTGGAACCACTTAGGCTTAGAAGCTAAATGTTCTTGCTTACTTAGTTTAATTTGATAAAATTATTAAGTAGGCGAAACGAATTTTAAAAGGTCCTAATCATGCCCCCTCTAGGACTTAGCCATAATTCTAGTTGTTCCTCAATCTTCCCCACACACACGCCTTTACAAGTGTGTTGATCCAAAAGGCGTAATTTCAGTTAGAATATACACAATTCAGAGCTCAACAAACCCCCCCAACCATCATTATGATAATCCCGAGTAAAACATGTGTAAACAATTCCATACTTCCTAATGCAACTCTCTTTCGAGAACTATGTTTCTATAAATTCAAAGATATATGAACGTAAAATTTGGAGATAAGTAGTGATAGAAGTTGAAACCTTAAACTCCTTAAAATAATGATAATTTCAAAATAGAGTTCTCACTAATTAATTGACAAAATAGAAGAATCTGAACAAGTGTGGTCTAGTGTGAATAGTGAATGTTCAACTCATAAATTTTGAGGATTACCCTTTTTCATGGATCAACTAGACTAAAGATCTAAAAGTGGACTGTTGAGCTCTTAATTTATGCATATTCTAACACCATTGCATCACATATTATGCATGATTTCCATGTTTAAAAGACTGTCTAATGCATGTTTTGTGATTGTAGGAATGAAAGAAAGACTTCACCTAATCCATGTTTAAAAGATCACATTTAGAAGCCATTTGATGATGACCGAAGGTGGGCTAAAGAAGAAAGAACGAAGCAAAGAGAGGAGAGAGAGAGAGAAAGAAAGAAAGAAAGTAAAGCCACAAGGGGCTAGACCAGTCATGACCAGTCGGCCACCTTACTGGCCAGCCGTTGTGCATCTGGACTAACATCCAATGGGTTCTACTTGTTAAGACCGATCGGCCAGCCCTCTGCAAACCAGCCCAGAAGCTGCTAGAACTCTCTAGACCAAGCCCAGAACTGGTCGGCCATGTATAAATTTCAGGATTTTGAAGTTTTTCAGCAGCTTGTTCTACAAGCTCCGAATTTTCATGCGCTGCGTAAGTAATGCATGGATTTTGGAAGTTTCTGAGTCGATGGAGCTTCACTATTATAAAAAGACACCTAGGATTCATTCCTAAGGCATCATAGAAGGCTTGGGAACTCGTGGGAAGTGAAGAAGATCGCCGTGGATTGTCTACAACTCCTCTAATTTCGATTTTTATGCTTTTTAGTAGTTTTTTTTATCGTTTTTTTAGTTGAAGCATGATGATGCTTAGCTAGAACCTCTTACCTAAGGCTAAGATGTGAACCTTGTAGCTAGTTCTCATGTAGAATTCGTTTGATTCAAGTACTTTACTTAAAGTTTGGATTTTTAAGTTCTAGTTTGAATAAAGTTAGTATTTTTTATGTTTTATGAGAGTTTATGTGCTTCGAACATGAATTCCTTGCAATTCTCTGAGATGGCCATGTTTGTATTGATTAGATTCGAATTGTAGTAACCCTAGAGTATGCCATAGTCCCTTGGCATGGCTGTTACTTTGAAGGCTACATGTTTGAATCCTATGTTCTTCATTAGAACTAGAATGTAATTTTTCTTACTTAAGTGGGATTATTTGTGTTTGAATGCTTAATCTTCCAACTACATGAGAGATAGAACTTCGAATCTAGTTGTGTTTATGCTTGAATGAATGAATTCACATGGGACTACTATAAGTGGATCATAGTGGCCTTAATTCCATTAATAATAAGATTTTTCTATAAGTTACTGTATTACTTAGTTTTTAAAATTGAATTCTAAAATTGCTGAAATTGAAGTTATTAGAATGGTTTGAATTGGTTTACCCTAATTCCTTGTGGATCAACCTCGGTCTTACCAAGTTATTACTACATCGCAAGCCTTGCACTTGAGGCAATCAAAAAAGTTTTTGACGTCGTTGCCGGGGATCGAACCCGGGTCACCCGCATGACAGGCAGGAATACTGACCACTATACTACAACGACTACACCCTCATATGTGGTTCTACCAACCACTGGGCTGAACATTGATATAAAGCTGGCGGTAATTCAACTTTTACCTAATTTCCATGGGCTAGATTCTGAGAGTCCATATCTACATGTAAAAGAGTTTGATGAGGTAGTTACTACTTTGCAATACAACAATGTGTCAGAGGATGTCATCAAACTTAGATTGTTTCCCTTTTCATTGAAAGAAAAAGCCAAAGGTTGGCTCTACTCTCATAAACCGCATTTGATAGAAACATGGACTGAAATGACTCGGGAATTCTTGAAAAAGTTCTTCCCGGCTCATAAAACTAACACCCTTTGAAGATCTATCATGAACTTTTTAGGCAAAGAGGGTGAGTAGTTCTTTCAAAGTTGGGAAAGGTTTAAGGACCTCTTACTCACTTGCCCACATCATGGTTACGAAAGTTGGCAAATTATAAATTTATTTTACAATGGATTGAATTCCAACATCCACCAATTTGTAGAGATGATGTGCAATAGCGAGTTCATGAGCAAAAATTCAGATGAAGCATGGAGTTACTTAGACATGTTGGCCGAGAATGACCAATCATGGGATACCTTGGACAAGTCTAGTAACGTCAAGCCTCCTCAACAAAAAGAGAAGGGAGGGATTTACATCCCTAAGGAGGAAGACGATGTAAACGCAAGGATAACCAACCTCACAAGAAAAGTTGAGGCCATGGAACTAAGTAAAAGTGGAGTTTCTAAGTCCACGGAAGCTATTGAAAATGTGTGCGGAATTAGTGCCGCTAATGTACACTCTACGCAAGATTGTCCTACAATTCCTGCATTTCAAGAGGTATTACAAGAGCAAGCAAATGCCGCATATGGTTATCAACGACCTTTCAATGGATCGATAAGTAATATGTACAACTCTACTTAGAAGAACCATCCAAATTTCAGTTGGAGGAATGGTCCCACGACCAATCCTACCAACTCTTAAGGAGGGTCACCCATGCAAAATATGGCTCCACCTTAATTCTCAATGGAGGACACTTTAAAGGCGTTTATGCAAGGGCAAACATAAATTAATCAAACAAATCAGCAAATGTTACAAGAGCTTAAGGTGTTGATTGATGAGATTAAGGGACGATTGAATGCTAAGGAAGGGACCTTTCCGGCCCAACCTCAGCCCAATCCTAAATAAGCATATGAAATCAGCACCCCCTAACCTCCCCAACCAACATGTGGAGCAAGCAAAATCTATCACCACTCTTAGAAGTGGTAAGCAAGTGGACAAATCTATTTCTGTGAAGGCCGATAAGCCTAATGATCTGGTAATTCCTGAGAATGAGGATGGACCTAGCTTAGCCCCACAAGAAACGAAACGTGTTCGCAAGCCCATAACATCATTCCCTTCAAGATTGGTTGCTCCAAAACCTCTCCCAAACTCTCATGATATTTTAGAGGTTTTCAAATAAGTTGAGATCAACATTCCATTGCTTGACGTCATTAAATAAATCCCCTCTTATGCCAAGTTTCCAAAGGGCTTATGCACAACCAAACGCAAATACAATGTGCTACAAAAGGCCTTTTTGACTAAGCAAGTGAGTGACATTCTCACCCAAAAGACCCCTCCGAAATATAAGGATCCTAGTAGTCCCACAATCTCATGTATCATTGGTGACTACCGGATTGAGCATGCATTGCTAGATTTAGGGGCAAGCGTAAATTTGATCCCATACTTGGTATACGAGCAATTGGGTCTTGGTGAATTAAAACCCACCAAAACCACATTGCAACTTGTTGATAGATCCATTTGTGTATCGAGAGGGATGGTTGAGGATGTATTGGTCCAAGTTGACATTTTCTACTACCTAGTGGATTTCCGTCTTGGACACGCAACCGGTTATGGATACTAGCACTCAAATACCGGTAATTAGGTCGTCCATTCTTGGCTACATCAAACGCGATAATAAATTGCTGGAATGGAGTGATGAAATTGTCCTTTGGAAACATGACATTGGAGGTGAACGTGTTCCATATGTACAAAAAAGCAAAGGAATGAGGAGGATGATGAGCTCTTCGAGGTAAACATGCTCGAATCCTTTGAAGAAGAGGAGCTCTTCCAACTTGAAGCACTTGAAACTTTGGAGACATGCTTTGTACACTTTGAGAATTGTAAAGATCCCATCTTGTATGATATTGTGTAAACATTGAGTAGTGAGAAACTGGTAGTTAGTACTAGCCGGTGGAGGCCCCATTTTGAAACATTGCCACTAACCAGATCAAAGCCTCTACCATCTAATATCAAACCGCCGAAGCTTAACCTTAAACCATTACCATCCGAGCTTAAATATGTATATTTAGGTCAAGGAAAAACATTCCTGGTTGTCATAACCTCTCACCTAGGAAAAGACCAAGAGCTCAAGTTGATTGAGCTACTCAAAGAACATAGAGGAGCCATAGGGTGGACAATAACGGACCTTAAGGGGATAGACTCTTCAGTATGTACTCACCATATACACCTCGAAGAGAATGCAAAAATGACTAGACAACCTCAAAGGAGGTTAAATCCAAACATGATAGAGGTTGTCAAAGGCGAGGTGTTAAAGCTACTAGATGTGGGTATCATTTACCCCATCTCGGATAGCCAATGGGTGAGTCCTACCCAAGTTGTCCCTAAGAAGTCTGGTATTATTATTGTAGAGAATGCCAACAATGAGCTTATACGACTAGAGTGACCACCCGGTTGGCGTATGTTTAATGAATATCGAAAGCTAAACACGGTCACTAGGAAAGATCACTTCCATCTCCCATTCATGGATCAAATTTTGGAGAGGTTAGCGGGTCATTCTTATTATTGCTTCCTAGATGGCTATTCCAGCTACAACCAAATTGATATAGCCCTGGAAGACCAAGAGAAGACCACCTTTACATGCCCGTTTGGCACCTTCACATATCGAAGGATGCCATTCGGACTATGTAATGCACCCACCACATTCCAACGAAGCATGTTTAATATTTTCTTGGACATGGTGGGTGAATTTCTCAAGGTATTCATACATAATTTTTCTGTTTTTGGTTGTACATTCAATGACTGCCTTAATAATTTGAAATCAGTCTTGACTAGGTGTGAGGAGAAGAACCTTGTCTTAAACTGGGAGAAGTGTCATTTTATGGTATAAAAAGGAATAGTCCTTGGATATATCATCTTGTCTAATGGAATAGAGGTAGACCGGGCCAAAATCGACATAATTGTTAATCTACCACCACCCAAAAACATACGCGATGTGTGGTCCTTCCTTGAACACGTCAGATTATTCAAAGGTTCATAAAGGATTTCGGTCATATCTCTAGGCCTTTATGTAACCTTCTCCAAAAGGAAAATTACTTCGAGTGGAGTGCCAAATGTTAATTAGCTTTTTCAAAGCTAAAGGACTTGTTGACAACCGCTCCTATCATGTAACCACCGGATTGGTCCGTTCCTTTTGAGTTGATGTATGATGCAAGCAATTATGTTATTGGGGTGGTGCTAGGCCAAAAGAAGGATAAGAAGCCCCCACGTTATCTACTATGCAAGTAGGACCTTGAATCCTACCCAAGTGAATTACTCGACTACGGAGAAAGAGCTCCTAGCCGTTATTTTTGTCTTAGAAAAATTTAGGCCTTACTTGATAAGATCCAAGGTTATTATTTACACAGACCATGCGGTGTTGAAACATCTTCTTTCTAAGAAGGATGTTAAGCCCCGATTTCTTAGATGGATCCTACTTCTTCAAGAATTCAACTTAGAAATCAAAGATAAGAAGGGAGTAGAGAACGTGGTGGCAGATCATCTATCCTGCCTAGTTTTATCTGATTCCATTGACGAGTCACCTATTGAGGACTCATTCCCTGATGAGCAACTCTTTATTGCTATGCATCCATTATGGTACGCTGATATAGCAAATTATCTTTCCACAGGTGCGATGCTGACTCATTGGACTGCGTGGGATAAATGACAATTTCTAAGGAAAGTACGCAGATTTTTCTGGAACCATTACTTTTCAAATATTGCCCAGATCAAATAATTAGGAGATGTGTCCCTGATGATGAACAAAATTCTGTCATCTCCTTTTATCATAGTCAAGCATGTGGGAGTCATTTCTTCGTCAAGAAAACCATTGCAAAAATTCTGCAATGTGGTTTTTATTGGCCTAATTTTTTATGGACACCCACGAGTTTTGCAAAGCATGCGAGCACTGTCAAAAGCTAGAAGGATTGTCCCATCGGAATATTATGCCTCTTAACCCAATTCAACATCTTGAAGTCTTTGATTGTTGGGGCATTGATTTTATGGGGCCATTCCCCTCATCTTTTGGACATGTCTACATATTGCTTGCCGTAGATTATGTGTCCAAGTGGATAGAGGCTATTCCATGTAGAACCAATGATCATCACACGATTCTATGGTTCCTTAAAGAAAACAGACTTTCCATATTTGGAACGCCGCGCGCCATCATAAGTGATGGTGGTTCTCACTTTTACAATAGGCCTTTCAAAGCCTTAATGAAGAAATATGGCATTTCGCATAAAGTGAGTACCTCATAGCACCCACAGACAAGTGGGCAAGCTGAAATTTTCAATAGGAAAATCAAATAGATTTTGAAAAGGACGGTGAGACCAGATTGCAAAGATTGGTCGCTGAGATTAATCGATACTCTTTAGGCCCACCGTACTGCTTATAAGACCCCAATTGGAATGTCTCCCTATACACTTGTTTATGGGAAGGCTTATCACTTGCTCGTGGAACTTGAACACAAACCCTATTGCGCGATTCGGGCATTGAACTTCAACATTGACAAGGCTAGCTCGCTTCATAAAATCCATTTAAATGAGCTTGATGAGATTCAAAACGATACTTATGAGAATTCAAGGATTTACAAGAGTAGAATGAAAACCTTTCATGACAAATACATTTTTAGGAAAAATTTCCATGAAGGCCAAAAAGTACTCTTGTACAATTCCCGACTTCATCTATTTTCAGGAAAATTGAGATCTTGATGGACCGGCCCATACATTATTAAAGAAGTTTTTCCTCATGGGGCTGTCGAGATAGAGAATGCGGCGAATGGTAATTATTTTAAAGTGAACGGACAACGCCTTAAACCATTCATTGAGAAGTTTAATTTAGAGGATATATCCATCCCTCTGAAGGATCTTGTGTATCAGGATGATTGATCTCCTAGTCTGATGGAGGTATAGAGTAGATTATGTTTAGTTTGTTTTTCTGTTTTAGTTTTACGGCTTTAGTAGATTTCGATGTCGGATGTAGATCCCCATGATTGACTCTCTCAGGTACTCTTGTACTCACCCTCTTTTATTTTGATCATTGCTCTCATGTTATTGCTCATTGCATATCTTTTTTACATTGAGGACAATGCAAGATTTGGTTGGGGGTGAGATTCCTAAATCGAGCAATATGTAACATTTCGAGCAATGTTTGTAAAAAAAATTAAATTTTTTCTGAAACATCAATACTCTTAAAACTCTTTTGGAAAACCTTGTTTCTATCCACTTGGGATGCTATAAGTATGAAAGGATGATAAATTAATTGATATGATTTTACGATTTCTGAATTATCTTAAATGTAATAATTTTTTATATGAATTCTCCCATTGAGTTAATTGATAGAAAATTTTAACATTTTTTTTAGTCTAGTTCACAATACACGATTCTCATGATTTGAAGGGATTCTAAGATTTATAAACTGGTTAGACTAAAGATTTGAAGTGTTTTGGAACCAAGCCAGGGAACTTTGTCCATCCTTGTTCATGTAAAATAAGAGAAAAGAACGCAAGATATGGATTTCTAAAAATCCTATCCAATGTATATGAAAAAGAGAAAGAAAATATGGTTATTCATTAAATATTTGTGAAAATTCTGAAAAGGGCTACCTATTACCAACTAGGGGATGGTCTACTTGTAACCAAAGCTGGAAATGGGAAGTAGTGTGAAAGCCGTCGAAGGAACGGTAAGGCAAATTATTGTCATATGTACTTGGTTGATCTATACACTTTTAAATCCTTAGTTTAGCTGATTCATGAAAAAGGTTATCTTGGAAATTTATGAGATGAACATTCACGATGCACACTAGATTATACATGTTTGGATTATATTTGTAATCAATCGGTGGGGATTCTATGTGAACACTTATTATGTTTAGAGAGTTAGAATTTTAGTTTTTAATCACTAGATTTCTCTCAATTTTATGTTTATACGTTCTAAAGTTTATAAAAGTATAGTTTCCAAGAGAGTTGAGTTTTTAGAGAAGTGAATTGTTTTACGCATGTTTTGCTCGGGACTAACTTGCTGGTTGGGGAGTGTGTTGAGCTCTTAATTTATACATATTCTAACCCTATTGCATCACATATTATGCATGATTTTCATGTTTAAAAGACTGTCTAATGCATGTCTTGTAATTGTAGGAATGAAAGAGAACTTCACCTAATCCATGTTTAAAATATCACATTTAGAAGTCATTTGATGATGACCGAAGGTGGGCTAAAGAAGAAAGAAAGAAGCAAAGAGAGGAGAGAGAGAAAGAAAGAAGAAAGTAAAGCCACAAGGGGCTAGATCGGTCATAACCAGTCGGCCAAGGAGGCCACGACCGGTCTTAATCGGTCGGCCACCTTGCTGGCAAGCCTCTGTGCACGCTGGACTAACATCCAGATGGGTTCGATCGGTCAAGACCGGTCGGCCAGCCCTATACAAACCAGCCCAGCAGCTGCTGGAACTCTCTGGACCAAGCCCAGAACTGGTTCGACCAGTCAAGATCGGTCAAGCTATGTATAAATTTCAAGATTTTGAAGTTTTTCAGCACCTTGTTCTATAAGCTCCGAATTTTCATGCGCTGCATAAGTAATGCGTGGATTCTGAAAGTTTCTGAGTTGATGGGGCTTCGGTATTATAAGAGGACACCTAGGGTTCGTTCTTAAGACATCATAGAAGGCTTGAGAACTCGTGGGAGGTGAAGAGGATCGTCGTGGAGCGTCTACAACTCCTCCAATTCCAGTTTTTATGCTTTTTAGTAGTTTATTATTATTATTTTTAGTTGCAGCATGATGATGCTCGACTAGAACCTCTTAGATAAGGCTAAGAAGTGAAGCTTGTACCTAGTTCTCATATAGAATTCGTTTGATTCGAGTATTAAAGTTTGGATTTTTAAGTTCTAGTTTAAATAAAGTTAGTATTTTTAGATGTTTTATGAGATTTATATGCTTCGGACATGAATTCCTCGCAATTCTCTGAGACGGCCATTTTGGATTGATTAGATTCGAATTGTAGTAACCCTACAGCATGTCATAGTCTCTTAGCATGGCTGTTACTTTGAAGGCTACATGTTTGAATCCTATGTGCTTTATTAAAACTAGAATGTTATTTTTCTGACTTAAGCGGGATTATTTGTGTTTGAATGCTTAATCTTCCAACTACATGAGAGATAGAACTTCGAATCTAGTTGTGTTTATGCTTAGATGAATGAATTCACATGGGACTACTACAAGTGGATCATGAGGCCTTAGTTCCATTAACTATCAGATTTTTTTAAAAGTTACTGTTTTACTTAGTTTTTAAAATTGAATTCTAAAATTGTTGAGATTGAAGTTACTAGAATGGTTTGAATTGGTTTATCCTAATTCCCTGTGGATTGACATCGGTCTTACCGAGTTATTACTACATCGCAAGCCTTGCACTTGAGGCGAGCAAACATGGACAGATCAACAACAAGCCTATGACAGGATTTTACCTTACCGTTCATTCGACGGCTTTCACACTACTTTCCCATTACCAACTTGGGTTATTCGTCCTCCCATGATTGGTGATAGGTGCTAAAATCCAAAGATTGCACACCTAAGTGCAAGTAGCGAAGTAGTAAAATACTCGATGAGACCATAGGGATTGGAGTTAAGAATACTTAGAGGAATTATTTTAAGTGGGAGAGATGGAATCTGATTTTATCCACAAGAGTGGAGTAAGATGTGTGTGTTGAAATACAAGAATAAGAAAGGGCTAAGGCATTAGGGATCCACCTTTGATTAATTCACAAGACTTGATTTGTTGGTCCAATTATAATTCAACTGGAATTGAATAATGATTCGTTCCAATCGGAAGATGAATCTGTTAAACCATTGCATATTTCATAACAGACAGTGATCTTAACCGATTGATTTGACCATAAAGCATTCATTAGTTGATCGCAGGGAATTCTAAGCATCTACTGTGCTCGGAGTCGACAATGGGTCAAGGAATTGTGCAGATCAACAACTTTGCCAAAAAGTCAATCGCTAAGATCACGAATCATGGAATCAAATGCATACTTACAAGATAAGAGGCTTTGATTGATTAATCCAACCATTAAGATCTCGTCCATCGATCGTAAGGAATTCAAAGTATCCACTGTGCCCAGAGTCTACAATTGATCAAGGGAATTTTACAAATCAATGACTTTACCCGCACTAGCTCTATGACTGTAGGGAATTCTAAACATCTATCATGCCCGGAATCGACGATGGATTATAGGATTTTATCAATCATGAACTAGCTAATTGGTGTGCAAAGAATCCCAAGCATCTATCGTGCCCAAAATCTACGATGGATCAAGGGATCATGCACAACAATAGCTTCTGCCGAGATAGATAACCGCATCATTCAAACAAAGAAGAAATCCAACATTTGCACCACCATTGTTGAATCAAGAAGAATAGAACTTTGCAAATCTCACCAAAGGCTTCACCCCTAGCCTTAGCTAGAGGTTTAGCCAACCATTCTACAAATGGAAGACTTAACTTCTACGAAAGAAATTCTACACTACAAAACTACAAAAGAAAGAAAAAAAAAGAAAAAGAAAACTAGAGAAGATAAGAGAGGAATGTGAGATGGTGTTGAGAGTGAGGGAGAGGGCCTCATTTTATAGAATCTTAAGGTGGTTGGGGAGGTACACTCCAAGCCTAAGTTTGGATTTAGGCTTGGGAAGTACACTCCAAACCTAAGAGAAATTTTCTCTAGGTTTGGATTGTACTTGCATTATCTCTAGGTTTGGAGTTAAGCCTTACTCCAAGCCTAGGAGAAAAATCTTCTAATGTTGGAGTGTACTTGGCCTTGAGATAGACATGTGCGGAAGATGAAATTCATCTCTTTTTCTCACCCCACACATGTGAGAGTTCGTGAGAGAGGAAAATTCTTGAACTAGGTTTCACACGGGTGAGAGTTGAGCGAGCTCTTGCAAGTCTTGGCACATGTGGGAGATGGGAGACTTCCACCCTTTGAGAACATGTGTGTGAGTGAAGCTCCCGGTGCAGCTGATCACGCACGTGCAAGAGGACATCCTCCTTTGCTAACGTGAGTGAAGCAATGAAAGAGAGCTCCCTTGTTAGCTCCTCTTGCTTGGCACATATGTGAGATGATGGAGATATCGTCTCCACTAGTCTGCACGTGAGAGGACTCCTCTATCTCTACTGCAGGTCCATGGACGGTGGATGGTGAACCGCTGATGGAGATGACGTTGGACGGTGGATGGGCAACTGCAGTTCCTCCTTGTAGATGGACGGTTGGAGATGATCCAGCCCTTAATGATTGCTGGATGTGGAGACGTGCCGGGCTGTGATCTTGGACGTCCATTAGCTGGACTTGATGATGATCATCGGCTGGAAGATGATGGAGCGCGCTGCATTCGGCTGTAGTGGATTGGAAGTGGCTGGGCTGTGATCTCCAGCTGCAGCTGTGGGGTCCACCTTGAACGGTGGATTACAGCTGCTGGACAGTGATGTGGGTCCCACCTGACGCTGGAGATGAACGGACGTCCAGGCTGCTGGTTGAACGTCCCTTGACAGTGTCGTCCACCTTGGCTATTTGATGCTTGATGATGTTCAACGGCTGATGGAGATGGAGTCCACACTTGGACGGTGCTGATGGCAGTCCTTCGCTGGACTGGATGGTGATGGAGAATAGCAGGAGTGGGGGTGGCTCTGGACTTACTTTTAGCTGCACGTGGATGGAGACAGATGCCACGTCCATCTGTTGGCCTGATGAACGCCTATAGCTCACCTGCTGGTTGATGACGTTGGTGAGGTCCTTTTAGTTAGTGTTGTACATGAGTCCAGTCGAATCAATCTCGACACTCGGTTCGAACCCACCTATCCCTGCTCGTTATTCGACTTTATTCGGCTGAGTCGAGCAGGCCCCTGCTCAGTCAATAGACTGAGCGAGTTTGAGTTTGAGTCGATTTCGAGTTTTTGAGCTGATTTCAAGTTTGATTCTTTCGAGCTGAGTTCGAGTTTGTGTTTTCAAGTAAAGTTTGTTAAGCAAAGTTCGAAGTACTAATTTTCTACATACACAATCACATATTCACAATCACCATCATCCATTCAAATTACTAATTCAATCACAATCAAAATTATCTATTCTAAGTACTAATTCATTACAAACAGAAGTTCATAATTACATAATTCACAAACACAACATCAACTTAATATCCTCCATAGGATGAATCACTATCATCGTCTGATCCATCGGAAAAACTATATATATATATATATATATATATATATATATATATATATATATATATATATATATATATATATATATATATATATATTCATTCACCTCATCTGATTCAGAAGGTAAAGAAAGTTTTCCTTCGTGTTTTCGTATAACTTGAATAAGATTTTTCAAACTTTCTTTATGAGGTGATTTATATGTAGTACCCAACACCCTATAAAATTCACCGAGACGAGCGAGAAACTTTGATTTGTTACATTCTTCTTTTTCTTACTCGTGTTCAATCATACTTCGTCATCATGTTGTTGATAATATGTCTCTTCGGTATTGCGTTTCAAAGCCAACTGAATTTGTTCTTCTTCCAAAGCATCTACATCGGCTTCATTAATTCTCCCTACACTAGAAGATTTAAATGGTGTAGATATTTTCTTATTCAAATCTAGAAGGGCGTGAAAAAGAACTTGAACCTCCTTTGGGGCTTTAAGGCACGGTTTTGCATTACCACCCCGACATACCAGGTGTAACCAAAGTCGATTAGTTTTATTAATGAATTTTGCCCCACACAAACGACATACAATTTTTGTCCTTCTTGACATTGGAGATTCGACTCCTGAACCATAGTCCTAAACATTGGTCGATGGGTCGGCTGACGACGACATGTCTACATTTAATTTTTTTGGAAGGGAATAAATGAATATGTTGGAATGAAAAGCAATATAATAACTTAACATCAGAATTAAAAATTAAGCAAGATAATAACTTAATATCAGAAATAAAGATAATAGCAAGATAATTACATAATTCACAAACGGCATGTCTACTTTAAAATCAGAATAAAATCATAATAAAATTAAGCCGATTACTCATGTTTAATGTCAGAATTAAAGATAGGTAGATAAGTAATAAAGTCAGAATAAAATTAAGCCGTTTACATTAAAAATAGGTAGATAAGTAATAAAGTCAGAATTAAAGATAGGTAGATAAGTAATAAAGTAATAAAGTAATAAAGTCAGAATTAAAGATAGGTAGATAAGTAATAAAGTCAGAATTAAAGATAGGTAGATAAGTACTAAAATCAGAATAAAATTAAGCCGACTACTTTAAAAATTAAGCCGATTACTCGTGTTTAATGTCAGACTTAAAGATGGGTAGAGAAGATAATAAATAGAAGTAGATAAGTAATAATGAAACATAAAAAGTATCCATCCACATGTCCAGACTTGCAATTTTGTTCAAATAAAGTCAGATAATAAAATTACATCACTTTCATCCAAACAGAAATAAATCAAAATTGCCTTTATGTTGCAGGTACAGATGTAGTTGCGATCACAGTTTTATCTTGAAACTCGTTCTCTTCCTCTTCTACATCGTCTACAGTTATCATTACCTCAGCAGATCGGACACAACAAGTCTTGTGTACAAATCAATGCTTCAATTGTACTTGATGAAAGTGAGCTCTGATGCTTGCTGACAACCCTACTTCATGTGCTAAATGTAGATTCTGATGCCACGATCAAAATCGGCATGGACAATATGTCCCGCGCCATCAGCGATAATGTAGGGTACTTTGATTCGCTCACTCTCATCTTCCACCATTCCAATACATCAAAGTCTAAACACATGACAATTGGTTCATTCAGATACATCTCCATCTCTGATTGTTTTGTCCGATGATCTACTGTCTTTTCTTATTGTAAGAAAGAAATATAATCATTGAACACATCGTTATCGGTCATAGAAACATCTGCAGCGCGAACTTTTGATGCACCTGATGTGGCTGAAGTACTAGCATATATTTTGTACAAATCTTTAAATGCGGCATAAACTTTGTCCTTTTCCATCGCCGCCCTATCCAGAGAATAAATCTTCAAGAAGATAAACCTAATCATGTCCACATTATAACGATGATCAAGAACCACTGCTAAGGCCATCAACAAATGACATTCGTCCCAATACTTATTAAACTTCTTTTTCATGTTAATTGTCATCTCTTATAAAAAATCTGGACTCGCAACTGCATTGTTTCGTAAGGCAACCTTTATCTTCCAAAGAAACGAAAGAAAGAAATTTACAGTCGGATATTTGTTTCTTGAGAAAATCTTCGTGCAATCGAAGAAAGCCTTGAGAAACTTGTGAACTTCTTTCGCTTTGTCCTAATCATCTGCATTCGGTAACCAAGTATACAATCTGTCACGCATCGCATCTCAGAAAATGTAACTTCAAATCCTATCGCCGCATCCAACATCTCATAGGTTGAATTCCAACGAGTACATACATCTAACTTCAACGCTTTATGAGATGTAAAATTCAGACGTTGAATGATGTCATTTCATATATGCAATCGCGAAGGCGACCCTTGATATTTTCACACTCTCTCTTATGTTTTCAAGTGTATCTTCAATTGTGTTCAACCCTTCTTATACAATTATGTTCAGAATGTGGGCACAACACCTGGCTTGGAATATTTTTTCATCGAAAAATAAATTTTCGGTTGTCGAGAAATTATTACGGAGACTTGTAATTACACTGTCATTTGTTGATACATTGTCTAATGTTATTGCAGATATTTTCTTCTCAATGCCCCACTCTCGTGGACATTTGTAAATACAATATATAATAGATATACCATTGTGAGGATGAGGTAGGTGACAGAAGTTTAAAATTCTCTTACATAGTGAAGTACCTAATATTGTATAATTAACCCTAGTTGTTAAGGGCATTATCATTGTTTTTCCGGTTAATTATCCCTCATTAGGCAAATTTTCAATGTTCAGGTGTTCAAGAGAGGTTGGGCAAGATCGAGCCAATCAGAGCATTTAAATGCCCAAAACAGAGCAAGATCAACCATCGGAGCAACCCTAAAGGAGATTAGACAGTAAAGATCAAAGGATGGATCATGTTCTAAGGTGGACCACATCACAATCTGCAGTGCATATCAATTTTCCACCACATGTGGCTTTGCACGTGCTAGCCCTAGCTCGGACATCCATACCACCGTCCTACAATGGACGTCCGTACCACCTAAAATTACGTTAGTAGTCTTACACGACACCTTCATATGTGCGGAAGCTTAAAGAGCAACTAGAATTATGGTTAAGACCTATAGGGGTGATGATAAGGACCTTTTGAAATTATTTTCACCTACTTACACAATTTAACAAATTAAACTAAGTAAGCAAGAACACTTCGACTTCCAAGCCTAAGTAGGTCCAATCACAAGACTAGCATATTGTTTAAGCAATAAGCAACCTAGTCTAAGCATGCATAGATACTCAAATGATTAAACAAATCAAGTTCCTAATCTATGCAACATATGTAGCCTTATGAGAATGAATCAATGAGCTCAAGTCTACATCACTAATGAAAGTACATCTTGTGTGTAGATGTGCCTATCTAGTGCCTAACATACATTCCTATCAAGCATTCATAATTAACAATTAAACATATAATGTTAAGATAACAATGTGCTCAACTTAATCATAAACACAAACATGTATAGTGGTTCAACTTTGGGTCTACTCCACTCCTGGTTCAAGTACTCAACCCCATTAAGCACACTGGCATTCACTATTGAAGGTTTTAAATGAGGTTCACCTCTCAACCTTTACACGGAGGTTTTACCAATTCACCTCTCAACCATAAACGGAGTTTTGGACAAGGCTAACTCTCAACCCAACGCACGTTCACTCCCGTGTTAGAGGCTCCCCCTTGGAGACTTTCTTTAGGCCTGACAAACGAGCCATGGATTGCCAAGCAACCCCTAGTCTTTAAGCCAACAAACAAGCCAAGGAATGGACAACATCCCTAGAGTTTTAGGCTTAACAAATAAGCCGATGATCGGCAAACGACCCTAGTTTGAATTTAACAAACAAACTTTACACTCAACTCCCACAAGGAATTGAGTAGATGGACTCTCAACAAAGACAACCTTACTTGTCGGATGAGCCCCTTGTTCAGCGCTGGTTCAGGTTGCTTGATCTCCGCTCTCCCGTGCTTTAATCAGCTTCCCTTGCTCCCCCGATCATATTGCCGGTGCGTAGCCAATGCCTCAGCTAGACTTGATCAATCACCTTGCTTGATATGCCTTTGAGATGCCCAAGGTGATAGCAGGGTAGGTTTGAGAACTCTACAACTAATAGGAATGGGTTGCCTAGATTTGCTCACCTATAACGATCTTATCTTAGAGCTTTGGATATAGTTCTGACTACCAAGAAGGATCCAAGCTCTAAAGATCAAGAGGGGTTAAAGGTCATTTTCTTCATGAGCTTGGAATGCTCCATTCTTGTATGAAATCACAAGAAAGATGCCTTACAATGGTTAGAGATTGAGCCTCTAATGATCTCCAACAATGGTGGCTTCAATGCTCTCAAAATCCTTCTCCTTTGCTCAAAAAACACCCAAGCCTTTTTATAAAGAAGGTCCAAATGGACACAAAACAGCTAGTCCCAACATGTCCCGACCGGTCAAGATCAGTCGACCAAAGGCTGGGTAAGACAGAGAGCATGCTGTCTTAAGGGGTTCAGTCTGACCGGTCAAGATCGGTCGAACCAGACCTGCCAACTGGTCAAGACCGGTCAGCCCAAGGGCCTGCACACACACAACGTTTGCCGTCTCTGGACTGGGTCCAGTCGATCGGTCATGACCGGTCGGTCAGGCCATGCAATGAGCAGATAGGTTCAGCTTGGATCACGCAGCTCATGCAACCTCTATGCCCTTAGATGGGTGATCTTTCGGGACTCTTAGGGCCAATTTATGATGACTACAAGAATGTTAAATGAGTTATGGTCATCTAGAGGTTGGGGTTTTAGTTTTGGTCAAGGTTAAGGCACACCAAGGCATCTTTTTTACCTGTTTCTTCTTCCTTGATGCAACAGGTCCGCTTGAGTCTTCTGTCTTCATCTTCATTAAGCTCAACTGACACTAGACTCACTAGCTTAAGTGATTGACAGACAAAGTGCACTAGTATGCCATAGAAAAGTGTGTTAGTGCACTTTTCTGTGGGATACTAGTGCACCTTGTTTGTCAATTACTTAGGTCAGTGGGTCTAGTGTCGGTTGAGCTTAATGAAGACGAAGACCGAAGACTCAAGACGGAGCGGCTGCATCAAGAAAGGAAAAACAGGTAAAAGTGATGCCTTGGTGTGCCTTGCCTTGACCAAAACCTAACCCATAACCTCTTAGATGACTTGCACCACCTAGGTATACCTTTAGTCATCATCATTAGTCTTAGAACTCAATGAAAAACATGATAAATTAGACTAATTAAAGAGGTGGAAGCTGCTGCAATAAAAAAGGCTCAAACAACAGTTTCCGATAGGACTCCGATCAATCGGACAGGCGCTCCGATAGGACTCTGATCGATCGGACAGAAATTTCGATCAATCGGAAATTGTCTAAAAAAAAATTGAAAACTCACTGGACATATTTCCGATCAATCGGACAGTCTTCCGATCCATCGGAAGGGGCCGTCCGATCAATTGGACAGTGTTCCGATCAATCAGAATTTCTTCCAGAGACTTCTCTGGATAGATTTTCGATCAATCGGACTGGGCTCCGATCAATCGGACACTTTTTCCGATCAATCGGAGATGCACGAATCTGCCCGTTTTTTGACCGTTGGAAGAAAATCTATTTAAAAGGGGATTCGTTTTTTAAGCAAAGAAAGGGGATTTTGAGGAGATAGAAGCCACCATTGCTAGAGATCATTAGAGGCTCCATCCCAAACCTATAGCAAGCCATTCTCCTTGTGTTTTCATCACAAGCTTGGGCCATTCAATGGCATCTTGAGAATAGGACTTGTTCCCTCTTGATTCCTAGGGTTTAGACACCTTGATGATAGTTAAATCCTTTGTCTAAACACTACCTAGGAGTCCATTTAGGTGCATTCCTCTAGGAAACCCATTTCCTACCATTTGTAGAGGTTTCACCATTCCCTAGCACCTTGGGCATCTCCAATGGAGCATCACATGCAAGGTAGCTGATCTTGGAGCTGAAGCCTTGGCAAAGCAACGGCGTCAAAGATCGGGGGAGCACAAGGGGAGCTGATTCAAGCACGGGAGAGCGAGAAGAAGCAACCCGAAGCGGCGCTGAACAAGGGGCTCAATCCGACAAGTAGGTTGTCTTGTTAAGAGTCCATCCACTCAATTCCCTATGGGAGTTGAGTGTAGAGTTTGTTTGACAAACTCGCCCCGGGGTCGTTAGCCGATCCTTGGCCTATTAGTTGGGCCTAAAATCTAGGGACGTCAGCCGTTCCTTAGCACGTTAGTCGGGCCTAAAACAAAGTCTCTAAGGGGGAGCCACCAACACAGGTGCAAACGTGTAGGTTGGGAGGAACCTGTAAACTCCCCGGTTGGGTGGATCCGATTTAAAACACCTTGGTTGGGAGGAACCAGATTTAAACTCCCCAGTGAATGCCGGTGTGCTCAAAGGGGTTGAGTACTTGAACCGGGAGTGGAGTAGACAAGTAGTCGAACCACTATACATCGTTGTGTTTGTGATTGATTCTTGAGCACATTTCTCTTTATGCATTATGTTTAATTGATTAATTATGAATGCTTAGTTAGGAATGTATGCTAGGCACTTGATAGGCACATCCACACTCACAAGATGTACTTTCACTACCTCATGTTGACTTGAGCATTTCTTGATCCATCCTCTCTAGTCCACATGAGTTGATTAGACTAGGTTGCTAATTGCTTTATCTGATGCTAGTCTATTAATTGGACCCACTTAGGCTTGGAAGCCGAAGTGTTTATCGCTTACGTAGTTTAATTTGTTAAATTTATTAAGTAGGCGAAAAGAATTTGAAAAGGTCCTAATCACCCCCCTCCTATAGGTTTAGCCATAATTCTAGTTGCTCCTCAAGCTTCCGCACCCGTATGCGTAGGGTGTCGTGTTAGGCTACCCAACGCAATTTCAAAGTGCACTAACAATCTCCCCCTTTGTCAATTACTTACAAAAACCTAACCTACCAAAATAAATACATGAACAAGAGATTACATTGATAATGAAATAAATACAGGACTCTTGACATGCCTAACTAAGCAGCTCCTCTTCAGTTTACTCTCCCATAACCTGTCAATCCCTGCATCACAAAACATAGTAAACTAGTTTTGATGGGACTTGATCTTTCTCCCCCCCTTTTGTCAGCAATTGACAAACTATTCACTCCCCCTTAATGATACAACAATTAAGGTTAAGGTAAGAGTGGATAGTATGTTATAGTTAAAACTATAAGCACATGTTAACAAGAAGAGTATAGGGTGCATGAATATTAAAACATGGAGCATACTGTGGAACATGATTTACAAGAAAATGTAACTATCTAAGCATAGTTAATTATGCATAATTGGTCAAGGATATACATTTGTAATAAAAGCACAAAGGGCTTATAGCCAATCAACCAACCTCCCCTAGAGGTATATCATGACCAATCCTAAGCAAAGATTAGTATACAATAAGCATGAAATTTAACATGATTAGCTAATCTAAGTAGATAGGTAGTCTAACAGCAAATATAGAAAATAAAAGAAAGTCTAAACTACCAAATTTGGGCTAATGAAGCTTGAATCCTTTGATTTTCCTGTACACACAAAAATGAGGCTGAAATCCTTAGATATTACTATAAAATCACTTTCTAGCTACCCTTACTATGTTTAGTTTGAAAGGCCTAAAAGTAACTAATTTCCTCAACACCCTCATAAAATGTAGCATGAAGTGAAGGGTTGGGAACTCCTTCTCTTAGAAGGGATAGCAGTCGGGATCCTCTCTTAGATTAAGGGAAAGAGAGGTAATAGTAGAATTCATAAGAGCTCTCACTATATTTTGGTTCTCATCACTTGTGGAGTCACTAGATTTGGATTCGGACTCCTTCGTACATCCCAAGTAGCAGCTATTACCTTTTTACCTTTCGGTTTAGGCCCTTTCGGACATTTCGGGGCAATATGACCATGATGACCGCAACTGTAACATCAGACGGATTTGGGTTTAAATGATTTTCCTTTGTATTTTTCATCATTCTTGTCCTTCTTGTCACGGCTACTCCCTCTATTAAATTTGAGGAACAGTCTAAATTTTTTGTTAATCTTATCTTTCTCATCTTCATCATCATCACTATCTTCCTCCGACTTACTCTTAATTTTTTTGGGAGTGTTTGTGGGAAGTTTTCAAAGTGATGCTTTTCTTTCCAAAGGGGGCCTTAAAGTGTAGTTCATGAGGTTGTAGAGAACCTATGAGTTCCTCTATTTTCATGTTGTCTATGTCTCTACACTCTTTTAAGGCTACTACTACCTTGGTGTTAAATCTCTCTGGGAGGGACCTAAGTATTTTTTACATATATGTCCTTTCAAAATCCGTTCCCCCAAGGCAAACATGGAGTCACAAATATCAGACAATGTGTATAAAACTCCATAAAAGTTTCAAACTCTTTTATTTTAATATTTTCAAATTTGGTGGTTAAGAGCTGAAGCTTTGAGCGTCTTACTGTGCTAGTTACATTGTAGGTAACCTCGAGTATGTCACACACTTCTTTTGATGTTGTGCATGTGAGAATGTGCTCAAATTCTTCTAGAAAAACCGCACAGCAAATCGCATTGAGAGCTTTGACATTTGCCATGTATTGAGCTCTCTTACTGTCATTCCATTTTTCATCATTTTTTGGAATGACAATGTATTTTCCATCAACCTCCACTTGTTCGATGGGCAAAGCATATCCACGTTGTGTGCTTAGCCACACAGGACGATCTATGGATTGTAAGAAAATCATCACCCTAGCCTTCCAATAGGCGTAGTTGGACCCATCAAAGAATGGTGGACGGTTGGTGGTACCCCCATTTCGATTAGACATTATGCTAGTGCTCTGGCACCGGATCTTACTCTAAACGGTTAAGTCCTTGAAGAGCAACCCGCTCTGATACCAATTGAAATTACGTTGGTAGTCTTACACGACACCTTCGTATGTGCGGAAGCTTAAAGAGCAACTAGAATTATGGCTAAGACCTTTAGGGGGGTGATAAGGACGTTTTGAAATTCTTTTCGCCTACTTATACAATTTAACAAATTAAACTAAGTAAGCAAGAACACTTCGGCTTCCAAGCCTAAGTGGGTCCAATCACAAGACTAGCATATTTTTTAAGCAATAAGCAACCTAGTCTAAGCATTCATACATACTCAAATGATTAAACAAATCAAGCTCTTAATCTATGCAGTCTATGTAGACTTATGAGAATAGATCAATGAGCTCAAGTCTACACAACTAGTGAAAGTACATCTTGTGTGTGGATGTGCCTATCTAGTGGCTAGCATACATTCCTATCAAGCATTCATAATTAAAAATTAAACATACAATGTTAAGATAACAATGTGCTCAACTCAATCACAAACACAAGCATGTATAGTGGTTCGACTTTGGGTATACTCTACTCCCGGTTCAAGTACTCAACCCCATTGAGCACACCGGCATTCACTATCGGAGCTTTAAATGAGATTCACTTTTCAACCTTTACACGAAGGTTTTACCGGTTCACCTCTCAACCATAAACAGAGTTTTGGACAAGGCTAACTCTCAACCCAATGCATGTTCACTCCCGTGTCGAAGGCTCCCCCTTGGAGACTTTATTTAGACCTGACAAAAAAGCCAAGGAGTGCCAAACAACCCCTAGTCTTTAGGCCGACAAACAAGCCAAGGAATGGCCAACGTCCCTAGAGTTTTAGGCTCAACAAACAAGTCAAGGATCGGCAAACGACCCTAGTTTGAGTTTAACAAACAAACTCTATACTCAACTCCCCTAGGGAATTGAGTGGATGGACTCTCAACAAAGATAACCTTCCTTGTCGGATGAGCCTCTTGTTCAGCATCGGTTCGGGTTGCTTGATCTTCGCTCTCCCGTGCTTCAATCAACTTCCCTTACTTCCCCCGATCTTGTTACCGCTGCGTCGCCAATGCCTCAACTACACTTGATCAATCATCTTGCTTGTGATGCCTTTGAGATGTCCAAGGTAATACGAGGGTAGGTTTGTGAACTCTACAACTAATAGGAATAAGTTGCCTACAGTTGCTCACTTACAACGATCTCATCTTAGAGCTTTGAATATGGTTTTGACTATCAAGTAGGATCCAAGCTCTAGAGATCAAGAGGGGTTGAAAGTCATCTTCTACATGAGCTTGAAATGCTCCATTCTTGTGTGAAATCACAAGGAAGATGCCTTGCAATGGTTAGAGATTGAGCCTTTAATAATCTCCAACAATGGTGGCTTCAATACTCTCAAAATTGCCTTGCAATGGTTAGAGATTGAGCCTTTAATAATCTCCAACAATGGTGGCTTCAATACTCTCAAAATCTCTCTCTTTTGCTCAAAAAACACCCCAAGCCTTTTTATAAAGAAGGTCCAAACGAACACAAAATGGCTAGTCCTGACCTGTCAAGACCGGTCTGCCAAAGGCTGGGCAAGATAGAGAGCACGCTGTCTTGGGGGGGGGGGGGGGGTTTGTCTAACCGGTCAAGACCGGTCGAACCAAACCTACTTGACCGGTCGGCCTAAGGGCGGGTGTGACCAGTCAAACTAGTCCAGCCGACCAGTCATGACCAGTCGGTCAGGCCATGCAACGAGCTGATAGGTTCGGCTTGGATCATGCAGCTCATGCAACCTCTATGCCCTTAAATGGGTGATCTTTTGGGACTCCTAGAGCCAATCTATGATGACTACAAGAATGCCAAATGAGTTATGGTCATCTAGAGGTTGGGGTTTTGGTTTTGGTCAAGGTCAAGGCACACCAAGGCATCTCTTTTACATGTTTCTTCCTCCTTGATACAGCAGGTCCGCTTGAGTCTTCAGTCTTTGTCTTCATTGAGCTCAACCGACACTAGACTCACTGACCTAAGTGATTGACAAACAAGGTGCACTATTTATCAATCAATCAGTGGGAATTTCATGTAGACACTTATTATGTTTTGAGAGTCCAAGATTTCAGCTTTTATCACCTAATTTTTCCAAATTTTATACTTATACACCTTGGAATGGATAGAATCATGGGTTCTGAGGGAGAGTTGGGTTTGGAGGTTTGAAATTGTTTCACGCATGTTTTGCTCGGGACTAGCAAAAAGCTGGTTGGGGGGTGTGTTGAACCTCCAATTTATACATTGCATTGCCCATTACATGACATGGTTTGCATGATTTTCATGATTTAAAGGCCCATCTAACACATGTTTTGTGATTATAGGAATGAGAGCGGACTTCACTCAATTAGAGACCAAAAAGGGGCCATTTGGAGCCTTTGATGAAGGCCCAAGGTGGACCAAAGAAAGAAGGAAGCAAAGAAAGAAGAAAATAGAAGAAAGAAAGGAAGAAAACAAGAAGAAAAAGAGACCGACCGGTCTTGACCGGTCGGCCAAGGAAGCCCGACCGGTCTTGACCGGTCGGCCATGCTTGCTGGAGTAATGCCAAAGAGGGCCTGACCGGTCATGACCGGTCGGCCAGCCCTGTCCGACCGGTCGTGACCGGTCGGCCATGCAAGTTTCAGATTCCAGATTCTAAAACAGCAATGTACTCCCGCGCCTGATTTTTCGGACCAGTTTTTTAAATCCATCTTGATGATATTTGGAAATCCAACACATCCATGTCGAAGAGGAGCTCGACGCCGAACTAACCCAAGTGGTTTCGTGTCGATCGGAGCTACGGATTGACCGTGGTGGCCAAAACAATACGAACTGTCCAGAAAGTTCCAGATTTCGCTGTTCAACTCTGGGCCGGTCCAGAGGACTCATCATTGATGATATGAAGAATCTACTTTGACCATCTTTTAGAACACATCCATATATAAATAACCACAAAAGTTTCAGATCAAAAGGGTGTGTGGTTTGATCGTACCGGTTGAAGAAAGATGGACCATCCAGAAAGCTCCAACTGCGCAGAGTTTATAAAAGCCCTAATTGTTCTAATTTTCGGACCATATTCTGGGGTTGTTTTGGACAATCTAATCCATCCATCATGTAGAGGAGGAAGTTTTCTACCAATGTTCAAAATTTGAGATCAATCCGACCTCTGTACACTCCGGGGCGTTGAAAGCAAGATGACTGGTTCTGAAGGTACCCAAAGTGCGCGATTTTGAGAGGCGGTCGGTGATGTGATTGGTGGGCCCATTCAGAGGATAATCTTGGAAATCTAAATCATCTATGAGGAAGATCACATTACAAGGAAGCTGCAAATCAAATTTTAGGGCAATCCGACCATTGGTTAAGCCGTACCAAGCGAAACAAATTCTGCTATGTTGCTGTACTATTGCTGCACTATAAAAGGAGGTGCTCTCTTCTATTCCAAATCAACCAAGGACGTGGGAAGCAAGGAGTTCAAGTCCAAGGAGGCTACCTAGCCTCCTCCAGCTAGTTTTTCTTCCTTTTCTTAGTTCTAGTTCTAGTTTTAATATGCTTTTCCTTAGCTAACCTCTTAGCTAGAGCTAGAGGTGAAATTTGTAGTTGGTTCCAATGCTTTAATTCTTTTATTTCAAGTACCCTTTTCTTAATTTTGGATTTTGAAGTTCTAGTTTGAATAAAGTTTGGATTTTTAGATGAATTATGAGAGTTTGTGTGCTCCGGACATGAGTTCCTTGCAATTCTCTGAAATTACCATGATTGGGTTAATTGAATTTGAATTGTAGTAACCCTTGAGCATGCCATAGTCCATAGGCATGGCTGTTACTCCGAAGGCTACAAGTTCAAGTTCTATGTGCTTCATTAGAACTAGAAATCTGATTTCCAGATTTAAGTGGGATTGTTGTGCTTGAATGTTATATCTTCCAATTAGATGAGAGATAGGACTTTGATTCTAATTGTGTTGTACTTGGATGAATGGATTGGCATTGGACTACTACAAGTGGATCCTTGATGCTCTAGTTCTTCTTAATTTCAGATTTTCTTATTTCATGTGAAAAACTACTTTCTTAAACTTCTTAGATTCTAGTTATTGGAGTAGTTGAAATTGTTTACTTCTTTCCCTGTGGATCGACCTCGGTCTTACCGAGATTTATTACTACATCGCAGCCTTACACTTGAGGCGAGCGAACAAGTTTTTGGCGCCGTTGCCGGGGAAAAAGTTAAACGGTTTTAATTGTTCTAGTAGTTATAGAGTAATCTTAGTTAGGTAGGATTTTCAGTTTTTATAGAAGTAGATTTTCTGATTTTTTTTTTTTTTTTTTTTAGATTACTAACAAATTTTTTTTGATTTTGTAGGACATTGTTGCTGACATAGATCTCACTCTATTGGGTAACATCTCCCCATATCCCTTCTTTTTGTTCTTTTTTCTAGATTAGGGTAGATCCCAATTCTTTAAAATTTCATCATGTATGATTGGACGAATGGTGCGTACAAGTACCTTTTGGAGGATGAGACGTCGGATTTTGAGACCCAAAATCATTATGATTGGAACCATTATAAGCATAAGTATTTTTCTGAGATTCAATCAACCTTCACTACCTCCCCACGTAAGACGATGCGTGATTACATTAATGAAAACAATACACATATTGAGGCACAACGTAAGATAATGGGAGAGTATCGGAAAGAGATGAATAATGTTCCACCGGTTAGGACAATGTATGATCACTTGTATGGCTACACATGTCAACAACCATCTAAAAGCCCAACATATGACATGCATAATCCAAATTGGTGGGAGCATCAAAATTTCAACTTGGAAGATGAGCCAACCATGGATGCCAACAACTATCCTCAAGAGTTTCTTTCTCATGAGCCGCAACCGACACAAACTCTTGAGGATGTGCTGCGGGAGTTTATGAAAACAACTGAGCAATACATACAAAACCTCTCGCCATCTCAAAATATTAAACCCAACATTGGGAACACCGAATCAATCCCCAACAATGAGGAGGATGAGGCTATCCAAGTCCCACCTTCTCCGGATTTAATGGATAGACTTTTAAAGGAGATTGATTTCGATGATCCCAATGTCATCATCAATTATGGTGAGTCCACTATCTCTTTTGGATGCTTTGAACTTAATGATGAAGAGATTTCAATGACGGTTGACGAACCCGAGGAATCCATAAAATTTGAAAGTGGTAGTGGGGTTGCCTACAATGAGGGTTTGGTGAATGGTTATGAACCTATGGTTTCTTTTTCCCAAGGGCATAATGATTATGAGTCTCTAGAGGATATGCATGCTAGAGAGACGGCCGAAGTTGATATTTTTGAGTCACTCCACCAACTTGCCATGTTTAATTTTAATGTGGAGAATGAGACTCTCATGAGTGAAAATTCAGATTCTTTGGACGAATGCTTGGCTCACTTTGAAAATTCAAACGACCCCATTATTCAAGAGATTGTTAAAGCCTTGCATACTTCCGACTCGGTGCCTCATACTAGTTATGGAGAACCTAGTTTGGAAGAATTCCACTCCATGGAGGGAGAGTCCCTCACCATCGAAACTGAATTTTTGCACTCACTCAAGCAAGATCATGATCCTTCATCCGACTATCTCGATTTCCTAGAGGAATGCTTGGCCCAATCTTATGATCTTGATGATGAGATGATTAAGGAGTTGGACATTTTGTTAGACACGGTGCCGGTGCCTGAAGAACACCTTTCCACTGATTTACACTCTTTACCATTGTTTATGGAAACACCGTACAATTCTGAATTTGTGGAAGAGACAACTTTAACTAATGAAAACTTGATGAATGTCTCTCCACCATCATGGGTCCTTCAGCCCATTGAAAATTCTGATTGGGAGGACCCATTTTTAATCAATCATAACCCAAATCAGAATTTGAGGAGATATCTTTTTGCTGCTCTTATCTCCTCCTTTTATGCATGTGGTGCACAATACGATTGGACTTCAATGATAAGAAGCACACATGTTTACTGTCGAGCAGGACTTTGGATGGTCCTCATGAGAAATTTATTGAAATTCATGAAGATCCTGCTCAACTTTGATCATGTAGTTGATCGGACTAATCAAAGGTAGGTAGGTAGGTTAGGATTTATTTTTCTGCAATTAGGATTGAATAAGTCTCATTGAGACAATGGAAGATGTTAGAATTGATCAACTTGCTATCTCAGGTACTATTGTTCTCACTCATATTTTACCATTGCTCTCATGTTCATGCTAATTACATATCTTTTTACATTGAGGACAATGCAAGATTTGGTTGGGGGGTGAGATGAGATTCCTCATCTAGCATGTTGCAACATTTCGAGCCTCACATGCGCAAATTTTTTCGAATTTTCTAAAATTTCAAAATTCTTTTAGAAAACCGTATTTCCATGCATTCGAGATGATATGAGTATAAGAAGAGGAGATATGAAGTGTGTGATGTTGTAAGTCTTGAATTCTCCCAACATAATGGTTTTATATGTTAGTTCCCCTATTGTTGTGATTGATAGAAAATTTGAACACCTTCACACCAAGTTCACATTACACGATTTTCATGAGTTGAAAGGTTTATGTGATTTGTGGATTAGCTAGACTTTGATATAAAGGTGTTGAGAAACCAAGCCGGGGTATTTTGTCCATCCTTGTCCATGGGAAAATAATGAAAGATATGGATTTTTAAAAATCCTATCTAATTTTAAAAGAAAAAGGAAAGAAAGGATGAAATCGGGAATGAAGGAAAAATGGTGGAAAATTTCGAAAAGGGCTACCTATTACCAACCGGGGGATGGTCGAACTGTAACCAAAGCCGGAAATGGGACGTAGTGTGAAAGCCGTCAGAAGGACGGTAAGGCAAATTCCTGTCATAGGCTTGTTGTTGCTCTGTGCACCTTAAAATCCTTGGTTTACTTAATCTATGAAGAAGATGATCCCAGAAACTCATGAGATGAACTTTCACTATGCACACTAGGTTGAATTTGTTCGAGTTCTTCTATTTATCAATCAATCAGTGGGAATTTCATGTAGACACTTATTATGTTTTGAGAGTCCAAGATTTCAGCTTTTATCACCTAATTTTTCCAAATTTTATACTTATACACCTTGGAATGGATAGAATCATGGGTTCTGAGGGAGAGTTGGGTTTGGAGGTTTGAAATTGTTTCACGCATGTTTTGCTCGGGACTAGCAAAAAGCTGGTCGGGGGGTGTGTTGAACCTCCAATTTATACATTGCATTGCCCATTACATGACATGGTTTGCATGATTTTCATGATTTAAAGGCCCATCTAACACATGTTTTGTGATTATAGGAATGAGAGCGGACTTCACTCAATTAGAGACCAAAAAGGGGCCATTTGGAGCCTTTGATGAAGGCCCAAGGTGGACCAAAGAAAGAAGGAAGCAAAGAAAGAAGAAAATAGAAGAAAGAAAGGAAGAAAACAAGAAGAAAAAGAGACCGACCGGTCTTGACCGGTCGGCCAAGGAAGCCCGACCGGTCTTGACCGGTCAGCCATGCTTGCTGGAGTAATGCCAAAGAGGGCCTGACCGGTCATGACCGGTCGGCCAGCCCTGTCCGACCGGTCGTGACCGGTCGGCCATGCAAGTTTCAGATTCCAGATTCTAAAACAGCAATGTACTCCCGCACCTGATTTTTCGGACCAGTTTTCTGAAGCCATCTTGATGATATTTGGAAATCCAACACATCCATGTCGAAGAGGAGCTCGACGCCGAACTAACCCAAGTGGTTTCGTGTCGATCGGAGCTACGGATTGACCGTGGTGGCCAAAACAATACGAACTGTCCAGAAAGTTCCAGATTTCGCTGTTCAACTCTGGGCCGGTCCAGAGGACTCATCATTGATGATATGAAGAATCTACTTTGACCATCTTTTAGAACACATCCATATATAAATAACCACAAAAGTTTCAGATCAAAAGGGTGTGTGGTTTGATCGTACCGGTTGAAGAAAGATGGACCATCCAGAAAGCTCCAACTGCGCAGAGTTTATAAAAGCCCTAATTGTTCTAATTTTCGGACCATATTCTGGGGTTGTTTTGGACAATCTAATCCATCCATCATGTAGAGGAGGAAGTTTTCTACCAATGTTCAAAATTTGAGATCAATCCGACCTCTGTACACTCCGGGGCGTTGAAAGCAAGATGACTGGTTCTGAAGGTATCCAAAGTGCGCGATTTTGAGAGGCGGTCGGTGATGTGATTGGTGGGCCCATTCAGAGGATAATCTTGGAAATCTAAATCATCTATGAGGAAGATCACATTACAAGGAAGCTGCAAATCAAATTTTAGGGCAATCCGACCATTGGTTAAGCCGTACCAAGCGAAACAAATTCTGCTATGTTGCTGTACTATTGCTGCACTATAAAAGGAGGTGCTCTCTTCTATTCCAAATCAACCAAGGACGTGGGAAGCAAGGAGTTCAAGTCCAAGGAGGCTACCTAGCCTCCTCCAGCTAGTTTTTCTTCCTTTTCTTAGTTCTAGTTCTAGTTTTAATATGCTTTTCCTTAGCTAGCCTCTTAGCTAGAGCTAGAGGTGAAATTTGTAGTTGGTTCCAATGCTTTAATTCTTTTATTTCAAGTACCCTTTTCTTAATTTTGGATTTTGAAGTTCTAGTTTGAATAAAGTTTGGTTTTTTAGAAGTTTTGTGAGAGTTTGTGTGCTCAGGACATGAGTTCCTTGCAATTCTCTGAGATTACCATGATTGGGTTGTTTGAATTAGAATTGTAGTAACCCTTGAGCATGCCATAGTCCATAGGCATGGCTGTTACTCCGAAGGCTACAAGTTCAAGTTCTATGTGCTCCATTAGAACTAGAAATCTGATTTCCAGATTTAAGTGGGACTATTTGTGCTTGAATGTTATATCTTCCAATTAGATGAGAGATAGGACTTTGATTCTAATTGTGTTGTACTTGGATGAATGGATTGGCATTGGACTACTACAAGTGGATCCTTGATGCTCTAGTTCTTCTTATTTTTAGATTTTCCTATTTCATGTGAAAAACTACTCTCTTAAACTTCTTAGATTCTAGTTATTAGAGTACTTGGAATTGTTTACTTCTTTCCCTGTGGATCGACCTCGGTCTTACCGAGATTTATTACTACATCGCAGCCTTACACTTGAGGCGAGCGAACAGCTGGTCCACTTCCACCAGCGTCCAGCACTGTAGGTCCCACCAGCGTACGACTGAAGGAGGTCCAACTCCACCGTCCATAGATCAGCTGGGCATCACCTCCATCAGCTCCACCTTCTTATGCATCCTCTAGGCACTGCACAGTCCAGGAAATGGAGATGACTCCCCCAACGTCCAGTAGTGCAGCCCTCCAAAGATCCATCCGTCCAGTCCAATGGACACTCTACATTAGCATGCAGCTTCTACTGTTCAATGATCTCTTAGCAATTGGATGTCCACGCACATCTCACATGAGGAGATCTGAGTCGTCCAACCAATGTACGCACGTCCATCTTTAATGGACGGTTCAGATTCTCCATATACATCTTGTAGACTCAATTAACCCAACTAATCACCGAGTTAACTCACCTTGCCATCTTCCATATACACCTTGCCAAGGAAATGCTCTCTCCAACCTCTTCCATCCATGAGCTCCAAACCTAGATAAATTTTGGTCCTAGGCTTAGAGTGATACCTAGGCTTGGAGTACTTTTCATGCCACCTCATCATCCAAGCCTAACTCCAAACCCAAACCTAGAGAAAAATTTTCTTTAGGCTTGGAGTGCCACCTAGGCTTGGAGCCTCCCAAAAAGCTATAAGAGGAGGACTCATCTCTCTCATTTCTATCATTCCATAATCCAAATTCCTCTCCTCTCCTCTCTTCTTTCTTTCTTTCTTAGTTTTATAGTGTAGAATAGTTTTTTCTTTGTAGATAATTTAGTCTTCCATTGTAACATGTTTGGCTAAATCTCTAGCTAAGGTTAGGGGTGAAGCCTTTGAAGAAATTTGAAGCTTTGGTTTTTTTTATTTAACATTGTGTGGTGTAAATGTTGGAGTTCTCTTTGGTTGATTAGTTTAGTTATTCACCTCGGAAGACGCTATTGTTGTGCACGACCCTTGATCCATCGTCGACTCCGGGCACGTTAGATGCTTGGATTCCCATGCACATTGTTTGCTTGCCTCAAGTGCAAGGATGCGATATAGTAATAATTCTCGGTAAGACCGAGGTCGATCATCAGGGATTGTCGTAACAATTCTAAGTTTTATAACTAGGATGGGTTAAATTCAGATTTGTAATGATGGATGGTAATTAAGAACATAAATATATTTACTTAATAACTAAATCAAGGAAATAAACACTAGAGCGCCAAGAATCCACTAATAATCATTCACAAAGTCAATTCAAATCATTCAAGCCAATCACTCAATTGGAATGAATCGGAGTTCTATCCCTAGCCAATTGAAATATAGAGCAATCAAATTATCATAATGCATCTAACATAGATGAACCATCCGCTGATATGGTTCTCTCATAAACAACTAAGGCATTGGGTGTATTCAATCACACAACCCAATCCTTCACAAAACAAGCAAGATCACATTCATGATTCTTCCTCAAACCTTGTCACTAGACTTGATTTAGAAGCATGCATTGAACTTCTATTGAACCAAAATCAATACATAAACACCTATCTCAGATTAAATCAAAAGATAAGAACCCCTTCTAGTTTAGTTCTAGATAAGCTCTTAGGAAACTTAGTTTGTAAGATCCCCTAGCATCCAACATATCATGATGAATCTAGGATCTCTACAACCCAAAATCCTATCAATCAACATCCTCATTAAGCAATCTCAGTAATCAAAACATCCCATGTAAGAGCAATCACAAGAGATAGAAAATTAACTAAAAATACTAACTTTATTTCAAACTTGAACTAGAAGTATTCTTCATAAAACCAAAAAGTACTTGAACTTATTTGAATTAGATATTGTAAACAACTAAAAGCTTCACCTCTTAGCTCTAGCTAAGAGGTTTAGTCAACCATTAATAGGTTAAACTAAAACTTAAAGGAAACCAATGAAAAACATAGAAAAACCGAGTTTTGATGAGTTGCAGACACTCCACAGCGATCTCCTTCACCTCACATGACTTCCCAAGCCTTCTATGATGTCTTTAGATCCACCCCTAGGTGTCTTTTTATAGTAGAGAGGCCCTACCGCCTCAGAATCTTCCAGAATTGCGCAGTACTTACGCTCTTGCGCCTCAAAAATCGAAGCTTGCTGAGGAAGTTGCTGAATTTCAGCAAATTACATTGGCTACCTATTGGCCGACCGGTCGAAGATGGCTGGCCGACCGGTCTAGCAAGGTCCAGAGAGTCCAAAGGGGTGTCCAACCTATTGGCCGACCGATCTAAACTGGTCTAGCTTGTTTGGCCGACCGCTCTAGACCAGTCTAGCTTCTATTTCTTTTGGTTCTTTCTCTCTCTCTTCTCTCCTTCTTTCTTCTTCCATCTTTAGCGCACCTTGGATCATCATCAAGGATCATCTAAATGTGGTCTTTTGAACATCAATTTGGTGTAATCCCTCTCTCATTCCTACATCCACAAAACATGCATTAAATAAGCCTTTTAAGATGCAAATTATGCATAAGATACAATGTAATGAGCTAGGATATGTATAAATTGGAAGCTCAACACACACCCTAACCAACATTTTGCTAGTCCCGAGCAAAACAAGCCTGAAATAATCCCTTTCTCTGAGAACTCAACTCTTTCTTGGAAACTATGCTTCTATAGACTTTAAGACATATAAGTTCAGAATTCAAAAAAAAAAAATGATGAGAAATTAAAGTCCTAAACTTTCCAAACATAATAAGTTTTCACATAGAGTCCCCACCGATTTATTGACAAATAGAAGAATGCGAACATGTATGGTCTAATGTGTATTGTGCCTATTCATCTCATGACTTTCCAGGATTACCTTCTTCATAAATCAGTTAAACTAAAGACCTAAGAATGTACAAATCAAACAATTGCCTATGACAAGAATTTGTCTTACCGTCCTTCCGATGGCTTTCACACTACGTCCCATTTCCGACTTTGGTTACGGATAGACCATCCCTCGGTTGGTCCCTTCTCAGAATTTTCCACCATATTCTCAATCATACCCATATTTTCCTTCATTCTTTCCTTTTCATACACATTAGATAGGATTTTTAGAAATATATATCTTTCGTTATTTTCTCATAGACAATGATGGACAAAGTACCCCGGCTTGGTTCCTAAACACTTCAAATCTTCAATCTCACCAATCTACAAGTCTAGTAATCCCTTTAAATCATGAGAATCGTGTAATGTGGACTAGACTTAAAAGTGTTCAAATGTTCTATCGATCATATAAATAGGGGAATTCACATGTAAAACTATCATGTTTAAGTTAATTTAGAGATTTCAAAATCAATATCATTTCATCTTTCATCCTTTCATACTCATGACATCTCAAGTGCATGGAAACGAAGTTTTCCAAAAGGGTTTTGATATTTTAGAAAAATTGAAAATTTCCTACAAAAATCTTGCTCGAAATGTCACAAATTGCTAGATTTGAGGAATCTCACCCCCAACCAAATCTTGCATTGTCATCAATGTAAAAAGATATATATGTAATGAGCATGGATTATGAGAGCAATGATAAAATAAAGGAGAGTGAGAACGAGAGTACCTGAGAGAGTCGATCATGGAAGTTTGTAACTCCAAACAACTAAACAATTAAAATAAATGAATTACTCTCTACCTCCGTCAGACTAGGAGGTTAATCTTGATACACAAGATTATCCAAAGGAATAGAATTTAGTAGAATTAGTAGGTGGAGCAAAAGATTTTTCAGTAATATCATCCACCATCCTGCTTCATAGTGCACATGAGTGATTGTTGTCATTCTCATCCATTGAAAATTCAGCTGAAAAATTTAGCAGGTTTCTCAAAGTCATCACTCCATGTGTTAGGAAAGGAAGATTTATTAAGTTGCAATTCATCAAATATGAATCTCCTTTCCAACTTATCTAAGCAAAAATTATTCAGATAAGGATCATCCCAGAGATGGTGCTCTTCGGTTTGTACAAACCAAAGAGATGTGGAGACTTGGAATTCTTCTTCACAAGTCGTTATGGTCTCCACATTTTCATATTCTTCTGGTGCCTCCACTATTGATAAATCAGTTTTACACTCCGTTGAAGGAGTCTTTGTAGGCACCGGTGAAGTTTCCCTTAAGGCATTGACAATGTCACGGATCATAGGATCATCACAATCCTCAAAATATGCCAAACACTCCTCTAGAGTGTAAGAAACTTTGACCTTCTTGGTCACTTGTGTAGGTTGGAATACGTCATCAACCACTACACTTTAAAAAATTGGCCTCTTCATAGGCAAATCAAGCACCAATCCATCAAGTTCCTGCATAACAAAATTATTTGACTCAACGATTAGTGTCTTGTCTATCAATTTGTCCAATTTTGCCTCTTCCAAGGCCTCATTAATATCCAAATTTATTTCTTCATTGGAATAAGCCAAGCAAACTTCTAAAGTTTTAGAAAATTTAGTCGAGGGTGGCTCATCATCATCCACAATTGTATCTATGAAATTAATCATGTGGATCTCATCTTCATCCTCATCCGCATCCTTATCCTCTTGTTGTTTGTGTAAGTGAAACACATTCAGCTTCATAGTTATATTTTCAAAGGATATTTTCGTAACCCCATTCTTACAATTGATTATAGCATTGGCGGTTGCTAGGAATGGTCGGCCTAGAATGACAGGAACTTGAGAGCATTCATTTGTAACCGCTTGTGTATCCAAAACGATAAAGTCTACTGGGTAGTAGAACTTATCGATTTGGACTAACACATCCTCAATTACTCCTCTTGGTATTCTAACGGAGCAATCCGTAAGTTGTAAAGTTATCTTGGTGGGTTTTAATTCACCAAGTCCAAGTTGCTCATATACCGAGTAGGGAATCAAGTTAACACTAGCCCCTAGATCGAGAAGTGCTCTATTAATCTAGAAGTTACCTATCATGTAAGAGATTGTAGAGCTTCCGGAATCTTTGAATTTTGGAGGAGTGTTATGTTGTATGATGGCACTTACTTGTTCCGTAAAAAATGCTCTCTTGTGCACGTTTTGCTTACGCTTTATAGCACATAGATCCTTTAGAAATTTGGCGTATGAAGGAATTTGCTTAATTGCATCCAACAAGGGAATGTTGATTTTAACTTGTTAGAAGACTTCTAGGATGTCCTGATTTTCAATTGGTCTTTTTGTTGAGATAAGATATTGAGAGAATGGAGCCACAGGTTTATACACACGCTCTGGCTCTTCATCTTATAGATCATTGCTCAAGTCGCCATCACTCTTAGAATCAACCAGATCATCAGGCTTTGTGCCTTCACTGGTTTAGATTTTTCAATTTTCTCTTCTAAGAGTGGTGATGGCTTGAACATGCTCCACATGACGATGGGTTGAAGAATTGGTGTTTGTTTCCAATTGTTCCTTGGAGTTAGGATGATGTTAATGTCAGATTTTGTAACAAGATCCTCCGGCTTTTCTCCTTCGCTCCAGGAGGGATTTCCACCACCAGACCTGAAGCAAGACAGCGAATAAGGGTGGCTAGGGACCAGCCGTTAGCCCTCCGACGCTTAAGTTAGGCCACAGAAGAGAAGCCAAGCAAAACGGGACCAAGAACGAATGATGAGTACGTACCTCCTCTTCAAGGGAGCCATCCCCTTATATAGATCTGAAACAATCCAATCTGTTACGTGAGATGTCGAAATCCCGTTGATGTCGCATACGATACTGAGAATCCGCTGATTTCATGGGATAAGATCCTATCTTTTTAGTCAGATCCAACCTAATGATTTATTCCAACAATCACGCCCCTAGATGATAATCCCTTGAAATCCGGCTGGATCCGGCCGGAAGCCATAGTTGGAGTCATAGCCTCCGAAAAGGAAGGAGACGCCCGTAGCTGGGAGTCATGGACTCCGAAAAGGAAGGAGACGCCCGTAGTAAAGCTGCTCGCAGGTTAAAATGTGGTCGCGAGTCCAAGTACATATTTTGGGTGTAATGTCTTTCAACGACTTGTGAGAAGGTTTGCTCGCGGATCGAGCTTTGCCGTATTTGACTATCGGTTATAAAGACTCGGGACTTGCGAATAGCTGCTCCGTATTTTTCAATCTATGACTCTTGATCAGGTGATCTCGAGAGTCGAATGGACGTCCCGCACCTATCAAACATTCGACTCTCGATCAGCTAATCTCGAGAGTCGAATGGACGTCTCGTACCTATCAAACATTCGACTCTCGATCAGCTAATCTCGAGAGTCGAATGGACGTCTCATACCTATCCAACATTCGACTCTCGATCAGATAATCTCGAGAGTCGAATGGACGTTTTGGGCATTTCCGCGTGAAATCTTATCTCCATCATTTTGCCTATAACAGATGCCCCCCAAGTCCTTGCCGCCAAGAATTCTTTAAGGAAAGGACTTAGCTCACTATCACACGAAACCGCTCGCTACCTTCATCGAGAACGACACCCCTCATGATGGGCTGAAATTAATGAGCGCCAGCTTTCCGCAGCCTTTTCGCTGATGGAAAATGAAGGGGCGCTCGCCACGTGTTTGAGGAGTTAATGGGCGTGCCTGCTCGAGCGCTGTGTCCAACGAGGGACTGCCACGTGCCATCAGATACGGCGGAATGATTGCCTATAAATATATGGAGTCCGCCATTTCTTTGATTTTCTACAGAAGTTTTTTCGAAAGAATCCTGCAACCCTTTCTTTCCATTCTTCTTCCTCTTCCGGTGCTCAATCTTTCTTTTTCTCGGTATACTTCCTTTTTCTTCTTCTTTTATTTTCATCTCCCCATGGCTGGGAACTCTGACGAGACTACTGTCCCCCTTGGCGATGCCACTCCGGAGTCCTCTGCCTCCAGCAGTGCAAGGGTTTCGGCGGGGAGATACACAGCAGCCGGATATCCTTCCGTTTTATCGGAGGACCGGCTGGCTGAGCTACGGGAGAGATACCAAATCCCTGACTCTGTAACTCTCCGCTTGCCCGGAGGTGGAGAAACACCCGACTCCCCCCCCCCCCCCCCAGGATGCGTAGCATTTTACGAGTACCAGCTCATCTTGGGGGTACGCCTTCCCCTCCATCCCTTTGTTCGCGATGTATTATGGTGTTACAAGATTGCCCCTGGGCAACTCATTGTGAACGGGTGGAGGGTGGTTTTGGGCTCCTTTGCCCTTTGGGCTCAGGCTGGCAACGGGGAACTCACGGCGGAGGAGTTCCTCCGTATGTTCCACCTGAAGAAAGCTCCATCCAGCGAAGGCTGGTATTATTTATGTTACTGGCACCGGGATAACTTCGTGTTGGGTAAGCCCTCCTCGAACTATCCCGGCTGGAGGAAGCGGTGGTTCTATGCTTCCGGGAGCTGGGAGTCTGCCTCCTCCAGGGGTCCAGGAGTGACCCGGTTTTTCTGTGAAGGTAGACACAATCCCGTATTGTGCAGTTCCCTTAGAATAATTTTTAGGGTTTTGCTTCGTTTGACCATTATTTGTGCTCGCAGGTATCCCGGCATTGCGGAAACCGAATTTGAAGGGTGGGATCAACGAGAAGATCGTCAAGGTGTATAAGGTGCCTGTCGGAGATAGGCATATCGAGGCTTGCTTATCTCCTTCGCGACTTGCAGCAGCAGGCCTCATATCCAGGAGAGAAGTCGAAATGACGAAGGCTGGAGAGAAGAGAGGCCTACTGCCCCGTCTGAAGGGCACAGGTTCCAAAAGGCAGAAGAGAACCCCTGCCGAACCGTATCAATCTTCCATCCGCGTGGGCAGCGATCAGCCTGCCCTTCCCGCGAGCATGGCGGGGGCCCCAGCTGGGCCTACTATCCCTTCACTGGTGGTCGCACCTGGGCCACTAGTGATCAACATTGCAGACAATTCCCCAGATGGGGTGGGGTCCAGCTGCCCCCCAGCTGAAGAGGCTCGAGAGCAGGTAGAGCCTCAAGAGCCAACTCCTGCTCGGGAACTGGTCCCAGCTGCCGAGCAGGGACCTGCTCGCGAGTCCATGCCTCCGCCTCGCGAGCAGACCGGTTTGGTCGTTGCCCAACCGTCTGGGAGCGGGACGTACTCGATTCCACGCCACCTCCACCCTGTGTGTAAGTTCTTGTTCGAGAACGTCCCGCCTCACGCCTTCGGCTCTCTCCCCGAGCCAAGCCCTGAGAACCTTATCCTTGAAGCGGGGATGAGGATGGTTCAGGTAAGACTTTGTCAAGATCTGTTTCGACCTGTTGATACGTTCCAGAAATCTTATATTTTTCATCTCTTTGCAGGGTTTAGATCTGATTCTGCGAACGAGGCGTGATATCGTTGCCGCCCGTCGCACGATAGAGGAGGCTGAGGGAAAGAGGACTGCCTTGGAAAAGGCAGTTCAAGGAAGAGATCAACTGCTCAAGGCTCGTGAGGCAGTGATCTCGAAGAGAGATGAGGAGAAAAAGATCCTCATTGAGAATATCCAAGTCCTGACCGACAGGTATCAGGCCTTGGACTCAGACTACGTGAAGCTCACGGGTCTGAAGGAGAAGGCAGAGAGAGAGAGGGAGATCTTCCGACAGGACAAGATCTCATTAGAGGAGCAATTCGCGGGAGCCAGGTCGCAGCTCAAGGAGGCCTACGACAACCTGACTAGGGAGCGCACCGCTCTTGCGCAGCTTAAGGACGACTCGATCCACTGGGACGAGGAGAGAGTCGCCCTTGTAAAAATGCTCTCGGAGGAAGGTACTCGGGCAGTTTCCGAGTTCCGGACTTCGCAGCTGTATGACGATGAACGATATGAGTCATACGATGCTGGTCGAGACTTTGCACTGAGAGTAGTGCAACGAATGATCCCATCCTTCGATATGGGGGAATTCGGTCGAGTCGCGACCATCATAGCTGCAGAAGAGCAAGCTGCTGCCGAGAACGAGGTGACCGAAGCCACGCAGGCTGGAGGGGCTCCTGAAATGGGCCCTGAAGTCGAGAGCGTGGCTCCTCCTAGCGATTGATTTCCTTTTATTTTCTTTTATACAAATGTATATGTAATCATCTGATTATTAATGAAAAGATGTTTTTGGAAGTGTCGCTGTTTCGTTGCTGTTCTCCCTTCATCTTTTATTTTTTGCTTGTTAATCTTGAATGGATTCGTCAGAGATGTGACCCTTTAATTCGAGCATGAGCTAAGCTGCTCGCGATCAGGATGTGACCCCGTTCGCTGCCCTAATTTGGGCACGAGCTGTGGTGCTCGCATTTTGGAGTGCGATTCCTCCTCTCACCAATCGCGAGTAACTCATGAAAAAATGAATTAGACTCAATCCGGGGGTCGTGAGACCATGTCCGCGTTGAGATAGACTGATCTATCGATTGAGATTATGAAAAAATGAATTAGACTCAATCCGGGGGTCGTGAGACCATGTCCGCGTTGAGATAGACTGATCTATCGATTGAGATTTTGATTCTACCAAGGGTAGAAGGTTGGTCAAGAGATGGTATTCATTCTCTTCGGGGCTGTTCAGGTCCATGAGAATGGAGAAGCGACCAACTAGTAATGATTTCAATCCTACCACAGGTAGGCAATTGGCCAAGAGGACGTGTAAGCACTCTTCAGGGCTATTCCGGTCCATATAAATGGAGTAGCGGCCAAAAGATATCTTTCACTTTATTCATAAGATGTTATGATAAACTACATCGAATCTAGGGGTAGTATCTTAGCAAGTGCTCCACGTGCCAAGGGCGACGTACAGGCTTCCCTTGCATGTCTTCAAGATAATAAGTACCGGGTCGCACAACCCTAATAACCCGATACGGGCCTTCCCAATTCGGATCCAATGAACGAACAGGAATTCCAAGATTTCGCCTTAGAACCAAATCTCCGAACTGGAAAGATCTAGGTCGAACCTTTGCATTCCGATAACGAGCAATACGTTGTTGATATGCCGCCACTCGTACTTGGGAAGCATTTCTTCGCTCTTCCAAGAGATCGAGATGAAGTCGGATATTTTCCTGATTGCTCGCGGGATCATACTGTTCGATCCGATATGAGGGCACTTGAATTTCCACTGGTACCACTGCGTCAACACCAAATGCTAAGGAGAAAGGAGTTTCACCTGTCGATGTACAAGCCGTGGTTCTATAGGCCCATAACACTTCTGGCAGAAGTTCTGGCCACACCCCTTTACATTCACTTAGCTTGGTCTTTAAATGATGCTTTATAATTTTATTCACTGCCTCGACCTGCCCATTCGCCTGTGGATGATATGGAGAAGTGCGGAGATTACGTATCTTCCATTTGTCGCAAAATTCATCAAAGGCTGCGTTGTCGAACTGCGTTCCGTTATCGGTAATTATGGTATGAGGAAGTCCGAAGCGACATATAATATTTCTCCACATAAACTTAGTAGTTTGTTTTTCAGTAATTTTGGCTAATGGTTCTGCCTCGGCCCATTTGGTGAAATAATCAACCGCCACGATCGCGAACCTATTCTGTCCCTTTCCCATAGGTAAGGGACCGATGATATCGATCCCCCACTGAGCAAAAGGCCAAGGGCTGTCGACTGGGGTCATCCGCTCAGACGGTACACAAGGTATAGGTTGATATCGTTGACACTTGTCACATTTTTTAGAAAATTCTATGGCGTCTGCTTTCATAGTAGGCCAATAATATCCTTGCCTCATCGCTTTATATGCTAGAGATCGCCCCCTGGGATGATTACCACATGCCCCCTGGTGTACTTCATCTAGAACACGATGCGCTTCTTCTGGGTGAAGACACCTCAAATAAGGCAAGGAGAAGCTTTTTCGCAACAAGATTCCATCTTGTAAGGTGTACCTGGCAGCTCGAAGCTGAATTTGTCTTGCAGCTTTCTTATTTTCTGGTAGGTATCCATCTCTGAGATAAAGGATGATAGGATCCATCCAGCATGGAGACGATTGTACCGATATAACTTGCTCGGGGGTCACTTGATCGATACTCAAATGTTGACGGTGCTCGATGGGGATCGAATGCGATAGTTCTGATTCTGGTGCAGAAGCGAGTTTTGCCAAGGAATCGGCCAGTTGGTTCTGCTCGCGAGGGATATGGAATATTTTGTAAGTCTTCAGTTTGGCGAGCAGGATGAGGACACGAGACTTGTATAAGGCCATTCTTTCTTCTTTGGTTTCGAATTCGCCAAGAACTTGGTTGACAATGAGCTGGGAGTCGCTATGAATTATCAAATTCTGGACGGCGAGGACAACAGCTAGCTCGAGGCCAATAATAAGGGCCTCATATTCTGCTTCATTATTGGAGACACGTGATTCAAAACGCAGAGCGTATTGAAAATGCGACCCGTCTGGAGCCACTAAAATCAGGCCCGCCCCACTGCCACTGGCCCGTGACGACCCGTCCACAAAGAGCGACCAAGAAGTCTGGTCGCTTGTCATGATGCTATCTTCAGAAGAATATGTAAATTCGGCGATGAAGTCAGCCACGGCCTGGCCCTTGACTGCGGTCCTAGGACAGAATGAAATATCATGCTCGCTGATCTCGACCGCCCATTTAGTTAAGCGCCCGGAAGCCTCAGGCTTTTGAAGGACTTGACGTAGTGGATGATTTGTTGGTACTAAAATAGCATGGGCTTGAAAGTATGGTCGCAGTTTTCGAGCTGCCGTGATTAAGGCTAGGGCCAGTTTCTCCAAATCAGAATACCTTGTTTCTGCATCAACCATTGCTCGACTGATATAATAAACGGGCCTTTGCACCCCGGAATCTTCTCTTATTAAAGCGGCACTAACGGCCGTGGAAGACACAGATAAATAAAGAATGAGTTGCTCATGTGCCACAGGTTTAGATAAAATGGGGGGAGCGCTCATGTATTGCTTTAGTTGTTGAAAAGCTTCTTCACATTGAGGTGTCCACTTCCAATCAGACTTGGCCGTTGCACGAAGGAGTTTGAAGAAGGGCAGGCACTTGTCGGATGCTCGCGAGATGAACCTGTTCAATGATGCGATGCGACCAGCTAGACGCTGAACGTCCTTCAGAGTCACTGGGGATTTCATCTCTAGCAATGCTTTAATCTTTTCGGGATTCGCCTCAATTCCACGTTGGCCAACCATGAACCCAAGAAATTTCCCTGCAGATACTCCAAACGCACATTTTTCTGGATTTAATTTCATCTGATACTTCCTCATCAGATCAAAGGCTTCTCGAAGATCAGGAATGTGGTCATCTTCATCGATGCTTTTCACAAGCATATCGTCAACATAAACTTCCATGTTCCTACCGATTTGAGCAGCGGATATTTTGTTGACAAGACGCTGATAAGTGGCCCCTGCATTTTTGAGACCAAACGGCATTACCTGGTAGCAATATAGTCCTCGATCTGTGATGAAGGCAGTATGTTGGCCATCAGGTGGATGCATCATAATCTGGTTGTAACCAGAGTAAGCATCCATAAAACTGAGGAGGGCGTGTCCAGCTGTCGAGTCGACCAACTGGTCGATTCGTGGTGTCGGGAAGCTATCTTTGGGACATGCTTTGTTTAAGTCTGAATAATCGACGCACATCCTCCATTTGCCATTAGCTTTCCGGACGAGAACTACGTTGGCGACCCACTGTGGGTAGTCAACTTCTTTTATGAAATTTGCCGCGAGCAGCTTCTCAACTTCAGTTTTGATCGCCATTTGTCTTTCTGCAGTGAAGGCACGTCGACGCTGATGTACGGGTTTATGCTTCGGGTCAATGTTGAGACGATGTACGATGACATCAGGATCGATGCCCGGCATATCTTTATGAGACCAAGCAAACACGTCCTGGTATTCAGTGAGGAAACGGATCAAATCTTCGCGGTGGATACTGTTTAAGGAGGAACCGATATACACGATCTTAGACTGGTCGTCTTCGGTCAAGCGAATCGCCACTGTTTCCTCCCCTGGAGTTCCTGATTTCAGAGCACTTTCCCTTGGATCCAACGCGGTGGCGAGAACGTCGGATGATCCTTGAACTATTTCCATGACAGGTGTCGCTTGAGCCTTCTTTCGATCTTGGAGGGCTATCTGGTAACAGGACCGTGCCTCCTGCTGACTTCCTCGCACGACCCCTATGCCATTTGGGGTCGGAAATTTAACGCATAAATATGAAGGGTGCAAGGCCGCTCCAACCTTAGTTAGAGACGGTCTCCCCAAGATGGCGTTATATGCTGATTTTCGATCCACGACGAGGAAGCTTACGAAGACGGTGGTCTTCGCTGGACTCTCCCCAAAGGTGACTAGGAGATCGACACTTCCTTCGGGTGTCACCACTTCCCCTCCAAAGCCGACAAGAGGGGTCGATACTGGCTTGAGGAGGTTTCTGGCAAGTGCCATCTTGTCGAAAGCCTCTAAATACAGAATATCGGCCGAGCTACCTGTATCCACCATAATTCGATGAGTCAGATAATTTGATACCTTCAATGTGACTACGATGGAATCTTCATGAGGGAAATGAATTCCCGCTGCATCTTCGAGGGTGAAAGAAATTGGGGGAGGGCTAGCCTTCGAAGAGTTGGACGTTTGTTCCAGCCAATAGATCTGCTGGGGTTCTTTGGACGCCTTTCGGGCGTATGCCTTTCTTGAAGCTTGAGAGTCACCCCCGCAAGCTGGACCCCCGACGATAGTGCGAATTTCTCCTGTAGGCTCAGCATCCTCTTGGTCGGTTTGATGATGAGACGGTTCCTTTTGGCGAGATGAGGTTTTCGCCCTTTCTGGTGACCTATTTTTAGGAGCAACATAATCCTGGAGATGGCCTTTTCGAATGAGGGCTTCGATATGGTCTCGTAGAGAGATACAGTCCTGGGTCCTATGCCCGTGATCTTTGTGGAAGTAACAGAACTTACTCTTATCTCTCTTCTCGGGATCGGATTTAATCTTTGCAGGCCACTTCACATATGGCTTGTGTTTTATCTCCATTAGAACCTTTTCAGGAGACCGATTAAGAGGAGTGTAATTATGATATTTACCAGAGTAAGGCTTCTTGGGAGAACGATCGCGCTGATCACGATGGTATTTTTTATCTGTAGAAGTTCCTTCTGGCTTGCGTTTCTTACTTTGTACTCCATGGCGTGTCAATGCGACTTCTTCTGCATTGATATATTTCTGAGCTTTGGCTTGGAATTCCGCCATAGTTTTCGGCGGGCTCTTATCTAAGGCAAACCTGAATTTCTCGCTCGTTATTCCAGCAATGAGGGCTGTGAGACCCTTTTCTTCAGTGTAACCCTCGGTTTGAACGGCTTCGGCAGTGAACCGTACTGTGAACTCTTTTATTGTCTCCCCATGTTGCTGTTTCAGATTCATCAGATGGGAGGCTGGCTTTTTAATGCGAATACTTCCCATGAATTGAGAAAGAAATATCTCCGATAATTGAGAAAAGGAACTGATGGAAAGTGGCTTTAACCCCCGAAACCACGTACGAGCCGCTTCCTTCAATGTAAGGGGAAAAGCCCTACACATGATTTCTGAACCATGTCCCTCCAACTCCATGAGGGACCTATATGTTTCCAGATGTTCCAGAGGATCGCCAATGCCTGTATACGGAGCGATAACAGGCGTTCGATACTTTCTGGGCAACGGGGCTTCCATGACCTCGCTTGTGAAGGGAGATTCAGATTGATGTATTGCCGCCATGACAGCAGATGGCCGATTTGCCTGGTATCTCTGCTCCATGACATCAAAACGATCTTGGATTCTTTTGAGATCTCCTTCCCATGGCAAGGTATAGCTAGACGTTTCGGCAGTGGAGCCTTGCGGTTGAGGTTGTCGAGACGAACTGGAATGTATAGAATGTGGAGACGGCACAGGGGGATGGCCGCCAAGTGGTGGGACCTGTGGTTCATCCATAGAATGCCTGGAAGCAACTGGTATTGGTGGCGGTGGTAACCCTTCGGAGGGTTGTCTTTGCGATTCAGGGAAGTGCTGATCAAGTCGATTTGACAGTGCCTGAACTCCGACGTTTAGAGTTAGGAGAGTGTTCCGGAGGAATCGTAGGACATCATCCTGATTTCCAGAGGCCTCCAATAATGGATTTGTTGATGGCATATTTGGGGCTCCTTGAGGGATATCCGTCGGAACAGGTGGGAGGGCAGGTGTGGATTCCGTCTCACCGGGCGGAGGTGGTGCCTGCCTCGAAGTTGAAGGATGAACTGTCTTTTTAGGAGGCATCACCGAAGGATTTTGATCGGTGGTTAACACGATTGATTTTAATGATCAAGTCGTTCCCACAGACGGCGCCAAACCTGTTAATGTCAGATTTTGTAACAAGATCCTCCGGCTTTTCTCCTTCGCTCCAGGAGGGATTTCCACCACCAGACCTGAAGCAAGACAGCGAATAAGGGTGGCTGGGGACCAGCCGTTAGCCCTCCGACGCTTAAGTTAGGCCACAGAAGAGAAGCCAAGCAAAACGGGACCAAGAATGAATGATGAGTACGTACCTCCTCTTCAAGGGAGCCATCCCCTTATATAGATCTGAAACAATCCAATCTGTTACGTGAGATGTCGAAATCCCGTTGATGTCGCATACGATACTGAGAATCCGCTGATTTCATGGGATAAGATCCTATCTTTTTAGTCAGATCCAACCTAATGATTTATTCCAACAATCACGCCCCTAGATGATAATCCCTTGAAATCCGGCTGGATCCGGCCGGAAGCCATAGTTGGAGTAATAGCCTCCGAAAAGGAAGGAGACGCCCGTAGCTGGGAGTCATGGACTCCGAAAAGGAAGGAGACGCCCGTAGCTGGGAGTCATGGACTCCGAAAAGGAAGGAGACGCCCGTAGTAAAGCTGCTCGCAGGTTAAAATGTGGTCGCGAGTCCAAGTACATATTTTGGGTGTAATGTCTTTCAACGACTTGTGAGAAGGTCTGCTCGCGGATCGAGCTTTGCTGTATTTGACTATCGGTTATAAAGACTCGGGACTTGCGAATAGCTGCTCCGTATTTTTCAATCTATGACTCTTGATCAGGTGATCTCGAGAGTCGAATGGACGTCCCGCACCTATCAAACATTCGACTCTCGATCAGCTAATCTCGAGAGTCGAATGGACGTCTCGTACCTATCAAACATTCGACTCTCGATCAGCTAATCTCGAGAGTCGAATGGACGTCTCATACCTATCCAACATTCGACTCTCGATCAGATAATCTCGAGAGTCGAATGGACGTTTTGGGCATTTCCGCGTGAAATCTTATCTCCATCATTTTGCCTATAACAGATGAGATTGGGTTAAAACAGTCCCTTTCTCCCTAACTCTTAGGTGTGTCTCAATTCTTTCAACCGAAATTTTAAGTTCATTCATGGCTTGCATGTTGGACTGATTTATCTGAGTTTATCCAATCATGAATGTGTTCAATGTATCCTTAAGAGTGCTCTTTCAATAAGGTCCTTGGGATGCATTGTTTGTATTTACCATAGGTCCATTTCTCCCATTAAAATTTAGTTTACACCGCCACTCAGGATTAGTCAAGTTAGAATTTGGTTCATTAAAGAGGCGTTGGTAAGCATTTGTAGCATTCGATTAAGTTTTCAAGCTATCTCGAAATGCAAGGATTGTTGGGCAATCCTTTGTTAAGTGAACATCACTCTCACAAATACCACATACACTCTCAACGACCTCACCTGTGGTTATCATGTTAACACTCCTCAATTCTATGGCCTAAACTTTCTTTATGAAACCCGCCACCTTTGTGTTTAAATTGTCATCCCCATCTAATACATGTATACCTTTCTCTCTTGAGGCTGACTTAGGATTACTAGTTGGATTAGAGATGTCCCAAGATTAGGCATTCTCGGCTAGCATATCAAAGTAATCCCAAGCATCATCGGGTGATTTATTCAAAAACTCACCATTACACATCATTTGAACAAATTGGTGCATGTTTGAACTTAATCCGTCATGAAAGAAGTCAATCAAGCGCCACTTTTCATAACCATGATGTAGGCACTTTAATAAAAGGTCTTTGAACCTCTCCCAACGTTAAAAAAATGTTTCATCTAATTTTTGGGAGAAATTCATGATGATCCGCCTTAGTGCATTGGTTTTATGAACCGGGAAGTACTTTTTAAGAAACTCCCGGGTCATCTCAGCTTATGTCCCGATGCTTCTAGATTTAAGTGATTGAAACCATGCTTTGGCTTTGTCCTTTAGAGAGAAGGGGAACAATTTCAGTTTGATTACATCTTGGGAGACATCATTAAATTGAAAGGTGTTAGCTATCTCCTCAAATTCACTAAGGTGCGCATGTGGACTTTCAGAGTTGAGTCCATGGAATTTCGGGAGTAACTTGATAATTCCCAGTTTAAGGTCCACATTTCCTGCATTAGTTGGAAAAATAATGCAGGAAAACATAGTTGTTCTCTCTAGTTGTAGATAATCTCTCAATGTTTTAAATAAAGGAACATAGTGTTCCTCATTCTCATTATGTTCCGTTCTAATTGGTGGTGCATCATGCTCAACATCTTCAACATTATGTGGTTCATTCTCGGCCATGATTTCAGACGATTTAAGATTTCCTAGATGTTTTCTAACTCGTCTGTGATAGACTAAGCCTTCAACTAAATCTCCCTCACTTAGAAGTCGCGATGTATGATCACGCCCTCAATGAGGCATAAAACACACAAAAACTAACCTAAACCTAAAAATCAGAAAAAAGAAAAAAATAAAAGTGCATAAGTTAGAATGATGTTACCGGATGGAAGAACTATGTTAGAGAAGAAAAATCCTACAAAACAAACAAAATCTGTTAGTAGAAAAATTCTAATAAAAACCTACTAAAACTGTACATCCTAACCTAACCTATCTAACCTAACTATACCCTAATTACAAAAATTAGAACCGTTAACCTAATCCCCGGCAATGGCGCCAAAAACTTATTCGCTCGCCTCAAGTGCAAGGCTACGATGTAGTAAAAATTCTCGATAAGACGGAGGTCGATCCTTAGGGATTGTCGTAACAATACTAAGTTTTATAACTAGGATGAGCTAAATTCAGATTTGTAATGATAGATGGTAATTAAGAACATAAATCTATCTACTTAAGAACTAATTCAATGAAATAAACACTAGAGCCAAGGATCCACTAATAATCATTCACAATACTAATTCAAATCATTCAAACCAATCACTCAATTGGAATCGGAGTTCTATCCTTAGCCAGTCGAAATATAGAGCAATCAAATCATTATAATGCATCTAACATAGATGAATCATCCACTAATATGGTTCTCTTATAAACAACTAAGGCATTGGGTGTAATCAATCACACAACCCAATCCTTCATAAAATAAGCAAGATCACATTCATGATTCTTCCTCAAACCTTGTCACTAGACTTGATTTAGAAGTATGAATTGAAATTCTATTGAACCAAAATCAATACATAAACACCTATCTCAGTTTAAATCAAAAGATAAGAACCCCTCCTAGTTTAGTTTTAGATAAGCTCTTAGGAAACTTAGTTTGTAAGATCCCCTAGCATTCAACATATCATGATGAATCTAGGATCTCTATAACCCAAAATCCTATCAATCAACACCCCCATTAAGCAATCTCAGTAATTAAAACATCCAATGTAAGAGAAATCACAAGAAATAGAAGATTAACTAAAAATACTAACTTTATTTCAAGCTTGAACTAGAAATGTTCTTCATAAAATCAAAAAGTACTTGAACCAATTCGAATTAGACATTGTAAACAACTAAAAGCTTCACCTCTTAGCCATGGCTAAGAGGTTTAGCCAACCATTAATAGGTTAAACTAAAACTCATAGGAAACTAATGAAAAACATAGAAAAATCGAGTTCGGAGGAGTTGCAGACGCTCCACAACGATCTCCTTCACCTCCCACGACTTCCCAAGCCTTCTATGATGTTTTTAGATCCACCCCTAGGTGTCCTTTTATAGTAAAGAGTCCCTACCGCCTCAGAATCTTCCAGAATTGCGAAATACTTACGTACTTGCGCCTCAAAAATCGGAGCTTGTTGAAGAAGTTGCTGAATTTGAGCAAATTACGCTGGCTACCTGTTGGCCGACCAGTCTAGACTGGTCTAGCAGATGTCTAGAGAGTCTAAAGGGGTGCTCGACCTGTTGGCCGACTGATCTAGCTTCTATTTCTTTTAGTTCTTTCTCTCTCTTCTCTCCTTCTTTCTTCTTCCATCTTTAGCGCACTTTGGATCATCATGAAGGACCATCTAAATGTGGTCTTTTGAACATCAATTTGGTGTAATCCCTCTCTCACTCCTACATCTACAAAACATGCACTAGATAAACCTTTTAACATACAAATCATGCATAAGATGCAATGTAATAGTCTAGGATATGTATAAATTGGAAGCTCAACACACATCAATTAGGTAGTTCATGATCGATAAAGTCATTTGATCCATTGTCGACTTCGGGCATGATGGATGCTTTAGATTCCCTACGGTCATCGAGCTAGTGCAAGTAAAGTCATCGATTTATAAAATCCCTTGGTCCATTATAGACTCCGGGCACATTGGATTCTTTAGATTCCCTACAATCGATAGACGAGATCTTAACGGTTGGATCGGTCAATCAAAGCCTCATATTTTGTAAGTATGCATTTAATCGTATGAATTGTGATCTTATCGGTTGAATATTTGGCAAAGTTATTGATCTGTATAATTTCTTGATCCATTGTCAACTCCGGGCACAGTGGATGCTTGGAATTCCCTGCGATCAAGTAACGAGTGCTTCATGGTTAGATCGATCGGTCAAGATTAACATCTTTTATGAAATATGCAAGTGGTTTAACCATTTCATCTTCCGATTGGAACAAATCTTTATTTGATTCCAGTTGAGTTATAGTTGAACCAATATATCAAACATTGTAGATTAACCAAAGGTGGATCCCTAATGACTTAGCCCATTTTCTATTTTTTTCTTTCATCACACACAACTTGCTCCACTCTCGTGGATAATTCAGACTTCATCTCTCCCACATAAACTAATTCCTTTAAGTGTTCTTAACCTCAATCCTTGTGGTTCGACCTCGGTCTCACGGAGTATTTTACTACTTCGCTACCTACACTTGGGTGTGCAATCTTCGGGATGGTAGTACATAGCTTCCAGTCTTCGTCACCATAGTGCAAAGTTAATGATAGGTATCCCTTTATTTAATTGGACGCCGTCCACAAATCAGAAGTCAAACTAATTTTGGACACCGATGCCAACACTTGCTTGAGTTTCATCTTCTCAGTTGCATACATCTTCATGCACTCTCTCTTCATTGTAACTCGGGAAATCTTCTCGACTTTAGGGATTAAGGAATTTATAGAATATCAGGAATACTTTGCTCTCCACTATTCTGAAAGGTTTTTCTTCAACAATCACTAATCGAGTAAACCACTCTTTTAGCTTGTCTTTCTTGAACTGTGCGTTGACAGAACTCCTTAGGAGTCATCTCTTTTAGAGTTACTAAAAGACAATAGTTGTTGGCCTGCAGGTGGTTTTCTAGATCTCTTTGAGTAGGTCTGTCTATGTTTGTTTAAACTTGTTGCCGACCCCCCCCCCCCCCCCCCCCCCCCCCCCCCCCGAATTCTTAGTGTATAATGTCTTGTAGTATTTGCATCTGAGTTTCAACACACTGTTCACCATGACTTCTTTAAAGTCATCCCAAACTGACGATCTTTTCTTTCTTTTGGCTACCGTTGAGGTCGAGTCACCCTACACAATCAAAGGAGATGTAGCTAACACACCAACACCGGGGGTAGTTGGGATTTCTTCACTAGTCATTTATACCACAAAATATTCCCACAAATCATGATCTTCAGGATCCATGGATGTCAACTGTAATTCAATCTTAGAAGCCTATATTTGCTTAACTGTCTAAATCAGGTCACCCATCCAAGGTTGAATAGATTGTAATGCCTTCATTTTCCAATTTAAATGTCACACCAAAATTTCATTAGTATCTCCCCTTATCTCTCCAAAATATATTCATCGTGTATTTGATTCCCCGTCAATCATCCACACAAAGTATGGACATTTAACAATAGAAATAAATGCAGAAAATATATCCAGAGAGAAAAGGAGAGACGAACCAGAACATGCGTATGTATTTAAATTGGAATAAATGAAGACATTACAATTTATTTAACCCTGAACTTTCCAAAAAGGGATAATTTAAGCGATTTCTATATGTGGACGGTCGCCTCTCCGCGCTCTTGAATTCTCCCTTTTGGAAAAGGGTGCATGCGCGCGAATCGTTTGTGCCACTGGCTCGCCTTGTTCTCGAGGGCTTTTTGGGTTGTCGTGTTAAACTGGATATGTTTAGATAAGTTCGTATAAGACTAGAGTCGCCACTAGCCAGTTACTTCGAATCTACAGTCGGCTAGACCCCGTAAAAACGTTAGAGAAGGGAATCTGAAGATTCCTTCCTCTAAAATGATTCCTTTTGATCTACGGCCATTCGGGGTAAGGGATCACGGTTACAGGGTGGGAAGATTTTAAGCACCCCACTCTGCCCATACCGAAGTACAGTCTCTACTTCACAGAATCGAACTAATACTTTAAAGTCTGATTTAATCCTCGTACACTCTCATGAATGATATGATGCATGAATGTAAGTCTGAACAATAAGAGTTTCTGATGGGCAGGTTTCCATTAACAAGCAAGCCCAAAGCATACGCTCGAACTGACAGGTGCTTTATGCGGGATGCATGCTGTGTATTTGAATAATTAAAGTGTTTGCAATGATATGATAAGCAGGGGGGTTGGAAGAATAGTAAATGTTGCACTTATGCTAGATGCGAATGAGATAATGCTAATAAAAGAGTAGCTAGATGGACGGAGGTGTCGCAAGGGTTTACTTCGAGTGGCTAGATTAGGACTTGGGTATCTTAGGAGACTTAGACCAGGGTCAGGCTGGGCTCGACCAGGGCTAGACTCTTCTCACTCGGGCTCTCCTTGGTGGAGGAATGGGCAAAAGGGATGGAGATGGACTCGGAACTCTCGGGCTGAAGGGAGGGGAAGTGGATGCTGTGAATGAGAAGGGGCGGGGGTATTTATAGCTATGAAGGATGGCAGCTTCGGTAATTATGCTTGGGCGGCCCTCAGGGTGACGCCCAGTAAGGCCTCGCTGCTCCAGCTTCAAAGTGTACGGCCCCCGAACCTAAAGCAGCAAAGCTCGAGGTTCGAGGTTCGGACCTACTCTGAAGTTGTGGCTCGGAACTAGGTGAGTTGACTAGGTTTGAAAGATGAGTTGACACGGTGAGTTGACTGGGTGCAAGGGCTGGACTGACCTGGTGAGTCGACTCGGTGATTTGACTCAGCGGGTTGACTCACCAAGTTTGACTTTTTTTTTATTTTTTGACTGATTTTTCTTATGGGGGTTTTTCAGGCTGATGTTTAGGGGTGAGTTGACTGGGTTCAGACTTGAGCTAGGCTATGGATTGGGGCTTACAAGGGTGAGTTTGGCTGGGTTTGGACATGGGATTTGAGGGTATGGTCCTCCATTCATTCAGCTATCTCTACCAACATTGTAGCCGAAAGTGGGGTGTCTACAGATGCCCCTCTTTGGTAGAGGTTGGGGGCAAGCGAATGTCAAAGCGAGTGGACACCCCACTTCTGACCCGGTCATTCATAGATCGTGGTCTGGAATCTTTGCTTGCCTTTGTATCTGAGTTAGTTGATTGTCTAGAAATTGATAACTCGAACACACCGTGGGAGTTTGGAGAAAACGTTGCGATTGTCCCTGCATGAGCTGCAACCTGGGTACCCAATCGCAACTCTTCCATTTTCGATCGGTACTAACATCGGAAAGGTACAGTAGAGCCTCTGTGTCTATCATAGTCTTATGAGGTTATTGACCATATGATTGATTGTTCGTTGCTTTCGCAGATCACTCCAGGAGTACTTGTTTCACTTAACTAAAGTGGTTAGCTGCCCTGCGTCCATGTAGTCTTACGGGAGATCCACTACGCCTACTTGGACTCAGTCAAGGTACTTCAGGCATCCACGCCTAGGTATGTGCGGGTAAACTTTTTCCACCTAATCTTCTGATTTGATACTTGGATTACAATTCATCGTTTCCACAATTCAGATGGTTTCTTTGACCGAGCCTTTTGGCTTTCATCTTTTCGTATCTTGGCATTTGGTACGACCGCACTGACATTGGAGTTCAGTTCGTCTGTACATTGAGTGCATTGGATCCGATGGTCTCCGGGGAAACCGCGAGACATAGGATCTTATTTGATTTTTGCGTCGGCTCCTACCCAAAGATATGGAAGATCTCTTGGTGTTTTGGAGGCCAAACGTTCTATTGGGAAAATATTTTTTTGGATTTTGAAAAGATACCCACTCTGGGGAGTGATACTCTGTGGGGTTTTTATTTGCAAATAGGAATATATATAATATTTTTTGTCTTTTTGAAAAGGAAATCTGGCTTGCACGCGCCTCCACTAGGGATGTTTGTGAGGTCTTTGGCTAACTAACTTTTGTTTTAAAAGAAGGTAAACATGATGATTGATGCGATGGATGCTGATGCTTGCAGATGCATATTTGATGATGGATGCATGGTTTGGCTTATTCTCTTTCAGTTCGATGATTTTGCCTTCACTTGGGATGCGGAGAACTTTAAGCTTATTGCTTGTAGGGTTGTGCTTCCCTGGGGATTTTCTTTTTAATGCAGACGTTTGGTCAGTGGGTTGGTCAAGATCCCGACTCGTGGTCGATCAGGTCCATCATCCCAAGATGTTGTTTATTTGCTGATGGGGATGGATGAAGGAGGTTGTCAGTTGTAACCTCAAGATGTTCTTCTAGGGGATGAGTGTGATTGGGATGGTGTTTGATCGCCAATTTTGGTCAAGATTCCAATTTGCGTGCGATCGGATCCGTCATCCCACACTATGAAGTGAGTGAGCGGAGTTTGAGACTCCTGAAGTATTGTGCTGGGGATAGTAACATTTTTTGTGATTTTTTGCAAATATTTGGTCTAAATCTTTACCTGAGTAGTCAAGATGGAGATTGGTTATTGAAAATAAAGGAAATATTTTTGTGATTTTGAAAATATTTAGTCCGAGTAAAGATCGGTGTTATTGAAAGCAAGAGAAGTATTTTGTGATTTTGAAAAGATGATTTTGCAATGTTTTGGTATTTTCCTGATTTTTCTAAAATGCGGGTAAAAGTATGGAATTTTCATCCATTAAAAACTTCTACTACTGGTAAGACACCCGATCCATTTTATGTCAGCGAGCAAAACGAATCTCACACAGTTAAGTGCCGTAGTTTTACATCTTCGGATGAGGGGATTTTGAGGGTTTTCAATCAACACACCCACAAAGTTTCATGTTCCTCATGTGCAATGCATATAGACCACGTATCGTCTGACAGACTCCTTCGGCCACAAAATGAGCCACATCCTCACATTTCCCTTTATCAATCCAATTTGGGGTCTTATGCTGTTCACAATTCCGTGCGGGTGCGCTTCACCTCCCAACTGCCTTAATCCCCTTCGTGAGTTTTAGGAACAGGGAACATCCGTCAGATTCAACAGCGACTTCCAAATCAAGGTTGTCTATCATGGTGCGTTCAACACGAATAGGATCGCGGGGTTCTGCTCGCCTCAGTCCCTTACCTGTTTAGAAGATTTCGAACACCCGTACGATCAAGTATCAGCCATGTCTAGGACAGGTTGGGAAAGAAAGTCCCCGAGAAGTTAATCTCACTGTAGTTTTAGGTCTTTGGACCACTAGGGATAGATTTGCGTAGTTAAAATTTGATGGTAAGTTTTTTTTTTTTTTTAAGTTACAGACTTCAACTCAAGTGATCGAGATTGATACTGGTTTTTATGAAAACCTTAAAATCTTTTTGGTATTTTTGAAATGATATGGGTCATTAAACCTTGATCCGAGCGGTCGAGGTCAATGCTGATTTTTGGTTGAAAGCAAGAAAGGTCCCCCGAGAAATTAATCCCAGTGTAGTTTAAGGTCTTCGGACCGAAAATATGCACATGCTGAAAATATATTCTTTTTGTGACTTTTTTTAAAAGATCCGGTCTAATCTGACTTCTTCCTTGATCAGTTGAGATCGAATGACGGTTTTTATTATGAAATCCCTCGGGATGTTGATCTCGACGTAGTTTAAGGTCTTTGGACCAAAACTCTGTACAGATTGGGGTGACGTATTTTTTCTCTCGAAATGATCCAGGTCATCAGATCTTGGCTTGAGCGGTTGGGATCGATGCCAGTTTTTATTGGAAATCCCTCGGGATTTTGATCCCGACGTAGTTTAGGGTCTTCGGACCAAAACCTTAGGAGTGAGATTGGGAATATATTTTTTGTGATTTAAAAAAAAAGTTCAAAGTCATCGATTCTGATTTTGATGGTTAAGATCGATGCCCATTTTTAAATCCCTCAGGATCTTGATCCCGGCGTAGTTTAAGGTCTTCGGACCACATTTTAAAAATTTTGAATTATATATTTTCTTATTTTTCTGGAATGACCCGGATCTCATCTCTAATGTTCGAGGTTGAGATCGGTTTTATTGAAAATCAATACTTACCTCGCTGTATTTAGCTTCTGGTGTGCTCTTGATTGACACAGTAATCCTAATGGTCATGGCGCACCGATTGCCCATATTTGCAACTTGTCTCTTACCAGCGGATGAGGTTACTTTGTGGTTGATGGAGCTTTAATACCTGTGAGGAGAGAAAGCACTTTAGCAAAATGATTGAAGTATTGGAGCAGGAGAAAAGATACTTACCTTTTCGGAGGAATGACCAGGAGAAAGGCGTTTGCAGGAGGCACTCCGCGAGTTGGCTGGAGGATGTTTATTTTGAAAGCCCTCTAAGATTTTTTTTAAATATAATAATGCATAAAATGAAAATTTGTGTCAAGTGCTTGTCTATCTGTGCGTGATTTGGACTTGTGCTTTTAGATGTAGGAATCAGAACATTTGACATAGCCTGATGTCATACTCGATTTTCTTAATTATTCATCAAAGGTCCAGATCACCTTAAACTAGTGCGTAATGGTATCCTTCCCCTAGAGTTTGGGCAGAGCTTAAAAGAATTCTCGATTCATGGCCATCATCTTTGCTTCCATTGAATCCTCATGTCGCCCAAATCTTTCATATACCTGTCTTTTCTTCTTTTTCTTTTCCTTATCCATTATTACCCACCACGCCCTTTCAGGTTTTCACTGCATCCAGCTTGCCCGTCATTTTTGCTCGTGGCGCCCATTAGGGTTTTCACCACGTCCCTGGGTATTTGATCTTGCCAGCGCCTTGGCCGCTATGCTGTTTTTACCATCAGCGCCCTTTTGGGTTTTCACCAAGTCCGCTGTGTGCCCACTATTTTTGCTCAGAGCTCCCTTTCGAGTTTTCACTCCACCCTCTTTGTTTAAGCACACATCTCTTTTCTTTTTCTTTCTTTTTTCTTTTTCTTTTTCTTTTTTTTGAATAACTGCGGCAACCAGAGGTCAAGAATTCGTCATTGCCGGCCGATGGTAACCTTTTGGCCCTTATCTTAAGTTACAATGGCAGAGCTGTCGGGCTTAGTGTTGAGCTCTTAATTGTGCATATTCTAACCCCAATTCATCACTCATTATGCAAGGTTTTCACGATTTATAGACTAATCTAATGCATGAATTTGTGATTGTAGGGATGAGAGAGAGAATTCATCAATTGGAGACTTAAAGACGCCATTTACAAGCATAGAAGATCGAAGGACTAAGCGTCAAAATATGGAAGAAAGAAGTTAGAGAGAAGAAGAAAGAAAGTAAAAGAAGGTGCCCAAGACTGGTCGTCCATAGCCCAGGACCGGTCGTCCGACCGGTCCGAACACTCAACCGAAGGGGCCCTGCGGCCACAACTCTCTGGACCTGTTAAGACTAGTCGTACGACCGGTCGTCCACTGCTCAGACCGGTCGTACAACCGGTCCTTGAATTAAATTTGTGGGCTCAGAATTTCCCAAAACTCTCTGGACGTTTTTCGCACTTTTGCGACCGATCGTCCCAAAGCTCAGACTGATCGTGCGACAGGTCGTCTGCGTAACTGGGCGTGTTCTACTAGCTCCGGATTTCTCTGCGCACTGCGTATCCTTACACAAATTCTGAAAGATTCCGACGCTGCGAAGCTTCCCCACTATAAAAGGACACCTAGGGATTGTTCCTAGGGTATCTTAGAAGGGATTGAGCACAGTGGGAGACGGCGGAAGTCGATTTCGTAGTTCTACAACTCCTCCTAGTTTGCTTTCTAGTTTTTATGTTATTTTAGTTGTTTTCATGTTTCCTTGGATCATGAACGGCTAAACTTCTTAGCTAGGGCTAAGAGGTGAAGCTTGTAGTGAATCTAAGATGTTTCAATTCGTTTGATGTGGTTTTAAGTTGGATTTTATGTTTAAGAACAATGGTTTGAAGTTTAATTCAAGCGCTAAGTAGTTTTTCTTAGTCTTATGATGACTCATGGATGTTTGGAAGAATTGCTTGAGTTCTTAATTATTGTAAACTAGTCTAGACCTTTATGATCTGATGAATTGGAATACGCTCTAGATTTATGATCTTCATGTGGGAACTTCTTACCAAAAGTCTACTTTCTGGAAATTCTGAAGTATGTGAGACTGTGTATGTGATTTGAATCAAGTTCAAATCATAATCTAGTTTTGTCTTGCGACAGGATTTAATGATGGTTATGATTGTGATCTTAGCCTATTGGAATTGGGACTGACCTATGCAATTGAGTATGCTCGTCCTAGCTTGCATTGAGTGAATCATATACATTGGTCTTACATATGGCAGATTGTTTGGTTTAATTGTTCTATCATCCGACTAGATGGATCTTAATTTCGATTCTAGTTGAGAAAGTGAGAAACCATAGCGAATTGAGCATCAAGGATTGCTACAAGTGGATCCTTGAACCCCTAGTGTCCTTTTAATTATTTGATTACCTTCAGTTTAGTTCAAAATTACTATTTACATCAATCTTCTACAAATCTGATTGTTAGCTTTTCAGTAGAACTATTGGAAGTGTTTTGTGGATTCCTACATAAGTCCCTGTGGATCGACCTCAGTCTTACCGAGATTATTATTACATTGCAACCCTACACTTGGGGAAGCGAACAAGTTTTTAGCGCCGCTGCCGGGGACTTTGACGGTTTTTCACAAAATTTCTGAAAATAGTATCTATTTAAGATTTTTTAGGATTCTAGTACTTAACTTAGTTTGTTTTATTTTGATTTTTCTCTTTTGCAGGGATTTTAGGAAGTTGAAGAAGACATAAGGATCTCAAGTGCTCAAATCAGTTTCTATCTTTCTAAACCTTACTCTTCTTCCTCCCCTAATCTTTCCTATCATATTCATCTCTTGTAGAGTGGGTGGAGATTCCTTGTTGGATCTCTGATAGGTTGGCCTTGTGCTGCCTTGATTCCTATTGGTCGGCTCTGCCGTCTTGGATCACCTTGTGCTCAGAGATTTCTCTTATCACCTCTACTCCTCTTTCTTCTTTTTCTGCACTTTTCTCAAAAGATTCAAAGAGTAGGTGGGGAGTTCTCTGAACCCCTATTGACCAGGAGAAATCGGTCTCTATCCTTGCTTCTGGCTCAGCCATTGCAAGACACCTTGTGCTTCGATCTTAGAGAAGAGTAAAGAAAGGAAGGAAGAATTCTTCTTTCTTTCCTGCTTCATACTTTTAGGATTTGCATGCCACATTGGGCTCGGGATTCCAATAACCAACTCATTAGTGAAGGGGGAATAGTTGAAGGAATTGACAGAGAACCATGTGCTAGGAGACATCTAAATTCTCCAATTTTGTCTGAAAGTATGGCTGTATATCAACCCAATCCTATGGCCAATCAAAATCAGGGCCAAAACCAAACCGAAACGGGAGAGAATGTGGTTGAGAATGTTCCCCGACCAAGAACATTACGTGATTACTTGCAACCAGCAAGAGCGAGCACTCCCTCATGCATAGTTTTTCCACAAAATGCAAGGAATGTAGATTTGAAACCGGGAGTAATCTAACTCGTCCCGAGATTCCATGGATTAGACAGTGAAAGTGCCTATCAACACCTTAAGGAATTTGATGAGGTAATAACCACCATGCACTTTGCAAACGTAACTGATGATGTGGTGAGGCTTAAATTATTTCCTTTTACTCTTAAAGATAAAGTTAAAGGTTGGCTTCATGCATTAAGGCCAAGATCAATTGGTGCATGGACTGATATGCATAGGGAGTTCATTAAAAAATTCTTCCCTACTCACAAAACGAACATGTTGAGGCGCCTTATCATGAACTTTGCCCAAAAGGAAGATGAGACCTTCTTCCAATGTTGGGAGAGGTTCAAGGACTTATTAAATGCATGCCCACATCATGGCTATGAAATTTGGCGGGTTATAAGCTTTTTCTATGAAGGACTGACTTCACCCATGCGCCAATTCGTAGAGATGATGTGTAATGGGGAGTTCATGAATAAGGAAGCCGAGGAAGCATGGGACTATTTGGAGGAATTGGCTGAGAATGCACAATCTTGGGATACATCTAAACCAACAAATTCCAAGACAAGACAACAAAAGGAAAAAGGAGGAATTTATGTCCTATCAGAAGAAGATAGCTTAAGTGCACGTGTGGCTAACCTCACAAGAAAAGTCGAGGCCATGGAATTAAGGAAAGGAGAGACGATCAACTCTAAGGACGTTGAAACTGTTTGTGGAATTTGTGTCCGAAATCAACATGCAACACAAGATTGTCCCACAATCTCAGCAGTTCAAGACATCTTACAAGAACAATCAAATGCCATAAACAGTTATCAACAACAATTTGGTGCTCCAAACGCAAACACATTTAATTCTAGTTGGAAGAACCATCCCAACTTCAGTTGGAGGAAAGGACCCACTGCGAATGCAAACAATATCCCTCAAGCTCAACCTTTACTAGGTCCATCCCTAGTCATTACACCGAAAGCTACGCTAGAGGAGATGTTGGGTGCATTTGTATCGGTTCAAGCTGAGTATAACATGACTAATTCTCTGAAAATAGATGGGTTCATGCAAGAGCAATTGAAATTTAATCAAAATACAACTCAAGCCATCAATGACTTGAAAACCTCAATGGCTAGGGTTGAATCTCACCTCAGTGTTAGGGAGAAAGGCACACTTCCTGCCCAACCTCTTCCTAACCCAAGGACCCAATTCGAGATACAAGACGCAAGCTCATCCTCCCAACATATGGAGCATGTTCAAGCTATCACCACTTTGCGAAGTGGGAAAATAACTGATAAATCTATTCGCTTCCCCAAGTGCAGGGTTGCGATGTAGTAATAATCTCGGTAAGACCGAGGTCGATCCACAGGGACTTATGTAGGAATCCACAAAACACTTCCAATAGTTCTACTGAAAAGCTAACAATCAGATTTGTAGAAGATTGATGTAAATAGTAATTTTGAACTAAACTAAAGGTAATCAATTAATTAAAAGGCACTAGGGGTTCAAGGATCCACTTGTAGCAATCCTTGATGCTCAATTCGCTATGGTTTCTCACTTTCTCAACTAGAATCGAAATTAAGATCTATCTAGTCGGATGATAGAACAGTTAAACCAAACAACCTACCATATGTAAGACCAATGTATATTATTCACTCAATGCAAGCTAGGACAAGCATACTCAATTGCATAGGTCAGTCCCAATTCCAATAGGCTAAGATCACAATCATAACCATCATTAAATCCTGTCACAAGACAAAACTAGATTATGATTTGAACTTGATTCAAATCACATACACAGTCTCACATACTTCAGAATTTCCAGAAAAGTAGACTTTTGGTAAGAAGTTCCCACATGAAGATCATAAATCTAGAGCGTATTCCAATTCCTCAAATCATACAGGTCTAGACTAGTTCACAACAATTAAGAACTCAAGCAATTCTTCCAAACATCCATGAGTCATCATACGACTAAGAAAAACTACTTAGCACTTGAATTAAACTTCAAACTATTGTTCTTAAACATGAAATCCAACTTAAAACCACATCAAACGAATTGAAACATCTTAGATTCACTACAAGCTTCACCTCTTAGCCCTAGTTAAGAAGTTTAGCCGTTCATGATCCAAGGAAACATGAAAACAATTAAAATAACATAAAAACTAGAAAGCAAACTAGGAGGAGTTGTAGAACTACGAAATCGACTTCCGCCGTCTCCCACCGTGCTCAATCCCTTCTAAGATACCCTAGGAACGATCCCTAGGTGTCCTTTTATAGTGGGGAAGCTCCACAGCGTCGAAATCTTCCAGAATTTGTGTAAGGATACGCAGTGTGCAGAGAAATCCGGAGCTAGTAGAACACTGCCCAGTTACGCAGACTACCGGTCGCACGACCAGTCTGAGCTTCGGGACGACCGGTCGAAAAAGTGCGAAAAACTTCCAGAGAGTTTTGAGAAATTCCGAGCCCACAAATTTAATTCAAGGACCGGTCACACGATCGGTCTCGAGCAGTGGACGACTGGTCGTACGACCGGTCTTAACAGGTCCAGAGAGTTGTGGCCTGCAGGGCCCCTTCTGTTGAGTGTTCGTACCGGTCGGACGACTGGTCCTGGGCTATGGACGACCGGTCTTGGGCACCTTCTTCTGCTTTCTTTCTTCTTCTCTCTAACTTCTTTCTTCCATATTTTGACGCTTAGTCCTTCGATCTTCTATACTTGTAAATGGCGTCTTTAAGTCTCCAATTGATTAATCCTCTCTCTCATCCCTACAATCACAAATTCATGCATTAGATTAGTCTATAAATCGTGAAAACCTTGCATAATGAGTGATGAATTGGGGTTAGAATATGCACAATTAAGAGCTCAACACAGCTACCATATTTATTGTACTGAGAAATCCGGTGAAGGCCCCAAAGCTTAATGATCCGGAAATTTCCAAAGAGGATGATAGCCCGAACAACACTCCACAAGAGAAAGAACCGGAAAGGCAATACACGCCAGTTGCCCCATTTCCCAAAGGTTGATTTCACCCAAACCTTTAGACAAAAACCTGAAAATTTTAGAGGTTTTCAAGCAGGTGAAGATCAACATCCCATTATTGGATGCCATTAAACAAATACCATCATATGCTAAGTTTTTGAAAAATCTTTGTACGATAAAAAGAAAAATACATGTGCAAAAGAAGGCATTTTTGACAGAAAATGTAAGCGCCATTATAAATCACGGGATGCCCGAGAAATACAAAGATCCTGGTAGTCCGACAATATCATGCATAATTGGAGACTATCGGGTGAAGCATGCTTTACTTGATCTAGGAGCAAGTGTGAACTTAATACCCTTTTCAGGTCTATGAACAATTGGGTTTAGGTGAATTAAAACCCACCAAAATCACATTACAACTTGCTGACCGATCGATTCGTATTCCGAGAGGGGTGATTGAGGACGTTCTTGTCCAAGTTGACAAGGTCTACTACCCGATGGACTTCATTATCTTGGACACACAACCCATGGTTAATATTGGCCCTTAAATTCCTGTCATACTTGGCCGCCCATTCCTAGCTACATCAAACGCTATCATCAATTGTAGGAGTGGGGTCATACAAATGTCCTTTGGTAATATGACGATTGAGTTAAATGCTTTCAATGTTGACAACCAACAAGAGTATGAAGATGAAGAGGTCCACGAAATAAACATGATCAATCCTATTGTGGAAGATGTGTCCCCCTCAACTCTTTACTCTAATCACTTAGAAGAAGATGTGGCCTATTCTCTTGATAAGAATGTTGATATGATAGGGGATATAGTCGCACCTTTCGAGTCGGTATCGGCATATAACGTTAGCCAAGAGAAGGATGTGGAAACAACACTTTATTGTACTGAGAAATCAATTCATATTTCCACACCTCTTGGATCATGCCTACCGACCTCTACCAACCCTAGGATGATCCATACTTGCAAAATCAATGCCCAGGAAAATCTGAATGGAGACATATTTTTTCTGACAAATATGATGTTATCTCCTCTTATACATGTGGTGAAAACATTAATGAAACCACTGAAATTCTTTTTTGGAATTTTCAGTGGCTTATCTGGGTCCCTCACACACATGTATATTGTAACGCAGGATATTGGATGACGTTATTGCAAAACCTTTTGATCCATCTAATGATTCTGCTTGACTTTATGCTTTGGGACGAATTGTTGGAATTGATCTCCTAGTCTGATTGAGGTATAGAGTAGTTAGGATTAGGATTTTGTTGCTTTTGTTTTCTTTTTCATAGGTTTGTTAGAAGGAGGAAGAATTCCACTTTTCATTCTCTCAGGTACTATCATTCCTCACTCCCTTTTATTTTAGAATTGCTCTCATGTTTTGCTCATTGAACATCTTTTACATTGAGGACAATGCAAGAATTGGTTGGGGGGTGTAAGATCACTAGGATGAATCTAGTGTTTTGTAACATCTCGAGCAATTATGAAGGAATTTTTTTGAATTTTCTGAAATTTCAAAACTCTTTTAGAAAACCTTACTGCTATGCATTCGAGATGATATGAGTATAAAAAGAGGAGATACGAAGTGTATGAAGTTGTAAGTCTTGAACTTCTCTTAGCATAATGGTTTTATATGTGAATTCCCCTATTTATGTGATTGATAGAAAATTTGAACACTCTTACACCTAGTTCACATTACACGATTTTCGTGGGTTGAAAGGATTATGTGATTTGTGGATTAGCTAGACTTTGTTTTAAGGTGTTGAGAAACCAGGCCGGGGTACTTTGTCCATCCTTGTCCATGGGAAAATAACGAAAGATATGGATTTTTAAAAATCCTATCTAATTTAAAAGAAAAAGGAAAATGAAGGATGAAATTGGGAATGATGGAAAAAATGGTGGAAAATTCCGATTAGGGCTACCTATTACCAACCAAGGGATGGTCTACCCATAACCAAAGTCGAAAATGGGACGTAGTGTGAAAGCCGTCGGAAGGACAGTAAGGAAAATTCCTGTCATTGGCTTGTTGTTGCTCTATATACCTTGAAATCTATAGTTTAGTTGATCTATGAAGAAGAGAATCCTGGAAACTCATGAGATAAATTTTCACTATGCACACTAGGTTGAATTTATTTAAGTTCTTCTATTTATCAACTAATCAATGGGAATTTCATATGGACACTTATTATGTCTTAAGAGCTTATAGTTTCAACCTCTATCACCTAATTTTTCTGAATCTTACACTTGTGTGTCTTGGGATGTATAGAAGGATGGTTTCTAAAGGAGAGTTGGGTTTTGGAGAATGGAATTGGTTTCACGCAGGTTTTGCTTGGAACTAGTAAAATGCTGGTTGGGGGGTGTGTTGAGCTCTTAATTGTGCATATTCTAACCCCAATTCATCACTCATTATGCAAGGTTTTCACGATTTATAGACTAATCTAATGCATGAATTTGTGATTGTAAGGATGAGAGAGAGGATTCATCAATTGGAGACTTAAAGACGCCATTTACAAGCATAGAAGATCGAAGGACTAAGCGTCAAAATATGGAAGAAAGAAATTAGAGAGAAGAAGAAAGAAAGCAGAAGAAGGTGCCCAAGACCGGTCGTCCGACCGGTCCGAACACTCAACAGAAGGGGCCCTGCGGCCACAACTCTCTAGACCTGTTAAGACCGGTAGTACGACGGGTCATCCACTACTCAGACCGGTCGTGCGACCGGTCCTTGAATTAAATTTGTGGGCTCGGAATTTCCCAAAACTCTCTGGACGTTTTTCGCACTTTTGCGACCGATCGTCCCGAAGCTCAGACCGGTCGTGTGACCGGTCGTCTGCGTAACTAGGCGTGTTCTACTAGCTCCGGATTTCTCTACGCACTGCGTATCCTTACACAAATTCTGAAAGATTCTGACGCTGCGGAGCTTCCCCACTATAAAAGGACACCTAAGGATCGTTCCTAGGGTATCTTAGAAGGGATTGAGCATGGTGGGAGACGGCAGGAAGTCGATTTCGTAGTTCTACAACTCCTCCTAGTTTGCTTTCTAGTTTTTATGTTATTTTAGTTGTTTTCATGTTTCCTTGGATCATGAACGGCTAAACTTCTTAGCTAGGGCTAAGAGGTGAAGCTTGTAGTGAATCTAAGATGTTTCAATTCGTTTGATGTGGTTTTAAGTTGGATTTTATGTTTAAGAACAATGGTTTGAAGTTTAATTCAAGCGCTAAGTAGTTTTTCTTAGTCTTATGATGACTCATGGATGTTTGGAAGAATTGCTTGAGTTCTTAATTATTGTAAACTAGTCTAGACCTTTATAATCTGATGAATTGGAATACGCTCTAGATTTATGATCTTCATGTGGGAACTTCTTACCAAAAGTCTACTTTTCTGGAAATTCTGAAGTGTGTGAGACTGTGTATGTGATTTGAATCAAGTTCAAATCATAATCTAGTTTTGTCTTGCGACAGGATTTAATGATGGTTATGATTGTGATCTTAGCCTATTGGAATTGGGACTGACCTATGCAATTGAGTATGCTCGTCCTAGCTTGCATTGAGTGAATCATATACATTGGTCTTACATATGGCAGATTGTTTGGTTTAACTGTTCTATCATCCGACTAGATAGATCTTAATTTCGATTCTAGTTGAGAAAGTGAGAAACCATAGCGAATTGAGCATCAAGGATTGCTACAAGTGGATCCTTGAACCCCTAGTGCCTTTTAATTAATTGATTACCTTTAGTTTAGTTCAAAATTACTATTTACATCAATCTTCTACAAATCTGATTGTTAGCTTTTCAGTAGAACTATTGGAAGTGTTTTGTGGATTCTTACATAAGTCCCTATAGATCGACCTCGGTCTTACCGAGATTATTACTAGATCGTAACCCTACACTTGGGGAAGTGAACACTTAGCTATAGACCCTTCTGAGGTGGATGGATGGATAGATGTGTTTCTTTTGAGTCGATTTTTTTTCAATTTCTTTCTTTCTTTCTTTCTTTCTTTTTTTTTTTTTTTTTTTGGGGGGGGGGGGGGGGGGGGGGGGGGCTCCTTTTTTTTAACCCCTATTTTTTTTGCTCTATTCTTTTTTTTCTCTTCTTTTTTCTTTGGCTTTTGAACCCTTTATTTGGAACACTTATTAGTGGACGAGAAGGGATTCTCAGAGGTCTAAGCCTTGACCTCTTGACTTCAGCTCTACTAATGTAACTCTTGATAAGGTTGGATTGGCTTACCTGTGAGAGATTTTCATGTTGTCGGTGTTGATTGGCTCTGGAAGATCCTTACCCCTCAGGTTGGTGAGTCGAACGATGCCACCCAGAAGAGCTTCTTTGATTCTCGGGGCTTACCCCTTGAGTCTGATAGATGCAGCAGTGCTTGTTGTAAACCCAATATGACTTTTCGCTCTTCGGCTTCATTCTTCATCAGCACTCACAGTGACATGATTTTGACTCGAACTCATAGGTCTGTCTTCTGATTTTAAGCTTCTCGAGGAACTCCTTTATCCTTAGATTTCGAAGGACGTCCCATTGCCAATGTTGATAGCATGTGGGAACCCTTAACAATTGATGATGTCATTCTTCATGAGAATTATTGCGCGAGATCAGAATGTTACCTCCTTCCTCTTTATGAAGTAATCAATTGTTAGATGATGCCAAGTTGATCTTTCCGTTGATGTAGATACCTCGTACAGGGAATAGCTGGAGCATTGTCAGGTTGAAGCACACACATGGATTCGATGTGCATGCTGCTGACACTTGAAGTATTTTCTGACATGTTGGCAGCAATCTTGTCTTCATTGAGCTGCGAGATTTCTCCGATCATTCGTCAAGTCGCATACTCCAGCATGGAATGCAAGCATAATCTTGGCAGCATCTTCTTAATAGGCTTGATGAGTTTTTTATCGAGTCTGGATAAGTCTTCATAGGACACAAGATTGGAATTCATGACTTCAAAAATTCGATCATTCTCTACTTATTTTTCGAAGACAAGGATTCTCAATGCACACTTCCTTATGGGTCCTAAGAGATCCTAGGTTTATAATTTAAAAAAAAAAATTTGAGAGGACATTGGCTTTTGGTTTGAACTTTTGAGGAGACCCTCTTAGTTTGGGAGTCAGCTCATCATTTTCCACACCATTTGGCTTTGTCCAGACCCTTGAGTTTGAAGTCTAACTCTAGATCGAAATCTTATGAGTCAACTTCATACTCAAGTGCTTTGATAGAGAGACTTGACATTTTATTGCTTGAGATTTTTTAAAGATTTCTATTTTTTTTTTTTTTTTTTGGCGGGGGGGGGGGGGGGGGGGGGGCTTTGAAAGATTTTCTGGTTTTGGGAATTTTGTGAATATCTAGATTTTTTTTTTTGGACTTCATGAAAATTTGATTTTTTTTTTTTTTGAAAATTTGAAATATTTGGTGTTTTGGGTTTTTGAATCTTCTGATTTTTTTTTTTTGAATTTTTTTTATAAGGGACCCGAGCAAGATGGCAATGTGAACCAGGTGTTGCCTGATTCGGCTCGGGGAGCCAAGCATTGTCGGCTTTTATTAGCCGTCATGGGGACTACAAACCTGTTACTGCCCTGCACTCCTTCCCCTCAGGAGGCAGGGCCAGAGGGATTAGTAGGACAACCCTCATTGTCGTGCCCAAACATCATGATAGATCTGGAATTGGGCTCCGAGTTTGTCAGATGCTGTTTCTCCTGGTTCATCCCCAATGAATTGCAGCTCTTCAAGTTCATCCGGCTAAGGTGGGACTAGGACTGCGGTCCAGTCAATCGGGAGAAATCCATGCCCCTTGCTTAGGTCTTCTTCAGTCAAGCTCTGTCAGACTCAATTTTCTCACTTGATCATCGAAGGTGGAATTTAGCCCATCATCAGGGTAGATAATCCCTGCATTGATAAACTGGATTGGTGTGTAAATGCAGGGATTGCCTTCTTCTTGACGGCCTCATCTTCTTTTGATACTTCCAGTGCTTTGGTTTCCGAATCAGAGTAGGTTAATATCGTAGTCTTCTTCTATCTATATCTTCTTGAACCTCCATGATTTGGGCCGAGTCTTGATATTCAAGCTGATAGTAGAAGGTTTGACGCTCGGCAGGAAGGAAGACGTAGTTTGATCTTATGGGACATGCACGAGGGAAGTAATTTGCATTGTGAAACTCGAGACTTTGGTATGAGACCTCCTGTTCACTCCCCAAGTGTAGGGTTGCGAAGTAGTAATAATTCGGAAAGACCGAGTCGTTCCCACAAAGATTTATGTATAGGTATTCATAGAATTTGTCTAAAATAACTGATAACTAAGATCTTATTAAGAACTAAAGCTGAAAAATAGTGATTTAAGTTTAAACAGTGAAAGTGTAAGGTAATATCAATATAAAAAGGCACTAGAGCACCAAGGATCCACTTTTGATAAGTTTCAATGCATCAACACAACTAGGTCTCTTAACTCAATCGGAATCGAATTCATATCTCTATCCGATCGGAATATAGAGCGGTTCAATCAACAATTATCTAAAACAGTTGCTTATTCATTGATTCAATTCCCACAACAATTCTCAGGCCTTGGGCACACTCAATTGTGTAGGCCAAGCCTCTTTCCAATCTAGTTGAGATTCACAATCATAGCTTTCATCAAATCCTATCACTAGACTTGATTATAACCAATGATTAGAACTCTAATTAAATCAAAATCAATTAGCAAACAACAAATTCAGATTATAACAAAAGATAAGAACTTTAGTTGAATGAGTTCCCACATGAAGATCAAGTCATTGTACACAAGGCAATCAAAGGGTCTATCATGCCCGGAGTCGATGATAGATCAATGAACTACACAAGCATAACCAATGCTCAGAAGATAAGCTACTAAGTTTAGAATCACTAAGAATCACAGAGCCCGGAGTCATCAAGAGATCAAAGTAAAACTGAACTAGTACTTAATTCAAACTTACATTAAACTAAAGTATGCAATTAAAACATGAAAAGGAAACCTAGGTTGCATCAATCCATCAAAAATAAATCAAAAGGTTCACCTCTTAGCCCTAGCTAAGAGGTTTTAGTTCATCTCTAACATCCTTGAACTAAAAGCCTTAAAAACATAAAAACTACTAAAACTGGAAGAAAAACTAGGAAAACTTGAAGTAGAATCCGTTTCCTAAGCCTCCTTGATGATCCCCACGTTCTAGTATGCCCTGGTATGAAGAGGAGAAGTCCCTTTTATAGATTGACGCGGAAGCTTCCAGATTGCGCAAGGAATTACGCAATTGCGCAGAGAAAATTGAAATTTCACGTACGAGTTCTGTTACATTGACGACCGGTCGCACGACCAGTTTGAGCTCCTGGACGACCGATCGCAAAAGTGTGAAAACAGGCCAGAGAGTTTCATCTTCCCCTGTTGAACGCCCGACCGGTCGGACGACTGGTCCGAGTGATGAACGACCGGTTGTACGACCGGTCTTAACTGGTCTAGTGAAGTTTGGTAATGTGCCCTCTTCTGTTGAGTAGACGGACCGATCGGAAGACCGGTCCTGGGCTATGGACGACCGGTCGGACGACCGGTCCTGAGTGTATTTTTCTGTCTTCTTTCTTCTCTCCTTTAACTTCTTTCTTCCATCCTTTCATACATAGTCTTGTGATCTTCAATGCTTGTAAATCACCTCTTTACGTCTTCAATTGATAAATCCTCTCTCTTATTCCTACAATCACAAATCCATGCATTATATTAGTCTTTGAATCATGAACCATGCATAATGAGTGATGAATTGGGGTTAGAATATGCACAATTAAGAGCTCAACACCTCCCCATTAGAGCGTTGTACGTCCATGGCTAAGATGGTAGGCTCTCGAAGGTTGGATGCTTCTATCATGAGAATTTGTTCGGGATCGGTGATGATGGTGATCGCCCTATCTCTCAAGAAGTGCTTGACCCTTTGGTGAAGATTTGAAGAGATGACATTAATTCTGTAAAACCAGGTCCGATCGGGAAGGAGATGGAATTAAGCTGAGATGTCCAAGACCTGAAGAGTGATGGTTGATGTTTTTTGACCGATCAGAACCTGGACATCACTCTCCTCTTTGACCTCCTCGATATTGGCCACATAATTAAAGCTGGGCGCCAATTTTGCTAGGGCATGTGGCATGCTGTCCAAGGAAGGGTCTTCTTCTTGGAGGATGATGGTTAAAGTAGAAGCCAAATAAACAGGTGCGACGGGCAAGTTGTGCCCCTGATTGCTTGATGAAGAGATGGGTAGGCTTTGCATCTGGTAAGCTGGAGTGGACAAGCTGTTCCCTTGACTGACTATTGCTGAGACGGGCAGGTTGTGCCCCTGGTTTTCTGATGCTGCGTTAGGGAGATTGTCCCCTTAGTTGACTAAGATGGGCTGATTATGCCCATGGTTAGAAATGGGTGCGAAGAATGAATCGACTGAAGGTGCCCCTTGCATATGATGGGCTTTGGGATCGAAATAGTTGAGGGTGCCCCTTGCAGGATGAGAGGTTCGAACTTTGAACTAGAGTCGTTGGCACGGATAAACTGGAGAGGAGGCTCTTCTTGGCTGATGAAAGCTGGATATGCAGGAGGTGCCCCTTGCATTGCGGAGACTGGATCGACTGGAGATGCCCCTTGCAGGATGAGGGGTTCTGAAACTGGACTCGTTAGGAGTGCCCCTTGCCAACCTTGATTAGGAAACTGTGAGTTCCATCTCGGCTGTTGCTGTTGCTGCGGTTGTCCATGCTGAGGGAGGAATAGTGCACCTTCAGTAGAGGCGACAAGATCATCTTCTTCCATTGGATGGGAGACAAGAACACTACATTATCACTTTCGTATCCAGTAGGCTCACCTTCCACTATCGGTTGTATTGAAGAGGCCTGATGAGGTCATCAAGGGAAGATCATCTCGGCCCTTATTCCGACTTCGACTTGTTCCCCAGCACGGATGAGTTGGGTGAAGTTGGCATACAGATATGAGACGAGGTATCCAAAGATGCTTGAATTTACCGAGTAGATGATCATGGAGATTTGCTCCTCATCGTCAATGTGTGTCTTCATTCTAGCGGCCATTGCCCACCACCGTGCAATGTAAGTTGATAATGGCTCATCATTCCCCTGCCTTAAGGCTACAAGATCTGCCCTTCTGGGTGCTGAGTTAAGATTGTACGCGAAACGATTGACAAATGCTTGAGAAAGATGTTCCCAAGTTTTAATTCGATGGTAGTCCAATGACGTGTACCAATCTAATGCGTCTCCTTTCAAGGACTTTTGAAACAGACGGATCAACGCTCTGTTGTTGCCTGCCACAGTATCTAGCTTACCACAGAATGATCTCAGATGGTCTATAGGACACCCCATCCCATCATATCTTTTAAATTTTGGTACCTGAAAGCCTTGATGTACCATTGCATCGAGAAATGGACAAAGGTCCCTAAACTTAGTGGATGGAAGATCCACCCCTTGCTGCTTCTGCAACTTTCTCTTCATATCTTGCATCTGCTCTCAGAGTTGTTCGATTTCAGAGGGACCAGATGAGGGAGATCTTGCCCCTTGCCAGGCCTGAGCTGGCCCCCTTTCGTAATAATTGGTATCATTGATGCTCCTATGATTCCTGCTTGAAGGAGGTTGGGCCTAGTAATTACTCTCATTATAGGGACTTTGTTAAACTAAGGCTGGAAAATGAGATTGCAAAGAAACTCCAACCATATGAGCATGTTGAAATTAACTGGAACTCTTGTTAAGGAAAGGATGTTGGAATTGGCTAGGAGTCCGAGTTGCGGGATGTGACTGAAAATGGCTCCCATTTGCATGAGGATACTGGAAGAAATGCCCTGAGGTTAATGGTTGTTCTGATTGAAGGCCCCTGTTAGGAGGGTATCGAAAGTCCTGAGCGAACCCTGGCGGTTGTGGTTGGGATGAACTAGAGGTTGGGAGAGATGGTGGTTGTTGTTGTTGCGCTAGAACAGCCTGGGTGTTGACTATTAAAACCTGGGCTTGTGTGAATCGGACAAGCATTTCGTGCATCGCCTTCATGCTCTGTTGTAGCTCTTGGATGCCAGGAATAGGCATGGATTCTGTTGGGCTTAACTATAGAGAGCAAGCCTCAGGTATTTCGAGGGCAGGGAATTGGAGAGCCATGTAGGTTTTGTATTGGACGTGGCAGGGTGATTTGGTTTGGAGGAGTAATGGTGGGGAAGTATGCTCTCCTTTTTTTTTTTTAAGTTTTGGGATTTTTTATTTTTTTGTTTTTGGATGGAATGTTATGCAGATGAGATTGTATGAGGACTAATGACTTTCAAGTATAGGAGGGATTTCGTTTTTCAAGTTGGATCACGACTAGTGGGACTAGCATATCCCAACGGAGACGTCATTCTGTGGGAGCTCGCCTCTCCGCGCTCCCGAATTCTCCCTTTCGAAAAAGGGTGCGTGCGCACGAATCGCCGTTTGTGCCACTGGCTCGCCTCGTTCTCGAGGGCTTTTTGGGTTGTTGTGTTAAACTGGATATGTTTGGATGAGTTCGTATAAGACCAGAGTCGCCACTAGCCAGTTACTTCGAATCTACAGTTGGCTAGACCCCGTAGAAACGTTAGAGAAGGGAATCTGAAGATTCCTTCCTCTAAAATGATTCCTTTTGATCTGCGGTCAGAGATTCGAGGAAAGGGATCACGGTTATAGGGTGGGTAGATTTTAAGCACCCCACTCTGCCCGTACTGAAGTACGGTCTCTACTTCACAGAATCGAACTAATACTTGAAAGTCTAATTTAATCCTCGTACACTCTCATGAATGATATGATGCATGAATGTAAGTCTGAATAGTAAGAGTTTCTGATGGGCAGGTTTTCATTAACAGGCAAGCCCAGAACATACGCTTGAACTGACAGGTGTTTTATGCGGGATGCATGCTGTGTATTTGAATAATCAAAGTGTTTGCAATGATATGATAAGCAAGGTGATTAGAAGAATAGTAAATGTTGCACTTATGCTAGATGCGAATGAAATTATGCTAATAAAAGAGTAGCTAGATGGACGGAGGTGTAACAAGGGTTTTCTTCGAGTGACTGGATCAGGACTTGGGTAGCTTGGGAGACTTGGACCAAGGTCAGGCTGGGCTAGACCAGGGCGACTCTTCTCACTCGGGCTCTCCTTGGCGGAGGAATGGGCTAAAGGGATGGAGATGGACTCAGAACTCTCAGGCTGAAGAGAGGGGAAGTGGATGCTATGAATGAGAAGGGGCGGGGATATTTATAGCTGCGAAGGATGGCAGCTTCCATAATTATGCTTGGGCGACCCTCAGGGTGCCACCCATACGGTCTCGCTGCTCCAGCTTTGGAGTGTACGGCCCCCGAACCTGAAGCAGCAAAGCCCGAGGTTCGAGGTTCGGATCTACTCCGAAGCTGTGGCTCAGAACCAGGTGAGTTGACTGGGTTTAAAAGATGGGTTTACACGATGAGTTGATTGGGTGCAAGGGCTGGACTGACCCGGTGAGTCGACACGGTGATTTGACTCAGCGGGTTGACTCACCAAGTTTAACTTTTTTGGGATTTTTTGTCTGATTTTTCTTATGGGGGGTTTTTCAGGCTGATGTTTAGGGGTGAGTTGACTGGGTTTAGACTTGAGCTGGGCTATGGATTGGGGCTTACAAGGGTGACTTTGGCTGGGTTTGGACATGGGATTTAGGGGTATGGTCCTCCATTCATTCAGCTATCTCTACCAACATTGTAGCCGAAGGTGGGATGTCTACACTATACTTCCAAAAACACACTATATCTATGTATGGACATATAGAAATCTTTAAATGGGCAACTAATTATCTGTCCTATATTACAATTATAAAAAAAAATCATTTAACTAATTGAACATTAACCAAACAATATCATTAACCAAACAATTTAAGCAGCGGCATGTAAGTTTATAACATTTAACAATATTATTAACTAAGTAATTTAACAAGCAACATGTAACAAGTAACAACATCATTAAGCAAACAATTTAACAAGCAAACAATGTGTAATAAGTATCAATGCCATTAACCAATCATATATAGTATATCCATCCACACATCCATCACATCCATCCACACATCCATCCCATCCATCCAACCATCTCATCCATCCATCCAAGCATCCACACCACACATCCATCCCATCCATCCAACCATCTCATCCATCCATCCAAGCATCCACACCACACATCCATCCCATCCATCCACGTATGCATATTAAATTGAACCAACCACATATGTATATTAATATTAATCTGTTTATATATATATATATATCTTAAGGTTAGGGGTGACCGGCCTTGGACAACGCCCGATTGGGGAGGGGGGGGGGGGATTACCGGCTTTGAGGAGCGGGCAGATTAAGATCATGGGGTGGTCGGCGTCAAGAGGGCAGGGTGAGGTCGGGGGTGGCCGGCGTTGAGTGGGCAGGGTGAGATCAAGGGTGGCGGGCGTTGAGCGGGTAGGGTGAGATCAGGGGTAACGAGCGTCGAGCGGGTAGGGTGAGATCAGGGGGTGGTCGGCGTCGAGCTGGCAAGGTGAGAATAGGGGGTGGCCAACGTCGAGCGGCGGGCAAGGCAGCCTGAGATTAGAGGTGGCAGGCTGAGATCGATCAGGGCATTGCAGCTCGGTGAGTGGTCGGCTTAAAGTGGATAGGGCAGCAGGGGGTGGCCAGCCGACCGTCGAGGTCAGAGAGGGGGGGGGGGGGGAAGGTGGGTTAGGGTTAAGGTTTGAAAAGAGGGGCGCGCTCGCGTGGGTAAAAAAATAAGGGTAAAAAAATTACATTTTACCTATATATACTAAGGCTCCGAGCCGAGTACAAGTCACTAATGAGTCGAGCCGAATCGAGCATGGCCCTGCTCGAAGCTCGCTCGAACACATTCGAGCATCGGAAAATTGACTAGACTTGGCTCAAACTCACTTCTGATCTGAGCCGAGTCGAGTATTTTCAAGCCGAGTTAACCGGGAATGTTTTGGCTCTTTCTTTCAAAGAGAAAGGGAATAACCTCAATTTAATGACATCCTCAGTCACATTGTTGTATTGCAAAGTTGCTACTACCTCATCAAATTCTTTAAGATGTAAGAATAGGCTTTTGGAGTCTAGCCCATGAAACTTTGGTAAGAGTTGAATTGCTCCCAACTTAAAATCTATTGTTCCGACATTGGTTAGAAAAACCATGCATGAAGGCGTAGTGGCCCTAGCCGATTCTAAATAATCACATAGAGCTCTCATTGGAGGAGCATTGTGTACCTCGTTTTCTCCCAATTCCTCTTGATTTGCATTTGTGACTGGAGTAGGGGGGGAGGATTCCTTATATATGTGTTTGATTTTTAGCCATACCTCCTAAACTTTCACAAACTTCTAGGTATTTCCTTACTCATCTTTTAACAGATAATGGTTCTGTTGAGCTCTGAATTGTGCATATTTTAACCCCAATTCATCATACATTATGCATGGTTTGTATGTTTAAAGACCCATTTAATATATGTTTTGTGATTATAGGAATGAGATAGAGACTTCACCAATTTGATGATAAAAGACCCTTCTTAAGATGCATTGAAGATCATTAGAAGATAAGCCAAGAGATGGAGGAAAGATGCAAGAAAGATGGAAAAGAAGAAGAAGAAAAATCATTAATTTACAGCCTATCCGACCGGTCAGCCACTGCAGAGGACAGGTCAGCCAAAAATTAAAAAATCATATTTTTAAGCAAAACTCGCTAGACAGTTTTTTACACTTAGCCAAACCGGTCGGCCAGTGCAAATCGGATATCCAGACGGTTATGTTCGTTGCTGTATTCATCTTCGACTAGTCGGCCAGGGGGGTCCGACCGTCCGGCCAACATCTAAATTGCACAAGGACTTCATGATTTCTGGAAGATTTAAAGGCGGTGCTTTATTTTCTATAAAAGGACACCTACACTTGCGTTTAAACTCATCCTAGAAGGGTTCTATAATCACTAGAGGAGAAAAGAATCATTGTGGAGCGTCTACAACTCCCCCGGTTAGTGTTTTTCTAGTTTTTCTTATGCTTTTAGTAGTTTTTCATTTGTTTTCTGGTTCAAACATGACAATGCTTAGCTAGAACCTCTTAATTAGGGCTAAGAGGGGAGCTTGTAGTTAGTTTTGATGCTTAATTCATTTATGCAAGTACTCTAAGTTTGATTTTGGATTTTAAAGTTCTAATTTGAATAAAGTTGAGATTTTTAGACAATTTTGAGAGCATGTGTACTCCGAACATGTGTTACTTATAAGTTTCTAAGAATCGTTATTATGGTTTGATGAGAGTTGAATTGTAGTAACCCTGGAGCATGCCATGATCTCTTGGTATAAATGTTACTTCGAAGGCTACAAGTTCATCTTCTCTGTGCTTCATTAGAACTACAAGTGTGATTTCCATATTGATTTTTGACTGTTTGTGTTTGAATGCAATATCTTTCGATTGGATGAGAGATAGAACTTCATTCCAATTGTGTTTATGCTTGGATGAATGGATTAGCATTAATCTACTATGAGTGGATACTTGGTGTTATAGGATAAAATCGGTGGTCAAAGATATAGAAGATTCAAGACCCACAAGCACCTTTTTCACTCCATCGTTCAACCCTCGAGCCCTTATGGTCGAGGCTGGCATAACATAAAAGTACGGTATACACTTCCGAATATGCGAGTAGGTTTGGTCGCTGGTCATTGGATGGGGGCGTCTCCGTAATTCGCGATTGCCTTACCCTTGGTTATAAAACAAAGCATATTCCCATGTGAGCAGCCCTGGTCGCTGGTCGCTCGTTAAGAATCTCTCTCGTCTCATAATACCAGCAGCTCGCATAGGCCGGCCTTGGTTTATCTCCACTCACAGTCCTATATGTGGAGGTTTCTCAGCATCTCAGCAAGGAACGTAACTAGCTAGACACCTAAAGTGGTTATATCATCTACGGATTAGCAGGATAAGCATTTGGTCCCCTAAAATCAGCATTGATCTTAACGGCTTGCATAATAGATTGGATCACCCGGATTTGTATAAATAGATGGCCCCACAGATGGTAAAGGTACATAACCAAAGGGGAGAGAATAGTTTGTTAATTGCTGACAAAAAGGGGGAGAAAGATTAAGTACCACCAAAACTAGTTTACTATGTTTTGTGATGCAGGGATTGACAGGTTATGGGGAGCAAACTGAAGAGGAGTTGCTTAGTTTAGGCATGTCAAGAGTCCTGTATTTTATTTCATATCAATGTAATCTCTTATACATGTATTTGTTTTGGTAGGTTAGGTTTTTGTAAGTAATTGACAAAGGGGGAGATTGTTAGTACACTTTTCTGTGGCATACTAGTGCACCTTGTTTGTCAATTACTTAGGTCAGTGAGTCTAGTGTCGGTTGAGCTTAATGAAGATGAAGACCAAAGACTCAAGTGGCCCTGCTACATCAAGGAATAAGAAACAAGTAAAAGTGATGCCTTGGTGTGCCTTAACCTTGACCAAAACCTAACCCATAACCTCTTAGATGACTTGGACCAACTAGGTATACCCTTAGTCATCATCATTAGTCTTAGAACTCCATGAAAAACATGATAAGTTAGACTAATTTAAGAGGTGGAAGCTGCTGTAAACAAAACAGCTTAAAACAGCAGTTTCCGATTGATCTCCAATCAATTGGACATTGGCTCCGATAGGACTCCGATCAATTGGACAGAAGCTCCGATCAATCGAAAAAATTTTCCAGCAACCTTAAAAATCCACTGGACATATTTCCGATCAATCGGACGGTCTTCTGATCCATCGGAAGGGGTTCGTCCGATCAATCAGACAGTGTTCTGATCAATCGAAATATCTTCCAGAGACTTCACTGAATAGATTTTCGATCAATCGGACTTTTCTCCGATCAATCAGACCGGTCTCCGATCAATCGGACCTTCTTCCGATCAATCAGAGATGCGCGAATCTACCCGTTTTTTTACCGTTGGAAGAAAATCTATTTAAGATGGGGGATTCGTTTTTGAGCCAAGAGAGGGGATTTTGAGGAGATAGAAGCCACCATTGCTAGAGATCATTAGAGGCTCTATTCCAAACCCAAAGCAAGTCATTCTCCTTGTGTTTTCATCACAAGCTTAGGCCATTCAATGGCATCTTGAGAATGGACTTGTTCCCTCTTGATTCCTAGGGTTTAGACACCTTGATGATAGTTAAATCCCTTGTCTAAACACTACCTAGGAGTCCAAATGGGGGTATTCCTCTAGGAAACCCATTTCCTACCATTTGTAGAGGATTCACCATTCCCTAGCACCTTGGGCATCTCCAATGGAACATCATATGCAAGGTAGCTGATCTTGGAGCTGAAGCCTTAGCAAAGCGGCTGCGTCAAAGATCGGGGGAGCACAAGGGGAGCTGATTTAAGCATGGGAGAGCGAGAAGAAGCAACCCGGAGCGGCGCTACAAAGGGGCTCAATCCGACAAGTAAGGTTGTCTTGTTAGGAGTCCATCCACTCAATTCCCTGTGGGAGTTGAGTGTAGAGTTTGTTTGACAAACTCGACCTAGGGTCGTTAGCCGATCCTTGGCCTATTAGTTGGGCCTAAAATCTAGGGACGTCAGCCGTTCCTTGGCACGTTAGTCGGCCTAAACAGAGTCTCTAAGGGGGAGCCACCAACACGGGTGCAAACGTGTAGGTTGAGAGGAACCTGTGAACTCCCCGGTTGGGTGGATCCGAATTAAAACACCTTGGTTGGGAGGAACCAGAATTAAACTCCCTAGTGAATGCCGGTGTGCTCAAAGGAGTTGAGTACTTGAACCGGGAGTGGAGTAGACACGTAGTCGAACCACTATACATCCTTGTATTTGTGATTGTTCTTGAGCACATTTCTCCTTATGCATTGCGTTTAACTTGTTAATTATGAATGCTTAGTTAGGAATGCATGCTAGGCACTTGATAGGCACATCCACACTCATAAGATGTACTTTCACTACCTCAAGTAGACTTGAACTTCTTGATCCATCCTCACTCAAGTCTATTTGAGTAGCATAGATTAGGTTCTTCATTAGCTTAATCATTTAATTAATCTATGCTTGTTTAGACTAGGTTGTTTATAGCTTTTATCATATGCTAGTCTTTTGATTGGACCCACTTAGGCTTGGAAGCCAAAGTGTTATCGCTTACGTAGTTCAATTTGTTAAATTTGTTAAGTAGGAGAAAAGATTTTAAAAAGGTCCTAATCACCCCCCTCCTATAGGTTTAGCCATAATTCTAGTTGCTCTTTAAGCTTTCGCACGTGTATGCATAGGGTGTCGTGTTAGACTACCCGACGCAATTTCAGAGCATTCCTCCTATAGAGTCCAACCTGCCGCCACAGAACCCGTTGCACGATATATCTAGCGGTATGATGACATTATGCACTTCGTCGGAGATACGCTCCATACCCTCAAAGCTGGGCTTCAAACCTTATCTAATCGGCTTGATCAGCATTTCCCTGAGCCACAACAGCTTCCAGAAGGGCCGCCACTGCGATCTGTACCAGTTGCCTCTAAACATTCTGCAGGTGAGCCACGAATCTAGCAAAACCTCCTTCAAATCGAATGCCACTCGGCAATCAAGTTCCGGTACCTCCTCCCCAATCTATACATTCTAGTAGCTCTCGGCAACAACGATCTTAGGGATCAGTTGTTGAAACCTCGAGTTACACTTTACCTTGGGAATGAGATCTCAAGAGAATCGAAGATCGCTTCGCCGATATGAAGCAACGGTATCGGTCTAACCTTCTACCTGTCACTTTTGCATCAATCCATCGATCTAAACCTCCCCTCAACCGCGAGGTTATGGAGGCCCCTTTGCCTAGAAAATTCCGAATGCCTAGCATCGCCCCGTATACCGGTATCAGGCAATCCTCTCAAACATCTAGAGACCTATAGGTCTCTCATGGAGCTAGAAGGATATGGTTCAGAAATTATGTGCAGGGCTTTTTCCTTAACTCTAAAGGATGCAGCATGTACATGGTTTCGAGGCCTGAAACCTCGCTCTATCGAGTCCTTCTCCCAATTATCAGATCTCTTCCTCTCTCAATTCATGGGAAGCATTCACACAAAAAAGCCTGCATCTCATTTAACAAACCTAAAGCAATAACATTGGGAAACAATTAAGGTGTTCACAGTTCGGTTCACTGCAGAATTCATCCAGTTTAAAGGTTATACCGAAGACAAAGGCCTCACCGCCCTTATAGCCGGAATCACAAGCGAAAAATTTTGCTTCGCCCTGGACAAAAACCCTCCGAAAACCATGATGAAATTCCAAGCCAAGGCTAAAAAATACATCAATGCGGAAGAAGTCGCTTTGACACGTCACGGTATACAAGGCAAGAAGTGTAAGTCTGAGGAGATTTCTCCTCCTGATAAGAAATACCGGCGCGATCGGCGGGATCATTCCCCTAAGAAGCCCTATTTTGGTAAATATCATAATTATACACCTCTCAATCAATCTCCTGAGAAAGTATTAATGGAGATCAAGCACACATCTTATGTGAAATGGCCTCCAAGGATCAAGTCTGATCCTGAAAAAAGAGACAAAAGAAAGTTCTGCTATTTCCACGAAGATCATGGGCATAACACCCAAGATTGTATATCATTGAAAGATCACATTGAAGCTCTAATTCGGAAGGGCTATCTCCGAGATTACGTTGCACGACAGGATCGGTCACCTAAGAGAATCGATGCCCCGTCATGAAGGAAAAAGTCACCTCAACATCATCCTCCGTAAGAAGATATGGAACCCACTGGTGAGATCCGGACCATCGCTGGAGGTCCAGCTTGTGGGGGAGATTCTCAAGCGTCAAGAAAAGCATATGCTCGCAAGGCGTCCCAGAAGCCTCAACATATTTATTGGCTGGAAAAATCCTCCAATACATCAAATCTTAGCCATCATCCGATCTCTTTTTCTCTTGAAGATGCTGAAGGGATCCATTTCCCTCACGAGGACTCCATCGTGGTCGCATTAAAGGTATCAAATTATCTGACTCATCGTATTATGTTGGATACAAGTAGTTTTGTTGATGTTCTTTACTTGAAAGCTTTCAACAAAATGACACTCGCTAGAAGTTTACTCAAGCCTATCTCCACTCCCCTCGTCGGCTTCGGGGCGAAGTCGTAACACCAGAAGGAAGCATCAACCTTCCTATCACCTTTGAAGAAAGTCCAGCCAAAACCACAGTCTTCGTTAATTTCCTCGTGGTGGATCGAAGATCAGCATACAACACTATTTTGGGTCAACCCTCGCTCACCAAAATAGGGGCAGCATTACACCCCCTGTATCTATGCATCAAGTTCCCTACTCCGAGCGGAGTCGAGGTAGTACAAGGAAATCAGAAGGAAGCTTGAGCATGCTACGAAATCGCCGTACAAGATCGAAAGAATGCTCAAGCATCCCCTATTATGATGATTGTAGGAGATTCGGCGGATCTCCCGATAGTAACAACGTTGAACCCAGGGGAGAGCGCTCATCAATTAGGCACCCCGGGGGAAGATACGGTCGAAATCCACTTATCCAAAGATGATTCGTCCAGGAAGGTTTACAACGGATCCTCTTTAAGCGATGTTTTTCGAGCGAATCTGACTCATTTTCTAAACGAATATCAAGATGTATTCGCTTGGTCTCACAAAGACATGCCAGGTATCGACCCCAACATTGCAGTTCATCGTCTGAATGTTGATCCGAAGTATAAACCTTACATCAGCGCCGAGCGTTCACCGCGAAAAGACAAATGGTGATTAAAACTAAGGTTGAAAAGTTATTGGCCGTCAATTTCGTCGAGGAAGTTGATTACCCAGAATGGGTCGCGAACGTGGTCCTCATTCGAAAAGCTAGTGGTGAATGGAGAATGTGCGTTGACTACTCCGATCTGAACAAAGCATGCCCGAAGGATAGCTTCCCAACTCCCCGCATCGACCAATTAGTTGATTCAACAGCAGGGCATGCCCTACTCAGTTTTATGGACGCCTATTCTGCTTACAACCAGATCATAATGCATCCCCCCATCGTCAAAACACTGCTTTTATCACTGATCAAGGCTTGTATTACTACAAAGTAATGCCTTTTAGTCTAAAAAATGTAGGTGCCACCTATCAACGTTTGGTAAATAAAATGTTTGCTACACAAATCGGTAAGAATATGGAAGTTTACGTCGACGACATGCCCGTAAAAAGCATCGCAACCAACGATCACCTCACAGATCTTCGGGAAGCCTTCGACTTGATGATAAAGTATCAGATGAAGTTAAATCCTGAAAAATGTGCCTTCGGAGTCTCTGCCGAAAAATTCCTTGGATTCATGGTTGTTCAGCGGGGAATCGAAGCAAATCCCAAGAAAATAAAGGCCTTGATCGAAATGAAGTCTCCGTCCACTCTCAAAGACGTTCAACGATTGGCTAGTCGCATCGCATCATTGAATAGGTTTATTTCGCGTGCCTCTGATAAGTGCCTCTCTTTCTTTAAGCTTCTCGACACTACCGCAAAAGCCGACTGGGTATGGACTCAGCAGTGTGAAGAGGCATTTCAATGACTAAAGCAATATAAGAGTACGCCTCCTATCTTATCAAAACCTGTTCCACACGAGCAGCTCATTCTTTACTTATCTGTATCTTCCATGGTCGTTAGTGCCGTCTTAATAAGAGAAGATTCTGGGTTCCAAAGGCCCGTTTACTATATTAGTCAAGCGATGGTGGATGCCGAAACTCGATATTCTGATATGGAGAAATTAGCTCTCACCTTAGTAACTGTAGCTCGAAAATTACAACCATATTTCCAAGCCCACTCTATATTGGTACCTACGAATCATCCATTAAGACAAGTCCTTCAAAAGCCTGAGGTTTCAAGGCGATTGACTAAATGGGCAATTGAGATTAGTGAGCACGACTATTTCGTTCTATCCAAGAACTGCCATTAAGGGTCAAGTTGTGGCTGATTTCATCACTGAATTCACGTATTCGACTCTAGTAGATTCCTCCTTTAGCAATGACTCTGCGACCAGACCCCTTGGTCGCTCTTTGTGGATGGGTCTTCATGCGCCATGGGTAGCAGAGCCGGCTTTGATCTTAATTGCTTCTGACGGGTCGTATTTTCAATATGCTTTACGATTTGAAATTCATGTCTCTAACAACAAAGCGGAATATGAGGCTCTGATTGTCGGCCTTGAACTAGCGAATGTGCTCGCGATACAGAATTTACTTATTCACAGTGACTCCCAACTCATAGTCAATCAAGTGCTCGGCGAATTCGAGGCAAAAGAAGAGCGAATGGCCTTATACAAATCTTGAGTACTTATCCTGCTCACAAAGCTAAACAAATATGAGATAATTCACATCCCTCACGAGAAGAATAAGCTCACAGATTCCCTAGCAAAGCTAGCCTCCGCACCAGAGTCTGATTTAGCGCGATCTGTTTCTATCGAGCATCTTCATGCTTTGAGTATTAGTCAATTCGCCCCAGAGCAAGTAGTCACAGTGCATTCCTCCCCATGTTGGATGGACCCCATCGTCCTTTACCTCAAAGACGGACAACTCCTAGAAGATAAAAAATCTGCACGACAAATTCGTCACCGTGGAGCCAGGTACACTTTACAAAAAAGGAATTTTACTTACGTAAAAGCTTTACTTAACCATATTTAAGGTGTCTCCATCCAGAAGAAGCACATCGCGTTCTTAATGAAATACACCAGGAGGCATGTGGTAACCATCCTAAGGGACGATCTTTAGTATTTAAAGCAATGAGGCAAGGGTACTACTGGCCCACCATGAAGGCGAACGCAATCGAATTTTCTAAAAAATGTGACAAATGCCAACGATATTCTCTCATACCCCATATACCATCTAAGCAGATGACACCGATGGATGGCCCTTGGCCCTTCGCCCAATGGGGAGTTGATATCATCAAACCATTGCCCATCAAAAAGTTCAGAATAGGTTTACAATTGTAGCAGTTGATTATTTTACCAAATGGGTCGAGGCATAACCATTAACCACGATCACCGAAAAGCAGACCACCAGGTTCATGTGGAGAAATATCATATGCCGTGATGGGCTCCCTCACACTATAATCACAAACAATGGAAAGCAGTTCTACAACGCCGAGTTCTCAGAGTTTTGCAAAAAATGGAAGATACGAAGTATCTGAACCTCCCCGTATCATCCCCAAGCTAATAGACAAGTTAAAGCAGTCAATAAGATCATCAAACATCACCTAAAAACTAAACTCAATGAATGCAAAGGTATGTGGCTAGAGCTTCTACCTGAAGTCTTATGGGCTTACAGGACAATAACTCACATGTCAACTGGAGAAACTCCCTTTTCTCTGGCATTTGGCACCGACGCAGTTGTCCCTATCGAAGTCAAAGTACCCTCGTATCGTATCGAGCAGTACGACTCCACAAGCAATCCAGAAGGTCTGAGGCTTCATCTCAACCTCCTAGAAGAAAGGAGGGACGCATCTAGACTTCGAGCAGCAGCTTACCAACAACGTATAGCTCGCTACCGCAGCGTAAAGGTCCGACCTAGGGCGTTTCAGCTCGGCGAATTGGTCCTCAGACAAAATCTCAGAACGCCTGCTCGATCGTTGGATCCAAATTGGAAAGGCCCTTACCGGGTTATCAAGATCGTGTGACCAAGTACTTATTACCTCGAAGATATGCGATGGAGACCCCTACGTCGCCCTTAGCACGTAGAACATCTACTCCGATATTTTCCCTAACCCGATGTAAATCCGAACAACGTTCAAATAAAAATGGATTTTCTTTTGGTCGCTACTCCATTAGTTGGACCCGAATAGCCCCAAAGGGAATACATACATTCCCTTGACCAAATCTTCTACTCTCGGCAGAGTCAAAGCCTCAATCGATAGATCAGTCTATCTCTACGTGGACATGGTCACCAAGGACCCCGGATTGAGCCTAATTCATTATTCATGAGTTAAGTATACGGGCATTCAACATATGAACCATCGACTACTTATAAGACGCCACAGTATCAAAATGATTTCATTCATTTTATTGAGTAAAATATTCAGATCGTTTTACAACAGAAGAGCAATAAAATTTTACATAAGATAGAAAGAGAAAAGAAAAGAGATGATCATTCTTGCACATCACTTGGAGGAGGAGCGTTACTCTCAACCTCAGGGCCCGCTTTCGAGACCCTTCCAGCTTGTGTAACCTCAGTAACCTCGTTCTCAGCGACTGCCCTCTCCTCTATAGTAATGGTAGCCGCGACCTTCTCGAACTCTCCCATATCAAACGACGGAGATATCCACTGCACCACTCGTAGTGCGAAGTCGCGCCCAGCGTCGTATGACTCATATCGTTCGTCGTCGTTTAGCTGCGAGGTACGGAACTCCATGATAGCACGGGGTCCCTCTTCGGACAACATCTTAACGAAGGCCACTCTCTCCTCCTCCCAATGAATAGAATCGTCTTTAAGCTGCGCAAGGGTGGATCGTTCTTTCTCCAGACTGTCACTGACTTCTTTTAGTCGCGACCTGATCTCAGCGAGCTGCTCCTCCAGAGAGATTTTATCTTAGCGAAAGATCTCTCTCTCTCTCTCTTTCTCTATCTTCTCCTTCTTCTCTACGAGCCTAGCGAAGTTTGTGTCCAAGGCCTGATACCTGTCGGTCAGGACTTGGACCTTCTCGATGAGGATCTTCCTCTCCTCAGTCATCTTCACGATTAAGGTCTCGCGGGATTTAATAACCTGGTCCCTCCCGTGGACCACCTTCTCTAGGGCAACTGTCTTCCCCTCAGCCTCATCTATGATATGACGAGCAACGAGGATGTCACGCCTCGTCCGTATGATGAGGTCTAGTCCCTGTTCAAGGAGAAGAAGGACAATCAGATGATCACCAGAAAACCAGTAAAGAAAGCAAGAAATAAGTTAAAATCGAAGTATTTTTACCTGTACCATCCTCACTCCAGCATCTAGAGAGAGGTCCTTGGGACTGGGTTCGAGAAGAGTCCCAAAAGTCTGAGGGGAGATATTGTCGAATAGGAATTTGCAGATTAGATGCAAGTGGCTTGGAACGGTAAACGTCCCAACTCCTGGAAGGCTGGGCTACGACTAACCCAGCAGAGCTCTCATCTTGAGCAACAGGTTGCTCGCGAGCAGGAATCAACTCACGAGCAGCATCAGGCTCGTGAGGTTCTTCGGTCAGGGGGCAACTCGGCCCCGCCCCATCATTTCTTAGGGAATTATCAGCAATGTCGATGACAGGTGGCTCGGGAGGAACCATCGGAGTAGCTGTCGCAGGCTCAGGGAGAAGCTCACGCGGTTGGGAGCTTTGGGCAGGCTCACCCGACCGATTAGACGAGTGAGATGGACCGATAAACTGTCTTCTTTTATCTCTTCGAGCCGGTGCCCTTTAGGCGAGGCAGCAATCCCCTCTTCTCTCCTACATTCACCATGGTAGCCTCCTCTTGGGATATCAATCCAGAAACTAGTAGTCAAGAGAGTAAAAGACAGGCCTCGATATTCCTGTCACGAGATGATAACTTGTAAATTTTTACAATCTTCTCATTGATTCCTCCCTTCAAGCTCAGTTTTCCCCCGGTCGGAATACCTGTGAATACGAGCAGAGGTCAGGTAAATAAAAGTTCAAAATCATAACATAAATCGGGGCATAGTGAAGTTTCACCCACCTTCGCCAAAGAAGCGGCTCACATTATGGCCCCCAAGGGTGGATCCCGTCTAAGATTCCCAGTTCCCGGAGGCAAAAGAATCAGCGTTTCCTCCATCCGGGATGATTCGAAGTGGGTTTCCCCAAGACATAATTATCCTGGTGCCAGTAACATAAGTAATACCAGCCTTCACTGGAGGGAGCTTTCTTGAGCTGGAACATTCTAAGGAACTCCTCGGCGGTCAAATCCCCATTGCCGGCTTGCTTCCAGAGAATGAACGCACTAAGAACTACCCTCCAACCATTGACAATAAGTTGTCCAGGGGCAATTTTATAGGTACGGAGTACGTCACGAATAAAAGGGTGAAGGGGCAGATGCACGCCAAGAATGAAAAGGTAATCATATAGGGCTACGCAACTAGGGGGATGGGAATCCGAAGTCTCTCCCTCTCCAGGCAACCGGAAAATGACGGAGTCGGGAACCTGATATTTTTCCCGTAACTCATTTAGCCACTCCTCCGTCATTATTGAGGGATATCTAGACGCAGAGTACCTCCCCGTTGGGACTCTTGCGTTGTTGGAGGAAGAAGAGTCCGGAGTTGCATCCCCTAAAGGGACAGTCTTCTCATCAGAATCTCTCACCATTGTTTTTTAAGATAAAATAGGGAGAGTAGAGTACCTTGAAGGAAATGGGGAATAGAAGTTACATCAGAGAAAGTTAGGGACACCAGAGAGAAAATGGAAGCAAGGAGAGAAGAAAATGATTGCTTATAAATTTTTAAATATTTATAAGCAATCATTCCTCAAGATTTAGTGACACGCAGCGACCATTCGTTTAGCGCGACAGTCGAACGAGCATGATCATTAATTCTGGAGATACGTGGCGAGCGCCACTTCATTTCCTCTCTGTTGAAAAGCTGCGAAAAGTTGGCGCTCATAAATGACGGCCCAATCATGTACGGCTTCCCCTCCAAGAAACGCATTAGGCGGTTATGCGTGCTAATAAGCAAGTCCTTGTAGACATTCTAAATATAAAGGACTTGGGGGGCATCTGTTATAGGATAAAATCGATGGTCAAAGATATAAAAGATTCAAGACCCGCGAGCACCTTTTTCACTCCATCGTTCAACCCTCGAGCCCTTATGGTTGAGGCTCGCATATCATAAAAGTACGGTATACACTTTCGAATATGCGAGCAGGTTTGGTCGCTGGTCATTGGATGGGAGCATCTCCGTAATTCGTGATTGCCTTACCCTTGGTTATAAAACAAAGCATATTCCCATGTGAGCAACCCTGGTCGCTGGTCGCTCGTTGAGAATCTCTCTCGTCTCATAATACTAGCAGCCCGCATAGACCAGCCTTGGTTTATCTCTACTCACAGTCCTATATGTGGAGGTTTCTCAGCATCTCAGCAAGGAACGTAACTAGCTAGACACCTAAAGTGGTTATATCATTTAAGGATTAGCAGGATAAGCATTTGGTCCCTTAAAATCAGTATTGACCTTAACGGCTTGTGTAATAGATTGGATCGCTCGGATTTCTATAAATAGATGGCCCCACAAATGGTAAAGGTACACAACCTCTAAGCTCATATCATGCTTTTTACTTTACAACCATATCTTGTCTGATTTCAGCTTCGGAGGGCCAACGGCTGAACGCCGGCCACCCTTAGTTTTCTCCTTTACTCTTTCAGGTTTGGAGGGAAGCTTGCTCGAAGGAAGGAGAATGTCTGGAGGATCCTGTTACTAAATTAGACGTAAACACTTGGCGCTCTAGTTAGCTTTTAATTCTCTGATTTTATCAATTTAAGTTTCTGTTTTCATCCTAGTTCTAAATCCTGAAATTCTTAAACTTCTTGATTTAAGTTATTACAATAGTTTGAATTGGTTTACCCTAATCCCTGTGGATCGATCTCGGTCTTACGATCAAGTTATTACTACATCATAGCCTTGCGCTTAAGGCGAGCGAACAGGTTCAACAATTCCTCCCAAGGTTTGGAGACAATTTGTGTGGTCACATTCCCAATGAGTCATACACCACACAAATCACAATCTAAACTAAAATCTAAATCTAAAAAAATCTGAATTATAAAATCTAAAAACTGAACTAAAAAGAGGTCTAAGTTAGAAAGATGTTACTAAAGAGCTTGAACTGGGTTAATGAGGTTCCTACAAAATAAACAAGATAATAATGTTAGTTCTAGAAAATTAGACAAACCTAATTTTAGAAAAACTGAAAATTCTACCTAACTAAGACTACTCTATAGCTATTAGAAAAATTAGAACCATTTTAGCCAACTATTCTCGAGCAACAATGCCAAAAACTTGTTCGCTCACCCCAAGTGCAAGGTTCCGAAGTAGTAATAACTCGATCGTGAGACCTAGATCGATCCATAGGGATTAGGGATAAACTAATTCTAACTCTCCAATAACTTGAATTCAAAAGTTCAAGAAATTCAGGGATTTAAAACTAAGTAGAAATAGTAGAGGAAATCTAAGACTTAAAGAGAAAACTAGAGCATCGAGGATCCACTTATAGTAGATTAATGCCAATCCATTCATCAAGCATAAGCGCAATTGGAATCAAAGTCTTATCTCTCATCCAATTGGAAGATATTGCATTAAAACACATAAACCAACTCAAATATGAAAATTAGAACTTCTAGTTCTAATGAAGCACGGAGAAGATGAACTTGTAGCCTTCGAAGTAACAATCATACCAAAAGATCATGTCATGCTCCAGGATTACTACAATTCAAATCTCATCAAACCAATATGATCATTCTCAAAAATTTGCAAGTAAATTGTATCTGGAGTACACAAACTCTAAAAAATCATCTAAAAATACCAATTTTATTCAAACTAGAACTTGAAAATCCAAAATCAAAGAAAGAGTACTTGAATAAATAATTGAACATCAAAACTAACTACAAGATTCACCTCTTTGCCCTCGCTAAGAGGTTCTAGCTAAGCATTGTCATGTTTGAACTAGAAAATATAAGAAGAACTACTAAAAGCATAAAAAACTAGAAAAACCCTAGTCGGAGGAGTTATAGACTCTCCACGATGATCATCTCCTACCTCCAGCGATTGTAGAACTCTTCTATGATGTGTTTAGACGAGACTAAAGGTGTCCCTTTATAGCAAAAACATGTCATCGCCTTGGAATCTTTGAGAATTTGCAAGGAGTGTTTACGCAGTCAGGGTGGTGGCCGACCGGTCATGGCCCCCTGGACGACCGGTCGTGCTTCCGGCAACAACAGCTTTAATAGGATTTGAAAAACATATGCATGGCCAATCGTTCGGACAACCGATCGGACCTATCTATCTCAATCCAACAAGGTTTGGCGAAAAATGACCCGTCATGCAAGGAAATTCAACCGGTTGGACGAGCTATTGACTTGAACTTTTTTTTTTCTTCTCTTTTCTCCTTTCCGTCTTTTCTCCACCTCTTAGCTCCTCTTCCACTAGTCTTCAATGCATACTAGGAAGGTTCTTTTAGCATAGAATTCATAAGATTCCTCTCTCATTCCTACAAACACAAAAACACATATAAGATAGGTCCTTTATTAATAAAAAAAACATGCATAATGTGTGATGAATTGGGCTTAAAATATGCACAATTTAGAGCTCAACACCCACTATTGTGAGTATTCACCGTTCATTGTGAGTATTTTTCATTTATTTTTCTTGTTTTAACAGTGTATTCTACTTTTCTGACCGTATATCATGTGGATCGGGGTGTTAGGAAGTCCCCTGACAGTTCAGATGTACGATGGGGTGGGCTAAGATTGATGTGGGATATGGTCCAGACCCAACTCTTATACAGTCGGATTTACACAAACTCGGCTATTATACAGTTGGGTTGGTGAATAAACCTTTTGAGAAAAGTGGTCCTAAGGCTTTTGAGAAAAGTGGTCCTAGGGCCCCCTTGTGAGGCCCATCATGATGTATATGTTACATCCATACCGTCCATCCATCCTTCCATCATGAGTGAGTGGGACCCACCTTGATGTATATGTTATATCCACACCTTGATGTGGTGGATTCAGACCTAGATTGGACCTGAATCCAATGGCTATATGGATTTTTAGATCAGAAATAGATCTGGCTATTTATAAGTGGATCAGATATAGATAACACTTTTTAAATTCGAGTTGGATCCAAATCTGATCTGAATCCAACTATAGATTTTCAGACTTGGAGCCAGATCCAACCCATTGAGAGCCCTAAAGTGCCTTTATGTTTCACGGGCTCTTGGATTATCGATACTCTCGTGACCATGGTCGCTCCTGTTTCATCGATATCCTCGTTGATATTACTCAGCTGATTAGGCTTAGCCAAGAAATTAAGTGGGAGTACAAACACCATGTCGCAGTCTACATATAAGGGTGGTAATGTACTGAACATAATCGTGGTTGTTCTATATTCTTTTGGGATTTCCACATCCTTAGGGTTAGTTGTTGTTGAAAATCAACATCTTATTCTAATATCTTTGTATTTGCTAGCATTTCTTCAATTACCAAGCCTTCTTCAAAGGAGTTTTATTCGCTCAAGGTTTCCTCCGATATATTATCATTTTCGTCTTTTTCGACCAACTCATGCTTAGATTGGTATAATTGTACATAATATGAGATGGAGTATTTGGATTGTTATTTTGTTCCGACAAACATTAGTCGTTCTCACCCAAACCAAATTCCTAGTGGGTGGTCATAGATTGAGCAACCAAGCCTTTGGTTTTGTAGTACTAAGGCCTTAATAGCCGCCCTTTGTTACTATCAACGGCGTTTCTGAGTTCTTGTTATTTTCGGCAGGTATTATAAATTTTTTGGATGGAGGGCCTTGACCCATTGATTGATTCCATTGTCAATAAGCTCAACCATTCTTGGTCACTTTCTAGTATAATTGTCAGGGATATTTTTTTTTTCATGAAGCCCTGCGGATTCGTCATCGGATTGGCGGCTGTTCGCTCACCTCAAGTGCAAGGCTGCGATGTAGTAATAAATCTCGTTAGACTGAGGTCGATCCACAGGGAATTAGAAAACAACTTCTACGCTATTCCAGCAACTAGGATTGCAATAATTAAGAGATTTAATTGAGAGAATTGTGTTTAAACAGTAACTTAAGAAAAAAAGTAATTAAGGAACTAAGGCTTTGAAGGATCCACTTGGAACAATCCCATGTTAATCCAATCAATCCAAGCATAAACACAACTAGATTTGAAGTTCTATCTCTCATCTAATTGGAAGATAAAGCATTAATCACATTCAATCCCACTTAAGTCGAACTTCCAAGTTCTAGTCCCATTCAACCACATAGTACTCAAAATCATAGCCTTCGGAGTAACAGCCATGCCTATGGACTATGGCATGCTCAAGGGTTACCATAATTTGAATCTAATCAAGCAAAACATGATAATCTCAGAGAATTGCAAGGAATCCATGTCCAAAGCACATGAACTCTCATAAAACTTCTAAAATATCAACTTTATAAGAACTAGAACATTTAAAATCCAAACTTGAAGTGAAACTACTTGAATCAAACTGAATTAAACATGAAATTGGCTACAAGCTTCACCTCTCAACCTTAGCTGAGAGATTCTAGCCGAGCATTATCATACTACACTAGAACTCAATGAAAAAGACATAAAAAGCATAAAAACCCGGAGTTGGGAGGTTGCAAACGCTCCACGATGGCTTCCTTCACTCCCTATGAAGTTCCTCCACTTCTATGATGCCCTAGGAAGAGACTCTAGGTGTCCTTTTATAGTGGGGAGGTTCTACCGCGTCGGAATCTTTCAGAATTGCGTAGCATTACGCACTTGCGCAGAAAATCTCGAATCCTGAATTGGAAAGCTTTTGTTTACACATGGCCGACCGGTCTTGACCGGTCGGACTGGGCTGGAATGGAATCCAGCATGCATAGGGAGATCCTTGACCTAATGACCGACCGCTCTTGACCGGTTGGACCATACTAGTCCTTGCTCTAGCGTGTTCAAAGGTGAGCAGCAGGGTGGCCGACCGGTCAAGACCGGTCGGACTAGTTTTTCTCTTCTTTTTCTTCCTTTCTTTTTTCTCTTTTCTCCCTCTTGCTTCTTCCTTCTTTGGTCCACCTTGGGCCTTCATTCAAAGGCTTCTAAATATGCTCTTTTTGGTCTCCAATTAGGCGTAATCTCTCTCGTTCCTACAATCACAAAACATGCATTAGATGGGCCTTTTAAACATGCAAACCATGCATATAGTGTAATGTAATGGGCTATATCACGTATAAATTGGAGGTTCAACACATCCCCCAACCAGCTTTTTACTAGTCCCAAGCAAAACATGCGTGAAACAAGTTCAAACTTCCAAAAACCAACTCTTATTCAGAAACTATGTTTCTATCCATTTTAAGACATACGAGTGTAAAATTCAGAAAAATGAGGTGATAAAAGTTGAAACCTTAAACTCTCAAAACATAATAAGTGTCCATATGAAATTCCCGCTGATTGATTGATAAATAGAAGAACTCGAACAAAATCAACCTAGTGTGCATAGTGAAAGTTCATCTCATGAGTTTCTGGGATTATCTTCTTCATAGATCAACTAAACTAAGGATCTCAAGGTGCACAGAGCAACAACAAGCCTATGACAGGAATTTTCCTTACTGTCCTTCCGATGGCTTTCACACTACGTCCCATTTCCGACTTTGGTTACGGGTAGACCATCCCCCAGTTGGTAATAGGTAGCCCTTTTCGGAGTTTTCCACTGTGTTTTCCATCATTCCCAATTTTCATCCTTCCTTTTCCTTTTTCTTTTACATTAGATAGGATTTTTAGAAATCCATATCTTTCGTTATTTTTCCGTGGACAAGGATGGACAAAGTACCCCGGCTTGGTTTCTTGACACCTCAAATCTAAGTCTAGCCAATCCACAAGTCACATAATCCCTTCAAACCATGAAAATCGTGTAATGTGAACTAAGTGTAAGAGTGTTCAAATTTTCTATCAATCACATAAATAGGGGAATTCACATATAAAACCATTATATTAAGAGAAGTCCAAGACTTGCAACATCACTCACTTCGTATCTCCTTTTCTTATACTCGTATCATCTCGAATGCATAGAAACAAGGTTTTCTAAAAGAGTTTTGAATTTTTAGAAAATTCGAAAAAAATTCACATATGATGCTCGAAATGTTGCAAACTGCTAGATGAGGAATCTCATCTCACCCCCCAACCAAATCTTGCATTGTCCTCAATGTAGAAAGATATGCAATGAGCATGATCATGAGAGCAATGGTAAAATACTAGAGAGTGAGAACAATAGTACCTGAGAGAGTCGATCATGGAAGTCTGCAACTCCGACAACTAAATCCACTAAAACAGTAAAACTAAAATAGAAAAAGCAGCTAAACCTAATCTATCTAACCCGTCCTTGTAAAAAGAGGATCTCCATCAGACTAGGAGATTGATTATCGTTAGAACATCTATAAGGACAAAGTTAAGCAAGATCATCAAGTGGTGTAATAGATTTTTCAGTAGAATTATCCACCATCCAGCTTTGGAAAGTACATTGGTGACATTAATCATTCTAACCCATTGAAAATCCTACTGAAAGGTTTCAGCAGGTTCCTCAATAAAATTGTCACATGTACTAGGAAAGGAGAATTGCATTGGTTGGAAATTATTGAAGATGGATCTCCTTTCCTTCCTATTTAGGCAAAAATCATTTAAGTACGGGTCATCCCAGAAGTTATGTTCTTTGGTTTGAGCAACCCAAAGAGATGTGGAGACTTGTATTTCTTCTTCACAAGTCGATATGATATTCACAAAATCAGATTTCACCGGTGCTTCCACAATTGATTTTTTAATTTGGCGTTCTTGTGGAAAGAAACTTTTTAGGCACCGGAGGGGTCTCCTTCAAGGCATGCACTATGTCCTTAATCATGGGATCATCCCAATCTTCAAAATATGCTAAACACTCCTCTAGAGTGTAGGAGACCTCATCAGAGGAAGTTTTCAGATTTGGACCATTTTCGTCTTCCTCCTTCTCAGACTTTTGTTTAGGTTGAAGTGGGTCCTCAACCTCTACACTTTCAGAAATTGGCCTCTCTGTAGGCAAGTCAAGCACCAATTCTTCCAATTCCTACATAACAAATTTACGTAAATCAGAATTTGGTGATTTGTCAAGTAAATTTTTAGAAATTGACACTTCTAAGATCTCATTAATAATAGAGTTGAATTCATCCTTGGAGTGTGTCAAACATGTCATCAAGCTTCCAAGTAAATCGTGTTGGAAAAACTCCCCATCTTCCATAGATTCTATCATGTTTTCCTCATGGGGGCCATCATTGTCATCCCAATCCTTAAAAGGATCGAAGCTAACAACATCTAGAGGATCAAAATTCTAATTTAAAGCAAACTCCTCTTCCACGATTGATTCAATCATATCAACCTCATGGACATCATCGTCATCCCTATGCCTTTTGCCCAAATGGAACACATTAACCTCCAACGTCATGTTTCCAAAGGACAATTGCATTACCCCATTCTGGCAATTTATAATTGCGTTTAATGTAGCAAGGAAGGGGCGGCCTAGAATCACCGATATTTGGGTGCTAACATCCATAACCGGTTGTGTGTCCAAGACGATGAAATCTACAGGGTAGTAGAATTTGTCAACTTGGACTAGCACATCCTCAACTATCCCTCTTGATAACGAATGGATCTATCAGCGAGTTGCAATGTGATTTTGGTGGGTTTTAATTCACCAAGACCCAATTGCTCATATACTGAGTATGGGATCAAGTTTATGCTTGCCCCCAAGTTTAGCAATGCACGCTCAATCCGATAGTCTCCAATAATACATGAGATTGTGGGACTACCGGGATCTTTGAATTTGGGGGGGGGGGGGGGTCTTTTGAGTGAGAATGGCACTCACTTGCTCATTTAAGAAGGCCTTTTGCTGCACATTATATTTGCGTTTAGTTGTGCATAGTTCCTTTAGAAACTTGGCATAAGAGGGGATTTGTTTAATGGCATCAAGCAATGGAATGTTTATCTTGACTTGTCTAAAAATCTCTAAAATATCATGAGAGTTTGGGAGAGATTTTGGAGCAACCAATCTCGAAGGGAATGGTGTCACGGGCTTGTAAACGCATTCCGTTTCTTGTGGGGCTAAGTTGGATCTGTCCTCATCCTCAGAATTTACCGGATCATTGGGCTTGTCGGCCTTCACTGGAATAGATTTGTCAATTTGTTTACCACTTCTAAGAGTGGTGACGGATTTGTCTTGCTCCATATGTTGGTTGGAGAGATTAGGAATGCTCACTTCATGTACTTGCTTTGGATTGGGCTAAGGTTGGGCCAGAAAGGTCCCTTCCCTAGCATTCAAGCGTCCCTTAATCTCATCAACCGAGACTTTAAGCTCTTAGAACAATTGATGATTTGTTTGATTGATTTGCGTTTGCCCTTGCATAAACACTTTTAAGGTGTCCTCCATTGAGAATTGAGGTGGGGCCATATTTTGCATGAGTGGCCCTCCTTGAGAGTTGGTAGGATTGCCCGTGGGAGCATTCTTCTAACTGAAATTTGGGTGGTTCTTCCAAGTAGAATTGTACGTATTACCCACCGGTTCATTAAAAGGGCATTGATAACCATATGTGGCATTTACATGTTCATGTAACAACTCTTGAAACGCATGAATTGTAGGACAATCTTGCGTAGCGTGTAAATTGGTGAAACAAATCCCACACGTGGTCTCAATAGCTTCATTGGACTTTGACACTCCACTCTTACTAAGTTCCATGGCCTCAATCTTCCTTGTGAGGCTGGCTAACCTTGCATTCACATCATCTTCCTCCTTGAGGATATAAATCCCTCTTTTCTCTTTTTCTTGAGTAGGCTTAGGGTTATTAGATTTATCTGAGGTATCCCATGATTGGGCATTCTCAGCCAACATATCCAAATAACTCCAAGCTTCATCTGGATTTTTGCTCATAAACTCGCCGTTGCACATCATCTCTACAAATTGGCGTATATTAAAACTTAATCCATCGTTGAAGAAGTTTATGATTTGCCAACTTTCGTAGCCGTGATGTGGGCAAGCAAGTAGGAGGTCCTTAAACCTTTCCCAACATTGGAAGAATGATTCACTCTCTTTAGCCAAAAAATTCATTATGGCTCTTTGCAGGGTGTTCATTTTATGAGTCGGGAAGAACTTTTTCAAGAATTCCCGGGTCATCTCGTTTCATGACCCTATTGAATGTGGTCTAAGAGAGTGAAGCCAAGTCTTGGCTCTTTCTTTCAATGAGAAGAAAAAAAGTTTAAGTTTAATTGCATCTTCAGAGACATTAGTGTATTGCAAGGTTGCTACCACTTCTTCGAATTCCTTTAAGTGCAAATATGGGCTTTCAGAGTCTAGCCCATGGAACTTTGGTATAAGTTGAATCACACCCGGCTTTATATCGATGTTTCCCCTGGTTGGTGGTAAGACCACGCATGAGGGTGTAGTTGCATGGGCCGGTTGTAGGTAGTCCCGTAATGATCTCATTGGAGGAACGTTATGTACCTCATTCTCTCCTACTCCCTCTTGATTTGCGTTTGTAGTTGGAGTAGGGGGGAGGATTCCTTAAAGGTGTTTGATCCATACTCCCCAAGCTATCACAATGCTCTTGGTATTTTCGGACTCGTCTATGGACTGATAATGGTCTAACTAGACCACCTTCGATTGGAGACGATTGGAGTGGTCACTGTTGAACCTCCAATTTATACATTGCATAGCCCATTACATCACATTATATGCATGGTTTGCATGTTTAAAAGGCCCATCTAACGCATGTTTTGTGATTGTAAGAATGAGAGCGAACTTCACCCAATTAGAGACCAAAAGAACGTATTTAGATTCATTGGATGAAGGTTGAAGGAGGACCAAAGAAAGAAGAAATCAAGTAGAAGAGAGAAGTGGAAAGAAAGGAAGAAAAAGTGGAGAAATAACAAGGGCCGACCGGTCATGACGACCGGTCGGCCGACTTGCCGGCTATTGTGAAGATCACTGGACAATGGACCAGTTGGTCCGACCGGTCCTAACCAGTCGGCCAACAGGTCAGTCACCATGCTGAGACCCCCTGGATGAAGGACCAGTCTGGTCCGACCAGTTAAGACCGGTCGGCCAGCAGGTCGGATTCTACTCTGCACTCCCTGGACGTTTACATTAGCCTGTCCGACCGGTCAAGACCGGTCGGCCATGCATTTAAAACAGACAGTTTCTATTTCTGGTCTGAAAATTTCTACGTAGTGCATATCCTTACAAAATTTCTGAAAGATTCCTACGCAAGAGAACTTCCCCACTATAAAAGGACACCTAGGGTCTCTTCCTAGGGCATCATAGAAGGCAAGGAACTTTGTGGGAGAGGAAGGAAGCCATCGTGGAGCTTTTGCAACCCTCTAAACTCTGAGTTTTTATGTTTTCTAGTTTTCTTTTACGAGTTCTAGTTGTAGAATGACAATGCTCGGCTAGAATCTCTCAGCTCTATATGTGTTGAATGGGACTAGAACTTGAAAGTTCAATTTGAGTAGGATTGAATGTGTTTAATGCTTTATCTTCCAACTAGATGAGAGATAGGACTTCAAATCTAGTTGTGTATCATGCTTGGATTGATTGAATTGACATGGGATTACTACAAGTGGATCTTTGAAAGCCTTAGTACCTTTAATCACTATTTTTCTTAAGTTACTGTTTTAGCATAATTCCTTCAATTGAATCTCCAAATTGCTGAAATCCTAGTTGCTGGAATAAGTTAGAAATTGTTCTCTAATTTCCTGTGGATCGACCTCAGTCTTATTGAGAATTATTACTACATCGCAGCCTTGCACTTGAGGCGAGCAGATAAGTTTTTGGCGCCGTTGCCGGGGAAATTTAAATAACGGTTCTAATAATTTGTTTTAGTGGCTATAGAGTAGAAGTAGTTAGGATTTTTTTTTTCTTAAGATTAGCTTTTTCTGAATTCTAGAATTAACAAAGTCGTTTTGTTTTCTAGGAAGTTCTTCTTGATCTCTTTTAGTTTTTTTATTTTTATTTTTATTTTCAGATTTTAGGATTTAGGATTAGTTCAGATTTTGGATTTTGTGGTCTATGTCCCGTTGGGAATGAGACCACAACAATCGTCTCCAATCCGAAGGTGGTTTAGTTGGACCACTATCCGTTTATAGACGAATCCAAAAATCTGTAGAACATTGTGATAATTTGGGGAGTATAGATCAAACACCTTTAAGGAATCCCCCCCCCCCCCCCCCCCCCCCCCCCCCCCCCGCCAACTATAAACGCAAACCAAGAGGGAGTAGGAGAGAATGAGGTACATAACGTTCCTCCAAGGAGATCACTACGGGACTACCTACAACCGGCCCATGCAACTACACCCTCTTGCGTGGTTCTACCACCAACCGCGAGAAATATTGATATAAAGCCGGGTGTGATTCAACTAATACCAAAGTTCCATGGGCTAGACTCTGACAGCCCATATTTACACTTAAAGGAATTTGAAGAAGTGATGGCTACCTTGCAATACACTAATGTTTCGGAAGATACCATTAAACTTAAACTCTTTCCCTTTTCATTAAAAGAAAGGGCCAAGAATTAGCTTCACTCTTTTAGACCACACTCGATAGGGTCATGAAACGAGATGACCCGGGAATTCTTGAAAAAGTTCTTCTCAGCTCATAAAACGAACACCCTTCGACGAGCCATAATGAATTTTTCGGCTAAAGAGGGTGAATCTTTCTTCCAATGTTGGGAAAGGTTTAAGGACCTCCTACTTTCTTGCCCACATCATGGCTACAAGAGTTGGAGAATTATAAACTTCTTCAATGATGGATTAAGTTCCAATATGCCCCAATTCGTAGAGATGATGTGCAACGGCCCAACCTCAGCCCAATCCAAAGCAAGTACATGAAGTAAGCATTCCTGATCCTTTCAACCAACCTATAGAGCAAGCCAAATCCGTCACCACTCTTAGAAGTTGTAAACAAATTGACAAATCTATTTCGATGAAGGCCGACAAGCTTAATGATCTGGTAAATTTTGAGGATGAGGACGAATCCAACTTAGCCCCACAAGAAAAGGAACGCATTTATAAGCCCGTAGCACCATTCCCTTTGAGATTGATTACTCCAAAATCTCTTCCAAACTCTTATGATATTTTAGAGGTTTTCAGACAAGTTAAGATAAACATTCCCTTGCTTGATGCCATCAAACAAATTCCCTCTTATGCCAAGTTTCTAAAGGACCTATGCACAACTAAACGCAAATATAATGTGCAGCAAAAGGCCTTCTTAAATGAGCAAGTGAGTGTCATTCTCACTCAAAAGACTACCCCCAAAATTCAAAGATCTTGGTAGTCCCACAATCTCATGTATCATTGGAGACTACTGGATTGAGCGTGCATTGCTAAATTTGGGGGCAAACATAAACTTGATCCCGTACTCGGTATATGATCAATTGGGTCATGGTGAATTAAAACCCACCAGAACCACGTTGCAACTCGTTGATAGATCCATCCATGTACTGAGATGGATAGTTGAGGATGTTCTAGTCCAAGTTGACAAATTCTACTACCCGGTAGATTTTATCGTCTTGGACACACAACCGGTTCTAGACGCTAGCACTCAAATATCGGTGATTTTAGGCCGCCCATTCCTTGCTACATCAAACGCAATCATCAATTGCTGGAACGGGGCGATGCAATTATCCTTTAAGAACATGACATTATAGGCGAATGTGTTCCACTTGGGCAAAAGGCACAGGGATATTGATGATGATGAGCTCTTCAAGGTAAACATGCTCGAATCTTTTGAAGAAGAGGAGCTCCTCCAACTTAAACCACTAGAAAGCTTGGAGACATGTTTGGCACATTTCGAGGATTCCAAAGACCCTATCATTAGTGAAATTGTGCAAGCATTGAATATTGAGAGACCGATAGTTGGTACTAGCCAGTGGAGGCCCCATCTTGAAAGATTACCACCAACTACATCAAGCCTCTACCGTCTAACATCAAACCACCGAAGCTTGACCTTAAACCATTGCCATCCGAGCTTAAATATATATACGTAGGTCAAGAAGAAACATTCCCGGTTGTCATTGCCTCTCATCTAGGGAAAGACCAAGAGCTCAAGTTGATTGAGCTACTCAAATAACATAGGGGAGCCATAGGTTGGACAATAGCAGATCTCAAAGGGATAGATTCTTCAGTTTGTACTCACCATATACACCTCGAAGAAAATGCAAAAACGACTAAACAACTTCAAAGAAGGCTAAATCCAAACATGATGGAGGTTGTCAAAGCCGAGGTGTTAAAGCTACTAGATGTGGGTATCATTTACCCCATCTCGGATAGCCAATGGGTGAGTCCTACCCAAGTTGTCTCCAAGAAATCCGGTATTACCATCATAGAAAATGCCAACAACGAGCTTATACCGACTAGAGTAACCACTGGTTGGCATATGTGCATTGATTATCGGAAGCTAAACACGATCACTAGGAAGGACCACTTCCCTCTCCCATTCATGGATCAAATTTTGGAGAGATTAGCGGGACATTCCTATTATTGCTTCCTACATGGCTATTCCGGCTACAACCAAATAGAGATAGCCCCAGAGGACCAAGAGAAAATCACATTTACATGCCTGTTTGATACCTTCACAAACCGAAGAATGCCATTCGAGCTATGTAATGCACCCGCCACATTCCAACGATGCATGTTGAGTATTTTCTCGGACATGGTGGGTGAATTTCTTGAGGTGTTCATGGATGATTTTTCTATTTTTTTGTTGTACTTTTGATGAGTGCCTCAATCACTTGAAGTTGGTCTTAATGAGGTGTAAGGAGAATAACCTCGTTTTAAACTGGGAAAAGTGTCATTTCATGGTACAAAGAGAAATAGTCATTGGACATATCATCTCGTCTAATGGAATAGAGGTAGACCGGGCAAAAATTGACATAATTTCCAATCTACCACCACCCAAAAGCATACGCGATGTGCGGTCCTTCCTTGGACACGCCAGTTTCTATAGAAGATTCATAAAGGATTTTAGTCATATCTCAAGGCCTTTATCTAACCTTCTCCAAAAGGAGAACCAATTTAAGTGGAGTGCCAAATGTCAATTAGCTTTTTCAAAGCTAAAAGACATGTTGACAACTGCTACTATTATGCAACCACCGGATTGGTCCATACCTTTTGAGTTGATGTGCGACGTGAGCGATTATGCTATTGGAGCAGTGTTAGGCCAAAAGAAAGATAAGAAGCCCCATGTTATCTACTATACAAGTAGGACCTTGAATCCCGCCCAAGTTAATTACTTGACTACGGAGAAAGAGCTCCTAGCCGTCATCTTTGCCTTGGACAAATTCAGGCCTTACTTAATAGGATCCAAGGTCATCGTTTACACAAATCATGCGGCGCTGAAACACCTTCTTTCTAAGAAGGATGCCAAGCCCCATTTTCTTAGATGGATTCTACTCCTTCAAGAATTCGATTTGGAGATCAAGGACAAGAAAGGGAGTAGAAAATGTGGTGGCGGATCATCTATCCCGCCTAATCCTACCTAATTTCGTTGACGAGTCACCTATTGAAGACTCATTCCCTGATGAGCAACTCTTTGTTGCTATGCATCCACCATGGTACACTGACAGAGCCAATTATCTTTCCACAGGTGCGATGCCGATTCATTGGATTGCGCAAGACAAACGTAAATTTCTAAAGGAAGTGCGCAGATTTTTCTGGGATGAACCTTTATTGTTTAAATATTGCCCAGACCAAATTATAAGGAGATGTGTCCCTGATGATGAACATAATTCCGTCATCTCCTTTTACCATGATGAAGCATGTGGGGGTCATTTTTCCGCCAAGAAAACCACTGCAAAAATTCTGCAGTGTGGTTTTTATTGGCCTACTCTATTTAAAGACACCCATGAGTTTTGCAAAGCTTGCGAGCGTTGCCAAAAGTTAGGAGGATTGTCTCATCGAAATATGATGCATCTTACCCCAATTCAACATCTTGAAGTCTTTGACTGTTGGGGCATCGATTTCATGGGACCGTTCCCTTCATCTTTTAGACATGTCTATATATTGTTTGTTGTAGACTATGTGTCTAAATGGATAGAGGCTATTCCATGTAGAACCAACGATCATCATACGGTTCTAAAGCTTCTCAAAGAAAACATACATTCTAGATTTGGAACGCCTCGAGCCATCATTAGTGATGGTGGTTCTCACTTTTGCAATAAGCCTTTTGAAGCCTTAATGAAGAAATATGGAATTAGGCATAAAGTGAGTACCCCATACCACCCACAGACAACTGGGCAAGTTGAAATCTCCAATCGGGAAATCAAATAGATTTTGGAAAAGATAGTGAAGCCAGACCGCAAAGATTAGTCACGAAGATTAGATGATGCGCTTTGGGCTCACCGTACCGCTTACAAGACACCCATTGGAATGTCCCCTTATAGGCTTGTCTATGGGAAAGCTTGCCACTTGCCTGTGGAGATTGAACACAAAGCCTATTGAGCAATTCGGGCATTAAATTTTAACATTGACATGGCTAGCTCGCTTTGCAAACTCCAACTTAATGAGCTTAATGAGATTCGAAACGATGCATATGAGAATTCGAGGATTTACAAGAGTAGGATGAAGGCCTTTCATGACAAACATATATTTAGAAAATCATTCCATGAAGATCAGAAAGTACTCTTGTACAATTCCCGGCTTCACCTTTTTCTGAGAAAATAGCAATCTAGATGGACCGGCCCATATACTGTCAAAGAAGTTTTTCCTCATGGGGCTGTTGAGATTGAGAATGCAACGAATGGTAACTGTTTTAAAGTTAATGGACAACGCCTTAAACCATTTGTTGAGAAATTTGATTCAGAGGACATGTCCATCACTCTGAATGATCCTGTGTATCAGGATGATTGATCTCCTAGTCTGACGGAGGTATAGCGTAGGTAGGTTTAGTATTTTTTTCTGTTTTAGTTTTGCTTGCTTAGTAGCTTTAGTTGTTAGGTTGTAGACTTTCATGATCGGCTCTCTTAGGTATTATTGTTCTCACTCTCTTATATTTCACCATTGCTCTCATGTTCATGCTCATTGCATATCCTTTTACATTGAGGACAATGCAAGATTTGGTTAGGGGGTGAGATGAGATTCTTCATCTAGCAGTTTGCAACATTTTAAGCATCATGTTCGCAATTTTTTTCGAATTTTCTAAAATTTCAAAACTCCTTTAGAAAACCTTATTTCTATGCATTCGAGATGATACGAGTATAAGAAAAGGAGATACGAAGTGTGTGATGTTGTAAGTCTTGAACTTCTCTTAATATAATGGTTTTATATGTGATTTCCCCTATTTATGTGAGTGATAAAAAAATTGAACACTCTTACACCTTGTTCACATTACACGATTTCATGGTTAAAAGGATTATGTGATTTGTGGATTGGCTAGACTTAGATTTAAGGTACTGAGAAACCAAGCCGGGGTACTTTGTCCATCCTTGTCCATGGGAAAATAATGAAAGATATGGATTTCTAAAAATCCTATATAATTTAAAAGAAAAAGGAAAAGGAAGGATGAAATTGGGAATGATAGAAAAATAGTGGAAAATTCCGAAAAGGGCTACCTATCACCAACTGGGGGATGGTCTACCCGTAACCATAGCCAAAAATGGGACGTAGTTTCAAAGTCGTCGGAAGGACGGTAAGGCAAATTCCTGTCATTGGCTTGTTGTTGCTCTGTAACACCTTGAGATCTATAGTTCAGTTGATCTATGAAGAAAATAATTCCAGAAACTCATGAGATGAACTTTCACTATGCACACTAGGTTGAATTTTGTTCGAATTCTTCTATTCATCAATTAATCAGCAGGAATTTCATATAAACACTTATTATGTTTTGAGAGTTTGAGGTTTCAACTTCTATCACCTAATTTTTCCGAATTTTAATGCTTGTATGTCTCGGAATGGATAGAAACATAGTTTCTGAAGGAGAGTTGATTTTTTGAGGTTTGAACTTGTTTCACGCATGTTTTGCTCAGGACTAGCAAAAAGTTGGTTGGGGGGTGTGTTGAACCTCCAATTTATACATTACATAGTCCATTACATCACATTATATGCATGGTTTGCATGTTTAAAAGGCCCATCTAATGCATGTTTTGTGATTGTAGGATGAGAGCGAACTTCGCCCAATTGGAGACCAAAAGAACGTATTTAGATACATTGGATGAAGGTTGAAGCAAGACCAAAGAAAGAAGAAATCAAGTAGAAGAGAGAAGTGGAAAGGAAGGAAGAAAAAGTGGAGAAATAACAATGGTCAACCGGTCCTGACCGGTTGGCCGACCTGCCGGCTACTGTGAAGATCACTGGACAAAGGACCAGTTGGTCCAACCGGTCTTGACCGGTTGGCCAACAGGTCGGTCACCATGCTAAAACCCCCTAGATGAAGGACCAGTCTGGTCCGACCGGTGGGCCAGCAAGTCGGATTCTGTTTTGCATGTTGAACCTCCAATTTATACATGGCATTGCCCACTACATGACATGGTATGCATGGTTTTCATGATTAAAAGGCCCATCTAATGCATGTTTTGTGATTGTAGGGATGAGAGTGGACTTCACTCAATTAGAGACCAAAAAGGGGCCATTTGGAGCCTTTGATGAAGGCCCAAGGTGGACCAAAGAAAGAAGAAAGCAAAGAGAGAGAAAGGAGAGAAGAAAAGAAAGAAGAAAAACAAGCAAAACTGGGTCCGAACGGTCAAGACCGGTCGGCCAAGAAGGCCCGACCGGTCATGACCGGTCGGATGCACTCCCTGGAGCAAGGCCAGCTTTGTCCAACCGGTCATGACCGGTCGGCCATGCAAAGTTCAACTTCTAGATTGCATACAGCAGGCCATTCCCGTTTCTAGTTTTTCGGACCACTTTTCTGAAGCCATCTTGATGATATTTGGAAATCCAACATATCCATATCGAAGAGGAGATCGACGCCGAACTAACCCAAGTAGTTTCGTGTCGATCGGAGCTACGGATTGACCGTGGTGGCCAAAACAATACGAACTATCCAGAAAGTTTCAGATTTCGCTGTTCAACTCTGGGCCGGTCCAGAGGACTCATCATTGATGATATGAAGAATCTACTTTGACCATCTTTTAGACCACATCCATATATGAATAACCACAAAAGTTTCAGATCAAAAGGATGTGTGGTTTGATCGTACCGGTTAAAGAAAGATGGACCATCCAGAAAGATCCAACTGCGCAGAGTTTATAAAAGCCCTAAGTGTTCTAATTTTCGGACCACATTCTGGGATTGTTTTGGACAATCTAATCCATCCATCATGTAGAGGAGGAAGTTTTCTACCAATGTTCAAAATTTGAGATCAATCCGACCTCTGTACACTCCGGGGCATTGAAAGCAAGATGACTGGTTCTGAAGGTACCCAAAGTGCGCGATTTTGAGAGGCGGTCGGTGATGTGATTGGTGGGCCAATTCAGAGGATAATCTTGGAAATCTAAATCATCTATGAGGAAGATCACATTACAAGGAAGCTACAAATCAAATTTGAGGGCAATCCGACCATTGGTTAAGCCGTACCAAGCGAAACAAATTCTGCTATGTTGCTGTACTATTGCTGCACTATAAAAGGAGGTGCTCTCTTCTATTCCAAATCAACCAAGGACGTGGGAAGCAAGGAGTTCAAGTCCCAGGAGGCTACCTAGCCTCCTCCAGCTAGTTTTTCTTCCTTTTCTTAGTTCTAGTTCTAGTTTTAATATGCTTTTCCTTAGCTAACCTCTTAGCTAGAGCTAAAGGTGAAATTTGTAGTTGGTTCCAATGCTTTAATTCTTTTATTTCAAGTACACTTTTCTTAATTTTGGATTTTGAAGTTCTAGTTTGAATAAAGTTTGGTTTTTTAGAAGTTTTGTGAGAGTTTGTGTGCTCCGGACATGAGTTCCTTGCAATTCTCTGAGATTACCATGATTGGGTTGTTTGAATTCGAATTGTAGTAACCCTTGAGCATGCCATAGTCCATAGGCATGGCTGTTACTCCGAAGGCTACAAGTTCAAGTTCTATGTGCTCCATTAGAACTAGAAATCTGATTTCCAGATTTAAGTGGGACTATTTGTGCTTGAATGTTATATCTTTCAATTAGATGAGAGATAGGACTTTGATTCTAATTGTGTTGTACTTGGATGAATGGATTGGCATTGGACTACTACAAGTGGATCCTTGATGCTCTAGTTCTTCTTATTTTCAGATTTTCCTATTTCATGTGAAAAACTACTTTCTTAAACTTCTTAGATTCTAGTTATTAGAGTACTTGGAATTGTTTACCTCTTTCCCTGTGGATCGACCTCGGTCTTACCGAGATTTATTACTACATCGCAGCCTTACACTTGAGGCGAGCGAACAAGTTTTTGGCGCCGTTGCCGGAGAAAAAGTTAAACGGTTTTAATTGTTCTAGTAGTTATAGAGTAATCTTAGTTAGGTAGGATTTTCAGTTTTTATAGAAGTAGATTTTCTGATTTTTTTTTATATTACTAACAATTTTTTTTTTGATTTTGTAGGACATTGTTGCTGACATAGATCTCACTCTATTGGGTAACATCTCCCCATATCCCTTCTTTTTGTTCTTTTTTTTTTATATTAGGGTAGTTTTCAATTTCTTAAAATTTCATCATGTATGATTGGACGAATGGTGCATATAAGCATCTTTTGGAAGATGAGATGTCAGACCATGAAATTGAAAGTCTTTATGATTGGAACCATTATAAGCATAAGTATTTTTCTAAGATTCAATCAACCTCCACTACCGCCCCACGTAAGACGATGCGTGATTACATTAATGAAAACAATACACATATTGAGACACGACGTAAGACGATGGGGGAATACCGGAACGAAGCAAAATTGGATAATCATTCAGGAAAAAATTACGTGATTACCGGATTGAAAATAACATGAGTGTTCCATCGGTTATGGTAAGAGGTGTGCAACAACAAAAGGAACAGGTGAATAGTAGCCAACCGGTTAAGACAATGCGTGATTACTTGTATGGATATGCCTATCAACCATCATATAACTTTTCATCCTACAATGCGTACGGTCTTAATTGGGGAAAACCACCATTCTCCTTGTTCAAGGGAGGAACCAACCATGGTTATTAACAATCACCCTAAAACATCTTCCTCTTTTGATGATAAGTATACACAAATACTTGAAGAAATATGTAATGAGCATGTGGATGAACAATTAAATCAAGCTTCCTCACCATCTTATGAAGACGTTGAGCCCGAAATTGGGGGCATCGAATCAATCCCCTCTAATGAGGAGGATGGGGCTACCCAAGTCCCACCTCCTTTGGATTTAATGAATAGACTTTTAAAGGAGATTGATTTCGATGATCCCAATGTCATCATCAATTATGGTGAGTCCACTATCTCTTTTGGATGCTTTGAACTTAATGATGAAGAGATTTCAATGACGGTTGACGAACCTGAGGAATCCATTAAATTTGAAAGCGGTAGTGGGGTTGCCTACAATGAGGGTTTGGTGAATGGTTATGAACCTATGGTTTATTTTCCCAAGGGCATAATGATTATGAGTCTCTAGAGGATATGCATGCTAGAGAGATGGCCGAAGTCGATCTTTTTGAGTCCTTCCACCAACAACACATGCCAAATTCTAGTGTGGTAGACCTCCCTTTGATTGAAAATTATATTCCTTTGGATGATAAGGTGGCACAATTTGAAATTTTCAAAGATCAACCAATGTTAGATAATGTGCTTACCACTGAATCTGAAGAATTCTCTTTGGAAGACCTCCTCTCTATAGAGGAGGAATTCCTTACCATTGAAACAGAATTTCTTCAATCATTAAGGGAGGATGAGGACCCTTCATCCGACTATCTTGATTTCCTAGAGGAATGCTTGGCCCACTCTTATGATCTTGATGATGAGATGATTAAGGAGTTGGATATTTTGTAAGACACAGTGTCGGTGACTGAAGAACACCTTTCCACTAATTTACACTCTTTACCATTGTTTAGGGAAACACCGTACAATTCTGAATTTGTGGAAGAGACAACTTTAACTAATGAAAACTCGATGAATGTCTCTCCACCGTCATGGGTCCTTCAGCCCATTGAAAATTCTGATTGGGATGACCCATTTTTAATCAATCATAACCCAAATTAGAATTTGAGGAGATATCTTTTTGCTGCTCTTATCTCCTCCTTTTATGCATGTGGTGCACAATACGATTGGACTTCAATGATAAGAAGCACACATGTTTACTGTCGAGCAGGACTTTGGATGGTCCTCATGAGAAATTTATTGAAATTCATGAAGATCCTGCTCAACTTTGATCATGTAGTTGATCGGACTAATCAAAGGTAGGTAGGTAGGTTAGGATTTATTTTTCTGCAATTTGGATTAAATAAGTCTCATCGAGACAATGGAAGATGCTAGAATTGATCAACTTGCTATCTCAGGTACTATTGTTCTCACTCTCTCATATTTTACCATTGCTCTCATGTTCATGCTAATTGCATATCTTTTTACATTGAGGACAATGCAAGATTTGGTTGGGGGGTGAGATGAGATTCCTCATCTAGCATGTTGCAACATTTCGAGCCTCACATGCGCAAATTTTTTCGAATTTTCTAAAATTTCAAAACTCTTTTAGAAAACCTTATTTCCATGCATTCAAGATGATATGAGTATAAGAAGAGGAGATACAAAGTGTGTGATTTTTGTAAGTCTTGAATTTCTCCCAACATAATGGTTTTATATGTTAGTTCCCCTATTGTTGTGATTGATAGAAAATTTGAACACCTTCACACCAAGTTCACATTACACGATTTTCATGAGTTGAAAGGTTTATGTGATTTGTGGATTAGCTAGACTTTGATATAAAGGTGTTGAGAAACCAAGCCGGGGTATTTTGTCCATCCTTGTCCATGGGAAAATAATGAAAGATATGGATTTTTAAAAATCCTATCTAATTTTAAAAGAAAAAGGAAAGAAAGGATGAAATCGGGAATGAAGGAAAAATGGTGAAAAATTTCGAAAAGGGCTACCTATTACCAACCGGGGGATGGTCGAATCGTAACCAAAGCCGGAAATGGGACGTAGTGTGAAAGCCGTCGGAAGGACAGTAAGGCAAATTCCTGTCATAGGCTTGTTGTTGCTCTATGCACCTTAAAATCCATGGTTTACTTAATCTATGAAGAAGATAATCCCAGAAACTCATGAAATGAACTTTCACTATGCACACTAGGTTGAATTTGTTCGAGTTCTTCTATTTATCACGCAATCAGCGGGAATTTCATGTAGACACTTATTATGTTTTGAGAGTCTAAGATTTCAGCTTCTATCACCTAATTTTTCCAAATTTTATACGTGTACATCTTGGAATGGATAGAATCATGGTTTCTGAAGGAGAGTTGGGTTTGGAGGTTTGAAATTGTTTTACGCATATTTTGCTCGGGATTAGCAAAAAGGTGGTTGGGGGGGTGTGTTGAACCTCCAATTTATACATGGCATTGCCCACTACATGACATGGTATGCATGGTTTTCATGATTAAAAGGCCCATCTAATGCATGTTTTGTGATTGTAGGGATGAGAGCGGACTTCACTCAATTAGAGACCAAAAAGGGGCCATTTGGAGCCTTTGATGAAGGCCCAAGGTGGACCAAAGAAAGAAGAAAGCAAAGAGAGAGGAAGGAGAGAAGAAAAGAAAGAAGAAAAACAAGCAAAACTGGGTCCGACCGGTCAAGACCGGTCGGCCAAGAAGGCCCGACCGGTCATGACCGGTCGGATGCACTCCCTGGAGCAAGGCCAGCTTTGTCCGACCGGTCATGACCGGTCGGCCAGCCCTGTCCGACCGGTCGTGACCGGTCGGCCATGCAAAGTTCAACTTCCAGATTGCATACAGCAGGCCATTCCCGTTTCTGGTTTTTCGGACCACTTTTATGAAGCCATCTTGATGATATTCAGAAATCCAATACATCCATGTCGAAGAGGAGCTCGACGCCGAACTAAACCAAGTGGTTTCGTGTCGATCGGAGCTACGGATTGACCGTGGTGGCCAAAACAATACGAACTATCCAGAAAGTTCCAGATTTCGCTGTTCAACTCTGGGCCGGTCCAGAGGACTCATCATTGATGATATGAAGAATCTACTTTGACCATCTTTTAGACCACATCCATATATGAATAACCACAAAAGTTTCAGATCAAAATGATGTGTGGTTTGATCGTACCGGTTGAAGAAAGATGGACCATCCAGAAAGATCCAACTGCGCAGAGTTTATAAAAGCCCTAAGTGTTCTAATTTTCGGACCACATTCTGGGATTGTTTTGGACAATCTAATCCGTCCATCATGTAGAGGAGGAAGTTTTCTACCAATTTTCAAAATTTGAGATCAATCCGACCTCTGTACACTCCGGGGCGTTGAAAGCAAGATGACTGGTTCTGAAGGTACCCAAAGTGCGCGATTTTGAGAGGCGGTCGGTGATGTGATTGGTGGGCCAATTCAGAGGATAATCTTGGAAATATAAATCATCTATGAGGAATATCACATTACAAGGAAGCTACAAATCAAATTTGAGGGCAATCCGACCATTGGTTAAGCCGTACCAAGCGAAACAAATTCTGCTATGTTGCTGTACTATTGCTGCACTATAAAAGGAGGTGCTCTCTTCTATTCCAAATCAACCAAGGACGTGGGAAGCAAGGAGTTCAAGTCCCAGGAGGCTACCTAGCCTCCTCCAGCTAGTTTTTCTTCCTTTTCTTAGTTCTAGTTCTAGTTTTAATATGCTTTTCCTTAGCTAACCTCTTAGCTAGAGCTAAAGGTGAAATTTGTAGTTGGTTCCAATGCTTTAATTCTTTTATTTCAAGTACACTTTTCTTAATTTTGGATTTTGAAGTTCTAGTTTGAATAAAGTTTGGTTTTTTAGAAGTTTTGTGAGAGTTTGTGTGCTCCGGACATGAGTTCCTTGCAATTCTCTGAGATTACCATGATTGGGTTGTTTGAATTCGAATTGTAGTAACCCTTGAGCATGCCATAGTCCATAGGCATGGCTGTTACTCCGAAGGCTACAAGTTCAAGTTCTATGTGCTCCATTAGAACTAGAAATCTGATTTCCAGATTTAAGTGGGACTATTTGTGCTTGAATGTTATATCTTTCAATTAGATGAGAGATAGGACTTTGATTCTAATTGTGTTGTACTTGGATGAATGGATTGGCATTGGACTACTACAAGTGGATCCTTGATGCTCTAGTTCTTCTTATTTTCAGATTTTCCTATTTCATGTGAAAAACTACTTTCTTAAACTTCTTAGATTCTAGTTATTAGAGTACTTGGAATTGTTTACCTCTTTCCCTGTGGATCGACCTCGGTCTTACCGAGATTTATTACTACATCGCAGCCTTACACTTGAGGCGAGCGAACAAGTTTTTGGCGCCGTTGCCGGAGAAAAAGTTAAACGGTTTTAATTGTTCTAGTAATTATAGAGTAATCTTAGTTAGGTAGGATTTTCAGTTTTTATAGAAGTAGATTTTCTGATTTTTTTTTTATATTACTAACAATTTTTTTTTGATTTTGTAGGACATTGTTGCTGACATAGATCTCACTCTATTGGGTAACATCTCCCCATATCCCTTCTTTTTGTTCTTTTTTTTTTTTATATTAGGGTAGTTTTCAATTTCTTAAAATTTCATCATGTATGATTGGACGAATGGTGCATATAAGCATCTTTTGGAAGATGAGATGTCAGACCATGAAATTGAAAGTCTTTATGATTGGAACCATTATAAGCATAAGTATTTTTCTAAGATTCAATCAACCTCCACTACCGCCCCACGTAAGACGATGCGTGATTACATTAATGAAAACAATACACATATTGAGACACGACGTAAGACGATGGGGGAATACCGGAACGAAGCAAAATTGGATAATCATTCGGGAAAAAATTATGTGATTACCGGATTGAAAATAACATGAGTGTTCCATCGGTTATGGTAAGAGGTGTGCAACAACAAAAGGAACAGGTGAATAGTAGCCAACCGGTTAAGACAATGCGTGATTACTTGTATGGATATGCCTATCAACCATCATATAACTTTTCATCCTACAATGCGTACGGTCTTAATTGGGGAAAACCACCATTCTCCTTGTTCAAGGGAGGAACCAACCATGGTTATTAACAATCACCCTAAAACATCTTCCTCTTTTGATGATAAGTATACACAAATACTTGAGGAAATATGTAATGAGCATGTGGATGAACAATTAAATCAAGCTTCCTCACCATCTTATGAAGACGTTGAGCCCGAAATTGGGGGCATCGAATCAATCCCCTCTAATGAGGAGGATGGGGCTACCCAAGTCCCACCTCCTTTGGATTTAATGAATAGACTTTTAAAGGAGATTGATTTCGATGATCCCAATGTCATCATCAATTATGGTGAGTCCACTATCTCTTTTGGATGCTTTGAACTTAATGATGAAGAGATTTCAATGACGGTTGACGAACCTGAGGAATCCATTAAATTTGAAAGCGGTAGTGGGGTTGCCTACAATGAGGGTTTGGTGAATGGTTATGAACCTATGGTTTATTTTCCCAAGGGCATAATGATTATGAGTCTCTAGAGGATATGCATGCTAGAGAGATGGCCGAAGTCGATCTTTTTGAGTCCTTCCACCAACAACACATGCCAAATTCTAGTGTGGTAGACCTCCCTTTGATTGAAAATTATATTCCTTTGGATGATAAGGTGGCACAATTTGAAATTTTCAAAGATCAACCAATGTTAGATAATGTGCTTACCACTGAATCTGAAGAATTCTCTTTGGAAGACCTCCTCTCTATAGAGGAGGAATTCCTTACCATTGAAACAGAATTTCTTCAATCATTAAGGGAGGATGAGGACCCTTCATCCGACTATCTTGATTTCCTAGAGGAATGCTTGGCCCACTCTTATGATCTTGATGATGAGATGATTAAGGAGTTGGATATTTTGTAAGACACAGTGTCGGTGACTGAAGAACACCTTTCCACTAATTTACACTCTTTACCATTGTTTAGGGAAACACCGTACAATTCTGAATTTGTGGAAGAGACAACTTTAACTAATGAAAACTCGATGAATGTCTCTCCACCGTCATGGGTCCTTCAGCCCATTGAAAATTCTGATTGGGATGACCCATTTTTAATCAATCATAACCCAAATTAGAATTTGAGGAGATATCTTTTTGCTGCTCTTATCTCCTCCTTTTATGCATGTGGTGCACAATACGATTGGACTTCAATGATAAGAAGCACACATGTTTACTGTCGAGCAGGACTTTGGATGGTCCTCATGAGAAATTTATTGAAATTCATGAAGATCCTGCTCAACTTTGATCATGTAGTTGATCGGACTAATCAAAGGTAGGTAGGTAGGTTAGGATTTATTTTTCTGCAATTTGGATTAAATAAGTCTCATCGAGACAATGGAAGATGCTAGAATTGATCAACTTGCTATCTCAGGTACTATTGTTCTCACTCTCTCATATTTTACCATTGCTCTCATGTTCATGCTAATTGCATATCTTTTTACATTGAGGACAATGCAAGATTTGGTTGGGGGGTGAGATGAGATTCCTCATCTAGCATGTTGCAACATTTCGAGCCTCACATGCGCAAATTTTTTCGAATTTTCTAAAATTTCAAAACTCTTTTAGAAAACCTTATTTCCATGCATTCAAGATGATATGAGTATAAGAAGAGGAGATACAAAGTGTGTGATTTTTGTAAGTCTTGAATTTCTCCCAACATAATGGTTTTATATGTTAGTTCCCCTATTGTTGTGATTGATAGAAAATTTGAACACCTTCACACCAAGTTCACATTACACGATTTTCATGAGTTGAAAGGTTTATGTGATTTGTGGATTAGCTAGACTTTGATATAAAGGTGTTGAGAAACCAAGCCGGGGTATTTTGTCCATCCTTGTCCATGGGAAAATAATGAAAGATATGGATTTTTAAAAATCCTATCTAATTTTAAAAGAAAAAGGAAAGAAAGGATGAAATCGGGAATGAAGGAAAAATGGTGAAAATTTTCGAAAAGGGCTACCTATTACCAACCGGGGGATGGTCGAATCGTAACCAAAGCCGGAAATGGGACGTAGTGTGAAAGCCGTCGGAAGGACAGTAAGGCAAATTCCTGTCATAGGCTTGTTGTTGCTCTATGCACCTTAAAATCCATGGTTTACTTAATCTATGAAGAAGATAATCCCAGAAACTCATGAAATGAACTTTCACTATGCACACTAGGTTGAATTTGTTCGAGTTCTTCTATTTATCACGCAATCAGCGGGAATTTCATGTAGACACTTATTATGTTTTGAGAGTCTAAGATTTCAGCTTCTATCACCTAATTTTTCCAAATTTTATACGTGTACATCTTGGAATGGATAGAATCATGGTTTCTGAAGGAGAGTTGGGTTTGGAGGTTTGAAATTGTTTTACGCATATTTTGCTCGGGATTAGCAAAAAGGTGGTTGGGGGGGTGTGTTGAACCTCCAATTTATACATGGCATTGCCCACTACATGACATGGTATGCATGGTTTTCATGATTAAAAGGCCCATCTAATGCATGTTTTGTGATTGTAGGGATGAGAGCGGACTTCACTCAATTAGAGACCAAAAAGGGGCCATTTGGAGCCTTTGATGAAGGCCCAAGGTGGACCAAAGAAAGAAGAAAGCAAAGAGAGAGGAAGGAGAGAAGAAAAGAAAGAAGAAAAACAAGCAAAACTGGGTCCGACCGGTCAAGACCGGTCGGCCAAGAAGGCCCGACCGGTCATGACCGGTCGGATGCACTCCCTGGAGCAAGGCCAGCTTTGTCCGACCGGTCATGACCGGTCGGCCAGCCCTGTCCGACCGGTCGTGACCGGTCGGCCATGCAAAGTTCAACTTCCAGATTGCATACAGCAGGCCATTCCCGTTTCTGGTTTTTCGGACCACTTTTATGAAGCCATCTTGATGATATTCAGAAATCCAATACATCCATGTCGAAGAGGAGCTCGACGCCGAACTAAACCAAGTGGTTTCGTGTCGATCGGAGCTACGGATTGACCGTGGTGGCCAAAACAATACGAACTATCCAGAAAGTTCCAGATTTCGCTGTTCAACTCTGGGCCGGTCCAGAGGACTCATCATTGATGATATGAAGAATCTACTTTGACCATCTTTTAGACCACATCCATATATGAATAACCACAAAAGTTTCAGATCAAAATGATGTGTGGTTTGATCGTACCGGTTGAAGAAAGATGGACCATCCAGAAAGATCCAACTGCGCAGAGTTTATAAAAGCCCTAAGTGTTCTAATTTTCGGACCACATTCTGGGATTGTTTTGGACAATCTAATCCGTCCATCATGTAGAGGAGGAAGTTTTCTACCAATTTTCAAAATTTGAGATCAATCCGACCTCTGTACACTCCGGGGCGTTGAAAGCAAGATGACTGGTTCTGAAGGTACCCAAAGTGCGCGATTTTGAGAGGCGGTCGGTGATGTGATTGGTGGGCCAATTCAGAGGATAATCTTGGAAATATAAATCATCTATGAGGAATATCACATTACAAGGAAGCTACAAATCAAATTTGAGGGCAATCCGACCATTGGTTAAGCCGTACCAAGCGAAACAAATTCTGCTATGTTGCTGTACTATTGCTGCACTATAAAAGGAGGTGCTCTCTTCTATTCCAAATCAACCAAGGACGTGGGAAGCAAGGAGTTCAAGTCCCAGGAGGCTACCTAGCCTCCTCCAGCTAGTTTTTCTTCCTTTTCTTAGTTCTAGTTCTAGTTTTAATATGCTTTTCCTTAGCTAACCTCTTAGCTAGAGCTAAAGGTGAAATTTGTAGTTGGTTCCAATGCTTTAATTCTTTTATTTCAAGTACACTTTTCTTAATTTTGGATTTTGAAGTTCTAGTTTGAATAAAGTTTGGTTTTTTAGAAGTTTTGTGAGAGTTTGTGTGCTCCGGACATGAGTTCCTTGCAATTCTCTGAGATTACCATGATTGGGTTGTTTGAATTCGAATTGTAGTAACCCTTGAGCATGCCATAGTCCATAGGCATGGCTGTTACTCCGAAGGCTACAAGTTCAAGTTCTATGTGCTCCATTAGAACTAGAAATCTGATTTCCAGATTTAAGTGGGACTATTTGTGCTTGAATGTTATATCTTCCAATTAGATGAGAGATAGGACTTTGATTCTAATTGTGTTGTACTTGGATGAATGGATTGGCATTGGACTACTACAAGTGGATCCTTGATGCTCTAGTTCTTCTTATTTTCAGATTTTCCTATTTCATGTGAAAAACTACTTTCTTAAACTTTTTAGATTCTAGTTATTAGAGTACTTGGAATTGTTTACCTCTTTCCCTGTGGATCGACCTCGGTCCTACCGAGATTTATTACTACATCGCAGCCTTACACTTGAGGCGAGCGAACATTGCACTCCCTGGATGTTTACATTAGCCTGTCCGACCAGTCCCGACCGGTCGGCCATGCGTTTAAAACAGACAGTTTCTATTTCTGGTCTGAAAATTTCTGCACAGTGCGTATCCTAACGCAATTTCTGGAAGATTCCTACACAAGAGAGCTTCTCTACTATAAAAGGACACCTAGGGTCTCTTCCTAGGGCATCATAGAAGGCAAGGAACTTCGTGGGAGAGGAAGGAAGCCTTCGTGGAGCGTTTGCAATCCTCCCAACTCCGGGTTTTTATATTTTCTAGTTTTCTTTTACGAGTTCTAGTTGTAGTATAACAATGTTCGGCTAGAATCTCTCAGTTAAGGCTGAGAGGTGAAGCTTGTAGCCAATTTCATGTTTGATTCAGGTTAGTTCAAGTAGTTCTACTTCAAGTTCGAATTTTGATATTCCAGTTCTTATAAAATTGATAGTTTTAGAAGTTTTATGAGCGTTCATGTGCTCCGGACATGGATTCCTTACAATTCTCTGAGATTATCATGTGTTGCTTGATTAGATTCGAATTATGGTAACCCTTAAGCATAACATAGTCCATAGGCATGGCTGTTACTCCAAAGGCTGTAATTTCGAATTCTATATGTGTTGAATGGGACTAGAACTTGGAAGTTCAATTTCAGTGAGATTGAATGTGTTTAATGCTTTATCTTCCAACTAGATGAGAGATAGGACTTCAAATCTAGTTGTGTATCATGCTTGGATTGATTGGATTGACATGGGATTACTACAAGTGGATCCTTGAAAGCCTTAGTACCTTTAATCACTGTTTTTCTTAAGTTATTGTTTTAGCATAATTCTTTCAATTGAATCTCCAAATTGCTGAAATCCTAGTTGCTGGAATAAGTTAGAAATTTTTCTCTAATTCCCTATGAATTGACCTCGGTCTTACTGAGAATTATTACTACATCGCAGCCTTGCACTTGAGGCGAGCGAACAGTCACGTTCCCAACGGGACATAAACCACTCAACTAAAAACTAAACTAGTCCTAAGTCCTAAAAATCTTAAATAAATCTAGAAATTGAAAATCTGCAAGAAGCACTAAGTCAGAAGGATATTACCCGACTCGCTTGAACTAGAGAAGAAATCCTACAAAGCAAAAACAATGTGTTAGTTCTAGGAAATCAGAAAAACCTATCTACTTCTACTTCTATAGCTACTAAAACAATCTAGAACTGTTATCTAAATTCCCCGGCAACGGCGTTAAAAACTTGTTTGCTCACCTCAAGTGCAAGGCTGCGATGTAGTGATAAATCTCGGTAAGACTGAGGTCGATCCACAAGGAATTAGAAAACAACTTCTAAGCTATTCCAGCAACTAGGATTGCAATAATTAAGAGATTCAATTGAGAGAATTGTGTTAAAACAATAACTTAAGAAAAACAGTAATTAAGGAACTAAGGCTTTCAACGATCCATTTGCAACAATCCCATGTTAATCCAATCAATCCAAGCATAAACACAACTAGATTTGAAGTTCTATCTCTCATCTAATTGGAAGATAAAGCATTAATCACATTCAATCCCACTTAAGTTGAACTTCCAAGTTCTAGTCCCATTCAACCACATAGTACTCGAAATCATTAGCCTTCGGAGTAACAGCCATGCTTATGGACTATGGCATGCTCAAGGGTTACCATAATTTGAATCTAATCAAGCAAAACATGATAATCTCAGAGAGTTGCAAGGAATCCATGTCTAAAGCACATGAACTCTCATAAAACTTCTAAAAATATCAACTTTATAAGAACTAGAACATTTTAAATTCAAACTTGAAGTGAAACTACTTGAATCAAACTGAATTAAACATGAAATTGGCTACAAGCTTCACCTCTCAGCCTTAGCTGAGAGATTCTAGCCGAGCATTATCATACTACACTAGAACTCAATGAAAAAGATATAAAAAGTATAAAAACCTGGAGTTAGGAGGGTTGCAAACGCTCCACGACGGCTTCCTTCACTCCCCATGAAGTTCCTCCGCTTCTATGATGCCCTAGGAAGAGACTCTAGGTGTCCTTTTATAGTGGGGAGGTTCTATCGCGTCGGAATCTTCCAGAATTGCGTAGCATTACGCAGTTGCGCAAAAAATCTCGGATCCCGAATTGAAAAGCTTCTGTTTACGCATGGCCGACCGGTCTTGACCGGTCCGACTGGGCTAGAATGAAGTCTAGCGTGCACAGGGAGATCCCTGACCTAATGACCGACTGGTCTTGACCGGTTGGACCATACTAGTCCTTACTCCAGCGTGTTCAAAGGTGAGTAGCAAGGCGGCCGACCGGTCAGGACCGCTCGTGGCTTCCTTGGCTGACCGGTCATGACCGGTCGGACCAGTTTTTCTCTTCTTTTTCTTCTTTTCTTTTTTCTCTTTCTCCCTTTTGCTTCTTCCTTCTTTGGTCCACCTTGGGCCTTCATTCAGAGGCTTCTAAATATGCTCTTTTCGGTCTCCAATTAGGCGAAATCACTCTCGTTCCTACAATCACAAAACATGCATTAGATGAGCCTTTTAAACATACAAACCATGCATATAGTGTGATGTAATGGGCTATATCATGTATAAATTGGAGGTTCAATAGCGGCTTGGTAATTTTGAATTGTGCAATTGCCGTGTACATTCACCTGTTTCTACAACGCATAGTAAACCCATATTGAATTTTGTTATTGGACATCTTCATGACATTGCTCACATAGTTGGTTTCTCCTGATAACTGAATCATTGAGTTACCTTTCAGTTTTGACCTTTCTCTGGCATACTTGATCGGTGAGTGTGCAACTATTTTGTCATCATTACCATGCCAATTTTCTCTCTAGGGATGTTTACCTTTCTTAAATTAGTGGTGACGACATGATTACCATTGAAGGAGGGAATAGATTAGCATCCACTAACATGGCTTCATTTTCTTTCTCAAGGAATTTCAACATCCTTATGTTTATGTTATCTTGTATTACGTTCATGAAAACAACAAAACTCATGGTAGAGTGAGAACGTGTTCTAGGAATTAACACATGACGATGACCTTATCTTTGGGATAGCCGTAGGAGAAGGGTTTGAAACCTCTGGATTGGCCTGCATCAGAAGTGCTTTTGGGCCTATGGAGTTCTTGTTCATTGATGTTACAATTGTTTTAAGTTGACTACATGCTCATATTATTATATAATTCAATTAAAAATTGCACACCTATCCCACCGGGCAGCCAAAATGGTGTTGGTTTGAAATTTGGCCATGTGGTATATGTGTGAGATTTGCGGGTGTGCTAGAATCGATTTGCTGCCCGATTTAAACTGCCCTAACGTCGAGATAGAGTGGTGCGTGATTGAATGGTTGAAGACCAACCGTCTATTATGCCAACTGTTAATGTCAGATTTTGTAACGAGATCCTTCGGCTTTTCTCCTTCGCTTCAGGAGAGATTTCCACCACCAGACCTGAAATAAGACAGCGAATAAGGGTGGCTGGGGACCAGCCGTTAGCCCTCCGACGCTTAAGTTAGGCCACAGAAGAGAAGCCAAGCAAAACGGGACCCAGCTTGAATGATCAGTACGTACCTTTCTCTTAATGGAGTCACCCCTTTATATAGATCTGAAGCAACCCAATTTGTTACGTAAGATATCGAAATCCCGCTGATGTCGCGTACGATACCGAAATCTCGCTGATTTAGTGGGACAAGATCCTTATCCTTAGAGGCAAGATCTAACCCAATAACTTCTTCCGGCAATCACGTTTCTTGATAGCAATCCCCGAAAAGGAAGGGGACGCCGAAAGGGTGAAGACCGCCGCGCTGGATGTAACTCTGCTTGGTGTCGCAGAGGGATTGAACAAGCCACTCGATGGGAACCGGATGCTGGAAGTATGAAGACCATCCAAACCAAAAACGAAGACTCAGGACTATTCTGATGTCGGGAGCTGCTTGTGTCAGGGATGCTCGCATTCGTGAGATGCGACCTCTTCTGACGAGCCCGAGCAGAGCTGCTCGCATCCGGGAGATGCGACCTCTTCTAAAGAGCATGAGCCGAGCTGCTTGCATACGGAAGATGCGACCCCCTCTGGCGAGCACGAGCCGAGCTGCTCGCATACGGAAGATGCGACCCCCTCTGGCGAGCACGAGCTTGACTGCTCGCATTCATTATGACCGCGATCCTGCACTTCTCGATAGACTATATTTGCCTACAACACCAACTGTCGAGTGTGTTAATCTAGCGATTTGCGGATGTTGGGGCTCTTCCTCTAATGAATTCTTTTAGCTTTGAAAAATTAAGGACTTTTGAAGGTGCAACAATTGTATAGTTGATGGAAACTGGGGATGGAGGCAGAAAAAGATGAGTCTGGGGCAAGTTAGTGCTGCGGAAGATGAAATACATTATGACAGTTTATGGAAACTTGGTATATTTATTCTCTCCTGACGTTATGCGCTTCACTGGTCGCACGCTGTGTTTCGTGGTATGAAGACTTCTTACGCAGTTTAAGTTTTGGTGATTAGTTGGTTGATGCCCGACTTGTCCAAGTGGGAGATGTAGCTATATCACGTGTCGTCTAAGTGGGCCCCACCCACTATGAGACAGAGAGAGATGGGTTGTGGTGGTTACAGGGTGACCGACTACCCATTACCCTGACAATTTCCAAACTTCATGACCAGTTTCTCTTGCGGTTTAATAACTGCCCTGACTGTATTTCTATAAAGGACTTCCAGGACTCATGAACTAAGGAATCTGATGGATTTTAAGTACCAGTTCCTGGAGTGTAGAGAGATCACCTATAAAGAAGAAGAAATCAGGTTCCATCACTACCACACGATGTATAATATAGATCTTGCTCGAAGAAGAATGTTCCTATAGACTTCTTTTTACGCTAGTGAAAACGGTATAATCCTTTTCCAAAGACGTGAGATGTATCCGGAAAGATTTAACATTCGAGCCTCCATCTTCTGCCGCTGCCGCCATTGGATCTAAGAAATTCCTTCCAGGTAAACAATTTCTAACACACATAGTGACATCCTTAACTATGTACTTCTCCGAAAACGAGGTTCACCATGTGTACCTCGAAAAACTCTATGGGCCCCACCAAGATTTACGTCTTTTCTCCATCCATTTATTTGCCAGATCAGTTTTGGGCAAGAGCCCAAAAGTGAGGCAGATTTGAAGCTCAAGTGGAACACACCACAGGAAGCAGTGGCAATAATGACGCCCACCGTTGAAACCTACGTAGGGCCATCATGGTATTTACTCGAGAATCAACCTGCTCCTAGGGTCACACAGACATGGACGAAGTAAAACACAAATATCAGCTTGATCCAAAACTTCTTCAGGCCCCAACAAGTTTTCAGCTGTAGGCGTTCAATCCCCACTGTTTTATGTGGTGTGGTACATTTGAGCTTTGGATCAGCTTCATTTTTGGGCTCATTCCCTAAGATGATATGAAAAAATAGATGCAGCATGGATCTAACATATATGTGCATGGTAGGGCCCACAGAATTTTGGCTTGGAAACACCAGTTAAGCTATCGAGCAGGACCGGGTTTTCAAGGTGAAATTCCGGTTCGTTTCCGAACACTTAAAAAAAATAAAATAAAAAATAATAATAATAATTTCACTTATACCTCCAAATTCACAGTAATTACAGCAAATCCAACAGGCCCTAATTAAGTGAATTGCTACGTTAAATTAAAGTTGTCGACTATCACGCCATAGAGACGGGAGGCTGATCCAAGCAAATCGTTCCTTGAAGCGTGGGCCGCGGCTTGCGACTGGCGTATGCCCGATGGTCATTAGTCACTGTGCAAAAGGTACTGACTTGGCCTGGTTTGTCTTCCAGGGGCATGTAATAATACAGGGATTATAATTCGTTTGGATGGCATCTTTTTTTATTCCCCCTTCTTTTTTCTTCTTCTTTTTTTTTTTCTCCTAATCAACTAGACTACAATGGACGTTTGGATGGCATCTTGGACTCCGAATCGTTAATTAGTGATGTTCTCTTGAATCCAGTGGTTGTTGATGGAGTTTGACGGCTTGCAAGAGTGCACGCCTCGACTGTGCTGATGGTGTAACGGTGTATAGACAGATATATCCTTTTGAGATTTGTAGGCTGTTAACAATTTGCAATGAGCTGTCTGGCTTATTGGCCAAACCCACCACAAGCCAGGCCAGACGGGCCTGGGCTACATCACAATCACAATCCCAAAAATAGGCTGGGCTGCTCTGTAACAACTTCACCCATGTATTACTACTAATTTGTAACACGGTAGTCTCACACATGTAAATGCTTGCCTGCAGTCGCTCACCTTCTACAGTTCCAAGGATGGGTTAGGCAGCGGCCTCATGTTTATCAACAGCATGCTCTACCACATTGTCATCCACACATGCAAGAACATAACATTGAATGGTGCAAGGATCCATGCCCCTGATAAGAACCCCAACACCAATGGCATAAACGTGCAAGATTCAACGAATGTGCGTATCATAAGCACAGACATAAAGACCAATCGGTCCAGGTGCGCACAACCTGTGGATCGAACATGTTGCATGCAGGCCTGGACATGGAATAAGGTGAGATACCACATTACAGTCTGCACATGTCCTTGCACGCATCCGATGGCATACACTAACATAACTCTGAATGGGCTGAGGAACAACTCTTGGGTTGCATTAGTATTACGAGCCTGAGGAATGGCTTCAAAGAAGGCGGCATCCAGAATGTGACTGTAAAGAATGTCGTCTTTAACAGAAATCTGAATGGGCTGAGAATCAATTCTTGGGCCAATCATCATCGTCCAAAATTACTGCCTCAATGACAAGGATGGTTGCCCTAATCAGGTAAATGAGAAAATAATAATAAGACTAAACACTAGTAATTTTGGACGTTAAATTGAACTGAATTGCATTTCATCCTCCCTGCGATAGAAATGGTAACCCTGGTGTTCGCACCATTTCAAGTTGGACAACCGAACAACTAATTGCAAATTTCTGCACTTTTTGTTTTTGAAGTGATGATGACTACAATTTGGGGGGCTAGGTTGGTACTGATTCTAGTGATGTACTCTTCATCGAATTTAACTATTGCAATTCACATTGATTGGATATCGAAACACAGCCTTTAAGTTGTTTTCACCTATATATCAGTAGTCTGCTCTTTTGTATTCATATATAGATTGACAGATATTATTCAGCACAAGATTCATGCAAATATTTGGATATTTTGCATTTTGGATTTTCTTTATCTGTTTCGAATTATTTGCAATGTGAATGTTTGTGATGCTTTTCATAGAACACTGGTGTGACGATCAATCAGGTGACATACAAGAACATTAAGGGAATGTCAAAATCCAAGGTTGCCATGAAATTTGATTGCACTGCTACCTCTCCATGCAATGGGATCAAATTGCAAGATGCTCAAATTCAACGATCAACTGGACGGTTCCTTTTGTCAAAACATCAAGGGTACGGCCTGTGGCTTAGTCATGCCACCGAGATTCTTTGTTTATGTTAAATACCAAAAGGAAGAAAAAAAAAAGTATTCTTTACCGTGAAATACAAAAGAAAAGGAATCCTTCCTTCATTCAACTCAATAATCAAAATAAGAAGCAGAAAATGGTTGTTCACTTGCGATGTAAGAAATGGAAATATATGTACTAGATATCTAATTTCAACATGTTCTGATTTTATAATTATGGTATACAAACCTCATTTCAGTGCTTTCCAACTTCTACTCAGCAAGTTGAGTTCAAACTTAAGATCTCTGACATTATTTCCCTTACATCCTAAGCAGTCATCACTTGAGAAAACCCATAAAAATTCACCACTTATGATCGAATGCGGCAGAAACCCGACATGGAATTTTCTCACACAACATCAACTCATCAGAAGAAAAATAAGTGAAGAAAACAAGGTACAACTCAAAACAGTAACATGCATTAAAATTAGAGTCAATACCTTTCACTTCAGTTTCAGAAACCTCTTTCTTCTCCTTGTCTTCTTTGCTTCTTAAAAGCCTCTGCTCCAATTGTAACCCACAATCTCAGTTACCAGAAGAAAAAGGACACAAGAGTGGCAACAAAACATAGAGAATAAGCTGTTTTAAGACCCCAGCAGAAGAATCTTGCAGCCATGGAGGTTGTTCTCTTTCGGGCATGCCTGTCATTGTATATATGGCAGTAGACAGTTTTCTAATTGTTTGAACTAGGCTCTTCTATGAAGAGATACAGAAGAGCCTTCAAACATGAGATTTACACGGATGCAGTACTGTATAGAAACTGTGAAGAGCTTCTGGTAATGCAGATGGGGAGATCCTAAAGTGCATACATCCTCTTATATTCATTGTGTAATAGCTCTGAATCAGTGACCATGGACATAGACATCGAACAGGACTGGCTCCGGGATGTCCTCCTTATATTTCTCATATTTGACTCTTCAATCCTATGTCGGATGACGCAGTAGCACATGGATCCGAGGGTGGTCAGCATGATCACACTGCCTATCACTGTTGTACTCACAGCCAGCCACCGTGCGTTGTGGCCCACCACAACGTACGTGAGAGAGATAAAAGCCACCGATATGAAAAGGCAGGCCACCCACATGAGCTTGTTGATCACAAATACCAGCTGCTTCTTCTTTTTCTGCTCAATAACGACTACAGATGTCTGGACGACGACCACAGCGAGGGAGATGAAGAGCGCTATGGAGTCGAATATTAAGAAGATGATGAAAGCTACTTTCCTTGCAATATAGGCTTGGCCGACCTCAAAATTATTGGTCTTGCTCTCAACAAACTGGCCAGGAACGGTGAAGATGGCCGCAAAAGCGACGGTGGCAATGAGTACGGCAACAACCGTGGCTGAATTTATCGCATTGTTGAGGCCCCCAATATGGAGCTTCTTCAGCCTCTTTGCGATCTTCTGGACCCGCAACCGCGTCTGGCGGGTTTGTTGGAGTTGGGACTGGACTTCATGCTTTATGTCACTGACTGTCTGTTTCAGTTGCCGAGCAGCACTTGGAGGGTTTGTGTGCTCCCTTGCAGTCACTGCTCCGGCTTCTCTTAGAATGGGAGCAAGTTGCTCTGCTTCTGTGGATTTTTCAGCAATGTCGAGTGCGGTCTCTACCGCTTTGTTAATTACATTGACATTCATCCCCTTAACTAATAATAAGGCTTGCATTATCTGGGGAAAGAAAAAGAACTTCACTTTGTTAATTGCATGGACGTTCACCCCGTCAACTGATAATAAGGTTTAGGTAAACATTAGGACATCGTAACTGATTGCAAATTGTAAGGTTCACCTGAATTGGATTGTGTTGGATCACTAAATCATAAGGTTTCTCCTTTTCTTGAGAAGATATAATAATAATAATAATAATAATAATAATATCATCATCATCATCATCATCATCATAATAATAATAATAATAATAATAATAATAATAATAATAATAATAATAATAATAATAATAAAAGTACCAATGATTTGGAAGAAATGTAATGTGGTCAAATCAACCATATTCCGTCAAAACTGCTCCATGACATTACATAGCATGACTACATAAATCTTAACATACACAGAAGTTTCAAATAAAATTATGCCTATCAGAGTTTTATGCTCTCATTGCCGGTCCGCAAGCCCGGATTAACGAGGGTTGTGTCTGGTTGGCAACCAGCGTTAAAATTTGGTGACAGCTTCTTCTCAAGAATTCTATCTGACATTTCGAAGAGTGGAATAGCAGAACAGGATTCGTGTAGACGAACCCAATTAGTTGGCATAAGGCTTAGGTGATAATAATAGAAGATTCAGATAAATTCACAGCATACAGAAATATGATTTACATTGTTACAATGCATGATTATTCCATTTCCTCTACCCCCCATCATTTTAAACATCATCTAATACTATTCAGTATCACCTGAGTCATATTAGTTTTGGTCCCCAACAAAATGATTCACCAGACTGATACGGACAAGTTTGGGTGAGTCATACAGGTTTTGGTCCCCAGGCGAGTTGCACCCTGAAACTGCTATTTAAATCCCGGCACTACTCTGAATCCATGTGCTAGACCTAGTGTTAAACCAACAACAATCAAACAACATATTTTCTAAATTTCCCAGTTAATTGCATTGTTCATGTAAAGAATTTGTAAAGCAGGATTCAAGCTGCATGAATTGGTGTTCATGGGAGTTCAAAACCAGTTCAAATCCAAACAAAGAATTTGAATTGTGATCTGTGGGTCAGTAAAATTTCCAGTCTATAACAGTGCCCTTTCAGCCAATCAGCTGTGGATTCATGTTCTAGAAGATTAAAAAAATAGTGCACCGAGAAGGCAGCCGGCAGTAATCATTGTATGGACACATTATAAAGAAAGGAAAATACAGAACAGTGCCATCACATAGGTGGAGCCCAAATAGCTTACGGTGACAATGATTAGGCAATATGCAGTAATTTCATTTATATAGATTCAAGCAGTTCTCTTTAAATGGATGCATCTTTTCTACAAATGCGAACTAGCATAGACAGGAATAGAATACATTTCTTTCAATGTTATCATATAATCATATGTGTCAGCATCTCGCGTTTTCCCATGGTTGGTCATCAAACAGCCAGTAAATCCATGTCTAATACCAACCCACGTGTCCAAGTCACATGGGAAAAACTATTTTCTAGAGGAAGTGTAGCTATGTTGCATGATCCATATAATTCATAAGAAGCTAAATATACCATAAAAAGAATAGAGCTTTGCCAAGCACACACAAGTGTGTAATAAAGCTTGTGTACATATCACACAAGTTTGAGATCTAATCCATCCATAAAGTTGGTCTGACGTTCTATATGTTTTCCCAAAAATAAAATCTGATCCAATCAGTAGAAGAGTCCCAATATTAGAAACAGGTGGATGGGTTAGAAAACTGCAGCCAAGTTTTTCAGAGCCGTAGATTTGTTGGGCGCAAATTGGGTACTACCTGCACTAGGACGTAGCTAGAGATAGATGGTCCTGTTAGGGGTTTTATGGGGCCCACCATGATATATGTGTTTTATCCAAGCCATCCATCCATTTTGAAAGATTATTCTAGGGCATGAGCCCAAAAAGGAGGCAGATCGAAGGCTCGAGTACACCACACCACAGGAAGCAGTTGTGACAATGACGCCCCACCGTTGAAACCATCCTAGGGCCCACCGTGATGTTTATTTGCCATCCAACCTGTTCATAAGGTCATATAGACATGGATGAAGGGAAAACATTAATATCAGCTTGATCCAAAATCTCCGTGGCCACCAAGAGGTTTTCAGCTGTAGATATTTAATCCCCATTTTTTCCTGTGGTGTGGTTCTCTTGAGCATTCTATGTGCCTCATTTTTGGACTCATCAGCTAAAATGATTTTTCAAAATGAATAGAGGGCATGGATGAAACACATGAATCATGGTGGGCCCTACAGAGCCCATGATAGGACCGTTCGTATCTAGGTCCTGGTGGGGGTAGTACCCACTCGCTGCCCAGATTTTTTTTGCAAACTGTGGTCCACCTGAAAGTGGATCAACCTGATTCTTGGATTAGAGCATCAATGTAGTGGTAACATTCTAATGGGTGGATTGGATCTTGGATGATACTCTCCATGGTGGCACGTGTGTAGCGTGGACATCAGCTTTATTGCACACGTGTGTGGGCTTAGCAAAGCTCAAGAGAATGATCAAACAGTACTACCCACCTGAGTCCGACCCTTCCTGGTGGCAATATGCAGAGCCGTGTTTCCCTTGTTATCTTCTAAGTTGACCACTGAAGGATCGGGTTTAAGCAATGCAAGCACTACCTCGATGTTTTGCCCTTTCACTGCCATGTGTAATGCTGTCTGACCCTTCTTGTCGGTCCTAGAACCAATGGTAGGATCATTGCTTAAAAGGGACTTCACCACTTCCAGATGCCCCATTCTTGCAGTGGAATGGAGGACAGTCTTACCATTGTTTTTGGCAATCTTAGCAAGGCTCGCATCCGTCTCTAGAAGAAGATTGACAATATCAATATGGCCTTGAGTGGCAGCTGTGTGTAGGGCTGTAGAGTTTGATGAATCTGTAGTCATAGCCAAGTTGGGGAAAGACTGCAATAGCTCTTTCAATACATCTGCACAACCAAACAGTAAAAAGGAAAATATTTAAAAAATGAAAAGACCAATTAGTTGGGATAAAGCTCGGGCTTATTTTGATGCCGCTTAAAAATGAGTTGATCTCATTCTATTTAACTGTAATTATGTATTAGAGAGAAAAAATTTTGGTAGGGGTTAAAAATAAAACCAACAATTTATACAAGGGTGCATTTAGTTGCACCAAATATCATGAAATTATCACCTAACAGCATGTTTGAGTTCCACTTAAAAATGGTTTAATTTCATTTTAGTTCATATCAAGTACATATTAGATATCATAGTTTAGGGTGCATTTGGTTGCACGAAATATCATGAAATCTAATGATTTTTCATGCAACCAAATGCAAACTAAACAATGATCTCTAATATGTAATTGATAGTGAACTTATTTTTCAAGTGGCACCCAAACAAGCCGTTAGATGATGATGATCTACTACAGAAAAAAATCATTTTACAAACCAAGGGATGCCACAGATGCTTGTTTTAAGACCATTCAAGGGGACGAGCAGCGTGAAGTTCTTTGCACAATTTAATATAGCTATGGTGGAGGTTTTGAAAGCTGGAACATGCAGCATATCTTCCAGGAAGGCAACAAGGAGGCTGACACTCCTGCTAGTCGGAAATCTCAATCTCAAGAAACTAGGTTCATACTTTTCTATGCTTCTAGCTTAATCTAAGCCTCCTTAGTAGCTAAAAACAATGGTCACAGTTGAATTCTACATAGCCAAGCAAGAGTAAACCAGTGATTTGAAGACCACCTGTAGCAAATCAAGGAAGAGGCAGATTTGTCACGGAAGTACAAACAAACACAGATACCACTACTTCGCCTCTTTGTTGGACCGCCGGCGCGAACACAGTGGTCTCTGACCAGGACCAGGAACCATTTCGAATTTGGATCTTGACATGTCGGTGGTTTTTCACCGTAGGCATCTCGCCAGGAAGTTGGTGGGCTTATCATGAATTAGGTCGGATAATATTCTCATGGCCATTGATAAAGAAATACCCACCACTCCAAGATTTCTAAGACACCCGATAACAAATTTCAAAAATCAAAGAGCAATGAAGTACACAAATAAAAATCAATGATCAATGTTCAAATCAGATGATGACTCAGGTAATCCACACCTACAAAAGATATAGAGGAACACTAATATTCTCAGCCACCGTATGATAGTCCATGTCTGAAAAATCGAGGGAATTGGACTGTGGTAGCCATCTGATAAGTGACCTGCAAAAGCAATGGTCCAAATTCAACAAGCAAAAGTCGGCACAAATGGATGATCAACAGTTGCCCAATCACTGAGAGTTTTGGCCAACAGCCCATTTACAAGGTGGGCCACCAGATGGAGAGTCCTTGTAACTAGAAATGTTTGCCACATGTACTATGAAGAGGCATAGAACTTCTATGCAGATACCTGCATATCAGCATTCCTTAAAATCATGGTGTCACGTCCAAAGATACATCAAGACGCTTCTAGGCCAATCAGAAAATTCCAATTCATCAAAGCACAAGATTACTGACATTGAGGCCGGTGACTTAGTGATCTAACGATTTAAACAGATTCTAAATTGCTTCCAGCTCAGTTTTATTCTTTAAAGTTATTAGATTCCGGGAAAAAAAGTGTAACAGGTCCATCCATTGCTCTAAATCAAGAATCGTTTGTACTATAGACTTCACCACTGTTTACAATCCATATACAAAAACAGATGATCGATCTTTCTACACAATGGAAGTCCTTGAATAGGTCAATCACTAAAGATGACAGAAGTAGCAACAAAGCCTTATATTCCACTAGAAAATTTCCCCACACTAACATATCATTGAAATTGTAGGATAACGAAACCCATGAACCAAGATGTGTTTGGCTCATTACAAAATGAAAGTAATTCGCAATTTGTGGCAGTTCTACTCTTAGTAGAAATAGCAAAAAGCATGAGACACTACTGGCGTGGACGTGAAAGAGCACTTTTCCATACAACACTAAAGAGCCCCAATTCATTAACTTCCAAAGTTTGACTGATATAAGAAATTCTATGATTGTGAATTGTTTTCCTCCGCTCTTGAAATGGCCATGGATCAAATGTAGCCTAAACCAATCAATATGAAGGAAAAAGACACGAAAAAGGAAAAAAATAAAAATAAAAAATAAATGCTTACCAAGATGGCCCTGCTTAGCAGCAATATGGAATGAATCATAGCCATTCCTGGCCTTGAGAGCAGCTGTCTGAAAATCTGAAGCCTTCAAGAGTTCGCTAACGACCGGAGTGTACCCATTTTCAGCTGCGACATACATTGCTGTCTCTCCATCCTGGTTCTGCATTGAGAGCAGTTCCTTCTGATGGCCATCACCACGGTTACGGAGGATCTCTTTAACTTTCACTAAATCGCCTGCTCTAGCTGCCAGATGAAGCAGCAAGTCACCACGTTTCCCTGTGGGCTCTTTGTTTCTCTTCTTTTCGTGGAAGCTCTGCTGCTTCTCCATCATTATGACCAACAAAGGCTACCTAAGAATCAAATTCCGCTGGAGGAGGTCGCGAAAACCCAGATTTTTCTGAAGAAATGAATCCAGAACGTGGTAATCAATATTTAAGATTTGAAGCTAAGACTTCTTTGTGAAGAACAAAGCAAAATTGAAAAGATTTAGAGCTAGAAATTGATTTTGTCAGAAACGCATGATCTAAATTCACTAACTGCAGGTCATATACCAATCAGAGAATGAAAATGATAAAAACTAAAAGAAAACAGAAGTACCTTCTTTTCTCCTTTCAAAGAGACAACCCAATTCAAATATCATAACTCCATGTTTCTATTCATTCTCAGAACCCAGAAATTGCCAAGCAATCTCATAAAAGCCCCAAAATCAAGCACTTTCACAATCTCAGCCCTGTTCAAAATATTGAAGCAGAGGAATTAAAAAATATATACATCGAAATACCCATTTGCCTCCAAATCCTAATTTCCAGATTCATAGCTCTCAGAACCCATGTTTTAATGGAATACTTAAAACAGAAACTGCAACAAGCAACAATGATTTTAAAGCAGAATTGAGAAAACAGAAAACCCATGTTTTTTTTATGAATTTCCAAAACCAGAAACAAATACCCAAAACCTTGATTTTGGTCTTAAAAGATTCCAAATTTCTCAAAATATACATTTATTTTGTTCGTTCTCCATATCCAGAAACCTATATGCAAATCCCTGATTTCGAAAAAAAAAAAAAATTAAATCCCACCAAATTCATACCTAAAAATAACCAATCTTTTTGTAATTCTATAAACCCAATTAAGATGAACTCACTCACACACACACACACACACACACACACACACACACACACACACACACACGAAGTGAGAGAGGAGAAAATCCCACCATTTCTTTCATATTTCTCTCCAAAATCCAATCTTTGGATTCAACCCACCTTCGCTTTCAAGCTGAAAACTCTAAAAACAACAAAAGCCACTGCTCAGAATCTTAATAAACTTCTCTAGAAAGATAAAGCGCTCTCTCTCTCTCTCTCTCTTCCTGGGAGCCACCATCCACGCCCTCCCTCTTTGATAATACGCCCTTCTTTTCTACTTTCGGTAACACAATATTACAGCTCTGTTGTACTGTATTAAATCAGGTAGAAACAGTTGCAGCATCGGAAATTCGGAATGGGTGTATCTATCAAAAGGGGTAGGTGTAACTATCAATTACCTTTTCTAAAGTTTTTTAAAAATTATTTTGGTTAATGAACATGGCAGCCATTGCCGTCGACATCAGATGCGCTCGGAAGGCGGTGGGCCACCCAAGGAAGAATCAGCCACAAAACTACAAACAAAAAGTCAGAAATCTGGCAAGCCACCCCTACCATGTGATGCATGTGGGCGCCAATCAGGACCTTCCAAATTGCGGGTTCCAATGTGGTGGAGTGTGGACTGGAGATGATATTGATCTGGTGATTCCGTCCATCTAACTGGTGACCATAAAATGAACGGTCGGAAAAAAAAGATAGCCAGCAGGGCAAATTCAACGGGTCAAATCAGACGGTCAAAATCATTTTATATGCAGGGCCATTGGTACAATGGACGATATAAAGAACGTGTTCTCTCCAGTCAATGGATTGAGAGATGGCTTGGGCCCCTAGCTTGCTTGAATGTAGTCCCAGTGTCTGGACCTAGGCCCAGTCACATGGTCAAGTGGCACACCGTTATACAATGCCACCGTGGAAGAAGTGGGTGTAATTGGATGTAAATGCATCAAGATGGTGCATTTGGCACCGTGGATAAGGTAAATGAAAACACACAATTTGGGATATTTTGATATCCTTGTGCTCTTGCGTGAATGGGAGGCAACTGGTGTTCTAACGTTTTTTCTTTTTCTATTTTCAACCACCTTTTCAAAGGCATGGGAGTTGCAACAGTAACATCAGCGTCTAGGCTACAAATGTTCCATTAGCTTCGCACACTGATCATAACCCAAAACAATTCAAATATGGGCCGCATCCTTAAAATCAAACTATAATAGAATGATTTGAATTGTCCAAATTATCTGTCATTTAAATGGGCGTTTTGGCAAGTTGCTCATTTGTAATCTTTACATTTGTGGCCCACTTCAGGCTCAGAGTTTTATATATGCTAAGGGCTTATTACAAGTATTATATCAAATATCACTTATGTACATTAGTTTGAGATATTAAAGCTGATTTAGTTAATCAAATTTAAGATCCTCGTAATATATTAAAGATTTCTAATGCATTGCAATTACTAGCATCCAAACATGATTTTTGTTAATAAGAGTGCATTTCAATTACAAGTAGTCAAATACAATTAAAGATTCCAATTCACATGGATTCTAATGTAATTGGAAACTGAATTCCAATGCATTATCCTCATCGGCTTATATGGACATATTTTGAGCTGTTAACACATTTATTTCAATTTAAATGCACACTGGATTAAAAAAATTTTAGTAAATTCTTATTAAAAAAAAAGCTTTGGCTAATTGAATCATTTCTTTGAATGCAGGACAGCCAAGAGGTACCAAAAGCTCGATGTCCACAAAGTCAGTTTGACTGGAAGACTCAAATAAGTCTTTGCCAACTAATAAAAAGGTTTCGGGTTGAACTAGTCTGATCATAATCCACAGTCCACCCAACAAATACCTTCCAACCTTTCACGGGTGTGCAGCATCCGACACGTGTGATGGATTGGACTAATGTAAGAAATTAACTGTTCAAAAATAGTCACGTCTACTCGCAAGAGGACCACAATTCTATCTTATTATTTATTAGTGGCTAAAGATAGTCTTCTAATGGTATGATCCACCTGATGATTGGATGGGGGCTGATTTTTGCACGAGACCATACGTTTGATGTGGCACGAACATGATAGATTGGAAGTTGTTCAAAGGATGGACTATTAATTATGATCCTACTAGTTGGACTTGAAAGCTTCTCACAACTTCAGTTTAGCTCCATCCAAAAAAGAAAATAGTTGAAGAAAAAACATTAAAACATTGCTAAGCTTGAATCTTACCCATGTTGCTCACCTTTCTAGAGGTCTTGAAGTCAAAACTCTTTGTTTTGCATTTTATAGAAAAAAAACCCTTTACACCTGATTAATTCAGTTCGAATCCTGTTGAGTAAAGCCAATGTGACCGAGTCATTGACTTGACTCGATGAGTCAAACGAGATGAGTTAAGTTCAAGTCTACAGATGAGTTCACTGTGACTTGGCTCGAAATCTCATCTAGTCAAGTTGACTCAGCTAGTTTCGTATCCAGTCACCGAGTGAGCTAATCGGTTCAGCCATATTATAGTTTGAGTTGATTAGTCATGGAAGGGGTCACTAGGTGGAAACAGAGGTCTACAATTTACTTTTACTTCGGTTCTTTGTGTCAAGAATAGCAGTTCCTCTGACGGAATTGGTAGGATGGGAAGCTGGTGCAAAAGAGTATCCCTGTGATATGTGTTGAAATGGAGGAATGCCATCAGCACCTCTTATAAACTGCTTGAATGCTCGGAAGTCCAATTGGCAGAATCATGCACAAAAAGTATGGGGTTACACACTAAAATGAGATATGATCGTTATACACTCTTCAATCTTAAGAAAGAATCAACCACCATAGGGCCAATCTCTTAAAATGCACAGCCTGTAGTTCATTTCTTCAACGAAGCACATACGAAAGAGGTACAACAGTTGTTGGCTTCAGTAGCCTCCGCCATAGCTCCAAACACTGAGAATAAAATAGGCCTAATGCCATTGGCCCATTTAGAACTCGGGAGCATGGCCAAGCTCAGCCAGTATGTAAAAAAGCCGACCAATTCACATGAGGAGGAAAAGCCTTTAGAATGCTCAATCTTTCGTCTGATGTTAGCGAGACCTGCATTGTTGCTTCCAGCAAATCTGCAAAAGGAATGGTTGCTTAAGTGGAAAGAAAGAAAGGAAGGAGCAGCTTAAGAATCATATATAAGAGGAGTTTGGTAGAAACAAGAAAATGTACTGGAGATCATGAGAAAAGTGTGCTAGCAGTGTTAAGTTGAGTAACCTTTTAACGTTAGGGAATTTCACCATCTCTGAAAAGAGCTCCATGGTAGTCTTGAAATCTAGGATTTGCGACTGGTGCTGGAGAAGTGCATGAATTCCTCATTTGTCAGAGCTAATTCATCATAGAAGCAGCATGTGATTGGACGCCTGACAATTCTGAAAAGATCCCAAAGTGTTATGCTGACTTCACCAACGAGCAAGTGAAAGGAATCAGCGGTAGGGCACCAACAATTCAGAAAACCCTTAAAGGTTGTCATATCACGACAAAAATGATCTGATCTAACTTCGATAACATCCAAAACTCCAATTTCGATAAGACTCTGGAAGTAGTTCTTGATGATTGCCTGAGCCCAACCGTTGTAATAATCGCATAGTGAGAGGAAACCGCGGGTACAAAATTTTGAAGTACCCCAGATAGTAGCGTTATCGGTATTCCTGGCGCGGTACTTTTGCTTTACAGTCTTGCAGTAATGAGTGGGGTATTAGTTGTGGGGATCGTAACACAGCATTAGAAACCGCCTGGGAAAAATTCATCCGGTTCATTGTTTGAAACTGTTGTCGATCAACCAACCATCCAAAGTGCTTTTCTCCTCTTTGACCTAATTTCTCGTAAAGAGAATTTTATTACAAGCTATAATTTTTGTTGGTTCACTTCGAAGCATGGAGAGATGACGATGTAAAGTCAGGGGAATTGTGATCAGCTTATCTCAATAGGGCTCTTGAACTTGATCATACTTTCAGGCACCTTTGTTATTGCACTTTTCTGTGACATACTAGTGCACCATATTTGCCAATCATGTGAGTTCATGAGTTATAATGTTGATTGAACCTTGGCAAGCTGAAGACCGAAGATTCAAGTGGACCAGAAGCATCAAGGAATAAGAACGAGTAAATGAGATGCCTTGGTGACCCTTTGGACCAAAACACCCAAAACCAGTTAGATGACTTGGACCAACTAGGAATACCCTTAGTTATCATCATTAGTCTTAGAACACATTGAAAAACATAATAAGTTAGATTAATTAAAGAGGTAGAAGTTGTTATAAACAAAACTGTCCAAACAGCAATGTCCGATCGGAACTCTGATCAATTAGAAATGATTTCCGATCAATCAGAATTGATTTTCCGATCAATCGGATATCTTGTCCAACAACCTGATGAAATCACTGGACTGATATTCCGATCGATCGGAATAGTCATTTTTTGCCCGTTTTCGGCCCGTTATTTGACCGTTGGGAGAAAATCTATAAATACGGGAAATGCGATTTTTGGGCCAAGTGAAGGAATTTTGTGGATTTAGAAGTCGCCACCATTGCTTATCATTAGGAGCTCTAATCCTAACCCATATAAGGCATTCTCCTTGTGATTTTTCACAAGCTTAAAGCATTCAATGCTAAAATGAAAATTGAGTTATTCCTTCTTGATTTCTAGGAGTTTAGACACCTTGATCTAAACACCACCTATGAGTCCAAATAAGTGTATTCCTCTAGGAAATTCATTTTCTACAATTTGTAGAGGTTTCACTACCTCTCATCCACCTTAGTATCTCAAGAAGAATAAATGCAAGGGGATTAATCGTTGGAGCTAAAGTATTGGCAAAGCATTGACAACAACATCGGGGGAGCACAAGGGGAGCTGATTCGAGCACGGGAGAGTGGAGATCAAGTAACCTGAAGTGGCACAACAAAAGGGCTTAATCCAACAAGTAAGTTGTCATTTGTAAGAGTCCGGTTCCACTCTCTTCCCGTGGGGAATTAATTGTAGAGTTTTTCTTTAAACTTGATAGGTTCGGTTGTATGACCTAGACCCGGTTGTAGGGTCGAATCTAGTCTCCAAGTGGGGATCCTCCAGCGGGAGTAAACATTAGGTTCCGTTGTAGAACCTTGGCTCGGTTGCAGGGCTAAAACCATGCATAGATATTCAAATGATTAAACAAATTAAGCTCCTAATCTATGCAACTTATGTAGACTTATAAGAATGGATCAATGAGCTCAAGTCTACACAATTAATGAAAGTATATCTTGTGTGTGGATGTGCCTATCTAGTGTCTAGAATACATTCCTATCAAGCATTCATAATTAACAATTAAATATACAATGCTATGATAACAATGTGCTCAAATCAATCATAAACACAAGCATGTATAGTGGTTTGACTTTGGCTCGGTTCAAGTACTCAACCCCATTAAGCACATTGGCATTCACTATCGGAGGTTTTAAATGAGGTTCACATCTCAACCTTTACATAGAGGTTTTACCTGTTCACCTCTTAACCACAAATGGAGTTTTGGACAAGGGTAACTCTTAACCCAAATGCACGTTCACTCCCTTGTCGGAGGCTCCCCCTTGGAGTCTTTTGTTTAGGCCCGACAAACGAGCCAAAGAGTGCCAAACTACCCCTAGTCTTTAGGCCGACAAACAAGCCAAGGAACGGCCAACATCCCTACTATTTTAGGCTCTACAAACAAGCCAAGGATTGGTAAACGACCCTAGTTCGAATTTGACAAACAAACTCTACACTCAACTTGTTCGCTCGCCTCAAGTGTAAGCCTGCGAGTAATAATCTCGGTAAGACGGAGGTCGATCCACAGGGAAGGAGGTAAACAATTCAAATTATCCTAATAACTAGAATCTAAGAGGTTTGCGAAATCGGTTTTGAACATGAAATAGGACAATCTGATAATGAAAGGGTAACTAGAGCATCAAGGATCCACTTATAACTCTCCTTAGATGCATAATTCGCTGTGGTTTCTCACTTACTCAACTAGAATCGAAATCAAATCCTATCTAGCCGGATGATAGAGCGGTTATATCATTAAATCAATCTATCATATGTGTGATTAATACACATGATTCCCTCAATTCAAGTTAGGACTTGAGCACACTCAATTGCATAGGTCAATCCTAGTTCCAATAGGTTAAGATCATAACCATGATAATCATCAAACCCTGTCACAAAGCTTAACTATATCATGATTTGAACTTCATTCAAATCATATGCTCAATCAACACATAATTCAGAAATTAGAACAAAAAGGTAGAACTTTGGTTTGAAGTTCCCACATGAGAATTCAAGTCTAAAGCATATTGAATCCGATTCCTCAGAGTGTACAGGTCTAGAACTGTGCAAAACAATTAGGAACTAAAGCAATTCTTCCAAACATCCATGAGCAATCATAAGATTAAAAAAAACTACTTAGAACTTTATTCAAACTTCTAAATACCGTTGTTCTTCAATAAATTCAAACTTGAAACCAATAAAATGAATTAAAACATTTAAGTAAGCTATGAGCTTCACCTCTTAGCTTTAGCTAAGAGGTTAGCTAATGAAAAGCATAAAAATAAACTAGAACTAGAAGAAGAAGAAAACCAGTTGTAGGAGGCTAGGAAGCCTCCTAGGTCTTGAATCCTTTGCTCCCTACGTTGCTAGATGGATTAGGAAGAGACTATAGGTGTCCTTTTATAGCATAGGAGTGTTGCCGACTTGGAAAAATCGCGGAACATTGGAGTCCTACTGCACTTGAGAAATCGAAAATTCAGAATTAGAAAGTTCAACTTGCTGTCTGCATGTGGCCGACCGGTCTTGACCGGTCGGACCTGTCTGGGAAAGTGTCCAGGGAGTGGCCGACCTGTTGGCCGACCGGTCTTGACCGGTCGGACCAAGCTGGTGGCTGGTCCAGCGACCTCTATAGTGAGCTCCACTGCTGGCCGACTGGTCTTGACCGGTCGGCCTCCTATGTTTCTTCATTTTTCTTCTTTCTTTATTCCTTTTTCTCCTCTCTTTCTTCACCATTCTTTGGCCCACCTTTGATTCTCATTAAAGGGCTCCTAATTATGCTCTTTTGAACAGTAATTGTGTAAAGTCTTTCTCTCAATCCTACATCCACAAAACAAACATTAGATGGGTCCTTTAAACATGAATACCATGCATATGTATGATGAATTAGAATTAGATATGCATAAATTTGAGGCTCAACACACCCCCCAACCAGCATTTTGTTAGTCCCTGTTCGCCTCCCCAAGTGTAGGGTTGCGATGTAGTAATAAACTCGGTAAGACCGAGGTCGATCCTCAGGGACTTATGTAGGATTTCACAAACTCATCCACAAGTGTCTATCTACTAATCAGATTTTTGTATGAAATTGATATGAGTAACAGAAGTTGAATTAAATCGAAAGTAATTAATTATAAGAAAGCACTAGGGGTTCAGAGGATCCACTTGTAGCAATCCTTGATGTTCAATCCGCTGTGGTTTCTTATTCTTTCAACTAGAATCGACATTCCTGTCTATCTAGTCGGATGATAGAGCTGTTAAACCAAACATTCTGTAATATGTAAGTTCTATGCATAAGATTCACTCAATGTAGGCTGAGCTGAGCATGCTCAATTGCATAGGTCATTCCCCTTTCCTATAAGTCCAGTTCACAATCATAATAATCCTCAAGTCCTCTCACAAGACAAGGCTAGATCAGGACTTGAACTGGATTTAAATCACAAGCACAGTCCATACATATTCCAGAAAATAGAAAAATAGAACTTTGGTAGGAAGTCCCTTTATGAAGAGCTTAGTACTAGAGCGCACTCCGATTCCTCAGATCATACAGGTCTAGACCGTTGCAAACGAATTAAGAAGCTAAGTAATTCATCCAAACATCCATGAGTCATCACAAGACTAAGAAAAATTACTTAAAAACTTGTATAAACTTCAAACCTTAGTTCATAATCATGAATTCCACACTTAAACCACTTAACTACGAATCAAAACATCTTGGATTCACTACAAGCTTCACCTCTTAGCCCTAGCTAAGAGGTTTAGCTGCTCATGATCCAAGGAAACATGAAACAACTGCAAAAAGCATGAAAACAGCAAAGCAAACCAAAAGGAGTTGTGAAACTCCAATCTCCACTTCCACAATCTCCAACCTCGCTTGAACCCTTCCAGGATGCCCTAGGAACAATCCCTAGGTGTCTTTTTATAGCCTGGAGGCTTCACAACTTCGGAAGAATCGAGAACTTGCGTAATACTTACGCAGCGCAGAGAAAATTGGACTTGATTTGGAAATTTCTAAGTTCTTACGCATGGCCGACCGGTCATGACCGGTCGGCCTCAATAGACAATCACTCCAGCAAGCATAGCCGACCGGTCATGACCGGTCGGCCTTGTAGAACATTAGTCCAGCAAACACCTCCGACCGGTCATGACCGGTCGAATGTTTTCATTCAGATTACAGCAGCAATGACCGACCGGTCATGACCGGTCGGTCCTATTCATTGAAGTCCCAGCACCCATGTCCGACCGGTCAAGACCGGTCGGATGTCTTCAGTAACAGCCCACATGCATGGCTTGACCGGTCACTGACCGGTCTGGCGTCCTTGGCCGACCGGTCATTACCGGTCGGCAGTCTTCCAAGTTCTTTTTCTTCTTTTTATTTTCTTTCCTTGCTTCTTTCTTTCACTTTCTCTCTTCTTTTCTTCTTTGATCATCAAATAATCTTCATTAGAATGATGCCAAATGAGCCCTTTTTGTCTTCAATTGAGTGGAGTTCACTCTCAGTCCTGTAGTCACAAAACATGCGTTGGATTAGCCTACAAACCATACAAACCTTGCACAATGAGTGATGAATTGGGGTTAGAATATGCACAATTAAGAACTCAACACACCCCCCAACCAGCATTTTGCTAGTCCCGAGCAAAACATGCATGAAACTAATCCCATTCTTCAAAACTCAACTTTCTTTCAGAAACCATCTTTCTATACACTCCAAGGTTCATAAGTATAAGATTCAGAAAGATTAGGCGTCAAAGGTTGGAACCGTAAATCCTCAAAACATAATAAGCATTCATATGAAATTCCCGCTGATTGGTTGATAAATAGAAGGTCTTGAACAAATTTAACCTAGTGTGGGTAGTGAAAATTCATCCCACGAGTTTCTAGGATTATCTTCTTCATAGATCAACTAGACTATAGAACTCAAGGTATATAGAGCCACATCAAGCCAATGACAGGAATTTGCCTTACCGTCCTTCCGACGACTTTCACACTACGTCCCATTTCCGGCTTTGGTTACGGGTAGACCATCCCCCGGTTGGTAGTAGGTAGCCCCAATCGGAATTTTCCACCATTTTTCCATCATTTCCAATTTCATCCTTCCTTTTCCTTTTTCTTTTTAAATTAGATAGGATTTTTAAAAATCCATATCTTTCATTATTTTCCCATGGACAAGGATGGACAAAGTACCCTGGCCTGATTTCTCAACACCTTAATTTAAAGTCAAGCTAGTCCATAAATCACATAATCCCTTCAACTCATGAAAATCGTGTAATGTGAACTAGGTGTAAAAGTGTTCAGGTTTTCTATCAATCACAAAAATAGGGGAGTTCACATATAAAAACCATTATGCTATGAGAGATTCCAGACATCCAACCCCATACACTTCATATCTCCTCCTCTTATGCTCATATCAACTTGAATGCATAGAACCGGTGTTTTTCAAAAGAGTTTTGAATTTTTGAAAAAGCGAAAAAAAAAAAAATTCACATGATTGCTTGAAATGTTGCAAAATGCTGGACGCTGGATTCATCCAAGTGATCCTACACCCCCCAACCAAATCTTGCATTGTCCTCAATGTAAAAGATGGGCAATGAATAAAACATGAGAGCAATTTGAAAATAAAAGGGAGCAAGGAATGATAGTACCTGAGAGAGTGAAAAGTGGAAAGCTTCCTCCTTCTAACAAACTGTTGAACCTCCAATTCATACATTGCATTGCCCATTACACTACATAATTTGCATGATTTTCATGGTTTAAAGGCCCACCTAACATGTGTTTTGTGATTGTAGAGATAAGAGTGGATTTCATCAAATTGGAGCCAAAAGATTATATTTGAAGACATTGGATGAAGTCCTAAGATGGACCAAGGAAAGAAGAAGAAAGAGAGAGGAAAGAGAATGAAGAAAAGAAGAAAAAGATGAAGAAATATAAGGCTGACCGGTCGTCCGACCGGTCAGCCACATCAAAGGAATCAAGTAGAAGAGAGGCCGACCGGTCGTGACCGGTCGGCCATGCACACTGTATGAAGGCTTCGCAAGTTGAAGATAGGCCGACCGGTCACGACCGGTCGGCCATGTATACTGGATCAAGGCAAAAAGAGCCCGACCGGTCATGACCGGTCGGGCATGCACGCTGGAATGAATGGAAAATCAGCCGACCGGTCACGACCGGTCGGCTCTGCGTAAGAAGGAGTCCTTTTTAATTCGGGACTCCGAAAATTGCTGCGCAAGGCGTAGGATTTTGCAGAATCCGACGCAAGGGAGGATTGTTGCTATAAAAGGCCACCTAGGGGCTCTCCCTAAGGTATCAGAGAAGAGAAGGAACGTGAGTTTGGAGGCTGAAGGCGACTGTGGAGCGTCTGCAACATCTATCTTCGGGTTTTTCTAGTTTTATGCTTTATTTTTGAGTTTTTAGTTGTAGCATGACTATGCTCGGCTAAAACCTCTCAGCTAAGGCTGAGAGGTGAAGCTTGTAGCCAGTTCTATGTTAATTTCAGTTTGAGTTAAGTATTTTTCAATTCAAAGTTGATTTTTCTTATGTTTCAGTCCAATAGGTGGTGGTTTGAGATGTCTTATCTGAGTTTATGTGCTCCGGACATGAATTCCTTTTAATTCTCTGAGATTATCACAGGTTGCTTGTTTAGATTCGAATTATAGTAATCCTTGAGCAGGCCATAGTCCATAGGCATGGCTGTTACTCCGCAGGCTATGAATTTGAATTCTACATTGATTGAATGGACTTGAACTTGGAAGTTCAACTTGAATTTGGAAGTTCAACTTGAATTGGATGAATGTGTGTGAATGCTTTATTTTCCAACTAGATAAGAGATAGGACTTCAAATCTAGTTGTGTTCTCTACTTGGATTGACTGAATTGACATAGGATTGCTACAAGTGGATCCTTGAAAGCCTTAGTACATTATATCTCTGATTTTTCATTAAGTTATTGTTTTAATTAAACATCCCATTGAATTTGAAATTTACTCTATTAAACTGAGTTGCTGGAGTAATTAGGAAGTTGTTACTCTTTCCCTGTGGATCGACCTCGGTCTTACCGAGATTTATTACTACATCGCAGCCTTACACTTGAGGCGAGCGAACAAGTTTTTGGCGCCGTTGCCGGGGAAATAGATAACGATTTCCAAATAATTTCAGTGGCTGTAGAAGTAGCAGTGGATAGTTTTTCTGATTTTCTTAGAACTAACAAGTTTTTCTGTTTTATAGGAATTTTTCTCTAGTTCAAGCACATCAGGTGATACCCTTCTAACTTAGCTCCTGCAGAATTTTCTTTCAGTTTCAGATTTTAGTTTTCTAGAATAGGATTAGTTTCAGTTTCTGGTTGAGTGGTTTATGTCCCGTTGGGAACGTAACCATTCAAATCGTCTCCAATCTGAAGGTGGTTTAGTTGGACCTTTGTCAGTCCATAGACGAGTCCGGAATTATCAAGAGCATTGTGAAAGTTTGGGGAGTATGGATCAAACACCCTTAAGGAATCCTCCCCCCCTACTCCAACCACAAACGCAAATCAGGAAGGAGTAGGAGAGAATGAGGTACATAACGTTCCTCCAATGAGATCACTACGGGATTACCTACAACCTGCTCGTACAATTACACCTTCTTGCATAGTTCTACCAGCTAACGGTGGGACCCTTGACATAAAACCGGGAGTAATCCAACTTTTACCTAAATTCCATGGGCTAGACTCTGACCGCCCATACTTACACTTACAAGAATTCGAAGAAGTGTTGGCCACCTTGCATTATCCCAATGTTTCTGGGGATACAATCAGACTTAAACTTTTTCCCTTCACTTTGAAAGAAAGAGCCAAAGATTGGCTTCACTCTCTTAGACCATATTCGATTGAGTCATGGGTTGAGATGAACCGGGAATTCTTGAAAAAGTTCTTCCCGGCTCATAAAACAAACACTCTTCGAAGGGCCATAATGAATTTCTCAGCTAAAGAGGGTGAATCATTCTTTCAATGTTGGGAAAGATTTAAGGAACTCCTGCTTGCTTGCCCACATCATGGCTATGAGAGTTGGCGAATTATAAATTTTTTCAATGATGGATTAAGTTCTAATATGCGCCAATTTGTGGAAATGATGTGCAATGGCGAGTTTATGAGTAAAAATCCAGATGATGCTTGGAGTTACTTGGACATGTTGGCTGAAAACGCCCAATCTTGGGATACCTCGGATAAACCCAAGAACCCCAAGCCTACTCAAGAGAAAGGAGGGATTTATGTCCTTAAAGAGGAAGATGACGTAAATGCAAGGATAGCCAACCTCACAAGGAAGGTTGAGGCCATGGAACTTAGCAAAAATGGAGTTTCCAAGCCCAAGGAAGCTGTTGAAACCACATGTGGGATTTGTCTCACCGACTTGCACGCCACGCAAGATTGTCCCACAATTCCTGCATTTAAGGAAGTGCTGCAAGAGACAGCCAATGCCACATATGGTTATCAACGTCCCTTCAATGGACCGGTAGGTAATACGTACAATGAGAGTTGGAAGAACCACCCGAATTTCAGTTGGAAGAATGCCCCAACGGGCAATCCTACCAACTCCCAAAGAGGGCCACCCATGCAAAATATGGCCCCACCTCAATTCTCATTGGAGGATACCTTGAGAGCATTTATGCAAGGGCAAGCGCAAATAAATGAATCAAATCAGCAATTGTTCCAAGAGTTGAAAGTCTCGGTTGATGAGATTAAGGGACGCTTGAATGCTAGGGAAGGGACCTTTCCAGCCCAACCTCAGCCCAATCCTAAGCAAGTACATGAAGTAAGCATCCCTAATCCTTCCAACCAAAACATGGAGCAAGCTAAATCCATTACCACCCTTAGAAGTGGTAAACAAATTGACAAAACTATTCCGGTGAAGGCCGATGAGCCTAATGATCCGGTAAGTTCTGAGGATGAAAATGGATCTAACTTAGCCCCACAACAACCGGAACGCATTTACCAGCCCATAGCACCATTCCCATCGAGATTGGTTGCCCCAAAATCTCTCCCAAATTCTCAAGATATTCTAGAGATTTTAGACAAGTCAAGATCAATATCCCTTTGCTTGATACCATCAAAGAAAATTCCCTCTTAATCCAAGTTTCTAAAAGACCTATGCACAACAAAACGCAAATATAATGTGCAGCAAAAGGCCTTCTTAACTGAGCAAGTTAGTGCCATCCTCACTCAAAAGACTCCCCCAAAATTCAAAGATCCCGGTAGTCCCACAGTCTCATGTATCATTGGAGACTACCGGATTGAACGTGCCTTGTTAGACTTGGGGGCGAGTGTAAACTTGATCCCATACTCAGTATATGAGCAATTGGGCCTTGGTGAATTAAAACCCACCAAAACCACATTGCAACTCGCTGATAGATCTATCCGTGTACCAAGGGGGATAGTTGAGGATGTTCTAGTCCAAGTTGACAAATTCTACTACCCGGTAGATTTTATAGTCTTGGACACACAACCGGTTTTGGATGCTAGCACCCAAATACCGGTGATATTAGGCCGCCCATTCCTTGCCACATCAAACGCAATCATCAATTGCCGGAATGGGGTGATGCAAATATCTTTTGGAAACATGACACTAGAGGTAAATGTGTTTCATTTGGGCAAAAGACATAGGGATGTCGATGATGATGAGTTCTTCGATGTGAACATGCTCGAAACTTTTGAAGAAGAAGAACTCCTCCAACTTGAACCACTAGAAAGCTTGGAGACATGCTTAGCACATATCATGGATTCCGAAGATCCCATCAGTAGCGAGATTGTGCAGGCATTAAATATAGAAAGACCGGTAGTTGATACTAGCCGGTGGAGGCACCACTTTGAAAAATTGCCACCAACCACATCAAGGCCTCTACCGTCTAGCATCAAACCACCGAAGCTTGACCTCAAACCATTACCATCAGAGCTTAAATATGTATATTTGGGTCAAGACGAAACTTTCCCAGTTGTCATTGCCTCCCACCTAGAAAAAGACCAAGAGCTCAAGTTGATTGAGTTACTCAAAAAACACCGGGAAGCCATAGGTTGGACAATAGCGGATCTCAAAGGGATAGATCCTTCGGTTTGCACTCACCGTATACACCTTGAAGAAAACGCAAAAACGACTAGACAACCTCAAAGACGGTTAAATCCAAACATGATAGAGGTTGTCAAAGCCGAGGTGTTAAAGCTATTGGATGTGGGTATCATCTACCCCATCTCAGATAGCCAATGGGTGAGTCCTACCCAAGTTGTCCCCAAGAAATCCGGTATTACCATCATTGAAAACGCCAACAACGAGCTTATACCGACTAGGGTGACCACCGGTTGGCGTATGTGCATTGATTATAGGAAGCTCAATACGGTCACTAGGAAAGACCACTTCCCTCTGAAAGACCACTTCCCTCTCCCATTTATGGATCAAATCTTGGAGAGGTTGGCAGGCCATCCCTATTATTGCTTCCTAGATGGCTATTCCGGATACAACCAAATTGAGATAGCTCCAGAAGACCAAGAGAAAACCACATTTACATGCCCGTTTGGTACCTTCGCTTACCGAAGGATGCCATTCGGGTTATGCAATGCACCCGCCACATTCCAACGATGCATGTTGAGTATTTTCTCGGACATGGTGGGTGAGTTTCTTGAGGTGTTCATGGATGACTTTTCTATTTTTGGTTGTACTTTTGATGAGTGTCTCGAACACTTGAAGTTGGTCTTGAGGAGGTGTGAGGAAAAACAACTTGTATTAAACTGGGAAAAATGCCATTTCATGGTACAAGGAGGAATAGTCCTTGGACACATCATCTCGTCCAATGGAATAGAAGTAGACCGGGCGAAAATTGATATAATTTCCAATCTACCACCACCCAAAAGCATACGCGATGTGCGGTCCTTCCTTGGACACGCCGGTTTCTATCGAAGGTTTATAAAGGACTTTAGTCACATCTCAAGGCCTTTATGCAACCTTCTACAAAAGGAAAACCAATTTGAGTGGAGTGCCGAATGTCAATTAGCTTTTTCAAAGCTAAAAGACATGTTAACAACCGCTCCTATCATGCAACCACCAGATTGGTCCACTCCTTTTGAGTTGATGTGCGATGCAAGCGATTTTGCTATTGGGGCGGTGTTAGGCCAAAAGAAGGATAAAAAGCCCCATGTCATCTACTACGCAAGTAGGACCTTGAATCCTGCCCAAGTTAACTATTTGACTACGGAGAAAGAGCTCCTAGCTGTCATTTTTGCCTTGGACAAATTCAGGCCATATTTAATAGGATCCAAAGTTATTGTTTATACAGATCATGCGGCGCTGAAATACCTTCTTTCCAAGAAGGATGCTGAGCCCCGTTTGCTAAGATGGATCCTACTCCTTCAAGAATTCGATTTGGAGATCAAAGATAAGAAGGGGGTAGAAAATGTGGTGGCGGATCATTTATCCCGTCTAGTCCTACCAAATTCCATTGACGAGTCACCTATTGAGGATTCATTCCCTGATGAGCAACTCTTTGTTGCTATGCATCCACCATGGTACGCTGATATAGCCAATTATCTTTCCACAGGTGCAATGTCGACTCATTGGACTGCGCAAGACAAACGTAAATTTCTAAGGGAAGTGCGCAGATTTTTCTGGGATGAACCTCTATTGTTTAAATATTGCCCAGACCAAATTATAAGGAGATGCGTCCCCGATGATGAACACAATTCAGTCATCTCCTTTTGTCATGATCAAGCATGTGGGGGTCATTTTTCAGCCAAGAAAACAACTGCAAAAATTCTGCAGTGTGGTTTTTATTGGCCCACGTTATTTAAGGACACCCACGAATTTTGCAAAGCTTGCGAGCGCTGCCAGAAGTTAGGAGGATTATCCCGTCGAAATATGATGCCCCTCACCCCAATTCAACATCTTGAAGTCTTTGACTGTTGGGGCATCGATTTCATGGGACCATTCCCCTCATCTTTTGGACATGTCTATATTCTGCTTGCCGTAGACTATGTGTCTAAATGGATAGAGGCTATCCCATGTAGAACCAACGATCATCGTACGGTTCTCAAGTTTCTCAAAGAAAATATACTTTCTAGATTTGGGACACCTCGAGCCATTATTAGTGATGGTGGTTCTCACTTTTGCAATAGACCTTTTGAAACTTTGATGAAGAAATATGGTATTAGGCACAAAGTGAGTACCCCATACCACCCACAAACAAGTGGACAAGCTGAAATCTCCAATAGGGAAATCAAGCAGATTTTAGAAAAGACGGTGAGACCGGATCGCAAGGATTGGTCCCTACGATTAGATGATGCACTTTGGGCTCACCGTACTGCCTACAAGACACCCATTGGAATGTCCCCTTATAGACTTGTCTATGGGAAAGCTTGCCACTTGCCTGTGGAGATAGAACACAAAGCCTATTGGGCAATTCGGGCCCTAAATTTCGACATAGACAAAGCTAGCTCGCTTCGCAAACTTCAATTAAATGAGCTTGATGAGATCCGGAACGATGCATATGAGAATTCGAGAATTTACAAGAGCAAGATGAAGGCCTTTCATGACAAGCACATTTTAAGGAAAATCTTTCCATGAAGGACAGAAAGTGCTCTTGTATAATGCCCGACTTCATCTTTTTCCGGGAAAATTACGATCTCGATGGACCGGCCCATATATTGTTAAAGAAGTTTTTCCTCATGGGGCTGTTGAGATTGAGAATGCAGCGAATGGTGACTGTTTCAAAGTTAATGGACAACGCCTTAAACCATTTGTTGAGAAATTTGATTCAGAGGACATGTCCATCTCCCTGAATGATCCTGTCTATCAGGATGATTGATCTCCTAGTCTGATGGAGGTATAGCATAGGTAGGTTTAGTTTTGTTTTACTGTTTTAGTAGGATTTAGTTGTTGGAATTGCAGACCTCCATGATCGCTCTCTCAGGTACTATTGATTCTTACTCTCTCATATTTTACCATTGTTCTCATGTTCATGCTAACTAACTATCTTTTTACATTGAGGACAATGCAAGATTTGGTTGGGGGGTGAGATGAGATCCCTCATCTAGCATATTGCAACATTTCGAGCTTCATATGCACAAATTTTTTTCGAATTTTCTAACATCTCAAAACTCTTTTAGAAAATTTTGTTTCTATACATTTGAGAGGCTATGAGTAGAAGAGGAGGAGAAACAAAGTGTGTGATGTTGTAGTCTTGAATTTCTTCCAACATAATGGTTTTATATGTTAATTCCCCTATTGTTGAGATTGATAGAAAATTTGAACACCTTTACACCAAGTTCACATTACACGATTTTCATGAGTGACAGGTTTATGTGATTTGTGGATTAGCTAGACTTTGGTTTAGAGGTGTTGAGCAGCCAAGCCGGGGTATTTTGTCCATCCTTGTCCATGGGAAAATAATGAAAGATATGGATTTCTAAAAATCCTATCTAAGATAAAAGAAAAAGGAAAGAAAGGATGAAATCGGGAAGGAAAGAAAAATGGTGGAAAATTCCGAAAAGGGCTACCTATTACCAACCGGGGGATGGTCGAACCGTAACCAAAGCCGGAAATGGGACGTAGTGTGAAAGCCGTCGGAAGGACGGTAAGGCAAATTCCTGTCGTAGGCTTGTTGTTGCTCTATGCACCTTAAAATCCTTGGTTTACTTAATCTATGAAGAAGATGATCCCAGAAACTCATGAGATGAACTTTCACTATGCACACTAGGTTGAATTTGTTCGAGTTCTTCTATTTATCAATCAATCAGCGGGAATTTCATGTAGACACTTATTATGTCTTGAGAGTCCAAGGTTCAGCTTCTAACACCTAATTTTTCCAAATTTTACACTTATACATCTTGGAATGGATAGAAACATGATTTCTGGAAGAGAGTTGGATTTGGAGGTTTGAAACTGTTTCACGCATATTTTGCTCGGGACTAGCAAAAAGCTGGTTGGGGGGTGTGTTGAACCTCCAATTCATACATTGCATTGCCCATTACACTACATAATTTGCATGATTTTCATGGTTTAAAGGCCCACCTAACATGTGTTTTGTGATTGTAGAGATAAGAGTGGATTTCATCAAATTGGAGCCAAAAGATTATATTTGAAGACATTGGATGAAGTCCTAAGATGGACCAAGGAAAGAAGAAGAAAGAGAGAGGAAAGAGAATGAAGAAAAGAAGAAAAAGATGAAGAAATATAAGGCTGACCGGTCGTCCGACCGGTCAGCCACATCAAAGGAATCAAGTAGAAGAGAGGCCGACCGGTCGTGACCGGTCGGCCATGCACACTGTATGAAGGCTTCGCAAGTTGAAGATAGGCCGACCGGTCACGACCGGTCGGCCATGTATACTGGATCAAGGCAAAAAGAGCCCGACCGGTCATGACCGGTCGGGCATGCACGCTGAAATGAATGGAAAATCAGCCGACCGGTCACGACCGGTCGGCTCTGCGTAAGAAGGAGTCCTTTTTAATTCGGGACTCCGAAAATTGCTGCGCAAGGCGTAGGATTTTGCAGAATCCGACGCAAGGGAGGATTGTTGCTATAAAAGGCCACCTAGGGGCTCTCCCTAAGGTATCAGAGAAGAGAAGGAACGTGAGTTTGGAGGCTGAAGGCGACTGTGGAGCGTCTGCAACATCTATCTTCGGGTTTTTCTAGTTTTATGCTTTATTTTTGAGTTTTTAGTTGTAGCATGACTATGCTCGGCTAAAACCTCTCAGCTAAGGCTGAGAGGTGAAGCTTGTAGCCAGTTCTATGTTAATTTCAGTTTGAGTTAAGTATTTTTCAATTCAAAGTTGATTTTTCTTATGTTTCAGTCCAATAGGTGGTAGTTTGAGATGTCTTATCTGAGTTTATGTGCTCCGGACATGAATTCCTTTTAATTCTCTGAGATTATCACAGGTTGCTTATTTAGATTCGAATTATAGTAATCCTTGAGCAGGCCATAGTCCATAGGCATGGCTGTTACTCCGCAGGCTATGAATTTGAATTCTACATTGATTGAATGGACTTGAACTTGGAAGTTCAACTTGAATTTGGAAGTTCAACTTGAATTGGATGAATGTGTGTGAATGCTTTATTTTCCAACTAGATAAGAGATAGGACTTCAAATCTAGTTGTGTTCTCTACTTGGATTGACTGAATTGACATAGGATTGCTACAAGTGGATCCTTGAAAGCCTTAGTACATTATATCTCTGATTTTTCATTAAGTTATTGTTTTAATTAAACATCCCATTGAATTTGAAATTTACTCTATTAAACTGAGTTGCTGGAGTAATTAGGAAGTTGTTACTCTTTCCCTGTGGATCGACCTCGGTCTTACCGAGATTTATTACTACATCGCAGCCTTACACTTGAGGCGAGCGAACACAAACCTATGAAAAAGAAAACAAAAGCAGCAAAATCCTAATCCTAACTATGCTATACCTCCATCAGACTAGGAGATCAATCATCCTGATACACAGGATCATTCAGAGGTATGCACATACCTTCTGAAGGGAAATTCTCAAAGAACGGCTTTAATCGCTGCCCATTTGCTTTAAAAATGTTGCCGTTCCTTGGATTCAACAGCTCGACAGTCCCATATGGATAAACAGTTTGCACAATGTAGGGACCGGTCCATCGAGATCTCAATTTTCCCGGAAATAGATGTAAGCGAGAATTATACATGAGGACTTTTTGATTGATCGTGAATGTCTTGTGAAGAATATTCTTATCATGGAATATCTTCGTCTTGTCCTTGTAAATTCTCGCATTCTCATAAGCTTCATTCCGGATTTCTGCAAGTTTATTCAATTATAGTTTGCGTAACGAGCTTGCCTTGTCAGAATTGAAATTCATCTTCTTAATAGCCCAATATGCCCTATGTTCCAACTCCACAGGCAAGTGACAAGCCTTCCCATAGACAAGTCTATAGGGAGACATTCCAATAGGGGTTTTGAAAGCTGTACGGTAAGCCCAAAGCGCATCGGTAAGCCGAAGTGACCAATCCTTGCGATCGGGGTTCACTATTTTCTCTAAAATGTGTTTAATCTCCCTATTGGATATCTCAGCTTGACCACTAGTTTGTGGGTGATAGGGAGTGCTCACTTTGTGTGTTACGCCATATTTCTTTATTAAGGCTTCAAAAGGGCGATTGCAAAAGTGAGACCCTCCATCACTTATGATGACTCGAGGCGTTCCAAACCGGGAAAGAATATTTTCTTTTAAAAATCTAATGACCATTTTATGGTCATTATTTCGGCAAGGGATAGCCTCGACCCATTTGGAAACATAGTCGACGGCAAGCAAGATGTATAGGTTTCCAAAAGAAGATGGGAATGGGCCCATGAAATCGATGCCCCAACAGTAAAAAATTTTGATTATTAAGATGGGATTGAGTGGCATCATATTTCTACGGGAGATTCCCCCTAATTTCTGACAAGGTTCACAAGCTTTGCAAAACTCATGTGTGTCTTTGAACATCGTGGGCCAATAAAACCCACATTGCAGAATTTTTACTGTGGTCTTCTTAGCTGAAAAGTGGCCACCACATGCTTGAGAATGACAGTAGGAGATGATACTTTGTTGCTCATCATCTGGGACACATCTCCTTATGATTTGATCGGGACAATACTTGAATAAGTATGGGTCGTCCCATAGGAATTTCCGCACCTCCGAGAAGAATCTATCCTTATCTTGCTTTTTCCAATATGTAGGAATTGTACCTGTAGCAAGATAGTTAGCAATGTCCGCATACCATGGTAATTGGGAAACAGCAAAAAGTTGTTCATCAGGGAACATGTCATTGATTGCAGTCGTTTCAGGGGAATCAGTGAGGACAAGTCGAGAGAGGTGGTCAGCTACTACATTCTCTACTCCTTTCTTATCACGTATTTCTATGTCGAATTCTTGGAGTAGAAGGATCCATCTTAACAACCGTGGTTTAGCATCCTTCTTAGAAAGAAGATACTTAAGCGCGGCATGGTCAGTGAATATAATGATCTTGGATCCAATTAAGTAGGATCTAAACTTGTCCAAGGCAAAAACTACGGCTAAAAGTTCTTTTTCAGTAGTGGTGTAGTTTGCTTGGGCTGAGTTTAGGGTTCTACTTGCATAGTAGATGACACATGGCTTTTTATCTTTTCTTTGGCCTAGCACGGCCCCAATAGCATAGTCGCTAGCATCGCACATAATCTCAAAAGGGAGGCTCCAATCAGGTGGTTGCATTATTGGAGCGCATGTCAACATACCTTTAAGGGTGGTAAAGGCCTTTTGACATTCTTCATTCCACTCGAATGAATTTTCCTTTTGAAGTAGGTTACATAAAGGGCGAGAGAGTGAACTGAAGTCCTTTATAAACCTTCTGTAAAATCCTGCGTGTCCTAAAAAGGACCGGATATCTCGTATGCTTTTGGGTGGTGGGAGGTTAGAGATAAGATCAATTTTCGCCTTGTCCACCTCAATTCCATTTTTTGAAACGATATGGCCAAGTACAATTCCCTTTTGAACCATGAAGTGGCACTTCTCCCAATTGAGCACAAGGTTCTTCTCTTCACATCTTTTTAGCACAGATTTCAAGTGCTCAAGGCACTCATCAAAGCTACAACCGAATACAGAAAAATCATCCATGAAGACTTCTAGAATGGTCCCCACCATGTCAGAAAAGATGCTCATCATACAACGCTGAAAGGTGGCAGGGGCATTACATAGTCCAAACGGCATCCGTCAATAGGCGAAAGTGCCGAATGGACATGTGAATGTAGTCTTTTCTTGGTCTTCACGGGCAATTTCTATTTGGTTGTACCCTGAATAGCCATCAAGGAAGCAAAAGTGGGAATGACCCGCCAACCGTTCTAAAATCTGATCAACAAACGGTAGGGGGAAGTGGTCTTTCCTCGTGACAGTGTTTAGCTTCCTGTAGTCAATGCACATTCTCCAACCGGTAGTGACTCTAGTTGGTACGAGTTCATTATTGGTATTGGCTACGATGGTTATTCCGGATTTCTTAGGCACCACTTGAGTTGGGCTCACCCATTGGCTATCGGATATTGGGTAAATGATACCTACATCCAATAGTTTCACCACTTCGGCTTTAACCACATCCTTCATGTTTGGATTTAATCGTCTTTGTGGTTGCCGGGATGTCTTTGCATTTTCCTCAAGGTGTATGCGGTGAGTACAAATCAGTGGGTCTATGCCTTTGAGATCCGCAATTGACCATCCAATGGCACTCTTGTGCTCTAATAGAGTGGCTATTAGCCTACTCTCTTGTTCCTCATCCAAGTGGGAAGAAATCACCACTGGATACGTCTCATCTTGACCTAAATAAACATATTTTAACTCACTTGGCAATGGTTTTAGGTCGAGTGTAGGTGCCTTGATGTTAGATGGGAGGGCCTTGTTCTCAATTACAGGCAAAGGTTCAATTGGGGCCCTCCATCTTTTATTGTCAAGTACTGGCATCATCTCTAGAATGGCATCCATCTCTTGTATTGTGTAATCATTTGTCTCATGAGAATGGGCCATACATGCCTCCAAAGGGTTGGAAAATAGTGATAAGGGGACTGTATCCTCCACGAATGATTCGATCATGTTTAATTCGTGGACATCATCATCAACTTCTCGCGGTTGTTTGCATAAATCAAATATGTTAAGCTCAAGGGTCATATTTCCAAAGGACATTTGTACAAGTCCGTTTCTATAATTGATAATGGCGTTTGAGGTAGCTAGAAACGGTCGTCCAAGTATGACGGGAATTTGAGCACTAGTGCCTATCACGGGATGTGTGTCCAAGACAATAAAATCTACTGGGTAGTAGAATTTATCAACTTGGACTAGAACATCCTCTATCATTCCTCTCGGTATCCGGATGGATCTATCAGCAAGTTGGAGTGTGGTTTTGGTGGGTTTCAATTCACCTAACCCAAGTTGTTCGTAGACCGAGTATGGAATGAGATTCACACTTGCCCCCAAGTCGAGTAGGGCTTGTTTAATCTGCTAGTCTCCTATGATGCATGAGATGGTTGGACTACTTGGATCCTTGTATTTTTGGGGCACCTCTTGTTTGATTATGGCGCTCAAATTCTCAGCCAAAAGAACTTTGTTGTGAACGTTATGTTTCCTTTTGACTGTACACAATTCCTTTAGAAATTTGGCATAAGATGGTATTTGTTTTATTGCATCCAACAGCGGGATGTTGATCTTCACCTGCTTGAAAACTTCCAGAATCTCCAAATTTTTATCTAAAGGTTTAGGTGAAATCAACCTTTGTGGAAATGGGGCAACCGGCTTGTATTGTCTTTCCGGTTCTTTCTCTTGTGGAATATTGTTTGGGCTATCATCCTCTTTGGGAATTTCCGGATCCTTAGGCTTTGAAGCCTTCACCGGATTAGATTTGTCAATTTCTTTCCCACTTCTCAAAGTGGTGATAGCTTGAACATGTTCCGTATGGTGGGAGGATGAGCTTGCATCTTGTATCTCATACTGGGTCCTTGGGTTAGGAAGAGGTTGAACAGGCAGTGTGCCCTTCTCTCTAACACTAAGGTGAGCTTCAACTCTAGCCAGAGATGTTTTCAATTCATTGATGGCTTGGTTTGAATTTTGATTGAATTTCAATTGCTCTTGCATGAACCCATCTATTTTTAGAGAATTTGTCTTGTTATACTCATTCTGGACCGATACGAATGCACCCAACATTTCTTCTAGTGATACTTTTGGAGTGTTGTTTGCATTTGCATTGGGTCCATTTCTCCAACTGAAGTTGGGATGGTTCTTCCAATTAGGATTAAACGTGTTTGAGTTTGGAGCACTATATTGCTGTTGATAACTGTTTATGGCATTTGTTTCTTCTTGTAAGATGCCTTGAACTGCTGAAATTGTGGGACAATCTGGTGTAGCATGTTGATTTCCAGCACAAATTCCACAAACAGTTTCAACTTCAGTGGAGTTGATTGTTTCTCCTTTCCTTAATTCCATGGCTTCGACCTTTCTTGTGAGGCTAGCCAACCGTGCACTTATACTATCTTCTTCTGATAAGACATACATTCCTCCCTTCTCCTTTTGTTGGCCAGTCTTGGAATTTGTTGGTTTAGATGTATCCCAAGACTGTGCACTCTCAGCCAATTCTTCCAAATAATCCCATGCTTCATCAGCTTCCTTATTCATGAACTCCCCATTACACATCATCTCTACAAATTGGCGCATGGGTGAAGTCAGTCCTTCATAGAAAAAGCTTATAACCCGCCAAATTTCATAGCCATGATGTGGGCATGCGTTTAATAAGTCCTTAAACCTCTCCCAACATTGGAAGAAGGTTTCATCTTCCTTTTGGGCAAAGTTCATGATAAGGCGCTTCAACATATTCATTTTGTAAGTAGGGAAGAATTTCTTTATGAATTCTTTGTGCATATCAGTCCATGCACCAATTGATCTTGGCCTCAATGCATAAAGCCAACCCTTAGCTTTATCTTTAAGAGTGAAAGGGAAGAATTTAAGTCTCACCACATCTTCCGTTACGTTTGCAAAGTGCATGGTGGTAATTACCTCGTCAAACTCTTTGAGGTGTTGATAAGCACTTTCACTATCCAATCCATGAAATTTAGGGAGAAGTTGAATCACTCCCGGTTTCAAATCTACGTTCCCTGCATTTGGTGGAAATATTATGCATGAGGGAGTGCTCGTTCTTGCAGGTTGCAAGAAATCACGTAAAGTCCTTGGTCGGGGAACATTCTCAACCACATTCTCCCCTGTTTCAGTTTGATTTTGGACCGGGTTAGGTTGATTTGCAGCCATATTTTCAGATAAAATTGGAGAATCTAAATGTCTCCTAGCACGTGGCTCTCTATCAATTCCTTCTACTATCCCCCCTTCACTTATGAGTCGGTTATTGGAATCCCGAGCCCAATGTGGCATGCAAAACCAAAAATAAGAAACAGAAAGAAAGAAGAATTCTTCCTCCCTTTTCTTTACTCTTCTCTAAGACCGAAGCACAAGGTGTCTTGCAATGGCTAGGCTAGAAGCAAGGATAGAGACCGATTTCTCCTGGTCAATAGGGATTCAGAGAACTCCCCACCCACTCTTTGAATCTTTTGAGAAAAAGTGCAGAAAAAGGAGAAAGAGGAGTAGAGATGAGAAAAGAAATCTCTGAGCACAAGGTGATCCAAGACGGCAGAGCCGACCAATAGGAATCCAGGTGGCAAAAAGAACCGACCTTTTAGAGATCCAAAAGGAGTCTCCACCCACTCTACAAGAGATGAATAAGATAGGAATAAATAGGAGAAGGAGAAGAGTAAGGTTCAGAAAGATAGAACCTGATTCGCACTTAAAATCCTTGTATCTTCTTCAGCTTCCTAGAAATCCCTGAAAAGAAAAATCAAATAAATAACTAAATTAGTCCTAAAATCCTAAAAATCCTAAATAGATACTAATTTCAGAATTTTGTGAAAACCGTCAAAATTCCCCGGCAGCGGCGCCAAAAACTTGTTCGCCTCCCCAAGTGTAGGGTTGCGATGTAGTAATAAACTCGGTAAGACCGAGGTCGATCCTCAAGGACTTATGTAGGATTTCACAAACTCATCCACAAGTGTCTATCTACTAATCAGATTTTTGTATGAAATTGATATGAGTAACAGAAGTTGAATTAAATCGAAAGTAATTAATTATAAGAAAGCACTAGGGGTTCAGAGGATCCACTTGTAGCAATCCTTGATGTTCAATCCGCTGTGGTTTCTTATTCTTTCAACTAGAATCGACATTCCTGTCTATCTAGTCGGATGATAGAGCTGTTAAACCAAACATTCTGTAATATGTAAGTTCTATGCATAAGATTCACTCAATGTAGGCTGAGCTGAGCATGCTCAATTGCATAGGTCATTCCCCTTTCCTATAAGTCCAGTTCACAATCATAATAATCCTTAAGTCCTCTCACAAGACAAGGCTAGATCAGGACTTGAACTGGATTTAAATCACAAGCACAGTCCATACATATTCCAGAAAACAGAAAAATAGAACTTTGGTAGGAAGTCCCTTTATGAAGAGCTTAGTACTAGAGCGCACTCCGATTCCTCAGATCATACAGGTCTAGACCGTTGCAAACGAATTAAGAAGCTAAGTAATTCATCCAAACATCCATGAGTCATCACAAGACTAAGAAAAATTACTTAAAAACTTGTATAAACTTCAAACCTTAGTTCATAATCATGAATTCCACACTTAAACCACTTAACTACGAATCAAAACATCTTGGATTCACTACAAGCTTCACCTCTTAGCCCTAGCTAAGAGGTTTAGCTGCTCATGATCCAAGGAAACATGAAACAACTGCAAAAAGCATGAAAACAGCAAAGCAAACCAAAAGGAGTTGTGAAACTCCAATCTCCACTTCCACAGTCTCCAACCTCGCTTGAACCCTTCCAGGATGCCCTAGGAACAATCCCTAGGTGTCTTTTTATAGCCTGGAGGCTTCACAACTTCGGAAGAATCGAGAACTTGCATAATACTTACGCAGCGCAGAGAAAATCGGACTTGATTTGGAAATTTCTAAGTTCTTACGCATGGCCGACCGGTCATGACCGGTCGGCCTCAATAGACAATCACTCCAGCAAGCATAGCCGACCGGTCATGACCGGTCGGCCTTGTAGAACATTAGTCCAGCAAACACCTCCGACCGGTCATGACCGGTCGGATGTTTTCATTCAGATTACAGCAGCAATGACCGACCGGATCGGTCGGTCCTATTCATTGAAGTCCCAGCACCCATGTCCGACCGGTCAAGACCGGTCGGATGTCTTCAGTAACAGCCCACATGCATGGCTTGACCGGTCACTGACCGGTCTGGCGTCCTTGGCCGACCGGTCATGACCGGTCGGCAGTCTTCCAAGTTCTTTTTCTTCTTTTTATTTTCTTTCCTTGTTTCTTTTTTTCACTTTCTCTCTTCTTTTCTTCTTTGATCATCAAATAATCTTCATTAGAATGATGCCAAATGAGCCCTTTTTGTCTTCAATTGAGTGGAGTTCACTCTCAGTCCTGTAGTCACAAAACATGCGTTGGATTAGCCTACAAACCATACAAACCTTGCACAATGAGTGATGAATTGGGGTTAGAATATGCACAATTAAGAACTCAACAGTCCCGAGCAAAACATGCGTGAAACAAGTTTCATTCTCCAAAACCCAACTCTTCTTCGGAAACTATGTTTCTATACATTCCAAGACATGCAAGTACAAAAATCAGCAAAACTAAGTGATAGAAGTTGAAATCTTAAACTTTTAAAAACATAACAAGTGTTCATATGGAATTCCCACTGATCGATTGATAAATAGAAGGATCCAAACAAATTTAACCTAATGTGCATAGTGAATGTTCATCTCATGAATTTTCGGAGTTATCTTCTTCATAGATTAACTAAATTAGGGATCTAAGGTGTACAGATCAACAACAAGCCTATGACAGGAATTTGCCTTACCGTCCTTCCGATGGTGTTATAGGCAAAATGGTGGAGATAAGATTTCACGCGGAGATGCCCATTTGGCCCTCGAGATCATCTGATCAAGAGTCGCAGAACAGGTAAAAGTGGAGTGTGGGTTCGACTCTCGAGATCGTAAGCTCGGGAGTCGAAGAATGGATAAGTGCGGGACGTCCATTCGACTCTCGAGATCATATGATCGAGAGTCGAATATTGGATAAGTGTGGGACGTCCATTCGACTCTCGAGCTCACCTGATCAGGAGTCATAGATTGAAAAATACGGAGCAGCTATTCGCAAGTCTCGAGTCTTCATAACCGATAGTCAAATACGGCAAAGCTCGATCCGCGAGCAGACCTTCTCACAAGTCGTTGAAAGACGTTACATCTAAGTGTGTACTTGGACTCGCGACCACATTCTAAACATGCGAGCAGCTTTCCTGCGGTAATATCTCTTAGCCTTCAGTACTAGCACCCGATTCTCGTCGAGCAGCTTGTCCAATCCCTCTGCGACACCAAGCAGGGCTACATCCAGTTCGGTGGTTTCCGTCTAGTCGGCGTCTCCATCCTTTTCGGAAGCTATGACTCCAACTACGGCTTCCAATTTATCATGACATATCAGCGCTATTACCACGCTTACTGGCAGCCCGTATAGGTCGGTTTTTGGGCTTATCTTCTCTAAATGGATCCGGATCTCAAGGGATTGTCATCAAGGGGCGTGATTGTTGAAATAAGTCATTGGGTTGGATCTGACTCAAAAGATAGGATCTTATCCCACGAAATCAGCAAGATCCCAGTATCGTATGCGACATCAGCGGGATTTCGACATCTTACGTAACAAATTGGATTGCCTCCAGATCTATATAAAGGGGTGGCTCCATTAAGAGCAGGTACGCACACAACATTCAATCTTGGTCCCGTTTTGCTTGGCTTCTCTTCTTACTGTGGCCTAACTTAAGCATCGGAGGGCTAACGGCTGGTCCCCAGCCACCCTTATTTGCTGTCTTGCTTCAGGTCTGGTGGTGGAAATCCCTGCTGGAGTGAAGGAGAAAAGCCGGAGGATCTCGTTACAAAATCTGACATTAACAGTCTGGCGCCGTCTGTGGGAACGACTTGATCATCAAAATCAATCGTGCTAACCACCGATCAAACTCCTTCGGCGATGCCTCCTAAAAAGGCTGTTCATCCTTCAACTTCAAGACAGGCACCACCTCCGCCTGATGAGACGAAAACCATACCTGCCCTTCCACCTGCTCCGACGAATATCCCTCAAGGAGCCCCGAATATGCCATCAACAAACCCATTATTGGAGGCCTCTGGAAATCAAGATGATGTCCTACGTTTCCTCGGAAACACTCTCCTAACTCTAAACGCTGGAGTTCAGGCGCTGTCAAATCGGCTTGATCAGCACTTCCTTGAACCGCAAAGACAACCCTCCGAAGGGTTACCACCGCAACCCATACCGGTAGCTTCCAGACATTCTATGGACGAACCACAGGTCCCACCACTCGGCGGCCATCCCCCTGTGCCGTCTCCACATTCTATACATTCCAGTTCGTCTCGACAACCTCAACCGCAAGGCTTCACCGTCGAAACATCTAGCTATACCCTACCATGGGAAGGAGATCTCAAAAGAATCCAAGATCGTTTTGATGTCATGGAACAGCGATACCAGGCAAATCGGCCATCTGCCGTCATGACGGCGATACATCAATCTGAATCTCCCTTCACCAGCGAGGTCATGGAAGCCCCGTTACCTAGAAAGTATCGAGCACCTGTTATCGCTCCGTACACAGGAATTGGCGACCCTCTGGAACATCTGGAAACATACAGGTCCCTCATGGAGTTGGAGGGACATGGTTCAGAAATCATGTGTAGGGCTTTTCCCCTGACATTGAAGGATGCAGCTCGTACGTGGTTCCGGGGGTTAAAGCCCCGTTCCATCAGTTCCTTTTCCCAATTATCGGAGATATTCCTTTCTCAATTCATGAGAAGTATTCGCATTAAGAAGCCAGCCTCCCATCTGATGAATCTGAAACAGCAGCATGGGGAGACAATAAAGGAGTTCACAGTACGGTTCACTGCCGAAGCCATTCAAACTGAGGGTTACACTGAAGAAAAGGGTCTTACAGCCCTCATTGCCGGAATAACGAGCGAGAAATTCAGGTTTGCCTTAGATAAAAGCCCGCCGAAAACTATGGCAGAATTCCAAGCCAAAGCTCAGAAATATATCAATGCAGAAGAAGTTGCATTGACACGCCATGGAGTATAGAGTAAGAAGCGCAAGCCAGAAGGAACCTCTTCTACAGATAAGAAATATCGTCGTGACCAGCGCGATCGTTCTCCCAGGAAGCCCTACTCTGGTAAATATCATAACTACACTCCTCTTAATCAGTCTCCTGAAAAGGTTCTAATGGAGATTAAACACAAGCCATATGTGAAGTGGCCTGCAAAGATCAAATCCGATCCCGAGAAGAGGGACAAGAGCAAGTTATGTTACTTTCACAAAGATCACGGGCATAGGACCCAAGACTGCATCTCTCTACGAGACCATATCGAAGCCCTTATTCGAAAAGGCCATCTCCAGGATTACGTTGCTCGTAAAAATCGATCACCAGAAAGGGCGAAGACCTCATCTCGCCAAAAGGAACCACCTCATCATCAAACCGACCAAGAGGACGCTGAGCCCACGGGAGAAATTCGCACTATCGTCGGGGGACCAGCTTGCGGAGGTGACTCTCAAGCTTCAAGAAAGGCATACGCTCGAAAGGCGTCCAAAGAACCCCAGCAGATCTATTGGCTGGAACAAACGTCCAACTCATCGAAAGCGAGCCATCCTCCAATTTCTTTCACCCTCGAAGATGCAGCGGGAATTCACTTCCCTCATGAAGATTCCATCGTAGTCACATTGAAGGTATCAAATTATCTGACTCATCGAATTATGGTGGATACAGGTAGCTCAGCCGATATTCTGTATTTGGAGGCTTTCGACAAGATGGCACTTGCCAGAAGCTTCCTCAAGCCAGTATCGACCCCCCTTGTCGGCTTTGGAGGAGAGGTAGTAACACCTGAAGGAAGTATCGATCTCCTAGTCACTTTTGGAGAGAGTCCAGCGAAGACCACCGTCTTCGTAAACTTCCTCGTCGTGGATCGAAAATCAGCATACAACGCCATTTTGGGGCGGCCGTCTCTAACTAAGGTTGGAGCGGCCTTGCACCCTTCATATCTATGTGTTAAATTTCCTACCCCAAATGGCATCGGGGTCGTGCGAGGAAGTCAACAGGAGGCACGGTCTTGTTACCAGATAGCCCTCCAAGATCGAAAGGCGGCTCAAGCGACGTCCGTCATGGAAATATCTCAAGGATCACCCGTTCCCTCAACCACCTCGTTGGATCCGAGAGAAAATGCTCCGAAGTCGGGAACTCCGGGGGAGGAAACAGTGGCGATCCACCTGACCGAAGACGACCCATCTAAGATCGTGTACATCGGGTCCTCCTTGACCACTGACCATCGTGAAAATTTGATCCGTTTCCTCACCGAATACAAGGATGTGTTTGCTTGGTCTAATAAAGATATGCCAGGCATCGATCCCAATGTTATCGCACATCGTCTCAACATTGACCCAAAGCATAAACCCGTACATCAGCGTCGACGTGCCTTTACTGCAGAAAGACAAATGGCAATCAAAACTGAAGTTGAGAAGCTGCTCGCGGCTAATTTCATAAAGGAAGTTGACTACCCAGAGTGGGTCGCAAACGTAGTTCTCGTCCGGAAAGCTAATGGCAAATGGAGGATGTGTGTCGACTATTCAGACTTGAACAAAGCATGTCCCAAAGATAGCTTTCCGACACCGCGGATCGACCAGTTGGTCGACTCAACAGCTGGACATGCTCTCCTCAGCTTTATGGATGCTTATTCTGGTTACAACCAGATTATGATGCATCCACCTGATAGCCAGCATACTGCCTTCATCACAGATCGAGGACAATATTGCTACCAGGTAATGCCATTCGGTCTTAAAAATGCAGGGGCCACTTATCAACGTCTTGTCAACAAAATGTTCGCTGCTCAAATCGGTAGGAATATGGAAGTGTATGTTGACGATATGCTCGTGAAAAGCATCGTTGAAGATAACCACATTTCTGATCTTCGAGAAGCCTTTGACCTGATGAGGAAGTATCAAATGAAATTAAACCCGGAAAAATGCGCGTTTGGAGTGTCAGCAGGGAAATTTCTTGGGTTCATGGTTGGCCAGCGTGGAATTGAGGCGAATCCCGAAAAGATTAAAGCATTAATAGATATGAAATCCCCCGTTACTCTGAAGAACGTCCAGCGTCTGGCAGGTCGCATCGCATCATTGAACAGGTTCATCTCGCGAGCATCTGACAAGTGCTTGCCCTTCTTCAAACTCCTTCGTGCAACGGCCAAGTCTGATTGGAAGTGGACACCTTAGTGTGAAGAAGCTTTTCAACAACTGAAGCAATACATGAGCGCTCCCCCCATTTTATCTAAACCTGTAGCACATGAGCAACTCATTCTTTATTTATCTGTGTCTTCCACGGCCGTTAGCGCCGCTTTAATAAGAGAAGATTCCCGGGTGCAAAGGCCCGTTTATTATATCAGTCGAGCAATGGTCGTTGCAGAAACTAGGTATTCTGATATGGAGAAACTGGCCCTAGCCTTAGTCACGGCGGCTCGAAAACTGCGACCATACTTTCAAGCCCATGTTATTTTAGTACCAACAAATCATCCACTACGACAAATCCTTCAAAAACCTGAGGCTTCCGGGCGCTTAACTAAATGGGCAGTCGAGATCAGTGAGCATGATATCTCATTTTGTCCTAGGACCGCAGTCAAGGGCCAGGCCGTGGCTGACTTCATCGCCGAATTTACATATTCTTCTGAAGATAATGTCATGACCAGCGACCAGCCTCCTTGGTCGCTCTTCGTGGACGGGTCGTCGCGAGCCACTGGCAGTGGAGCGGGCCTGATTTTAGAGGCTCCCGACGGGTCGCATTTTCAATATGCTCTGCATTTCGAATCACGTGCCTCTAATAATGAAGCAGAATATGAGGCCCTGATTGTTGGCCTCGAATTGGCCGTTGTCCTCGCAGTCCAGAATTTGATAATTCATAGCGACTCCCAGCTCATTGTCAACCAAGTTCTTGGCGAATTCGAAGCCAAAGAAGAAAGAATGGCCTTATACAAGTCTCGTGTCCTCATCTTGCTCGCCAAACTAAAGACTTATAAAATAATTCATATCCCTTGCAAGCAGAACCAACTTGCCGATTCCTTGGCAAAGCTCGCTTCTGCACCAGAATCGGAATTATCACATTCAACCGTCATCGAGCACCGTCAGAACTTGAGTATCGACCATGTGACTCTCGAGCAAGTTATATCGGTACAATCGTCTCCATGCTGGATGGATCCTATCATCCTTTACCTCAGAGATGGATACCTACCAGAAGACAAGAAAGCTGCAAGAAAAATTCGGCTTCGAGCTGCCAGGTACACCTTACAAGATGGACTCTTGTTGCGAAAAAGCTTTTCCTTGCCTTATTTAAGGTGTCTTCATCCAGAAGAAGCACTTCGTGTTCTCGATGAAATACACCAGGGGGCATGTGGTAACCATCCCAGGGGGCGATCCCTAGCATATAAAGCGATGAGGCAAGGATATTATTGGCCCACGATGAAAGCAGACGCCATCGAATTTTTTAAAAAATGCGACAAGTGTCAACGATATCTACCTATACCTCGTGTACCGTCTGAGCGGATGACCCCAGTTGATAGCCCTTGGCCTTTTGCTCAGTGGGGGATCGATATCATCGGGCCCTTACCTATGGGAAAGGGACAGAATAGGTTCGCGATCGTGGCGGTTGATTACTTCACCAAATGGGCCGAGGCAGAACCATTAGCCAAGATTACTGAAAAACAAACTACTAAGTTTATATGGAGAAATATCATATGTCGTTTCGGACTTCCTCATACTATAATCACCGATAACGAAACGCAGTTCGACAACGCGGCCTTTGATGAATTTTGCGACAAATGGAAAATACGTAATCTCCGCACTTCTCCATATCATCCTCAGGCGAATGGGCAGGTCGAGGCAGTGAATAAGATCATAAAGCATCATTTAAAAACCAAGCTAGGTGAATGTAAAGGGGTGTGGCCAGAACTTCTGCCAGAGGTATTATGGGCTTATAGAACCACGGCTTGTACATCAACAGGTGAAACTCCTTTCTCCTTAGCATTTGGTGTTGACGCAGTGGTACCAGTGGAAATTCAAGTGCCCTCATATCGGATCGAGCAGTATGATCCCGCGAGCAATCATGAAAACCTCCGACTTCACCTCGATCTCTTGGAAGAGAGAAGAAATGCTTCCCAAGTACGAGTGGCAGCATATCAACAACGTATTGCTCGTTATCGGAATGCGAAGGTTCGGCCTAGATCCTTCCAGTTCAGAGATTTGGTCCTAAGGCAAAATCTTGGAGTTCCTGCTCGTTCATTGGATCCGAATTGGGAAGGCCCGTATCGGGTTATCAGGGTTGTGCGACCCGGTACTTATTATCTTGAAGACATGCAAGGAAAGCCTATACGTCGCCCTTGGCACGTGGAGCATTTGCTACGATACTACCCCTAGATTCGATGTAGCTTATTATAACATTTTATGAATAAAGTGATCTTTTGGCCGCTACTCCATTTATATGGACCTGAATAGCCCTGAAGAGAATGGTTACACATCTTGGCCAATTGCCTACCTTTGGTAGGACTGAAACCATTGCTAGTTGGTTGCTTTTCCATTTATATGGACCTGAACAGCCCCGAAGAGAATGTATACCATCTCTTGACCAACCTTCTGCCCTTGGTAGAATCAGAATCTCAATCGATAGATCAGTCTATCTCAACGCGGACACGGTCTCACGACCCCCGGATTGAGTCTAATTCATTTTTTCATGAGTTAGTTATTCGCGATTGGTGAGAGGAGGGATCGCACTCCGGAATGCGAGCACCGTAGCTCACGCCCGAATATGTGGTCATACACCCTAAATGCGAGCAGCGCAGCTCGTGCTCGAATTTAAGGGTCGCATCTCTGATAAATCCATTCGAGATCAACATAAAGCAAAAAATGAAAGAAAAAGAGAGAACAACAAAACAGTAACACTTCCAAAAATATCTTTTCATTGATGATTAGATGATTACAGATACATGATCGCAGATATAAGAGAGAAGAAAATAAAAGGAAATCAATCACTTGGAGGAGCCACGCTCTCGACTTCAGGGCCCATTTCAGGAGCCCCTCCAGCCTGCATGGCTTCAGTCACCTCGTTCTCGGCAGCAGCTTGCTCTTCTGCAGCTATGATGGTCGCGACTCGACCGAATTCCCCCATATCGAAGGATGGGATCATTCGTTGCACTACTCTCAGTGCAAAGTCTCGACCAGCATCGTATGACTCATATCGTTCATCGTCATACAGCTGCGAAGTCCGGAACTCGGAAACCGCCCGAGCACCTTCCTCCGAGAGCATTTTTACAAGGGCGACTCTCTCCTCGTCCCAGTGGATCGAGTCGTCCTTAAGCTGCGCAAGAGCGGTGCGCTCCCTGGTCAAGTTGTCGTAGGCCTCCTTGAGCTGCAACCTGGCCCCCGCGAATTGTTCCTCTAACGAGATCTTGTCCTGCCGGAAGATCTCCCTCTCTCTCTCAGCCTTCTCCTTCAAACCCGTGAGCTTCACGTAGTCTGAGTCCAAGGCCTGATACCTGCCGGTCAGGACTTGGATCTTCTCGATGAGGATCTTTTTCTCCTCATCTCTCTTCGTGATCACCGCCTCACGAGCCTTGAGCAGTTGATCTCTTCCTTGAACTGCCTTTTCCAAGGCAGTCCTCTTTCCCTCAGCCTCCTCTATCGTGCGACGGGCGGCAACGATATCACGCCTCGTTCGCAGAATAAGATCTAAACCCTGCAAAAGAGATGAAAAATATAAGAGTATTCTGGAACGTAATAACAGATCGAAGCAGGTCTTGACGAAGTCTTACCTGAACCATCCTCATCCCCGCTTCGAGGATAAGGTTCTCAGGACTTGGCTCGGGAAGAGAGCCGAAGGCGTGAGGCGGGACGTTCTCGAACAAAAATTTACATACTGGATGGAGGTGGCGGGGAATAGAGTACGTCCCGCTCCCAGACGGTTGGGCAACGACCAACCCGGCCTGCTCGCGAGGTGGAGGCATTGACTCGCAAGCAGGTCCCTGCTCGGCAGCAGGGACCAGTTCGCGAGCAGGAGTCCGCTCTTGAGGCTCTACCTGCTCTCGAGCCTCTTCAGCTGGGGGGCAGCCGGACCCCACCCCATCTGGGGAATTATCAGCAATGTTAATCACTGGTGGCCCAGGTGCGACCACCAGTGAAGGAATAGTGGGCCCAGCTGGGGCCCCCGCCATGCTCGGGGGAAGGGCAGGCTGATCGCTGCCCGTGCGGATGGAAGATTGAGAAGGTTCGGCAGGGGTTCTCTTCTGCCTTTTGGAGCCTGTGCCCTTCAGTCGGGGCAGTAGGCCTCTCTTCTCTCCAGCCTTCGTCATTTCAACTTCTCTTCTGGATATGAGGCCTGCTGCTGCAAGTCGCGAAGGAGACAAGCAAGCCTCGATATGCCTATCTCCGACAGGCACCTTATACACTTTGACAATCTTCTCGTTGATCCCTCCTTTCAGATTCGGTTTTCTCAAGGCCGGGATACCTGCGAGCACAAACGGGGGTCAAACGAAGCAAAACCCTAAAAACCATTCTGGGGAAATTGCACAATGCGGGATTGTGTCTACCTTCACAGAAAAACTGGGTCACTCCTGGACCCCTGGAGGAGGCAGACTCCCAGCTCCCGGAAGCATAGAACCACCACTTCCTCCAGCCAGGATAGTTCGAGGAGGGCTTCCCCAACACGAAATTATCCCGGTGCCAATAACACAAATAATACCAGCCTTCGCTGGAGGGAGCTTTCTTCAGACGAAACATACGGAGGAACTCCTCCGCCGTGAGTTCCCCGTTGCCAGCCTGAGCCCAAAGGGCAAAGGAGCCCAAAACTACCCTCCACCCGTTCACAATGAGTTGCCCAGGGGCAATCTTGTAACACCGGAGTACATCGCGAATGAAGGGATGGAGGGGAAGGCGTACCCCCAGGATAAGCTGGTACTCATAAAATGCTACGCATCCTGGGGGGGAGTCTGGTGTTTCTTCACCTCCGGGCAAGCGGAGAGTTACTGAGTCGGGGATCAGGTATCTCTCCCGTAGCTCATCCAGCCGGTCCTCCGATAAAACGGAAGGATATCCGGCTGCTGTGTATCTCCCTGCCGGAACCCTTGCACTGCTGGAGGCAGAGGATTCCGGAGTGGCATCACCAAGAGGGACAGTGGTCTCGTCAGAGTTCCCAGCCATGAGAAGATAAAAATAAAAGAAGGAGAAAAAAGGAAGTATACCAAAAACTGAAAAGAAAATGAACACCGGAGGAAGAAGAAGAATGGAAAGAAAAGACTGCAGGTTCCTTTCGAAAAAGCTTCTGTAGAAAATCAAAGAAATGGCGGACTCTGTATATTTATAGGCAATCATTCCGCCGTATCTGATGGCACGTGGCAGTCCCTCCCTTGACACAGCGCTCGAGCAGGCACGCCCATTAACTCCTCAAACACGTGGCGAGCGCCCCTTCATTTTCCATCAGCGAAAAGGCTGCGGAAAGCTGGTACTCATTAATTCCAGCCCATCATGTGAGGTGCCGTTCTCGATGAAAGCAGCGGGCGATTACGTGTGATAGTAAGCTAAGTCCTTTCCTTAAGAATTCTTGGCGGCAAGGACTTGGGGGGCATCTGTTATAGGCAAAATGGTGGAGATAAGATTTCACGCGGAGATGCCCATTTGGCCCTCGAGATCATCTGATCAAGAGTCGCAGAACGGGTAAAAGTGGAGTGTGGGTTCGACTCTCGAGATCGTAAGCTCGGGAGTCGAAGAATGGATAAGTGCGGGACGTCCATTCGACTCTCGAGATCATATGATCGAGAGTCGAATATTGGATAAGTGTGGGACGTCCATTCGACTCTCGAGCTCACCTGATCAGGAGTCATAGATTGAAAAATACGGAGCAGCTATTCGCAAGTCTCGAGTCTTCATAACCGATAGTCAAATACGGCAAAGCTCGATCCGCGAGCAGACCTTCTCACAAGTCGTTGAAAGACGTTACATCTAAGTGTGTACTTGGACTCGCGACCACATTCTAAACATGCGAGCAGCTTTCCTGCGGTAATATCTCTTAGCCTTCAGTACTAGCACCCGATTCCCGTCGAGCAGCTTGTCCAATCCCTCTGCGACACCAAGCAGGGCTACATCCAGTTCGGTGGTTTCCGTCTTGTCGGCGTCTCCATCCTTTTCGGAAGCTATGACTCCAACTACGGCTTCCAGTTTATCATGACATATCAGCGCTATTACCACGCTTACTGGCAGCCCGTATAGGTCGGTTTTTGGGCTTATCTTCTCTAAATGGATCCGGATCTCAAGGGATTGTCATCAAGGGGCGTGATTGTTGAAATAAGTCATTGGGTTGGATCTGACTCAAAAGATAGGATCTTATCCCACGAAATCAGCAAGATCCCAGTATCGTATGCGACATCAGCGGGATTTCGACATCTTACGTAACAAATTGGATTGCCTCCAGATATATATAAAGGGGTGGCTCCATTAAGAGCAGGTACACACACAACATTCAATCCTGGTCCCGTTTTGCTTGGCTTCTCTTCTTACTATGGCCTAACTTAAGCATCGGAGGGCTAACGGCTGGTCCCCAGCCACCCTTATTTGCTGTCTTGCTTCAGGTCTGGTGGTGGAAATCCCTGCTGGAGTGAAGGAGAAAAGCCGGAGGATCTCGTTACAAAATCTGACATTAACAGATGGCTTTCACACTACGTCTCATTTCTGGCTTTTGGTTACAGGTAGACCATCTCTCGATTGATAATAGGTAGCCCTTTTCAAAATCTTCCACCATATTTTCAATCATTCCCATATTTTCATCCTTCCTTTCCTTTTTATACATATTAGATAGGATTTTTAGAAATCCATATCTTTCGTTATTTTCCCATGGACAAGGATGGACAAAGTACCCCGGCTTGTGTTGAGCTCTTAATTATGCATATTCTAACCCCAATTCATCACTCATTGTGCAAGGTTTGTATGGTTTGGAAGCTAATTCAATGCATGTTGTGTGACTACAGGATTGAGGGTGGACTCTACTCAATTGAAGATATAATGAGCTCATTTGGAACTATTCTAATAAAGAAAGAAAGAACTAAAGAAGAAAAGAAAGCAGAAGGAAGAAAGAAAGGAAAAATACAAGAAGAAAAGAGGGCTGACCGGTCGTGACCGGTCGGCCAAGGAAGCCAGACCGATCAGTGACCGGTCAGCCATGCAGATTTGGCTCCTACTGAAGACGTCCGACCGGTCTTGACCGGTCGGACATATGCTGGAACTTCATTGAAAAGGACCGGTCGGTCATTGCTGCTGTAAGGAGGATGAAAACATCCGACCGGTCTTGACCGGTCGGATAGGCTTGCTGGACTGATGTTCTACTAGGCTCGACCGGTCTTGACCGGTCGGGCATACCTGCTGGAGTGTTTTCACTTGAGGCCGACCGGTCATGACCGGTCGGCCATGCGTACTGAGTTAGAAATTTCTAATTTCATCCCGATTTTCTCTGCGCTGCGTAAGTGTTACGCAAGTTCTCGATTCTTCCGAAGTTGTGGAGCTTCCAGACTATAAAAGGACACCTAGGGATCGTTCCTAGGGCATCCTAGAAGGGCTTAAGCGAGGTTGGAGGCTGTGGAAGTGAAGATTGGAGTTTCACAACTCCTTTTGGTTTGCTTTGCTGTTTTCATGCTTTTTGTAGTTGTTTCATGTTTCCTTGGATCATGAGCAGCTAAACCTCTTAGCTAGGGCTAAGAGGTGAAGCTTGTAGTATATCCAAGATGTTTTAATTCGTAGTTAAGTGGTTTTCAGTTTGGAATTCATGATTATGAACTAAGGTTTGAAGTTTATACAAGTTTTTAAGTAATTTCTCTTAGTCTTGTGATGACTCATGGATGTTTGGATGAATTACTTATCTTCTTAATTTGTTTGCAACGGTCTAGACCTGTATGATCCGAGGAATTGGAGTGCGCTCTAGTACCAAGCTCTTCATAAAGGGGCTTCATGCCAAAGTTCTAGTTTTGGTTGATTATCTGGAATATATATGGACTGTGCATATAATTTGAATCCAGTTCAAATCATGATCTAGCCTTGTCTTGTGAGAAGACTTGAGGATGGTTATGATTGGGAATTGGACCTATAGAAAAGGTGAATGACCTATGCAATGAGCATGCTCAGATCAGCCTAGAGTTGAGTGAACTTTATGCACAGAACTTACATGTTGCAGACTTCTGGTTTAACAGTTCTATTATCCGACTAGATAGACCTGACTGGTGATTCTAGTTGAGAGAATGGGAAACCACAGAGGATTAAACATCGAGGATTGCTACAAGTGGATCCTTGAACCCCTAGTGCCTTCTTATAATTGTTTACATTCAATTTAGCTTAAACTGTTAATCACACACATTCTATTCAAACTTTGATTGTTAGCTTCAATAGAAACTTGTGGATGAGTTTGTGACATCCTACATAAGTCCCTGTGGATCGACCTCGGTATTACCGAGTTTATTACTACATCGCAACCCTACACTTGGGGAAGCGAACAAGTTTTTGGCGCCGTTGCCGGGGACCTTGACGGTTTTCACAAATTTCTGAAATTAGTATTTATTTAGGACTCTTTTAGATTATTAGAACTAACTTAGTTTGTTTATTTGATTTTTTTTAAGGATTTCTAGGAAGCTGAAGAAGATTCAAGGATTTCAAGTGCGAATCAGGTTCTATCCTTCTAAAACCTTACTCTTCTCCTTCTCATAGTCATTCTTATTTTATTCATCTCTTGTAGAGTGGGTGGAGACTCCTTTTGGATCTCTGAAAGGTCGGCCTTTTTGCCACCTGGATTCCTATTGGTCGGCTCTGCCGTCTTGGATCACCTTGTGCTCAGGGATTTCTTTTCTCATCTCTACTCCTCTTTCTCCTTTTTCTGTGCCTTTTCTCAAAAGATTCAAAGAGTGGGTGGGGTGTTCTCTGAACCCCTATTGACCAGGAGAAATCGGTCTCTATCTTTGTTTTTGGCCTAGCCATTGCAAGACACCTTGTGCTTCGGTCTTAGAGAAGAGTAAAGAAAAAGAAGGAAGAATTCTTTTTCCTTTCTTTTGTTTCTTATTTTTGATTTTGCATGCCACATTGGGCTCGGGATTCCAATAACCGACTCATAAGTGAAGGGGGGATAGTAGAAGGGATTGATAGAGAGCCACGTGCTAGGAGACATCTAAATTCTCCAATTTTATCTGAAAGTATGGCTACAAATCAACCTAACCCGGTTCAAAATCAAACCGAAACAGGGGAGAATGTGGTTGAGAATGTTCCCCGACCTAGGACTTTACGTGATTTCTTGCAACCTGCAAGAACAAGCACTCCCTCATGCATAGTATTTCCACCAAATGCAGGGAATGTGGATTTGAAACCGGGAGTGATCAATCTTCTCCCTAAATTCCATGGTTTAGACAGTGAAAGTGCCTATCAACACTTTAGGGAGTTTGATGAGGTAATCACCACCATGCACTTTGCAAATGTGACTGAAGATGTAGTAAGACTTAAATTCTTCCCTTTCACTCTTAAGGATAAAGCCAAGGGTTGGCTGTATGCATTAAGGCCAAGATCAATCGGGTCATGGAATGATATGCACAGAGAATTTATAAAAAAATTCTTCCCTACTCACAAAACGAACATGCTTAAGCGCCTTATCATGAACTTTGCCCAAAAGGAGGATGAAACCTTTTCCCAATGTTGGGAGAGATTCAAGGACCTATTAAATGCATGCCCACATCATGGCTATGAAAATTGGCGGATTATAAGTTTTTTCTATGAAGGACTGATTCCATCCATGCGCCAATTTATAGAGATGATGTGTAATGGGGAGTTCATGAATAAGGAAGCTGATGAAGCATGGGATTATCTGGAAGAATTGGCTGAAAGTGCACAATCTTGGGACACACCTAAACCAACAAATTCCAAGATTGGCCAACAAAAGGAAAAGGGAGGAATGTATGTCCTATCAGAAGAAGATAGCATAAGTGCACGGTTGGCTAGCCTTACAAGAAAGGTCGAAGCCATGGAATTAAGGAAAGGGGAAACAATCAACTCCACTGAGGTTGAAACTGTTTGTGGAATTTGTGCTGGAAATCAACATGCTACACCCGATTGTCCCACAATTTCAGCAGTCCAAGGCATCTTACAAGAACAAACAAATGCCATAAACAGTTATCAGCAGCAATATGGTGCTCCAAACTCAAACACGTATAATCCTAATTGGAAGAACCATCCCAACTTCAATTGGAAGAATGGGCCCAATGCAAATGCAAACAACACTCCAAAAGTATCACTAGAAGAGATGTTGGGTGCATTTGTATCAGTCCAGAATGAGCATAACAAGACAAACTCTCTAAAAATAGATGGGTTCATGCAAGAGCAATTGAAATTCAATCAAAACTCAAACCAAGCCATCAATGAATTGAAAACATCTTTGGCTAGAGTTGAAGCTCACCTTAGTGTTAGAGAGAACGGCACACTCCCTGCCCAACCTCTTCCTAATCCAAGGACCCAATATGAGATACAAGATGCAAGCTCATCCTCCCACCATACGGAACATGTCCAAGCTATCACCACTTTGAGAAGTGGGAAAGAAATTGATAAATCCAATCCGGTGAAGGCCCCCAAGCCTAAGGATCCGGAAATTCCCAAAGAAGATGATAGCCCAAACAATATTCCACAAGAGAAAGAACCGGAAAGACAATACAAGCCGGTTGCCCCATTTCCACAAAGGTTGATTTCACCTAAACCTTTAGATAAAAATCTGGAGATTCTGGAAGTTTTCAAGCAGGTGAAGATCAACATTCCGCTGTTGGATGCAATAAAACAAATACCATCTTATGCCAAATTTTTAAAGGAATTGTGTACAATCAAAAGGAAACATAATGTTCACAACAAAGTGCTTTTGGCTGAGAATTTGAGTGCCATCATCAAACAAGAGGTGCCCCAAAAATACAAAGATCCGGGTAGTCCAACCATATCATGCATCATAGGAGACTACCAGATTAAACAAGCCCTACTCGACTTGGGGGCAAGTGTGAATCTCATTCCATACTCGGTCTATGAACAGCTTGGGTTAGGTGAATTGAAACCCACCAAAACCACACTCCAACTTGCTGATAGATCCATCCGGATACCGAGAGGAATGGTAGAGGATGTTCTAGTCCAAGTTGATAAATTCTACTATCCAGTAGATTTTATTGTCTTGGACACACATCCCGTGATAGGCACCGGTACTCAAATTCCTGTCATACTTGGAAGGCCGTTTCTAGCTACCTCAAACGCCATTATCAATTGTAGAAACGGTACAAATGTCCTTTGGAAATATGACTCTTGAGCTTAATATATTTGAGTTATGCAAACAACCGCGGGAAGTTGATGATGATATCCATGAATTAAACATGATCGAATCATTCGTGGAAGATACAATCCCCTTGTCACTATTTTCCGACCCTTTAGAGGCATGTGTGGCCCATCTCCATGATATGAATGATAATACAACACAAGAGATGGATGCCATTCTAGATGTGATGCTGGTGCGTGAAAATAAAAGATGGAGGGCCCCAATTGAACCTTTGCCTATAAATGAGAACAAGGCCCTCCCATCCAACATTAAGGCACCAAAACTCGACCTAAAACCATTGCCAAGTGAGCTAAAATATGTCTATTTAGGTCGAGATGAGACATATCCAGTGGTGATTTCTTCCCACTTGGATGAGGAACAAGAGAGTAGGCTAATAGCCACTCTATTAGAGCACAAGAGTGCCATCGGATGGACAATTGCGGATCTCAAAGGCATAGACCCACTGATTTGCACTCACCGCATACATCTTGAGGAAAATGCAAAGACATCCCGGCAACCACAAAGACGACTAAATCCAAATATGAAGGATGTGGTTAAGGCCGAAGTGGTGAAACTATTGGATGTAGGTATCATTTACCCAATATCTGATAGCCAATGGGTGAGCCCAACTCAAGTGGTGCCAAAGAAATCCGGAATAACCATCATAGCCAATGCCAATAATGAACTCGTACCAACTAGAGTCACTACCGGTTGGAGAATGTGCATTGACTACAGGAAGCTAAACACTGTCACGAGGAAAGACCACTTCCCCCTACCGTTTGTTGATCAGATTTTAGAACGGTTGGCGGGTCATTCCCACTTTGCTTCCTTGATGGCTATTCAGGGTACAACCAAATAGAAATTGCCCGTGAAGACCAAGAAAAGACTACATTCACATGTCCATTCGGCACTTTCGCCTATCAACGGATGCCGTTTGGACTATGTAATGCCCCTGCCACTTTTCAGCGTTGTATGATGAGCATCTTTTCTGACATGGTGGGAACAATTCTAGAAGTCTTCATGGATGATTTTTCCGTATTCGGTTGTAGCTTTGATGAGTGCCTTGAGCACTTGAAATCTGTGTTAAAAAGATGTGAAGAGAAGAACCTTGTGCTCAATTGGGAAAAGTGCCACTTCATGGTTAAAAAGGGAATTGTACTTGGTCACATCGTTTCACAAAATGGAATTGAGGTGGACAAGGCGAAAATTGATCTTATCTCTAACCTCCCACCACCCAAAAGCATACGAGATATACGGTCCTTTTTAGGACACGCAGGATTTTATAGACGGTTCATAAAGGATTTCAGTTCACTCTCTCGTCCTTTATGCAACCTACTTCAAAAGGAAAATTCATTTGAGTGGAGTGAAGAATGTCAAAAGGCCTTTACCACCCTTAAAGGCATGTTGACATGCGCCCCAATAATGCAACCACCTGATTGGAGCCTTCCTTTTGAGATTATGTGCGATGCTAGCGACTATGCTATTGGGGCCGTGTTAGGCCAAAGAAAAGATAAAAAGCCATGTGTTATCTACTATGCAAGTAGAACCCTAAACTCAGCCCAGGCAAACTACACCACTACTGAAAAGGAACTTTTAGCAGTAGTTTTTGCCTTGGAAAAGTTTAGATCCTACTTGATTGGATCCAAGATCATCGTATTCACCGACCATGCCGCGCTTAAGTATCTTCTCTCTAAGAAGGATGCTAAACCACGGTTATTAAGATGGATCCTCCTACTCCAAGAATTCGACTTAGAAATACGTGATAAGAAAGGAGTAGAGAATGTAGTAGCTGACCACCTCTCTCGACTTGTCCTCACTGATTCCCCTGAAACGACTGCAATCAATGACATGTTCCCTGATGAACAACTTTTTGCTGTTTCCCAATTGCCATGGTATGTAGACATTGCTAATTATCTTGCTACAGGTGCAATTCCTACATATTGGAAAAAGCAAGATAAGGATAGATTCTTCTCAGAGGTACGGAAATTTCTATGGGACGACCCATACTTGTTCAAGTATTGTCCCGACCAAATCATAAGGAGATGTGTCCCAGATGATGAGCAACAAAGTATCATCTCCTTCTGTCATTCTCAAGCATGTGGTGGCCATTTTTCGGCTAAAAAGACCACAGCGAAAATTCTGCAATGTGGGTTTTATTGGCCCACCATGTTCAAAGACACACATGAGTTTTGCAAAGCTTGCGAACCCTGTCAGAAATTAGGAGGAATCTCCCGTAGAAATATGATGCCACTCAATCCCATCTTAATTATCGAAATTTTTGATTGTTGGGGCATCGATTTCATGGGCCCATTCCCATCTTCCTTTGGAAACTTATACATCTTGCTTGCCGTTGATTATGTTTCCAAATGGGTCGAGGCCATCCCTTGCCGGAATAATGACCATAAAACGGTCATTCGATTCTTAAAAGAAAACATTCTTTCCCGGTTTGGAACGCCTCGAGTCATCATAAGTGATGGAGGGTCTCACTTTTGCAATCGCCCTTTTGAAGCATTAATGAAGAAATATGGCGTAACTCACAAAGTGAGCACTCCCTATCACCCACAAACTAGTGGACAAGCCGAGATATCCAATAGGGAGATTAAAAACATTTTAGAAAAAAACGGTGAATCCCGATCGCAAGGATTGGTCACTTCGACTTACCGATGCGCTTTGGGCTTACCGTACTGCCTTTAAAACTCCTATTAGAATGTCTCCCTATAGACTTGTCTATGGGAAGGCTTGTCACTTGTCTGTGGAGTTGGAACATAAGGCGTATTGGGCTATTAAGAAGATGAATTTCAATCCTGACAAGGCAAGCTCGTTACGCAAACTACAATTGAATGAACTTGCAGAAATCCGGAATGAAGCTTATGAGAATGCAAGAATCTACAAGGATAAGACGAAGATATTCCATGATAAGAATATTCTTCGCAAGACATTCACGATAAATCAAAAAGTCCTCATGTATAATTCTCGCTTACATCTATTTCTGGGAAAATTGAGATCTCGGTGGACCGGTCCCTACATTGTGCAAACTGTCTATCCATATGGGACTGTCGAGCTGTTAAATCCAAGGAACGGCAACATTTTTAAAGCAAATGGGCAGCGATTAAAGCCGTTCTTTGAAAACTTTCCTTCAGAAAGTATGTCCATACATCTGAATGATCCTGTGTATCAGGATAATTGATCTCCTAGTCTGATGGAGGTATAGAGTGGTTAGGATTAGGATTCTGCTACTTTTGTTTTCAGTTTTCATAGGTTTGTTAGAAGGAGGAAGATCTCCACTTTTCACTCTCTCAGGTACTATCATTCCTCACTCCCTTTTATTTTCAAATTGCTCTCATGTTTTGCTCATTGTACATCTTTTTCATTGAGGACAATGCAAAATTTGGTTGGGGGGTGTAGGATCACTTGGATGAATCCAGCGATTTGCAACATTTCAAGCAATCATGTGAAATTTTTTTCGATTTTTCAAAAATTCGAAACTCTTTTGGAAAACACCGGTTTTACACATTCAAGTTGATATGAGCATAAGAGGAGGAGATATGAAGTGTATGGGGCTGGATGTCTGCAATCTCTCATAGCATAATGGTTTTATATGTGAACACCCCTATTTTTGTGATTGATAGAAAATCTGAACACTTTTACACCTAGTTCACATTACACGATTTTCATGAGTTGAAGGGATTATGTGACTTATGAATTAGCTAGACTTTGAATTAAGGTATTGAGAAATCAGGCCGGGGTACTTTGTCCATCCTTGTCCATGGGAAAATAATGAAAGATATGGATTTTTAAAAATCCTATCTAATTTAAAAAGAAAAAGGAAAAGGAAGGATGAAATTGGGAATGTGGAAAAATGGTGGAGAATTTCGATTAGGGCTACCTACTACCAACCGGGGGATGGTCTACCCGTAACCAAAGCCGGAAATGGGACGTAGTGTGAAAGTCGTCGGAAGGACGGTAAGGCAAATCCCTGTCATTGGCTTGATGTGGCTCTATGGACCTTGAGTTCTATAGTTTACTTGATCTATGAAGAAGATAATCCTAGAAACTCGTGAGATGAATTTTCACTACCCACACTAGGTTAAATTTGTTCAAATCTTTCTATTTATCAACCAATCAGCGGGAATTTCATATGAATGCGTATTATGTTTTGAGAGTTTACGGTTTCAACCTCTGTTGCCTAATGTTTCTGAATCTTAAGCTTATGAACCTTGGAATGTATAAAAGGATGGTTTCTGAAAGAGAGTTGAGTTTCGAAGAATGAGATTAGCTTCACGCATGTTTTGCTCGGGACTAGCAAAATGCTGGTTGGGGGGTGTGTTGAGCTCTTAATTATGCATATTCTAACCCCAATTCATCACTCATTGTGCAAGGTTTGTATGGTTTGGAAGCTAATTCAATGCATGTTGTGTGACTACAGGATTGAGGGTGGACTCTACTCAATTGAAGATATAATGAGCTCATTTGGAACTATTCTAATAAAGAAAGAAAGAACTAAAGAAGAAAAGAAAGCAGAAGGAAGAAAGAAAGGAAAAATACAAGAAGAAAAGAGGGCTGACCGGTCGTGACCGGTCGGCCAAGGAAGCCAGACCGATCAGTGACCGGTCAGCCATGCAGATTTGGCTCCTACTGAAGACGTCTGACCGGTCTTGACCGGTCGGACATATGCTGGAACTTCATTGAAAAGGACCGGTCGGTCATTGCTGCTGTAAGGAGGATGAAAACATCCGACCGGTCTTGACCGGTCGGATAGGCTTGCTGGACTGATGTTCTACTAGGCCCGACCGGTCTTGACCGGTCGGGCATACCTGCTGGAGTGTTTTCACTTGAGGCCGACCGGTCATGACCGGTCGGCCATGCGTACTGAGTTAGAAATTTCTAATTTCATCCCGATTTTCTCTGCGCTGCGTAAGTGTTACGCAAGTTCTCGATTCTTCCGAAGTTGTGGAGCTTCCAGACTATAAAAGGACACCTAGGGATCGTTCCTAGGGCATCCTAGAAGGGCTTAAGCGAGGTTGGAGGCTGTGGAAGTGAAGATTGGAGTTTCACAACTCCTTTTGGTTTGCTTTGCTGTTTTCATGCTTTTTGTAGTTGTTTCATGTTTCCTTGGATCATGAGCAGCTAAACCTCTTAGCTAGGGCTAAGAGGTGAAGCTTGTAGTATATCCAAGATGTTTTAATTCATAGTTAAGTGGTTTTCAGTTTGGAATTCATGATTATGAACTAAGGTTTGAAGTTTATACAAGTTTTTAAGTAATTTCTCTTAGTCTTGTGATGACTCATGGATGTTTGGATGAATTACTTATCTTCTTAATTTGTTTGCAACGGTCTAGACCTGTATGATCCGAGGAATTGGAGTGCGCTCTAGTACCAAGCTCTTCATAAAGGGGCTTCATGCCAAAGTTCTAGTTTTGGTTGATTATCTGGAATATATATGGACTGTGCATATAATTTGAATCCAGTTCAAATCATGATCTAGCCTTGTCTTGTGAGAAGACTTGAGGATGGTTATGATTGGGAATTGGACCTATAGAAAAGGTGAATGACCTATGCAATGAGCATGCTCAGATCAGCCTAGAGTTGAGTGAACTTTATGCACAGAACTTACATGTTGCAGACTTCTGGTTTAACAGTTCTATTATCCGACTAGATAGACCTGACTGGTGATTCTAGTTGAGAGAATGGGAAACCACAGAGGATTAAACATCGAGGATTGCTACAAGTGGATCCTTGAACCCCTAGTGCCTTCTTATAATTGTTTACATTCAATTTAGCTTAAACTGTTAATCACACACATTCTATTCAAACTTTGATTGTTAGCTTCAATAGAAACTTGTGGATGAGTTTGTGACATCCTACATAAGTCCCTGTGGATCGACCTCGGTATTACTGAGTTTATTACTACATCGCAACCCTACACTTGGGGAAGCGAACAGCTTGGTTTCTTAACACCTCAAATCTAAACCTAGCCGATCCACAAATCTACGTAATCCTTTCAAAACATGAGAATCGTGTAAAGTGAACTAGGTGTAAAAGTGTTTCAATTTTTCTATCAATCAAATCAATAGGGGAATCCAATTAGAAAACCATCATGTTACAAGTCCTTTAAGAGTTTCAAAATCATCTCACTACATCTTTCTTCCTTTCATACTTACGACATCCCAAGTGCATATAAACGCGGTTTTCCAAAAGAGTTTTGAATTTTCAGAAAAATAAAAAAAATTCTACATAATTGTTCGAAATGTCACAAAAGCTAATAGATTCATCTAAGGAATCTCACCCCCCAACCAAAATCTTACATTGTCCTCAATGTAACAAGATATGCAATATGCATGACATGAGAGCAATGACATAAAACAAAGGAAAGTGAGAACGAGAGTACCTGAGGTAGCAAGTTGATCAATTCTAGCATCTTCCATTGTCTCGATGAGACTTATTCAATCCTAAATGTAGAAAAGAAATCCTAACCCACCTATCTTCCTTTGATTAGTCTGATCGACTACATGATCAAATTTGAGCACGATCTTCATGAATAGGTTTCTCATGAGGACCATCCAAAGTCCTGCTCGAATGTACACATGGGTGTGTTTCTTCATTAAGGTCCAATCATAGTGTGCACACACGCATGTAAGGAGGAGATAAGAGCAGTAAAAAGATATCTCTTCAAGTTCTGAATCGGGTTGTAATTGATTAAAAACGGGTCCTCCCAATCAGAATTTTCAATGGGTTGAAAAACCCATGATGGTGGAGAGACGTTCATCAAGTATTCTTCAGTTTGGGTTGTCTCCTCCATAATTTCAGAATTACACGGTGTTTCCACAAATAATGGTAAATAGTGTAAATCAGTGGAATGGTGTTCTTCAAGCACTGACACCATGTCTAACAAACTATCCAACTCCATTATCATCTCATCATCGAGATCGTAAGGGTGAGCCCTGCATTCCGCTAGGAATTCGAGAGAGTCGGATGAAGGGTCCTCATTCTCCCTAAGTGATTGAGGAAATTCTGTTTCAAGGGTAAGGAATTCCTCCTCTATAGAGGGAATGTCTTCCAAAGAAATTTTTTTAGATTCAGTGGTAAGCACTTCATCTAGCATTGGTTGATCTTTTGAAATTTCAGATTGTACCACCCCGTCATCCAAAGAAATAGAATTTTCAACCCAAGGGAGTTCTTCCACAATAGAATTCGGCATGTGTTGTTGGTGGAAGGACTAAAAAATATCGACTTCGGCCATCTCTTTAGCAAAAATATCTTCCGGCGACTCATAAATATTCGGCCCTTTGGAAGAAGAAATCATGGACTCACAATCATCCTTCAAACCTTCATTATTGGCAATCAAACTATCACTTTCAGATTTTGTAGATTCCTCGGGTTTGTCAACCGTCCTTGAAATCTCTTCATCATTCAAATCGGAATAGCTAAAAGAGATAGTTGATTTACCATAATCGAGGGTAATGTTGGGATCACTGAGATCTACATCCTCTAAAAGTTTAGTCATTAAATCAAAAAAGGGTTGGGCTTGGATAGCCTCATCCTCCTCATTATTAGGGATTGATTCGGTGTTCCCAATGTCGGGTTTAGGATTTTGAGAGGTTAGCGAGAGGTTTTGTATGCATTGGTCAGTTATTTTCATAAACTCTCATAGCGTATCGTTAAGAGTTCGTGTCGGTTGTGGCTCATGAGAAAGAAACTCTTGAGGATAATTGTTGGTATCCATAATTGGCTCATCTTCCAAGTTGAAAATTTGATGCTCCCACCAATTTGGATTATGTATGTCATATGTTGGGCTTTTAGATGGTTGTTAATATGCATATCCATACAAGTGATCATGCATTGTCCTAACAGGTGGAACATTAGTCATCTCTTTCCGATACTCTCCTATCGTCTTACCTAATAAAAAGTTATACACATTGTTCTCATTCCGATAATCTCGCAATGTCTTACGTGGGAGAGTATTAGAAGTGAATTGAGTCTTAGGAAGATAATCATGCTTATAATTGTTCCAATCATAATGAGTTTGGATTCCATGGTCCGACATCTCATCTTCCAAAAGGTATGCAAAAGCACCACACTTCCAATCAGTCATAATGAGATTTTAAGGAGTTGAAACTACCATAATCTAAGAAGAAGAACAAAAAGAAGGAAGGGAGATGGAGAGATGTTACCCGTGAAGGTGAGAACTATATCAGCAACTAAGTTCCTACCAAACACAAAAATAGAAAACTGTTAGTAATCTAGAAAATAAACTACTTCTAGAAAAATTGAAAATCCTACCTAACTAAGACTACTCTATAGCCACTAGAACAATTATAACCGTTTAACCTCGTTCCCCGGCAACGGCGCCAAAAAATTGTTCGCTCACCTCAAGTGCAAGGCTGCGATGTAGTAATAATCTCGGTAAGACCGGAGTCGATCCACAGGGAAGGAGGTAAACAATTCAAATTATCCTAATAACTAGAATCTAAGAGGTTTGTGAAATCGATTTTGAACATGAAACAGGACAATCTGATAATGAAAGGGTAACTAGAGCATCAAGGATCCACTTATAGCTCTCCTTAGATGCATAATTCGCTGTGGTTTCTCACTTACTCAACTAGAATCGAAATCAAATCCTATCTAGCCGGATGATAGAGCGGTTATATCATTAAATCAATCTGTCATATGTGTTATTAATACACATGATTCCCTCAATTCAAGTTAGGACTTGAGCACACTCAATTGCATAGGTCAATCCTAGTTCCAATAGGTTAAGATCATAACCATGATAATCATCAAACCCTATCGCAAACCTTAACTATATCATGATTTGAACTTCATTCAAATCATATGCCCAATCAACACATAATTCAGAAATTAGAACAAAAAGGTAGAAATTTGGTTTGAAGTTCCCACATGAGAATCCAAGTCTAGAGCATATTAAATAAGATTCCTCAGAGCGTACAGGTCTAGAACTGTGCAAAACAATTAAGAACTAAAACAATTCTTCCAAACATCCATGAGCCATCATAAGATTAAGAAATACTACTTAGAACTTCATTCAAACTTCTAAAAACCATTGTTCTTCAATAAATCCAAACTTGAGACCAATAAAATGAATTAAAACATCTAAGTAAGCTATGAGCTTCACCTCTTAGCTCTAGCTAAGAGGTTAGCTAATGAAAAGAATAAAAACAAACTAGAACTAGAAGAAGAAGAAACCTAGTTGTAGGAGGCTAGGAAGCCTCCTAGGTCTTGAATCCTTTGCTCCCCACGTTGCTAGATGGATTAGGAAGAGACTGTAGGTATCCTTTTATAGCATAGGAGTGTTGCCGACTTGAAAAAATCACGAAACGTTGGAGTCCTACTGCACTTGAGAAATCGAAAATTCGGAATTAGAAAGTTCAACTTGCTGTCTGCATGTGGCCGACCGGTCTTGACCGGTCGGACCTGTCTGGGAAAGTGTCCAGGGAGTGGCCGACCGGTCTTGACCGGTCGGACCAAGCTGGTGGCTGGTCCAGCGACCTCTATAGTGAGCTCCACTGCTAGCCAACTGACCGGTCGGCCTCTTATGTTTCTTCATTTTTCTTCTTTCTTTCTTCCTTTTTCTCCTCTCTTTCTTCACCATTCTTTGGCCCACCTTTGATTCTCATCAAAGGGCTCCTAATTATGCTCTTTTGAACAGTAATTATGTAAAGTCTTTCTCTCAATCCTACATCCACAAAATAAACATTAGATGGGTCCTTTAAACATGCATACCATGCATATGTAAGATGAATTGGGATTAGATATGTATAAATTAGAGGCTCAATACAACTCCCACAGGGAATTGAGTGGATGGACTCTCAATAAAGACAACCTTACTTGTCGAATGAGCCCATTGTTCAGCGCCACTTTGGGTTACTTGATCTCCACTCTCCCGTGCTTCAATCAGCTTCCCTTGCTCCCCCGATCGTGTTGCTGCTGCGTCGTCAATGCCTCAACGACACTTGATCATTTACCTTGCTTGTGATTCCTTTGAGATACCCAAGGTGATAGGGTAAGTTTGAGAACTCTACAACTAATAGGAATGGGTTGCCTAGAGTTGCTTACCTACAATGATTTGATCTTAGAGCTTTGGATAAGGATTTAACTATCAAGAAAGATCTAAGCTCTAGAGATCAAGAGGGTTTGAAGGTCATCTTCTATATGAACTTGGAATGTTCTATTCTTGTGTGAAATCACAAAGAAGATGCCTTGCAATGGTTAGAGATTGAGCCTCTAATGATCTCCAACAATGATGGCTTCAATCCTCTCAAAATCCCCCTTCTTTCCCCTAAAAAATGAGCTAAGCCTTTAAATACACAAAGCCCCAACGGCTATAAAATGGCTCTATCTAACCGGTCGACTAATCGGTCAGAGGGGGTCCTCAACCTGTCGTAATACATGGCTTGGACAGGATTAGTTGCTGTCTCAAATTAACAGGTCGCCGACCGGTTGGGCGATACATGGCTTGGACAGGATTAGCTGCTGTCTCAAATTAACAGGTCGCCGACCGGTTGGGCGATACATGGCTTGGACAGGATTAGCTGCTGTCTCAAATTGACATGTCGCCAACCGGTCGTTTTCAGCCCAGAGACAATTTTATTTCCAATGAAGCTCACTGTCCAATTTAGGTCATCTGCTGACCGGTCGGGCAACCGGTTTGTCAACGGGTCTAAGGCATGAAAACTGCATTTTATCAGTTGTGTTTTGCAGCAGTTCATGCAACATCTTGGCCATTCTTTTGGTGATCTTTTGGAACACCTAGGCCAATCTAAGATGATTAAGGGTATTCTAATGGTCATGGTCATCTAGAGGTTATGGTTTTGGTCACTGAGGCATCTCTTTTACCTATTTCTTCTTCCTTGATGCAGCTGGTCTGCCTTGAGTCTTCAGTCTTTGTCTTTATTAAGCTCAACCAACACTAGACTCACTAACCTAAGTGATTGACAAACAAGGTGCATTAGTATGCTACAGAAAAGTGTAATAACAATTATGCACTGTGTTTAATTGTTTAATTATGAAAGCTTAATTAGAATGTATGATTGGCACATCCACACATACACACATGATGTAGATTATAGCTTATTTGATCCATCCTCTATAGTTTACTTAGGTTGCATAGATTAGGAGCTTGATTAGTACAATCATTTGATAGTCTATGCTTGCTTAGACTAGGTTGTTTATTGCTTAAACCATATGCTACTCTACTGATTGGACCCACTTAGGCTTGGAAGTCGAAGTATTCTTGCTTACTTAGTTTAATTTAATAAAATTGTTAAGTAAGTGAAAAATTTTTAAAAGGTCCTAATCAAACCCCCCCTAGGACTTGGCCATAATTCTAGTTGCTCCGCTTTTAAGCTTCTGCACGCGTATGCGTTGGTATCGTGTTAGACCACCCAACGTAATTTCAATTGGTATTAACGAGGATTGCTCTTCAAGAACTTAACCATCTAGAGTAAGATCCGATACCAGAGCACTAGCATCATGACTACCCGAGATGGGAATACTGTCAACCATCTACCATACTTTGACGGGTCCAACTACGCCTATTGGAAAGCTAGAATGAGGATTTTTCTTCAATCCATGGACCGATCCGTGTGGGCAAGCACACGAAATGGATATTCCATGCCCACGGAATAGGTGGATGTTGATGGTAAGATCATTGTCATTCTAAAAAATGATGAGAAATGGAATGACAATGAGAGAGCTCTATATGTGGCATATGCCAGAGCTCTCAATGCGATTTGCTGTGCGGTTTTTTCGGAAGAATTTCAACGCATTTTCACATGCACAACTGCAAAAGAAGCGTGAGATACATTTCAGGTAACCTACCAGGGAACTAGCACAGTAAGACGCTCGAAGCTTCAGCTCTTAACCACCAAACTTGAAAACATTAGGATGGAAGAGACTGAAACTTTCATGGAGTTTTACATAAAACTTTCTGGTATTTGCAACTCCATGTTTGCCTTGGGGGAAAGGGTTCCAGAAGGAAGGATTTGTAGAAAAATACTTAGGTCTCTCCCAAAAAGATTTATCACCAAGGTAGTAGCCTTAGAAGAGTGTAGAGACATAGATAACATGAAAGTAGAAGAACTTATAGGTTCCCTACAAACTCATGAACTACACTTTAAGGGCCCTTCTAAGAAGAAGGACATCACCTTGAGAGTGAGTCTTCTGAAAATAGTGATGATGAGGATGATGATCTTGATAAAAGATTTAAAAGATTCCTCAAATTTGAAAGAGGAAAAAGTTGTGAAAAGAAGGACAAGAAAGTGGATAAATATAAAAGGAAATCTATAAAAAAGAAAATCCAATGTTACAACTGTGATAAGTATGGTCATGTTGCCACTAATTGTCCAAAATAGCCTAAAAGAAAAGGTAAAAAGGCTATGGCAGCAACATGAGATGATACAAAGGAGTTAAAATCTGATCTAGTGACTCAAATAGTGATGGGAACAAAAAAATAGTGAGAACTCTCATGGCTTCCACCACTACCTTTCTTTCCCAGAATCTAAGAGAGGATCCCGACCATTTTTCCTTCTAGGTGAAGGAGTTTCCAACCCCTCACCTCATGCCACATTCTGTGAGGGTGTTGAGAAAATTAGTTACCCTTAGACTAATCAAACTAAACATAATTATTAAGGGTAGTTAGAAATTGGTACTATAGGTAAATATGAGGATTTCAGCCTCATTTTTTGTGTATGGGTAAATCAGAGGATTCAAGCCCCATTAGCCCAAATTTGGTAATTTAGCCTTACTTTTATTTGATATATTTGTTGCTAGATTATCATCTTGGTTAAATTAGCTAATCTTGTTGAATTTTATGCTGTTAACGTCTGATTTAGTAACAGGCACCTCTAAACGTTCACCTTCCTTCAAGCGAGTTCCCCTCCATACCTGAAAGCCAAAAAAGAAAGCTAAGGGTGGCCGACGTGCGGCCGTTAGCCCTCCGAAGCTTAAGTCAGATGAGACTTGACCGTAAGATAAAAATGTGGGATGTAGATTTAGAGATTGTGTAGCTTTATCATCTGTGGGATCATTTATTTATACAGATATGGATGATCTAATATGTTACGCATGCTGTTAAGATCACTACTGATTTAGGGGCATAAGGAGCTTATCCTACTAATCATTAGATAAGAAGATGGTATAACCACTTTAGACGTCTAGCTAGTTACGTTCCTCGATGAGAGACTTCCGCGGTGTGAAACTATGAATAGAGGTCAGCTAAAGCCGTCTTATACAGGCTGCTGGTACAATGAGACGAGGGAAGTCCTTAGCGAGCAACCCGAGACCAGGGTTGCTCGGATTCGGGGATATCCTCGTTTGATGACCAGGGAGTAAAGTTGCATGGATTACGGAGGTGCCCCCACCCGATGACCAGCGACCAGGCCTATTCGCATATTCGAAAGTGTATACGAACGTGCCTACATGATATGCGAGCTTCGACCATGAAGGCTCGTTGGTCGAATGTGTAAGTACACATATTTGTCAATTATCTTATCAATTGAGTCGTCACGACTGATGAGCCTAGAAGACGCTGAAGATTGAAGTCTTGAAGATCTCCGGCTGCTCAACTCAGAAGATCTACGAAGATATCTTCATAAAAACCCAACCCTCTCAACCCTAGATCCACATAACTCTCAAAGCCCATGTCCTCTAGATGGCCCGTCACTTAAAATACACTTCCATTATCTCCCACGCCATAGAGGTAGTCCAAAAGATCAGTTTGGACTTGGTATGTATTGGCCCATAGTCCGTTTGTAGGAAAAACTCCAAAAAATCACTCTTTAAAAAACCTGCAGATTGAGCACCGAGCGCCAGGCCACTATGCCTCCGGGAGCTCGCCCTATGGAGATTTAGTCTAGCAGGCTGAAAAAGGATTTCCTGGCGCCCGACCCAAACTTGTTCGGGCGCCCGACCCATGCGAAATTTGTCCGCAGTCTTGAAATGATATTCAGTATGAATATCGGGCGCCCGACTGAAATTATGTCCGGGCGCCTAACCTATGAAATATTCATTGTGAATATCGGGCGCCCGGCCAGTGAAAAACAGCTCCAGAGAGTTTTTTTTATGAAAACCCAAAGGATTCCGGGTGCTCGACCCCAACTGTGTCCGAGCGCCCGACCTGGTCAAAAATTGTCCAGTAAGGACCATCTGAATTCCATGGAGAATTTTGGGAGCCCGACTTCAACTGTGTCCGGGCGCCCGACCAAGCTAAGATGAGTCCAGTGACTTGTCTGTCTGGACAATCTGAATATGGGGCTCCCGACCTAGTGTTGCTCGGGTGCCCGACTGCTTCTGAAACAGGTTTTTGGACTATGTGTGCGGGCTTCCGAAGCAAGTGTCTGGGCGCCCGAACTAGCCGTTTTTTGCCCCTTTTTTCACATCTATTTAAGCATTCATTTGGGCAAAACCCTAACCACGAAAATTAGAGCCTTCCTTTGAGTGTGTGATTACCCTTAGCCAAATCCTCTCTTCTCAAGGTTCTAATCCTTGAGTTCATTGTTCAATCCTAGTTGTTACAAACTATCAATGAGCATTCAAAGCTCAGATTAAAACATGAACTCAAGCCCTCATTAATGGCTCTTGACCTAATCTCTAGTAGTTGTATTCACTAGTCATTATTGCCATTAATGAAGATCTTGGTGAAACCCTTCTCTAACCTTTAAAAGCCGTATCCTTTAAGGAAGTTTCGACCAAACCTTAATCCCTCACCTTGGAACCTACAAGAAGATATTCGTAGCAAGGTTGTTGATCGAGGGAGTTGAAGAAGGTATCATTCGTGCAAGCCGAAGCTTCTTCAACTAAAGGCATCATCAAGGGGCTCAATCAGCTAAGTATATTTTAGTCATTCGAGTCCAAGAAACCACCTCAAAAGTTGAGATTTGGGTTTCAGAGTTTGAAGACCCAAACTCGGTAGAGTCCTTGCGTAGGACAAGTCCTTGAGTAGGACAAGCCCTTGTGTAGGACAAACTGGTCAATGGATTAGTCCTAAGGAAGGACAAATCCATGTGTTGAAGTCTAAGTCCTTTTGTAGGCTGTTAAGGTTTATGGTTAACCTCATTTAAAACCATTGTGATAATGAAATCCGGCCGCTCAAGGAGTGAGTGGATCAGCCGGGAGTGGAGTAGGTTCATAACCGAACCACTATAAAATCCTTTGTTATGTGATGAATGCTTGCAACTGCTTTACTTCTTTCAAGTTAGAGATAATCTGATTATCACTCACTCTTTTACTGTTGAAAGTTAATATTCTGCATATCAAGTGTTTGAAGAAAGTTTTCTGAAGTACTTTGCATGATTGTGAGTGTGTAATTTGGTTATTTTAAAAAGTGTCCTATTCACCCCCCTCTAGGACAAAGAAACCAGTTTCTTGCTTCTACAAGAGCAGTAATCAAACTTATACCACAATTTCAATTGGTATCAGAGCGGGTTCCTCCTTAAAGGCGTAACAGCCCGGAGTGTGATATGTTTCTAGAAGCTTGAAATCATGTCAAAAGGGGTATCTAATATGGTTTCCAAACCTCCATATTTTGATGGATCAAACTATGCATATTGGAAAGCAAGAATGAGAGTCTTCTTGCAATCATTGGATCATGCAACATGGAGGTCTGTGGAAATTAAACATGGAATACCCCTCTTGAGCACAGTCATAGATGGGGTCACCACCACCACAGTCAAACCGGATGATTTATGGACTGATCTTGAACAACTGAGATACATTAGCAATGCAAAGGCACTCAATGTTATCTTTTGTGCAGTTTCAGCAGATGAGTTTAAAAGAATTTGTAACTGCACAACTGCTAAGGAAGCATGGGACATCTTTGAAACTACTCATGAAGGGACTAGTACAGTCAAGAGGTCAAAACTTCAGCTCTTGACTACTCAATTTGAGAATATGAAAATGGAAGAGCATGAGAACTTCATGGACTTTTACACCTGACTGAGTGATGTCACCAATGCTATGTGGGGATTGGGGGAGAGGATATTGGATTCATGCATTTGTAGGAAAATACTAAGATCCTTACCCGAACGATTCTCCTCCAAGGTCATAACTATTGAGGAATGTAGAGATATTGATACTATGAAATAGAAGACTTATTATGATCTCTACAGACCTATGAACTTCATTTCAAGAAATCCCTAAAAAGTAAAAACACAGTGCTGAAAACTTCACACACTAAACAAGAATCTGTAGTTGACAGTGATGAAGAAATGGATATGAATGAAATGGCTCTTATGGCCAAGAAGTTTAGAAAATTCTTCAAAAACAAAGGAAAGAAGGTTGACAAAAATAGCAAATCTTTTGACAAAAAGCGCTACACTGAAAAATCTTATAACAAGCCAAAAGATCCTAAATGCTACAACTATGGACGTTATGGTCATATTGCCTCTGACTGCCAAGCTCCTGCCAAAGAAAAATTCAAAAAGAAAGCAGTGGCAGCTACATGGGACGACTCTGATAATTTAGATTCCGATTCAGATGAATATCAAAGTGATGGGGGAAGAGGATCAGTTAAAATTTTGATGGCCTCTATCTCGGAGATGGTCCCAGACATACAGAGCATAAGAGACAAGGATGATCATGAATCGTCAAAAACCAATGTGACATCCTCCGATGATGACTAGGATAAAGAGGATGATAATGACGAATTACAAGTTGCCTATGATGAATTATTTCGTCAAAGCATCCTTCTTACTAAGAAGTTGAGCTAAGCTAATATTGAAAACAACAAATTGGCTGATGAAATGCAAGAAGTGAAAGGAGAAAACAACAGATTTCACTTTCAGATCTGTGACTTGGAAAGGAAAAACAAAGCAGCTCAAGAGAAAATTAATACTCTAGAAGATGAGCTTAAGAAGGCAAACTGTACAAATCAATGTCTTACCATGCGTCTTAATCAAGAACGTCAACTCAATGAAAGATTTGCCCAGAGTAGAGAAAAACTAGATGATATCCTTAAATCAGGTAAGCCTTGTAGGAATACAAGAGGGCTAGGCTATGGTGAGCAAACTAAGGTTAGTAACCCAGAACCTGAAAAGAGTAGGAATGCATCAGGAAGCAATAAGAAGAGCTCACCAATATGCCATGCATGTGGAGATGTTGGACATTTGAAATTGGAATGCTTGGTCTTTAAGAATCTGGTTCGGAACTTGAAAGGAAAATTTGTACCTACCGGAAAGATGATGAATCACATGTGGAGTCCTCCAAAACAAGCACCATGGAAAAATGGGAACATGAGGAGAAATCATCCCACTCCACCTAAGAAAGACAAAAGAATGGAAGAGCTCCTTGAAATGGTAAAACAGTTAAACAAAAGAACCATGGAGCTGTTAGTGCACTTTTCTGTGGCATACTAGTGCACCTTGTTTGTCAATTACTTAGGTCAGTGAGTCTAGTGTCGGTTGAGCTTAATGAAGATGAAGACCGAAGACTCAAGTGGCCCTGCTGCATCAAGGAAGAAGGAACAGGTAAAAGTGATGCCTTGGTGTGCCTTAACCTTGACCAAAACCTAACCCATAACTTCTTAAATGACTTGGATCAACTAGGTATACCCTTAGTCATCATCATTAGTCTTAGAACTCTATGAAAAACATGATAAGTTAGACTAATTTAAGAGGTGGAAGCTGCTGTAAACAAAACAGCTCAAAACAGCAGTTTTCGATTGATCTCCGATCAATCGGACGTTGGCTCCGATAGGACTCCGATCAATCGGACAGAAGCTCCGATCAATCGAAAATTTTTCCAGCAACCTTAAAAATCCACTGGACATATTTTCGATCAATCGGACAGTCTTCCAATCCATCGGAAGGGGTCCGTCCGATCAATCGGACAGTGTTCCTATCAATCGGGATATCTTCCAGAGACTTCACTGGATAGATTTCCGATCAATCGGACTTGTCTCCGATCAATCGGATAGGTCTCCGATCAATCGGACCTTCTTCCGATCAATCGGAGATGCGCGAATCTGTCCATTTTTTTACCGTTGGAAGAAAATCTATTTAAGATGGGGGATTCGTTTTTGAGCCGAGAGAGGGGATTTTGAGGAGATAGGAGCCACCATTGTTGAAGATCATTAAGAGCCCTATTCCTAACCCAAACAAGTGATCTTCCTTGTGATTCATCACAAGTATGGAGCATTCAAAGCTCAAGAAGAAGATGCACTTGTCCCTCTTTTGATCTCTAGAGATTGGATTGATCTTGATAGTCATATTCCTATCCAATACTCTATGATGAGATCGTTGTAGGTGAGACTCTCTAGGTAACCCATTCCAATAAGTTGTAGAGATCTCAAACCTACCTTCCATAGCACCTTGGGCATCTCCAATGGAGCATCACATGCAAGGTAGCTGATCTTGGAGTTGAAGCCTTGGCAAAGCAGCGACGTCAAAGATCGGGGGAGCACAAGGGGAGCTGATTCAAGCATGGGAGAGCGAGAAGAAGCAACCCAAAACGGCGCTACAAAGGGGCTCAATCCGACAAGTAAGGTTGTCTTGTTAGGAGTCCATCCACTCAATTCCTTGTGAGGGTTGAGTGTAGAGTTTGTTTGACAAACTCGACCCAGGGTCGTTATCCGATCCTTGGCCTATTAGTTGGGCCTAAAATCTAGGGACGTCAGCAGTTCCTTGGCACGTTAGTCGGCTTAAACAGAGTCTTCAAGGGGGAGCCACCAACACGGGTGCAAACGTGTAGGTTGGGAGGAACCTGTAAACTCCCTGGTTGGGTGGATCCGATTTAAAACACCTTGGTTGGGATGAACCAGATTTAAACTCCCCAGTGAATGCCGGTGTGCTTAAAGGGGTTAAGTACTTGAACCGGGAGTGGAGTAGACAAGTAGTCGAACCACTATACATCCTTGTGTTTGTGATTGATCTTGAGCACATTTCTCTTTATGCATTGTGTTTAATTGTTAATTATGTATGCTTAGTTAGGAATGTATGCTTAGCTCTTGATAGGCACATCTACACTCATAAGATGTACTTTCACTACCTCAAGTAGACTTAAACTTATTGATCCATCCTCATTCAAGTCTATTTGAGTTGCATAGATTAGGTTCTTCATTAGCTTAATCATTTATTAATCTATGCTTGTTTAGACTAGGTTGTTTATAGCTTTTATCATATGCTAGTCTTTTGATTGGACCCACTTAGGCTTGGAAGCCGAAGTGTTAATCGTTTACGTAGTTCAATTTGTTAAATTTGTTAAGTAGGCGAAAAGATTTTTGAAAAGGTCCTAATCACCCCCCTCCTATAGGTTTAGCCATAATTCTAGTTGCTCTTTAAGCTTCCGCATGTGTATGCATAGGGTGTCGTGTTAGACTACCCGACGCAATTTCAGGAGCTGGTGCAAGAGAAATCAAACAAGGGAAAAAATTCAACACCTCATGCGGAAACAATGACATCTCTAGAATCAAACAAGAAGCTTGTTTCTCCAAAAGGGTAATATCTAAGTGGGTAGTAAAGAACAAATGCTTAGTTATCCATACAGCCCTTAGAGCCGGAAGAAACACTAGATGGTATCTTGATAGTGGATGCTCCATACACATGACAGGTGACAGGACTTAGTTTTGTGATTATGCTGAGTTTGATGGTGGGTCTGTTACCTTTGGAGATGGAAGCATAGCCAAAATTGTTGGAAAGGAAACCGTCACCAGGCCAGGATTGCCCAAAATTGAGGATGTGCTGTGTGTTGATTGTTTGAAGCATAATTTATTAGCATTTCTCAAATATGTGATGAACAACATTCTGTGAAATTCTCCAAAGATATATGCGAAATTCTGGACCCTACTGGAAAATTAATCCTAAAAGGACTTCGCACTGGAGATAACTGTTATGTTATTGAAAACAAAGGTGATGATGGATCTTCTGCCGTGTGCCACATGGCCATTAGTGATGAAACTGAGTTATGGCATCAACGGCTTGGTCATGTCCATTATAGGAACCTAGCCAGGCTAAGTAGGAAGAAATTAGTCAGAGGGTTACCTAAGATAGGGAAGAAACCAAAAGAAGTATGTGCAGAGTGCTTGAAAGGTAAACAAATTAAAGTTGCACATAAAAAGACATCCACCATTGCTACATCGAAACCCCTTGATCTACTCCACATGGATCTTGTAGGTCCCACAAGAGTGATGAGTCAAGGTGGTAAAAGATATTTCTTTGTTATTGTTGATGACTACTCCCGCTACACTTGGGTCGTGTTCTTGAGAGAAAAATCTGATACATTTGATGAATTTGAAAAACTCATGAAATGACTTCACAATGAGAAGGAATGTACCGTAAAACGAATTAGGAGTGATCATGGCGGAGAATTCTAGGACGGCCGATTTGAACAATTCTGTGAAAATTTAGGCATCAAACATGAGTTCTCAGCCCCAAAAACTCCTCAACAGAATGGAGTAGCAGAGAGGAAAAACAAAGTTCTACTTGATATGGCCACTGTTATGATGAACAGCAAAAATCTTGCAAAAAATCTGTGGGCCGAAGCAGTGAATACAGCTTATCACATCATTAATCGAGTATATTTGAGAGCTGGCCTAAATAAAACGCCATATGAGCTATGGAATGGAAAATCCCAAATATTAAGTATTTAAGAGTCTTTGGTAGTAAATGCCACATCCTTCAAGATAGAGAAAATCTAGGAAAATTTGATTCTAAAAGCGATGAGGGAATATTCCTAGGATACGCTTCTGATAGTCGTGCCTATAGAGTTTATAACACAAGGACTAAAACAACTCAAGAATCCATAAATGTTATAATTGATGATCACTCTAAAGAAGACACGAGACTTGATGATGATGAAGTGGGAGAACCATGCCAAACAGGTAAACCTGTTGAAAAATCTCCCACTCCCAATGCCTCAACAACTCCTGGAAATGTTCCATATGTCAAGGATCATCCCCTCAATCAAATCATTGGAGATTCTGATATTGGGGTCAAGACTAGGAGACAACTTGAGGCCATCAATAGTTATGTGTACTTCACCTCAAAAATTGAACCAAAAAATATAGATGAGGCTCTCAATGATGAGTTTTGGATACTTTCTATGCAAGAAGAACTTTAACAGTTCACCATAAATGAAGTTTGGTTTCTGGTTGAAAGACCATATGAGAAAAATGTCATTGGAACTAAATGGATTTTCAAGAACAAAACAGATGAATCTGGCAATGTGATTCGAAACAAAGCCCGTCTAGTTGCTCAAGGGTACTCTCAAATCGAGGGAATTGATTTTGATGAAACTTTTGCCTCGGTTGTTAGACTAGAATTCATTTAAATTCTCATGTCCATAGCATGTGCGCTCAAATTCAAATTATTTCAAATGGACGTGAAGAGTGCTTTTCTAAATGGTATTCTTGATGAGGAAGTTTATGTTGAACAACCTAAAGGGTTTGTGGACCCTAGATATCCTCAAAGAGTCTACAGATTGAAAAAGGCTCTCTATGGGCTAAAACAAGCCCCCCAAGCATGGTATGAGCGCCTTACTCAATTTCTAATTGATCACGAGTTCGTTAGGGGGAGTGTTGACAAAACCCTATTTGTTAAAAGGACGAGTGATTCGATTCTCATTGCTCAGATTTATGTGGATGACATTGTATTTGGTTCCACCTGTGAAGAATTTTCTGGTTTATTTACTGAATTGATGAAATCTGAATTTGAAATGAGTTTGGTAGGCGAACTGAATTTTTTCCTAGGTTTGCAAGTTAAACAACTGAAAAATGAAATCTTCATCAACCAAACTAAATATGCTAAAGATCTAGTCAAGAGGTTTGGGCTAGACTCGGGTCGATCACACACCACGCCTATGGCCACAACCATTAAACTCTCCAAAGACTTGTCAAGCAAAAGTGTTGACCAACACTTATATAGAAGTATGATTGGGAGTCTCCTTTGCCATACAGCAAGTAGACCCGATATTGCATTTAGCATAGGTGCATGCACTAGATTTCAAGCTAATCCTAGGGAATCACATCTCACTGCTGTAAAAAGAGTGATTAGATATGTGGCCTGCACAACCGAAGATGGCTTGTGGTACCCCTTTGACACATCATCCATCATTGCGGGGTACTCCGATGCCGATTGGGCCGGAAATATGGATGATCGAAAATCCACAAGTGGTGGCTGTTTTTACATCAGAAACTGCTTAGTTGCTTGGCATAGCAAAAAGTAAAATTCCATCTCATTGTCCACTGCTAAAGCTGAATATATTGCTGCCGGTAGTTGCTGTGCTCAGCTACTTTGGATGAAGCAAATGTCGAAGGATTATGGTATCAATCAAGAAGAAATGACGCTCTTTTGTGACGACACAAGCGCTATTAATATTTCAAAAAATCTTGTTCAACATTCCCGAACCAAGCATATCGACATCTGACACCATTTTATAAGAGAACTCGTTGAAGAAAAAGTGGTCAAACTTGAATACGTCCAAACCGAGCAGCAATTGGCAGACATCCTTACAAAACCGTTAGATTCCTCTAGGTTTGAACACCTTAGGAAATCTATAGGGGTATGCTTAACTTAGTCGGCTAGAAGAGCAATGTGCTTATAGGAAAATCCAAGGATGTAGCCTCATGCTCTTTAAGAAACATAATGGTAGATTGGACTGTTCCAACAGGTTATTATGATCAAAGGATCTAGGTTGAGGTTCACTCATCACGCAGCTGTCTTAGATCCCTTGTATCTAGGTTTAGGTGAACAAAACAAGGTTAGGCTGAGCTCATCGTTGTCCAAGACATCTTTCCTTGGATCTACCAATAACAGGGAATATATCTCCAATCTAAACCTCACAGTACCTCAGATAGGAAAAATGTGTTTCCAGAGGTTCATCGGGTGCCCGGCCCGGAACTGTCCGAGCGCCCGGCCAAGTGCGGCTGCCTATTTATAAGGGTCACCCCAAACACATTCGGGCACCCCATTATCAGTTTTTTCTAGCAAAGGTCTCCTCCCTGGTGTGCCCTAGGATGTCCTCTTGCCCTCCAAGGTGAAGTTTCCCTCCAAACTCATCACATTCCAGCCATAGGAATCTCTTTCCTTGTGTCATCTTCTTCCTTCCTTCTGGTCTTCACCTCAGATTTGAGATTTAGGTAAGTTCCTTCTTGCATCCTCTCCATTTAGGGCTTAAATCTCTCATGGCTGGGGATAGGAAGCAAAAACAACCAGCCATTGAAGGCTCCTCGAAGGGCTCACGGGGCAAGCAGCTTGCTCCCAAGCGGGTATCCAAAGCGCACCGTGCATCCACCTATGCTCGTGAGCCCTCCCCCAGTTCTTCTGAGCCAGGGAGTCCATCCCAGGTTGAGGGTACCCTAGTCCCTCTCCACTCTCTAGCCTATTTATCCCGACGCCCCATTGTTGGGGAACGGCATGTTGAAAGGGACTGTCTAGTCGGATATCTTGTGTATGAGAGGCTGACCACCATCAAATGGCATGGCTTACTAGATTTTGGAGGGCCAGTATATCCCAATGTAGTGTATCATTTTCTTTCTCGAGTGGTCAAGGTCACCGATGACCCATCATCTCTTACCGTTGATCGGGACGACCAACTCTTAGTGATCAATGCTAGCACCATTGCTAGGGTGCTCAACATTCCCATGTCCTATAAGCGGATTCCCCCATCTGGCCCCGATGAACTCACGAACAAGGTCACTTGGACAAAGGCCTTATGTGGGGGGAAGAAATGTCATGTGGGCGGGAGGTAAAAGCGAAAATGTTCTCGCGGCACGGGAAATGACTGATGATTTTCGTCTCCTCCACCTTATCTTCTCATATAATGTCTACCCGAGGAGAGGAATCGATCCGACCTTACCACATCAATGGCTGAGCTCATTTACAAGGTCGGACAAGGTCATCCGATGTGTCTGCTATCTCAGATCATGAGTCACATGGTCTGCATTTTTACTGTGAGTGGAAAATCTGTCGGGATCCCTTTTGGGTGTTTGCTATCACTATTATCTCGTGACTGCGGCTTTACACCTCCTACGGAGACTCCAGTCTATGCCCCCGATGTCAACAAATGCACCATAAGCTACATGCGCTTGCACCTTCATGAAGAGGAGGTTGGTTGGCCTGATATCTACAAGGAGACCCCTACTGAAGAGGAGATAGCTGCACACACCACTCATCGAGCTGGTCATGGAGGAACAGAACAGGGTGATCCATCTCGTCCCAGCTCCTCTTGGCGCTCCAAAGCGTCCAACGCTGAACGCCAGGAGATAAATGCTAGGCTTACTCGTGTCGAGAAAATGCTGAAATCTCTTCAGGACACGACCAACATGATGCTAGCAATGATCACCTGCCACAACAACGACGCTCCTCCTCAGGCTCCGCTCAAGGATGCTAGGCCCACTCGCTCACTGTAGGAGCGCACTTCAGCTTTCCCTAGTCGCCTGAATGTCTTAACTTGTGTTTGAATTAGGAAATGGTTGTCCCCACTGTTAGAACTTAGAAAAAGAGGGGAAAGATCAGAACTACTCGTCGCAGTCCTTCTTTCTTTTTTTTCATGTTTCTTTTATTCTGGGGGAATTCTGAGTATAGAGACATTCATAGACAATCATGAGCAATCACAAAATGTACACAAGAGAGAGATATCGCAAGGTGAATTTTATTCCAGAGATTCTGAGATCTTTTACATTCCAGGCTGTGATACTGGTCACGAGCCTTTAATTACATCAACGGTTGATCACCCTTGATTGGAAGGCAAAAGACTAATCCACCGGGGATTATGGTCTTGAGTTCATGATCGTTTAGACCTTTGTTTTCTTGTTATGGACTGTGCCACATTTATTAGACACGCCGGATGTCTATGTCCCTTTCTTTCGGTATGTCCGGGTTGAGAGACTGTCAGGATTCGAGTGGTGCAACTCGGGGCCCGCGCCTGTTACTGTGAACAGGTGACCGCTGGAATACACGATCCTCGAATGTTGGTCGGCATGACCTAAGGCCCGCGCCCGTACTTTTATAACGGGTGACCTTAGGAAAGCACTCCGCAACGTTCCCGAACGAGGGTTTTAATCGAGTGGTGCAACTCGGGGCCCGTGCCTGTTACTGTGAACAGGTGACCGCTGGAATACACGAACCTCGAAATGCTGGTCGGCATAACCTAAAGCCCGCGCCCGTATTTTTATGACGGGTGACCTTAGGAAAGCAATCCGCAACTACCTCATAGCTCAACCGACGGACCCGTTGTCGATGGGTAGGGCATCGACGGTCTTTTTTCATAGTGGCAGTCCATAGTAAGATGTTTCAAGCTTAGTTAGAACTCTTTGTTTGTGATTTCTCGTGGTAACCATAACCCCTTAGGTTTAGCCTCAGACCTTTATCCGGGATGAATAGAGCTTTGTACAGTAAAGTAAATGTATTTCTTCTAGAGTCGGGCGACTCATCTTCGAGAACACTCTTTCTTCTGAGTATTTTTCAATGATCTGTATGGGATCAGATAGGCTTTGTCGAGCCAAGATCTCTTGAGGATCCAAATTCAATGGGCTGGATCGGCTGTTTCCGATGCCTGCAAATGGCTAAGTATAGGGTCCGATGGACCCCTGTTCATGCCAATTTCTTATGAATAATGGGGATCGGTGCCCCGTAAATGCTTAACTCGGCTGTTGGATAGACTGAGTACTTCAGCTTTGCCTCGTCGTCTTTGAGATCGCGGTTGATTTCATTTGGCATTATTCAATTTTCAAGCCAACAGGGCGCTTCCCAGGGCTGAAAATGACTGAGCAGTGGACTTGTTTGCGCTCTGATTGGGGAGATCAGTGAATATTATCGATAACCGTCTTTGAACAGGGGTGGATTATGTCCACAAAGATCGCTGTGCGATCGCGTTTCGACTTGCTTAGCAGAAGTCAATTTTCGGGCCAACAGGGCACTTCCCAGGGCTGAAAATGACTAAGTAGCCGGCTTGCCGACCGCTTGATTAGGGTATTCGAGGATCCTGAGATCGGATAACCTCGTCGTAGTGCATGATTATGGTGTATCATGTCAAGTAGAAGAAAAGTTTCCCTCTCGGGCTCGGTCCAATTCCGCCTGATTCTTCTCATTTTTGGCCGTTTTCGGCTCTTTCGGAGGGATTTTCGGAGTTGCCAAATTGGCTAAGTGTTGGTCATTTTGGACCGAAATACTGATTTGGGCCACTTATCATTGACCGTTGGAGAATCTGATCCGGCGGATGGATAGATCTCATCGAGACGCATCCGGCGGAAGTAATTTCATCAAAATCGGATTCCGAGCGAAGGCGGGGCACGCGATCGAAGGTCCACCCCTCCCATCAGCGTCCAGGCGCATGGAGGGGTGGATGTGCAGGCGCATGTGGTGTTGCACATGCTTCCGGGTGCATGTGGTAGGGACCCGGGCGCATGTCCCTTCTTCCGGGCGCATGTGGCCCTGTTTCTCATGGAAAACAAAAGTTCGGGAGGCAATCCCAGTGCATGTGGTGGTGCACATGCGCCTGGACCTAAGGAGTGGGCGCATGCCCCTCCCAGACTTAGCGGAATTTCAAGATTTTTCGGTGGGAAAAGCCGACACATGTGGTGGTAAAAGCCGGCGCATGTGGGGGATATGCCGGCGCATGTGCCCAGCACTTAGAAAATTTCAAGTTTTTTCTTCCTGAACTTGGGATTCCGGCGAGGAAATCCCTTTCCGGCGAGGGAATCCACTCCGGCCAAGGCATCCGGCGAGGGGAGAGAAAGCAAGCGCATGTGGTGCTTACATCACTCTGAGGTCGGCGGGGGATGATCTCGTGCTGATGAAATGAGGTTACTTCACTATTTATAGGAGGGAAATCGGGTTCGGGTCTACCCGGCGGGTATTTCCTGGCGCATGTGCCAGAAACAATGTCAAGCGCATGTGAGAAAAATACACCGGGCGCATGTGGTGGATCTGGGCGCATGTGCTTTACCGGCGCATTTCCCGGGGCTTTTCGGAAAAGTGTTCGGATCACTTCCTTTCACTACTAAGGTGCAAGCGCATGTGGTTAGAGGCCAGGCGCATGTCCTTTGCCGGCGCTTTCCCACTACTTAGCCAGATTTTCAGGATTCCAGCACTTAGAAAATTTCAGCATTTCAGCTCCGATGGGGACCTCCAAAGGACAGCTACCTTTTCTAGACATGCACTCACTGTCGCCAAGCCACTTCTAGGCTATGATTAACCTCCTGAATGAACGAGATGGGGTGTGGAATTCCAGATGTTGCTAATTTTGGTACTTCCTTCCTAATTTGGAGCCTCCGGGTCGGCTTGTCGTATAGGAACGTTGTTCCGGGGAGCGCGCGCATGGAAATATTCATCGTAATGACTTCAAACTTGCTATTTAAGGGTTTTGGGGTGCTCCGAATCATTTGGCGACAAAGCGCATGTTCAGTTCCACTTTGAAATGGTAGCTGTAGGCTTACGGACCCCTTTTTGTCAGTTCCGGGCAGGAACGAAACGCATTTCGAGGTGCGCGGGCAAAAATATGCATCGGATGACTTCAAAACTTGTAGGTTAAGGGTTTTAGGACATTTCGGATCATTTGGCGGTGAAGCGCATGTCCAGTTCCGCTCTGAAATGGTGTTTATGGATTTTGGTCGCTACCAAGCGATCAGGGTTGTGCTGGCATTTTCAGGGCTCTCCCGGCCTCAAAACTTATACAAATCATTGCCACTAGACCATGGGATGTTGTTTTATAATGGGTGCAAATTTAAGCCCCAACAAGTGCCCCCCCGGTGTGCTGGGCTGGATGCTTACGTCATGCCAGTGCAGTGCACCGGTCCCCAGGCTCAAGTATAAATAGTTGACTCACTGAGTCATTCCACACTTTTTCGAGTCAGAAAACTTGATTTCTCTCAAGGTGAGAGAGATCACCCTTAGGGTACAGGTGCATGTAGTCCCCTTGTGGGCGCATGTGGCCTGCTACCATTCATTTTCCGATGGAGAACTTCCCTCAGGCGCATGTGAAATTGCCTCTGAGGATGTGGGCGCATGTCCCAGGCGCATGTGGTTCTGGGCATGCGCCCAGGGCATTACCATGACTTCGTCTTTTCCCAAAAATCAGAGGTGGGCGCATGTGAGGATGCACATGCGCCTGGTGCATTGAATTCTAAGCTTGTTCATTTCCTTCTTCTGAACTGGGCGCATGTCAGACTGGACATGCGCCTGAGACTTTATGGAGCAAAGTTTCATTTTCAATTTTTAGAGATTGGGCGCGTGTGAGGGGCCACATGCGCCTGGGGCTCCACCTTGGGCGCATGTCAGCCCAACACTTAGCCAAAAGTCCCATTTTTAGCCCCTGCTTTGCACTTGGTGGAGAAATGGCATTTCCAGCTCCGTTTCTCAGTCAAATTCAGTGCTGTTTGAGGCTAGATCGCTTAAAATTCAAGCACGATTGGAGCTTAGTGCCTTGGGCCTACAGTTGACTGCCTACTTTGGCCTGTCATAGCTCGCAACTGTCTATTTTAGGTAGGTTCAGAATATGTCTGCCAAAGTGCGCTTATAGCGTCCCGATTGCTTGTAAAGTTGCTGTGTGCGAACAGCTGCATATATATGATGCTGAAACTGTTTCCTGACTCTGTCCAGTATCTGTCTATAAGCACCTGGACTTGTCAAGATTGCTTTTAGACTAAATGCATGGATGTATTGTGGGTTCAATCTATGATTTTGTGTGTGCATCAATCATATGTGTGCGTGCATGTATGATGGCAGTTGCTTTGTTATGAAATGCGTATGATGATTGATATGCTATGCTCTTGATTTGGTTGCTTTCATGCTCTTCATGTTGTGCTTGTGTTTGTGATATGATTTCATTAGGCTATTTGCCCGTGTGTATCGAGTTGTTCTCTAATGTTGTTTTGTTTACGCGTTGCAGTGAATTGCAGTAGCGACAATGGGATCCTCTAGTGAAACCTCTGGGTCGCATGCTTCTGGTCCGACGCCGATGAAGCGCGGTCGAAAAAGAGTAGCTGAAGGTCCTTCTAACCCTCCTCCTCCAAGACGTAACTCTCGCTTCTTTCCTACGGTTGAACCTGAGATAAAAGATTTCACGGAGCGTATTGGGCAGCTTCCTCATGAAGTGCTGGTGTGCATCTTCGTCAACAAGACAGCGCCTGAACCTCCAAAGCGAGGAACAGAACAAGAGTGGGTCTATTGGTATGCCCAACTTGCTGGTGTGGCGAGTGCCATCGAGGCAGGTCCTCAAGATATACCTGTTCAAAATGTAGAAGAGAATCTGACAGGTCAGAAAGGTAAGAAGAAAGGAGGACGAGGAAAACAACCGATCAAGGCGCTCAGTCAAGCGGAGCGATTGACACAGCTCCTTGACTTGAAATATGAAAGGATGAAGATTGGATGGGAGAGCAACAAGATCACTGCTGAGCATGGCATCTGCATCACGAACCCCTACAATGGCGAAGTCATCTTGCACCAGAAGTCTCTTATGACGTGTAAACCTTTTCCGAGCATCGAGCCATCTGATGTTCGTAGACCTAGCCAGTTCTATGGAGTGGAGAGATGGTCTTCAGTTCCTGAGAGATTACTCACCGCCACCCTAGGAAGCAACGGGAAGCAACAAAAGGTTGGTGAGGTTAAGGAAATGACTTTCCTCATGCCTACGTGTGATTCGCATGCACCTTATTATCCGACTCATTTCTTTGAGACGGTGCGTCAAAGGTTCCTTCCTATGAGCACGTCCGCAATGTGGGAGACTTCGAACTTTCATACCCGAGGGCATCTGAATCGTCGTGACAGCTACATCCCCTGGGCGAAGGAGATTCTGATCCGGCACGAGGCTGTGCTGAGGGAAGTCGGGCTCTACTATGCCATCAAGGCGACTGCCGGCTTCTTTCCACGAGATCTGATGATTCTCAGGGGCTTCTTAAATTACTGGAGTTCCATTACCAACTCTTTCCATCTTCCTCAAGGAGAGATGAGCATAACCCTCTGGGATCTTAAGATGATGGCAGGCCTGCCCATACGCGGCAGGGTATTATAACGAATATATCCCCTCTGATGAAGAACTGTCTGGCTTCAGACGAGAAGGTGATCGGAAGGCCTACCATTCCAAGGCGTGTTTGGAGTTGTTCCATGAATTGCAACAGTTTGACTGTATTACAAAGATACACTATGAAGATTGGTCAGTCTACTTCAGCCACGGCTTGAAGTAAGTCTTCGTGGGACGTCTTCTTTCTTTCTTCTCATGATGTATGTTCTTTCCTTTTGCGTAGCTTCTTATGTGAAGTTCTCTCTCCTTTCTCTCTTTCAGGATCGACTACGAAAAATATAAGGTTGATGTTAAAAGAGTAAGAGCCTTACAACAACGCTTTCAACGGAAATTTCCTTGCCCAAACGTATTGTCTCCCACTTGTGAGCTAGCAGGCTTCCTCGCTTACTGGTTGTCCGCAGTCGCGCTTCCCAGCTCGAAGGGTGCTGATGGCGTCAGGGTTTCTTGCTTCGTCATGGCAGGTGCCCTTGCCAGTGGCCGACGTCTTGCTATAGCGCCACCTGTACTCTGCAGCATATATAGAGCGTTTGGTTATATTGTCAGTAATCCCGACAAACCTGCTGATGGGATGGATGCGGCCTATTGCCCGTGGCATTATTTTTACGGCTGGTTAGGCGTTTATTTTCCATGGGTATATGGCATGAAGCCTCACACCTACTTCTTTCCGGACCGAGCGCCTCTTATCAGGTTCATGAAGGCCAAGATGGTGCTTAAGACGCCAGAATGGGTGTCTTCAAGGATCTGCAGTGAGAATGAAGTTGACTTCTACCATTTTCCTGCTTCCATTGCTGATGAAGATATTGAAGTCGTCGATGATGAGGATTCGGTTGACTCTTCTGATAGAGAATTCCTAATATCAATCCGGACAGCCTCTCTCCCGTTCCGCGAAGGCATGGAGTTCTGGCGCGAGCCTTATTATCCGAGCAGGTTCGCCAGACAGTTCGGCTACGATCAGGGTGTTCCGTCGACTCTTCCGAGCGTGACGAGGATAGAACGAGCATATGGCACCGGTCCTGTCCATTGGGAGTGGATGTGGGACCAGCTTTTGTTGATGCGAACTGGCGCGAGGTTCGTGTTTCCTGGCGGTAGTCGACGTCCTGCAACTTCTTACGGTTGGATGAGATGGAGGGTGCATCAGTACACGCGCATCCGGGACGCCAAACCTGTCGATTTCCCTCTCTATCTCTCTCCTCCAAGGTTGACTGACGTTCCTAAGGACGGTCTTGGTTATCTTCGTGATCAGCGTGAGGCCGTCGGAGTTCCTGGTACCAGCCATCTGACTTCCTTGAACGTGCCGATCACTCGTAGGAAAGAAGGTGGAGCGTTAGATGGATGGTATTGCTTTGGGGTCCATATACAGAGACATCAGCAAGGGGTCGGATCTTCGCGTCCTCCAGCAGAGAATGCTCCTCCGTCTGTCGAAGAGGATGAGCCTATGGAAGGCATGGCAGGAGTTAGACCTTCTGATGATTTCGTTGACGATCTTCCACCGGGCCGCGCGAGAGATCAGTTGGGAGTCAAGATAAGACTCACACCAAGAGTTCGCCCGTCCGCACCCGAGAAAAACTTAAGAAAGGCAGAAATATTACATATCAAGAAGTGGGGGATTTTGGATCCGTCGTTGCAGATCAATCTTCTGAAAGTAGTGGCGGGTGCGACTGCTGCCGATAGTCGTGAAGAAGGTGAGCTTCGGTCTGGTGCTACAGAGGAGATTGCAGACGAAGAAGATATGATTGTCGGCAATCGTGACGGAGGTGAGTCCTAGCCTGCAGATGTCGAGGGGGACAATGCCAAAGGCGGTTCTGAAGTCGGTGATGGTTCGGGGTCACGGCTCGAAGGTGAGCCTGTAGATTATTCCGGTGATGACTGGGGAGTGGACCATGCCAACGATCACAGCAACGATGATTCCCTCGCGAATTATTATGATAGCGATGCCGAAGTCGGGGGTGTAGGTGATCTTGACGATGTTGCCATGGCAGCGATCGAAGCACAACTCTACGACAACATCAGGGTCCAACCTTCTTCCGAGCCTTTAGTCTTCGTTTCTCAGGCTGTTGCGGCACCGACTACGGGGTTATCGACGGATGTTCCTCCTTGTTTGCCCGTTCGTGCTGATAACGCCGAGGAATCCGTTCCTGGGCTTGAGATACGTGAAGGGAACGTTGATCCTTCTTCGGTCCTTCCATCAGGCTGTTCATTGCGAGTAGACTATCCTGTTGAGTTGGAGGTCGTGGATACATCACGCTCTGCTGCAGTCGAAGTCGGACCCAACATTCCGCGAGCACGAGGTAAGAAATGTGATTGCTGTTCTGCTTTGCACCTTTCTTCTTCGATTCCTGCATAATCCTACTAACCATATTTTGTTATTATTATTTTATTTCTACAGATCTTATTGAGTCAATACCTGCCTCTGCTACTTCCGTCGCGCCGTCTCCGGTTGTGACTATTGAACTGCCGGGCGAAGCTTTGGAAACAATTGTTGATTCCGGGACATGCATTGCGGGACCTTCGGAGCCTGCTGTTGATCTTCCTACCGTTCCTGGTACAACTCCTTCGCACTTTACATTAGATTATGACTTGTAGTTTCTGCTTCCATTTTTGCTAACTCATCATTTGTTTGTCTTGCATTCTTTCTTGCAGCTGCTGTCGATTCTGGCGTCGCCATTGCTATGATGCCGGACATTCCTGCATTTGAACATTTAGATTGTTTTGGTCAGAGCGTACTGAAGGGCCTGCTGTCTAGCCTTGCGAAGGCGTTGGCCGATCCACAAGAATGGCATATGCTAGGCACTGGCATGAAAGCGCTGGAAGCTTGTGTCGGAGTAGTTGGGTCTGATGCGCTCGTGGTTGTCAATCACATCTCTGCGTTCGAAACTCCCTCGCAAACGTAGCGGCCGCTGAGCGCGTTGAGCCCGATCCTGCCATCGAGGAGAAGCGTAGAATTGTAGAGTCTTTGGGACCTGTAGTGGAACGTCACGTGCATTCTACGGTGAACATCCCTACAAAATAATAAGATACAGTATGAAGGGTGCTTGGGCCGTATAGGTGAAATCGACGTTGAGATTGAGCGTCTGCAAGCAGAGAAGATCGCCGTGAGCTTCGAAGCTGCCCGTCTCGAGTCAGTAGTTACTCAGGGTCAGATAACGGTCGCGCGGCTCGAGAGTGAGGGCGAAACAGCGCGCAAGCAGTTGGAGGATTTGACTGCTAAACTTCAACATGTTCCTGATCCTGCGGAGGTGTTATTTGCAGCAAAGTCAGCGATGGAAACTGCCAGGGTGGCCGTGATCAGGCTGATATCGGGATGTTTGGAGAAGCTTTGATCTTTCGCTCCCGATGCTCTCCTTCTTGACTTCAAATGTATAGAAATGATTGTAGGATCTTACCTTTAGAAAATTTTGTAGTTGGTGTAAGAGATACTTACCTTTTGACCATTCATGTACACGACGTCGGAAAAAGATGTCAATCAAACTTTTGTTAAATGAAATGACAATAGCAATTATTTTTCTATCGTGTTATGTTTGTGTGATGTGTGTTAGAGTGGTCTACAATAATAACAATAATAATCACAATTCTAATAAGTGATGAATGTAGAATGAAATGAAAAGAGTAATACTTCCCTTTGTCGTCGATTTCGGGAGTGTCCAGGGTTTCTGAACTCGAGATATGCTCGTGTCGCAGACGAATGGTCCTTCTTGGTTATTTCTCCATAGCAAGGGCAAGGAAGACCTGCAAGAGTACGAAGTAACTGATTAACTTTTGTAACTACAGGCTTATCTACTGTATTCTGCTCCATTTCATTCTCCGTTTCTATCCTTACTTATTACATTCCCTCTCTTGGGGAGTTTACATTTCTCATATTTATGTAAAGGAAAGTAACAGGTGGACTGTTAGGGGTAATATTTCTTCAGAAACCGGCCATTAATTACAAAACCGGCTCCGCCACCGTCGAAATTCACTAAACGGTAGGCCCCGTTGGAGTAAACTTCTTCTATGATGCACATCGGGTCCCACTTAGGGTTGAACTTGCTCTTTGTAGTGTGCGCGGCTGTCGGTCGCTTCATTACGAGCACCAAGTCACCCTTCTTGAAGGATCTACCCCTGACTCGCTTGTCATACGCTGTTGAGATATGCTTCTGGTACATCTCTAGCCGTTGTTGTGCCGCGAGCCTTTTCTCGTCCAAGGCATCGAGCTCGACCATCCTGAGCTCGGCATTACGTTCATCTGTCAAGGAGTTCCGAAGTGCTACCCGCAGGGACTCGACCTGAACTTCCATTGGGATGATGGCCTCCGTGCTGTATACCGGTGAATAGGGAGTAGCCCGCGTTGCTGTGCGGTGCGTAGTACGATATGCCCAGAGCGCTTCGGGCAACCGTTTGTCCCAATCTTTCTTATTCTCTGCCACCGTTTTCTTCAAAATCTTCACGATGGTTTTGTTGAATGCCTCAGCAAGCCCGTTCGCAGGAGGATAATAGGGTGTTGAGTAGCAATGCTTGATCTTAAACTTGGCATACAGCTTGTCGATCACAGCATTTCGGAAGGGCGTGCCATTATGTGTGACGATCCGATCAGGAATACCGTGTCTATAGATGATGGCGTTCTGGATGAAGCCCTCCACTTGTTTAGCTTTCACGTTCTTCAGGGCCACAGCCTCAGCCCACTTAGAGAAATAATCTGTTGCCGCCGGTATGTACTGGTGCCCTTGAGAGGAAGAGGGGCTAATGGGGCCTATCACATCCATACCCCAGGCCGCAAAAGGCCAAGACATCACTGACTGATGCAATTCTTCTGGAGGTATATGTATGATGTCAGCATGTATCTGACACTGATGGCATTTTCTAATGTAGTCCATCGCGTCTTTCACCATGGTGGGCCAATAATAGCCCATGTGCGGCACTCGATGATGTAGGTTTCGTCTGCCTTGATGGGCACCACATTCTCCTCCATGCGCCTCTCTCAGCGTATCATGAATTTCTTCTCGGGCCAGGCATCTTGACAGCATTCCATCGCTGGAGCGTCGATACAGTACTCCTTCTAAGAGGACGAATGAGCTGGCACGCCTTCTGACTTGAGTGCGCATCTACGGATCCTCGGGTAAGAACCCATACTTCAAGTAATCAGAGAATGGTCTTCTCCAATCTTCCTCTTCTGTGATCTCAAAGCAATGTACGGGACTTGCACTCGTGACATTCTCGGCTGCTGTGAGGGATGGCAGTATTCTCTTTTCTTCTATGGTGACTTGAAGTGGGCTGCCCCCTGGGTGCGCGAGAGCCGCGGCCAGGTTAGCCAATGCGTCTGCTTAAGAATTTTCAGCTCTTGGGACGTGCGACACTGTACTGTCCCGAAAATGATCGAATAGGGATCGGGCCTGATGGCAAAGAGATGACAGCTCCGGCTTGCGGACTTCATATTCTGTCATAAGCTGTCCCACAACTAATCGAGAATCACCGTATACCTGTAGTGATTGGATTCGCATGTCTCGTGCCAACTATAACCCAATGATGAGGGCCTGATACTCTGCCTCGTTGTTTGTGTACGACGGCACTATTGTGAATGAGTAGGGCAACAAGTCGCCTTGAGGACTGATGAAGATCACACCGGCCCCTGACCCTGTAGCTCTGGAGGCCCCATCGAAATACATCCGCCACTGCTTCGTGACATTTACCATCATGGCCTGGTCATCAGGCAGATCACATTCCATTTCCATGTTATCCGGTATCGGGTGAGCTGCTAGAAAATCGGCTATCGCCTACCCTTTAACAGCTTGAGACGGCAGATACGTGATGTCGAACTCGGATAGCAGTAGGGCCCATTTGGCTAAACACCCGGACAACATAGGTCGGTTCATCAGGAACTTGATAGGATCTGCTCTAGAGATCAATGTAATCTGGTATGACAGACAGTAATGCCTCAACTTCTTCACAGCGAATATTAAGGCCAGGCATATCTTCTCTATCGATGAGTAATTAAACTCAGCACCGACGAGCGTGCGGCTCAAATAATACAGAGCATTCTCTTTCCCTTCTTCATTCTTCTGGGCGAGCAGTGCCCCCAGTGAGTTCTCTCCCACTGCTACATACAGTAGCAGAGGCTTTCCCTCGATTGGCGCTGCGAGAACTGGAGCTTTCCCGAGTAACCCTTTGAGGGAATCGAAGGCTTTCTAACACGCTTCGTCCCACTCGAAGCGGACGTCTTTCTTGTTCAGCCGAGAGAAAGGCTGGCAGCGACCTGACAGGTTCGAGATGAACCGCCGCAAATAAGCGACACTCCCTTGGAAGCTCTTCAGCTCTTTCAAATTCTTCGGAGGAGGCATTTCTCGAATCGCCTTGATCTTTGCGGGGTCAATCTCGATTCCCCGGTGCTTGATCACAAAACCAAGGAATTTTCCGGAGGACACCCCAAAGGCGCACTTCAGCGGGTTCATGCGGAGGCTCTTCTTCCTCAACCTCTGAAATACTAGCTTCAAATGTTCGCGATGTTGTTGATGTCCGTTGGACCTTACTACCAGGTTGTCGACGTAGCATTCCACATGCTTGTGCATCATGTCTTGAAAGATCACCTGCATTGCTCTCTGATACGTGGCGCCTGCATTTTTCAGCCCAAACGGCATCACCTGGTAACATAATATCCCGAGAGATGTGCCAAAGGCAGTGGACTCTTCGTCTTCTGGAGCCATTCAGATCTGATTATACCCTGAGTAGCAGTCCATAAAGGACATCATCGTATATGCTGACGTGCTATCAATCAGGAGCTCCGGGATGGGTAGAGGAAAGTCATCTTTGGGACAAGCCTCGTTCAAGTTGCGGAAATCAACGCACACCCGGATTTGGCCGCTCTTCTTCTTTACAGGTACTATGTTCGAGATCCATTTGGGATATTGAACTTCCCTGATAAACCCGGCCTGAAGCAGCTTCTTCACCTCTTCCTCTATCTTCGGGACGATATCAGGATGGAAGCGTCTCTATGGCTGTTTGACCGACCTCTTCTCCTTCGCGATATTCAACCTGTGCATCGCGATTGCCGGGTTCAGTCCTGGCATTTCAGAATAGGTCCATGCAAACACGTCTCTGTTCTCTTTCAGGAGTTGAATGTAGCTCTCCCTCTCTTCTTCGGGAATATTCTTACTGATATAAGTATTCCTCGACTCTTCGGTGGTCCCCAGATTGACTTCTTGTAGCTCATCTATCATGGGCTGACCCCCATCTTCGATCTGCTCTGGCGCGGCACTGGCTGTATGACTTCATTCGGTCCAGCGGGCCTCACCTCCTCCACGGGACTAATTGTCACCATGTTAATATGTCTGATCTCACATCCTGCCCCCAGGGCTTCTTTTCCTCTGTATACCTTCGTCTTTACTTCGAAGGGTGCTAGCATGCCTTTCCGAGCTGGCGGTTCTGAACAGATGAACCCCATGTTCCTCATGATGTTCCTACTGGCCTTGCTATATCTTTCTTCTTCGATGGGCGGTGTCTCTACGGGTGTTCTCTTCGCGTTCTCTTTGATCTGCAATGGGTTGTGGAGTCCAGCCTGAAACCTTATCTCATGCCTGGCTCCCATTGTCGGCGGCACGCAGAACTGGCTCGGAGCTTTAGGGAAGGGACGAATCCTCTCAACCTTTGGCACCGGCATATTGAAGCTGGACTGCAACACGCTCATCTATTGGCTTGTCATCTGTTTCAACACTGACTTCCCTTCCTTCCGGAGGTGCTTCGGGATTAGGTAAAACTTCTTCCTTTGCAACGGATTTCCTTTGTGAGCCCTTGTCGCTTTAGCGACCACTCGTGGAGCTTCGTCCGCTTGTCTTGGATTCTCGCCCTGGGATTCTGCCCCCTGTGCCACCTTTGTCGGTTCGTTGGCTTTTCTAGCGGTCTCGGCCTCCTTACTCTCCCGATAGTGTTGTGCATCTGCTAGGAAAGATTCAGTGACGGAGTACGGCCTCGGGTCTACCGCCACTCTATACTGGACGCCATCTCTATTGTACTTGAAGCATTGATGGTATGTTGAGGGAATGATACCGTATTGATGAAGCCACGGTCGTCCCAACAAGATATTGTATGTCGTCATCGCATCAATCACCTGACAGGTGACTTTGGTGCTCAATTCTTCTATTTCCAGCATGACAATAATGGACCCTAGGACACGCTGGCCGTCCTGATTGAACCCTTGGATAACCATGACGCTTGGGCGAAGTGCTGTCTGTCTGAAACCCAACTGCTGCAATGTCTTCAGAGATATAATATTCACAGCAGATCCGTCATCTAACATGCATCTTCGGACCTCTATGTCTCGGATAAGACCTGTCACCATTAACGGGCGGTTGTGGTCCGTTAGGCTGATTGTTCTGTCTTCTTCAGAGAATGTGATCATAGACGATCGGTCAATCTGCATGACCTGTTCTACGGGTCACTCCTCGGTTCCCGTTATCTTCATTTCTTCCATGTCTGGCTCAATTTCTGCCATCATGACCTCACGGGCTTCTTGATCGAGCAATGCGCTGAGCAACATTTCCCGATATTTCTTCGAAAGGCACAAGGCATCGTAGATGCTGAGTTGGGCCAGAACCTTCTTCAGATGAGACACCACATCATACATTACCGGTGCCTTATCTCGAGCGTGATCTCGTTGGTCAGCTGCTGGCTCATTGACTGCTTCTGCCGGTTCTTTTTCTCAAGGTGTCCCTGATGGCTCACCTATGACCGCATTCGTCCTTCTAGGGTCTGGTCGCCTCGGAAATTCTCTCTGTACGACCTACTGTCCTGACCGCAGAGCCACTACGTTGCTTCTCCTTTCTTTAGGACTTGGTCCTTGTCACTGGCCCCTGGTTGAGCGACCACCGAGACCATGGCGCACTGAATGGGCTATGCACGCGGCTGTTCTTGTCCAACATTTCTTCTTCTCGCTCTGTTCTTCATCTTCCTCTCTTTCTCCAAGAGTCTTCTCTTGTTCTCGAGCCTCTTCTTGCTGCTCACAAGTGTCCATGGCTCTTCCGGTTCTGGGAATGGATTCGCCGTTGGAATTTGAACTGGCACAGGGAGGGCAGACACCACTGTCGCAGTGTTCCGGCTCGCCTCTTCCGCCTTCATATTAATGGTGCCATCGTTGATCATCCATTGAATCTTGCCCTTTAGGACAAAGCAGTCTTCAGTCTTGTGGGTGGTCACACGATGATACCTGCAGTAGCTGGGATGATCGACCATCTTCGCTTCCTCCGGGTGCGTGCATTCCGGCAATCTTATTAACCTTTCTTCGACCAGCTGTTCCATGATCGGGACCAGATCATCCATGTCGAAGGTATAAGGCCCGTTTGCTCGATTACGCTCTTCTATCGTGAGATGTTGCGGCCTCTGAAAACTCTTGCCTTTGTCTTGAGTCGTGGTTACTAGCCTGGCCTCAACTCTACGTTCGGCGTTTGGGCGTTTCCTGTCATTTGAACCCTTTCCTTTATCAACATAGTTAGAGGTTATCATCCTTCCGGCTTCTCTCCTAGGCTTCTCTGCCTTGAACTGCGCTCTGGACGCGGCTCCTTCCACCAGGTGGGCATTCGTAGCGAGGTCTCGAAATGTCGAGAAGTTGTGTCCAGATAAGCCAAATGAAATCATCGCATCCATGGCCTGCATGCACATCTTGACCTGCTCAGATTCGCTGGGCAGTTCCCTGCACTGTGCTGCTATAGTCCCTCACCTATCGATGAACTTCTCGACCGACTCTCCCTGCCTTTGACGAACCAAGGCTAAATCTGTCAGTGAGACTTCTCGCTCAGTAGAGAAGAATTTGGAAATGAACAGGTCCTGCATCTGCTCCCAGGACTTGACTGACCCTGCGGGCAGTGACATGTACCACTGGAATGCCTTGCTCGTGAGCGTCGAGCCAAACAATCTGAGACAGTACTGGGGAATTGTCGACAGGTTGCCCATCATTGTCATGAATTGAGCCATGTGTTCCTCTGGCGATCCTCTGCCATCGAATCTAGGGAAGTCTGGACGCTTGAAATTGTTGGGAAATGGGAGGTCATGGACCTCGGGTAAGTACGGCACCCGGTATACATATTTTCCTCTCTTCTCCTTTTCTCTTTCCTGACGCATCAGGTCCGCAACTGTCTGAGACAGTTCTTCTCTCTTGGCTTGAGACGGCATTGGCGGTACACGTCCGAACACAACGTTTCTAGGGCGAGCTTGTGGTTCGGCGGCGGCTGGTTCTCCTACTGCCCCCTGGCATTCCTCCACGAACTGTCGAGTGGGTACGGCTGGGCTTCTGTTTGCCCCCTGGGCAACTAGAGCCAACAGTGCTTCTTTCATCTCTCTCATCTCTCTGGCCGTGTCCTCTTGGACCTGGATAATCTCATCTATTTGTTCTTGGATTGGAGGCAGCTCTGGGTATCGCTCACTTGCCTCTCCTTCTGTGACTTGCACCATCATGACTTGCGCTCTCTGCAGCCTCGTCTTGATCACGGCAGCTTCAGTAGGGATTGTCTTCATCGTCGTCTTAGTCGACTGTCGAACAGCGGATCTGTTCGGTATCTTCGCTGGCGATGTTGTCTTCGGTATCGCTGGGAAGTCGATATCGGCGAAGGAGAACTCTGGCCTGGTTGACACGGTAGTTCTGCTGGAGTCGCGGGTGTCGCCCCTGTAGACTGGCTTCCATTGTCTCTTTGTTCTGCCCTGTACCCTTGCTGTCATCTCTGTCTTAGCTGGAATAACCTTCTTGTTCTCAGTCTTCTTGACGGTCTTGCGCTTCTGCACAATCTGCCATTTGGCTTCAGAGGTTGCTGCCAGATGGGGGAAGTAAAATCCTCCGGATGCTAAGAAGATCATCGTAGATGCCATTTGTTTGGTTCTTTCTCTGTCTTTCTCTTTCTCTCTATCTCTCTCTCTATCACTCTGCACAGTCATACACGCATTAGAATATTCCGCGTGCTTGGGAAAGAGAGGGGACGCGACCTTACCAATTGCGATACAGCTCGACAGTGGATAGACAGAAACATACAAGTATGAACTACATGCATGCTATGCAAAGTTTTGAAATTCTTTTGCCTTAAAGATGAAGGGAAGAACGTTCCCGTTGAGAGTCGCCAGTTTGGCGCCCGTGAAGGCGCCTCCTTGCGGTAACCTTTCCCATGTACCCATTAGTGTCTGCAAATGATTTATCGTAGAATGTCTATTTACTCAGAAATAACCAGAGATTCTGGTATTGAATATTCCCCAGCAGAGTCGCCAGTTTGTTAGAACTTAGAAAAAGAGGGGAAAGATCAGAACTACTCATCAGCAGTCCTTCTTTCTTTTTTTTTCATGTTTCTTTTATTCTGGGGGAATTCTGAGTATAGAGACATTCATAGACAATCATGAGCAATCACAAAATGTACACAAGAGAGAGATATCGCAAGGCGAATTTTATTCCAGAGATTCTGAGATCTTTTACATTCCAGGCTGTGATACTGGTCACGAGCCTTTAATTACATCAACGGTTGATCACCCTTGATTGGAAGGCAAAAGACTAATCCGCCGGGGATTATGGTCTTGAGTTCATGGTCGTTTAGACCTTTGTTTTCTTGTTATGGACTGTGCCACATTTATTAGACACGCCGGATGTCTATGTCCCATTTTCTTTCGGTATGTCCGGGTTGAGAGACTGTCAGGATTCGAGTGGTGCAACTCGGGGCCCGCGCCTGTTACTGTGAACAGGTGACCGCTGGAATACACGATCCTCGAATGTTGGTCGGCATGACCCAAGGCCCGCGCCCGTACTTTTATGACGGGTGACGTTAGGAAAGCACTACGCAACGTTCCCGAACGAGGGTTTTAATCGAGTGGTGCAACTCGGGGCCCGCGCCTGTTACTGTGAACAGGTGACCGCTAGAATACACGAACCTCGAAATGTTGGTCGGCATAACCTAAAGCCCGTGCCCGTATTTTTATGACGGGTGACCTTAGGAAAGCAATCCGCAACTACCTCATCAGCTCAACCGACGGACCCGTTGTCGATGGGTAGGGCATCGACGGTCTTTTTTCATAGTGGCAGTCCATAGCAAGATGTTTCAAGCTTAGTTAGAACTCTTTGTTTGTGATTTCTCGTGGTAACCATAACCCCTTAGGTTTAGCCTCGGACCTTTATCCGGGATGAATAGAGCTTTGTACAGTAAAGTAAATGTATTTCTTCTGGAGTCGGGCGACTCGTCTTCGAGAACACTCTTTCTTCTGAGTATTTTTCAATGATCTGTATGGGATCAGATAGGCTTTGTCGAGCCAAGATCTCTTGAGGATCCAAATTCAATGGGCTGGATCGGCTGTTTTCGATGCCTGCAAATGGCTAAGTATAGGGTCCGATGGACCCCTGTTCATGCCAATTTCTTATGAATAATGGGGATCGGTGCCCCGTAAATGCTTAACTCGGCTGTTGGATAGACTGAGTACTTCAGCTTTGCCTCGTCGTCTTTGAGATCGCGGTTGATTTCATTTGGCATTAGTCAATTTTCAAGCCAACAGGGCGCTTCCCAGGGCTGAAAATGATTGAGCAGTGGACCTGTTTGTGGTCTGATTAGGGAGATCAGTGAATATTATCGATAACCGTCTTTGAACAGGGGTGGATTATGTCCACGAAGATCGCTGTGCGATCGCGTTTCGACTTGCTTAGCAGAAGTCAATTTTCGGGCCAACAGGGCACTTCCCAGGGCTGAAAATGACTAAGTAGCCGGCCTACCGACCGCTTGATTAGGGTATTCGAGGATCCTGAGATCGGATAACCTCGTCGTAGTGCATGATTATGGTGTATCATGTCAAGTAGAAGAAAAGTTTCCCTCTCGGGGTCGGTCCAATTCCGCCTAATTCTTCTCGTTTTCGGCCGTTTTCAGTTCTTTCGGAGGGATTTTCGGAGTTGCCAAATTGGCTAAGTGTTGGTCATTTTAGACCAAAATACTGATTTGGGCCACTTATCATTGACCGTTGGAGAATCTGATCCAGCGGATGGATAGATCTCATCGAGACGCATCCGGCGGAAGTAATTTCATCAAAATCGGATTCCGAACGATGGCGGGGCACGCGATCGAAGGTCCACCCCTCCCATCAGCGTCCAGGCGCATGGAGGGGTGGATGTGCAGGCACATGTGGTGTTGCACATGCTTCTGGGCGCATGTGGTAGGGACCCGGGCGCATGTCCCTTCTCCCGGGCGCATGTGGCCCTGTTTCTCATGGAAAACGGAAGTTCGGGAGGCAATCCCGGCGCATGTGGTGGTGCACATGCGCCTGGACCTAAGGAGTGGGCGCATGTCCCTCCCAGACTTAGCGGAATTTCAAGATTTTTCGGTGGGAAAAGCCGGCGCATGTGGTGGTAAAAGCCGGCGCATGTGGGGGATATGCCGGCGCATGTGCCCAACACTTAGAAAATTTCAGGTTTTTTCTTCCTGAACTTGGGATTCCGGCGAGGAAATCCCTTTCCGGCGAGGGTTTCCGACGAGGGAATCCACTCGGGCCAAGGCATCCGGCGAGGGGAAGAGAAAGCAAGCGCATGTGGTGCTTACATCACTCTGAGGTCGGCGGGGGATGATCTCGTGCTGATGAAATGAGGTTACTTCACTATTTATAAGAGGGAAATCGGATTCGGGTCTACCCGGCGGGTATTTCCCGGTGCATGTGCCAGAAACAATGTCAAGCGCATGTGAGAAAAATACACCGGGCGCATGTGGTGGATCCGGGCGCATGTGCTTTACCGGCGCATTTCCCGGCGCTTTTCGGAAAAGTGTTCGGATCACTTCCTTTCACTACTAAGGTGCAAGCGCATGTGGTTAGAGGCCAGGCGCATGTCCTTTGCCGGCGCTTTTCCACTACTTAGCCAGATTTTCAGGATTCCAGCACTTAGAAAATTTTAGCATTTCAGCTCCGACGGGGGACCTCCAAAGGATAGCTACCTTTTCTAGACATGCACTCACTGTCGCCAAGCTACTTCTAGGCTATGATTAACCTCCTGAATGAATGGGATGGGGTGTGGAAGTCCAGATGTTGCTAATTTTGGTACTTCCTTCCTACTTTGGAGCCTCCGGGTCGGCTTGTCGTATAGGAACGTTGTTCCGGGGAGCGCGCGCATGGAAATATTCATCGAATGACGTCAAACTTGCTATTTAAGGGTTTTGGGGTGCTCCGAATCATTTGGCGGTGAAGCGCATGTCCAGTTCCACTTTGAAATGGTAGCTGTAGGCTTACGGACCCCTTTTTGTCAGCTCCTGGCAGGAATGAAACGCATTTCGAGGTGCGCGGGCAAAAATATGCATCGGATGACTTCAAAAATTACAGGTTAAGGGTTTTAGGACATTTCGAATCATTTGGCGGTGAAGCGCATGTCCAGTTCCGCTCTGAAATGGTAGCTGTAGGCTTACGGACCCCTTTTTGTCAGTTCCGGCCAGGGACGAAACGCATTTCGAGGTGCGCGGGCAAAAATATGCATCGGATGACTTCAAAACTTACAGGTTAAGGATTTTAGGACATGTCGGAACATTTGGCGGTGAAGTGCATGTCCAGTTTCGCTCTGAAATGGTGTTTATGGATTTTGGTCACTACCAAGCGATCAGGGTTGTGCTGGCATTTTCGGGGCTCTCCCGGCCTCAAAACTTATCCAAATCATTACCACTAGACCATGGGATGTTGTTTTATAATGGGTGCAAATTTGAGCCCCAACACCCACCTTTTGGACTTCTAACTTTAAACATGTTTGAATATGCTCACTTTACTTAAACTGTTGGGGTCAATGGATGCCCATTTATGTTTGATGCTTGTTTTTCACTGTTTACGTAATCTATCTATCCTCTGTCTGTTTTTTGTTCTATACTCTTATTATATTTAGATGGTTGGATGATTGTGGGCACCTTTGCCCATGTTATGGCGTGATTGTTATGCTCATACTTTATTTAAATCCTTGTTAATTTGTGCATATTGATCTACTTAGGGCTGCTTGCCCTCTTTTGGTAGGACTGTAGTCTGTTTGGTCATGATATACATCATGTGGGGATGTTGGTTGCTTAGGCTGAAAGCCCTTTGTTTTACAATGTTTTATACATGTATATCTCCTTATGACCATTTTATTTTCTTTGGCTTCTTCCTTTTATGCATCAATGTACTAACCCTTTCTCAATGACTAACAAAAAGGGGGAGAAGAGTCCCACCAATCGACCATGTTATCTTTTTGGCGGTCTTTGGTGTGCAGGATCTCAGGGGGAGGAATTGAAGCCAAGGGTCTGTAAATTATGTATGTACATGTCTATTTTTTGTAAATGAATGAATGTAAATCTTTTGATGACATGTAAAGGATGTATTTTGGGTTTTTCAGTCTAGGATTGTCATTGGAAAGGTCCATGACACTTAGGTTGGTTTTGTCGAGTAATTGACAAAGGGGGAGATTGTAAGTACACATATTTGTCAATTATCTTGTTGGTTGAGTCATCACGACTGATGAGCCTAGAAGACGTTGAAGATTGAAGTCTTCAAGATCTTTGGCTGCTCAACTCAGAAGATCTACAAAGATATCTTCATCCAAAACCAACCCACTCAACCCTAGATCCACATAACTCTCAAAGCCCATGTCCTCTAGATGGCCCGTCGCTTAAAATACACTTTCATTATCTCCCAAGCCATAGAGGTAGTCCAAAAGATCAGTTTGGACTTGGTATGTATTGGCCGATAGTCTGTTTGCAGGAAAAACTCCAAAAATCAGACTCTTTAAAAAACCTGCAGATTGAGCACCGGGCGCCCGGCCACTATGCCTCCGGGCGCCCAGCCCTATGGAGATTTAGTCCAGCAGGCTGAAAAAGGATTTCTGGGCGCTCGACCCAAACTTGTCCGGGCGCCCGACCCATGCAAAATTTGTCCAACAGTTTTGAAATGATATTCAGTATAAATATCGGGCGCCCGACTGAAATTGTGTTCGGGCGCCCGACCTATGGAAATCTGGTCCAGTAAGAAATGAAATATTCATTGTGAATATCGGGCGCCAGACTGAAATTGTGTCCGGGCGCTCGGCCAGTGAAAAACAGCTCCAGAGAGTTTTTTTTATGAAAACCCTAAGGATTCTAGGCGCCCGACCCCAACTGTGTCCGGGCGCCCGACCTGGTCAAAGATTGTCCAGTAAGGACCATCTGAATTCCATGGAGAATTTCGGGCACCCGACTTCAACTGTGTCCGGGCACCAGACCAAGCCAGGATGAGTCCGGTGACTTGTCTGTCTGGACGATCTGAATATGGAGCGCCCGACCCAGTATTGTCCGGGCGCCCGACTGCTGCTGAAATAGGTTTTTGGACTATGTGTCCGAGCGTCCGAAGCAAGTGTCCGGGCGCCCAAACTAGCCATTTTTGCCCTTTTTCACATCTATTTAAGCATTCATTTGGGCAAAACCCTAACCACGAAAATTAGAGCCTTCCTTTGAGTGTGTGATTACCCTTAGCCAAATCCTCTCTTCTCAAGGTTCTAATCCTTGAGTTCATTGTTCAATCCTAGTTGTTACAAACTATCAATGAGCATTCAAAGCTCGGATTGAAACATGAACTCAAGCCCTCATTAATGGCTCTTGACTTAATCTCTAGTAGCTGTATTCACTAGTCATTATTGCCATTAATGAAGATCTTGGTGAAACCCTTCTCTAACATTTAAAAGTCGTATCCTTTAAGGAAGTTTCGACCAAACCCTAATCCCTCACCTTGGAACCTACAAGAAGATATTCATAGTAAGGTTGCTGATCGAGGGAGCTGAAGAAGGTATCATTCGTGTAAGCCGAAGCTTCTTCAACCAAAGGCATCATCAAGGGGCTCAATCAGCTAAGTATATTTTAGTCATTCGAGTCCAAGGAACCACCTCAAAAGTTGAGATTTAGGTTTCAGAGTTTGAAGACCCAAACTCGGTAGAGTCCTTGCGTAGGACAAGTCCTTGAGTAGGACAAGCCCTTGTGTAGGACAAACTGGACAATGGATTAGTCCTAAGGAAGGACGAATCCATGTGTTGAAGTCTAAGTCCTTTTGTAGGCTGTTAAGGTTTATGGTTAACCTCATTTAAAACCATTGTGATAGTGAAATCCGGCCACTCAAGGAGTGAGTGGATCAGCCGGGAGTGGAATAAGTACATAACCGAACCACTATAAAATCCTTTGTTATGTGGTGAATGCTTGCAACTGCTTTACCTCTTTCAAGTTAGAGATAATCTGATTATTACTCGCTCTTTTACTGTTGAAAGTTAATATTCTGCATATCAAGTGTTTGAAGAAAGTTTTTTGAAGTACTTTGCATGATTGTGAGTGTGTAATTTGGTTATTTTAAAAAGTGTCCTATTCACCCCCCTCTAGGACAAAGAAACCAGTTTCTTGCTTCTACAGGAGCGGTAATCAAACTTATACCGCAATTTCAAAATGATGGAGTCAAAAGGCACTCGCGGGTCTTGAGTCTTCAGTGTCTTCGATGACCAATTTTATCTTATAACAGATGCCCCCCAAGTCTTTGGCGTTGAGAAGTCTAAGTGAAGGACTTGCTTACTAACATGTATAACCGCCTAATGCGTTTTTTGGAGGAGAAGCCATACATGATTGGGCCTTCATTTATGAGCGCCAGGTTTTTGCTACTTTTCAGCAGGGTGATAATGAAGTTGCGCTCGCCACGTATCTCCAGAATTAATGATTGTCTCCGTTCAACTGTCGTGCCAAACGAATGGTCGCCGCGTGTCGCCCAAATCTTAAGGAATGATTGCTTATAAATATCCCTGAGGTCTGCGGAGATTTCTTTATTTCGAAGTTTCATCGGAGGGTTTCAAAAGTTCTTCTTCTCTCCTTACTTCTGTTTCCTTCTGGTGTCCCTATCTTTCTCTAGCATAACTTCATTTTCTTTTTTTCTTCGAGGTATTCTCCTTTCTTTATTCTATTCTTTGAATAGCAATGGTGAGAGATTCCGATGATGAGACTATCCCTTTGGGGGACGCAACTCTGGATTCTTCATCCTCAAATAACGCAAGAGACCCTGCGAGGAGATACTCTACATCCAGGGTATTCTTCAGTAATGACGGAGGAACGGTTAACTGAGTTATGGAAAAAATACCAGATTCCTAACTCCGTCATTCTCCGGTTACCTGGAGAGGGAGAGACTCTGGATTCCCCCCCTTCGGACTGTGTAGCCTTATATGATTATTTTTTTATTCTTGGTGTGCGTCTTCCCCTCTACCCTTTTATTCGCGACGTACTTCGTATCTACAAAATTGCCCCTGGACAACTCATTGTAAATGGTTGGAGGGTTGTTCTAAGTGCTTTCGTTCTCTAAAAGCAAGCCGGCAATGGAGATTTAACTGCCGAAGAGTTTCTTAGAATGTTCTAGCTCAAGAAAGCTCCTTCTAGTAAGAGCTGGTATTACCTTTGTTACTGGCACCGGGATAATTATGTTTTGGGGAAACCCACTTCGAATTACGCCGGATGGAGGAAACGGTGGTTTTATGCCTATGAAAATTGGGAGGATGACGTGAGATCCACCCCTGGAGGCCATAACGTGAGTTGGTTCTTTGGCGAAGGTGGGTGAATCTCCATTCTACCACAAATTATGTAGTAGTCTTAAACCCTTATTTACCCAACTCCGCTCGTATTCACAAGTACTCTGACTGGAGGAAAATCGGGTTTGAAAGGGGGGATCAACAAGAAGATCGTTAAAATTTACAAGCTGTCAGTTCGTGATAGGAATATCGAGTCCTGTCTCTCACTCTCGCAACTTGCCGCTTCTGGACTGGTATCTCAGGAGGAAACTACCATGGTAAACATTGGAGAGAAGAGAGGATTGTTGCCCCGTCTGAGGGGTACCGGCTCGAAGGGACAGAAGAAGATGTCAGCCAATCCATCTCACCCATCTGGTCAGTCGAGTGAGCCTACCCAAAGCTTGTAACCATGCGAGCCTTTTCTTGAGTCTGCGACAAACGCTCCAGTGGTTCCTCCAGAGCCACTGGTCATTAATATTGTTGACAATTCCCCGAGAAAAGATGGAGCGGGGCCAAGTCGCCCCCCGACTGAAGAGCTTCGCGAGCCTGAAGTTTCTCGCGAGTTGGTACTTGCTCGCGAGCCATCCGCTACTCAAGAAGCGAGCACTACTGGGCTAGTCCTGGCTCAGCCTTCCGGAGTTGGGACATTCACTATCCCAAGTCACTTGCATCCGATTTGCAAGTTTTTGTTCGACAACATCACCCCTCAAACTTTTGGCACTCTTCTCGAACCCAGTCCCGAGGATCTTTCCCTGGATGCGGGGGTGAGGATGATCCAGGTAAAAGTACTTCGAATTCGACTTATTTCTTGCTTCCTTCCTTTGTTGTTTTTTCTATGATCATTTGAGAACCCTTTTACTCCTCGAACAGGGACTGGACCTCATTATATGGACGAAACGTGACATCATCGCTGCTCGCCGTATCATCGATGAGGCTAAGGGGAAGAGACTCGCACTGGAGAAGGCGGTCCACGAGAGAGACCAAGTCATCAAATCTTGTGAGACCCTGGTTGCGAAGATGAATGAGGATAGAAAGATCCTCATCGAGAAGGTCCAGGTCTTGATTGACAGGTATCAGGCCTTGGATACGAACTTCGCAAGTCTCATGGAGATGAAGGAGAAGATAGAGAAAGAGAGAGAGATCTTTCGCTAGGATAAAATCTCTCTAAAGGAGCAGCTCGCTGAGAGTAGGTCACGACTAAAAGAAGTCAGTGACAGCTTGGAGAAAGAATAGTCCACCCTCGCGCAGCTCAGAGATGATTCCATTCATTGGGAGGAGGAGAGAGTGGCCTACGTCAAGATGCTATTAGAAGAGGGACCTCAAGCTGTCATGGAGTTCCATACTTTGCAGCTATATGACGACGAGCGATATGAGTCGTATGATGCTGGTCACAACTTCGCACTGAGAGTAGTGCAGCGGATATCTCCATCGTTCGATATGGGAGAATTCGAGAGGGGCACGGTCATCGTTGCTGCAAAAGAGAGGGCAGCCGCTGAAAATGAAGTTACGGAGACTACCCAAGCTGCGGGGTCCCGGAAGTAGGCCCTGAGGTCGAGAGTGGCGCTCCTCCCAGTGACGTGCGGGAATGATCACCTCTTCTCTTTTCTCTTTCTTTCTCATGTAAATTTTGGTCGCTCCCCTATTGTAAAACTATCCAGGTATCTTCCTTAATAGAATGAATATTTTTTTTGATATTTTAGCTTCTTCAAGTGATAGATAATTTGTGTGTTAAATGCAAAAATGCTTTACTCATGAAAAATGAGTTATGCTCAATCCGGGGGTCTTGGTGACCATGTCCACGTAGAGATAGACTAATCTATCGATTAAGGCTTTGGCTCTGCCGAGAGCAGAAGATTTGGTCAAGAGAATGTACATATTCTCTTTAGGGCTATTCGGGTCTAACTAATGGAGTAGTGACCAAATTTGCGAATCATTCAAACATTCGAAGGAAAGAAAATCCATCTTTATTCGGATGTTATTTGAATTTACATCGAGTTATGGAAAATATCGAAGTAGATGCTCTACGTGCCAAGGGTGACGTAGGGGTCTTCCTCGCATGTCTTCGAGATAATATGTACCTAGTTGCACAATTTTGATAACCCGATAGGGGCCTTCCCAATTCGGGTCCAACGAACGAGCACGTGTTTTAAGATTTTGTCTAAGCATTAAATCATCGAGCTGAAAAGCTCTAGGTTTGACCTTTGCATTACGGTAACGAGCTATACGTTATTAGTAAGCTGCTGCTCGAAGTCGAGATGCATCCCTTCTTTCTTCCAATAGGTCGAGATGAAGCCTCAGAATCTCTTGGTTGCTCATTGGATCGTACTGCTCAATTCGATACGAGGGTACTTCAACTTCGACGGGAACGACTGCTTCGATGCCGAATGCCAAAGAGAAGGGGGTTTCTCCAGTTGACGTGAGAGTTGTCATTTTGTAGGCCCATAAGACTTTAGGTAGAAGCTCCGACCACGTACCTTTACATTCATCGAGTTTAGTTTTTAGATGATGTTTGATGATCTTATTGACTGCTTCAACTTGTCCATTAGCTTGAGGGTGATATGGGGAAGTTCGAATACTCCGTATTTTCCATTTCTCACAAAACTCTGAGAACGCAGCATTGTCGAACTATCTTCCATTGTCAGTGATTATAGTATGGGGGAGCCCATAACGGCATATGATGTTTCTCCATATGAATTTAGTAGTCTGCTTTTCAGTGATTGTGGTCAAAGGTTCTGCCTCGACCCATTTGGTGAAATAATCGACTGCTACAATTGTAAACCTGTTCTGGCCTTTCCCGGTGGATAATGGTCCGATTATATCGAATCCCCATTGGGTGAAGGGCCACAGGCCATCCATCAGCGTCATCTGCTTAGATGGTACGTGAGGGATTGGAGAATATCGTTGGCATTTGTCGCATTTCTTGGAAAATTCGATTGCGTCCGCCTTCATGGTGGGCCAGTAGTACCCTTGCCTCATTGCTTTATATGCTAAAGATCGTCCCTTAGGATGGTTACCGCATGCCCCCTGGTGTATTTCATCAAGAACACGATGTGCCTCTTCTGGATGGAGACACCTTAAGTATGGTAAAGTAAAGCTTTTATGTAATAAAGTTCCGTTTTGTAAGGTGTACCTGGCAGCATGATAACGAATTTGTCGTGCAGATTTTTTATCGTTTAGAAGTTGTCCGCTTTTGAGGTAAAGGATGATGGGATCCATCTAACATGGAGAGAAATGCACTGCGATTACTTGCTCTGGTGCGAATTGATCAATACTCGGAGTATAGAAGTGCTCAACAGAGACAGATCGTGTTAAATCAGACTCTGGTGCGGAAGCTAACTTTGCTAAGGAATCTGCGAGCTTATTCTTCTCACGAGGAATGTGAATTATCTCATATTTTCTTAGCTTTCCGAGCATGATAAGTACTCGAGATTTGTACAAGGCCATTCGTTCTTCTTTCACATCGAATTCGCCGAGCACTTGATTGACTATGAGTTGAGAGTCATTGTGAATAAGTAAATTCTGTATTGCGAGCACATTTGCTAACTCGAGGCCGATGATCAGAGCCTCATATTCTGCTTTGTTGTTAGAGACATGAGTGTTGAAGCGTAAAGCATATTGGAAAAGTGAATCGTCAGGAGCGATTAGGATCAAATCGGCTGCGCTGCTGGTGACGCATGAAGACCCATCTACAAAAAGCGACCAGGGGACCTGCTCGCTGGTCGAAGGGTCATCGTTAGAGTTGGAGTCAGCGGGGGTCAAATACGTAAATTTAGCGATGAAATTAGCTATGACTTGGGCCTTAGTGGCGGTTTTTTAATAGAACGAAATGTCGTCTTCACCAAGCTCAATTGCCCATTTAGTCAATCGCCCTGATACCTCAGGCTTTTAAAGGACTTGTCTTAATGGATGATTCGTAGGTACCAATATAGAGTGGGCTTGGAAATATAGACGTAATTTCCAGGCTGCAGTCACTAAACCGAGAGTTAATTTCTCCATATCAGAATATCGAGTTTCGACATCCACCATTGCTCGACTAACATAATAAACGGGCCTCTGGACCCCACAATCTTCTCTTATTAAGGCGGCGCTAACGGCCGTGGAAGATACAGATAAGTAAAGAAGGAGCTGCTCGTGTGGAACAGGTTTGGATAAGATAGGAGGTGCACTCATATATTGCTTCAGTTGCTGGAATGCCTCCTCACACTATTGGTTCCATACCCAGCTAGTTTTTGTGGTAGTACGGAGGAACTTAAAGAAGGGGAGGCACTTATCAAAGGCGCGTGAAATAAACCTATTCAACGATGCAATGCGACCAGCCAATCGTTGGACATCTTTAAGAGTGGATGGGGACTTCATTTCGATCAAGGCTTTTATTTTATCAGGATTTGCTTCAATTCCTCGTTGACCAACCATCAACCCAAGAAATTTCCTAGCAGAGACCTCGAAGGCACATTTCTCTGGATTTAACTTCATCTGGTACTTCCTCATCAAGTCAAAGGCTTCCCGGAGATCTGCGAGATGATCATTAGCCGCAACACTTTTCACTAGCATGTCGTCGACGTAAACTTCCATATTCTTGCCAATTTGTGCAGCGAACATTTTGTTAACCAAACGCTGATAAGTGGCATCTGCATTCTTGAGACCGAAAGGCATGACTTTGTAGCAATATAAGCCTCGATCAGTGATGAAGGCAGTATTTTGACGATCAGGCGGATGCATCATAATCTAGTTATAACCAGAATAGGCATCCATAAAGCTGAGCAGGGCATGCCCTGCTGTTGAATCAACCAACTGGTCGATGCGGGGAGTCGGGAAACTATCCTTTGGGCACGCCTTGTTCAGATCGGAGTAATCTACACACATTCTCTATTTACTATTAGCTTTACGAACAAGAACCACGTTCGTAATCCATTCTAGATTGTCGACCTCTTCAACAAAATTGACAGCCAATAGCTTTAATCACCATTTGCCTCTCTACTGTGAACGCTCGTCGATGCTGATGAACAGGTTTATACTTCGGATCAATATTCAGACGATGGACCGTAACGTTGTGATCGATACCTGGCATGTCTTCGTGAGACCAAGCAAATATATCTTGATATTCGGCTAGAAGATGAGCCAGGTTTGTTCAAAAGACACCACTTAAAGAGGATCCGATGTAAATCTTCTTGGAGGGATTAGCTTTGGATAAGTGGATTTCGACTGTCTCCTCCTCGGGGTCCCTAATTGATGAGCGTCCTCCCTTGGGTCCAACGCTGTTGCTATTGGGAGATTCGTTATATTTCCTGTAATCGTCATAATAGGAGTCGCTTGGGCATTTTTTCGATCTTATATGGCGATTTCGTAGCATGCTCGAGCTTCCTTTTGGTTCCCTCGTACTACCCCGACTCTGCTTGGAGTAGGGAATTTAATGCACAGATACAAGGGATGTAAAGCTGCCCCTATTTTGGTGAGCGAGGGTCGACCCAAAATAACATTGTATGCTGATTTTCGATCCACCACAAGGAAATTGACGAACACTGTGGTTTTAGCTGGGCTTTCTCCAAAGGTGACAGGAAGGTCGATGCTTCCTTCTGGTATTACAACTTCGCCCCCGAAACCGACGAGGGGATTGGAAATAGGTTTGAGTAAATTTCTAGCCAATGTCATTTTATTGAAGGCTTCCAAGTAAAGGACGTCTGCGGAGCTACCTGTATCCAACATAATATAATGAGTTAAATAGTTTGATACCTTTAATGCGACCACGATGGAATCCTCGTAAGGGAAATGAATTCCTTCCACATCTTTAAGGGAAAAAGAAATTGGATGATGGCTAGGATTTGATGTATCAGGCGATTTTTCCAGCCAATAAATATGTTTAGGCTTCTGAGATGCCTTCTGAGCCTATGCTTTTCTTGAAGCTTGAGAATCTCCCCCGCAAGCTGGACCTCTAGCAATGGTCCGGATTTCACCAGTGGGTTCTCATCTTCCTGTGGAGGGTGATGTTGAGGCAACTTTTTTCTTCTTGATGGGGTATCGGTTCTTTTAGGCGACCAATCCTGTTGCGCAACGTAGTCTCGGAGATGTCCCTTCCGAATGAGAGCTTCAATTTGATCTTTCATACAATCTTGGGTGTTATGCCCATGATCTTTATGAAAATAGCAGAACTTCCTTTTGTCTCTTTTTTCAGGATCTGGTTTGATCCTTGGAGGCCATTTTACATAAGATTTATGCTTTATCTCCATTAACACTTTCTCGGCTAATTGATTGAGAGGTGTGTAGTTATGATATTTACCGGAGTAAGGCTTCTTAGGAGAACGATCTCGCTGATCGTGCCGGTATTTCTTATCGGAGGACGAGATCTCCTCAGGCTTACGTTTCCTTCCTTGTATACCGTGACGAGCTGAAGCAACTTCTTCTACATTAATGTATTTCTGAGCCTTAGCCTGGAATTCAGTCATGGTTTTAAGAGGGTTTTTATCCAGAGCGAATCAGAATTTCTCGCTAGTGATTCCTGCTATAAGGGTAGTGAGGCCTTTGTCTTCAGTATAATCTTCAGTCTGGACGGCTTCAGTCTAAACTGTGAACTCCTTAATTGTTTCCCCATGTTGCTGCTTTAGATCCGATAAATGAGAAGCAGGCTTTTTGGTACAGATGCTTCCCATAAACTGAGAGAGAAAAAGATCCGATAATTGGGAGAAGGATTCAATAGACCGAGGTTTTAGGCCTCGAAACCATGTACGTGCTGCATCCTTTAGAGTTAAAGAAAAAGCCCTAAACATAATTTCTGAACTATATCCTTCTAACTCCATGAGAGACTTATACATCTCCAAATGCTCGAGAGGATTGCTGTTATAGTCAAATTACGATGATCGGAGTTCTCATAAGAACTCGAGACGTGCGAGTACCCTTATAGCAATATTCGACTCGGGAGCCCACCTGGTCTAGTCACGCACATTAGACAAGTACGGCACACAGTTACCAAGTTCTTGAGCCCTTGTGGTCGATGGTCAAATATTAGGAAAGTACGGAACATATTTCCCGACCTGTGAGCAGCTCGGCTCGTGGTCATTGAAAGGCGTCGCATCTCAACATGCAAGCACCCTGACTCGCGAGCAGCCCGGTTCGCGAGCAGCTCCCGACATGTGAGCAGCCCTGGTCTCTGGTCTCTGGCAATGACGTACCTCAACTTATAGTACCAGCAGGCCATATAGGCCGATTTTGGTTTGTTTCTATCTGTAGCTCCGAACCATGGGGGATCTCCATCAAGAGACGTAATCAGTTGGACGTATAGAACGGTTAGGCTATCCCCTAATCTAAGGATTGATAGGATAAGCTCCTTATCCCAAAAAATCAGCAGTAATCTTAATGGCTTGTGTAACGGACTAGACCACCCGGATCTGCATAAAGAGATAATCCTACAGGTGGTAAAGGTACACAATACACAATCTCTAAACTCTTAAATGGTTAGTTTCCTTTGTAACCATATCCTATCTGACTTAAGCTTCAGAGGGCTAACGGCTGGACGCCGGCCACCCTTAGTTTTCTCTTATATTCTTTCAGGTTCGAAGGAGAGCTAGCTTGAAGGAAGGTGAACGTCTAGAGGATCCTGTTACCAAATCCGACGTTAACAGATTGGCGCCATTGTTGAACCTCCAATTTATACATTGCATAGCCCACTACATCACATTATATGCATGGTTTTCATGATTAAAAGGCCCATCTAACGCATGTTTTGTGATTGTAGGGATGAGAGCAGACTTCACTCAAATTGAAACTAAAAAGGGTCCATTTAGAACCTGTGAATGAAGGTCCAAGGTGGACCAAAGAAGGAAGAAGAAAGAGGGAGAAAAGAGAATAAAGAAAAGAAGAAAAAGAAGAACAGTTGGTCCGACCGGTCGTCCGACCGGTCGGCCACACCTTTGGACACCACTGGAAGAAGGACCAGTTGGTCCGACCGGTCTTGACTGATCGACCAACCGGTCGGTGCCACTGCTGAGCTCGCTGGACGTATGACCAGAGTGGTCCGACCGATCTTGACCGGTCGACCATCAAGGTGGGAAGTCCACTGCACTCCCTGGATGGGTAAACAGGGTGGTCCGACCGGTCGGCAGATCGCTTCCCCAAGTATAGGGTTGCGATGTAGTAATAATCTCGGTAAGACCGAGGTCGATCCACAGGGAAGGAAGTAAACAATTCCAACTATCCTAATAACTAGAATCTAAAGAGGTTTGTGAAATTGGTTTTGAACATAAAATAGAAAATCTGATAATGAAAAGATAACTAGAGCATCAAGGATCCACTTATAGCTTTCCTTAGATGTATAATTCGCTATGGTTTCTCACTTTCTCAACTAGAATCGATATTAAGATCTATCTAGCCGGATGATAGAGCTGTTAAACCAAACAATCTGTTATATGTAAGTTCAATTCATAGGATTCACTCAATGTAGGCTGAGCTGAGCATGCTCAATTGCATAGGTCATTCCCCTTTCCAAAAGGTCCAGTTCACAATCATAACCATCCTCAAGTCCTGTCACAAGACAAGGCTAGATCATGATTTGAACTTGATTCAAATCACATGCACAATCCATACATATTACAGAAAAACAGAAAAATAGAACTTTGGTAGGAAGTTCCTTTATGAAGATCATAGTACTAGAGCGCACTCCGATTCCTCGGATCATACAGGTCTAGACCGTCACAAACCAATTAAGCAATTAAGTAATTCTTCCAAACATCCATGAGTCATCATAAGACTAAGAAAAACTACTCAAAAGCTTGTATCAACTTCAAACCATACTTCATAATCATGAAAACCAATCTTAAAACCAATAAAACGAATTAAACAATCTAAGAAAACTATAAGGTTCACCTCTTAGCTCTAGCTAAGAGATTAGCTAATGAAAAGCATATTAAAAACTAAAACTAGAACTAAGAAAAGGAAGAAAAACTAGCTGGAGGAGGCTAGGAAGCCTCCTATGACTTGAACTCCTTGCTCCCCACGTCCTTGGTTTCCCTGGAATAGAAGACAGCACCTCCTTTTATAGTGCAGCAATAGTACAGCAACATAGAAGAATTTGTTTCGCTTGGTACGGCTTAACCAATGGTTGGATTGCCTTCAAAATTGATTTATAGCTTCCTTGTAATGTGATCTTCCTCATAAATGATTTAGATTTCCAAGATTATCCTCTGAATGGGCCCACCAATCACATCACCGACCGCCTCTCAAAATCGCGCACTTCGGGTACCTTCAGAACCAGTCATCTTGCTTCCAACGCTCCGGAGTGTACAGATGTCGGATTGATCCCAAATTTTGAACGTTGGTAAAAACTTCCTCCTCTACATGATAGATGGATTAGATTGTCCAAAAAAATCCCAGAATGTGGTCCGAAAATTAGAACAATTAGGGCTTTTATAAACTCTGCGCAGTTGGAGCTTTCTGGATGGCCCATCTTTCTTCAACCGGTACGATCAAACCACACATCCTTTTGATCTGAAACTTTGTGGTTATTCATATATGGATGTGGTCTAAAATATGGTCAAAGTAGATTCTTCATATCATCAATGATGGGCCACCTGGACCGGCCCAGAGTGGAACAGCGAAATCTGGAACTTTCTGGACAGTTCGTATTGTTTTGGCCACCACGATCAATCCGTAGCTCCGATCGACACGAAACCACTTGGGTTAGTTCGGCGTCGAGCTCCTCTTCGACATGGATGTGTTGGATTTCCAAATATCATTAAGTTGGCTTCAGAAAAGTGATCCGAAAAGTCAGAAACGGGAATGGCCTGCTGTATGCAATCTGGAGTCTGAAACTTGCATGGCTGACCGGTCACGACCGGTCGGACAGGGCTGGCCGACCGTTCATGACCGGTCGGACAAGGCTGGCCTTGCTCCAGGGAGTGCATCCGACCGGTCATGACCGGTCGGGCCTTCTTGGCCGACCGGTCTTGACCGGTCGGACCCAGTTTTGCTTGTTTTTCTTCTTTCTTTTCTTCTCTCCTTCCTCTCTCTTTACTTTCTTCTTTCTTTAGTCCACCTTGGGCCTTCATCAAAGGCTCCAAATGGCCCCTTTTTGGTCTCTAATTGAGTGAAGTCCGCTCTCATCCCTACAATCACAAAACATGTATTTGATTAGTCTTTAAATCATGAAAATCTTGTATAATGAGTGATGAATTGGGGTTAGAATATGCACAATTAAGAGCTCAACACACCCCCCAACCAGCATTTTGCTAGTCCCGAGCAAAACATGCGTGAAACAAGTTCAATTCTTCAAAAACAAACTCTCCTTCAGAAACTATGCTTCTATACATCCCAAGACACAGAAGTGTAAAAGTCAGAAAAATTAGGTGATAGAAGTTGAAACCTTAAGCTCTTAAAACATAATAAGTATCCATATGAAATTCTCACTGATTGATTGATGAATAGAAGAACTTGAACAAATTCAACCTAGTGTGCATAGTGAAAGTTCATCGCATGAGTTTCTGGGCTTATCTTCTTCATGAATCAACTAAACTATGGATTTCAAGGTGCACAGAGCAACAACAAGCCTATGACAGGAATTTGCCTTACCGTCCTTCCGACGACTTTCACACTACGTCCCATTTCCGGCTTTGGTTACGAGTAGACCATCCCCCGGTTGGTAATAGGTAGCCCTAATCGGAATTTTCCACCATTTTTCCATCATTCCCAATTTCATCCTTCCTTTTCCTTTTTTTTTTTTAAATTAGATAGGATTTTTAAAAATCCATATCTTTCATTATTTTCCCATGGACAAGGATGGACAAAGTACCCCGGCTTGGTTCCTCAACACCTTAAATCTAAGTCTAGCTAATCCACAAATCACATAATCCTTTCAACCCATGAAAATCGTGTAATGTAAACTAGGTGTAAAAGTGTTCAAATTTTCTATCACTCACATAAATAGGGAATTCACATATAAAACCATTATATTAAAAGAAATTTAAAGCTTGCAACATCACTCACTTCGTATCTCCTTTTCTTATACTCGTATCATCTTGAATGCATAAAAACAACGTTTTCCAAAAGAGTTTTAAATTTTAGAAAAATCGAAAATTTTTTACATAATTGCTCGAAATGTCACAAAAGCTAGTGGATTCATCTAAGGAATCTCACCCCCCAACCAAAATCTTACATTGTCCTCAATGTAATAAGATATGCAATATGCATGACATGAGAGCAATGACACAGAACAAAGGAGAGTGAGAACGAGAGTACCTGAGGTAGCAAGTTGATCAATTCTAGCATCTTCCATTGTCTCAATGAGACTTATTCAATCCTAAATGCAGAAAGAAATCCTAACCTACCTACCTACCTTTGATTAGTCCCATCGACGACATGATCAAATTTGAGCAGGATCTTCATGAATTTCAATAGATTTCTCATGAGGACCATCCAAAGTCCTGCTCGAATGTATACATGTGTGCGTTTCTTCATGAAAGTCCAATCATAGTATGCACCACACGCATGTAAGGAGGAGATAAGAGCAGAAAACAGATATCTCCTCAAGTTCTGAATTGGGTTGTAATTGATTAAAAACGGGTCCTCCCAATCAGAATTTTCAATGGGTTGAAGAACCCATGATGGTGGAGAGACATTCATTAAGTATTTTTCAGTTTGGATTGTCTCCTCCACAAATTCAGATTTGCATGGTGCTTCTACAAACCATGGTAAAGAGTGTAAATCAGTGGAATGGTGTTCTTCAGGCACCGACACCATGTCTAACAAACTATCCAACTACTTAATCATCTCATCATCCAGATCATAGGGGTGGGTCATGCATTCCTTTAGGAAATCGAGAGAGTCGAATGAAGGGTCCTTGTTCTCCCTAAGTGATTGAGAAAATTCTGTTTCAAGGGTAAGGAATTCCTCCTCTATAGAGGGGAGGTCTTCCAAAGAAAAAATTTCAGCTTTAGTGGTAAGCACATCATCTAGCATTGGTTGATCTTTTGAAATTTCAAATTGTGCCACCCCATCATCCAAAGAAGCAGAATTTTCAACCCAAGGGAGTTCTTCCACAATAGAATCTGGCATGTATTGTTGGTGGAAGGACTCAAAAATATCGACTTCGGCCATCTCTCTAGCAAGAATATCTTCCGGTGACTCAAAAACATTCGGCCCTTTGGAAGAAGAAATCATGGACTCACAATCATCCTTCAAACCCTCATTGTAGGCAATCAAACTATCACTTTCAGATTTTGTAGATTCCTCGGGTTCGTCAACCGTCCTTGAAATCTCTTCATCATTCAAATCGGAATAGCTAAAAGAGATAGTTGATTCACCATAATCAATGGTAATGGTCGGATCACTGAGATCAATATCCTCTAGAAGTTTAGTCATTAAATCTAGAGAAGGTTGGGTTTGGATAGCCTCATCCTCCTCATTGTTGGGGATTGATTCGGTGTTCCCAATGTTGGGTTCAATATTTTGAGATGGCGAGAGGTTTTGTATGCATTGCTCAGTTATTTCCATAAACTCTCGCAGTGTATCCTCAAGAGTTCGTGTCGGTTGTGGCTCATGAGAAAGAAACTCTTGAGGATAATTGTTGGCATCCATGGTTGGCTCATCTTCCATTGGACTAGAGGTGTGAGGACTCTCTCGATAAAGACCATACGTGTTATATGACGAAGACTGATAAGATGGTTGATAGGCATAACCATACAAGTGATCACGCAATGTCTTTACCGGTTGGTCATTACTCCCCCGGTCCTTTTTCTTATTCCTACCTCTTGTTAAACTTGGTGGAACACTCTTGTTATTTTCAACCTAGTAATCATGTAGCGTCTTACGTTGGGGGGTAGTGGAGGTTGATTGACTCTCAGAATAATACTTATGCTTAAATTGGTTCCAATCATAAAGAGTTTTGATTCCATGGTCTGTCATCTCATCTTCCAAAAGGTATGCATAAGCACCACACTTCCAATCAGCCATAATGAGATTTTAAAGAGTTGGAACTACCCTAACCTAGGAAAAAAAAAATAATAACACAAAAAATAAAAAGAAGGGAGATGGGGAGATGTTACCCAATAGAGTGAGATCTATGTCAGCAACAATGTCCTACAAAATAAAAAAAAATTGTTAGTAATCTAAAAAAATCAGAAAATCTACTTCTCTAAAAATTGAAAATCCTACCTAACTAAGATTACTCTATAGCTACTAGAACAACTAGAAACGTTTAACCTCTTTAGCCGGCAGCGGCGCCAAAAACTTGATCGCTTCCCCAAGTGTAGGGTTGCGATGTAGTAATAATCTCGGTAAGACCGAGGTCGATCCACAGGGAAGGAAGTAAACAATTCCAACTATCCTAATAACTAGAATCTAAAGAGGTTTGTGAAATTGGTTTTGAACATAAAATAGAAAATCTGATAATGAAAAGATAACTAGAGCATCAAGGATCCACTTATAGCTTTCCTTAGATGTATAATTCGCTATGGTTTCTCACTTTCTCAACTAGAATCGATATTAAGATCTATCTAGCCGGATGATAGAGCTGTTAAACCAAACAATCTGTTATATGTAAGTTCAATGCATAGGATTCACTCAATGTAGGCTGAGCTGAGCATGCTCAATTGCATAGGTCATTCCCCTTTCCAAAAGGTCCAGTTCACAATCATAACCATCCTCAAGTCCTGTCACAAGACAAGGCTAGATCATGATTTGAACTTGATTCAAATCACATGCACAATTCATACATATTACAGAAAAACAAAAAAATAGAACTTTGGTAGGAAGTTCCTTTATGAAGATCATAGTACTAGAGCGCACTCCGATTCCTCGGATCATACAGGTCTAGACCGTCACAAACCAATTAAGCAATTAAGTAATTCTCCCAAACATCCATGAGTCATCATAAGACTAAGAAAAACTACTCAAAAGCTTGTATAAACTTCAAACCATACTTCATAATCATGAAAACCAATCTTAAAACCAATAAAACGAATTAAACAATCTAAGAAAACTATAAGGTTCACCTCTTAGCTCTAGCTAAGAGATTAGCTAATGAAAAGCATATTAAAAACTAAAACTAGCACTAAGAAAAGGAAGAAAAACTAGCTGGAGGAGGCTAGGAAGCCTCCTATGACTTGAACTCCTTGCTCCCCACGTCCTTGGTTTCCCTGGAATAGAAGACAGCACCTCCTTTTATAGTGCAGCAATAGTACAGCAACATAACAGAATTTGTTTCGCTCGGTACGGCTTAACCAATGGTTGGATTGCCTTCAAAATTGATTTATAGCTTCCTTGTAATGTGATCTTCCTCATAAATGATTTAGATTTCCAAGATTATCCTCTGAATGGGCCCACCAATCACATCACCGACCGCCTCTCAAAATCGCGCACTTCGGGTACCTTCAGAACCAATCATCTTGCTTCCAACGCTCCGGAGTGTACAGATGTCGGGTTGATCCCAAATTTTGAACGTTGGTAAAAACTTCCTCCTCTACATAATAGATGGATTAGATTGTCCAAAACAATCCCAGAATGTGGTCCGAAAATTAGAACAATTAGGGCTTTTATAAACTCTGCGCAGTTGGAGCTTTCTGGATGGTCCATCTTTCTTCAACCGGTACGATCAAACCACACATCCTTTTGATCTGAAACTTTGTGGTTATTCATATATGGATGTGGTCTAAAAGATGGTCAAAGTAGATTCTTCATATCATCAATGATGGGCCACCTGGACCGGCCCAGAGTGGAACAGCGAAATCTGGAACTTTCTGGACAGTTCGTATTGTTTTGGCCACCACGATCAATCCGTAGCTCCGATCGACACGAAACTACTTGGGTTAGTTCGGCGTCGAGCTCCTCTTCGACATGGATGTGTTGGATTTCCAAATATCATTAAGTTGGCTTCAGAAAAGTGGTCCGAAAAGTCAGAAACGGGAATGGCCTGCTGTATGCAATCTGGAGTCTGAAACTTGCATGGCCGACCGGTCACGACCGGTCGGACAGGGCTGGCCTTGCTCCAGGGAGTGCATCCGACCAGTCATGACCGGTCGGGCCTTCTTGGCCAACCGGTCTTGACCGGTCGGACCCAGTTTTGCTTGTTTTTCTTCTTTCTTTTCTTCTCTCCTTCCTCTCTCTTTACTTTCTTCTTTCTTTGGTCCACCTTGGGCCTTCATCAAAGGCTCCAAATGGCCCCTTTTTGGTCTCTAATTGAGTGAAGTCCGCTCTCATCCCTACAATCACAAAACATGTATTTGATTAGTCTTTAAATCATGAAAATCTTGTATAATGAGTGATGAATTGGGGTTAGAATATGCACAATTAAGAGCTCAACACACCCCCCAACCAGCATTTTGCTAGTCCCGAGCAAAACATGCGTGAAACAAGTTCAATTCTTCAAAAACAAACTCTCCTTCAGAAACTATGCTTCTATACATCCCAAGACACAGAAGTGTAAAAGTCAGAAAAATTAGGTGATAGAAGTTGAAACCTTAAGCTCTTAAAACATAATAAGTATCCATATGAAATTCTCACTGATTGATTGATGAATAGAAGAACTTGAACAAATTCAACCTAGTGTGCATAGTGAAAGTTCATCGCATGAGTTTCTGGGCTTATCTTCTTCATGAATCAACTAAACTATGGATTTCAAGGTGCACAGAGCAACAACAAGCCTATGACAGGAATTTGCCTTACCGTCCTTCCGACGACTTTCACACTACGTCCCATTTCCGGCTTTGGTTACGAGTAGACCATCCCCCGGTTGGTAATAGGTAGCCCTAATCGGAATTTTCCACCATTTTTCCATCATTCCCAATTTCATCCTTCCTTTTCCTTTTTTTTTTTAAATTAGATAGGATTTTTAAAAATCCATATCTTTCATTATTTTCCCATGGACAAGGATGGACAAAGTACCCCGGCTTGGTTCCTCAACACCTTAAATCTAAGTCTAGCTAATCCACAAATCACATAATCCTTTCAACCCATGAAAATCGTGTAATGTAAACTAGGTGTAAAAGTGTTCAAATTTTCTATCACTCACATAAATAGGGAATTCACATATAAAACCATTATATTAAAAGAAATTTAAAGCTTGCAACATCACTCACTTCGTATCTCCTTTTCTTATACTCGTATCATCTTGAATGCATAAAAACAACGTTTTCCAAAAGAGTTTTAAATTTTAGAAAAATCGAAAATTTTTTACATAATTGCTCGAAATGTCACAAAAGCTAGTGGATTCATCTAAGGAATCTCACCCCCCAACCAAAATCTTACATTGTCCTCAATGTAATAAGATATGCAATATGCATGACATGAGAGCAATGACACAGAACAAAGGAGAGTGAGAACGAGAGTACCTGAGGTAGCAAGTTGATCAATTCTAGCATCTTCCATTGTCTCAATGAGACTTATTCAATCCTAAATGCAGAAAGAAATCCTAACCTACCTACCTACCTTTGATTAGTCCCATCGACGACATGATCAAATTTGAGCAGGATCTTCATGAATTTCAATAGATTTCTCATGAGGACCATCCAAAGTCCTGCTCGAATGTATACATGTGTGCGTTTCTTCATGAAAGTCCAATCATAGTATGCACCACACGCATGTAAGGAGGAGATAAGAGCAGAAAACAGATATCTCCTCAAGTTCTGAATTGGGTTGTAATTGATTAAAAACGGGTCCTCCCAATCAGAATTTTCAATGGGTTGAAGAACCCATGATGGTGGAGAGACATTCATTAAGTATTTTTCAGTTTGGATTGTCTCCTCCACAAATTCAGATTTGCATGGTGCTTCTACAAACCATGGTAAAGAGTGTAAATCAGTGGAATGGTGTTCTTCAGGCACCGACACCATGTCTAACAAACTATCCAACTACTTAATCATCTCATCATCCAGATCATAGGGGTGGGTCATGCATTCCTTTAGGAAATCGAGAGAGTCGAATGAAGGGTCCTTGTTCTCCCTAAGTGATTGAGAAAATTCTGTTTCAAGGGTAAGGAATTCCTCCTCTATAGAGGGGAGGTCTTCCAAAGAAAAAATTTCAGCTTTAGTGGTAAGCACATCATCTAGCATTGGTTGATCTTTTGAAATTTCAAATTGTGCCACCCCATCATCCAAAGAAGCAGAATTTTCAACCCAAGGGAGTTCTTCCACAATAGAATCTGGCATGTATTGTTGGTGGAAGGACTCAAAAATATCGACTTCGGCCATCTCTCTAGCAAGAATATCTTCCGGTGACTCAAAAACATTCGGCCCTTTGGAAGAAGAAATCATGGACTCACAATCATCCTTCAAACCCTCATTGTAGGCAATCAAACTATCACTTTCAGATTTTGTAGATTCCTCGGGTTCGTCAACCGTCCTTGAAATCTCTTCATCATTCAAATCGGAATAGCTAAAAGAGATAGTTGATTCACCATAATCAATGGTAATGGTCGGATCACTGAGATCAATATCCTCTAGAAGTTTAGTCATTAAATCTAGAGAAGGTTGGGTTTGGATAGCCTCATCCTCCTCATTGTTGGGGATTGATTCGGTGTTCCCAATGTTGGGTTCAATATTTTGAGATGGCGAGAGGTTTTGTATGCATTGCTCAGTTATTTCCATAAACTCTCGCAGTGTATCCTCAAGAGTTCGTGTCGGTTGTGGCTCATGAGAAAGAAACTCTTGAGGATAATTGTTGGCATCCATGGTTGGCTCATCTTCCATTGGACTAGAGGTGTGAGGACTCTCTCGATAAAGACCATACGTGTTATATGACGAAGACTGATAAGATGGTTGATAGGCATAACCATACAAGTGATCACGCAATGTCTTTACCGGTTGGTCATTACTCCCCCGGTCCTTTTTCTTATTCCTACCTCTTGTTAAACTTGGTGGAACACTCTTGTTATTTTCAACCTAGTAATCACGTAGCGTCTTACGTTGGGGGGTAGTGGAGGTTGATTGACTCTCAGAATAATACTTATGCTTAAATTGGTTCCAATCATAAAGAGTTTTGATTCCATGGTCTGTCATCTCATCTTCCAAAAGGTATGCATAAGCACCACACTTCCAATCAGCCATAATGAGATTTTAAAGAGTTGGAACTACCCTAACCTAGGAAAAAAAAAATAATAACACAAAAAATAAAAAGAAGGGAGATGGGGAGATGTTACCCAATAGAGTGAGATCTATGTCAGCAACAATGTCCTACAAAATAAAAAAAAATTGTTAGTAATCTAAAAAAATCAGAAAATCTACTTCTCTAAAAATTGAAAATCCTACCTAACTAAGATTACTCTATAGCTACTAGAACAACTAGAAACGTTTAACCTCTTTAGCCGGCAGCGGCGCCAAAAACTTGATCGCTTCCCCAAGTGTAGGGTTGCGATGTAGTAATAATCTCGGTAAGACCGAGGTCGATCCACAGGGAAGGAAGTAAACAATTCCAACTATCCTAATAACTAGAATCTAAAGAGGTTTGTGAAATTGGTTTTGAACATAAAATAGAAAATCTGATAATGAAAAGATAACTAGAGCATCAAGGATCCACTTATAGCTTTCCTTAGATGTATAATTCGCTATGGTTTCTCACTTTCTCAACTAGAATCGATATTAAGATCTATCTAGCCGGATGATAGAGCTGTTAAACCAAACAATCTGTTATATGTAAGTTCAATGCATAGGATTCACTCAATGTAGGCTGAGCTGAGCATGCTCAATTGCATAGGTCATTCCCCTTTCCAAAAGGTCCAGTTCACAATCATAACCATCCTCAAGTCCTGTCACAAGACAAGGCTAGATCATGATTTGAACTTGATTCAAATCACATGCACAATTCATACATATTACAGAAAAACAAAAAAATAGAACTTTGGTAGGAAGTTCCTTTATGAAGATCATAGTACTAGAGCGCACTCCGATTCCTCGGATCATACAGGTCTAGACCGTCACAAACCAATTAAGCAATTAAGTAATTCTCCCAAACATCCATGAGTCATCATAAGACTAAGAAAAACTACTCAAAAGCTTGTATAAACTTCAAACCATACTTCATAATCATGAAAACCAATCTTAAAACCAATAAAACGAATTAAACAATCTAAGAAAACTATAAGGTTCACCTCTTAGCTCTAGCTAAGAGATTAGCTAATGAAAAGCATATTAAAAACTAAAACTAGAACTAAGAAAAGGAAGAAAAACTAGCTGGAGGAGGCTAGGAAGCCTCCTATGACTTGAACTCCTTGCTCCCCACGTCCTTGGTTTCCCTGGACTAGAAGACAGCACCTCCTTTTATAGTGCAGCAATAGTACAGCAACATAACAGAATTTGTTTCGCTCGGTACGGCTTAACCAATGGTTGGATTGCCTTCAAAATTGATTTATAGCTTCCTTGTAATGTGATCTTCCTCATAAATGATTTAGATTTCCAAGATTATCCTCTGAATGGGCCCACCAATCACATCACCGACCGCCTCTCAAAATCGCGCACTTCGGGTACCTTCAGAACCAATCATCTTGCTTCCAACGCTCCGGAGTGTACAGATGTCGGATTGATCCCAAATTTTGAACGTTGGTAAAAACTTCCTCCTCTACATAATAGATGGATTAGATTGTCCAAAACAATCCCAGAATGTGGTCCGAAAATTAGAACAATTAGGGCTTTTATAAACTCTGCGCAGTTGGAGCTTTCTGGATGGTCCATCTTTCTTCAACCGGTACGATCAAACCACACATCCTTTTGATCTGAAACTTTGTGGTTATTCATATATGGATGTGGTCTAAAAGATGGTCAAAGTAGATTCTTCATATCATCAATGATGGGCCACCTGGACCGGCCCAGAGTGGAACAGCGAAATCTGGAACTTTCTGGACAGTTCGTATTGTTTTGGCCACCACGATCAATCCGTAGCTCCGATCGACACGAAACTACTTGGGTTAGTTCGGCGTCGAGCTCCTCTTCGACATGGATGTGTTGGATTTCCAAATATCATTAAGTTGGCTTCAGAAAAGTGGTCCGAAAAGTCAGAAACGGGAATGGCCTGCTGTATGCAATCTGGAGTCTGAAACTTGCATGGCCGACCGGTCACGACCGGTCGGACAGGGCTGGCCTTGCTCCAGGGAGTGCATCCGACCAGTCATGACCGGTCGGGCCTTCTTGGCCAACCGGTCTTGACCGGTCGGACCCAGTTTTGCTTGTTTTTCTTCTTTCTTTTCTTCTCTCCTTCCTCTCTCTTTACTTTCTTCTTTCTTTGGTCCACCTTGGGCCTTCATCAAAGGCTCCAAATGGCCCCTTTTTGGTCTCTAATTGAGTGAAGTCCGCTCTCATCCCTACAATCACAAAACATGTATTTGATTAGTCTTTAAATCATGAAAATCTTGTATAATGAGTGATGAATTGGGGTTAGAATATGCACAATTAAGAGCTCAACACCCCCCCCAACCAGCATTTTGCTAGTCCCGAGCAAAACATGCGTGAAACAAGTTCAATTCTTCAAAAACAAACTCTCCTTCAGAAACTATGCTTCTATACATCCCAAGACACAGAAGTGTAAAAGTCAGAAAAATTAGGTGATAGAAGTTGAAACCTTAAGCTCTTAAAACATAATAAGTATCCATATGAAATTCTCACTGATTGATTGATGAATAGAAGAACTTGAACAAATTCAACCTAGTGTGCATAGTGAAAGTTCATCGCATGAGTTTCTGGGCTTATCTTCTTCATGAATCAACTAAACTATGGATTTCAAGGTGCACAGAGCAACAACAAGCCTATGACAGGAATTTGCCTTACCGTCCTTCCGACGACTTTCACACTACGTCCCATTTCCGGCTTTGGTTACGAGTAGACCATCCCCCGGTTGGTAATAGGTAGCCCTAATCGGAATTTTCCACCATTTTTCCATCATTCCCAATTTCATCCTTCCTTTTCCTTTTTTTTTTTTTTAAATTAGATAGGATTTTTAAAAATCCATATCTTTCATTATTTTCCCATGGACAAGGATGGACAAAGTACCCCGGCTTGGTTCCTCAACACCTTAAATCTAAGTCTAGCTAATCCACAAATCACATAATCCTTTCAACCCATGAAAATCGTCTAATGTGAACTAGGTGTAAAAGTGTTCAAATTTTCTATCACTCACATAAATAGGGAATTCACATATAAAACCATTATATTAAAAGAAATTTAAAGCTTGCAACATCACTCACTTCGTATCTCCTTTTCTTATACTCGTATCATCTTGAATGCATAGAAACAACGTTTTCCAAAAGAGTTTTAAATTTTAGAAAAATCGAAAATTTTCTACATAATTGCTCGAAATGTCACAAAAGCTAGTGGATTCATCTAAGGAATCTCACCCCCCAACCAAAATCTTACATTGTCCTCAATGTAATAAGATATGCAATATGCATGACATAAGAGCAATGACACAGAACAAAGGAGAGTGAGAACGAGAGTACCTGAGGTAGCAAGTTGATCAATTCTAGCATCTTCCATTGTCTCAATGAGACTTATTCAATCCTAAATGCAGAAAGAAATCCTAACCTACCTACCTACCTTTGATTAGTCCCATCGACGACATGATCAAATTTGAGCAGGATCTTCATGAATTTCAATAGATTTCTCATGAGGACCATCCAAAGTCCTGCTCGAATGTATACATGTGTGCGTTTCTTCATGAAAGTCCAATCATAGTATGCACCACACGCATGTAAGGAGGAGATAAGAGCAGAAAACAGATATCTCCTCAAGTTCTGAATTGGGTTGTAATTGATTAAAAACGGGTCCTCCCAATCAGAATTTTCAATGGGTTGAAGAACCCATGATGGTGGAGAGACATTCATTAAGTATTTTTCAGTTTGGATTGTCTCCTCCACAAATTCAGATTTGCATGGTGCTTCTACAAACCATGGTAAAGAGTGTAAATCAGTGGAATGGTGTTCTTCAGGCACCAACACCATGTCTAACAAACTATCCAACTCCTTAATCATCTCATCATCCAGATCATAGGGGTGGGTCATGCATTCCTTTAGGAAATCGAGAGAGTCGAATGAAGGGTCCTCGTTCTCCCTAAGTGATTGAGAAAATTCTGTTTCAAGGGTAAGGAATTCCTCCTCTATAGAGGGGAGGTCTTCCAAAGAAAAATTTTCAGCTTTAGTAGTAAGCACATCATCTAGCATTGGTTGATCTTTTGAAATTTCAAATTGTGCCACCCCATCATCCAAAGAAGCAGAATTTTCAACCCAAGGGAGTTCTTCCACAATAGAATCTGGCATGTATTGTTGGTGGAAGGACTCAAAAATATCGACTTCGGCCATCTCTCTAGCAAGAATATCTTCCGGTGACTCAAAAACATTCGGCCCTTTGGAAGAAGAAATCATGGACTCACAATCATCCTTCAAACCCTCATTGTAGGCAATTAAACTATCACTTTCAGATTTTGTAGATTCCTTGGGTTCGTCAACCGTCCTTGAAATCTCTTCATCATTCAAATCGGAATAGCTAAAAGAGATAGTTGATTCACCATAATCAATGGTAATGGTGGGATCACTGAGATTAATATCCTCTAGAAGTTTAGTCATTAAATCTAGAGAAGGTTGGGTTTGGATAGCCTCATCCTCCTCATTGTTGGGGATTGATTCGGTGTTCCCAATGTTGGGTTCAATATTTTGAGATGGCGAGAGGTTTTGTATGCATTGCTCAGTTATTTCCATAAACTCTCGCAGTGTATCCTCAAGAGTTCGTGTCGGTTGTGGCTCATGAGAAAGAAACTCTTGAGGATAATTGTTGGCATCCATGGTTGGCTCATCTTCCATTGTACTAGAGGTGTGAGGACTCTCTCGATAAAGACCATACGTGTTATATGACGAAGACTGATAAGATGGTTGATAGGCATAACCATACAAGTGATCACGCAATGTCTTTACCGGTTGGTCATTACTCCCCCGGTCCTTTTTCTTATTCCTACCTCTTGTTAAACTTGGTGGAACACTCTTGTTATTTTCAACCTAGTAATCACGTAGCGTCTTACGTTGGGGGGTAGTGGAGGTTGATTGACTCTCAGAATAATACTTATGCTTAAATTGGTTCCAATCATAAAGAGTTTTGATTCCATGGTCTGTCATCTCATCTTCCAAAAGGTATGCATAAGCACCACACTTCCAATCAGCCATAATGAGATTTTAAAGAGTTGGAACTACCCTAACCTAGGAAAAAAAAAATAATAACACAAAAAATAAAAAGAAGGGAGATGGGGAGATGTTACCCAATAGAGTGAGATCTATGTCAGCAACAATGTCCTACAAAATAAAAAAAAATTGTTAGTAATCTAAAAAAATCAGAAAATCTACTTCTCTAAAAATTGAAAATCCTACCTAACTAAGATTACTCTATAGCTACTAGAACAACTAGAAACGTTTAACCTCTTTAGCCGGCAGCGGCGCCAAAAACTTGATCGCTTCCCCAAGTGTAGGGTTGCGATGTAGTAATAATCTCGGTAAGACCGAGGTCGATCCACAGGGAAGGAAGTAAACAATTCCAACTATCCTAATAACTAGAATCTAAAGAGGTTTGTGAAATTGGTTTTGAACATAAAATAGAAAATCTGATAATGAAAAGATAACTAGAGCATCAAGGATCCACTTATAGCTTTCCTTAGATGTATAATTCGCTATGGTTTCTCACTTTCTCAACTAGAATCGATATTAAGATCTATCTAGCCGGATGATAGAGCTGTTAAACCAAACAAACTGTTATATGTAAGTTCAATGCATAGGATTCACTCAATGTAGGCTGAGCTGAGCATGCTCAATTGCATAGGTCATTCCCCTTTCCAAAAGGTCCAGTTCACAATCATAACCATCCTCAAGTCCTGTCACAAGACAAGGCTAGATCATGATTTGAACTTGATTCAAATCACATGCACAATCCATACATATTACAGAAAAACAAAAAAATAGAACTTTGGTAGGAAGTTCCTTTATGAAGATCATAGTACTAGAGCGCACTCCGATTCCTCGGATCATACAGGTCTAGACCGTCACAAACCAATTAAGCAATTAAGTAATTCTCCCAAACATCCATGAGTCATCATAAGACTAAGAAAAACTACTCAAAAGCTTGTATAAACTTCAAACCATAGTTCATAATCATGAAAACCAATCTTAAAACCAATAAAACGAATTAAACAATCTAAGAAAACTATAAGGTTCACCTCTTAGCTCTAGCTAAGAGATTAGCTAATGAAAAGCATATTAAAAACTAAAACTAGAACTAAGAAAAGGAAGAAAAACTAGCTGGAGGAGGCTAGGAAGCCTCCTATGACTTGAACTCCTTGCTCCCCACGTCCTTGGTTTCCCTGGAATAGAAGACAGCACCTCCTTTTATAGTGCAGCAATAGTACAGCAACATAACAGAATTTGTTTCGCTTGGTACGGCTTAACCAATGGTTGGATTGCCTTCAAAATTGATTTATAGCTTCCTTGTAATGTGATCTTCCTCATAAATGATTTAGATTTCCAAGATTATCCTCTGAATGGGCCCACCAATCACATCACCGACTGCCTCTCAAAATCGCGCACTTCGGGTACCTTCAGAACCAATCATCTTGCATCCAACGCTCCGGAGTGTACAGATGTCGGATTGATCCCAAATTTTGAACGTTGGTAAAAAATTCCTCCTCTACATAATAGATGGATTAGATTGTCCAAAACAATCCCAGAATGTGGTCCGAAAATTAGAACAATTAGGGCTTTTATAAACTCTGCGCAGTTGGAGCTTTCTGGATGGTCCATCTTTCTTCAACCGGTACGATCAAACCACACATCCTTTTGATCTGAAACTTTGTGGTTATTCATATATGGATGTGGTCTAAAAGATGGTCAAAGTAGATTCTTCATATCATCAATGATGGGCCACCTGGACCGGCCCAGAGTGGAACAGCGAAATCTGGAACTTTCTGGACAGTTCGTATTGTTTTGGCCACCACGATCAATCCGTAGCTCCGATCGACACGAAACTACTTGGGTTAGTTCGGCGTCGAGCTCCTCTTCGACATGGATGTGTTGGATTTCCAAATATCATTAAGATGGCTTCAGAAACGTGGTCCAAAAAGTCAGAACCGGGAATGGCCTGCTGTATGCAATCTGGAGTCTGAAACTTGCATGGCCGACCGGTCACGACCGGTCGGACAGGGCTGGCCGACCGGTCATGACCGGTCGGACAAGGCTGGCCTTGCTCCAGGGAGTGCATCCGACCAGTCATGACCGGTCGGGCCTTCTTGGCCGACCGGTCTTGACCGGTCGGACCCAGTTTTGCTTGTTTTTCTTCTTTCTTTTCTTCTCTCCTTCCTCTCTCTTTACTTTCTTCTTTCTTTGGTCCACCTTGGGCCTTCATCAAAGGCTCCAAATGGCCCCTTTTTGGTCTCTAATTGAGTGAAGTCCGCTCTCATCCCTACAATCACAAAACATGTATTTGATTAGTCTTTAAATCATGAAAATCTTGTATAATGAGTGATGAATTGGGGTTAGAATATGCACAATTAAGAGCTCAACATCAGCCATGCTAAAAATCAGGCAATTTCTAATTCCGGCTCTGAGATTATCTGCGCAGTGCGTAACCTTACGCAATTTCTGGATGTTTCCGACACAACCAAGCGTCCTCACTATAAAAGGACACTTAGGGGCTCTGTTGAGCTCTTAATTGTGTATATTCTAACCACAATTTATCACTGATTATGCATGGTTCCATGACTCAAAGACCAATCTAATGCATATATTTGTGGTTGTAGGGATGAGAGAGAGGAAGCATCAATTGAAGACTTAAAGATGCAAGTTAGAAGCAAAGAAGATCAAAGGGGCTAAGCGTCAAAGAATGAAAGAAAGAAGTCAGAGAAAAGAAGAAAGAATGCAGAAGAAGGTGCCCACGACCGGTCGTCCGACCGGTCATCCAAGGTCAAGGATCGGTCGTCCGACCGGTCCGCACATGCATAGAGGAGGCACAGAGGCAATAACTCTCTGGACTGTTCACGACCGGTCGTGCGACCGGTCGTCCACTTCTGCGACCGGTCGTGCGACCGGTCCTTAAATTAATTTTCCAGGCCGAAACTCTCTAGACTCTTTTTAGTTATTTTGAGACCGGTCGTCCAGCATCCATGACCGGTCGTTCAGCCACTGCGACCGGTCGTGCGACCGGTCGCCTGCGTAAGATTCAAACCTTCTATTTTTTTCGCCGATTTTCTCTGCGCAGTGCGTAAGTGTTACGCAAATTCTCGAATCTTCTGAAATTGCGGAGCCTCCCCACTATAAAAGGACACCTAGGGATCGTTCCTAGGGTATCTTAGAAGGGTTTAAGCAAGGTTGGAGGCGGCGGAATTGGATTTCGGAGTTCCACAACTCCTTCTAGTTTGTTTTTACTGTTTTATGCTTTTCTTAAGTTGTTTCATGTTTCCTTCGATCATGAGCAGCTAAACCTCTTAGCTAGGGCTAAGAGGTGAAGCTTGTAGTGGATCTAAGATGTTTCAATTCGTTCTAAGTTGGTTTTAAGTTTGGAATTCATGTTTATGAACAATGGTTTGAAGTTTACACAAGTTTTAAGTAGTTTTTCTTAGTCTTATGATGACTCATGGATGTTTGGGAGAATTATTTAAGTTCTTAACTGCTTTGTATTAGTCTAGACCTGTATGATCCAAGGAATTGGAGTACGCTCTAGTACTATGATCTTCATGTGGGGACTTCCTACCAAAGTTCTACTTTTCTGGTTTTCTGAATTATGTAGGAGACTGTGCATGTGATTTGAATCAAGTTCAAATTGTAATCTAGCCTTGTCTTGTGACAGGACTTGAGGATGGTTATGATTGTGATTTGAGCCTATTGGAATTGGGACTGACCTATGCAATTGAGCATGCTCAGCCTATCTTACATTGAGTGAATCATATGCATTGGACTTACGTATGACAGATTGTCTGGTTTAACAGCTCTATCATCCGGCTAGATAGATCTTAATATTGATTCTAGTTGAGAAAGTGAGAAACCACAGCGGATTGAACATCAAGGATTGCTACAAGTGGATCCTTGAAACCCTAGTGCCTTTTTATAATTGTTTACCTTCAAATTAGTTTAAAATTGTTACTCACATCAATCTCATACAAAATCTGGTTGTTAGCTCTCAATAGACACTATTGGAAGTGTTTGTGAATTCCTACACAAGTCCCTATGGATCGACCTCAGTCTTACCGAGTTTATTACTACATGCAACCCTACACTTGGGGAAGCAAACATGCTCTTCCTAGGTCATCATAGAAGCCAAGGGCCGTGTTGTTAGAGAGAGGAAGCCGTCGTGGAGCGTCTGCAACTCTCCAAACTCCGATTTTTCTAGTTTTATGCTTTTTTCATGAGTTCTAGTTGTAGTATGACAATGCTCGGCTAGAATCTCTCAGCTAAGGCTGAGAGGTGAAGCTTGTAGCTAATTTCCATGTTTGATTCAGTTTAATTCAAGTAATTTCAATTCAAGTTTGGGTTTTTAATCTTTTAGTCCCTTAAGTTGATAGTTTGAGATGTTTTATGAGAGTTCATGTGCTCCGGACATGAATTCCTTGCAATTCTCTGAGATTATCATATGGTGTTTGTTTAGATTCGAATTATGGTAACCCTTGAGCAAGTCATAGTCCATAGGCATGGCTGTTACTCTGAAGGCTATGATTTTGAAGTCTGCATGTGTTGAATGGGACTAGAACTTGGAAGTTCAACTTGAATGGGATTGAATGTGTTTAATGCTTTATTTTCCAACTAGATGAGAGATAGAACTTCAAATCTAGTTGTGTATCTTGCTTGGATTGATTGGATTGACATGGGATTGCTACAAGTGGATCCTTGAATGCCTTAGTACTTTAAATTACTGGTTTTTGTTAAGTTACTGTTTTAACATAAGTATTCCAATTAAACCTCATATCTATTGCAAACTGAGTTGCTGGAATAGTTTGAAAGTTGTTTCTAATTCCCTGTGGATCGACCTCGGTCTTACCGAGTTTTATTACTACATCGCAGCCTTACACTTGAGGCGAGCGAATAAGTTTTTGGCGCCGCTACCGGGGAATTTAGATAACGGTTTTCAAATTGTTTTAGTGGCTGTAGAAGTAGAAGTAGATAGGTTTTTTGATATTTTTAGAACTAACAAATTATTTTATTTTGTAGGATTTCTTCTCTAGTTCAAGCACATCTGGTAATACCTTTCTAACTTAGCTTTTTGCAGATTTTCTATTTTCAGAGTAATTTCAGATTTCTAGGATTTAAGACTAGTTTAGTTTTTGGTTGAGTGGTTTATGTCCCGTTGGGAACATAACCACTCTAATCGTCTCCAATCAGAAGGTGGTTTAGTTGGACCATTGTCAGTCCATAGACGAGTCTGAAATTACCAAGAGCATTATGAAAGTTTGGGGAGTATGGATCAAACACCTTTAAGGAATCCTCCCCCTCCTACTCCAACTACAAATGTAAATCAAGAGGGAGTAGGAGAGAATGAGGTACATAACATTCCTCCAATGAGATCACTGCGGGATTACCTACAACCAGCCCGTGCAATTACACCCTCTTACGTGGTTCTACCACCAAACGGGGGAAACATTGACATAAAGCCGGGTGTAATTCAACTTATACCAAAGTTCCATGGGCTAGACTCTGACCGCCCATATCTGCACTTGAAAGAATTCGAAGAAGTGGTGGCTATCTTGCAATACACCAATGTTTCAGAAGATACCATTAAACTTAAACTCTTTCCTTTTCATTGAAAGAAAGAGCCAAAGATTGGCTTCACTCTCTTAGACCACATTCGATTGGGTCATGGAATGAGATGACCCGAGAATTCTTGAAAAAGTTCTTCCCGGCCCATAAAACGAACACCCTTCGAAGAGTCATAATGAATTTTTCGACTAAAGAGGGTGAATCTTTCTTCCAATGTTGGGAGAGATTTAAGGACCTCCTACTTGCTTGCCCACATCATGGCTATGAGAGTTGGCGAATTATAAAATTTTTCAATGATAGATTAAGTTCCAATATGCGCCAATTTGTAGAGATGATGTGCAATGGCAAGTTTATGAGCAAAAATCCAGATGAGGCTTGGAGTTACTTGGACATGTTGGCTGAAAATGCCCAATCTTGGGATACCTCGGATAAACCCAATAACCCCAAGCCTATTCAAGAGAAAGAGAAAGGAGGAATTTATATCCTCAAGGAGGAAGACGACATGAATGCAAGGATAGCCAACCTCACAAGGAAGGTCGAGGCCATGGAACTTAGTAAAAGTGGAGTTCCAAAGTCCAATGAAGCTATTGAGACCATATGTGGGATTTGTCACAACGATTTACATGTTACACAAGATTGTCCCACAATTCCTGCATTTCAAGAAGTATTACATGAACATGCAAATGCCACATATGGATATCAACGGCCTTTCAATGGACCGGTGGGTAATACGTACAATACTAGTTGGAAGAACCACCCAAATTTTAGTTGGACGAATGCTCCCACGGGCAATCCTACCAACTCTCAAGGAGGGCCACCCATGCAAAATATGGCCCCACCTCAGTTTTCAATGGAGGATACCTTGAAAGCGTTTATACAAGGGAAAACGCAAATCAATCAAACAAATCAGCAAATGTTCCAAGAGCTTAAAGTCTCGGTTGATGAGATTAAGGGACACTTGAATGCTAGGGAATGGACCTTTCCGGCCCAACCTCAGCCCAATCCAAAGCAAGTACATGAAGTGAGCATTCCTAATCCTTCCAACCAACACATGGAGCAAGCCAAATCCATCACCACCCTTAGAAGTGGTAAACAAATTGACAAATCTATTCCGGTGAAGGCCGACAAGCTTAATGATCCGGTAAATTCTGAGGATGAGGATGGATCTAACTTAGCCCCTCAAGAAACGGAACACATTTACAAGCCCGTAGCACCATTCCCTTCGAGATTGGTTGCCCCAAAATCTCTCCCAAACTCTCATGATATTCTAGAGATTTTTAGACAAGTCAAGATCAACATTCCTTTGCTTGATGCCATCAAACAAATCCCCTCTTATGCCAAGTTTCTAAAGGACCTGTGCACAAAAAAATGCAAATATAATGTGCAGCAAAAGGCCTTCTTAAATGAGCAAGTGAGTGCCATTCTCACTAAAAAAACCCCCCCAAAATTCAAAGATCTCGGTAGTCCCACCGTCTCATGTATCATTGGAGACTACTGAATTGAGCGTGCGTTGCTAGATTTGGGGGCAAGTGTGAACTTGATCCTATACTTGGTATATGAGCAATTGGGTCTTGGTGAATTAAAACCCACCAAAACCACGTTGTAACTCGCTGATAGATCTATCCGTGTACCGAGGGGGATAGTTGAGGATGTGCTAGTCTAAGTTGATAAATTCTACTACCCGGTAGATTTCATCGTCTTGGACACACAACCGGTTATGGATGCTAGCACCCAAATACCGGTGATTCTAGGCTGCCCATTCCTTGCTACATCAAACGCAATCATAAATTGTCGGAATGGAGTGATGCAAATGTCCTTTGGGAACATGACGTTGGAGGTGAATGTGTTCCACTTAGGCAAAAGGCATAGGGATGATGATGATGTCCACGAGGTTGATTTGATTGATTCAATCATGGAAGAGGAGTTCACTTTAAGGTAGAATTTTGATCCTCTAGATGTTGTTAGCTTTGATCCCTTTGAGGATTGGGACGACAATGATGGCCCCCATGAGGTAAACATGATAGAAACCATGGATGATGGGGGGTTTTTCCAACATGATCTACCTAAAAGCTTGGGGACATGTTTGACACATTCTAAGGATGAATTCAATTCTAATTTTATTAAGACCTTAGAAGTGTCAATTTCTGAAAATTCATTTGACAAGTCACCAATTTCTGATTTACACAAATTTGTTGTGCAGGATTTGGAAGAATTGGTGCTTGACTTGCCTACAGAGAGGCCAATTTTTGAAAGTGTAGAGGTTGAGGACCCACTCCAACCTACACAAAATTCTAAGAAGGAGGAAGACATAAAGGGTCCAAATCTGAAAATTTCCTCCAATGAGGTCTCTTATACACTCAAGGAGTGCTTAACGTACTTTGAGGATTGGGATGATCCCATGATTCAGGACATTGTATAGGCTTTGAGAGAGACCTCCCCGATGCCTAAAAAGTTTCCTTCCATAGAACACCAAACTGAAAAATCAATTGTGGAAGCACCGGTGAAATCTGAGTTTGTGGAGATCATATCAACTCGTGAAGAAGAAATACAAGTCTCCACATCTCTTTGGTTTGTTCAAACTGAAGAACACTTCTGGGACGACCCATGCTTGAATAATTTTTGCCCAGACAAGAAGGAAAGGAGATTTATATTCAATGATTTCCAACCAATGCAATTCTCCTTTCCTAGTATATGTGACAATTTTGTTGAAGAACCCGCTGAAATTTTTCAACCGGATTTTCAATGGGTTAGAATAATCAATGTCACCAATGTACTTTCCAAAGCAGGATGGTGGACAGTCCTACTGAAAAATTTGCTACACCACTTGATGATCCTACTCAACCTGGTCCTTTTGGATGTTATACTGATAATCGATCTCCTAGTCTGATAGAGATCCTCTTTTTAAAAAGGGACGGGTTAGTTATCTTTATTGCTTTCCGTAGATTAGGTTTAGTTTATCTAGTTTTACTGTTTTAAGTAGCTTTAGTTGTTGGGTTGTAGACTTCCATGATCGCTCTCTCAGGTACTATTGTTCTCACTCTCTCATATTTTACCATTGCTCTCATGTTCATGCTCATTGCATATCTTGTTACATTGAGGACAATGCAAGGTTTGGTTGGGGGGTGAGATGAGATCCTTCATCTAGCATGATGCAACATTTCGAGCTTCATATGCGTAAATTTTTTCGTATTTTCTTAAATTTCAAAACTCTTTTAGAAAACCTTATTTCCATGCATTCGAGATGATAGGAGTATAAGAAGAGGAGATACGAAGTGTGTGATGTTGTAAGTCTTGAATTTCTCCCAACATAATGGTTTTATATGTTAGTTCCTCTATTGTTGTGATCGATAGAAAATTTGAACACTTTTTACACCTAGTTCACATTACACGATTTTCATAGGTTGAAAGGATTATGTGATTTGTGGATTAGCTAGACTTTGATTTAAAAGGTGTTGAGAAACCAAGCTGGCGTATTTTGTCCATCCTTGTTGTTAACGTTAGATTTTGTAACAGGATCCCCCGGACGTTCACCTTCTCTCCAATAGAGACTTCCTCTGTCGGACCTGAAAGAAGACAGAAAGCAACTAAGGGTGGCCGGCGTCCAGCCGTTAGCCCTCCGATGCTTAAGTCAGATAAGGCAAGAAGGAGAATAGCCAAGCAACCGAGGCTAGAGATTGAATATTGTGTACCTGTATCTTAATGGAGTCATCTCCTTATATAGATCTGAAATGATCCAATCTGTTACGTAAGATATCGAGATCCCGCTGATTTTGTGGGATAAGATTCTTATCCTCAGATAGAGGGGAGATCTAATCCAATGACTCATCCGACAGTTTCGTTCCTTGATAGCGATCCCTTGAGATTCGGAACCATTGAAGAAGATAAGCCCAAAAATTGGCCTATACGGGCTGCTGGTACTGAGGGCTAAGGGATGTCACCACAGAAAAAGCTGTTCGCATGTAGGAAGATGGTCGCGAGTCCAAGTGCTCGCTCATTCAGATGTAACACCTTTCAACGACTTGTGAGAAGGTCTGCTCGCAGGAAAAAGACAACTTCTCTCGCCTTCCAGTATTTGACTATCGATCACAACTTCTCAAAGCTTTGGTAGTCGAGCATCGTTTTTCCTAATATGCGAGCTGCGAACAGACGTTCTCGATAGTCGAATAAAGGTGCTCGCGAGATCGGAGTATCTTCAGAATACGCGAGTCACGAACAGACGTTCTCGATAGTCGGATAAAGGTGCTCGCGGGGTCGGAGTATCTTCAGAATATGCGAGTCGCGAACAGACGTTCTCGATAGTCAGATAAAGGTGCTCGCAGGGTCGGAACAGCAGGAAAACCTCCAGCAGACATCTCCGCTGTTTTGGCTATAACAGATGCCCCCCAAGTCCTTACCGTCAAGAATTCTAAGGGAAGGACTTATTCACTGTCATACGTAACCGCCCGTTGTCTTTATCGAGACGAAACCGTACATGATTGGGCTGGAATTAATGATCGCCAGCTTTCCGCAGCCTTTCCGCAGACAGGGAATGAAGAGACGCTCGCCACGTGTCTGAGGAGTTAATGGGCGTGCCTGCTCGACTGCCGCACCGAACGGAAGGCTGCCACGTATCATCATATGCGGCGGAATGATTGCCTATAAATATACGGGGTCCGCCATATCTCTGGTTTTCTACAGAAGTTTTTCGAACGAAAGAATTTTCCCGTCATCTTCCTCTCATGCTCCTTCCTCCGGTGTTCCTTTTCCTTCCTTTCTTCCTTTTGGGTATATTCCTTTTCTTTTCTTTTTTTTTTAACCATCTTATGGCTGAGGACTCTGACGAGACTACCGTCCCACTGGGAGATGATACACCGGAATCCTCTGCTTCTAGTAATGCGAGGGTTCCGGTAGGCAGATACACGGCAGCCGGATATCCTTCTATTTTATCGGAGGACCGGCTGGTTGAGTTACGGGAGAGGTATCTGATCCCTGACTCTATCATTCTCCGGTTGCCTGGAGATGGAGAGACACCAGATTCTCCCCCCCAGGGTGTGTGGCTTTCTATGAGTACCAGCTCATCCTGGGGGTACGCCTTCCTCTCCATCCTTTAGTTCGGGATGTTCTTCGATGCTATAAGATTGCCCCCGGGCAACTTATTGTAAACGGATGGAGGGTGGTTCTAAGCTCCTTCGCCCTCTGGGCTCAGGCCGGCAACGGGAAGCTCACAGCTGAGGAGTTCCTCCATATGTTTCGCTTGAAGAAGGCGCCCTCCAGCAAAGGCTAGTACTACCTATGTTACTGGCACCGGGATAACTTCGTGCTGGGGAAGCCCTCCTCGAACTATCCCGGCTAGAGGAAACGATGGTTCTATGCTTCTGGGAACTGGGAGTCTGCCTCCTCCAGGGGTCCAGGAGTTACCCGTTTTTTCTGTGAAGGTAGGCACAGTCCCACATTGTGCTGTTTCTTCAGTTAAAATTCTAGGGTTTATATGTATTTTGACCGCTACTTGTGCTCGCAGGTATCCCGGCCCTGAATAAGCCAAACTTGAAGGGAGGGATTAACGAGAAGATAGTAAAAGTATACAAGTTGCCTGTTAGTGATAGGCACATCGAAAGCCTGCTTGTCCTGCTCGAGACTCGCGGCAGTGGGATTGATCTCCGGCGAAGAAGTCACGATGACAAAGGCTGGAGAAAAGAGGGGTTTGTTGCCTCGACTAAAGGGCACAAACTCGAAAAGACAGAAGAAGTCTGCCAGGCCTTCTCAACCATCTGCCCGCAAGGGTGGCGACCAACCTGCTCTTCTCGCGAGCACGGTGGGGGCACCAGCAGTGCCCAACATCCCCTCACTGGTGGTCGCACCTGGACCGCTAGTGATTAACATTACTGACAACTCCCCTGATGGGGTAGGGTCCAGCTGCCCCCCAGCTGATGAGGCTCGCGAGCAAACAGAACCTCGCGAGTCGGTTCCTGCTCACGAGCTGACCCTTGCTGGCGAGCCTGGACCTGCTCGCGAGTCGGTGGCCCCACCTGTCGCGAGCACGGCTGGGTTGGTCGTCGCCCAGCCGTCTGGAGGTGGAACATTTTCTATTCCTCGCCACCTCCATCCAATTTGTAAATTTTTGTTTGACAACATTTCCCCCCAAACTTTTGGCTCTCTTCCCGAGCCAAGCCCTGAGAACCTCTTCCTTGAGGCGGGGGTAAGGATGGTTCAGGTAAGACCTCAGAGATTTTGTTTAACTTCCTTATTTTTGGGCTCTCAAGTACTTTTTCTCACGTTTTCTTTTCCATTTTGCAGGGCTTAGATCTCATCTTGCGGACGAAGCGTGATATCGTCGCCGCTCGTCGCGTGATCGATGAGGCAGAAGGAAAGAGGATCTCCTTGGAGAAGGCGATCCAAGGAAGGGATCAGCTCCTCAAGTACCGTGAGGCGGTGATCTCTAAGAGAGATGAGGAGAAGAAGATCCTCATAGAGAAAGTCCAAGTCCTGACCGATAGGTATCAGGCTTTGGATTCTAACTTCGCGAAGCTCGCGGAGTTGAAGGAGAAAGCGGAGAGAGAGAGGGAGATCTTTCGTCAAGACAAGATCTCGATGGAGGAGCGGCTCGCGGAGGTCAAGTCGCAGCTTAAAGAAGTCAGCGAAAATTTGGAGAAGGAGCGCTCCAATCTCGCACAGCTCAAGGATGACTCGATCCATTGGGACGAGGAGAGAGTCGCCTTGGTAAAAATGCTCTCGGAGGAAGGGCCTCGGGCAATTTCCGAGTTTCGGAACTCGCAGCTATATGACGATGAAAGATATGAGTCATATGATGCTGGTCGCGACTTTACGCTAAGAGTAGTGCAACGAATGTCCCCATCTTTTGATATGGGGGAATTCGGACGAGTCACGACCATCATAGCTGTAGAGGAGCAAGCTGCTGCTGAGAATGAGGTAACCGAAGCCACGCAGGCTGGAGGGGCTTCAGAAATGGGCCCTGAAGTCGAGAGCACAGCTCCTCCCCCGAGAGATTGATGTTCTTTTTTGTTTTTCTTTCTCCTGTACTCGCGAGCAGACATTTGTAAACAATTGACATATTAATGAAAAGATATTTTTGGAAATGTTCTCGTTCTTCTTGTTTACCTTATCTTTTTCCCTTCATGCAATGAATGCCTTCTCGTTTCAATGAGTTATGCTCAACCCGGGGGGTCGTAGTGACCCTGCCTTCGTGGAGATAGACTGACCTATCGATTGAGAAATGAGTTGTGCTCAATCCGGGGGGTCGTACTGACCATTCCCTCGTAGAGATAGACTGATCTATCGATTGAGAAATGAGTTGTGCTCAATCCAGGGGGGTCGTACTGACCATTCCCTCGTGGAGATAGACTGATCTATCGATTGAGCCTCCGAATTTACCAAGGGTAGAAGAATGGTCGAGAGTACAAACGTGCTCTCCTTCAGCGTTATTTTTTATCCATAAAATGGAAATGCGACCATCCAAGGTGAATTTATCCCTACCAAAGGTAGGCAATTGGCCAAGAGATTGTATGTATTCTCTTCAGGGCTGTTCAAGTCCAAGTAAATGGAGTAGCGACCAAAAGATATCTTTGACTTTTTATTCATAAAATGTCGTTGTGAACTACATCGAATCTAGGGGAAGTATTGCAGCAAATGCTCCACGTGCCAAGGGCGACGTACGGGTTTTCCCTGCATGTCTTCGAGGTAATAAGTACCGGGTCGCACAATCTTAATAACCCAATACGGGCCTTCCCAATTTGGATCTAGCGAACGAGCGGGAACTCCGAGTTTTTGCTTCAGGACCAAATCTCCGAGCTGGAAGGATCTAGGCCGAACCTTAGCATTTCGATAGCGAGCAATACGTTGTTGATATGCGGCCGCTCGTACTTGGGAGGTATTTCTTCGTTCTTCCAAGAGATCGAGATGAAGTCGAAGATCTTCCTGATTACCCGCGGGGTCATATTGCTCGATCCGATACGAGGGCACTTGAATTTCCACTGGTACTACTGCGTCGACACCAAATGCTAAGGAGAAAAGGGTTTCGCCTGTTGATGTACGAGCTGTGGTTCTATATGCCCATAGTACTTCTGGCAGAAGTTCCGGCCACATACCTTTACATTCACCTAGCTTGGTCTTTAAGTGGTGCTTGATGATTTTATTCACTGCCTCAACTTGCCCATTTGCCTGGGGATGATATGGAGAGGTGCGGAGGTTACGTATCTTCCATTTTTCACAAAATTCATCAAAGGCTGCATTGTCGAACTGCGTTCCACTGTCGGTAATTATAGTGTGAGGGAGTCCGAAACGGCATATGATATTTCTCCATATGAACTTGGTAGTTTGTTTCTCAGTAATCTTGGCTAATGGTTCTGCTTCGGCCCATTTGGTGTAGTAATCGACCCCCACTATCGTGAATCTATTTTGTCCTTTTCCAGTAGGCAAGGGCCCGATGATATCGACCCCCCATTGCGCGAAAGGCCAAGGACTATCTACTGGAGTCATTCGCTCGGATGGTACATGAGGTATAGGAGAATATTGCTGGCACTTGGCACATTTTTTAGAGAATGCAATTGCATCTGCTTTCATAGTGGGCCAATAATATCCTTGCCTCATCGCCTTATATGCTAGGGATCGACCCCTGGGGTGGTTACCACATGCCCCCTGGTGTATTTCATCTAGAACACGAAGTGCTTCTTCTGGATGAAGACACCTTAAATAAGGCAAGGAAAAACTTTTGCGTAACAATATTCCTTCTTGTAAGGTATACCTGGCGGCTCGATGACGAATTTGTCTTGCAACTTTCTTCTCGTCTGGAAGGTATCTGTCTCTGAGATAAAGGATAATGGGGTCCATCCAACATGGAGATGATTGTACCGATATTACTTGCTTAAGAGTTGCTTGGTCGATACTCGGGTTCTGAAGATGCTCGATGGGGATTGAATGTGATAACTCAGATTCTGGTGCAGAGGCGAGCTTTGCCAGGGAATCTGCGAGTTGGTTCTTCTCGCGAGGAATATGAATTATTTCATAAGTCTTCAGTTTTGCGAGCAGGATGAGGACACGAGATTTGTATAAGGCCATCCTTTCTTCTTTGGCCTCGAATTCACCGAGAACTTGGTTGACAATGAGCTGGGAGTCGATGTGAATTAGCAGATTTTGGATTGAAAGGACAACTGCTAGTTCGAGGCCAACGATCAAGGCCTCATATTCTGCTTCATTATTTGAGATGCGAGTATCAAAACGTAAAGCGTATTGGAAATGCGACCCGTCTGGGGCGACTAGGATTAGGCCTGCCCCGCTACCGGTGGCCCGTGATGACCCGTCCACGAAGAGGGACCAAGGAGGCTGGTCGCTGGTCGTGAAATTGTCATCGGAAGAGGAGTACGTGAATTCGGCAATAAAGTCAGCCACGGCCTGGCCCTTGACAGCGGGCCTGGGGCAGTACGAGATATCGTGCTCGCTGAGCTCGACCGCCCATTTAGTTAATTGTTTGGAAGTCTCAGGTTTTTGAAAGACTTGTTGTAACGGATGATTCGTTGGTACGAGAATAGCGTGGGCTTGAAAATATGGTCGCAGTTTTCGTGCTGCCGTGACCAAGGCCAGGGCCAGTTTCTCCATATCAAAATAACGGGTTTCAGCACTACCATTGCCCGACTGATATAATAAACGGGCCTTTGCATACCGGAGTCTTCTCGTATTAAAGCGGCGCTAACGGCCGTGGAAGACACAGATAAATAAAGGATGAGTTGTGTTGAACCTCCAATTTATACATTGCATTGCCCATTACATGACATGGTTTGCATGATTTTCATGACTTAAAGGCATATCTAACACATGTTTTGTGATTATAGGGAATGAGAGCGGACTTCATTCAATTAGGGATTAAAAGAAAGCATTTAGAGCTATTGCATGAAGGACGAAAGAGGACCGAGGAAAGAAGAAAGCAAGGAGAAGTGAAAGAAGAAGAAAAGAGGAGAAATGAAAGAAAGAAGAACAAAGTGAAGAGGATCCGACCGGTCTTGACCGGTCGGCCAGAGGAGCTAGACCGGTCTTGACCGGTCAGCCACGGTTGCTGATCAAAGAGAAGAACAGGCCGACCGGTCTTGACCGGTCGGCCATGCACACTGGAAGATGGAAAGTTGGGTCCGACCGGTCACGACCGGTCGGCTGTATACACTGGAATAAACTCAAATTGGTCCGACCGGTCATGACCAGTCGGCTGTGCTCCCTGGATTGCTTAAAAGATCAGTCCGACCAGTCACGACCGGTCGGCCCTGCGTAAGAAGAATCCTTTCTAAATCTGGACTCCGAAAAAACGCTGCGCACTGCGTAACCTTTCACAGATTTCGACGCAAGGAAGGTTTCTTACTATAAAAGGACACCTAGGGGCTCTTCCTAGGTCATCTTAGAGGGGAAGGAACGTGGTTTTGGAGAGAGGAAGCGAGCGTGGAGCGTCTGTAACTCTCCAACTTCTGGTTTTCTATTTTTTTATGCTTTTATTCAGAGTTTTTAGTTGTAGCATGACTATGCTCGGCTAGAACCTCTCAGCTAAGGCTGAGAGGTGAAGCTTGTAGCTAATTCTATGTTGGTTTCAGTTTAATTCAAGTACCTTTTAATTCAAGTTTGGATCTTTCTCATGTTCTAGTTCTTTAAGTGGTAGTTTGAGATGTTTTATGAGAGTTCATGTGCCCAGGACATGAATTCCTTGCAATTCTCTGAGATTATCACAGGTTGCTTGTTTAGATTCGAATTATAGTAATCCTTGAGCAGGCCATAGTCCATAGGCATGGCTGTTACTCCGCAGGCTATGGATTTGAATTCTACAATGATTGTATGGGGCTAGAACTTGGAAGTTCAACTTGATTTGGATTGAATGTGTGTGAATGCTTTATTTTCCAACTAGATGAGAGATAGGACTTCAAATCTAGTTGTGTTTTCTACTTGGATTGACTGAATTGACATAGGATTGCTACAAGTGGATCCTTGAATGCCTTAGTACTTTATATCCCTGATTTTTCATTAAGTTGCTGTTTTAGTTAAACACTCAATTGAATCTGATTTTCTTCCAAAAACTAAGTTGCTGGAGTGCTTTGGAAGTTGTTTCTATTTCCCTGTGGATCGACCTCGGTCTTACCGAGTTTTATTACTACATCGCAGCCTTACACTTGAGGCGAACGAACAAGTTTCTCGTGCGCTACAGGTTTAGATAAAACAGGGGGCGTGCTCATATACTGCTTCAATTGTTGAAAAGCTTCTTCACATTGTGATGTGCACTCCCAATTAGATTTTGCTGTAGCACGGAGGAGCTTGAAGAAGGGTAAGCATTTGTCAGATGCTCGTGAGATGAATCTATTCAACGATGCGATGCGACCAGCCAGACGCTGGACGTCCTTAAGAGTGGTGGGGGATTTCATCTCTACCAATGCTTTTATTTTTTCAGGATTTGCCTCAATTCCATGCTGGCCGACCATGAACCCAAGAAATTTTCCTGCAGACACTCCGAACGCACATTTTTCTGGGTTCAGTTTCATTTGATATCTCCTCATTAGGTCGAAGGCTTCTCGAAGATCAGAAAGATGATCATCTTCTACGATGCTTTTCACGAGCATGTCGTCAACATAAACTTCCATATTCCTGCCGATTTGAGCAGTGAATATTTTGTTGACGAGACGTTGATAGGTGGCCCCTGCATTTTTAAGACCGAACGGCATAACTTGGTAGCAATATAATCCCCGGTCTGTGATGAAGGCGGTATTTTGGCTATCAGGTGGATGCATCATGATCTGGTTGTAACCAGAATAAGCATCCATAAAGCTAAGCAAGGCATGCCCAGCTGTTGAATCGACCAGCTGGTCTATCTGCGGCGTCGGAAAACTATCTTTGGGGCATGCTTTGTTCAAATCTGAATAGTCGATGCACATTCTCCATTTGCCATTAGCTTTCCGGACGAGAACTACATTCGCGACCCACTTCGGGTAGTCAACTTCTTTTATGAAATTGACCGTAAGCAGCTTTTCGACTTCAGCTTTGATTGCCATTTGCCTTTCTGCAGTGAAGGCACGTCGACGCTGGTGTACGGGTTTATGCTTTGGATCGATATCTACCGATGTGCGATAATGTTGGGGTCGATGCCTGGCATATCTTTGTGAGACCAAGCGAACACGTCTTGATATTCGGTGAGGAGGCGGATCAGCTCATCCCGGACGGCTCCCTTCAAAGAGGATCCCATGTGGATAACTCTGGACGAGTCATCTTTAGCTAAGTGAACCGCCACTGTATCTTCCCCAGGAGTTCCTGATTGAAAGGCGCTCTCTCTCGGGTCTAGTGGGTTGTCAGTCGAGGAGTTAGGTGAATCTTGTGCTATCGTCATGACAGGTGCTGTTGGGACTTTCTTTCGATCTTGTAGGGCTATCTCATAACAAGACCGAGCCTCCTTTTGATTTCCTCACACAACCCCAACACCATTTGGGGTAGGGAACTTAACACACAAATAGGAAGGGTGTAAGGCTGCCCCAACCTTATTAAGCGATGGCCGCCCCAAAATGGCGTTATATGCTGATTTTCGATCCACCACGAGGAAGTTTATGAAGACGGTAGTCTTCGCTGGACTTTCTCCAAAAGTAACTAGGAGATCAATGCTTCCTTCAGGTATTACCACCTCACCTCCGAAGCCAATGAGAGGGGTTGAAACTTGCTTGAGTAGGCTTCTGGCAAGTGCCATTTTGTTGAAAGCCTCCAGATACAGAATATCGGCTGAGCTACCTGTATCCACCATAATTTGATGAGTCAGATAGTTTGATACCTTTAATGTGACTACGATGGAGTCCTCGTGAGGGAAGTGAATTCCCGCTGCATCTTCGAGGGAGAAGGAAATTGGAGGATGGCTGGCCTTTGACGCGCTGGGTGCCTGTTCCAGCCAATAAATATGCTGGGGTTCTTTAGACGCCTTCCGAGCAGTACGCTTTCCTTGAAGCTTGAGAGTCGCCCCCGCAAGCTGGTCCTCCGACGATGGTGCGGATTTCTCCAGTAGGCTCAGCGTCCTCTTGGGCAGTATGATGATGAGACGGTTCCTTTTGGCGTGGTGAGGCTTTCGCCCTTTCTGGTGATCGATTTTTACGAGCGACATAATCCTGGAGATGGCCCTTTCGAATAAGGGCTTCAATATGATCTCGTAGAGAGATGCAGTCCTAAGTTCTATGCCTATGATCTTTGTGGAAGTAACAGAACTTGCTCTTGTCTCTCTTCTCGGGATCAGATTTGATCTTTGCAGGCCACTTTACATATGGTTTGTGTTTAATCTCCATTAAAACCTTTTCATGAGACCGATTGAGAGGAGTGTAGTTATGATATTTACCAGAATAAGGCTTCTTGGGAGAACGGTCGCGTTGATCACGACGATATTTTTTATCTGCAGAAGAGGTTCCTTCTGGCTTGCGTTTCTTACCCTGTACTCCATGGCGTGTCAATGCGACTTCTTCTGCATTGATATATTTCTGAGCTTTGGCTTGGAATTCTGCCATAGTTTTCGGAGGGCTCTTATCTAAGGCAAACCTGAATTTCTCGCTCGTTATTCCGGCTATGAGGGCTGTGAGACCTTTTTCTTCAGTATAACCCTCAGTTTGAACGGCTTCGGCAGTGAACCGTACTGTGAACTCCTTTATTGTCTCCCCATGCTACTATTTCAGATCCATTAGATGGGAGGCTGGCTTCTTAATGCGAATGCTTCCCATGAATTGAGAAAGGAATAACTCCGATAACTGTGAAAAGAAGCTGATGGAACGAGGTTTTAGTCCCTAGAACCACGTACGAGCTGCTTCCTTCAATGTTAGGGAAAAAGCCCTACACATGATTTCTGAGCCATATCCCTCCAACTCCATAAGAGACCTATATGTTTCCAGGTGTTCAAGGGGGTCGCCAATACCGGTGTACGGGGTGATAACAGGCGTTCGATATTTTCTAGGTAACGTGCCTCCATAACCTCGCTGGTGAAGGGGGACTCGGATTGATGTATCGCCGTCATGACGGCAGATGGTCGATTTGCCTGGTATTGCTGCTCTATAACGTCAAACGATCATGGATTCTTTTGAGATCTCCTTCCCATGGTAAGGTATAGCCTGATGTTTCGACGGTGGAGTCCTGAGGTTGAGGTTGGCGAGACGCACTAGAATGTATGGAATATGAAGGCAGCACAGGGGGGTGGTTGCCGAGTGGTGTTCGGTTTGACGGAGGATGATTTGGTTGAACCCGTGGTTCGTCCATAGAATGTCTGGAAGCCACCGGAATGGGTTGCGGTGGTAACCCCTCGGAGGGTTGTCTCTGCGGTTCGGGGAAATGCTGATCAAGCCGATTTGACAGGGCCTGAACTCCGGCATTTAGAGTTAGAAGAGTATTTCCGAGGAAACGCAGAACGTCATCTTGATTTTCAGAGGCCTCCAATAATGGGTTTGCTGACGGCATATTTGGGGCTCCTTGAGGGATATTCGTCGCAGTGGGTAGAGGAACAGGTACGGATTCCATCTCATCGGGCGGAGGTGGTGCCTGCCTTGAATTCGAAGGATGAACAGCCTTTTTAGGAGGCATATCAGAAGGATTTTGATCAGTGGTTAGAACGATTGACTTTGACGATCAAGTCGTTCCCATAGACGGCGCCAAACTGTTAACGTCAGATTTTGTAACAGGATCCCCCAGTCGTTCACCTTCTCTCCAATAGAGACTTCCTCCGCCGGACCTGAAAGAAGACAGAAAGCAACTAAGGGTGGCTGGCGTCCAGCCGTTAGCCCTCCGATGCTTAAGTCAGATAAGGCAAGAAGGAGAATAGCCAAGCAACCGAGGCTAGAGATTGAATATTGTGTACCTGTATCTTAATGGAGTCATCTCCTTATATAGATCTGAAATGATCCAATCTGTTACGTAAGATATCGAGATCCCGCTGATTTCGTGGGATAAGATTCTTATCCTCAGATAGAGTGGAGATCTAATCCAATGACTCATCCGACAGTTTCGTTCCTTGATAGCGATCCCTTGAGATTCGGAACCATTGAAGAAGATAAGCCCAAAATCGGCCTATACGGGCTGCTGGTACTGAGGGCTAAGGGATGTCACCACAGAAAAAGCTGTTCGCATGTAGGAAGATGGTCGCGAGTCCAAGTGCTCGCTCATTCAGATGTAACACCTTTCAACGACTTGTGAGAAGGTCTGCTCGCAGGAAAAACACAACTTCTCTCGCCTTCCAGTATTTGACTATCGATCACAACTTCTCGAAGCTTTGGTAGTCGAGCATCGTTTTTCCTAAAATGCGAGCTGCGAACAGACGTTCTCGATAGTCGAATAAAGGTGCTCACGAGATCGGAGTATCTTCAGAATATGCGAGTCGCGAACAGACGTTCTCGATAGTCGGATAAAGGTGCTCGTGGGGTCGGAGTATCTTCAGAATATGTGAGTCGCGAACAGACGTTCTCGATAGTCGGATAAAGGTGCTCGCGGGGTCGGAGTATCTTCAGAATATGCAAGTCGCGAACAGACGTTCTCGATAGTCGGCTAAAGGTGCTCGCGGGGTCGGAATAGCAGGAAAACCTCCAGCAGACATCTCCGCTGTCACGCCGCAAATTCGGTTCTCGACGTCCATTCGTTGTAACCCGAATTCAGAGGTGGCAGCCTCCGTAGTACCCCGATCTCGGATCTTAACCCTACACGTCAGGTTCCGATCCTGGGATACCACAAGGAGGATTTTAGGGTCTGAAATTTTTTTTTAAAAAATGAGCATCACCATATGAGTACCATCAAAGACAAACACAATATTTCCACTAAATCATTTCATTTACATACAGTACTGAAAGGTAAATACACAATGCGTAAATATAAAAACTGTGCACAATCCGGCACCTCCTGCTACTGCACTCCCAACTCCAACTCAACGTTGCTGATATACTCTGGTAGAACCTGCAGCGTAACAAACGTGCATAAGCTTCGAACGAAGCTTTGTGAGTGCGTGTGTGCGTGCACATTGCGTATGACAAGCATGATAAATATCAGAGTAAGCAGTAAAGCATGATGAGAACTTTAAACCAAGACTTAGCCTAATTAGGCTACACGATCATATGATATGAATAACCAGCCTACAACGGTTATGCAAGCATGCAATACAGATAACCAGCCTACCAAGGCTATATACTCATACTATGCAATGGCCTACAGGGCCTAATGTCGCATATAATGATCCAATGCATGTATGCAAATCACCACCTCTAAGTACAGTGGTCCAGATACGAACAGTCATAACGCAATCACGTAAGCAATGCAGGATTTGGAACTGGTAGCTCGCCCAGTGTGGTAGCTCGCCCAGGCTTACAGCCCCGCCCACATCACACCCGCCCACATCAGGGACCATCCAACACCATACAGTGATACCAATACCATCTCTGAAACAGAACATCACCGGGGTCTCACAGACCTCACTACTCACCAGTAGAATGCCAAAGCCTATCTGGTGCAATAGCGGACTTACTCACAGCTGGTCAAACTCAACCCCCTTTGCCAACACTCTTCCGGAAGGTTAGGTCAGACCTCCTTCCAAACTGACCACGTGCAGTGGAAAACACCGCCGTTTGGTATTCGGCATACTGGTGCATGATTAAACCATCCGGTCCTTGAATGGAGCACCCACCTTGGTACCAACGGGTTCAGGGCCTTTCACCCAGGGACATCTTTGGCATCCAGTTTAAAGATCACATATTTCCGGTGTTCTGCAAACCACGATGGAGCTGTGGTTGCAACGTAGTAACCATGCTATATGCGGCACAAGCAGACGGTGCGAAATGCAACCATGCATACAAACGTGGGACGACATGCCCGTGAAAGTCTCCAAAGAGCACCATAAACTATAAGGTCTCAAACACAATGTCACCGTCAGCTGGTAATGAACTGCACGACAATCACGGCCGATATGGCCGGTTGATACAAGACAATCAGATGAGCCAAGCATTCATGATGCATGAGTCAAGTATACAGTATGAGTGCCAACAAGTAGTCCATCTACCACGATGGCAATAAATTAATCTAGTCCAACCTATTTGAGATATGATTAAGATGAGGGGACACATATGAATGATCGAGTCATAGTGCGGGATGTCGCTAGCCAGGGAATCTCGCACCAAGGGCTACAAGGTATGCTAAGCTATTCCTACCATACAGTGTAAGTCAGGATGATAGATTCCTGTCCTCGAATAGTCCCATACCTATTGGAGAGGTTTGCGATAGAGAGCACGTGAATTACATTTGCGCGACTACATCTCGAATGCTTTATGAATGCATTTATGCCCTAGTGGTCCCCAACTAACAATGGTGATTCGGGATGCATACTCATTACACATGCATAGTGGTCATCAAAGCATATACTATATAGATCGCATAAGAGTATTCCAAATAACACTACGTGTGGCAACAGACATACTAAAAATAGCATAAAAAGATAATTCACTTGTAATACAAGCAAACATAAAGAGATAAGACTCTAAATGGATGGTATACAACAACACAGATGGTCCAACAACTGAACGGTGTGGTTTAACCTTCAACACTCAAATAACCCAAATGGAAAGAAAATGATTGAATACACTACCGACACATCAAAGGTAGAACCTACTTGAGCGGCAAGAGTAGAATACTCAAAATCATGCCGAGACCCATAATCCTGTAGTACAGTGGAGATGAACACAATAATGGTCCGTAAAAGGAATGTCATAGAAGGGGTTGCAAGATAGACATGTCATGGCAGAGGATTATAAATGGTAGGATAATCTGCGATAGATGGTCAATACAATGAGGTCCAAAAAGGGACAACGGGTCTAACCTCATACTACAAGATAGGCTCCATATAATGGATGGCCTAGATGACATACAAACGTCGAGGATGAGCCCTATACTTGTCCTATAGGTAAATGGACGGTGTGGATGAGATATACACGATATGGTAGTCTTTAATAGTTGGGTACAAGGGTAGGAGGGGTGAGTCATATGAGTATACACAAACTGAGTTACCAGGGTCAATCAACATGGTGAGTCAACAAGGTGAGTCAATAAGGCAGGTTGACATGACGGGTCAACATGGTGAGTTAATAAGGTGAATTAACAAGACGGTTCAACAGGGTGAGTTTAAGAAAGTAGCCCTGTGACTTGGATCGAGCGAACGTTTAGGTATGACCTTTCAATAAGGGTTTACACAACTAATCATCAAGGTGGATCCACGGGATGGACAACGCGGTCATTCGAACACGCACACTAAGGTGGTCCTAAGGCCATCCTGTACATAACATGCTAGGGTCCATTCATTTGGATGGTTTGGATCAAGCACAAAATTAAGGCGGTCCTAATGGATGGCCAACATACATATCGCACCATAGTAGCCGATGGCTGACGTGGATAGAACACGTGCATAACAAGGTGGACCCGTGGTTGGGTATAACCGTACAAAGGAGTGGGGGAGTCACATACATCAATGGGCCACAACAGTTTGGGATCAACCCGATATTTGTGCTTTACCACTAATCAAGTGAGATGGCAACCAAACACCATGGTGGGGCCGCACACCACACGTGTGGAACCCTACCCATGGTTGAGTGATTTAAGAATAAGGAGAATGGCAAATAAACATAACAGATGGGTCCTGCAAAGTTTCCAATGGTAGGCATTTAATCACCCTTATTTTCTACATGTGGCCCACCCAAAACTGGGGCCACACCCCTGCCAAGAAGAACGACAAGGTATACCCAACATTCATCAAGTTGGGACCCAAAGTTGGGCCCCATCACCTTTGGTTAGATGGATAAATAAACATTACAATGGCCCCAAGGAAGGTTTCAAAGGTGGGCATCAATGGCCACGGTTTCTTACAATGTGGTCCACTTGAGGTTTGGATTGCCTCATCTTTTCTTGGAGGGCCCATGGACTAAAATAATATGGAAAAACAGATGGGCGGCATAGATAAAACAGATACATCGTGGTGGGACCCACAGGGTAGGCCACTTGCGGGGCAGCGTGCCAAAGCACGCTGCTTGAAGCATGGCACCCAAATGGGCCCCAAGAGTTTTAAATCAAACTGATATTTTTATTTCCTCCTTCACCCATATCCATGTGATCTTATGAACAGGTTAAATGACAAATAAACATTACTGTAGAGCCTGGGAAGGTTTTCAACGTTGGAATTCATTATCCCCCACTGTTTCCCGTGGCAGGGTCCACTTGACATTTGGGTATGCTTAAATTTTGGCTCAGCTACTAAAATGAGTCAGAAAAACATCTGGACAGAATAGATAAAACAAATACATTCTAGGTGGGTCCCACGATTGGGCCAGCCGCTGGACAGCCCAACCAGCCCACGGCCAGCGCCATTTTTTTTGTTTTATTTTGTTATATATATTTTTTTTCAAGTGGGGCCCACAGAAGTTTTCGATCAAGCTGATATTTTTGTTTTCCCTTTCCTGCACACGTGTGAACTCATGAACAGGTGGGATCTCAAATAATCATCACGGTGGGCCGCAGGAAGGTTCCAACGGTAGGGTCACTGTCCCAACTGTTTTCTTCCAAGTGGGGTCCACTGGAGATCTGGATCTGTCTCATTCTTGAGGCCATGCCCTAAAACGATCTCCCCAAATGGATGGACGGTATGGATATAGCACACACATCATGGTGGGACCCACAGGGTGGCCTCCAGCTGGGTAGCGAGCCCAGCGTTCGTGGACGCTGGTACGCCCAGCACCCGGACACCTCTCCTTTGCTTTCTCTCTTTCTTTTTTCTTTTTTATTTTTTATTTTTCAATGGTTTTCACCCAGTGGGGCCCACAAGAGGATGATCCACTCCGCTCATCAGATTATTCAGCTCCTTGGGGACCTAATGAGCCCAATATTGGGCAGGTGGAACAGTCTACAAATGTCACGGTGGGCCCAAGAAGTTTTGACAGTGGGCATCCTTGCCTCCACTGTTTCTTGCGGTGCGGCCCACTTAAGATTTGAATCTGCTTCATATTTGGGCCTTAGCCCTAAAATGATATGGAAAAACAAATAGACGGTGTGGATACAACAAAAACATCAAGGTGGGTCCCACGAGTGGGGACCCCATTCCAACCGTCCTGACGCCGGACGGTTCCAGCGTCCCAGACGCTGTGAACGTCCAGCGTCTGGACGTTCTTCCACTATTTCTTTCTTTTTTTTTTCTAAGTTTATTTCAGGTGGGGCCCACTTAGGGAAGATCCAATCCATTCGTCAGGTTCCCCTACTCATGGGGAGCCCAATGAGCCCAATATTGGGTATCTTACAAAGCCTAGAAACATCAAGGTGGTCCAAAAAAAGTTTCAAACAATAGGCATCATTAGCTACGCTGTTTTCTATGGTGTGGTCCACCTGAGATCTCGATTTACTTCATTTTTGGCGTCCAGCCCTAAAATGGGCTGGAGAAACAGATGGACGGCGTGGATCACATACATGCATCAAGGTGGGTCCCACTAGTGGGGACCCTGCTCAACGCCCAAGAGGGCTAGGCGCTGCTGTCACGCCCCAAATTCGGTTCTCGACATCCATTCGTTGTAACCCGAATTCAGAGGTGGCAGCCTCCGTAGTACCCCGATCTCGGATCCTAACCCTACACGTCAGGTTCCGATTCTGGGATACCACAAGGAGGATTTTAGGGTCTGAATTTTTTTTTTTAAAACATGAGCATCGCCATATGAGTACCATCAAAGACAAACACAATATTTCTACTAAATCATTTCGTTTACATACAGTACTGAAAAGTAAATACACAATGCGTAAATATAAAAACTGTGCACAATCCGGCACCTCCTGCTACTGCACTCCAAACTCCAACTCAACGTTGCTGATACACTCTGGTATAACCTGCAGCGTAACAAACGCGCATAAGCTTCAAACGAAGCTTTGTGAGTGCGTGTGTGAGTGCACAATGCGTATGACAAACATGATAAATATCAGAGTAAGCAGAAAAGCATGATGAGAACTCTAAACCAAAACTTAGCCTAATTAGGCTACACGATCATATGATATGAATAACCAGCCTACAACGGCTATGCAAGCATGCAATACAGATAACTAACCTGCCATGGCTATGCAAGCATGCAATACGGGTAACCAGCCTACCAAGGCTATATACTCATACTATGCAATGGCCTACAGGGTCTAATGTCCCATACAATGATCCAGTGCATGTATGCAAATCACCACCTCTTAGTATAGTGGTCCAGATACAAACAGTCATAACGCGATCACGTAAGCAATGCAGGACTCGGAACTGGTAGCTCGCCCAGTGTGGTAGCTCGCCCAGGCTTACAGCCCCGCCCACATCACACCCGCCCACATCAGGACCGTCCAACACCATACAGTGATACCAATACCATCTCTGAAACAGAACATCACTGGGGTCTCACAGACCTCACTACTCACCAGTAGAATGCCAAAGCCTATCTGGTGCAATAGCGGACCTACTCACAGCTGGTCAAACTCAACCCACTTTGCCAACACTCTTCCGGCAGGTTAGGTCAGACCTCCTTCCAAACTGACCACGTGTAGTGGAAAACACCGCCGTTTGGTATTCGGCATACTGGTGTATGATTAAACCACCCAGTCCTTGAATGGAGCACCCACCTTGGTACCAACGGGTTCAGGGACTTTCACCCAGGGACATCTATGGCATCCTGTTTAAAGATCACATATTTCCGGTGTTCCTGCAAACCACGATGGAACTGTGGTTGCAAGGTAGTAACCATGCTATATGCGGCACAAGCAGACGGTGCGAAATGCAACCATGCATACAAACGCGGGACGACATGCCCGTGCAAGTCTCCAAAGAGCACCATAAAACTATAAGGTCTCAAACACAATGTCACCGTCAGCTGGTAATGAACTGCATGACAATCACGACCGATATGACGGTTGATACAAGACAATCAGATGAGCCAAGCATTCATGATGCATGAGTCAAGTATACAGTATGAGTGCCAACAAGTAGTCCATCTACCACGATGGCTATAAATCAATTTAGTCCAACTTATTTGAGATATGATTAAGATGAGGGGACACATATGAATGATCGAGTCATAGTGCGGGATGTCGCTAGCTAGGGAATCTCGCACAAAGGGCTACAAGGTATGCTAAGTTATGCTTACCATACAGTGTAAGTCAGGATGATAGATTCCTGTCCTCGAATAGTCCCATACCTATTGGAGAGGTTTGCGATAGAGTGCACGTGAATTACATTTGCGCGAATACATCTCGAATGCTTTATGAATGCGTTTATGCCCTAGTGGTCCCCAACTAACTATGGTGATTCGGGATGCATACTCATTACACATGCATAGTGGTCGTCAAAGCATATACTATATAGATCGCATAAGAGTATTCCAAATAACACTACGTGTGGCAACAGACATACTAAAAATAGCATAAAAAGATAATTCATTTATAATACAAGCAAACATAAAGAGATAAGACTCTAAATGGATGGTATACAACAACACAGATGGTCCAACAACTGAACGGTGTGGATTAACCTTCAACATTCAGATAACCCAAATGGAAAGAAAATGATTGAATACACTACCGACATATCAAAGGTAGAACTTACTTGAGCGACAAGAGTGGAATACTCAAAATCATGCCGAGACCCATAATCCTATAGTACAGTGGAGATGAACACAATAATGGTCAGTAAAAGGAATGTCATAAAAGGGGTTGCAAGATAGACATGTCATGACAGAGGATTATAAATGGTAGGGTAATCTGCGATAAATGGTCAATACAATGAGGTCCAAAAAGGGACAACAGGTCTAACCTCATACTACAAGATAGGCTCCATATAATGGATGGCCTAGATGACATACGAACGTCGATGATGAGCCCCACACTCGCCCTAAAGGTAAACGGACGGTGTGGATGAGATATACACAATATGGTAGTCTTTAATAGTTGGGTACAAGGGTAGAAGGGGTGAGTCATATGAGTATACAAGATGAGTTACCAAGATCAATCAACATGGTGAGTCAACAAGATGGGTCAATAAGGCAGGTTGACAAGGCGGGCCAACATGGTGAGTTAACAAGGTGAATTGACAAGACGGTTCAACAGGGTGAGTTTAAGAAGGTAGCCCTGTGACTTGGATCAAGCAAACTTTAAGGATGACCTTTCAATAAGGGTTTACACAACTAATTATCAAGGTGGATCCACGGGATGGACAACGCGGTCATTCGAACACGTACACAGAGGTGGTCCTAAGGTCGTCCTGTACATAACATGCTAGGGTCCATTCATTTAGATGGTTTGGATCAAGCACAAACTTAAGGCAGTCCTAATGGATGGCCAACATACATATCGCTCCATAGTAGCCAATGGCTGACGTGGATAGAACACATGCATAACAAGGTGGACCCGTGGTTGGGTATAACCGTACAAAGGAGTGGGGAAGCCACATACATCAATGGGCCACAACAGTCTGGGATCAACCCGATATCTGTGCTTTACCACTAATCGAGTGAAATGGCAACCAAACACCATGGTGGGGCCCGCACACCACACGTGTGGAACCCCACCCATGGTTGGGTGACTTATGAACAGGAAGAATGGCAAATAAACATAACAGATGGGTCCTGTAAAGTTTCCAATGGTAGGCATTCAATCACCCTTATTTTCTACGTGTGGCCCACCCAAAACTAGGCCCACACCCCTGCTAAGAAGAAAGATAAGGTATACCCAACATTCATCAAGGTGGGACCCAAAGTTGGCCCCATCACCTTTGGTTGGATGGAAAGAATAAACATTACAATGGCCCCAAGGAAGGTTTCAAAGGTGGGCATCAATGGCCACGGTTTCCTACAATGTGGTCCACTTGAGGTTTGTTTTTACCTCAATATGAGGGCCCACGGCCCTAGAATAATATGGAAAAATAAATGATCGGCATAGATAAAACAGATGCATCGTGGTGGGACCCACAAGGTGGGCCACCTGCACGCTGCTTGGCGCGTGGCACCCAAATGGCCCCCAGAGTTTTGAATCAAACTGATATTTTTGTTTTCTCCTTCATTCATATCCATGTGATCTTATGAACAGGTTTAATGACAAATAAACATCACTGTAGGGCTGGAAAGATTTCAACGGTGGAGATCATTATTCCCACTGTTTCCGTGGCATGATCCACTAGAGGTTTGGATATGCTTAAATTTTGGGCTCAGCCACTCAAATGAGCTGGAAAAACATCTGGACAGAATAGATAAAGCAAATACATTCTAGGTGGGTCCCACGAGTGGGCCAGCCGCTGGACAGCCCAACCAGCCCACGGCCAGCGCCCTTTCCTTTTTTTCTTTTTTTTTTCTTTTTTTTTTTTAAAGATCTCATCAAGTGGGGCCACAAAAGTTTTTGATCAAGCTGATATTTTTGTTTTCCCTTCTTACATGCATGTGTGAACTCATGAACAGGTTGGATCTCAAATAATCATCATGGTGGGCCGCAGGAAGGTTTCAAGGGTAGGGCCACTGTCCCTACTGTTTTTCTGCGGTGGGACCCCCTTGAGACTTGGATCTGACTCATTCTTGGGGTCATGCCCTAAAATGATCTCCCCAACTGGATGGACGGTGTGGATACAGCACATGCATCATGGTGGGACCCACAGGGTGGCCCACCTGCTGGCACCCCACGAGCCCAACGTCCACGGACGCTGGGTACTTCTAGCGCGTCAGAGACTGCGCCTTCCTTCTTCTCTCTTTCTTTCTTTTTTTTTGTTTTTGTGAGGTTTTGATCGAGTGGGGCCCACATAAGAGTGATCTACTCCGTCTATCAGCTGGGCCATCTCATGGTGGGCCCAATGAGCCCAATATTGAGTATGTTACGGGGTCTATAAACACCAGTGTGGGCCGAGGCAGTCTCGACAGTGGACATCATATTCTCCACTGTTTCCTGTGGTGCGGTCCGCTTAAGAATTGAATCTGCTTCATATTTGGGCCTTAGCCCTAAAATGATATGGGAAAACAGATAGACAGTGTGGATACAATAAAATCATCAAGGTGGGTCCCACGAGTGGGGACCCCATTCCAGCCGTCCTGACGCTGGACGGTTCCAGCGTCCCAGACGCTGTGAACGTCCAGCGTCTGGACGTTAATTTACCTTCTTTTTTTTTTAGTTTAATTCAGGTGGGGCCCACAAAGGGAAAATCCAATCCATTCATCAGGTTTCCCAGCTCGCTGGGGACCTAATAAGCCCAATATTGGGCGGGTGATTCTGTCTACAAATGTCACGGTGGGCCCAAGAAGTTTTGACAGTGGGCATCCTTGCCTCCACTGTTTTCGATGGTGTGGTCCACCTGAGATCTGGATTTACTCCATTTTTGGTACCCAGCCTTAAAATGGGCTGGAGAAACAGATGGACGGCATTGATCAAATACATGAATCAAGGTGGGTCCCACGAGTGGGCCCCATGGATTTCGCCCAAACTAGGCTATGCATATGTGCTGCTGGGCAGCAGCGTCCTCTGGACGCTGACTGTCCAGCGGCGGTTCCCTTCTTCCCTTTTTTTATTTTATTTTATTTTATTATCATTATTATTATTATACAGGTATGTGGGACTCATTCATGGATGATCCAGCCCATCCATCTCATTGCCCATCACAAGGTGGGCCCAAGGAAAGAAAATGAAAGATAAACGAGAAAAAATGGGGGAAGTATTGCACTCACTATGATGGTTGGACGGTTGGATGGCCGATCGGACGGTCCGGATGATGATCGGGGTCCTCCAAGCTTGATCTTCACCTTCAATCTCTCTAACTCTCTCTTTCTCTCTCTTGATTTCCCTCTAAATCTCTCTCTAAACTCACTCAATCTCTCAAATCTCTTTCTTCTCTCTCTCTCTCTCTAATCTCTCTCTCTCTCTCCTTCTCTTGCTCTCTCTCTCTCTCTCTCAAACCTTGGAATATGAGAAGGCCACCCCCCCTATGTATGGCTCTTGTATGGGAAGAGGGGGGTGAATGATGTAATGATGATGATGATGATGATGGGAGAGAGCATGAGAGGTATGGGTTGTGGTTGACTTTTGGAGGTGAGAGAGTGATGGGGTGGGTATGGTGATGATGGCTAGATAATGATAGGGGTATGGGTGAGGGTGATGGTGATTGATTTGACATGTTGTTGGAATTTATGCAAGTGGGGCCCACGCCAACGCGCGTTGCACGGCCCACCTCGGATTGCACAAAAGTATGCATCTTACACACCGGGTATCGCAATGGGGCGTGCTGCGCGGCGTTGGAATCATGACGCCCGCGCGGTCGTAAGGGTACAAGTCTTAGGTCGTTGCGGTACTAAATCAGGGTCGCGATCAAGGCTCGCTAATCTGGTCCGTCCGGGACGTACCGGTACCGAAAACTGAACGTACGGAGGGCAATTCGGGGTACGGGTCTTACAGCTGCTGGGCAGCAGCGTCCTCTGGACGCTGACTGTCCAGCGGCCAAATGTGTTTCTTTTTTTTCTTTTTTTTTGTTGTGCCTTGATTAGTGGGGCCCACACATGCAGGATCCACTCCATTCATCAGCTGGGTCATCTCATGGTGGGCCCAATTAGCTTTGGATCAAGATAATCCTTATATTTATCCATCATCCATATCTTCGTGTTTTAAAGAATGGGGAAGAAAAGAAAATCAAGTATCATGGTGGGCCATTGGCCACACTAATCATGCCACAAAATAGGTCCCCAAGTGGGATCCACACCATCAAAAGGTGGGACCCATTTGAATCCTAGATCCTACACAAAACTTAATAGGGACATGGATGCACTCACAATGATGGTTGGATGGTCGGATGGGGTTGGATTGCCGATCGGACGGTCCGGATGATGATCGGGGTCCTCCAAGCTAGATCTCCTCCTTCAATCTCTCTCTCTCTCTCTCTTGATCTCCCTCTAAATCTCTCTCTACTTCTCTCTCTTCTGTCTCTCTCTCTCTCTCTCTCTCTCTCTCTCTCTCCTTTCTCTCTTTCTCAAATCTTGGAATGTAGTGGACGAGTGGTGCTTGGGAAATGGGGGGGTTTCTTAGAAATATGGTGATGATGGCTAGCATGGGAGGTATGGGTTGTGATGATGGCTACATAATGATGATGATGATGGGAGAGAGCATGAGAGGTATGGGTTGTGTTGACTTTGGAGGTGAGAGAACGATGGGATGGGTATGGTGATTGATTTGACATGTTGTTGGGATTTGTGCAAGTGGGGCCCACGCCACACGCGCGTTGCGCGGCCCACCTCGGATTGCACAAAAGTACGCATCTTACACACCGGGTATCGCAATGGGACGTGCCGCGCGGCGTTGGAATCGTGGCGCCCGCGCGGTCGCAAGGGTACAAGTCTTACGCCATTGCGATACTAAATCAGGGTCACGATCAAGGCTCTCTGATCTGGTCCATCCGGGATGTATCGGTACCGAAAAATAAACCTACGGAGGGCAATTCGGGGTACGGGTCTTACATCCGTTGTTTTGGCTATAACACTTGTCCATGAGAAAATAACGAAAGATATGAATTTTTAAAAATCCTATCTAAATTAAAAGAAAAAGGAAAAGAAAGGATGAAATCGGGAATGAAGGAAAAATGGTGGAAAATTCCGAAAAGGGCTACCTATTACCAACCGGGGGATGGTCGAACCGTAACCAAAGCCGGAAATGGGATGTAGTGTGAAAGCCGTCGGAAAGACGGTAAGGCAAATTCCTGTCTTAGGCTTGTTGTTGCTCTGTGCACCTTAAAATCCTTGGTTTACTTAATCTATGAAGAAGATAATCCCAGAAACGCATGAGATGAACTTTCACTTTGTACACTAGGTTGAATCTGTTTGAGTTCTTCTATTTATCAATCAATCAGTGGGAATTTCATGTAGACACTTATTATGTTTTGAGAGTTTAAGGTTTCAGCTTTTAGCACCTAATTTCTCCAAATTTTATACTTGTATGTCTTGGAATGGATAGAAACATGGTTTCTAAAGGAGAGTTGGGTTTGGAGGTTTGAAATTGTTTCACGCATGTTTTGCTTGGGACTGGAAAAAAGCTAGTTGGGGGTGTGTTGAACCTCCAATTTATACATTGCATAGCCCACTACATCACATTATATGCATGGTTTTCATGATTAAAAGGCCCATCTAACGCATGTTTTGTGATTGTAGGGATGAGAGCAGACTTCACTCAAATGGAGACTAAAAAGGGTCCATTTAGAACCTGTGAATGAAGGTCCAAGGTGGACCAAAGAAGGAAGAAGAAAGAGGGAGAAAAGAGAATAAAGAAAAGAAGAAAAAGAAGAAGAACAGTTGGTCCGACCGGTCGTCCAACCAGTCGGCAACACCTTTGGACACCACTGGAAGAAGGACCAGTTGGTCCGACCGGTCTTGATCGGTCGGCCAACCGGTCGGTGCCGCTGCTGAGCTCGCTGGACGTATGACCAGAGTGGTCCGAGCGGTCTTGACCGGTCGGCCATTAAGGTGGGAAGTACACTGCACTCCCTGGATGGGTAAACAGGGTGGTCCGACCGGTCATGACCGGTCGGCCATGCTAAAAATCAGGCAATTTCTAATTCCGGCTCCGAGATTTTTTGCGCAGTGCGTAACCTTACGCAATTTCTGGATGTTTCCGACGCAATCGAGCGTCCTCACTATAAAAGGACACCTAGAAGCTCTTCCTAGGTCATCATAGAAGCCAAGGGACGTGGTGTTAGAGAGAGGAAGCCGTCATGGAGCGTCTGCAACTCTCCAAACTCTAGTTTTTCTAGTTTTTATGCTTTTTTCATGAATACTAGTTGTAGTATGACAATGCTCGGCTAGAATCTCTCAGCTAAGGCTGAGAGGTGAAGCTTGTAGCTAATTTCCATGTTTGATTTAGTTTAATTCAAGTAATTTCAATTCAAGTTTGGGTTTTTAATCTTTTAGTCCCTTAAGTTGATAGTTTGAGATGTTTTATGAGAGTTTATGTGCTCCAGACATGAATTCCTTGCAATTCTGTGAGATTATCATAAGGTGTTTGTTTAGATTCAAATTATGGTAACCCTCGAGCAAGCCATAGTCCATAGGCATGGCTATTACTCCGAAGGCTATGATTTTGAAGTCTACATGTGTTGAATGGGACTAGAACTTGGAAGTTCAACTTGAATGGGATTGAATGTGTTTAATGCTTTATTTTCCAACTAGATGAGAGATATTCCAACTAGATGAGAGATAGAACTTCAAATCTAGTTGTGTATCTTGCTTGGATTGATTTGATTGACATGGGATTGCTACAAGTGGATCCTTGAATGCCTTAGTACTTTAAATTACTGGTTTTTGTTAAGTTACTGTTTTAGCATAAGTATTCCAATTAAACCTCAAATCTATTGCAAACTGAGTTGCTGGAATAGTTTGAAAGTTGTTTCTAATTCCTTGTGGATCGACCTCGGTCTTACCGAGTTTTATTACTACATCGCAGCCTTACACTTGAGGCGAGCGAACAACCATCTGTGGGAACTTTATCGCCAAAATTAGCCACTCTCATCACTGATCAAAGTCCTCCCACCATGCCTCCCAAAAAGACAGTTCATCCTTCCACTTCAAAGCAGACGCTACCTCCGCCTGACACTACCGAACAGGCACCTATCCCTCAAACTACTTCGACGGGCCTACCTCAGGGAGATCCTAACGTGCCGTTGCAAAACCCGCAATTTGATGTTCCCGGGAATCAAGAAGATGTCATGCGTCTCCTCGGAAACACACTCCTAACCGTCAACGCCGGATTCCAAGCCTTGTCTAATCAGCTTGATCAGCATTTCCTGGAGCCCTAGCGGTAACCTTCCGAAGGGTTACCCGCGCAACCTATACCAGTGGCTTCCAGATATTCCACAGATGAACCATAAGTCCAACCAAATCATCCTCCATCGAATCGAATACCACTCAACAATCAAGCCCCTGTACTACCCCCGCATTCCATACACTCCAGTACTTCCCGACAATAACAATCTCAGGGGTCCACCGTCGAAACGTCAGGTTATACCTTACCATGGGAAGGAGATCTCAAAAGAATCCATGATCGTTTCAACGACATGGAACAACAATACCAGGCAAATCGATCATCTGCTGCTGTGGCGTCGATACATCGATCCGAGTCTACTTTCACCTGCGAGGTCATAGGAGCACCTTTACCCAGGAAGTATTGCACGCCCGTCATCACCCCATATACTGGTATAGGTGATCCTCTCGAACACCTGGAAACATATAGGTCTCTTATGGAGCTGGAGGGGCATGGGTCAGAAATCATGTGTAGGGCTTTTTCCCTAACCTTAAAGGAGGCAGCTCGTACATGGTTCCGGGGGCTAAAACCCAGATCCATCGGGTCCTTTGCGCAGCTATCGGAGCTATTCCTCTCTTAATTCATGGGAAACATCCGCACTAAAAGGCCGGCATCTCACCTAATGGATTTGAAACAGCAGTATGGAGAGACGATAAAAGAATTCATAGTACGGTTCACTACAGAAGCCGTCCAAACTGAAGGCTACACCGAAGAAAAAGGCCTCACCGCCCTCATTGCCGGAATCACAAGCGAGAGATTTAGATTCGCCCTAGATAAGAACCCTCTAAAAACCATGACAAAATTCCAAGCAAAAGCTCAAAAATATATCAATGCAGAAGAAGTTGCTTTGGCACGTCATGGTATACAGGGCAAGAAGCACAAGCCGGAGAAAATCTCGCCCCCAGATAAGAAATATCAGCGCGATCGACGGGACTGCTCTCCCAAAAAGATTTATTCTGGTAAATATCATAACTACACTCCTCTCAACCGATCTCCTGAAAAGGTGCTAATGGAGATCAAGCATAAACCATATGTGAAATGGCCTGCAAAGATCAAATCCGATCCCGAAAAGAGAGATAAGAGCAAGTTTTGTTATTTCCATAAAGATCATGGGCATAGTACCCAAGATTGCATATCTCTACGAGATCACATCGAAGATCTCATTCAGAAAGGTCATCTCCAAGATTATGTTGTTCGCCAAGGTCGTTCGCCTAAAAGCACGGAAGGCGCATCACACCAGAAGAAGTCACCTCACCATCATACTCCGCAAGAAGATGCTGAACCTGCCGAAGAAATCCGAACCATTGCCGGAATGCCAGCTTGTGGGGGAGATTCTCAAGCTTCGAGGAAAGCTTATACTCGTAAGGCGTCTAAGAAACCCCATCATATCTACTGGTTAGAGCAGACGCCCAACAAGTCAGAATTCGGCCATCCTCCAATCTCTTTCTCCCTTGAGGATGCAGAGGGGATCCACTTCCCTCACAAAGACTCCATCATGGTCGCACTAAAGGTATCAAATTATCTGACTCATTGTATTATGGTGGATACAGGTAGCTCTGCGGATATTCTCTACCTGGAGGCTTTCAACAAAATGGCATTCTCCAGAAGCCTACTCAAACTAGTTTCAACTTCCCTCGTCGGCTTCGGAGGCGAGGTGGTAACACCAGAAGGAAGCATCGACCTCCTAATCACTTTTGGAGAATGTCCAGCGAAAACAACTGTCTTCGTTAATTTCCTCGCGGTGGATCGGAAGTCAGCATACAACGCCATTTTAGGGCGACCATCGCTCAACAAGGTTGGAGCAGCTTTACATCCTTTGTATTTATGCATCAAATTTCCTACCCCAAATGGTGTTGGGATTGTACGAGGAAATCAAAAGGAAGCCCGGTCGTGTTATGAGATAGCCGTACAAGACCGAAAGAAGGCTCAGACGACACCAGTTATGATGGTGACACAAGATTCACCAAGCCTTCCGATGGTTACCTCATTAGATCCAAGAGAAAATGCTCTCCAATCAGGAACTCCCGGAGAAGAGACAGTGGAAATCCACTTAACCGAAGACGATTTGACCAAAGTCGTATACATTGGGTCCTCTTTAACCAGCATCTTTCGAGAAGATCTGATCCGTTTTCTCACCGAATACCAAGATGTGTTTGCTTGGTCTCACAAAGATATGTCGGGCATCGACCCTAGCGTCATGGAGCATCATTTGAACGTTGGTCCGAAGTATAAACCTGTTCATCAACGCCGACGTGCCTTCACTGCAGAAAGGCAAATGGTAATCAAGGCCGAGGTCGAAAAGTTGCTCACAGTCAATTTTATAAAAGAAGTTGACTACCCAGAGTGGGTTGCGAATGTGGTTCTCGTTCGAAAAACTATTGGCAAATGGAGGATGTGCGTTGACTATTCCGATTTGAACAAAGCGTGTCCAAAAGACAGCTTCCCGACACCACGAATCGATCAGCTGGTTGATTCGACGGCAGGGCATGCCCTGTTAAGTTTCATGGACGCCTATTTTGGTTACAATCAGATTATGATGTATCTGCCTGATAGCCAGCATACCGCCTTCATAACCGACCGAGGTCTGTATTGCTACCAGGTAATGCCTTTTGGTCTTAAAATGCAGGGGCCACCTACCAGCGCCTCATCAATAAAATATTTGCCACTCAAATTGGCAGGAATATGGAGGTTTATGTCGACGACATGCTCGTGAAAAGTGTCATAGGAAATGACCACCTTGCAGACCTTCGTGAAGCCTTTGACTTAATGAGGAGGTATCGGATGAAACTAAATCCAGAGAAATGTGCTTTCGGTGTGTCCACTGGAAAGTTTCTCAGATTTATGGTTGGTCAGCGAGGGATCGAGGCAAATCCTAAAAAAATAAGAGCATTAATCGAAATGAAGTCTCCGACCACTCTCAAAGATGTCCAACGTTTGGCGGGTCGCATCGCATCATTAAATAGGTTCATTTCGCGGGCCTCGGACAAGTGCTTACCCTTCTTTAAACTCCTCCGAGCCACCGCCAAATCTGCTTGAGAGTGGACACCGCAATGCGAAGAAGCGTTTCAACAACTAAAGCAATATATGAGTGCACCCCCCGTTTTATCTATGAAAATGCGGTATAAGTTTGATTACCGCTTTTGTAGAAGCAAGAAACAAGATACCTTGTCCTAGAGGGGGGTGAATAGGACACTTTTTAAATTTCTCAATTACACACTTGTAATCATGCAAAGTATTCTTAGGGAACTTACTTCAAACACAAGATATGCAGAGTATAAATCAATAAAAGCACATGTGAAAGAAGTAAATCAGTTCATCCATTCATCACACAGCAAGGGATTTTTATAGTGGTTCGGTTATGTACCTACTCCACTCCCGGCTGATCCACTCACTCCTTAAGTGGCCGGATTTCACTATCACTATGGTTTTAAATGAGGTTAACTATAAACCTTAACAGCCTACAAAAGGACTTAAGACTCAACACATGGATTCATCCTTCCATAGGACTAATCCATGACCACTTTGTCCTACACAAGGGCTTGTCCTACTCAAGGACTTGTCCTGCGCAAGGACTCTTACGAGTTTGGGTCTTCAAACTCTGAAACCCAAATCTCAACTTGAGGAGGTTTCTTGGACTTGAAAGACTAAATATACTTAGCTGATTGAGTCCCTTGATGATGCCTTTGTTGAAGAAGCTTCGGCTTGCACGGAAGATACCTTCTTCAGCTCCCTCGATCAGCAACCTTGCTCCGGATGACTCATTGTAGATTCCAAGGTGAGGGATTAGGGTTAGGTTGAGGCTATATGGGGATATGGCTTTTATATGAGGAAAGCTTCTACCTAAACCACCATTAATGGCATTGATGACATGAGTATATCTATGAGAGGTAGGTCAAGATGCCATTAAAGAGGGGTTGAGTTCATGATTCAATCCAAGCTTTGAATGCTTCATCAATGTTGGTCAGATCAACATGGATTGAAGTATGAACTCAACAAATCTTAGGGTATGAGAGAAGGGGATCTCAAGGAGAAGGCACACACAAACCCTAGATGATGCTCAAGGTGTCTTTTACAAGATCCAACCGAGTTCCATATATAGAGATGACATTCAACGGTCAGAAAACGGTCAGCTCGATAGGATCCGATCGATCGGACATAAGTTTTAGCTAGATTTGAATTTTGCTGAAAAACAGGTTATCCGATTGATCGGATTTAGTTCCGATTGATCGAAAGACCCTGTCCGATTGATCGGACAGATGGTCCGATTGATCGGAATTCCTTCCAAAGAGTTTATGTAATTTTTCTGGAATTTCCTCCGATGGATCGGATGTATGTCCGATTGATCGGAGCACCCTGTTCGATTGATCGGACAGACCTCCGAGTGATCGGAAAAGTGTCCAGAGAGATTTTCAATGTTTGCTGGACAATTCTCCGATTGATCGGATATATCGTCCGATTGATCGGAGCACCCTGTCCGATTGATCGGACAGTCCTCCGATTGATCGGAAAAGTGTCCAGAGAAGTTTTCAATGTTGCTGGACAATTTTCCGATTGATCGGACATATTGTCCGATTGATCGGACATCTATCGGACTTATCTCCGATTGATCGTGATCCTATCGGAGAGAGCAGACATACTGATTTTCAACTTTTAAGAAACTTCTGCTAAAATGAACCCTTCCATAGCTGATCTAAATGGAAGGAGGACTATAGATGGTGCTAAGGATGTACGTAGGAAGGATTTGGGCCATCTATAGAAGGTTTTGGGATCAAAGGTTTGGATGGAGAGGCTTGAAGTTGACTGACGACCGATCTTTTTTTAGTAGCTTCTGTCTTCAGCCGCACGGAGACTGTCTTCAGCCACAAGGAGACTCGACGACACACTAACCATGGTAATTCACAAATCTTTGCATTAACAATCTCCCCCTTTGTCAATTACCAGACAAAACCAAACCTATGACAGTCTTGGTCCATACCATAGACTTTTTCCTAGACACCAAAACCAAAATACATACATAGATCATGTCGAGGAAAATAAAAGCTTTATACATAGACATGACTCATTACATACAAAATGTACAGACTCAATGTACAGACTAGGCTTCACTTGAACTCCCCCTTAGTCCCTGCACACAAAAGATCAACAAAAAAATAACCTGGACCTTTTGGTGGGATAACTTCTCCCCCTTTTTGTCAGTGATTGACAAGGGTTAGTGAAATGAGAATGCAGCGCATATGTCATAGACGAAAGGAGGAAAATAGACATTAACGAGCAGAGAGAGGAAGCCAAAACACACATGGTCATGCAAGGATATATAAGTATATGACAGTAAGCACAGTGGGCTTATAGCCCAAGCAACCAACCTCCCCTCCTGAAATGTATATCATGACCAACATACCATATATACAATCCAAAAGAGGGCAAGAAGCCCAATAAGGATGAAACAATTTCGCACAAGTATATGTATATATGCACAAGATATCCAAAGAGAATGATCATCAGACTATTCAACATAAGATCATAACAAAATATCATAACAAAAGAATGATCATCAGAATATCCAGACCCAACACAAGTCATAGCAAAATATCCAAATCCAACGTATGATCATCAAAATATCCAAAAAGAATGATCATCAGACTATCCAAAACACAATGTGTCAAAGGAAAGATGTATCAATCAATACAACTAACAACGTCGCTCCAAAAAGATATCCGCGACTACTCATATACTACGGACCCTGACTAAAAAGATAGGCAGCTATGGAGCAGGGCCAGCGATGTCATCTTGACGACATGAGAGAGCTGATGTGAGGCGCTGAATAGCATCATGAATGGTCTGCATCAGGCTCTCAAGACGCGACAGCCACTCACCATGCTGAGCTAGAGCGCCTTCCACACGATCTAATTGAGCAACGATCTGCTCTGAGTTGGGAGGAGGAGGTGCGGAAGAGGCGTCGGACTGAAGACGCAGCTTGACCGATCGACGAGCTGGGGCCGGCGTCGGGGATGGAGCTGAAGACCTGCTATGGGTGCCAGACGACACCTGTGTGGGAGTATGAGAGAAGTCCCGGTCTTCCACGTTATCCTCTTTTGGTAGGGCCATCTTCTTGATGTTGAGGTCCTTAAAGGTGCGGTGAGGAATAGGATGGACCACTATATTTGTGAACCCTGCAATCGTGCCCCAATCTGGTAATGATCCAGCCGAAAGGAATAGTGTTGCGGTTGTGTGGCAGAGCATCTAGAATATGATGCAAAATGATGGACGGAAGACACAGACGCGTCCCGTGACCAACGTGATAGAGCAGATTGACCATATTTGCTGTAAGGTCGGATTGGTTGGTACTGCGTGGGTAGACATTTGTGCTGAAAATTTGGTGGAGCACTCGAAATCTATTGGACATTTCAGACGCCCGAAGTGCACTACCGTCTATCCACTCGGGATTGGGACCCCGACACAAATATCGAGTCCAATCAGCCCGAAGAGTAGAATCAAGAAGATTGTCATTTGGTTGAGGGGCTGTGGACATGGGAATCCCAATCAAGTCGGCTATGGTTTGGGCTGTGATCTTGACTACCCGTCCTCCGACAATGACCTCACACGATGGAGGGTTTCCAACGGGGTTGATGATTTTAGATAAAAATGTATACACAACCTCAGGGTGTGCTACGCCTCCAAATCGTAGCACACCATCCCAGCCGATCTGTGCGAGAAGTGCGGGAATGCCAAAGGGCTCCACACATGACAAAGTGACCTCTCGCTCATATATAATGGTGCGGGCTTGAAATCGGGAGATTGAAACTGGACTCTCAGGTTGGGTAGGAGGATCAGCAGGAGGTGATGAACCCTGAGAAGGTCGAGAAGTTTGGAGCTTCTTAGACCTGGCGGTGGTGGATGGCCCCGCAGCCATCTTGGACTTGCCTTTAGGATCTTTAGGCATGGTTTTTCAAGATTTAAGGAATGATTTGAACAATGCAGACACCAAGATGGACAGGAAGTAAGTGATGTACCAGGAGGAACTTCAAATCCCTACAAATGATAAGCTAATAGAGGAAAGGGAAAGAAGAAACCGAACGGACAGCTTTTGAGACCTTACCTAGGAGACACGAGGAGCCATTTTTGCTGCAAATAAGGACCGATGGAAAGCCTGCCGAGCTACAGTCCGATCGCACAAGGATGCCCTACCAGAAGAGTCTGAGAGAAAATCGAAATATAGGGCAGAAATGAACAGAGCTCGCATATATAACTATCGGACTCCCAATATTTCCGATTGATCGGAGAAGTGTCCGATCAATCAGAAATGTCTCCAGTGACATTTAAGCAGTTAAACCTTTCCTCCCTCCTGCAAATGATTCCCTAGCCTATTTTGTAAGAGTGTAAGCTTGAGAATATCAATGATCACTCAATTATATGAGGCTAATTCCTCAGATATACCTATATGCACATGATTTTCCAATTTGCTAGAGTGAGCATACCCCGATAGACTTTCGAAGGTGTTCAAACCTTGTGGAATCTAACGGCTTCGTAAGGATGTCGGCCAATTGCCGCTCGGTTTGGATGTATTCAAGATTGATCAGTTTTTCTTCAACTAGTTCTCTTATAAAATGGTGCCGGATGTCGATATTCTTGGTTCGAGAATGTTGAACAGGATTTTTTGAAATATTAATGGCGCTTGTGTTGTCACAAAAAAGCGTCATTTCGTCCTGATTAAGACCATAATCCTTCAACATCTGCTTCATCCAAAGTAGTTGAGCACAACAACTACCGGCAGCAATATATTCAGATTCAGCAGTGGACAATGAGATGGAGTTTTGCTTTTTGCTATGCCAAGCAACTAAGCAGTTTTTGACATAAAAACAGCCACCGCTTGTGGATTTTCTATCATCCATATTTCCGGCCCAATCGGCATTGGAGTACCCCGCAATGATGGTCGAGGTGTCAAAGGGGTACCACAAGCCGTATTCAGTTGTGCAGGCCACATATCTAATCACTCTTTTTACTGCAATGAGGTGTGATTCTCTAGGATCGGCTTGAAATCTAGCACATGCCCCTACACTAAAGGCAATATCGGGTCTACTTGCTGTGAGGTAGAGTAGACTCCCAATCATACTTCTATATAAATGTTGATCAACACTTTTGCCTAATAAGTCTTTGGAAAGTTTAATGGTAGTAGCCATAGGCGTGGTGTGTGATCGACCCGAGTCTAGCCCAAACCTCTTGACTAAATCTTTTGCATACTTAGTTTGGTTGATAAAGATTCCATTTTTCAGTTGTTTAACTTGCAATCCTAGGAAGAAGTTTAGTTCGCCTACCAAACTCATCTCAAATTCAGATTTCATTAGTTCAGCAAATAAGCCAGAAAATTCTTCACAATTTGACCCAAATACAATATCATCCACATAAATCTGAGCAATGAGAAAGGAATCAGCTGTCCTCTTAACAAATAGGGTTTTATCAACACTCCCCCTAACAAACTTGTGAGCAATTAGAAATTGAGTAAGACGTTCATACCATGCTCGGGGGGCTTGTTTTAACCCATAAAGAGCCTTTTTCAATCGGTAGACTCTTTGAGGATAACTAGTGTCCACAAACCCTTTTGGTTGTTCAACATAAACCTCCTCATCAAGTATACCGTTTAGAAAGGCACTCTTCACGTCCATTTGAAATAATTTGAATTTGAGAGCACATGCTATGGACATGAGAATTCGAATGGATTCGAGTCTAGTAACCGGGGCAAAAGTTTCATCAAAATTAATTCCCTCGATTTGAGAGTACCCTTGAGCTACAAGACGTGCTTTGTTTCGAATCACATTGCCAGATTCATCTGTTTTGTTTTTGAAGATCCATTTAGTTCCAATGACATTCTTCTCATATGGTCTTTCAACCAGAAGCCAAACCTCATTTCTGGTAAACTGTTGAAGTTCCTCTTGCATTGCAAGTATCCAAAACTCATCATTGAGAGCCTCATTTATATTTTTTGGTTCAATTTTTGAAGTGAAGCACATATGACTATTGATGGCCTCAAGTTGTCTTCTTGTCTTGAATCCAACATCCGGATCTCCAATGATTTGATTGAGGGGATGATCCTTGATATGTGGAACATTTCCAGAAGCTATTGAGGCATTGGGAGTGGGAGATTTTTCAACAGGTTTACCTATGTGGCACGGTTCTCCCACTTCATCATCATCCAGTCTTGTATCTTCTTTGGATTGGTCATCAATGACAACATTTATGGATTCTTGAGTTATTTTAGTCCTTGTGTTATACACTCTATAGGCCCGACTATCAGAAGCATATCCTAGAAATATTCCCTCATCGCTCTTAGAGTCAAATTTTCCTAGATTTTCTCTATCTCGAAGGATGTGGCATTTGCTACCAAAGACCCTAAAGTACTTGATGTTTGGGACTTTTCCATTCCACAGCTCATATGGGGTCTTATCTAGGCCGGCTCTCAAATAAACTCGATTAATGATGTGACACGCTGTATTCACTGCTTTGGCCCACAGATTTTTTGCTATATTTTTGCTGTTCATCATAACTGTGGCCATGTCGAGTAGCACTCTGTTTTTCCTCTCTGCTACTCCATTTTGTTGTGGAGTTTTTGGAGCTGAGAATTCATGTTTGATGCCTAAATTTTCACAGAATAGTTCAAAGCGCCCGTCCTCAAATTCCCCCCCATGATCACTCCTAATACGTTTCATTGTACATTCCTTCTCATTGTGTAGTCGTTTCATGAGTTTCTCAAATTCCTCAAATGTATCAGACTTTTCTTTCAAAAATACAACCCAAGTATATCGGGAATAGTCGTCAATAATAACAAAAAAGTACCTCTTACCACCTTGACTCATTACTCTTGTCGGTCCTACAAGATCCATGTGGAGTAGATCAAGGGGTTTTGATGTAGCAATGATGGATGTCTTCTTATGTGCAACTTTAATTTGTTTACCTTTCAAGCATTCAGCACATACTTCTTTTGGTTTCTTCCCAATCTTTGGTAAACCTCTTACCAATTTCTTTCTACTCAATCTAGCAAGGTTCCTGTAATGGACATGACCAAGCCGTTGATGCCATAATTCAGTCTCATCATTAATAGCCATGTGGCATACGGCAGATGGTCCCTCATCACCCTTGTTTTCAATCACATAGCAGTTATCTCCAGTGCGAAACCCTTTTAATATTAATTTTCCAGTTTGGTCCATAATTTCGCACATTTCTTTGGAGAATTTCACGGAATGCTGTTCATCACATATTTGAGAGATGCTTAATAGATTATGTTTTAAACCGTCAACACATAGTACATCCTCAATTTTGGGCAATCCTGGCCCGGTGATGGTTCCCTTTCCAACAATCTTGGCAACACTCCCATCTCCAAAGGTAACAGACCCACCATCAAATTCAGCATAATCATAAAACTGAGTCTCGTCACCTGTCATGCGTCGGGAGCATCCACTATCAAGGTACCACCTAGTGTTTCTTCCGGCTCTAAGGGCTGTATGGATAACTAAGCATTTGTTCTTTACTACCCATTTAGAGACTACCCTTTTTGGAGAACTAGGCTTCTTGGTTGATTCTAGGGATGTCATCGTTTGAGCATAAGGTGTTGAGGTTTTCTCTTTACTTGATTTCTCTTTCATCAGCTCCATCGTTCTTTTGTTCAACTGTTTTACCATTTCTAGGAGATCTTCCATTCTTTTATCTTTCTTCGGTGGAGTGGGATAATTTTTCCTCACGTTTGGTGTTTGTTTAGGAGGACTCCACATCTGATTCATCCTTTTTCCGGTAGGTACAAATTTACCTTTCAAGTTTCGAACCGGATTCTTAAAGATCAAGCATTCAAACTTCAAATGTCCAACATCTCCGCATGCATGGCATATAGGTGAATTTCTCTTAGTGCTTCCTGATGCATTCCTAATCTTTTTAGGTTCTGGGTTACTAACCTTAGTTTGCTCACCATAGCCTAGCCCTCTTGTATTCCTACAAGGCTTTCCTGATTTAAGGATATCATCTAGTTTTTCTCTACTCTGGGCAAATCTTTCATTGAGTTGACTTTCTTGATTAAGCTGCAAGACTAGACATTGATTTGTAGATTTTGCCTTTTTCAGCTCATCTTCTAGGGTATTAATTTTGTCTTGAGCTGCTTTATTTTTCCTTTCCAATTCACAGATCTGATGGTAAAATCCGTTGTTTTCTCTCTTCACTTCTTGCATTTCATCAGCCAATTTATTGTTGTCAATATTAGCTTGGCTCAACTTTTTGGTAAGAAGGATGCTTTGACGAAATAGCTCATCATAGGCAACTTGCAAACCTTCATCATCATCCTCGTCATCATCGGAGGATGTCACATTGTTTTCTGATAGCTCATGATCATCCTTGTCTCTTTCGCCTTGTATGTCTGGGACAATCTCCGAGATAGAGGCCATCAGAATTTTAACTGATCCTCTCTCATCACTTTGATATTCTTCTGTTTCTGAATCTGTACTCTCGAGGTTGTCCCATGTGGCTGCCATTGCTTTCTTTTTAAATTTTTCTTTGGCAGGAGCTTGGCAGTCAGAGGCAATATGACCATAGCGTCCACAGTTGTAGCACTTAGGATCTTTTGGCTTGTTGTAAGATTTTCCTGTATAGCGCTTTTTGTTAAAAGATTTGCTATTTTTGTCAACCCTCTTTCCTTTGTTTTTGAAGAATTTTCTAAACTTCTTGGCCATAAGAGCCATTTTATTCATATCCATTTCTTCATCACTATCAACTACAGATTCTTGTGTAGTGTGTGAGGTTTTCAGCACTGTGTTTCTACTTTTTGGGGATTTCTTGAAATGAAGTTCATGGGTCTGTAGAGATCCAAGTAAGTCTTCTATTTTCATAGTATCAATATCTCTACATTCCTTAATAGTTATGACCTTGGAGGAGAATCGTTCGGGTAAGGATCTTAGAATTTTCCTATAAATGCGTGGATCCGATATCCTCTCCCCCAATCCCTACATAGCATTGGTGACATCGCTCAGTCGGGTGTAAAAGTCCATGAAGTTCTTATGTTCCTCCATTTTCATATTCTCAAATTGAGTAGTCAAGAGCTGAAGTTTTGACCTCTTGACTGTACTAGTTCCTTCATGAGTGGTTTCAAAGATGTCCCATGCTTCCTTAGCAGTTGTGCAATTACAAATTCTTTTAAACTCATCTGCTGAAACTGGCACAAAAGATAGCATTGAGTGCCTTGGGATTGCTAATGTATCTCAATTGTTCAAGATCAGTCCATAAATCATCAGGCTTGACTGTGGTAGTGGTGACCCCATCTATGACTGTGCTCAAGAGGGGTATTTCATATTTGATTTCCACAGATCTCCATGTTGCATGATCCAATGATTGCAAGAAGACTCTCATTCTTGCTTTCCAATATGCATAGTTTGATCCATCAAAATATGGAGGTTTGGAAACCATACTAGAATCCCCTTTTGACATGATTTCAAGCTTCTAGAGACGGATCACACTCCGGGCAGTTACGCCTTTAAGGAGGAACCCGCTTTGATACCAATTGAAAATGCGGTATAAGTTTGATTACCGCTTTTGTAGAAGCAAGAAACAAGATACCTTGTCCTAGAGGGGGGTGAATAGGACACTTTTTAAATTTCCCAATTGCACACTTGTAATCATACAAAGTATTGTTAGGGAACTTACTTCAAACACAAGATATGCAGAGTATAAATCAATAAAAGCACATGTGAAAGAAGTAAATCAGTTCATCCATTCATCACACAGCAAGGGATTTTTATAGTGGTTCGGTTATGTACCTACTCCACTCCCGGCTGATCCACTCACTCCTTAAGTGGCCGGATTTCACTATCACTATGGTTTTAAATGAGGTTAACTATAAACCTTAACAGCCTACAAAAGGACTTAAGACTCAACACATGGATTCATCCTTCCATAGGACTAATCCATGACCACTTTGTCCTACACAAGGGCTTGTCCTACTCAAGGACTTGTCCTGCGCAAGGACTCTTACGAGTTTGGGTCTTCAAACTCTGAAACCCAAATCTCAACTTGAGGAGGTTTCTTGGACTCGAAAGACTAAATATACTTAGCTGATTGAGTCCCTTGATGATGCCTTTGTTGAAGAAGCTTCGGCTTGCACGGAAGATACCTTCTTCAGCTCCCTCGATTAGCAACCTTGCTCCGGATGACTCATTGTAGATTCCAAGGTGAGGGATTAGGGTTAGGTTGAGGCTATATGGGGATATGGCTTTTATATGAGGAAAGCTTCTACCTAAACCACCATTAATGGCATTGATGACAAGAGTATATCTATGAGAGGTAGGTCAAGATGCCATTAAAGAGGGGTTGAGTTCATGATTCAATCCAAGCTTTGAATGCTTCATCAATGTTGGTCAGATCAACATGGATTGAAGTATGAACTCAACAAATCTTAGGGTATGAGAGAAGGGGATCTCAAGGAGAAGGCACACACAAACCCTAGATGATGCTCAAGGTGTCTTTTACAAGATCCAACCGAGTTCCATATATAGAGATGACATTCAACGGTCAGAAAACGGTCAGCTCGATAGGATCCGATCGATCGGACATAAGTTTTAGTTAGATTTGAATTTTGCTGAAAAACAGGTTATCCGATTGATCGGATTTAGTTCCGATTGATCGGAAGACCCTGTCCGATTGATCGGACAGATGGTCCGATTGATCGGAATTCCTTCCAGAGAGTTTATGTAATTTTTCTGGAATTTCCTCCGATGGATCGGATGTATGTCCGATTGATCGGAGCACCCTGTCCGATTGATCGGACAGACCTCCGAGTGATCGGAAAAGTGTCCAGAGAGATTTTCAATGTTTGTTGGACAATTCTCCGATTTATCGGACATATCGTCCGATTGATCAGAGCACCCTGTCCGATTGATCGGACAGTCCTCCGATTGATCCGAAAAGTGTCCAGAGAAGTTTTCAATGTTGCTGGACAATTTTCCGATTGATCGGACATATTGTCCGATTGATCGGACATCTATCGGACTTATCTCCGATTGATCGTGATCCTATCGGAGAAGCAGACATACTGATTTTCAACTTTTAAGAAACTTCTGCTAAAATGAACCCTTCCATATCTGATCTAAATGGAAGGAGGACTATAGATGGTGCTAAGGATGTACGTAGGAAGGATTTGGGCCATCTATAGAAGGTTTTGGGATCAAAGGTTTGGATGGAGAGGCTTGAAGTTGACTGACGAGCGATCTTCTTTGAGTAGCTTCTGTCTTCAGCCGCACGGAGACTGTCTTCAGCCACAAGGAGACTCGACGACACACTAACCATGGTAATTGACAAATCTTTGCATTAACAATCTAAACCTGTGGCGCACGAACAACTTCTTCTTTATTTATCTGTGTCTTCTACGGCCGTTAGCGCCGCTCTAATAAGAGAAGATTCTGGGGTACAAAGGCCCGTTTATTATATTAGTCGAGCAATGGTGGATGCCAAAACTCGGTATTCTGATATGGAAAGTTGGCCCTCGCTTTAGTCACGGCTGCTCGGAAACTGTGACCATACTTCCAAGCCCACGGCTATATTAGTGCCAACAAACCACCCATTACGGCAGGTCCTTCAAAAACCCGAGGTTCACTAAATAGGCGGTCGAGATCAGCGAGCACGATATTTCGTTCTGCCCTAGGACCGCAATCAAGGGCCAGGCCGTGACAAACTTCATCGCCGAATTTACATACTCCTCGCTCGACAATAATCCCACGACCAACGACCAGCCATCCTGGTCACTCTTGGTGGACGGGTCCTCACAGGGCCACCGGCGGGCCTAATTCTAGTTGCTCCAGACGGGTCGCGTTTCCAATACGCTTTACGGTTTGATTCTCGCATCTCAAATAATGAAGCAGAATATGAAGCTCTGATCATTGGCCTCGAACTGGCAAATGTCCTCTCAATTCAAAATCTACTCATTCATAGTGACTCTCAGCTCATAGTTGTTGAGCTCTTAATTGTGCATATTCTAACCCCAATTCATCACTCATTGTGCGAGATTTTTATGATTTAAAGACTAATTGAATGCATGTTTTGTGATTGCAGGATTGAGAGTGGACTCCGCCTAATTGAAGATGAAAAGAGCTTATTTGGAACTATTTGGATGAAGATCGAAGGAGGACCAATGAAAGAAAGAAGTCAGAGAAAAGAAGAAAGAATGCAAAAGAAGGTGCCCACGACCGGTCATCCAAGGGCAAGGACCGGTCGTCCGACCGGTCCGCACATGCACAGAGGAGGCACAGAGGCCATAGCTCTCTGGACTGTTCACGACCGGTCGTGCGACCGATCGTACACTTCTGCGACCGGTCGTGCGACTGGTCCTTAAATTATTTTTCCGAGACAAAACTCTCTGAACACTTTTAGGCAGTTTTGAGACCGGTCGTCCAACATACACGACCGCCCATCCAGCCACTGCGACCGGTCGTCTGCGTAAGATTCAAACCTTCTATTTCTGGCGCCGATTTTCTCTGCGCAGTGCGTAAGTGTTACGCAAATTCTCGAATCTTCTGAAGTTGCGGAGCCTCCCCACTATAAAAGGACACCTAAGGATCGTTCCTAGGGTATCTTAGAAGAGTTTAAGCAAGGTTGGAGGCTGCGGAAGTGGATTTTGGAGTTCCACAACTCCTTCTAGTTTGTTTTTACTGTTTTATGCTTTTCTTAAGTTGTTTCATGTTTCCTTGGATCATGAGCAGCTAAACCTCTTAGCTAGGGCTAAGAGGTGAAGCTTGTAGTGGATCTAAGATGTTTCAATTCGTTCTAAGTTGGTTTTAAGTTTGGAATCATGTTTATGAACAATGGTTTGAATTTTATACAAGCTTTAAGTAGTTTTTCTTAGTCTTATGATGACTCATGGATGTTTGGGAGAATTACTTAAATTCTTAACTGCTTTGTATTAGTCTAGACCTGTATGATCCGTGGAATTGGAGTACGCTCTAGTACTATGATCTTCATGTGGGGACTTCCTACCAAAGTTCTACTTTTCTGGTTTTCTGAATATGTAGGAGACTGTGCATGTGATTTGAATCAAGTTCAAATTGTAATCTAGCCTTGTCTTGTGACAGGACTTGAGGATGGTTATGATTGTGATCTGAGCCTATTGGAATTGGGACTGACCTATGCAATTGAGCATGTTCAGCCTAGCTTACATTGAGTGAATCATATGCATTGGACTTACATATGACAGATTGTCTGGTTTAACAGCTCTATCATCCGGCTAGATAGATCTTAATATCGATTCTAGTTGAGAAAGTGAGAAACCACAGCGGATTGAACATCAAGGATTGCTACAAGTGGATCCTTGAAACCCTAGTGCCTTTTTATAATTGTTTACCTTCAAATTAGTTTAAAATTGTTACTCACATCAATCTCATACAAAATCTGGTTGTTAGCTCTCAATAGACACTATTGGAAGTGTTTGTGAATTGCTACACAAGTCCCTGTGGATCGACCTCGGTCTTACCAAGTTTATTACTACATTGCAACCCTACACTTGGGGAAGCGAACAAGTTTTTGGCGCCACTGCCGGGGACTTTGACGGTTTTTCACAAATTTCTGAAATTAGTATTTATTTAGGATTTTTAAGATTTTAGGACTAACTTAGCTTGTTTATTTGCTTTTTCTTTTTCAGGGATTTCTAAGAAGTTGAAGAAGATACAAGGATTTCAAGTACCAAATCAGGTTTTATCTTTCTAAACCTTACTCTTCTCCTTCTCCTATTCATTCCTATCATCTTCATCTCTTGTAGAGTGGGTGGAGACTCCTTTTGGATCTCTGAAAGGTAGGCCTTGTGCCACCTAGATTCCTATTGGTCGGCTCTGCCGTCTTGGATCACCTTGTGCTCAGAGATTTCTTTTCTCACCACTATTCCTCTTTCTCCTTTTTCTGCACTTTTTCTCAAAAGATTCAAAGAGTGGGTGGGGAGTTCTCTGAACCCCTATTGACCAGGAGAAATCGGTCTCTATCCTTGCTTCTGGCTTAGCCATTGCAAGACACCTTGTGCTTCGGTCTTAGAGAAGAGTAAAGAAAGGGACGAAGAATTCATCTTTCTCTTTGTTTCATATTTTTTGTTTTGCATGCCACATTGGGCTCGGGATTCCAATAACCGACTCATAAGTGAAGGGGGGATAGTAGAAGGAATTGACAGAGAACCACGTGCTAGGAGACAGCTAAACTCTCCAATTTTGTCTGAAAGTATAGCTGTGAAGCAACCTAATCAGATGGCCAATCCTAATCTGGGCCAAAACCAAACTGAAACGGGGGAGAATGTGGTTGAGAATGTTCCCCGACCTAGAACTTTACGTGATTTCTTGCAACCAGCAAAAGCGAGCACTCCCTCATGCATAATTTTTCCACAAAATGCAAGGAATGTGGATTTAAAACCGGGAGTGATCCAACTTCTCCCTAAATTCCATGGATTACGCAGTGAAAGTGCCTATCAACACCTTAAGGAGTTTGATGAGGTAATAACCACCATGCACTTTGCTAATGTGACTGATGATGTGGTGAGACTTAAATTCTTCCCTTTTACTCTTAAAGATAAAGCTAAAGGTTGGCTTCATGCATTAAGGCCAAGATCAATTGGTGCATGGACTGATATGCATAGGGAATTCATAAAAAAAATTCTTCCCTACTCACAAAACAAACATGTTAAAGCGCCTTATCATGAACTTTGCCCAAAAGGAAGATGAAACCTTCTTCCAATGTTGGGAGAGGTTTAAGGACTTATTAAACGCATGCCCACATCATGGCTATGAAATTTGGCAAGTTATAAGCTTCTTCTATGAAGGACTAACTTCACCCATGCACCAATTTTTAGAGATGATGTTTAATGGGGAGTTCATGAATAAGGAGGCTGATGAAGCATGGGATTATTTGGAAGAATTGGCTGAGAATGCACAGTCTTGGGATACATCGAAACCAACAAATTCCAAGACTGGCCAACAAAAGGAAAGAGGGGGAATGTATGTCTTATCAGAAGAGGATAACATAAGTGCACGGGTGGGTAGCCTCACAAGAAAGGTCGAAGCCATGGAATTGAGGAAAGGAGAGACGATTAACTCCAATGACGTTGAAACTGTTTGTGAAATTTGTGCCGAAAATCAACATGCAACATAAGATTGTCCTACAATTTCAGCAGTTCAGGACATCTTACAAGAACAATCAAATGCCATAAACAGTTATCAACGGCAATTTGGTGCTCCAACCTCAAACACGTTTAATGCTAGTTGGAAGAACCATCCTAACTTCAGTTGGAGGAATGGACCCATTGCGAATGCAACCCCTATCCCTCAAGCTCAACCTATACTAGGTCCATCTCTAGTCATTACTCCAAAAGTGACGCTAAAGGAGATGTTGGGTGCATTCATATCGGTCCAAGCTGAGTATAACAAGACAAATTCTTTGAAAATAGATGGGTTCATGCAAGAGCAATTGAAATTTAATCAAAATTCAACTCAAGCCATCAATGAATTGAAAACATCAATGGCTAGAGTTGAATCTCATCTTAGTGTTAGAGAGAAGGGCACACTTCCTGCCCAACCTCTTTTTAACCCAAGAACCCAGTTTGAGATACAAGATGCAAGCTCATCCTCCCATCATACGGAGCATGTTCAAGCTATCACCACTTTGAGAAGTGGAAAAGAAATTGACAAATCTAATCCGGTGAAGGCCCCAAAGCCTAAGGATCCAAAAATTTCCAAAGAAGATGATAGCTCAAACAACACTCCACAAGAGAAAGAACCAGAAAAGCAATACAAGCTGGTTGCCCCGTTTCCACAAAGGTTGATTTCACCTAAACCTTTAGATAAGAATCTGGAAATTCTAGAAGTCTTCAAGCAGGTGAAGATCAACATCCCGTTATTAGATGCCATAAAACAAATACCATCTTATGCCAAATTTCTAAAGGAATTGTGTACGGTCAAAAGAAAACACAACGTTCACAACAAAGTACTTTGGACTGAGAATTTGAGCGCTATCATCAAATAAGAGGTGCCCCAAAAATACAAGGATCCGGGTAGTCCAACCATCTCATGCATTATAGGAGACTACCGGATCAAACAAGCCTTACTCGATTTGGGGGCAAGTGTGAATCTCATTCCATACTCAGTCTACGAGCAACTTGGGTTAGGTGAATTGAAACCAACCAAAACCACTCTCCAACTTGCTGATAGATCCATCCGTATACCGAGAGGAATGATTGAAGATATTTTAGTCAAAGTTGATAAATTCTACTACCTAGTAGACTTTATAGCCTTGGATACACATCCCATGATAGGCACCGGTGCTCAAATTCCCGTCATACTTGGCCTACCGTTTCTAGCTACTTCAAATGCAATTATCAATTGTAGAAACGGACTTGTACAAATGTCCTTTGGAAATATGACTCTTGAGCTTAACATATTTGATTTATGCAAACAACCACGGGAGGTTGATGATGATATCCATGAACTAAACATGATTGAATCATTCGTGGAAGATACATTGCCCTTGTCATTATCTTCCGACCCTTTGGAGGCATGTGTGGCCCATTCTAATGAGATAAATGATGACACAATACAAGAGGTGGATGCCATTCCAGATACAATGCCGGTGCTTGATAATAAAAGATGGAGGGCCCTATTTGAGCCTTTGCCTGTAAACGAGAACAAGGCCCTCCCATCCAATATCAAGGCACCAACACTTGACCTAAAACCATTACCAAGTGAGCTGAAATATGTTTATTTAGGTCGAGATGAAACATATCCAGTGGTGATTTCTTCCCACTTGGATGAGGAACAAGAGCAAGAGAGTAGGCTAATGGCCACTCTATTAGAGCACAAGAGTGCCATTAGATGGTCAATTGCGGATCTCAAAGGCATAGACCCACTGATTTGTACTCATCGCATACACCTTGAGGAGAATGCAAAGACATCCCGGCAACCACAAAGACGACTAAATCCAAACATGAAGGATGTGGTTAAGGCCGAAGTGGTGAAACTATTAGATGTGGGTATTATATACCCAATTTTCGATAGTCAATAGGTGAGCCCAACTCAAGTGGTACCTAAGAAATCCGGAATAACCATCGTAGCCAATGCCAATAATGAACTCGTGCCAACTAGAGTCACTACCAGTTGGAGAATGTGCATTGCCTACAGGAAGCTAAACACTGTCACGAGGAAAGACCACTTCCCCCTACCGTTTGTTGATCAAATTTTAGAACGGTTGGCGGGTCATTCCCACTTTTACTTCCTTGATGGCTATTCAGGGTACAACCAAATTGAGATTGCCCGTGAAGACCAAGAAAAGACTACATTCACATGTCCATTCAGCACATTCGCCTATCGACGGATGCCGTTTGGACTATGTAATGCCCCTGCCACCTTTCAGTGTTGTATGATGAGTATCTTTTCTGACATGGTGGGGACAATTCTCGAAGTCTTCATGGATGATTTTTCCGTATTTGGTTGTAGCTTTGATGAATGCCTTATGCACTTGAAATCTGTGCTAAAAAGATGTGAAGAGAAGAACCATGTGCTGAATTGGGAGAAGTGTCACTTCATGGTTCAAAAGGGAATTGTACTTGGTCACATCGTTTCACAAAATGAAATCAAGGTGGACAGAGCGAAAATTGATCTTATATCTAACCTTCCACCACCCAAGAGCATACGAGATGTACGGTCCTTTTTGGGATACGCAGGATTTTACAGAAGGTTCATAAAGGACTTTAGTTCACTCTCTCGTCCTTTATGGAACCTACTTCAAAAGGAAAATTCATTCGAGTGGAATGAAGAATGTCAAAAGGCCTTTACCACCCTTAAAGGTATGTTGACATGTGCTCCCATAATGCAACCACCTAATTGGACCATTCCTTTTAAAATTATGTACGATGCTAGTGACTATGCTATTGGGGCCGTGCTAGGCCAAAGAAAAGAGAAAAAGCCATGTGTCATCTACTATGCAAGTAGAACCTAAACTCAGCCCAAACAAATTACACCACTACTGAAAAAGAACTTTTAGCCGTAGTTTTTGCCTTGGACAAGTTTAGGTCCTACTTGATTGGATCCAAGATCATCATATTTACTGACCATGCCGTGCTTAAGTACCTTCTCTCTAAGAAGGATGCTAAACCACGGTTGTTAAGATGGATCCTTCTACTCCAGGAATTTGACATAGAAATACGTGATAAGAAATGAGTAGAAAATGTCGTAGCTGACCATCTCTCTCGACTTGTCCTCACTGATTCCCCTGAAACGACTGCGATCAATGACATGTTCCCTGATGAATAACTTTTTGCTGTTTTCCAATTGCCATGGTATGCGAACATTGCTAACTATCTTGCTACAGGTACAATTCCTACACATTGGAAAAAGCAAGATAAGGATAAATTCTTCACTGAGGTGCGAAAGTTCCTATGGGATGACCCTTACTTATTCAAGTATTGTCCCGATCAAATCATAAGGAGATGTGTCCCAGATGATGAGCAACAAAGAATCATCTCCTTCTGTCATTCTCAGGCATGTGGTGGCCACTTTTCGGCTAAAAATACCACAACAAAAATTCTGCAATATGGGTTTTATTGGCCCACCATGTTCAAAAACACACATGAGTTTTGCAAAACATGTGAACCTTGTCAGAAATTGGGAGGAATCTCCCGTAGAAATATGATGCCGCTCAATCCCATCTTAATAATCAAAATTTTTTATTGTTGGGGCATTGATTTCATGGGTCCATTCCCATCTTCTTTTGGAAACACATACATCTTGCTTGCCGTTGATTATGTTTCCAAATGGGTCGAGGCCATCCCTTGCTGGAATAGTGACCATAAAACGGTCATTCGCTTCTTAAAAGAGAATATTCTTTCCCGGTTTAGAACACCTCGAGTCATCATAAGTGATGGAGGGTCTCATTTTTGTAATCGCCCTTTTGAAACTTTAATGAAGAAATATGGCGTAACACACAAGGTGAGCACTCCATATCACCCACAAACGAGTGGACAAGCTGAGATATCCAATAGGGAGATTAAACACATTTTGGAGAAAACGGTAAACCCCGATCGCAAGGATTGGTCACTTCGACTTACCGATGCGCTTTGGGCTTACCGTACCGCTTTTAAGACCCCTATTGGAATGTCGCCCTATAGACTTGTCTATGGGAAGGCTTGTCACTTACCTGTGGAGTTGGAACATAGGGCATATTGGGCAATTAAGAAGATGAATTTTGATTCTGACAAGTCAAGCTCGTTGCGCAAACTACAATTGAATGAACTTGCAGAAATCCGGAACGAAGCATATGAGAATGCGAGAATTTACAAGGACAAGACGAAGATATTCCATGATAAGAATATTCTTCGCAAGACATTCACGATCAATTAAAAAGTCCTCATGTATAATCTCGCCTACATCTATTTCTGGGAAAATTGAGATCTAGATGGACCGGTCCCTACATTGTGCAAACTGTCTATCCATATGGGACTGTCGAGCTGTTAAATCTGAGGAACGGCAACATTTTTAAGGCGAATGGGCAACGATTAAAGCCGTTCTTTGAGAAATTTCCTTCAGAAGGTATGTCCATACCTCTGAATGATCCTGTGTATCAGGATGATTGATCTCCTAGTCTGACGGAGGTATAGAGTAGTTAGGATTAGGATTTTGTTGCTTTTGTTTACCTTTGCTTAGGTTTGTTAGAAGGAGGAAGAATTCCACTTTTCACTTTTTCAGGTACTCTCATTCCTCACTCCCTCTTAGGTTCAAATTGCTCTCATGTTTTGTTTATTGCACATCTTTTACATTGAGGACAATGCAAGATTTGGTTGGGGGGTGTAGGATCACTTGGATGAATCCAGCGTTTTGTAACATTTCAAGCAATTATGTGGAAATTTTTCGATTTTTTTCAAAAATTCAAAAATCTTTTGGAAAATTTTGGTTCTATGCGCTCAAGATGAGATGAGCATAAGAAGAGGAGATATGAAGTGTATGAGGTTGTAAATCTTAATCTTCTCTTAGCATAATGGTTTTATATGAGAATTTCCCTAATTCTATGATCGATAGAAAATCTGAACACTTTTACACCTAGTCCACATTACACGATTTTCATGGGTTGAAGGGATTATGTGATTTATGGATTAGCTAGACTTTGAATTAAGGTGTTGAGAAATCAAGCCGGGGTACTTTGTCCATCCTTGTCCATGGGAAAACAATGCAAGATATGGATTTCTAAAAATCCTATCTAAATTAAAAGAAAAAGGAAAAGGAAGGATGAAATTGGGAATGTTGGAAAAATGGTGGAAAATTCCGATTAGGGCTACCTACTACTAACCGGGGGATGGTCTACCCGTAACCAAAGCCGGAAATGGGACGTAGTGTGAAAGTCGTCGGAAGGACGATAAGGCAAATTCCTGTCATTGGCTTGATGTGGCTCTATGTACCTTGAGATCTATAGTCTGGTTGATCTATGAAGAAGATAATCCTAGAAACTCATGAGATGAGTTTTCACTATCCACACTAGATTGAATTTATTCAAGTTCTTCTATTTATCAACCAATCAGCGGGAATTTCATATGAATGCTTATCATGTCTTGGGGGTTTACGGTTTCAACTTCTGTCACCAAATATTTCTGAATCTTACACTTGTATGTCTTGGGACGTATAGAAGAATGGTTTCTGAAAGAGAGTTGAGTTTTGAAGAATGGAATTAGTTTCACGTATGTTTTGCTCGGGACTAGCAAAATGCTGGTTGGGGGGTGTGTTGAGCTCTTAATTGTGCATATTATAACCCCAATTCATCACTAAATGTGCGAGATTTTTATGATTTAAAGACTAATTGAATGCATGTTTTGTGATTGCAGGATTGAGAGTGGACTCCGCCTAATTGAAGATGAAAAGAGCTTATTTGGAACTATTTAGATGAAGATCGAAGGAGGACCAATGAAAGAAAGAAGTTAGAGAAAAGAAGAAAGAATGTAGAAGAAGGTGCCCATGACCGGTCGTCCAAGGCCAAGGACCGGTCGTCCGACCAGTCCGCACATGCACAGAGGAGGCACAGAGGCCATAGCTCTCTGGATTGTTCACGACCGGTCGTGCGACCGGTCGTCCACTTCTGCGACCGGTCCTTAAATTATTTTTTTGGGACAAAACTCTCTGGACACTTTTAGGCTGTTTTGAGACCGGTCGTCCAGCATCACGACCGGTCGTGCAACCGGTCGTCTGCGTAAGATTCAAAAATTCTATTGCTGGCGCCGATTTTCTCTGCGCAGTGCATAAGTGTTACGCAAATTCTCGAATCTTCTGAAGTTGTGGAGCCTCCCCACTATAAAAGGACACCTAGGGATCGTTCCTAGGGTATCTTAGAAGAGTTTAAGCAAGGTTGGAGGCGGCGGAAGTGGATTTCGGAGTTCCACAACTCCTTCTAGTTTGTTTTTACTGTTTTATGCTTTTCTTAAGTTGTTTCATGTTTCCTTCGATCATGAGTAGCTAAAACTCTTAGGTAGGGCTAAGAGGTGAAGCTTGTAGTGGATCTAAGATGTTTCAATTCGTTCTAAGTTGGTTTTAAGTTTGGAATTCATGTTTATGAACAATGGTTTGAAGTTTATACAAGTTTTAAGTAGTTTTTCTTAGTCTTATGATGACTCATGGATGTTTGGGAGAATTACTTAAATTCTTAACTGCTTTGTATTAGTCTAGACCTGTATGATCCGAGGAATTGGAGTACGCTCTAGTACTATGATCTTCATGTGGGGACTTCCTACCAAAGTTCTACTTTTCTGGTTTTCTGAATTATGTAGGAGACTGTGCATGTGATTTGAATCAAGTTCAAATTGTAATCTAGCCTTGTCTTGTGACAGGACTTGAGGATGGTTATGATTATGATCTGAGCCTATTGGAATTGGGACTAACCTATGCAATTGAGCATGCTCAGCCTAGCTTACATTGAGTGAATCATATGCATTGGACTTACATATGACAGATTGTCTAGTTTAACAGCTCTATCATCCGGCTAGATAGATTTTAATATCAATTCTAGTTGAGAAAGTGAGAAACCACAGCGGATTGAACATCAAGGATTGCTACAAGTGGATCCTTGAAACCCTAGTGCCTTTTTATAATTGTTTACCTTCAAATTAGTTTAAAATTGTTACTCACATCAATCTCATACAAAATCTGGTTGTTAGCTCTCAATAGACACTATTGGAAGTGTTTGTGAATTCCTACACAAGTCCCTGTGGATCGACCTCGGTCTTACCGAGTTTATTACTACATTGCAACCCTACACTTGGGGAAGCGAACAATAGTCAATCAGGTACTCGGTGAATTTGAAGCAAAAGAAGGAAGGATGACGTTATACAAATCCCGAGTGCTCATCCTGCTCGCGAAGCTGAAAAATTATAAAATGATCCACATCCCTCGCGAGAAGAACAAACTTGCAGATTCTTTGGCAAAACTTGCCTTCGCTTCAGAATCTGAGTTATCACATTCAATTCCTATCGAGCACCTTCGGACCCCGAGTATCGATCAAGCAACTCTTGGGCAAGTGATCACGATCCATCCCTCTCCGTGTTGGATGGACCCCATTCTCCTATCTCAGGGATGGACATCTTCCAGACAACAAGAAATCCGCACAACAAATTCGTCATCGAGTTGCCAGGTATACTTTACAAAATGGAATGTTATTACGTAAGAGTTTCTCTTTGCCCTATTTAAGGTGTCTTCACCCAGAAGAAGCACATCATGTTCTAAATGAAATACACCAGGGGGCATGTGGTAACCACCCAAATGGACGATCTCTAGCATATAAGGCGATGAGGCAAGGATACTACTGGCCCACTATGAAAGCAGATGCGATCGAATTCTCTAAAAAATGTGATAAGTGCCAGCGATATTCTCCTATACCTCATGTACCATCCGAGCAAATGACACCAATGGATAAGCCCTTGGCCCTTCGCCCAATGGGGAGTCGATATCATCGGGCCCTTGCCTATCAGGAAAGGTCAAAACAAGTTCGCAATCGTGGGGGTCGATTATTTCACGAAATGGGCCGAGGCAAAGCCATTAGCTAGAATCACCGAGAAATAGACCACTAAGTTCGTATGGAGAAATATCGTATGCCGTTATGGGCTCCCCCACACTATAATCACCGACAATGGAAAGCAATTCGACAACGCCGCTTTCGAGGAATTTTGTGAAAAATGGAAGATACGCAATATCCGCATTTCTCCATATCATCCTCAGGCAAATGGGCAAGTTGAAGAAGTGAATAAAATTATCAAGCATCATTTAAAGACCAAGCTCGGTGAGTGCAAAGGCCTGTGGCCAGAACTCCTGCCTGAAGTCTTATGGGCATATAGGACTACGACTCGATCAACAGGCGAAACTCCTTTTTCCTTAGCATTCGGTACCGACGCAGTAGTACCAGTTGAAGTTCAAGTACCTTCGTATCGAATCGAGCAGTATGATCTCATCCATAATCAGGAAGGTCTTCTACTTCATCTCGACCTCTTGAAAGAGCGGAGAGATGCCGCCCAGCTGCGAGCAGTAACGTATCAGCAGCGCATCGCTCACTATCGTAATGCTAAAGTTCGGCCTAGAGGTTTCCAGCTCGGTGATTTGGTCCTTAGACAGAACCTCGGAGCTCCTGCTCGTTCGCTGGATCCAAATTGGGAAGGCCTGTATCGAGTCATCAAAATTGTGCGACCCGGTACTTATTATCTTGAAGATATGCAGGGAAGACCCGTACGTCGCCCTTGGCATTTGGAACATTTGCTACGGTATTTCCCTTAATCCGATGTAATTGTACGACATTCGAATAAATATCAATCAAAGACAGTATTTTTGGTCGCTACTCCATTTATTTGGACCCGAATAGCCCCGAAGAGAATATCCACGTTCTCTTGGCCAATTGCCTACCCTTAGTAGGGTTAAAATTAGTATTTTGGTCGCTATTCCGTTTATTCGGACCCGAATAGCCCCGAAGAGAATACACACACTCTCTTGGCCAATTACCTACCCTTGGTAGGGTCAACGCCTCAATCGATAGATCAGTCTATCTCCACGCGGACATGGTCACCAAGACCCTCGGATTGAGCCTAAATCATCCGAGTTAAGTATGAAGGCATTCAGCATATAAGCAAGAAAGAGAGAAAGAAAGGAGAGATAAAAACCCAACAATATCATCAAAAGGTGTCTTCTTTCATTTCATCTCAACAGATTACAAGGTCTAGTTGTTTACAAAGAGAATTCAATACATAAAAAAAGAGAAGAATGAGACAATCATTCTTGCGCATCGATTAAAGGAGGAGCAGCACTCTCGACTTCAGGGCCAACTTCGGTGACCCCTCCAGCTTGAGTGACCTCGGTCACTTCATTCTCGGCAGCTGCTCTCTCCTCCACAGCTATGATAGCCGCGACCTTCTTGAATTCACCCATATCAAAAGATGGGGACATCCATTGCACTGCTCATAGTGCGAAGTCGCGACCAGCATCATACGACTCATATCTCTCTTCGTCGTATAGCTGCGAAGTTCGGAACTCCGTGATAGCTCGAGCTCCTTCTTCAGAGAGCATCTTAACAAGGGCTACTCTCTCCTCGTCCCAGTGGATCGAGTCGTCCTTGAGCTGCGAGAGAGTGGAGCGCTCTTTTTCCAAATTGTCGCTAGCTTCCTTGAGTTGCGACTTGACCTCTGCGAGCAGCTCCTCCAACGAGATCTTGTCTTGGCAAAAGATCTCTCTTTCTCTCTCTGCCTTCTCTTTCAACTCCGCGAGCTTGGCGAAGTTGGAGTCCAAAGCCAGGTACCTATCGGTCAGGACCTAGACCTTCTCAATGAGGATCTTTTTCTCCTCAGTCATCTTCGCGATCAGGGTCTCGCGAGACTTGATGACTTGGTCCCTTCCATGGACCGCTTTCTCCAGATCAATCCTCTTCCTATCAGCCTCATCTATCACATGACGGGTGGCGAGGATGTCACGCCTCGTCCGTAGAATGAGGTCCAAGCCCTACAGAACAGAAGAAAGGTTCTGAGATACAGACTCGGGAGCAAACAAAAAGAAGGCAAAACAACAGGATCAAATTAAAAATAAGTTACCTGTACCATCACCACTCCTGCCTCGAGGAAGAGGTTTTCAGGACTTGGCTCGGGAAGGGTACCGAAGGTCTGGGGGGAAATATTGTCAAATAAGAATTTGCAGATGGGGTGGAGATGACGGGGGACGGTGAATGCTCCACTACCAGAAGGCTGGGCTACTACCAGTCCAGCTGGGCTCACAGCTTGAGCAGTAGCCGACTCGCGAGAAGGAGCCAACTTGCGAGTACCTTCAGGCTCGCGAGATTCTTCAACTGGGGGGCAGCTTGACCCCGCCCCGTCGTCCCTCGGGGAGTTATCAATAATATTATTAACTAGTGGTTTAGGAGGAACCACCAGTGAAGGAGCGACAGGAGTAGGAGCCACTGGCATGGCCACCGCAGCCTCGAGAGGGGGAGTTTGGGCGACACCCGTCCGATTAGACGGATGAGAAGGACCGACAGGCGTCTTCTTCTGCCTCTTCGAGTTTGTACCCTTGAGGTGAGGCAGCAACCCTCTTTTCTCCCCAGCATTGGTCATCGCGAGCTCCTCGCGAGATATTAGTCCTGCCGCTGCGAGTCGAGGGGATGATAGACAAGCCTTGATATGCCTGTCGCGAGCAGGCAACTTGTATACCTTCACGATTTTCTCGTGAATCCCTCCCTTCAAGCTTGGCTTCGTCAAAGTCGGAACACCTGCAAATACGAGTACAAGTCAGAGAAGCAGAAATCAGAAAACCCTAAATTGACTCGCAAAAATTTGCGAAGTGTGAAACTATGCTCACCTTCACAGAAAAAGCGGTTCACGCCAGGGCCCCTAGACAAAGATCTTATCTCAGACTCCCAGCTCCCGGAAGCATAAAACCACCGTTTCCTCCACCCGGGGTAATTTGAAGTGGGCTTCCTTAGGACAAAGTTATCCCGGTGCCAGTAACAGAGATAGTACCAGCCTTCGCTGGAGGGCGCCTTCTTAAGTTGGTACATCCGGAGAAATTCTTCTATGGTTAACTCTCCATTACCGGCTTGCGCCCAGAGAGCAAAGGAACTCAGGACTACCCTCCACCCATTTACTATAAGTTGCCCGGGGGCAATCCTATAGCTCCGAAGTACACCGCGAATGAAGGGGTGGAGGGGGAGACGTACCCCAAGAATGAAAAAGTATTCATATAGGGCAACACAACCGGGGGGAGGAGAATCCGGGGTTTCTCCCTCTCCAGGTAACCAGAGAGCGATTGAGTTAGGGATTTGGTATCTCTCCCGTAACTCACTCAACCGTTCCTCCGATAGGATGGATGGATACCCGGACGCAGAATACCTACCCGCCGGAACCCTTGCATTATTGGAGGAAGAAGATTCTGGGGTGGCATCCCCCAGAGGGACGGTCTCCTCATCGGAGTCTCCAGCCATTTTTATAAAAAGAAGGGAAGAAAAAGGAAGAAGCGGATTATACCAGAGATATCGGAGAAGAAAATGACACCGGAGGAAGAAAGGACACCTAGAGAATGAGGAAAGAGGAAAAGCTTCAAAAACTTCCGTGAAAATCCGAAGATTTGGTAGACTCCGTATATTTATAAGCAATCATTCCGCAGGAATTGGCGACACGTGGCGACCACCCGTTTGGCACTGCAGTCGAACAGGCATGGCTATTAATTCTAGAGACACGTGGCAAGCGTCTCTTCATTTCCTCTCGGCCGAAAAGCTGCAGAAGGCTGGCACTCATTAATGCCAGCCCAATCATGTACGGCTTCATCTCCGATAAAGGTATTAGGCGGTTATGCGTGAAGTAGGCAAGTCTTTCCCTTAGACTTCTTGGCGGTAAGGACTTGGGGGGCATCTGTTATAGTCAAATTGCGGTGATCGGAGTTCTCGCAAGAATTCAAGATGTGCGAGTACCCTTATAGAAATATTCGACTCGCGAGCCCACCTGGTCGAGTCTCGCACATTAGACAAGTACGGCGCACAGTTACCGAGTTCTTGAGCCCTTGTGGTCGATGGTCGAATATTAGGAAAGTACGGAACATCTTTCCCGACCTGTGAGCAGCTCGGCTCGTGGTCATTGAAAGGCGTCGCATCTCAACATGCAAGCACCCTGACTCGCGAGCAGCTCCGGTCATGCGAGCAGCCCGGTTCGCGAGCAGCTCCCGACATGTGAGCAGCCCTGGTCTCTGATCTCTGGCAATGACGTACCTCAGCTTATAGTACCAGCAGCCCATATAGGCCGATTTTGGTTTGTTTCTATCTGTAGCTCCGAACCATGGGGATCTCCATCAAGAGACGTAATCAGTTGGACGTATAGAACGGTTAGGCTATCCCCTTATCTAAGGATTGATAGGATAAGCTCCTTATCCCCAAAAATCAACAGTAATCTTAATGGCTTTCGTAACGGACTGGATCACCCAGATCTGCATAAATAGATAATCCTACAGGTGGTAAAGGTACACAATACACAATCTCTAAACTCCTAAATGGTTAGTTTCCTTTGTAACCATATCCTATCTGACTTAAACTTCGGAGGGCTAACGGCTGGACGCCGGCCACCCTTAGTTTTCTCTTATATTCTTTCAGGTTCGAAGGAGAGCTAGCTTGAAGGAAGGTGAACGTCTGGAGGATCCTGTTACCAAATCCGACGTTAACAATTGCCGATACCTGTATATGGGACGATGCTAAGCGTTCGATGTTTTCTAGGCAAATGAGCCTCCATTACCTCACGAGCAAAGGGGGGTTCAGATCAATGGATTGATGCAAAAGCAGCAGGTGGGAGATTAGATCGATACCGTTGTTCCATATCATCGAAATGATCTTCGATTCTCCTGAGATCTCCCTCCCAAGGTAAAGTATAATTCGACATTTCGACACCAGATCGCTGAGATTGCTGTTGCCGAGAGGTACTGGAGTGGATAGATTGTGGAGGGGGTGCTGGAGTTTGATTGCCGAGTGACATTTAATCCGAGGGAGGATTTCGCTGAGCTCGTGGTTCATCTACAGAATGTCTAGTAGCTACTGGTGCAGATCGTAGTGGTGGCCCTTCTAGAGGTTGCCGTGGTTCAGGAAAATGCTGATCAAACTGATTAGATAAGGTTTGAAGCCCAGCTTTGAGGGTAAGAAGTGTGTCTCTGATGAAACGCGTAACGTCATCGTAGTCGCTAGGTATATCATGAAATGGATTTTGCGACGGCAGGTTGGACTCTCTCCGGGGAATCTTCGTCGAAGAGGTCTGAGGGAGATTGGGCACTGGTTCAAGGATATTAGGCGGAGGTAACATCTGCCTTGAAGTAGAAGGATGAGTCGTCTTCTTAGGAGGCATAGTGGGAGATAACAATCGATGATGAGAATGGATTGAATTTCGAATAAGTTCCCACAGACGGCGCCAATCTGTTAACGTCTGATTTAGTAACAGGCTCCTCTAAACGTTCACCTTCCTTCAGGCGAGTTCCCCTCCAAACCTGAAAGCCAAAAAAGAAAGCTAAGGGTGGCCGGCATGCGGCCGTTAGCCCTCCGAAGCTTAAGTTAGATGAGACTTGATCGTAAGATAAAAATGTGGGATGTAGATTTAGATATTGTGTACCTTTATCATCTTTGGGATCATTTATTTATACAGATTCGGATGATCTAATATGTTACACAAGCTGTTAAGATCACTAATGATTTAGGGGGATAAGGAGCTTATCCTAGTAATCCTTAGATAAGAAGATGGTATAACCACTTTAGAAGTCTAGCTGGTTAAGTTCCTCGATGAGAGACTTCTGCGGTGTGGAACTATGAATAGAGGGAAGCCAAAGCCGGCCTATACGAGCTGCTGGTACTATGAGACGAGGGAAGTCCTTACCGAACGACCCGAGACCAGGGCTGCTCAGATTTGGGAATATCCTCATTTGATGACCAGGGAGTAAAGTTGCGTGGATTACGGAGGTGCCCCCACCCGATGACCAGCGACTAGGCATGTTCGCATATTCAGAAGTGTATACAGACGTGCCTACATGATATGCGAGCTTCGACCATGAGGGCTCGTTAGTCGAATGATGTAGTCAAAAGGTGCTCGTGGGTCTTGAGTCTTCAGTGTCTTTGACGACCAACTTTATCCTATAACACATGCTTTAGTATATACTAATCTTTACTTAGGTTTGGTCATGATGTACATAATTAGGGGAGGTTGGTTGATTGGGATATAAGTCCTTGATCTTTCAATGCTGAATGTATATCTAAAATGACCAATTGTGCATGATTAACTATGCTTATAATAGTACATTTTCTTGTTAATCATGTTCCCATGCATGCTCCATGTTTTATATGTTCATGCACTCTATACTCTCTCTAATTAGCATGTTTGTATAATTATAACTGTGACATACTAATCTTTCTTACCTTAACCTCAATTGATGTATCATTAAGGGGGAGAGATTGGTTTGTCAATTGCTGACAAAAAGGGAGAGAAAGATCAAGTCCCACCAAAATAAGTTTTTTGTTTTGTGTTTCAGGGATTGACAGGTTATGGGGGAGCAATCAAGAGGAGCATCACTAGTTTACATGTCTTAGTGTTTTGAGTTATAATATTTATTTTCATTTGACATGTAATTTATTTGTGTTTTGGTAATGCCATTGGTATGGACCATGACATGGGTCTTAGGTTAGGTTTTTGTCACGTAATTGACAAAGGGGGGGATTGTTAGTGCACTTTTCTGTGGCATATTAGTGCACAGTATTTGTCAATCACGTGAGTCCATGTGTTGTAATGTCGATTGAGCTATGGCAAGCTGAAGACCAAAGATGCAAGTGGACCAGAAGCATCAAGGAAGAAGAACGAGTAAATGAGATGCCTTGGTGACCCTAACTCTTTGGACCAAAACACCCAAAACCTCTTAGATGACTTGGACCAACTAGGAATACCCTTAGTCATCATCATTAGTCTTAGAACACCTTGAAAAATATGATAAGTTAGACTAATTAAAGAGGTAGAAGTTGCTGTAAACAAAACTGCCCAAACAACAATTTTCGATCGGAACTCTGATCAATCAGAATTGATTTTTCGATCAATCGGAAATGATTTTCGATCAATCGGAATTGATTTTTCGATCGATCAGAACATTATTCGATCGATCGGATATCTTGTCCAACAACCTGATGAAATCACTGGACTGATATTCTGATCGATCAGTTTTATATTTCAATAGATCAGAATAGTTGTTTTCTGCCCTTTTTCTGACCGTTGGGAGAAAATCTATAAAATTAAGGAGGTGCGACTTTTAGGCCAAGTGAGGGGATTTTAAGGATTTAGAAGCCACCACCATTGCTTATCATTTGGAGCTCTAATCCTAACCCATACAAGGTATTCTCCTTGTGATTCATCACAAGCTTAGGGCATTCAATGCTAAAATGAGAATAGACTTGTTTCCTCTTGATTTGTAGGAGTTTAGACACATTGATCATTGGTATATCCTTTATCTAAACACCACCTAGGAGTCCAAATAGGTATATTCCTCTAGAAAACCCATTTCCTACCATTTGTAGAGGTTTCACCACCTCTAATCCACCTTGGTCATCTCAAGAAGAGCAAATGCAAGGGGATTTATCCTTGGAGCTGGAGCATTGGCAAAGCATCGGTAACAACATCGGGGGAGCACAAGGGGAGCTAATTCGAGCACGGGAGAGCAGAGATCAAGAAACCTGAAGCTGTGCAACAAAAGGGCCCAATCTAACAAGTAAGTTGTCATTTGTAAGAGTCTGGTTCTACTCTCTTCCCATGGGGAATTGAGTGCAGAGTTTGTCTTCAAACTCGATAGGTTAGGTTGTAGGAGGGGAGCCTCCGGCGGGAGTAAATGCTAGATTCGGTTGTAAAACCTTAGCTCAGTTGTAGATTCTAAAATAATTGAGGTTCTGTTGTAGGACCTTCACTCATGAGTGGAGTCTAAATTGAGGTTTGGTTGTAGGACCCTGGCTTGGTTGTAGATCTTAAACAAGTCTCCAAGGGGAGCCACCAATATGGGTGTGTACGTGTAGGTTGGAAGGAACTTGTAAACTTCCTGAAACTAGGTGAGTTGACTAGGTTTTGAAGGATGGGTTGACAAGATGAGTCGACTGGGTGCAAGGATTGGGCTGAGCCAGTGAGTTGACTCAATGATTTGACTTAGCGGGCTAACTCACCAAGTTTGACTTTTTAGGAAATTTTGTTCTGGTTTTTTTTCTATAGATGGTTTTTCGGGCTGATGTTTAGGGGTGAGTTGACTGGGTGTTGAGCTCTAAATTGTGCATATTCTAACCCCAATTATCACATATTATGCATGGTTTGCATGTTTAAAAGACTACTCTAATGCATGATTTGTGATTGTAGGAACGAGATGGAGATTTCACTAATTCAAGGCTAAAAAGAGCACTTTATATACATTGAAGATCAAGGAACCAGGTGCAAAATGATTGAAGAAGGAAGTAAGGGAAAAAAGGAAGAAGTAAAGAAAACTGCAATGAAGACCAGTCGGCCAAGGAACATGACCGGTTGTCCGACCGATCGGTGGTTCAACAGAGACCTCCCCTTACTGCCCAAACTCCCTGGACCAAAATTGACCATCTAAGACCAGTCGTTCGACCGGTCGACCACTACTCAGACCGGTTGTTTGACCGGTCGACCACTCAACAGAGAAGGGGTGAAAATCTCAAAAGCTTGCTGGACTATTTTTGACGTTTTATGACCGGTCGTCCGACCGGTCGGCTACGTAACAGAGCTTGTTTTTCAAGTTTCGAAATTTGTTACGTAAAGCGCTATTTTTGCGGGATTTCTCGAAGGTTCTTCGCAATTGGAGTCTGAAACCTATAAAAGGACCTCTCCTCTTCATACCCAAGCATGCTAAGACGTGGAGAACAACAAGGAGGCTTGGGAGATGGATTCTACTTCAAGTTTTCATAGTTTTTCTTCTAGTTTTTTTATGTTTTCTGAGTTTTTAGTTCAAGGATATTAGAGATGAACTAAAACCTCTTTGATAGGGCTAAGAGGTGAACATTTTGATTCATTTTTTATGGATTGATACAACCTAGTGTTATAGGATAAAGTTGGTTGTCGAAGAGGTTTAAGACCCAAGACTCGTGAGCGCCTTTTTTTCGTAAAGAGACGACCCAATCATTCGACCAATGAGTCCTTATGGTCGCAGCTTGCACATCGCGCAGATGCATCCGTACACACTTCCGAATATGCGAGCTGGATTGGTCACTGGTCATCGGGTGGGGATACCTTCGTTCTCCGAGCAGCTCTGTTCGTTGGTCATCTAACGAGGATATTATTAAATCCGAGCAGCCCTAGTTCCTGGTCGTTTGCTGGGGATGTCCCTCATCTCATAGTACCTGCAGCCCGTATAGGCCGGCTTTGGCTTATTTCTATTCATAGTTCCAGACCACGGAAGGTTCTCATCGAGGAAGGTAATCATCTAGATGTCTAGATTGGTTATACCATTATCTTATCTAAGGATTAACAGGATAAGCTTCTTATCCCCCTAAATCAGCAGTGATCTTAACAGCTTGCGTAACATACTGGATCACCCGGATCTGTATAAATAGATGGTCTCATAGATGATAAAGGTACACAATCTCTAAGACTATATTTCATACTTCATCTTACTGTCAAGTCACCTCTGACTTAAGCTTTGGAGGGCCAACGGCCAAGCACCAGCCACCCTTAGCTTCTCTCTTTGGTTTTCAGGTCCAGGAGGGATCTCACCTGACGGAGGGTGAACGTTTGGAGGAGCCTGTTACCAGAATCAGACGTTAATAGATTGGCGTCGTTTGTGGGAACTTCCTGGTTCAATCCGCTCTCATCACCAATTGTTACCTCTCACTATGCCTCCTAAGAAGACGGTTCATCCTTCTACTTCAAGGCGGATGTTACCTCCGCCTGACATCCCTGAACCAACACCCAATCTCCCTCAGACCTCTTCGACGGGGATTCCCCCGAAAGAGCCCAACCTACAGTCGCAAAATCCATTTCACGATGTAACTGGTGGCTACGATGGTGTTATGTGTTTCATCGGAGATACACTCTTTACCCTCAAAGCTGGGCTTCAAACCTTATCTAATCGATTCGATCAGCATTTTCCTGAATCGCAGCAACCTCCAGAAGGACCGCCACTATGATCTGCACCGCTAGCTTTCAGACATTTCATAGATGAACCACGAGCTCAGCGAAATTCTCCTTCGAGTTACATGCCACTCGGTAATCAAACTCCAGCACCTCCTCCACAATCTATCCACTCTAGTACCTCTTGGCAACAATGATCTCAAGGATCTGGTGTCGAAACGTCGAGTTATACTTTACCTTGGGAAGGAGATCTCAAGAGAATTGAAGATCATTTCGTAGATATGGAGCAACGGTACAGATCCAATCTCCCGCTTCCTACTTTTGTATCAGCCCATCGAGCTGAACCTCCCTTCACCAGAGAGGTAATGGAGGGCCCTTTGCCCAGAAAATACTGAACGCCCAGCATCGTCCCATATACTGGTATCGGTGATCCTCTCGAACATTTGAAGACATATAGGTCTCTCATGGAGTTAGAGGGATATAGTTCGAAAATTATGTGCAGAGCTTTTTCCTTAACTCTAAAGGATGCAGCGCTTACGTGGTTTTAAGGCCTAAAACCTCGGTCTATAGAATCTTTCTCTCAATTATCGGATCTTTTCCTTTCCCAGTTCATGGGAAGTATCCGTACCAAAAAGCCTGCATCTCATCTATTGGATCTAAAGAAGCAACATGGAGAAACAATTAAGGAGTTCACAGTTCGGTTTACAGCAGAAGCCGTCCAAACTGAAGTTTATACCGAAGACAAAGGCTTCACTGCCCTTATAGTAGGAATTACAAGCGAGAAATTCTGATTCGCCCTGGATAAAATTTTTTCTAAAACTATGACTGAATTCCAGGCCAAGGCTCAAAAATACATTAATGCAGAAGAAGTTGCTTTGGCTCATCACGGTATACAAGGAAAGAAACGTAAGTCTAAGGAGATCTCTTCCTCTGAGAGGAAATATCAGCGCGATCGACGGGATCGTTCCCCTAAGAAGCCTTACTCTGGTAAATATCGCAACTACAAGCCTCTCAATCAATCTCCTAAGAAAGTATTAATGGAGATAAAGCATAAATCCTATGTAAAATGGCCTCTAAGGATCAAATCAGATCCTAAAAAAAAGAGATAAAAGGAAGTTCTGCTATTTCTACAAAGATCATGGGCATAATACCCAAGATTGTATATCTCTGAAAGATCAAATTAAAGCTCTCATTCAGAAGGGACATCTCTGGGATTACGTTACGCGACAGGATCGGTCGCCTAAAAGAATCGATACCTCATCACAAAGGAAAAGGTCGCCTCAACATCACCCTCCACAGGAAGATGGGGAACCCACTGGTGAAATTTGAACCATTGCTGGAGGTGTGGCTTGTGGGGGAGATTCTTAAGCTTCAAGGAAAGCTTATGCTCGGAAGGCGTCTCAAAAACCTCAACATATTTATTGGCTGGAAAAATCGTCCGATGCACCAAATCCTAGCCATCATCCAATCTCTTTTGCTCTTGAAGATGCTGAAGGAATTCATTTTCCTCATGAGGACTCCATCATGGTCGCATTAAAGGTATCAAACTATTTAACTCATCGTATTATGTTGGATACAGGTAGTTTTGCCGACGTCCATTATCTAGAAGCCTTCAATAAGATGGTACTGGCCAGAAATTTACTTAAACCTATCTCCACCCCCCTTATTGGCTTCGGGGGTGAAGTTGTAACACCAGAAGGGAGCATCGACCTTCCAGTTGCCTTTGGAGAAAGCCCAGGAAAAACCACTATGTTCATCAAGTTCCTAGTGGTTGATCGAAAATCAGCATACAATGATATTCTGGGTCAACCCTCTCTCACCAAAATAGGAGCAGCTTTACACCCCTGTATTTATGCATTAAATTACCTACTCCAAGTGGAGTCAGGGTAGTACGAGGGAACCAAAAGGAAGCTCGAGCATGCTATGAAATCACGGTACAAGATCGAAAAAATGTCCAAGCAGCTCCTATTATGACGATTTAGAAAACCAAGCGAATCCCCCGATAGTAACAGTGTTGGACCCAAGGGAGGATGCTCAACAATCAGGAATCTTAAGAGAGGAGACAGTCGAAATCCACCTATCTAAAGATAATCTCTCCAAGAAGGTTTACATCGAATCCTCTCTAAGCCATGTCTTTCGAGCAAACTTGACTAACTTTTTAGTTGAATATCAAGATGTATTCGCTTGGTCTCATGAAGACATGCCAAGTATCGACCCCAACGTTGTGGTCCATCGTCTGAATGTGGATCCAGAGCATAAACCCATTCATCAGCGTCGACGAGCGTTCACGGCTGAAAGGCAAATGGTAATTAAAGCTAAGGTCAAAAAATTATTGGCCGTCAATTTCGTCGAAGAGGTTGACTACCCAGAATGGGTCGCGAACGGCGTTCTTCTCCGCAAAGCCAATGGTAAATGGAGGATGTGTGTAGATTACTCTGATTTGAACAAAGCGTTCCCAAAGGACAATTTCTTTATTGACCCAGGTTATCAAAATAATTAAAATAAGAATTTAATTAATTATTTAGTAAATTACGTGATTTATTATATTAATAAATTAATAATAAATAATTCATAGGGAATTAGTATAGGATCCCTTTATTAAAGTTGCTCAAAATGAACCCTAGAACAGCGTAGAAGTGTCAGATTTTACAAAACTCACAAATTTACAATAATTACGAAAATGCCAGTAGTTAAACTTAAGTTAAACTGACGATTTTAAGTTAACTAGTTTTTTAGGATCAGTTTCATGCAAAACTTCATATAATAGTTTAGGGGCATATTTTAACCAGACACGTCAAATTTTAGCCCTCCAATCATCCTACAAATACCCTAATCGGAAATCAGGCCATAAGTGGACCACCTGATCTCAGATCTGTCCCTTTTTTGTACTAACCCCTAATATTATGTGGCCTACCTGATAGTTGGAGTAGATTTCTTACATACATCACGGTGAGACCCACGTGCACTACGTGCACATGAGGTAGGCCGGTCAACGCGCATTAACTGTGCATTAACAGAAGACGGATCATCTTCTTCTCCGCCCGTTGCGACAGCAGCGTTCGCTGTCTGTCTAAGCCATCCACTCCGTCCTTCTGTGGGCCCCACATCTAAAATCCAAGCCGTCCATTCAATTCCCCTACCCCACGCATAGAGTCCCCTTGAATCTTTTTCATATCAGTCACCAATTTGGTCTTTTCCAAATTACCGTGCAAATCAAAAGATCCCAAGATCCGGTCCGTTGCTTTGCATGTACGGGCCATAATTCTTCCGAGCATTCGTGTGGATGCCACCTAGGTCTCCAACAGATCTTACCGTCCAAGAGTTTCCAGAAGGAAGTTTCCTTCTCCCACTCAAACTCAACCACGCCGGTCCGGTTCTTCCATCCGCAAAATGCCACCTCCAGCGTATCCATCTGATATAAAGCCCCCCTAGGCATCTATTCCCTCCCCGAAAAAACATAGAGAGAGAGAGAGAGATCCGTTAGAGAGAGAGAAAGAGAGAGAAGAGAAAGAGTTAATGTAGGGGGGAGATTTCCTGCTGCTGTTGCTGCTCCTATTGCTAGGGCGACATTCCAAAAGAGTAAGGAGAAGAAGAAGAAGAAAGAGAAAGAAGGAAAAGAAAGAAAAAGAAGAAGGAAAGAAAGAAAAAAGAAGAAAAAGAAAGAAAGAAAGAAGAAGGAAAGAAGAAAGAAAAAGAAGAAGAAGAAAAGGAATAGGTGAGTTTTACCTCATATCGTTTTACACCTGTTAAGTTCAAATTTATTTTTGATTTACTTTTGAAATTGTTATTAGAAGTTTTAAATTAATATAATTTAAGTACTTACGTCGTTTGGTTGGGAAATTGGATGTCGTATCTTGGGTTTGAATTAGCTTCTTTTAGTGATTATGATTCGTATAAAATTCAATATTTTATGTGGAGATTTTCAGTTAAATTGTGTTGTACACGTGTGAGTTGAGTTTTTTTTTAAAAGGTTGGAAGAGTATGAATTGTTTGAGTTATTTTGAAAAGTCAGTGACATAAACCATGCATTCCATGAGATTGAGCACTCTAGTATGTGGTTGATTAGTTGAGTTGAATTGGGTTGAGCGCACGTGAGTGTTGCAATAGACCGTTGCTCCATTGATCGAGGCCGGTTGGGTGAGCACCCAAGTGTGTACAACAGACCAGCTACGCAGGCCAGGTGGAGTCTCCATTGATCGAGGCCGGTTGGGTGAGCACCTAAGCGTGTGTAACAGACCGGCTATGCAGGCCAGGCGGAGGTGCGGGACAGTTCGTGATCTGAGTTGGCTATGCCGCTAGGGACCGATGTTCCAAGATGATAGTGTTAACCAACTGGATATTCGATTGATAACTGTACTGAGATCGTTGAGATATACTTGCATATCATGCATCACGTGCATGTTTAAAAGATTTTGGTTTGACAAAATTATCATCGGATTTAAAATGGTTTGTATTTTAATGGTTACGTGATTTTTTATATTGAATTACTTGTGCTAAACTGTACGAAAATACTCAGCGGCTTTTATAGCTGACGCAGTGTTATGCGATTAACTGTAGTGATAGGTAATGACTTAGAGACTTACAAGGGAGCGAATCTAGATGAAGAGACACCGTAGAAGACCTTTGAGAAATTTATTTATTTTGCGTCCTTGCATTGAAGTTTGATGTAATAAGGCCCGTTAGATGGCCATTAGTTTAGATAGTTTGGGATAATGTAGTGAACTCATGGAATTATGATTTAATATTTCAAGTTTGGTTTATTTTGATTCTATATTTTTGGTACCATGTAAATGGAAAGAGAAAAGTATCAGTTGAGGATGTGATGAGTTCATTCATTATTTACATAACACTCTTGATTTCGAGATTTGAGTTATATACTCGAGTGTCGAATTTTGGGGGCGTTACAGTTAGTATCAGAGAATAGGAATGAGATAAACTGTGCCTTGGGAAAAAGTCCACTAAATTTTAGGATCTAGGATAGCCCCATAAACATAGAGACTCTAAACATAGACTCCCAAAACTTTTAGGATAGCGTCCCAAAACTTTTAGGATAGCCGTTGAACTTAGACACATGTACCTAGGTACCGTGAGAAGTGAATTCCCACCTTAATGAGCGTTTTGCTAAATCATAAGTAATGGAAATTAAAATTTTAAACCTTTGTGATCTTTCTCAGGTTTATAAAGAAATTCCCACAAAATCACAACAAGTGGATTGACTAGAAATCGATACTTTGAAATTTTTCCTTAATTTTCACTTGTAGGACTGAAATTATGAACCAGATTTATACCTATGATCACACATGACATAATACACGTCTAAAAATTTTTCAAATTTTTCTGAAGGTCTGTAACATACCTATTAATTCCCCTGTAAAATTTCAGAATAAACAGAATTGTAGAAAAATTCTAGATATTCTTGTAGTAGACTGAGAAACGTGAAATCTGCTACTAGACAACAACATATTACTACCTTTATCAGGGAAAAAACCTAAGAATTATTAGATATTTTGAGCTATTTTTTTTTTTTTTTTGTGATACACCTTGAAGTCAGTAACATTTGTTCCAAATTTCAAATCGATTGGATTTATGGTTTGGAAGAAATAAATCTTAGGGTGACAAACTATTTGGCCATCCGATAATAAATTTTTTTTTTCTCCAAAACAATGATTATATGAAAGATGGAGTGAGGGGAATAAGATGGAGTTAAGTGAAATTCTATTGAAGAAGAGATTTGATTCATTGTGGATTGAAGGATGAATCCAATATACCGAATATTGAATTAAATGTTGTTGTTTGTATGATTCTCCCTTGTGGTTTATGATGACTGAAGATTGATACATATGAACTCTAATCTCGGGGACGAGTTCTTTAAGGAGGGTAGAATGTAAGGACCAAGATTTTGGATACGAGTACACGCGCATGTAAGTATAAATAGATACATCCGTCTATCACACATGTGAAAATTTATAAATCTTGCTATTTCAACCGTAACCTATTAATTTTGCCATTTCAATCGTCACTAAATACTTAACCAATGATCATAAACTTGTATGTTGTAATAACCCAATCATAATCACTAACCTGTGATTTAAATATATTCAATCATGATTATTAACTCTAACAATAAACATGTCCAATTCAGATCATCAAATTGAATGTTAACCGACCCAGTATAGATCATTGATTGGGATTCAATGTAATGATCTGAGAATTCAGAATAGTCTCATTTATATATACTAGGGAAGTCTTTGAATTTTGGGACGAAATTCCCTTAAGGAGGGAAGAATGTAATGACCCAGGTTTTCGAAATAATTAAAATAACAATTTAATTAATTATTTAGTAAATTACGTGATTTATTATATTGAGAAATTAATAATAAATAATCTATAGGGAATTAGTATAGGATCCCTTTATTAAAGTTTCTCAAAATGAACCCTAAAACAGCGTAGAAGTGTCGGATTTTACAAAACTCACAAATTTACAATAATTATGAAAATGCCATTAGTTAAACTAAGTTAAACTGACGATTTTAAGTATACTAGTTTCTGACAATCAGTTTCATGCAAAACTTCATATAATAGTTTAGGGGCATATTTTAACCATACACGTCAAATTTTAGCCCTCCAATCATCATATAAATACCCTAATAAAAAATCAGGCCACAAGTGGGCCACCTGATTCAGATCTGTCCCATTTTTTGTACCAACCCCTAATATTATGTGGCCTACCTGATAGTCGGAGTAGATTTCTTACATACATCATGGTGGGACCCACGTGCACTACGTGCATATGAGGTAAGCCTGTCAACGCGCGTTAACCGTGCATTAACAGAAGATGATCGTCTTCTTCTCCGCCCGCTGCGACAGCAGCGCTCGCTGTCCGTCCTAGACATCCACGTCGTTCGTCTATGGCCCCCACATCTAAAATCCAAGCCGTCCATTCAATTTCCCTACCCCACGCATGGAGTCCCCTTGAATCATTTTCACACCGGTCGTCAATCTGGTCTTTTCCAAATTACCGTCCGAATCAAAAGATCCTAAGATCCGGTCCATTGCTTTGCATGGACGGGCCATACTTCTTCCGAGCGTTCGTGTGGACCCCACCTAGGTCTTCAACGGCTCTTACCATCCAAGAGTTTCCAGAAGGAAGTTTCCTTCTCCCACTCAAACTCAACCACGCCGGTCCGGTTCTTCCATCCGCAAAACGCCACCTCTAGCGTATCCATTTGATATAAAGCCCCCTAGGCGTCTCTTCCCTCCCCAGAAAAACATAGAGAGAGAGAGAGAGCCGTTAAAGAGAGAGAGAGAAAGAGAGAGAAGAGAGAGAGTTAACGTAGGGGGGAGATTTCCTGTTGCTATTGCTGCTCCTGTTGCTGTGGTGACATTCCAGAAGAGTAAGGAGAAGAAGAAGAAGAAAGAGAAAGAAGAAAAAGAAAGAAAAAGAAGAAGGAAAGAAAGAAAGAAGAAGAAAAACAAAGAAAGAAAGAAAGAAGAAGGAAAGAAGAAAGAAAAAGAAGAAGGAGAAAAGGAATAGGTGAGTTTTACCTCATATCGTTTTACACCTGTTAAGTTCAAATTTATTTTTGATTTACTTTTGAAATTGTTATTAGTAGTTTTAAATTAATATAATTTAAGTACTTACGTCGTTTGGTTGGGAAATTGGATGTCATATCTTGGGTTTGAATTAGCTTTTTTTAGTGATTATGATTCGTATAAAATTCAATATTTTATGTGGAGATTTTCAGTTAAATTGTATTGTACACGTGTGAGTTGAGTTTTTTGGAAAAGGTTGGAAGAGTATGAATTGTTTGAATTATTTTGGAAAGGGAGTGACATAAACCATGCATTCCATGAGATTAAGCACTCTAGTATGTGGTTGATTACTTGAGTTGAATTGGGTTGAGCGCACATGAGTGTTGCAATAGACCGTTGCTCCATTGATCGAGGCCGGTTGGGTGAGCACCCAAGTGTGTGCAACAGACCAGCTACGCAGGCCAGGTGGAGGCTCCGTTGATCGAGGCCGGTTGGGTGAGCACCCAAGTGTGTGTAACAGACTAGCTACGCAGGCCAGGTGGAGGTGTGGGAAGTTCGTGATCCGAGTTGGCTATGCCGCTAGGGACCGATGTTCCAAGATGATAGTGTTAACCAGCTGGATGTTCGACTGATAACTGTACTGAGATCGTTGAGATATACTTGCTTATCATGCATCACGTGCATGTTTAAAAGATTTTGGTTTGACGAAATTATCATTGGATTTGAAATGGTTTGTATTTTAATGTTTACGTGAATTACATGTGCTAAACTGTACTAGAATACTCACTGGCTTTTATAGCTGACGCAGTGTTATGCGATTAACCGTAGTGACAGGTAATGACTTAGAGACTTAGGAGGGAGCTAATCTAGATGAAGAGACACCGTAGAAGACCTTTGAGAAATTTATTTATTTTGCGTTCTTGTATTGAAGTTTGATGTAATAAGGCCCGTTAGATGGCCATTAGTTTAGATAGTTTGGGATAATGTAGTGAACTCATGGAATTATGATTTAATATTTTAAGTTTGGTTTATTTTGATTCTTTATTTTTGGTACCATGTGAATAGAAAGAGAAAAGTATCAGTTGAGAATGTGACGAGTTCATTCATTATTTACATAACACCCCTGATTTCGAGATTTGAGTTATATACTCGAGTGTCGAATTTTGGGGGCGTTACAGTTTTCCGACTCCCCGCATCGACCAATTGGTTGATTTAACAGTAGGACATGCCCTGCTCAGCTTTATGGACGCCTATTCTGGTTATAGCCAGATCATGATGCATCTGCCCGATCGTCAAAATACTGCCTTTATCACCGATCGAGGCTTATATTACTATAAAGTAATGCCTTTTGGTCTCAAGAATGTAGGGGCCACTTATCAGCGTTTGGTTAAAAAAATGTTCGCTCCGCAAATTGGCAAGAATATGGAAGTTTACGTCGACGACATGCTCGTGAAAAGCGTCGTGGCCAATGATCATCTCACAGATCTCCGGGAAGCCTTCGACCTGATGAGGAAGTACCAAATGAAATTAAATCCAGAAAAATGTGCCTTCGGGGTCTCTACCGAAAAATTTCTTGGATTCATGGTTGGCCAATGGGGGATTAAAGCAAATTCTGAGAAAATAAAAGCCTTGATCGAAATGTAGTCTCCATCCACTCTTAAAGATGTCCAACGATTGGCTGGTCGTATTGCATCATTGAATAGGTTTATTTCGCGCGCCTTTGATAAGTGTCTTCCCTTCTTTAAGCTTCTCCGCACTACCGCAAAACTAACTGGTTATGGACCCAGCAGTGTGAGGAGGCATTTCAACAACTGAAGCAATATATGAGCGCGCCTCCTATCTTATCTAAACCTATTCCACACGATCAGCTCTTTCTTTATTTATCTGTATCTTTCATGGCCATTAGTGCCGCCTTAGTAAGAGAAGATTCTGGGGTCCAAAGGCCCGTTTATTATATTAGTTGAGCAATGGTAGATGCCGAAACTCGATATTCCGATATGGAAAAATTAGCTCTCGCCTTAGTGATTGTAGCTCGAAAATTACGACCATATTTCCAAGCCCACTCTATATTGGTACCTACAAATCATCCATTAAGACAAGTCCTCCAAAAGCCTGAGGTATCAGGGTGGTTGACTAAATAGGCGATTAAGCTTGGTGAACATGACATTACATTCTGCTCAAGAACTGTCACTAAGGCCCAAGTCGTAGCCAATTTTATCGCCGAATTTACGTATTCGACTCCCGCTAACTCCACCTCTAACAATGACCTTACGACTAGCAAGCAGCCACCTTAGTCACTTTTCGTGGATGGGTCTTCATGCGCTACCAACAGCGGAGCCGGTTTGATCCTAATCGCTCCTGACATATCACAATTCCAATATGCTTTACGCTTCGAGACTCATGTCTCTAACAACGAAGCGGAATATGAGGCTTTGATCGTCGGCCTCGAACTAGCGAATGTGCTCACAATACAGAATTTACTTATTCACAGTGACTCTCAACTCATAGTCAATCAAGTGCTCGGTGAATTCGAAGCGAAGGAAGAGCGAATGGCTTTGTAAAAATCTCGAGTACTTATCCTACTCGCAAAGCTAAGCAAATATGAAATAATTCACATTCCTCGCGAGAAGAATAAGCTTGCAGATTCTCTAGCAAAGTTAGCTTCCGCACCAGAGTCCGATTTAACATGATCTGTTTCTGTCGAGCATCTCCATACTCCGAGTATTGATCAAGTAGTTCCAGAGCAAGTAGTCACAGTGCATTTATCTCCATGCTGGATGGATCCCTTCGTCCTTTACCTCAAAAGTGGACAACTCCTAGATGATAGAAAATCTGCGCGACAAATTCGTTACCGTGCTGCCAGGTACACCTTACAAAATGGAATATTATTATGCAAAAAGTTTACTTTACCATACTTAAGGTGTCTCCATCCAGAAGAGGCACACCGTGTTCTTGATGAAATACACCAGGGGGCATGCAGTAACCATCCCAGGGGACGATCTTTAGCATATAAAGCGATGAGGCAAGGGTACTACTGGCCCACCATGAAGGCGGATGCAATAGAATTTTTTAAGAAATGCGACAAATGTCAACGATATTCTCCAATCCCTTGTGTGCCATCTGAGCAAATGACACCGATGGATGAACTTGGCCCTTCGCCTAATGGGGAGTTGATATAATTGGACCATTACCCATCGGGAAAGGCCAGAACAGGTTCGCAATTGTAGCAGTTGATTACTTCACCAAATGGGTCGAGGCAGAACCATTAACCACAATCACTGAAAAGCAAACTACCAATTTCATATGGAGAAACATCATATGCCGTTATAGCCTCCCCCATACTATATTCACTGACAATGGAAAACAGTTCGACCACGCTGCGTTCTCGGAGTTTTGCGAAAAATGGAAGATACGAAGTATTCAAACCTTCCCATATCATCCTCAGGCTAATGGACAAGTTGAAGCAGTCAATAAGATTATCAAACATCATCTGAAAACTAAACTTGATGAATGTAAAGGTATGTGGCCGAAGCTTCTACCTGAAATCTTATGGGCTTATAGAACGACAACTTGCACGTCAACTGGAGAAACCCCTTTCTCTTTGGCATTCGGTACCGAGGCAATTGTTCCAGTCGAAGTTGAAGTACCCTCGTATCGAATCGAGCAATACGACCTAGCGAGCAACCAAGAGGGTCTGAGGCTTCATCTCAACCTTTTGAAAGAAATGAGGGACGTATCCCGACTTCGAGCAACAGCTTACCAACAGCGTATAGCTCGCTACCGTAATGCTAAGGTCAAACCTAGAGCTTTTCAACTCGGCGATTTGGTGCTTAAACAAAATCTTAGAACACTTGCTCGTTCATTGCATCCGAATTGGGAAGGCCCCTATCAGGTTATCAAAATTGTACGATCAGGTACATATTATCTAGAAGACATGCGAGGAAGACCACTCCATCGCCCTTGGCACGTAGAGCATCTACTCCAATATTATCCATAAAACATTCATGTATTAAATATGTGGATCGTGTTCGAATAAAGATCATTTCTTTCATTACAGCTAATCAACTATAAACTTCATAACTTGGTCGCTGCTCCGTTTTGGACTAGAACAGCCCTAAAGAGAAGACAAACGTTCTCTTGACCAAATCTTCTGCTTACTATAGAGCCAAATCCTCAATCGACAGATCAGTCTGTCTCTACGTGGACATGATCACCAAGACCCCTGAATTGAGCCTAATGTTGAGCTCTTAATTGTGCATATTCTAACCCCAATTCATCACTCATTATGCAAGATTTTCATGATTTAAAGACTAATCAAATACATGTTTTGCGATTGTAGGAATGAGAGTGGCTTGGCTCAATTGGTGACCAAAAGGGCACATTTAAGAGTCTTTGATGAAGGCCCAAGGTGGACCAAAGAATGATGAAGAAAGAGAGGAGAATGAGGAAGAAAGAAGGAAAGAAAAGAAAGAAGAAATAATGCAGAAAATGGGGTCCGACCGGTCAAGACCGGTCGGCCAAACAGGCCCCGACCGGTCTTGATCGGTCGACCAACACTACTTTTCCTTTCACATGCTGCTGGAAAGCCACCCAGACAGGCTAGACCTGTCAAGACCGGTCAGCCAGCCCTGTCCGACCGGTCTAGACCGGTCTTGACCTGTCGGCCATGTAAATTTCAGCTTCCAAATTGCAGACAGCAGGCCATTCCCGTTTCTGGTTTTTTGGATCAGTTTTCTGGGCCCATCTTAATGATATTTGGAAATCTGACACATCCATGTCAAATAGGAGCTCGACGCCGAACTAACCCAAGTGGTTTCGTGTCGATCGGAGCTACGGATTGATCGTGGTGGCCAAAACAATACGAACTGTCCAGAAAGTTCCAGATTCTGCCTACTCCACTCTGGGCCGGTCCAGGTGGCCCATCATTGATGATATGAAGAATCTACTTTGACCTTATTTTAGACCACATCCATATATGAATAACCACAAAGTTTCATATCAAAAGGATGTGTGGTTTGATCGTACCGGTTGAAGAAAGATGGACCATCCAGAAAGATTCAACTGCGCAGAGTTTATAAAAGCCCTAAGTGTTCTAATTTTCGGACCACATTCTGGGATTGTTTTGGACAATATAATCCTTCTATCATGTAGAGGATGAAGTTTTCTACCAATGTTCAAAATTTGGGATCAATCCGACATCTGTACACTCCGGAGCGTTGAAAGCAAGATGACTGGTTCTGAAGGTACCCGAAGTGCGCGATTTTGAGAGGCGGTCGGTGATATGATTGGTGGGCCCATTCAGAGGATAATCTTAGAAATCTAAATCATCTATGAGGAAGATCACATTACAAGGAAGCTACAAATCAATTTTGAAGGCAATCCGACCATTGGTTAAGCCGTACGAAGCGGAACAAAATCTGTTACGTTGCGGTACTCTTGCTGCACTATAAAAGGAGGTGCTCTCTTCTATTCCAAATCAACCAAGGACGTGGGGAGCAAGGAGTTCAAGTCATAGGAGGCTTCCTAGCCTCCTCCAGCTAGTTTTTCTTCCTTTTCTTAGTTCTAGTTTTATTTTTAATATGCTTTTCATTAGCTAATCTCTTAGCTAGAGCTAAGAGGTGAACCTTATAGTTTTCTTAGATTGTTTAATTCGTTCTATTGGTATTAAGTTGGAATTCATGTTTATGAACTATGGTTTGAAGTTTATACAAGCTTTAAGTAGTTTTTCTTAGTCTTATGATGACTCATGGATGTTTGGGAGAATTACTTAAATTCTTAATTGGTTTGCATCAGTCTAGACCTGTATGATCCGAGGAATTGGAATGCGCTCTAGTACTATGATCTTCATGTGGGGACTTCCTACCAAAGTTCTACTTTTCTGAATTTCTGTAATGTGTATGGACTATGCATGTGATTTGAATCAAGTTCAAATTGTAATCTAGCCTTGTCTTGTGACAGGACTTGAGGATGGTTATGATTGTGAACTGAACCTTTTGGAATGGGGAAGACCTATGCAATTGAGCATGCTCAGCTCAGCCTACATTGAGTGAATCCTATGCATTGAATCATACATATGACAGATTAATTTGATAATATAACCGCTCTATCATCCGGCTAGATAGAACTTAATTTCGATTCTAGTTGAGAAAGTGAGAAACCATAGCGAATTATGCATCTAAGGAGAGCTATAAGTGGATCCTTGATGCTCTAGTTATCTTTACATTATCAGATTTTCTATTTTATGTTCAAAACCAATTTCACAAACCTCTTTGATTCTAGTTATTAGGATAGTTGAAATTGTTTACTTCCTTCCCTGTGGATCGACCTCGGTCTTACCGAGTTTATTACTACATCGCAACCCTACACTTGGGGAAGCGAACACCTAACTCATTTCTCATGGGTTAAGCATTTGCGCATTCAACATACAAAGGATCTATGACTAGAAGAAGCCAAAATATCAAAAATCTTTCATTCGATTAAGGAAAATATCAAGATTGTTTTACAATGAGGGCAGGACCAAAATCAACATAAGAAGGAAAAATAAAATAGAGGAGGGGATCATTCTCGCACGTCACTAGGAGGAGGAGCGCTATCTCAACCTCAGGGCCCAACTTTGGAACCCCTACAGTTTGGGTAGCTTCCGTAACTTCATTCTCAGCGGTTGCTCTCAGCAACGACAATGGCCGCGACTCTCTCGAATTTCTTCATATTGAAAGATAGAGATATCCATTGCACTACTCTCAATGTAAAGTTGCGACCAGCATCGTATGACTCATACCGCTCGTCGTCATACAACTACGAAGTACGAAACTCCATGACAGCTCGAGGTCCCTCTTCAGATAACATCTTGACGTAGGCCACTCTCTCCTCCTAGCTCCTAATGGATGGAATCATCTTTGAGCTACACGAGGGTGGACTGTTCCTTCTCCAGGCTGTCGCTGACTTCTTTTAGCAGCGACCTGCTCTCAGTGAGCTGCTCCTCTAGAGAGATTTTATCTTGGCGGAAAATCTCCCTCTCTTTTCCTATCTTCTCCTTCATCTCGACGAGCCTTGTGAAGTTCATATCCAAGGCCTGATACCTATTGGTCAAGACCTGGTTCTTCTTGATGAGGATTTTTCTATCCTCATTCATCTTCGTGATCAGGGTCTCGCGAGATTTGATGACTTGGTCTCTCCCTTAGACCACCTTCTCCAATGCAAGCCTCTTCTCCTCAGCGTCATCAATGATACGGCGAGCAGCGATGATGTCACATCTCGTCCGTATAATGAGGTACAGTCCCTGTTCGAGGAGTAAAAGGGTTATCAGATGATCACAAAAAAAAAACAAAGAGAGGAAGCAAGAAACAAGTCAAATTCGAAGTACTTTTACCTGGATCATCCTCACCCCCGCATCTAGGGAAAGATCCTCGGGACTAGGCTCATGAATAGTACCGAACGTTTGTGGGGTGATGTTGTCGAATATAAACTTGCAAATCGAATGCAAGTGACTTGGGACATTGAATGTGCTAACTCCAGAAGGCTTTGCCACAACTAGCCCAATAGTGCTCACATCTTGAGCAACAGATGGCTCGCGAGCAGGGATCAACTCACGAGCAACTTGAGGCTCGTGATGCTCTTCATTCGGGGGGCGACTTGGCCCCGCCCCGTCGCTTCTCAGGGAATTATCAAAATGTCAATAACCGGCGGCTCTGGAGGAACCACCGGAACATCTGTCGCAGACTCAGGAAGAGGCTCGCATGGTTGCGAGTTTCGGGCAGGCTCACTCGACTGACCAGACGGGTGAGATGGACCGGCCGTCGTCTTCTTCTGTCTCTTCGAGCTGGTACCCCTCAGGCGGGGCAACAATCCTCTCTTCTCTCCAATGTTTGCTATGGCAACTTCCTCCTGAGATATCAGTCTAGAAGCGGCAAGTTGCGGGAGTGAGAGACAGGACTTGATATTCCTGTCACTAACTGACAGCTTGTAGATTTTAACAATCTTCTCGTTGATCCCTCCTTTCAAGCTCGGCTTTTCTCCAGTCGAAATACCTGCGAATACGAGCAGAATTGGAAAATAGGAGTTTAAGACTACTACGAAAATTGCAGCAAAATGAAGATTCACCCACTTCACCAAAGAAGCGACTCACGTTATGGCCCCCAGGGGTGGATCCTATGTCAGATTCCCAATTTTTGGAGGCATAAAACCACCGTTTCCTCCATCCCGGGTAATTCGAAGTGGGTTTCCCTAAAACGCAACTATCCCGGTGCTAGTAAAATAGGTAATACCAACCCTCACTAGAAGGAGCCTTCTTGAGTTGGAACATCTAAGGAACTCTTCGGCGGTTAAGTCTCCATTGCCCACTTGCTTCCAGAGAACGAAAGCACTCAGAACAACCCTCCCGCCATTTACAATGAGTTTTCTAGGGCAATTTTGTAGATACGAAGTACGTCTCGGATAAAGGGGTGAAGGGGAAGACGCATGTTCGCTTCCCCAAGTGTAGGGTTGCGATGTAATAATAAACTCGGTAAGACCAAGGTCGATCCACAGGGACTTGTGTAGGAATTCACAAACACATCCAATAGTGTCTATTGAAAGCTAACAACCAGATTTTGTATGAGGTTGATGTGAGTAACAATTTTAAACTAATTTGAAAGTAATTAATGATAAAAAGGCACTAGGGGTTCAAGGATCCACTTGTAGCAATCCTTGATGCTCAAACCGCTGTGGTTTTTATTTTCTCAACTAGAATCAATATTAAGATCTATCTAGTCGGATGATAGATCTATTAAACCAAACAATCTGTTATATGTAAGTCCAATGCATAGGATTCACTCAATGTAAGCTAGGCTGAGCATGCTCAATTGCATAGGTCAGTCCTAATTCCAAAAGGCTCAGTTCTCAATCATAACCATCCTCAAGTCCTGTAACAAGACAAGGCTAGATCATGATTTGAACTTGATTCAAATCACATGCACAGTCCATACACATTACAGAAATTCAGAAAAGTAGAACTTTGGTAGGAAGTTCCCACATGAAGATCATAGTACTAGAGCGTACTCCAATTCCTCGGATCATATAGGTCTAGACTAATACAAACCAATTAAGAATTTAAGTAATTCTCCCAAACATCCATGAGTCATCATAAGACTAAGAAAAAATACTTAAAACTTGTATAAACTTCAAACCATTGTTCATAAACATGAATTCCAAACTTCAAACCAACTTAGAATGAATTGAAACATCTTAGATCCACTACAAGATTCACCTCTTAGCCCTAGCTAAGAGGTTTAGCTGCTCATGATCCAAGGAAACATGAAACAACAAAAAAAAACTCATAAAAACAGTAAAACAAACTAAAAGGAGTTGTGGAACTCCAAAATCCACTTCCGCCGCCTCCAACCTTGCTTAAACCCTTCTAAGATACCCTAGGAACGATCCCTAGGTGTCCTTTTATAGTGAGGAGGCTCCGTAACTTCAGAAGAATCGAGAGTTTGCGTAACACTTACGCAGTGCGCAGAGAAAATCAGACTGAAATTAGAAAGTTCTGATTTTTCACGTGGCCGACCGGTCGGACTGGCTAGCCGACCGGTCGCGACCGGTCGGATTGGCTATTGGAATCAGTCCAGCAAGCTTTTGGTTTAAAAACTTCTTCTGGCCGACCGGTCGCGAGCGGTCGGACACACTTGTTCCTTCGTCCAGTGAATGCAAGGGGTTGGCCGGCCGGTCACGACCGGTCTGGCTCCTTTGGCCGACCGGTCGGATGACCGGTCTAGGCCTTGTTTTTCTTCAGTTTCTTCTTTTTTTCTTCTTTTCTTCTTTCCTTGCTTCCTTCTTTCTTTGGTCTTCCTTCGATCTTCATCCGAATGATTCTAAATAGGCTCTTTTTATCTTCAATTAGGCAGAGTCCATTCTCATTCCTGCAATCACGAAACATGCATTCAATTAGTCTTTAAGGCATAAAAACCTTGCACAATGAGTGATGAATTGGGGTTAGAATATGCACAATTAAGAGCTCAACACACCCCCCAACCAACATTTTGCTAGTCCCGAGCAAAACATGCGTGAAACCAATTCCATTCTCCAAAATTCAACTCTCCCTTAGAAAACATTCTTCTATACATTCCAAGATATACAAGTATAAGATTCAGCAATATTAGGTGGCAAAGGTTGAAATCATAAACTCTCAAGGCATAATAAGTGTCCATATGAAATTCCCGCTGATTAGTTGATAAATAGACGAATTTGAACAAATTCAACCTAGTGTGCATAGTGAAAATTCATCTCATGAGTTTCTAGGATTATCTTCTTCATAGATCAACCAAACTATAGATCTCAAGGTATATAGAGCAACAACAAGCCAATGACGGGAATTTGCCGTACTGTCCTTCCGACGACTTTCACACTACGTCCCATTTTCGGCTTTGGTTACGGGTAGACCATCCCCCGGTTGTAATAGGTAGCCCTAATCGGAATTTTCCACCATTTTTCCATCTTTCCCAATTTCATCATTCCTTTTCCTTTTTCTTTTAAATTAGATAGGATTTTTAGAAATCCATATCTTTCGTTATTTTCCCATGGACAAGGATGGACAAAGTACCCCGGCTTGGTTTCTCAACACCTTAAATCAAAGTCTAGCTAATCCACAAATCATATAATCCTTTCAACTTATGAAAATCGTGTAATGTGAACTAGGTGTAAAAGTGTTCAGATTTTCTATCAATCACATAACTAGGAGAACTCACATATAAAACCATTATGCTATGAGAAGTTCAAGACTTACAACCTCATACACTTCATATCTCCTCCTCTTATGCTCATATTATCTTGAAAGCATGGAACCAAAGTTTTCCAAAAGAGTTTTGAATTTTTGAAAAATTGAAAAATTTCTACATAATTGCTCGAAATGTTACAAAACGCTGGATTCATCCAAGTGATCCCACACCCCCCAACCAAATCTTGCATTGTCCTCAATGTAAAAGATGTGCAATATGCATGACATGAAAGCAATGACATAAAACAAGGGAGAGTGAGAACGAGAGTACCTGAGGTAGTGAAAAGCGGAATTCTTCCTCCTTCTAACAAACCTAAGCAAAGGTAAACAAAAGCAACAAAATCCTAATCCTAACTACTTTATACCTCCGTCAGACTAGGAGATCAATCATCCTGATACACAGGATCATTCAGAGGTATGGACATACCTTCTGAAGGAAATTTCTCAAAGAACGGCTTTAATCGTTGCCCATTCGCCTTAAAAATGTTGTCGTTTCTCGGATTTAACAGCTCGACAGTCCCATATGGATAGACAGTTTGCACAATGTAGGGACCGGTCCATCGAGATCTCAATTTTTCCGGAAATAGATGTAGGCGAGAATTATACATGAGGACTTTTTGATTGATCGTGAATGTCTTGTGAAGAATATTCTTATCATGGAATATCTTCGTCTTGTCCTTGTAAATTCTCGCATTCTCATTGTTGTAGGCAAATATAGTCTGGCGAGAAGTGAAGGATCGCGGCAATATGAATGCGAGGAGTCCAGGTCGAGCTCGCGGTAAGGGGTCGCACATCCTGGATGCGAGCAGCTCGGCTCGTGCTCGCCAGAAGGGGTCGCATCTCCAGGATGCGAGCAGCTCGGCTCGTGCTCGCCAGAAGGGGTCGCATCTCCCGGATGCGAGCATCTCGGCTCGTGCTCGCCAGAAGGGGTCGCATCTCCCGGATGCGAGCAGTCCTGACACGGGCAGCTCCCGAATCAGAGCAACCATGAGTCTTTGTTTTTGGTTTGAACGATCTTCGTAGTCCCAGCACCCGATTTCCGTCGAGCAGCTTGTCCAAATCCCTCGACGGCTCCAAGCAGAGTTACATCCAGCGCGGTGGTCTCCGCCCTTTCGGCGTCTCCTTCCTTTTCGGCAGCTATGACTCCAACTACGGCTTCCGGCTCAACATGAGCTATCAGCGCTATTACTACGCCTACCGGCAGCCCGCATAGGTCGGTTTTTGGGCTTATCTTCTCTGGTGGTTTCGGATCTCAAGGGAGTGCCATCAAGGAACGTGATTGCTGAAATAAGTCATTGGGTTAGATCTCGTCTCTAAAGATAGGATCTTATCCCAAGAAATCAGCAAGATCTCAGTATCGTACACGAGATCAGTGGGATCTCGATATCTTGCGTAACGGATTGAACCGCTTCAAATCTATATAGATGGACGACTCCATTATGGGAAAGGTACACACAATATTCGATCTCTGTCCCGTTCTGCCTGGCTACTCTTCTTCTTGCTTTGATCTGACTTAAGCATCGGAGGGCTAACGGCTGGACCCCAGCCACCCTTAGTTGCTGTCTGTCTTCTTTCAGGTTTGGCGGGGGGAAATCTCCGGTGGAGAGAAGGTGAACGTCCGGAGGATCCTGTTACAAAATCTGACATCAACAGTTTGGCGCCGTCTGTGGGAACGACTTGATCGTCGAAATCAATCGTTCTACCGATCAAAATCCTCTGGCGATGCCTCCTAAAAAGGCTGTTCATCCTTCGACTTCAAGGCAGGCACCACCTCCGCCCGATGAGGCGGAATCCGTACCTGCTCTTCCTCCCGCATTGACGAATATCCCTCAAGGAGCCCCGAATATGCCATCAACAAACCCATTATTGGAGGCTTCCGGAAATCAAGACGATGTCTTGCGTTTCCTCGGAAATACTCTTCTCACTCTGAATGCCGGAGTTCAGGCCCTGTCAAATCGGCTTGACCAGCATTTCCCTGAACCACAGAGACAACCCTCCGAAGGATTACCACCGCAACCCAAACCAGTGGCTTCCAGACATTCTATGGACGAACCACAGGTCCCACCACTTGGCAGCCATCCCCCTGTGCCGTCTCCACATTCTATACATTATAGTTCGTCTCGACAACCTCAACCACAGGGCTCCATCGTCGAAACATCAAGCTATACCCTACCATGGGAAGGAGATCTCAAAAGAATCCATGATCGTTTTGATGACATGGAACAGCGATACTAGGCAAATCGGCCATCTGCAGTCATGGCGGCGATACATCAATCCGAGTCCCTATTCACTAGCGAGGTTATGGAAGCCCCGTTACCCAGAAAGTATCGAACGCCTGTTATCACCCCGTACACAGGTATTGGTGACCCTCTTGAACACCTGGAAACATACAGGTCCCTCATGGAGTTGGAGGGACATGGTTCAGAAATCATGTGCAGGGCTTTTTCCCTAACATTGAAGGAGGCGGCTCGCACGTGGTTCCGAGGATTAAAGCCTCGTTCCATCAGCTCCTTTTCTCAGTTATCAGAGATATTCCTTTCTCAATTCATGGGAAGCATCCGCATCAAGAAGCCAGCTTCCCATCTAATGAATCTAAAACAACAGCATGGGGAAACGATAAAGGAGTTCACAGTACGGTTCACCACTGAAGCCGTTCAAACTGAAGGTTATACTGAAGAAAAAGGGCTCGCAGCCCTCATAGCAGGAATAACGAGCGAGAAATTCAGGTTTGCCTTGGATAAAAGCCCACCGAAAACTATGGCAGAGTTCCAAGCCAAAGCTCAGAAGTACATCAATGCAGAAGAAGTCACATTGACACGTCAGGGGGCACAGGGTAAGAAACGCAAGCCAGAGGGAACCTCTTCCGCAGATAAAAAATATCGTCGTGATCAACGCGATCGTTCTCCCAAGAAGCCTTACTCCGGTAAATACCATAACTACACTCCTCTTAATCGGTCTCATGAAAAGGTTCTAATGGAGATTAAACACAAGCCATATGTAAAATGGCCTGCAAAGATCAAATCCGATCCCGAGAAGAGAGATAAGAGCAAGTTCTGTTACTTCCACAAAGATCACAGGCATAGAACCCAGGACTGCATCTCTCTACGAGACCATATCGAAGCCCTTATTCGAAAAGGCCATCTCCAGGATTATGTTGCTCGTAAATCACCAGAAAGGACGAAGACCTCATCTCGCCAAAAGGAACCGCCTCATCATCAAACTGACCAAGAGGACGTTGAGCCCACGGGAGAAATCCGCACCATCGTCGGAGGACCAGCTTGCGGGGGTGACTCTCAAGCTTCGAGAAAAGCATACGCTCGAAAGGCATCCAAAGAACCCCAGCAAATCTATTGGCTGGAACAGACGTCTAGCTCGTCAAAAAACAGCCATCCTCCAATTTCCTTCACTCTCGAAGATGCGAAGGGAATTCACTTCCCTCACGAAGACTCCATCGTAGTCACATTGAAGGTATCAAATTATCTGACGCATCGAATTATGGTGGATACGGGTAGTTCAGCTGATATTCTATACTTGGAGGCTTTCAACAAAATGGCACTTGCCAGAAGCCTTCTTAAGCCAGTATCGACCCCCCTCGTCGGCTTCGGAGGTGAGGTAGTAACGCCTGAAGGAAGTATCGATCTCCCAGTTACTTTCGGAGAAAGTCCAGCGAAGACCACCATCTTCATAAACTTCCTCATAGTGGACCAAAAATCAGCGTATAACGCCATTTTGGGGCGGCCATCTCTTACTAAGGTCGGGGCAGCCTTGCACCCTTCGTATCTGTGTGTCAAGTTTCCTACCCCAAATGGTATCGGGGTCGTGCGAGGAAGTCAACAGGAGGCACGGTCTTGCTACCAGATTGCCCTCCAAGATCGAAAGAAGGCTCAAGCAGTACCCGTCATGGAGATAGCACAAGGTTCACCCAACTTTCCCTCCAACACCTCGTTGGATCCGAGAGAGAGTGCTCTTAAATCGGGAACTCCAGGGGAAGATACAGTGGCGATTCACCTAGCCAAAGATGACTTATCCAGGGTCGTATACATTGGATCCTCTTTAACCAGCGTCCATCGTGAAGATCTGGTCCTTTTCCTTACCGAATATCAGGACGTGTTCGCTTGGTCTCATAAAGATATGCCAGGCATCGACCCCAATGTCATCGCACATCGTCTCAATATCGACCCAAAGCATAAACCCGTACACCAGCGTCGACGTGCCTTCACTGCAGAAAGGCAAATGGCGATCAAAGCTGAGGTCGAGAAGCTACTTACGGTCAATTTCATAAAAGAAGTTGATTACCCAGAGTGGGTCGCGAACGTAGTTCTCGTCCGAAAAGCTAATGGCAAGTGGAGAATGTGCATCGATTATTCAGATCTGAACAAAGCATGCCCCAAAGATAGTTTTCCAACGCCACGGATAGACCAGCTGGTCGATTCAACAACTAGACATGCTCTGCTCAGTTTTATGGATGCTTACTCTGGTTATAACCAGATTATGATGCATCCACCCGATAGCCAGCATACTGCCTTCATCACGGATCGAGGACTATATTGTTACCAGGTAATGCCGTTCGGTCTTAAAAATGCAGGAGCCACTTATCAACGTCTCGTCAATAAAATATTCGCTGCTCAGATCGGTAGGAATATGGAAGTTTATGTTGACGATATGCTCGTGAAAAGCACCATAGAAGATGATCATATTTCTGATCTCCGAGAAGCCTTCGACCTTATGAGGAAGTATCAAATGAAACTAAACCCAGAAAAATGTGCGTTTGGAGTGTCTGCAGGAAAGTTTCTTGGGTTCATGGTCGGCCAGCGCGGAATTGAGGCAAATCCTGAGAAGATAAAAGCATTGATAGAGATGAAATCCCCCACCACTCTGAAGGACGTCCAGCGTCTGGCCGGTCGCATCGCATCATTGAATAGGTTCATCTCGCGAGCATCTGACAAGTGCTTACCATTCTTCAAACTCTTTCGTGCAACGGCCAAGTCTGATTGGAAATGGACACCTCAGTGTGAAGAGGCTTTTCAACAATTGAAGCTATACATGAGCACACCTCCCATTTTATCTAAACCTATAGCACACGAGCAACTCATTCTTTATTTATCTGTGTCCGCCACGGCCGTTAGCGCCGCATTAATAAGAGAAGATTTCGGGGTGCAAAGGTCCGTTTATTATGTTAGTCGAGCAATGGTTGATGCAGAAACTCGGTATTCTGATATGGAAAAGCTAGCCCTGGCCTTAGTCATGACAGCTAGAAAAATGCGACCATACTTTCAAGCTCACGCTATTCTAATACCAACAAATCATCCACTACGGCAAGTCCTTCAGAGACCTGAGGCTTCCGGACGCTTGACTAAATGGGCGGTCGAGATCAGCGAACACGACATCTCATTTTGTCCTAGGACCGCCATCAAAGGCCAGGCCGTGGCTGACTTTATCGCCGAATTTACATACTCTTCCGATATTAACACCACGACCAGCGACCAGCCTCCTTGGTCACTCTTCGTGGACGGGTCGTTGCGGGCCATTGGCAGTGGAGCGGGCCTGATCTTAGTGGCTCCCGATGGGTCGCATTTCCAATATGCTCTACGTTTCGATTCTCACGTATCAAATAATGAAGCAGAATATGAGGCCCTGATCGTTGGCCTCGAACTAGCCATTGTCCTTGCAATTCAAAATCTATTAATTCATAGCAACTCCCAGCTCATTGTCAAACAAGTTCTTGGTGAATTTGAAGCCAAAGAAGAAAGGATGGCCTTATACAAGTCTCGAGTACTCATCCTGCTCTCGAAACTGAAGACCTATGAAATAATTCATATTCCTCGCGAGCAGAACCAACTTGCCGACTCATTGGCTAAGCTCGCTTCCGCACCAGAATCTGAGCTAGCACACTCGATCCCCATCGAGCATCGTCAGAATCTAAGTATCGACCAATCGGCTCTTGAGCAAGTAATATTGGTACAATCGTCTCCATGCTGGATGGATCCCATCATCCTTTATCTCAGAGACGGATACCTACCAGACGATAAGAAAGCTGCAAGACAAATTCGGCTTCGAGCTTCCAAGTACACCTTACAAGACAGAATATTGTTGCGAAAAAGTTTCTCCTTGCCTTATTTAAGGTGTCTTCATCCAGAAGAAGCACTTCATGTTCTAGACGAAGTACACCAGGGGGCATGTGGTAATCACCCCAACGGCGATCCCTAGCATATAAGGCGATGCGGCAAGGATATTATTGGCCCACTATGAAAGCAGATGCAATTGAATTTTTTAAAAAATGTGACAAGTGCCAGCGATATTCACCTATACCCCGTGTACCTTCCGAACGGATGACTCCAGTTGATAGCCCTTGGCCTTTCGCTCAGTGGGGGGTCGATATCATTGGACCCTGGCCCATGGGAAAGGGACAAAATAAGTTCGCGATTGTAGCAGTTGATTACTTCACCAAATGGGCCGAGGCAGAACCATTAGCCAAGATTACTGAGAAACAAACTACCAAATTCATATGGAGAAATATCATATGCCGCTTCGGACTCCCTCATACCATAATTACTGATAATGGAACACAGTTCGACAACGCGGCCTTTGATGAATTCTGTGACAAATGGAAGATATATAATCTCCGCACTTCTCCATATCATCCTCAGGCGAATGGGCAAGTCGAGGCAGTGAACAAAATCATTAAGCACCATTTAAAAACCAAGCTTGGTGAATGCAAAGGTGAATGGCCAGAACTTCTACCAGAAGTATTATGGGCGTATAGGACCACAACTCGTACGTCAACGGGTGAGACCCCTTTTTCCTTAGCATTTGGTGTCGACGCAGTAGTAGCAGTGGAAATTCAAGTGCCCTCGTATCAGATCGAGCAATATGACCCCGCGAGTAATTAGGAAGACCTTCGCCTTCATCTCGACCTCTTGGAAGAACGTAGAAACGCCTCCCAAGTACGAGCAACAGCATATCAACAACGTATTGCTCGTCATCGAAACGCGAAGGTACGGCCTAGATCCTTCCAGCTTGGAGATTTGGTCCTGAGATAAAAGCTCGGAGTCCCTTCTCGTTCGCTGGATCCAAATTGGGAAGGCCCTTATCGGGTTATTAGGATTGTGCGACCCGGTACCTATTATCTTGAAGACATGCAGGGCAGACCCGTGCGTCGCCCTTGGCATGTGGAGCATTTGCTACAATACTTCCCCTAGATTTGATGTAGTTCATAACAACGTTTTATGAATAAAGTTGAAGATATCTTTTGGTCGCTATTCCATTTATTTGGACTCGAATAGCTCCAAAGAGAATATACACATCCTCTTGGCCAATTGCCTACCCTTGGTAGGATTGAAGTTGTCATTAATTGGTTGCTTCTCCATTTTATAGATTAAAAACAGCCCCGAAGAGAGCATATGTGCTCTCTTGACCAATCTTCTGCCCTTGGTGGAATCAGAATCTCAATCGATAGATCAGTCTATCTCAACGCGGACATGGTCACACGACCCCCGGAGTGAGTCTAATTCATCTTTTCATGAATTAGATGCTCGCACTGGTGAAAGAGATCGCACTTCCAGAATGCGAGCAGAGCAACTCGTGAACGAATTCAAGGGTCGCAGTCCGTACCCTTACTGCGAGCAGCGCAGCTCGTGCTCGAATAAGGATAGTATCCTCGGATGAGTCAGATGGGATCAACACAAAGCAGAAAGGAAGAAGAAGAAAGCAGAGAGCGTCGCAGCAGAAAATTCGAAAATGAAGGATTTCTTCTAAGTCCGGTATTTATACGCAATCATTCCGTCTGATTTGCTGGACACGCGGCAGTTTCTCATCCAGCGCACCAGACGAACGGACGCTAGCATTAAATACAGAAACACGTGGCGCCCGACGCCTCATTTCTGGCGGCAGAAAAAGCTGCGTGAAAGCTAGCCACCATAAATGCGGAAGCACGTTAAGTGAATCATGCGTGATTGTCTCCCAGCATCCAGCTGTCAGCACTAGCAAACCCTTGGCATAGTTCCTCAATACCAAGGGTTTGGGGGGCATCTGTTGTAGGCAAATATAGTCTGGCGAGAAGTGAAGGATCGCGGCAATATGAATGCGAGGAGTCCAGGTCGAGCTCGCGGCAAGGGGTTGCACATCCTGGATGCGAGCAGCTCGGCTCGTGCTCGCCAGAAGGGGTCGCATCTCCAGGATGCGAGCAGCTGGGCTCGTGCTCGCCAGAAGGGGTCGCATCTCCCGGATGCGAGCAGTCCTGACACGGGCAGCTCCCGAATCAGAGCAACCATGAGTCTTTGTTTTTTGTTTGAACGATCTTCGTAGTCCCAGCACCCGATTTCCGTCGAGCAGCTTGTCCAAATCCCTCGACGGCTCCAAGCAGAGTTACATCCAGCGCGGTGGTCTCCGCCCTTTCGGTGTCTCCTTCTTTTTCGGCAGCTATGACTCCAACTACGGCTTCCGGCTCAACATGAGCTATCAGCGCTATTACTACGCCTACCGGCAGCCCGCATAGGTCAGTTTTTGGGCTTATCTTCTCTGGTGGTTCCGGATCTCAAGGGAGTACCATCAAGGAACGTGATTGCTGAAATAAGTCATTGGGTTGGATCTCGTCTCTAAAGATAGGATCTTATCCCAAGAAATCAGCAAGATCTCAGTATCGTACACGAGATCAGCGGGATCTCGATATCTTGCGTAACGGATTGAACCGCTTCAGATCTATATAAAGGGACGACTCCATTATGGGAAAGGTACACACAATATTCGATCTCTGTCCCGTTCTGCTTGGCTACTCTTCTTCTTACTTTGATCTGACTTAAGCATCGGAGGGCTAACGGCTGGACCCCAGCCACCCTTAGTTGCTGTCTGTCTTCTTTCAGGTTTGGCGGGGGGAAATCTCCGGTGGAGAGAAGGTGAACGTCCGGAGGATCCTGTTACAAAATCTGACATCAACACTCATATGCTTCGTTCCGAATTTCTGCAAGTTCATTCAATTGTAGTTTGCGCAACGAGCTTGCCTTGTCAGAATCAAAATTCATCTTCTTAATTGCCCAATATGCCCTGTGTTCCAACTCCACTGGCAAGTGATAAGCCTTCCCATAGACAAGTCTATAGGGAGACATTCCAATAGGGGTTTTGAAAGCAGTACGGTAGGCCCAAAGCGCATCGGTAAGCTGAAGCGACCAATCCTTGCGATCGGGGTTCACAGTTTTCTCCAAAATGTGTTTAATCCCCCTATTCGATATCTCAGCTTGTCCACTAGTTTGTGGGTGATAGGGAGTGCTCACTTTGTGTGTTACGCCATATTTCTTCATTAAGGTTTCAAAAGGGCGATTGCAAAAGTAAGACCATCCATCACTTATGATGACTCGAGCTGTTCCAAACCGGGAAAGAATATTCTCTTTTAAGAAGCGAATGACCGTTTTGTGGTCATTATTCAGGCAAGGGATGGCCTCGACCCATTTGGAAACATAATTAACGGCAAGCAAGATGTATACGTTTCCAAAAGAAGATGGGAATGGGCCCATGAAATCGATGCCCTAACAGTCAAAGATTTCGATTATTAAGATGGGATTGAGTGGCATCATATTTCTACGGGAAATTCCTCCTAATTTCTGACAAGGTTCACATGCTTTGCAAAACTCATGTGTGTCTTTGAACATGGTGGGCCAATAAAACCCACATTGCAGAATTTTCGCTGTGGTCTTTTTATCCGAAAAGTGGCCACCACATGCCTGAGAATGACAGAAGGAGATGATACTTTGTTGTTCCTCATCTGGCACACATCTCCTTATGATTTGATCGGGACAATACATGAATAAGTATGGGTCATCCCATAGGAATTTTCGCACCTCCGTGAAGAATTTATCCTTATCTTGCTTTTTCCAATGTGTAGGAATTGTACCTGTAGCAAGATAGTTAGCAATGTCCGCATACCATGGCAATTGGGAAACAGCAAAAGGTTATTCATCAGGGAACATGTCATTTATCGCAGTCGTTTCAGGGGAATCAGTGAGGACAAGTCGAGAGAGATGGTCAGCTACTACGTGTTCTACTCCTTTCTTATCACGTATTTCTATGTCAAATTCTTAGAGTAGAAGGATCCATCTTAACAACCGTGGTTTAGCATCCTTCTTAGAGAGAAGATACTTAAGCGCGGCATGGTCAGTGAATATAATGATCTTGGATCCAATCAAGTAGGACCTAAACTTGTCCAAGGCAAAAACTATGGCTAAAAGTTCTTTTTCAGTAGTGGTGTAGTTTGCTTGGGTTGAGTTTAAGGTTCTACTTGCATAGTAGATGACACATGGCTTTTTCTCTTTTCTTTGGCCTAGCACGGCCCCAATAGCATAGTCGCTAGCATCGCACATAATCTCAAAAGGAAGGCTCCAATCAGGTGGTTGCATTATGGGAGCACATGTCAACATACCTTTAAGGGTGGTAAAGGTCTTTTGACATTCTTCATTCCACTCGAATGAATTTTCCTTTTGAAGTAGGTTACATAAAGGACGAGAGAGTGAATTGAAGCCCTTTATGAACCTTCTGTAAAATCCTGCGTGTCCTAAAAAGGACCGTACATCTCGTATGCTCTTGGGTGGTGGAAGGTTAGAGATGAGATCAATTTTCGCTTTGTCCACCTCGATTCCATTTTGTGAAACGATGTGACCAAGTACAATTCCCTTTTGAACCATGAAGTGACACTTCTCCCAATTCAGCACAAGGTTCCTCTCTTCACATCTTTTCAGCACAGATTTCAAGTGCTCAAGGCACTCATCAAAGCTACAACCAAATATGGAAAAATCATCCATGAAGACTTCGAGAATTGTCCCCACCATGTCAGAAAAGATACTCATCATACACGCTGAAAGGTGGTGGGGGCATTACATAATCCAAACGGCATCCATCTATGGGCGAAAGTGCCGAATGGACATGTGAATGTAGTCTTTTCTTGGTCTTCATGGGCAATCTCTATTTGGTTGTACCCTGAATAGCCATCAAGGAAGCAAAAGTGGGAATGACCCGCCAACCGTTCTAAAATTTGATCAACAAACGGTAAGGGAAAGTGGTCTTTCTTCGTGACAGTGTTTAGCTTCCTGTAGTCAATGCACATTCTCCAACCGGTAGTGACTCTAGTTGGCACAAGTTCATTATTGGTATTGGCTACGATGGTTATTCCAGATTTCTTAGGCACCACTTGAGTTGGGCTCACCCATTGACTATGGGATATTGGATAAATAATACCCACATCTAATAGTTTCATCACTTCAGCCTTAACCACTTCCTTCATGTTTGGATTTAGTCGTCTTTGTGGTTGCCGGGATGTCTTCGCATTCTCCTCAAGGTGTATGCGATGAGAACAAATCAGTGGGTCTATGCCTTTCAGATCCGCAATTGACCATCCAATGGCACTCTTGTGCTCTAATAGAGTGGCCATTAGCCTACTCTCTTGTTCCTCATCCAAGTGGGAAGAAATCACCACTGGGTATGTCTCGTCTCGACCTAAATAAACATATTTCAGCTCACTTGGTAATGGTTTTAGGTCGAGTGTTGGTGCCTTGATGTTGGATGGGAGGGCCTTGTTCTCGTTTACAGGCAAAGGCTCAAATAGGGCCCTCCATCTTTTATTATCAAGCACCGGCATCACATCTAGAATGGCATCCATCTCTTGTATTGTGTCATCATTTATCTCATGAGAATGGGCCACACATGCCTCCAAAGGGGCGAAAGATAGTGACAAGGGGAATGTATCTTCCACGAATGATTCAATCATGCTTAGTTCGTGGATATCATCATCAACCTCCCATGGTTGTTTGCATAAATCAAATATGTTAAGCTCAAGGGTCATATTTCCAAAGGACATTTGTACAAGTCCGTTTCTACAATTAATAATTGCATTTGAAGTAGCTAGAAACGGTCGTCCAAGTATGACGGGAATTTGAGCACCGGTACCTATCACGGGATGTGTATCCAAGACGATAAAGTCTACTAGGTAGTAGAATTTATCAACTTGGACTAGAACATCCTCAATCATTCCTCTTGGTATACGAATGGATCTATCAGCAAGTTGGAGTGTGGTTTTGGTGGGTTTCAATTCACCTAACCCAAGTTGTTCGTAGACCGAGTATGGAATGAGATTCACACTTGCCTCCAAATTGAGTAAGGCTTGTTTAATCCGGTAATCTCCTATGATGCATGAGATGGTTGGACTACCCGGATCCTTGTATTTTTGGGGCACCTCTTGTTTGATGATGGCGCTCAAATTCTCAGTCAAAAGTACTTTGTTATGAACATTGTGTTTCCTTTTGACTGTACACAATTCCTGTAGAAATTTGGCATAAGATGGTATTTGTTTTATTGCATCCAACAACGGGATGTTGATCTTCACCTTCTTGAAAACTTCTAAAATTTCCAGATTTTTATCTAAAGGTTTAGGTGAAATCAACATTTGTGGAAACGGAGCAACCAGCTTGTATTGCCTTTCCGGTTCTTTCTCTTGTGGAGTGTTGTTTGAGCTATCATCCTCTTTGGAAATTTCCGGATCCTTAGGCTTTGGGGCCTTCACCGGATTATATTTCTCAATTTCTTTCCCACTTCTCAAAGTGGTGATAGCTTGAACATGTTCCATGTGGTGAGAGGATGAGCTTGCATCTTGTATCTCAAACTGGGTTCTTGGGTTAGGAAGAGGTTGGGCAGGAAGTGTGCCCTTCTCTCTAACACTAAGATGAGATTCAACTCTAGCCATTGATGTTTTCAATTCATTGATGGCTTGGGTTGAATTTTGATTGAATTTCAATTGCTCTTGCATGAACCCATCTATTTTCAGAGAATTTGTCTTATTATACTCAGCTTGGACCGATACGAATGCATCCAACATCTCCTCTAGCGTCACTTTTGGAGTAATGACTAGAGATGGACCTAGTATAGGTTGAGCTTGAGGGATAGGGGTTGCATTCGCAGTGGGTCCATTCCTCCAACTGAAGTTGGGATGGTTCTTCCAACTAGCATTAAACGTGTTTGAGGTTGGAGCACCAAATTGTCGTTGATAACTGTTTATGGCATTTGATTGTTCTTGTAAGATGTCCTGAATTGCTGAAATTGTGGGACACTCTTGTGTTGCATGTTGATTTTCGGCACAAATTCCACAAACAGTTTCAACGTCATTGGAGTTAATCGTCTCTCCTTTCCTCAATTCCATGGCTTCGACCTTTCTTGTGAGGCTAGCCACTCGTGCACTTATGCTATCCTCTTCTGATAAGACATACATTCCTCCTTTTTCCTTTTGTTGGCCAGTCTTGGAATTTGTTGGTTTTGATGTATCCTAAGACTGTGCATTCTCAGCCAATTCTTCCAAATAATCCCATGCTTCATCAGCCTCCTTATTCATGAACTCCCCATTACACATCATCTCTACGAATTGGCGCATGGGTGAAGTCAGTCCTTCATAGAAAAAGCTTATAACCTGCCAAATTTTGTAGCCATGATGTGGGCATGCGTTTAATAGGTCTTTAAACCTCTCCCAACATTGGAAGAAGGTTTCATCTTCCTTTTGGGCAAAGTTCATGATAAAGCGCTTCAACATGTTTGTTTTGTGAGTAGGGAAGAATTTTTTTATGAATTCCCTATGCATATCAGTCCATGCACCAATTGATCTTGGCCTTAATGCATGAAGCCAACCTTTTGCTTTATCTTTAAGAGTAAAAGGGAAGAATTTAAGTCTCACCACATCGTCAGTCACATTAGCAAAGTGCATGGTGGTTATTACCTCATCAAACTCCTTAAGGTGTTGATAGGCACTTTCACTGTCTAATCCATGGAATTTAGGGAGAAGTTGGATCACTCCCGGTTTCAAATCCACATTCCCTGTATTTGGTGGAAATACTATGCATGAGGGAGTGCTCGCTTTTGCTGGTTGCAAGAAGTCACGTAAAGTTCTAGGTCGAGGAACATCCTCAACCACATTCTCCCCCGTTTAAGTTTGATTTTGGCCCAGATTAGGATTGGCCATTGGATTAGGTTGATTCACAGCTATACCTTCGGACAAAATTGGAGAGTTTAGATGTCTCCTAGCACGTGGCTCTCTGTCAATTCCTTCTACTATCCCCCCTTCACTTATGAGTCGGTTATTGGAATCCCGAGCCCAATGTGGCATGCAAAACTAAAAAATATGAAACAAGAAGAAAGAAGAATTCTTCCTCCCTTTCTTTACTCTTCTCTAAGACCGAAGCACAAGGTGTCCTGCAATGGCTAAGCCAGAAGCAAGGATAGAGACCAATTTCTCCTGGTCAATAGGGGTTCAAAAGAACTCCCCACCAACTCTTTGAATCGTTTGAGAAAAAGTGCAGAAAAAGGAGAAAGAGGAGTAGAGGTGAGGAAAGAAATCTCTGAGCACAAGGTGATCTAAGACGGCAGAGCCGACCAATAGGAATCCAGGTGGCACAAGGCCGTCCTTTCAGAGATCCAAAAGGAGTCTCCACCCACTCTACAAGAGATGAATATGATAGGAATGAATAGGAGAAGGAGAAGAGTAAGGTTTAGAAAGATGGAACCTGATTCGGCACTTGAAATCCTTGTATCTTCTTCAGCTTCCTAGAAATCCCTGAAAAGAAAAATCAAATAAACAAGCTAAGTTAGTCCTAAAATCCTAAAAATCCTAAATAGATACTAATTTCAGAAATTTGTGAAAAACTGTCAAAGTCCCCGGCAACGGCGCCAAAAACTTGTTCACTTCCCCAAGTGTAGGGTTGCGATGTAGTAATAAACTCGGTAAGACCGAGGTTGATCCACAGGGACTTGTGTAGGAATTCACAAACACATCCAATAGTGTCTATTGAAAGCTAACAACCAGATTTTGTATGAGGTTGATGTGAGTAACAATTTTAAACTAATTTGAAAGTAATCAATGATAAAAAGGCACTAGGGGTTCAAGGATCCACTTGTAGCAATCCTTGATGCTCAATCCACTGTGGTTTCTTATTTTCTCAACTAGAATCAATATTAAGATCTATCTAGTCGGATGATAGAGCTGTTAAACCAAACAATCTGTTATATGTAAGTCCAATGCATAGGATTCACTCAATGTAAGCTAGGCTGAGCATGCTCAATTACATAGGTCAGTCCTAATTCCAAAAGGCTCAGTTCTCAATCATAACCATCCTCAAGTCCTGTAACAAGACAAGGCTAGATCATGATTTGAACTTGATTCAAATCACATGCACAGTCCATACACATTACAGAAATTCAGAAAAAGTAGAACTTTGGTAGGAAGTTCCCACATGAAGATCATAGTACTAGAGCGTACTCCAATTCCTCGGACCATATAGGTCTAAACTAATACAAACCAATTAAGAATTTAAGTAATTCTCCCAAACATCCATGAGTCATCATAAGACTAAGAAAAAATACTTAAAACTTGTATAAACTTCAAACCATTGTTCATAAACATGAATTCCAAACTTAAAACCAACTTAGAACGAATTGAAACATCTTAGATCCACTACAAGCTTCACCTCTTAGCCCTAGCTAAGAGGTTTAGCTGCTCATGATCCAAGGAAACATGAAACAACAAAAAAACTCATAAAAACAGTAAAACAAACTAAAAGGAGTTGTGGAACTCCGAAATCCACTTCCGCCGCCTCCAACCTTGCTTAAACCCTTCTAAGATACCCTAGGAATAATCCCTAGGTGTCCTTTTATAGTGAGGAGGCTCCGCAACTTCAGAAGAATCGAGAGTTTGCGTAACACTTACGCAGTGCGCAGAGAAAATCGGACTGAAATTAGAAAGTTCTGATTTTTCACGTGGCCGACCGGTCGGACGACCGGTCGGACTGGCTGGCCGACCGGTCACGATCTGTCGGATTGGCTATTGGAATCAGTCTAGCAAGCTTTTGGTTTAAAAACTTCTTCTGGCCGACCAGTCTGGACCGGTCGGACTGGTCTGGCCGACCTGTCGCGACCGGTCGGACACACTTGTTCCTTCGTCCAGTGAATGCAAGGGGTTGGCCGGCCGGTCACGACCGGTCTGGCTCCTTTGGCCGACCGGTCGGACGACCGGTCTAGTCCTTGTTTTTCTTCAGTTTCTTCTTTCTTTCTTCTTTTCTTCTTTCCTTGCTTCCTTCTTTCTGTGGTCTTCGTTCGATCTTCATCCGAATGATTCTAAATAGGCTCTTTTTATCTTCAATTAGGCAGAGTCCATTCTCATTCCTGCAATCACGAAACATGCATTCAATTAGTCTTTAAGGCATAAAAACCTCGCACAATGAGTGATGAATTGGGGTTAGAATATGCACAATTAAGAGCTCAACAACGCACACCAGGAATAAGAAAGTAGTCATATAAGGCTACACAACCCGGAGGTAGTGAATCTGGAGTCTCTCCCTCCTTCGATAATCGGAGAATGATGGAGTCAGGAATCATTATCTCTCCTATAGCTTAGTTAATCATTCCTCCGTCATTACCGAAGGGTACCCCAACGCAGAGTATCTCCCTGCAGGGACTCTTGTGTTGTTTGAAGAAGAAGAATCCGGAGTTGAATCCCCTAGAGGGACAGCCTCATCATCAGAATCTCTCACCATTTTCGTTCAAGGAGGAGAACAAGGAAAGGAGAATGCCTCAAAAAGAAAAAATGAAGGTTACGTCAGAGGAAGGCAGGAATACCAGAGAGGGATAGGAACAAGGAAGAAGAAGAACTTTTTTTTTGAAATCCTTCGATGAAACTTCGAAATGAAGAAATCTCCGCAGGCTTCGTATATTTATAAGCAATCATTCCTTCAAGATTTGGGCGACACGCGACAACCATTCATTTGGCACGACAGTCAAACGGGCACGATCATTAACTCCAGAGACACGTGGCGGGCACCACTTCATTTCCTCCCAGTCAAAGAGCTGTGGAAAGCTAGCGTTCATAAATGAGGGTTCAATCATGTACGACTTGTCTTCCAAAAAACGCATTAGGCGATTACATGTGTAGACAAGCAAGTCCTTCGCTTAGACTCCTCAACACCAAGGACTTAGGGGCATCTGTTATAGGATAAAGTTGGTTGCCGAAGAGGTTTAAGACTCAAGACCCTCGAGCGCCTTTCTTCCATAAAGAGACAACCCAATCATTCGACTAATGAGTCCTTATGGTCGCAGCTTGCATATCGCGGAGTTGCGTCCGTACACACTTCCGAATATGCGAGTAGGACTGGTCGCTGGTCGTCGGGTGGGGATACCTTCGTTATCCTAGCAGCTCTGTTTGTTGGTCATCTAACGAGGATATTCTTAAATCCGAGCAGCCCTGGTCCCTAGTCATTTGCTGGGGACATCCCTCGTCTCATAGTACCAGCATCCCGTATAGGCCGACTTTGGCTTGTTTCTATTCATAGTTCCAGACCACGGAAGGTTCTCATCGAGGAATGTAATCAGCTAGATGTCTAGATTGGTTATACCATTATCTTATTTGAGGATTAACGAGATAAGCTTCTTATCCCCCGAAATCAGCAGTGATCTTAACAGCTTGCGTAACATACTGGATCACCCGGATTGTATAAATAGATGGTCCCACAGATGATAAAGGTACACAATCTCTAAGCTTATATTTCACACTTCATCTTACTGTCAAGTTACCTCTGACTTAAGCTTCGGAGGGCCAACGACCAAGCACCGGCCACCCTTAACTTCTCTCTTTAGTTTTCAGGTCCAAGGGGGATCTCGCCTGACAGAGGGTGAACGTTTGGAGGAGCCTGTTACCAAAATCAAACATTAACACCTAGGTTTTCTTTTTATGTTTTAATTGAAGGATTTAGCTTTATATAAGTTTGAATCAAGTACTAGTTCAGATTTTTCTTTGATCTCTTGATGACTCTGGGCTCATGTGCTTCTTAGTGAATCTAACATAGTAGCTTACCCTTTTGGTATTGTTTATGCTTGTGTAGTTTATTGATCTATCATCGACTCCGTCCATGGTAGACCCTTTGATTACCCTGTGTACAATGACACGATCTTCATGTGGGAACTCATTCAAACTAAAGTTCTTATCTTTTGTTATAATCTGAGATAGATGTTTGTTGATTGATTTTTTATTTAATTGAAGTTCGAATCATGAGTTGTAATCAAGTCTAGTGACAGGATTTGATGAAAGCTATGATTGTGATCTTAACCTATTGGAACTAGGATTGTCTTATACAATTGAGTGTACCCAAGGCCTGAGCGTTGTTGTGGGAATCGAATCAATGAACAAGCAACTGTTTTAGATAATTGTTGATTGAACCGCTCTATATTCTGATCGGATGGAGATATAAATTCGATTCTAATTGTGTAGTGAGAGACCTAGTTGTGTTAATGCATTGAAAACTATCAAAAGTGGATCCTTGGCACTCTAGTGCCTTTTTAGATTGTTATTACCTCTCATAATCACTATTTTGCAGCTTTAATTTTTAATAGGACCTTAATTATAAGTTGTTTTAGATAAATTCTGAGGATACCCATACATAAATCTCTGTGGGAATGATGCTCGGTCTTTCCGAATTATTACTACTTTGCAATCCTATACTTGGGGAGTGAACAAGTTTTTGGCGCCGTTGCCGGAGATCTCTATGCGGTATTTTTAGAAATTTTTGAGATAGCTTTTAGTTGAGATTGAGTTAAGCTAGGTTTAGGATTTGTTGTTCTTTCTAGGGTAGGTTTTCTTCTAATATCATAATACTAACTAAGTTTGTTTTGATTTTGTAGGATTCTAACATAGATCTACAATTCAGGTTCTATCCTTCTAACCCCTCTTGCTATAGATAGTTTTAGATTTTTTTTTTCTTTTAAAAGTAGGATTAGATTTTAGAATTGTGTTGAGTGGTTCATGCCTAAGTGGGTTCGTGATCACACTCAGAGATTGTTAAGTGACAGAGTAATTCTTGAAGGGATTAATAGAGAGCCTCGTGCTAGAAAATGTCAAAATCTTCCTAAAATTGCTAGAGAGATGGTTGAAAATTAACCCAATCAAGGGGGTAATCAAAATCAAGCCCAATACTTTACTGAAATTGATGAGAATGAAGTGGAGGATGCACCTCAATCTAGGACTTTACGTGACTATTTACAACCCTTTAGGGCGAGTACTCCCTCTTGCATAATTTTCCCACACAATGTGGGAAACATTGGTTTTAAACTGGGGTTGATCCAACTCCTCCCAAAATTCCATGGACTCAACTCCAAAAGTGCTTATCTATATATTAAGGAGTTCGAAGAGGTTATTGCCATAATAAACTATGATGATGTAACAAAGGATACCATTGTTAGAACTAAAGAAAAATCAAAACTACTCGTCAGTAATCTTTTTCTTTTCTAGTGTTCCTTTTATTCTGGGGAAATTCTGAGTATAGAGACATTCATAGACAATCATAAACAATCACAAAGTATACATGAGAAAGCACCGCGAGGTGAATTTTATTCCAAAGATTCCGAGGTCTTTTACATTCCGGGCTGTGAACTGGTCACGAACCCTTAATTACATCAACGAATGATCACCCTTGATTAAAAGGCAAAAGTAAATGCATGCATGTATCATAAATGAATTAAATAAAGCATTAAAGGACATAAATATAAATAAAGCACAAGAGACCACACAGAGATTTTTACGTGGAAACCCTTATGGGAGAAAACCACGGCACAAAGCGACAAGATTCCACTATGAATTTCAGTTATACAATAGATGAAATATCAAAGGGATAAAGCTCGGATAGATCGAGCAAGTAGTTTAAATCGTCAGGGATTATAGTCTCGAGTTCATGGTCGCCGAGACCAAGTCTAGGATTTATTATGGAATACTTCACCGTTAAGATCAGTTAGATGTTGGTCCCATACTCCTCGGGCGTTCCTAGTTGAGTAGCAACCAGGATTTTAACCGAATCGTATATCTCAGTGTCATGACGCGTCTCTATGGACGATATGACTTTCAGAAATACACTTCACAGCGTCCACTTACTGCAACCAGGGCCAGTGACCATCTCTGCTGGACGGGTGACTTACTGGAGGGCACTCCGTGGGGTCTTTGTGCAAACAGGGTTTCGACCGAGTCGTATATCTCAGTGTCATGACGCGTCTCTATTGACGATATGACTTTCAGAAATCCACTCCACGGCGTCCACTTACTGCAACCAGGGCCAGTGACCGTCTCTGCTGGACGGGTGACTTACTAGAGGGCACTCCATGGGGTCTTTGTGCAAACAGGGTTTCGACCGAGTCGTATATCTCAGTGTCATGACGCGTCTCTATGGACGATATGACTTTCAGAAATACACTCCACGGCGTCCACTTACTGCAACCAGGGCCAGTGACCGTCTCTGCTGGACGGGTGACTTACTGGAGGGCACTCCGTGGGGTCTTTGTGCAAACAGGGTTTCGACCGAGTCGTATATCTCAGTGTCATGACGCGTCTCTATTGACGATATGACTTTCAGAAATCCACTCCACGGCGTCCACTTACTGCAACCAGGGCCAGTGACCGTCTCTGCTGGACGGGTGACTTACTGGAAGGCACTCCATGGGGTCTTTGTGCAAACAGGGTTTGGACCGAGTCATATATCTCAGTGTCATGACGCGTCTCTATGGACGATATGACTTTCAGAAATACACTTCACGACGTCCACTTACTGCAACCAGGGCCAGTGACCGTCTCTGCTGGACGGGTGACTTACTGGAGGGCACTCCATGGGGTCTTTGTGCAAACAGGGTTTCGACCGAGTCGTATATCTCAGTGTCATCACGCGTCTCTATGGACGATATGACTTTCAGAAATAAACTTCACGGCGTCCACTTACTGCAACCAGGGCCAGTGACCGTCTCTGCTGGACGGGTGACTTACTGGAAGGCACTCCATGGGGTCTTTGTGCAAACAAGGTTTCGACCGAGTCGTATATCTCAGTGTCATGACGCGTCTCTATGGACGATATGGCTTTCAGAAATACACTTCACGGCGTCCACTTACTGCAACCAGGGCCAGTGACCGTCTCTGCTGGACGGGTGACTTACTGGAAGGCACTCATTCCCTTAGCCACTCAACTGACGGATCCCGCCTTGGACAGGACGCACATCGATTGGTCTTAACGATGAAGTATTTCAGACATTTAGAACTCTTTCATTATGGTTTTCGATGATAACCATATTCCCCTTCGATTTAGTTTCGTAACTCGATCCGAGATGAAATAAATTCATGCAATGGATGCAAATGAGTACAGTACAAAGTAACTATGCTTTATGTATGCTCAAGAGAGGATCGCATTCATGCTAGATGTTCAGTGTATCGGACAAATTATGCATTTGATTCGATCAATCGGCTTCGTATATATCTTTGTGTCATCGATATGTTGCCCTCGCGTCTTTGAGATCGCGATTGATTTCATTTGGCATTAGTAGATTTTCGGGCCGTCAGGGCACTTCCCAGGGCCTGTTTACGATCTGATCGGAGGATTTGGTGAATACCTGTCACAATAGTCTTTGGATAGAGGTGGATTATGTCCACGAGGGTCACAGTGCGATCGCATTTCGATTTGTTTAGTGTAAGTCAATTTCTGAGCCGACAGGGCACTTCCCAGGGCTAAAAATGACTAAGTAGTGGACCTGTTTATGGTCTGATCAAGGTTTCTCGGAGATCCTGAGATCAGGTAATCTCATTGTAATGCATGATTATGGTGTATCATGTTATGGCGGAGAGAAGTCTCCCTCTCGGGTTCGGTCAAATTCCGCCCGATTCCTCTCAATTTCGGCCATTTCTGTCTCTTTCGGAGGGATTTCCGAGGTTTGCAATATTGTCTAAGTGTAGGCCCTTTTGATCAAATTGCTGATTTGGCCCACTTAACATCGACCGTTGGCGAATCCGATCCGGGGGATGGATAGAGGGCATTGATGTGTGTCTAGGAGTGCTGACAAGATCGGAAGGCGGGCCACGTTGAAGGCGGGCCACATCACAGAAGGCCCCACCTCCCCATCAGCGACCAGGCGCATGGGAGGTTGGGTTGGGCGCATGTTGCATTAGACATGGGCGCATGTCCTAAGTGGATGCACTTATTCGCCCCAGGCGCATGTCCTAGGTGGATGCACTTGTTCGCCCCAGGCGCATGTCCTGCTACAAATGCATGGTTATCAAGCGCATGTGACATGCACATGCGCCCAACATTCCAGCCATGGGCGCATGTCCCCATGGGACTTAGGGATTTTTGCACATTTCCCCTCCCAAGAATGGGTGAGCGCATGTCAATATGTGACTTGGAGGATTTTGCTCCGGTGGGAGAAATCCCTTTCCGGCGAGGGCATCCAGCGAAGGAATGGGCGCATGTCAGGAATGGGCGCATGTCCCTTTCCCTGTGAGGATTCCGGTGAGGAATTTTTACCTCTGCAAGAAGAGTGCTCTGGGAGTGATGATCTTGTCATCTTTGTCTTATCGAGTGGAGGGGTATTTATAGCGTGTTAATCGGGTATCGGGTACCGGGCGCATGTTGTTTGCAAAAGGGAGGGCATGCGCATGGAAATATTTGGAGAGACGAGTCATGCGCATGTTGTGGGGATCATGCGCATGGAAATATTTGGAGAGACGAGTCATGCGCATGTGATGGGATCATGCGCATGTCCCCATGCACCAGGCGCATGTGGCATAGCATGGGCGCATGTGCCACTGGTATGGGCGCATGTGGCCTCTGTTTTGGCCGCATGTGACCCCACTTAGCATATTTTCATGATTTTTGTAATTTTAGAATATTGAAAAGGGAGAGAGAGAGCTCTCATGCGCATGTGGTGAGAGAGCCAATGCATGTTTCCTTATGACATCCGCATGTGGAGAGAGAGTGAACGAATGCATGTGGAGAGAGAGTGAACGAATGCATGTGGAGAGATGCACCGCAACGACTTCAAACTTGTTACTTAAGGTTTTTCGAGCATTCCGGATCATTTGGCGGTAATCCGCATGTCTGATTCCATCCTGAAATGGTACCTATAGGCTTTTGGGCCCTTATAGTCGGATATAGTCAGGGCAAAATGCATTTGGAAGTGCGCGGGTAAAGATATGCATCGCACGATCTTGAAACTTGCAGGTTAAGGGTTTTAGGGCATTCCGGATCATTTGGCAGTAATCCGCATGTCCGATTCCACCCTGAAATAGCATTCGTAGGTTTCAGTCACGATTGCGCATGTTAGGGCTGCACTGGCATTTTTTGAGTATTTCGGATCTCGAAATCAGTCTAAATCATCATAGATGGACCGTTGAATACCATTTTATAATGGGTATAAATTTGAGTCCCAACAAGTGCCCCCCCGGTGCGCTGCGATGGATGCTTATGTCAGGCCAGTGCGGTGCACCGGTCCCCAGGCTCAAGTATAAATAGTGGACTCACTGAGTCATTTGCACATTTTTGAATCAAGAAAAAGTAAAATTTCCAAGGTGAGAGAGCTCCTCATGAGGGAGTAGGCGCATGTGGCCTTCCCATGGGCGCATGTGCCCCTCCAACTGATAATGGGCATATTGCATCTTGCTCCAGGCGCACGCCCTTGACTCCAGGCGCATGTGTAGTGCTTTCTATAGAGTGGGCGCATGTTGCAGATGCATTAGGCGCATGTGAGAGGTGATCAGGCCAATGTGAGAGGCCACATGCGCTTGGGGCATCTCCTTGGGCGCATGTGATTCCACTACTTAGTGAAATAATGGAATTTTGGCCCCAGCACTTGCCTTCGGTGAAAAAGTGACATATCTGGCTCGATTCTCAGCCAAATTCGATGTCGTTTGTGGCTGTCTCGCTCAATGCTCGAATATGATTGGGACTTGGTGCTCGGGGCCCATAATATGTTGCTTATGCTGGTCTTTGATGGCTCACAACTGCTTCTTTAAGCGGTTCTATGATGTGCACTTCTATGCAGGTGCACACACATCATTTGGAGTTAGTGCGAATTCGCAAGCGCTCAGAGTGTACATGTAGAGCTGCTACTGTATTTGTTGCGCTATGATATGTGCGCACTTGCTTGTCGGATGTGCGCTCGAATTCCACTGTTTCCATATTGCTGTGGGTCATGACTTTATGCATGTGTTTACTGATGTATTTTGTGTGTGAAATCCGTGATTGAATGATGCAATGCTTACCTTATTGTGTTGTCTGTTGCATGCGCTGGTCTTCTGTTTGATGCACTTTTGTTTGCGTATTGTAGTGAAGCATGGCGACAGCAGCAGGTTCTTCTGGTGAAGCTTCCAAATCGCAAGTTTCTAGCTCTTCGTCTATACGACGCGGTAAAAAGAGGGCGACTGGAGATACTGCTAACCCGTCTCCGGTAGAGTGTCATTCGCAATCCTTCGAGACAATCGAATCCGAAGTGGAGGATTTCTCTGATCGAATTAAGCAACTCTCCCATGAAGTATTACTGCGTATCTATGTGGACAAAACCATATATGAGCCTCCGACGCAAGGGACTGAAGGGGAATGGTCCGCCTGGCTATTGTCAGTTTACCGATGCTGCCAATGTCGTTGAGGCAGGCCCTTCTAGAGTGGGCGGCCGACATTCCGAGGATGATCAGGAAGTTCAGAAGAAGAAGAGACGAAATCGAGGTACGAAGCCGGCTGAGGAAGTTGACAAGGCGGAGCAATCGCCATAGCTCATTGATCCGAAGAATGAGCGGATGAAGATCGGCTGGAATAGAAACAAGATCATTACTACATGTGGTTTCTCCATCGTCAACCCTTATACCGACCGAGTCATCTTGCATGAGAAATCTCTTACGAGGCACAAGCCCTTCCCGAGCATCGAATCATCCAACGTTCAAGGCCCTTTTCAATTCTATGGAGTCGAGAGGTGGACATCTGCCCCCGAGCAATTGTTCACTACTATACTGGTCGACGATGGGAGAGAACAGCGGGTAGGTTCCTCGAGAGAAATGGTTTTCCTTGCACCTACTTGTGATCCTCACACTCCTTCTCCAGTCCATTATTTTGAGACAGTGCAGCAACGGTTTCGACACATGGACAAGGCGACGATGTCGGCAACGAAGAGCTTTCGTACGCGGGGTCATTTGAACGAGCGAGTTGGTTATGAGCCGTGGGCAAAAGAGATTTTGATCCGGCATAAGATAATTTTAAAGCAAGTCGGCCTGTACCAGGCTATCGATGCGACCTCCAAACATTTCTCCCAAGATCCAACAATTCTTCGAAGCTTCTTGAACTACTGGTCTTCCGTTACCAATTCGTTCCACTTTTCATGTGGAGAGATGAGCATAACTTTATGGGATCTCCGGCTGATGGCTGGGTTGTCTGTGATAGGAGAATATTACCAAGAGTACGTCCCAACTGATGAAGAGCTGTCTTCGTTTCGGCTTAAAAGTCCTCGAGATGCTTATCATTCAAAGGCTTGTCTAGAGCTGTTTGCTGAGTTGTCGCAGTTCGACAATATTACAAAGATTCATTATGACGACTGGTTGATCTACTTCAGCCAGAGGATGAAGTAATACTTCTTCTAATGCCTTCTTTTGTATTACGTGCTCTGCATACTTTAATTTCTTTGTTTCTGACATGGGCACTTCTTTCTTCTTATAGCATTGATTACGAAGTGTATAAGACCTTACCCGCAGACCAGGCTTTGATGAAGGAATGTTTTGAGCGAAAGTTTAGCAATCCGAACGAGCTTACACCATCTTGTGAACTGGCGGGTTTCTTAGCATACTGGCTATCGGCGGTTATGTTGCCTAGCTCCAAGAGTGCTGATGGCATCAAGGTTTCTTGCTTCGTTGTGGCGGGAGCTCTTGCAAGTGGTCGTCAATTTTCTCTAGCACCGCCGGTGCTATGCAGTTTATATAGGGCTTTTGGCAATATTGCGAGTAACAAAGATCAACCCTGGCGAGGGATGAGTGTGGCTTATTACCCATGGCGTTTCTTCTGCGGGTGGTTAGGCATATATTTCCCGTGGACCTACGGAGTGGATCTCTTCCAGTATTTTCACACTGATCACGCACCTCTTTATCGCTATAGAAAACTTAACATGATAACGCGGTCGTCTGATTGGATAGCTTCCAAAATTGGCAATTGGGCGGAGATTTGTTTCTACCACTTTCCTGTTTCTGATGCCGGAGAAGATCGAGAAGTCGTTGACGATGAATATTCTATGGATGTCACTGGTAGGGAATTTCTGGTGTCTATTCGTACTGCCTCACTTCCGCTACGCGAAGGAATAGAGTTCTAGCGAGAACCTTATTACCCTAGTCGGTTTGCCAGGCAATTTGGGTACGATCAGGGTGTTCCAATGACGTTACCAGATGTAACTAAAGTAGAGCGGGCATATGGTACAGGTCCTGTTCATTGGGAGTGGATATGGCATCAACTTTTGATGACGCGAACAGGCGCGAGATTCATGCTTCCCGGCCTCTATCGGAAGACTAGCGGTTCTTATAGCTGGCTGAGATGGTGGGTGCATCAGTATGCTCTGGTCCGAAAAAATAGCTCTGTTGATGATCCACTCTACATTCCTCCTCCAGGGCTAACAGAGGTCTTCGCTGACGGATTGGGTTATTATAGAGAGCAGGCTGAAGCGTATTTATCGTCGAGCATTAAGCATAAGATCTCCCTGAGTGTGTCAATTGACCATCGTAAGGAGGATACCGCGTTGGATGGCTGGCATACTTTCGGAGTACCTTTAGCGAAATGGTCTCAAGAAGCCGGGTTCACACGTCTTCTGGTGATTGGAGGTGATAAGGATGCCGGTCGGTTAATTAGTGATGATGACCCGACGATGATTGGGCCGACGAAGGCAATATCAGACCATGCTAGCATGAGAGAGCAGGCTGAGCCGATTGGAGAGGATAATCTGCAAGGGTCCACTATGCCGGGGAATAACACGACTATATCTATAGCCCCTGGTGCTTCCAGTGTTGAGGGTATGGCAGAGTCGCCAGCGGTAACTGAAATAATCGATACTGATAGTGACACTACTGAACTTCTGGATGTGACCTCGACACCACTGACTGAGACTATTAAGCATTTCCCTGATGCGACGATACATACTGCAACTTCCTCAGAACCTGTATTCAACCCATCTTTCGATATAGTTCTTTCATAGTTCCTTGGTGTATTCTTTTTCTATACTTGTCATTTCATTGCATACTCGCTCTGTTCCTCTTGTTGCAGATACTGTCAATTTTGAGGCGGCTGCCCACGAAGCATTCGATGTTCCTTGTTTCGATCATTTAGACTGTTTCGGACAAAGCTTACTGAGGGGTTTACTATCCAATATTTCAAGGGCGTTGGCTGAACCAAGCGAGTGGCATACACTAGGAGCAGGGGTGAAGGCATTAGAAGCTTGTGCAGGAGTAATCGGGCCTGATGTATCCGAAATAGTCTGTCGTATTTCTTCTTTCGAGGATTCTGTTACGCAGGTTATTATGACTGAACGGATTGAACCTGACCCTACGGCTGAAGAGAAACAGCGAGTGCTGTCTTCTTTTTGGCCTGTCATAGAGCAGCGAGAATGTTCGGCGGTTAATGCTAGAACAACCTTACAAGATAGCGAGACTCAACGTCGCGGGTGTATTAATCATCTTGCTGATGTCAAATCTGAGATCGCGCGGCTACAGGCGGAAGAAGCGACCATAAATCTTGAGGTTGCCCGCCTTGATCTTGTCATTAATCATAACCGTACCGAGGTCGCACAACTCGAGAGTGAAGGAGAGGCGGCACGCAAGCAAGTAGAAGATTTAGAAATCGAACTTCGTGATATTCCGAATCCTGCGCTGACGCTAACGGAGGTAAAGGCCACCATGGAGGCAACGCGGAAGGATGTGATGAAGTTCATAATAGGATGCCTGGAGAAGCTGTAATTCTGTTCTTTTGCTTTCTTTTACGGTCATTGTCAAACAAAAATAGTATTAGACAGCTGTCCTGAATACCCAACTGTCACTTGTATCCGACGTAATTGACATCAGAACTCGTTAGCTGCATGCTTCATGATCTAAAATAATGACAATGATTCTTTTGCTAAACCACTACTTGGTGTTATGTGTTTAAGACTAGTATGCATGAAATGACATATTATGTATGAATTTAATGTAAGCTGAATATACCAAAGCATAAAAATGGAAGAACCCATAGGAATAATACTTCCCTTTTTACTTAACCTGTATATCCTTGGGTCATCACTTTCAAGAGACATTTGTGTCATCAGTCCAAAACTTTCTTTTAGCTCCATGTTTTCAGGTTTATATGTCATCCTTCATGGCCTGCCCCCAATCATTTCTTTCTGCAGACTTGATATTTTGATAATATATTAGGGCTTGCCCCCAGTCGTCTTCTTCTTATAAACTCGAGTTTCTCATAATATATTGGGGCTTGCCCCCGGTACTTCTGGCTCGTCACTCTGTAAGACCACTTCATTCTAATGAGACAGATCTTGTGCTTTAGGAATCCGTGCCAAATACCCGTACGATCATAATCTTTAATCGCATATTCTTGTCACAGAATTCTTCATAAGAGAAAGTTGTTGATATTTTCAAGGTGAGGTGATACGTAATAGAATGCTCTAATCGTCTTCATATAAGGCCGTATATATAAATATGTATACAGGAGATTCCCAGTCGTGACTTTTCTTCATATTCAGTAGAAGAATAATGAGATAATGATGGGAGATCCATGACATAATACGAAAGCTGGATATAGATAGCGATGTTCCGATCATCTTCATATAAAACTTTGTGCATAAATATGAGAGATTGATGATAATAGAGTATCCCGGCTGTCTTCATAGAGAACCAGATATACATATATATGAGAATCCATCAATTCTGAAGTATTTTCCTATTAAGCAGAGGAATGCCATAATACCAAGATACTTAATATGAGAACCTGTGACGAAGATACCATAATATGGGGATGTTGTGATTTGCGTAGACTTTCTATAAGATATTCCCTCCTGATTCGACCTGTCTGATGAGGATATAATAAGTCGGTTGATGATTCGTGGAGTCGATTCTTTAATATTCTCCGACTATGGTACCTGTCATTAAGAAGAGCTCTACGAACATTTTATATTCATATGCACAACAGTATGACGTGAGTGAGCCTGTAAACAAGTATGAAGCACAACATACAGATGAAATAGATGCATGAGAGAACATAAGTATATCCATATCTACTTTATAAACCGTCAGAACTATTTGTAAGCGCTCACGATTATTGAAGTAAAATCCCCCAGAAACTAGGAGGACCATAGTGGTTGCCATTTGTATAGCTTTGATGGTTGATTCTTTTCTGTCTTTCTGTCTTTCTGCACAGTCACACGCACATTAGAACACCCCGCACCTTTGAAAGGAGAGAAGATGCGTCCTTACCAATCACGATATGGCTCAATGTCCGACAAAAGCATATAAGTACAAATCATATGCATGCCATGCAAGATTTTGAAATTCTTTTAGAAAATTTTGCTTTAAAGATGAAGGGAAGAACGTTCCCGTTGAGAGTCGCCAGTTTGGCGCCCGTAAAGGCGCCGAACATTTCTCCCAGCGGAACTTTCTCACGTATACCTCCGTGTCTGCAAACGATTCATCTTAGGATGTTTCTTTACTCAGAGATAACCAGAGATTCTGGTATTATTCGATTCCCCAGTGGAGTCGCCAGTTTGTTAGAACTAAAAGAAAAAAATCGAAACTGCTCGTCAACAGTCTTTTTCCTTTCCTGTGTTCCTTTTATTCTGGGGGAATTCTGAGTATAGAGACATTCATAGACAATCATAAACAATCACAAAGTATACATGAGAAAGCACCGCGAGGTGAATTTTATTCCAGAGATTCCGAGGTCTTTTACATTCCGGGATGTGAACTGTTCACGAACCCTTAATTACATCAACGAATGATCACCCTTGATTAAAAGGCAAAAGTAAATGCATGCATGTATCATAAATGAATTAAATAAAGCATTAAAGGAGCATAAATATAAATAAAGCACAGCATAGACCACACAGAGATTTTTACGTGGAAACCCTTACGGGAGAAAACCACGGCACAAAGCGACAAGATTCCACTATGAATTTCAGTTATACAATAGATGGAATATCAAAGGGATAAAGCTCGGATAGATCGATCAAGTAGTTTAAATCGTCAGGGATTATAGTCTCGAGTTCATGGTCGCCGAGACCAAGTCTAGGATTCATTATGGAATACTTCACCGTTAAGATCAGTTAGATGCTAGTCCCGTACTCCTCGGGCGTTCCTAGTTGAGTAGCAACCAGGATTTTAACCGAATCGTATATCTCAGTGTCATGACGCGTCTCTATGGACGATATGACTTTCAGGGATACACTTTACGATTTCCGTTTAGTGCAACCGGGGCCAGTGACCGTCTTTGCTAGGACCGGTGACTTACTAGAAGGCACACCATGGGGTCTTTGTGCAAACAGGGTTTCGACCAAGTCGTATATCTCAGTGTCATGACGCGTCTCTATGGATGAGATGACTTTCAGAAATACACTCCACGGCGTCCACCTACTGCAACCAAGGCCAGTGACCGTCTCTGCTGGACGGGTGACTTACTTGAGGGCACTCCATGGGGTCTTTGTGCAAACAGGGTTTCGACCGAGTCGTATATCTCAGTGTCATGACACGTCTCTATGGACGATATGACTTTCAGAAATACACTTCACAGCGTCCACTTACTGCAACCAGGGCCAGTGACCATCTCTGCTGGACGGGTGACTTACTAGAGGGCACTCCATGGGGTCTTTGTGCAAACAGGGTTTCGATCGAGTCGTATATCTCAGTGTCATGACGCGTCTCTATGGACGATATGACTTTCAGAAATACACTCCACGGCGTCCACTTACTGCAACCAGGGCCAGTGACCGTCTCTGCTGGACGGGTGACTTACTAGAGGGCACTCCATGGGGTCTTTGTGCAAACAGGGTTTCGACCGAGTCGTATATCTCAGTGTCATGACGCGTCTCTATGGACGATATGACTTTCAGAAATACACTCCACGGCGTCCACTTACTGCAACCAGGGCCAGTGACCGTCTCTGCTGGACGGGTGACTTACTGGAGGGCACTCCATGGGGTCTTTGTGCAAACAGGGTTTCGACCGAGTCGTATATCTCAGTGTCATGACGCGTCTCTATTGACGATATGACTTTCAGAAATCCACTCCACGGCGTCCACTTACTGCAACCAGGGCCAGTGACCGTCTCTGCTGGACGGGTGACTTACTGGAAGGCACTCCATGGGGTCTTTGTGCAAACAGGGTTTGGACCGAGTCGTATATCTCAGTGTCATGACGCGTCTCTATGGAGGATATGACTTTCAGAAATACACTTCACGACGTCCACTTACTGCAACCAGGGCCCGTGACCGTCTCTGCTGGACGGGTGACTTACTGGAGGGCACTCCATGGGGTTTTTGTGCAAACAGGGTTTCGACCGAGTCGTATATCTCAGTGTCATCACGCGTCTCTATGGACGATATGACTTTCAGAAATAAACTTCACGGCGTCCACTTACTGCAACCAGGGCCAGTGACCGTCTCTGCTGGACGGGTGACTTACTGGAAGGCACTCCATGGGGTCTTTGTGCAAACAGGGTTTCGACTGAGTCGTATATCTCAGTGTCATGACGCGTCTCTATGGACGATATGGCTTTCAGAAATACACTTCACGGCGTCCACTTACTGCAACCAGGGCCAGTGACCGTCTCTGCTGGACGGGTGACTTACTGGAAGGCACTCATTCCCTTAGCCACTCAACTGACGGATCCTGCCTTGGACAGGACGCACATCGATTGGTCTTAACGATGAAGTATTTCAGACATTTAGAACTCTTTCATTATGGTTTTCGATGATAACCATATTCCCCTTCGATTTAGTTTCGTAACTCGATCCGAGATGAAATAAATTCATGCAATGGATGCAAATGAGTACAGTACAAAGTAACTATGCTTTATGTATGCTCAAGAGAGGATCGCATTCATGCTAGATGTTCAGTGTATCGGACAAATTATGCATTTGATTCGATCAATCGGCTTCGTATATATCTTTGTGTCATCGATATGTTGCCCTCGCATCTTTGAGATCGCGATTGATTTCATTTGGCATTAGTAGATTTTCGGGCCATCAGGGCACTTCCCAGGGCCTGTTTACGATCTGATCGGAGGATTTGGTGAATACCTGTCACAATCGTCTTTGGATAGAGGTGGATTATGTCCACGAGGGTCACAGTGCGATCGCATTTCGATTTGTTTAGTGTAAGTCGATTTCTGAGCCGACAGGGCACTTCCCAGGGCTAAAAATGACTAAGTAGTGGACCTGTTTATGATCTGATCAAGGTTTCTCAGAGATCCTGAGATCAGGTAATCTCATTGTAATGCATGATTATGGTGTATCATGTTATGGCGGAGAGAAGTCTCCCTCTCGGGTTCGGTCAAATTCCGCCCGATTCCTCTCGATTTCGGCCATTTCTGGCTCTTTCGGAGGGATTTTCGAGGTTTGCAATATTGGCTAAGTGTAGGCCCTTTTGATCAAATTGCTGATTTGGCCCACTTAACATCGACCGTTGGCGAATCCGATCCGGGGGATGGATAGAGGGCATTGATGTGTGTCTAGGAGTGCTGACACGATCGGAAGGCGGGCCACTTCGAAGGCGGGCCACATCACAGAAGGCCCCACCTCCCCATCAGCGTCCAGGCGCATGGGAGGTTGGGTTGGGCGCATGTTGCATTAGACATGGGCGCATGTCCTAAGTGGATGCACTTATTCGCCCCAGGCGCATGTCCTAGGTGGATGCACTTATTCGCCCCAGGCGCATGTCCTAGGTGGATGCACTTGTTCGCCCCAGGCGCATGTCCTGCTACAAATGCATGGTTATCAAGCGCATGTGACATGCACATGCGCCCAACATTCCAGCCATGGGCGCATGTCCCCATGGGACTTAGGGATTTTTGCACATTTCCCCTCCCAAGAATGGGTGAGCGCATGTCACTATATGACTTGGAGGATTTTGCTCCGGTGGGAGAAATCCCTTTCTGGCGAGGGCATCCAGCAAAGGAATGGGCGCATGTCAGGAATGGGAGCATGTCCCTTTCCCGGTGAGGATTCCGGTGAGGAATTTTTACCTCTGCAAGAAGAGTGCTCTGGGAGTGATGATCTTGTCATCTTTGTCTTATCGAGTGGAGGGGTATTTATAGCGTGTTAATCGGGTATCGGGTACCGAGTGCATGTTGTTTGCAAAAGGGAGGGCATGCGCATGGAAATATTTGGAGAGACGAGTCATGTGCATGTTGTGGGGATCATGCGCATGGAAATATTTGGAGGGACGAGTCATGCGCATGTGATGGGGATCATGCGCATGTCCCCATGCACCAGGCACATGTGGCATTACATGGGCGCATGTGCCACTGGTATGGGCGCATGTGGCCTCTGTTTTGGCCGCATGTGACCCCACTTAGCATATTTTCATGATTTTTGTAATTTTAGAATATTGAAAAGGGAGAGAGAGAGCTCTCATGCGCATGTGGTGAGATAGCCAATGCATGTTTCCTTATGACATCCGCATGTGGAGAGAGAGTGAACGAATGCATGTGGAGAGAGAGTGAACGAATGCATGTGGAGAGAGAGTGAACGAATGCATGTGGAGAGAGAGTGAACGAATGCATGTGGAAATATTCACCGCAACGACTTCAAACTTGTTACTTAAGGTTTTCCGGGCATTCCGGATCATTTGGCGGTAATCCGCATGTCTGATTCCAGCTCGAAATGGTACCTGCAGGCTTTTGGGCCCTTATAGTCGGATATAGTCAGGTCAAAATGCATTTGGAAGCGCGCGGGTAAAGATATGCATCGTACGATCTCAAAACTTGCAGGTTAAGGGTTTTAGGGCATTCCGGATCATTTGGCGGTAATCCGCATGTCTGATTCCACCCTGAAATAGCATTCGTAGGTTTCAGTCACGATTGCGCATGTTAGGGCTGCACTGGCATTTTTCGAGTATTTTGGATCTCGAAATCAGTCTGAATCATCGTAGATGGACCGTTGAATACCATTTTATAATGGGTACAAATTTGAGCCCCAACAACCATAAAACTCAAATTGTTCCCTTTTTCCTTGAAAGAGAAGGCCAAATCGTGGCTACATTCCTTAAGGCCAAGGTCTATTGGGACATGGGTTGAGATGACTCGGGAGTTTCTTAAAAAAATCTTCCTGGCTCATCGAACCAATGCATTAAGAAGGACCATAATGAAGTTCACCCAAAAAGAAGATGAAACCTTTTTCCAATGTTGGAAAAGGTATAATGAGCTATTAAACGCATGCCCACATCATGGCGACAAACGGTGGAGGTTGATTAGTTTCTTCTATGATGTATTAAACTCAACCATCCGCCAATTTGTGGAGATGATGTGCAATGGGGAGTTCATGAACAAGGAAATAGAGGAAACTTGAGACTATTTTGACATGTTGGCTGAAAACACACAATCATGGGATATATCTAAGCCGACAAGTTCAAAACAATCCCAAGTATAGGAAAAGGGAGGAATTTACGTTTTGAATAAGGAAGATGATCTGAGTTCTAGAGTGGCTAATCTCACACGAAAGGTCGAGGCGATGAAAGTAAGGAAAGTGGACACAACCCAACAAAGGGGAGCTGTTGAAACTGTTTGCAGTATTTGTGCTTTGAATGTACATCAAACGGGGGATTGTCCTACAATTCCTGCATTTTGAGAACTTTTATACGAACAATCGAATACTTTGAATAGTTATTAACGACCTTTTAGTACTTCAAATCCAGACACGTACAATTCTAGTTGGAGAAACAATCCTAACTTTAATTGGGTGAATGGACCCACGACCAACCAAAGTAATCCTCAAAAGGGGCCCCCAATGCAATTTCCTATGGCCCCACCTCAAATGCCTATAGAGGATACATTGTAAGCGTTCATGGAAGGCCAAGCTCAAATAAACCAATCGAACCGGGATAATGCTTGAGCTTAAAAATTCGGTGGAGGAAATCAAGGCTGGCTTAAATGCAAGGGAAGGGACTCTTCTGGCCCAACCCCTACCTAATCTGAAATCACAATGTGAAATAAGTGTGCCTAGTTCCTCTAGCCAACACATGGAACATGTTAAGTCCATCACCACTCTTAAAAGTGGTAAAACTATTGAAAAATCTGACCCGGTGGAGGCCTCAACGCCTAATGATCTGGTATCTTCCAAAGAGAATGGTGGACCTAGCACCGCTATGAATGAAAAAGAGTCATTGAAAGAATATACGCCCGTTGCTCCATTCCCTCAACGCTTGATTTCAACCAAACCTCAAGATAAATATCAGGAATTTTTGGAGGTTTTTAAGCAAGTCAAGATCAACATTCCATTGTTGGATGCCATTAAATAAATACCGTCATATGTCAAGTTTCTGAAGGACCTTTACACGGTAAAAAGAAAAATACATGTGCAAAAGAAGGCATTTTTTACAAAGAATATAAGTGCCATTATAAATCACGGGATGCTCAAGAAATACAAAGATCCCAGTAGTTCGACAATATCATGCATAATTGAGACTACCGGGTGAAGCATGCTTTACTCGATCTAGGGGCAAGTGTGAACTTAATCTCCTTTTCGGTATATGAAAAATTGGGTTTAGGTGAATTAAAACCCACCAAAACCATATTACAACTCGCTGACCGATCGATTCGTATTCCGAGAGGGATGATTAAGGACGTTCTTGTCCAAGTTGACACGGTCTACTACCTAGTAGATTTTATTGTCCTGGACATACGACCCATGGTTAATATTGGCACTCAAATTCCTATAATACTTGGGTGCCCATTCCTAGCTACATCAAACACTATTATCAATTGTAGGAGTGGGGTCGTACAAATGTCTTTTGGTAATATGACGATTGAGTTAAATGCTTTCAATATTGACAACCAACAAGAGGATGACAATGAGGAGGTCCATGAAATAAACATGATCAATTCATTTGTGCAAGATAAGTCCCTCTCACCTTTTTACTCCAGTCACTTAGAAAAAGAAGTGACCTACTGGATGTAGTTGCACTTTTAGAGTTGGTATCGGTATATAACGTTGGCCGAGAGAAGGATGTGGAAACAACACTTTGTTGTGCTGAGAAATCAATTCATATTTTCATGTCTCTATGGATCATGCACACCAAACTCTACCAACACTGGGATGATCCATACTTGCAATATCAATGCCCAGGAAAATCTTAATGGAGACATATTTTTTTTGACAAATATGATGCTGTCTCCTCTTATACATGTGGTGAAAACATTAAGGAACCCGCTGAAATTCCTTTTTGGGATTTTCAATGGCTTATCTGGATCACTCACACACATGTATATTGTAAAGCAGGATATTAGATGACTTTACTGCGAAACCTTTTGATCCATCTAATGATTCTGCTTAACTTTATGCTTTTGGATGAGTTGTTGGGATTAATCTCCTAGTTTGACGGAGGACCGTTTAGAGTTTTAATCTCTTTCCTAGAATGATATCCCATTAGGAGTTGCTTTGATTAGTTGATGTAGTTGTGAAGTAACCCATCTCCAAAAGCCAATTTTGCCATGCAATGTATTTCTCAGGTGATATCTCTCTTTCTCACTTCCCCTTATTTTATCATTAGTCTCATGTTGTTGCATTCATTACATATTTTCTTACATTGAGGACAATGTAAAGTTTGGTTGGGGGTGAGATTTCTAGATGAATCTAGCAATTTGTGACATTTCGAGCAATGATGTAGAATTTTTTTTATTTTTCTGAAAATTCAAAACTCCTTTGGAAAGCCGTGTTTATATGCACTTGGGATGTCATAAGTATGAAAAGAAGAGAGATGTAGTGAGAAGATTTTGAAACTCTTAAAGGACCTATAACATGATAGTTTTCTATTTGAATTTCCCTATTGATGTGATTGATAGAAAGTTTGAATACTTTTGAGTCTAGTTCACATTACACGATTCTCATGGTTGAAAGGATTATGTGGATTTGTGGATTGCCTAGGCTTAGATTTAAGGTGTTGAGGAACCAAGCCAGGGTACTTTGTCCATCCTAGTCCATGGGAAAATAACGAAAGATATGGATTTCTAAAAATCTTATATAATGTGTAAAAAAAGGAAAGAAATGATGAAAATATGGGAATGATTGAGAATATGATGGAAAATTCTGAAAAGGGCTACCTATTACCAACTGGGGGATGGTCTACCCGTAACCAAAGCCGAAAATGGGACATAGTGTGAAAGCCGTCGGAAGGACGATAAGGCAAATTCCTATCATAGGCTTATTGTTGTTCTGTACACTTTTAGATCTATAGTTTAGTTAATCTACGAAGAAGATAATCCCGGAAGGTCATGAGATGAACATTCACTATGCACACTAGGTTGAATTTGTTTAAATTCTTCTATTTATTTTTTTCATTCAATCAGCGGGAATTTTATATGAACACTTATTATGTTGAGGGAGTTTAAGATTTCAATTTCTATCACTAATTTTCTTTGAATTTTGTACTTGTGTGTCTTGGAGTTTATAGAAGCATAGTTTCTTTAGGAGAGTTGGATTTTTGAAAGTTGGATTTGTTTCACACATGTTTTGCTTGGGACTAACAAAATGCTGGTTGGGGGGTGTGTTGAGCTCTGAATTGTGCATATTATAACCCCAATTCATCACACATTATGCATGGTTTGCATGTTTAAAAGACTACTCTAATGCATGATTTGTGATTGTAGGAACGAAATGGAGATTTGACTAATTCAAGGCTAAAAAGAGCAATTGATATACATTAAAGATCAAGGAACCAAGTACAAAAGGATTAAAGAAGGAAGTAAGGGAGAAAAGGAAGAAGTGAAGAAAACTGCATTGAAGACCGGTCATCAGACCGGTCGGCCAAGGCACACGATCAGTCGTCCGACCGGTCGGTGGTTCAACAGAGAGCTCCCTTTGCTTGCTAAACTCCTTGGACCAAAATCGACCATCTAAGACCGGTCGTTCGACCGGTAGACCACTACTCAGACCGGTCAAGCACTCAATAGAGAACGGGTGAAAATCCCAAAAGCTTGTTGGAATGTTTTTGACGTTTTACAACTAGTCGTCCATGGGTTCAGACCGGTCGTCTGACCGATCAGCAGCGTAACAGAGCTTTTTTTACAAGTTCCGAAATTTGTTGTGCAAAGTGTTATTTTTGCGAGATTTCTCGAAAGTTCTTCGCAATTGGAGTCTGAAACCTATAAAAGGACCTCTCCTCTTCATACCCAAGCATGCTAGGATGTGGAGAACAATAAGGAGGCTTGGGAGACGGATTCTACTTCAAGTTTTCATAGTTTTTCTTCGAGTTTGTATGTTTTCTGAGTTTTTAGTTCAATGATGTTAGAAATGAACTAAAACCTCTTAGTTAAGGCTAAGAGGTGAACCTTTTGATTCATTTTTTATGAATTGATACAACCTAGGTTTCCTTTTTATGTTTTAATTAAAGGATTTAGTTTTATGTGAGTTTGAATCAAGTACTAGTTCAGATTTTGCTTTGATCTCTTGATGACTCCGGGCTCATGTGCTTCTTAGTGAATCTAACGTAATAGCTTACCCTTTTGGCATTGTTTATGCTTGTGTAGTTCATTGATCTATCATCGACTCCGGGCATGGTAAACCCTTTGATTGCCTTGTGTACAATGGCACGATCTTCATGTGGGAACTCATTCAAACTAAAGTTCTTATCTTTTGTTATAATCTGAGATAGATGTTTGTTGATTGATTTTTTATTTAATTGAAGTTCGAATCATGAGTTGTAATCAAGTCTAGTGATAGGATTTGATGAAAGCTATGATTGTGATCTTAACCTATTGGAACTAGGATTGGCCTATACAATTGAGTGTACCCAAGGCCTGAGCATTGTTGTGGGAATCGAATAAATGAACAAGCAATTGTTTTAGATAATTGTTGATTGAACCGCGCTATATTCCGATCAGATAGAGATATAAATTCGATTTCAATTGTGTAATGAGAGACCTAGTTGTGTTGATGCATTGAAAACTATCAAAAGTGGATCTTGCGTACTCTAGTGCCTTTTTGGATTGTTATTACCTCTCATAATCACTATTTTCCAGCTTTAGTTTTTAATAGGACCTTAATTATAAGTTGTTTTAGATAAATTTTGAAGATACCCATACATAAATCTCTGTAGGAACGATACTTGGTCTTTTCGAATTATTACTACTTCGCAACCCTATACTTGGAGAGTGAACACTGGGTTTAGGCCTAAGTTAAGCTATGGATTGGGGCTTGCAAAGGTGAGTTTGATCGGGTTTGTACGTAGGGTTTATGAGTATGGACCTCCATCCATTCAACCATCTCAACCAACTTTATAGCTGATGGTGGGGTGTCTACAGATGACCCTCTTTGAAAAAGGTTGTGTGCAACCGAATGCCAAAGCGAATGGACACCCCACTTTTGACTCGTTCATTCGTAGATCGTGGTCTGGAATCTTTGCTTGCCTTTGTATTTGAGTCAGTTGATTGTCTAGAAATAGATAACTCGCACATATCACGGGAGTTTGGAGAAAACGTTACAATTGTCCCTACATGAGCTACAATTTGGGTATCCAATCGCAACCCTTCTGTTCCCGATCGGTACTAACATCAGAAAGGTACAGTAGAGCCTCTGCGTCCATGTAGTCTTACGAGATTACTGACCCTGTAATTGATTGTTTGTTGTTTTTCTGGATCACTCTAAGAGTACTTGTTTTGCTTGACTGTCAAAGTAGTTAGCTGCCCTGCATCTGCGCGGCCTTACGGGAGATCCACTATGCTAACTAGGACTCAGTCAAGGTACTTCAGGCATCCATGCCTAGGTGTGTGTGGGTGAACTTTTTCCACCAAATCTTCTGGTTTTGATACTTGGGTTACAATTCATCATTTCCACCGTTCAGATGATTTCTTTGACCGAGCCTTTTGGCTTTCATCTTTTTTGTATCTTGGCATTTGGTATGACCGCCCTGACACTGGAGTTCAGTTCGACCATACTTTGAGTGCATTGGATTCGATGGTCTCTGGAGAAACCGCGAGGCATCAGATCTTATTTGATTTTGCGTCGGCTCCTACCCATAGATATGAAAGATCTCTTAGTGTTTTGGAGGCTGAGCGTTCTATTGAGAAAATATATTTTTTTGGATTTTAAAAAGAGACCCACTCTGGGAAGCGATATTCCGTGGGGTTTTTATTTGCAAATAGGAATATATATATATATTTCTAATTTTTGAAAAGGAAATATAGTTTGCATGTGCCTCCACTAGGGATGCCTGTGGGGTCTTTGGCTAACCGACTTTTATTTGAAAGCAGGTAATCATGATGATTGACGCGATGGATGCTGATGCATATGAATGCGATGGTTTAACTCATTCTCTTCTCGTTCAATGATTTTTCTTTTGTTGGGGATGTAGAGAACTTGAGCTTATTGCTTGTAGGGTTTTGCTTCCCTGCAGATTTTCTTTTTAATGTGGATGTTTGGTCAGTGGGTTGGTGTTCACTCCCCAAGTGTAGGGTTGCGAAGTAGTAATAATTCGGAAAGACCGAGTATCGTTCCCACAGAGATTTATGAATGGGTATTCTCAGAATTTGTCTAAAATAACTAATAATTAAGATCTTATTAAGAACTAAAGCTGGAAAATAATAATTTGGGTTTAAACAGTGAATGTGTAAGGTAATATCAATCTAAAAAGGCACTAGAGCGCTGTTCGCTTCCCCAAGTGTAGGGTTGCGATGTAGTAATAAACTTGGTAAGACCGAGGTCGATCCACAGGGACTTATGTAAAATTTCACAAACTCATCCACAAGTATCTATTGAAATCTATTAACCAGAATGTTGTATGAAATTGATATGAGTAACAAAAGTTAAATTAAATCGAAAGTAACTAATTATAAGAAGGCACTAGGGGTTCAAGGATCCACTTGTAGCAATCCTTAATGTTCAATCCGCTGTGGTTTCTTATTCTCTCAACTAGAATCGACATTCCTGTCTATCTAGTCGGATGATAAAGTTGTTAAACCAAACAGTCTGTAATATGTAAGTTCTATGCATAAGATTCACTCAATGCAGGCTGATCTGAGCATGCTCAATTGCAGAGGTCATTCCCCTTTCTAAAAGGTCTAGTTCACAATCATAACCATCCTCAAGTCCTGTCACCAGACAAGGCTAGATCAGGATTTGAACTGGATTCAAATCACATGCATAGTTCATCCACATTACAGAAAAATCAGAAAAGTAGAACTTTGGTAGGAAGTTCCTTTATGAAGAACATAGTACTAGAGCGCACTCCGATTCCTTGGGTCATACAGGTCTAGACCGTCACAAACCAATTAAGCAATTAAGTAATTCTCCCAAACATCCATGAGTCATCATAAGACTAAGAAAAACTACTCAAAAACTTGTATAAACTTCATACCATAGTTCATAATCATAAATTCCACACTTAAACCACTTAACTACGAATTAAAACATCTTGGATCCACTACAAGCTTCACCTCTTAGCCCTAGCTAAGAGGTTTAGCTGCTCATGATCCAAGGAAACATGAAACAACTACAAAAAAAACATAAAAATAGCAAAGCAAACCAAAAGGAGTTGTGAAACTCCAATCTTCACTTCCACAGCTTCCAACCTCGCTTGAGCCCTTCCAGGATACCCTAGGAACAATCCCTAGGTGTCTTTTTATAGTCTGGAGGCTCCACAACTTCGGAAGAATCGAGAAATTGCGTAATACTTACGCAGCGCAGAGAAAATCGGACTATATCTGGAAGTTTCTAACTTCTTACACATAGCCGACCGGTCATGACCGGTCGGCCTCAATATATGATCATTCCAGCAAGCATGGTCAACCGGTCATGACCGGTCAGCCTTGTAAAACATTAGTCCAGCAAGCCTGTCCGACCGGTCAAGACCGTTCGGACGTTTTCACTTATGTTACAGCAGCCATGGCCGACCGGTCATGACCGGTCGGCCTTATTCATTGAAGTTCCAGCCATCATGTCTGACCGGTCAAGACCGGTCGGACGTCTTCAGTAGCAGCCCAACATGTATGGCTGACCGGTCACTGACCGGTCTGGCTTCCTTGGCCGACCAGTCACGACCGGTCAGCTCTCTTTTCTTCTTGTTTTCTTCCTTTCTTTCTTCTGCTTTCTTTTCTTCTTTACTTCTTTCTTTCTTTTCTTCTTTGGTCCTCAAATGTTCTTCATCAGAATGATGCCAAGTGAACCCTTTTTGTCTTCAATTGAGTGGAGTTCACTCTCAGTCCTGTAGTCACAAAACATGCATTGGATTAGCCTACAAACCATACAAACCTTGCACAATGAGTGATGAATTGGGGTTAGAATATGCACAATTAAGAGCTCAACAAGCGCCAAGGATCCACTTTTGATAAGTTTCAATGCATCAACACAACTAGATCTCACATAACTTAATCGGAATCGAATTCATATCTCTATCCGATCGGAATATAGAGCGGTTCAATCAACAATTATCTAAAACAGTTGTTCATTCATTGATTCGATTCCCACAACAATGCTCAGGCCTTGGGCGCACTTAATTGTGTAGGCCACGCCTCTTTCCAATCTAGTTGAGATTCACAACCATAGCTTTCATCAAATCCTATCACTAGACTTGATTATAATCAATGATTAGAACTCTAATTAAATCAAAATCAACCAGCAAACAACTAATTCAGATTATAATAAAAGATAAGAACTTTAGTTGAATGAGTTCCCACATGAAGATTAAGCCATTGTACACAAGGAAATCAAAGGGTCTACCATGCCCGGAGTCGATGATAGATCAATGAACTACACAAGCATAACCAATGCTCATAAGATAAGCTACTAAGTTTAGAATCACTAAGAATCACATGAGCCCGGAGTCATCAAGAGATCAAAGCAAAACCAAACTAGTATTTGATTTAAACTCATATTGAACTAAATTCTTCAATTAAAACATAAAAAGGAAACCTAGCTTGCATCAATCCATCGAAAACAAATCAAAAGCTTCACCTCTTAGCCCTAGCTAAGAGGTTTTAATTCATCTCTAACATCCTTGAACTAGAAGCCTCAAAAACATAAAAATAACTAAAATAGGAAGAAAAACTAGGAAAACTTGAAGTAGAATCCGTCTCCTAAGCTTCCTTGATGATCCCGACGTTCTAGCATGCCCTGGTATGAAGAGGAGAAGTCCATTTTATAGATTGGGGTGGAAGATTTTAGATTGTGCAAGGAATTACGCAATTGTGCAGAGAAAATCGGAGCTTCACACACAAGCTCTGTTACGCTGATGACCGGTCGCACGACCGGTCTGAGCTCTTGGACGACCGGTCGCACGACCGGTCTCAAAACCTCAAAAACAGTCCAGTGAGTTTTGTGTTTCTGGACTACTCTCGACCTGTCTGGCGACCAGTCTAAGAGGAGAAAAATAGTCTAAAAAATACGCTGTGGACCTGTCTATCGACCTGTCCAGCGACTGGTCTACAGACAGGTCTAAGAACAAAATTTCATATTTTCTTCTTTATCTCTTCTCTTTCTTTCTTGCTTCTCTCTTCCACCTTTTGACACTTGCTCTATTGATCTTCAATGCGTACAAACTGACTCTTTTAACTATGAATTAGTGAAGTCTCCCTCTCATTCCTACAAACACAAATCCATGCATTAGAATAGTCTTTAAACATAAAATCCATGCATAATGAGTGATGAATTGGGGTTAGAATATGCACAATTAAGAGCTCAACACACCCCCCAACCAGCATTTTGCTAGTCCCGATCAAAACATGCGTGAAACAAGTTCAATTCTCCAGAAACCCACTCTCCTTCAGAAACTATTCTTCTCTACATCCCATGACACACAAGTGTAAAAGTCAGAAAAATTAGGTGATAGATGTTGAAACTGTAAACTCTCAAAACATAATAAGTGTCCATATGAAATTCCCGCTGATTGATTGATAAATAGAAGAATTCGAACAAATTCAACCTAGTGTGCATAGTGAAGGTTCATCCCATGAATTTTCGGGATTATCTTCTTCATAGATCAACTAAACTATAGATCTCAAGGTGTATAGAGCAACCACAAGCCTATGACAGGAATTTGCCTTACCGTCCTTCTGACGGCTTTCACACTACGTCCCATTTCCGGCTTTGGTTACGGGTAGACCATCCCCCGGTTGGTAATAGGTAGCCCTTTTCAAATTTTCCACCATTTTTCCATCATTCCCAATTTCATCATTCCTTTCCTTTTTCTTTTACATTAGATAAGATTTTTAGAAATCCATATCTTTCGTTATTTTTCCATGTACAAGGATGGACAAAGTAACCCGGCTTGGTTTTTCGACACCTCAAATCAAAGTCTAGCTAATCCACAAATCACATAATCCTTTCAAATCATGAAAATCGTGTAATGTGAACTAGGTGTAAATGTATTCGAATTTTCTATCAATCAAATAAATAGGGGAATTCACATATAAAACCATTATATTAAGGGAAGTTCAAAGCTTGCAGCCTAACTCACTTCGTGTCTCCTCTTCTTATACTCATATCATCTCGAATGTGTAGAACTAAAGTTTTCCAAAAGAGTTTTGAATTTTAGAAAAAATCAAAAAATTTCTACATCATTGCTCGAAATGTCACAAAAGCTAGTGGATTCATCTGAAGAATCGGTCACCCCCCAACCAAAACTTTACATTGTACTCAATGTTAGAAAATATATAATGAATGCAACACATGAGGGCAATTACAAAATAAAGGGAGTGAGAAAGAGAGATATAACCTGAGGACTATATTTCATGGCAAGATTAGCTTTTGGAGATGGATTACTTCACAATTAAATCGACTAATCAAAGCAAATCCTAATGGGATATCATTCTAGGAAAATTATTTAAAATCATCCTCCATCAGATTAGGAGGTTAATCCCAACAACTCGTTCAAAAGCATAAAGTCAAGCAGAATCATTAGATGGATCAATAGGTTTTGCAATAAAGTCATCTAATATCCTGCTTTACAATATACATGTGTGTGAGTGATCCAGATAAGCCACTGAAAATCCTAAAAAGGAATTTTAGCGGGTTCCTTAATGTTTTCATCACATGTATAAGAGGAGACAACATCATATTTGTCAAAAAAATATGTCTCCATTCAGATTTTCCTGGGCATTGATATTGCAAGTATGGATCATCCTAGGGTTGGTAGAGTTCGGTATGCATGATCCATAGAGGTGTGGAAGTATGAATTGATTTCTCAGCATAACGGGGTGTTGTTTCCACATCCTTCTCTCGGCGAAGGTCATATGCTGATACCGACTCTAAAGGTGTGACCATATCCCCTATCACATCATCGTTCTTATTAAGGGAGTATGCCACGTCTTCGTCTAAGTGACCGAAGTAAAAAGGTGAGAGGGACTCATCTTTCACAATAGAATTGATCATGTTTATTTCGTGGACCTCCTCATCTTCATCCTCTTGTTGGTTGTCAATATTGAAAGCATTTAACTCAATCGTCATATTGCCAAAAAAATATTTGTATGACCCCACTCCTACAATTTATGATAGCGTTTGATGTAGCTAGGAATGGGCAGCCAAGTATGACAGGAATTTGAGGGCCAATATTAACCATGGGTCGTGTGTCCAAGACAATAAAGTCCACCGGGTAGTAGACCTATTCAACTTGGACAAGAACGTCCTCAATCACCCCTCTCGGAATACGAATCAATCGGTCAGTGAGTTGTAACGTGGTTTTGGTGGGTTTTAATTCACCTAAATGTTGAGCTCTTAATTGTGCATATTCTAACCCCAATTCATCACTCATTATGCACGGTTTACACGTTTAAAGGACTACTCTAATGCATGATTTGTGATTGTAGGGACAAGATGGAGATTTCACTGATTGAAGGCTAAATAGAGCATTTTATATACACTGAAGATTATAGAACCAAGCATGAAAGGGGTAGAAGAAAGAAGCAAAGGAGAGAAGGAAAGAAGGAAGAAACAGATACTCAAGACCGGTCGTCTGACCGGTCGTCCAAAACTTAGGACCGGTCGTCCGACTGGTCCGACTACTCAACAAAAGAGCCTCTGCTGCACAAACCTCACTGGACCATCTGCGACTGGTTGTGCGACCGGTGTTCGCTCACCTCAAGTGTAAGGCTGCGATGTAGTAATAAATCTCGGTAAGACCGAGGTCGATCCACAGGGAAAGAGGTAAACAATTCCAAGTACTCTAATAACTAGAATCTAAGAAGTTTAAGAAAGTTGTTTTTCACATGAAATAGGAAAATCTGAAAATAAGAAGAACTAGAGCATCAAGGATCCACTTGTAGTAGTCCAATGCCAATCCATTCATCCAAGTACAACACAATTAGAATCAAAGTCCTATCTCTCATCTAATTGGAAAATATAACATTCAAGCACAAATAGTCCCACTCAAATCTGGAAATCAGATTTCTAGTTCTAATGGAGCACATAGAACTTGAACTTGTAGCCTTCGGAGTAACAACCATGCCTATGGACTATGGCATGCTCAAGGGTTACTACAATTCAAATTCAAACAACCCAATCATGGTAATTTCAGAGAATTGCAAGGAACTCATGTCCGGAGCACACAAACTCTCATAATTCATCTAAAAATCCAAACTTTATTCAAACTAGAACTTCAAAATCCAAAATTAAGAAAATGGTACTTGAAATAAAAGAATTAAAGCATTGGAACCAACTACAAATTTCACCTCTAGCTCTAGCTAAGAGGTTAGCTAAGGAAAAGCATATTAAAACTAGAACTAGAACTAAGAAAAGGAAGAAAAACTAGCTGGAGGAGGCTAGGTAGCCTCCTGGGACTTGAACTCCTTGCTTCCCACGTCCTTGCTTGATTTGGAATAGAAGAGAGCACCTCCTTTTATAGTGCAGCAATAGTACAGCAACATAGCAGAATTTGTTTCGCTTGGTACGGCTTAACCAATGGTCGGATTGCCTTCAAATTTGGTTTGTAGCTTCCTTGTAATGTGATCTTCCAAATAGATGATTTAGATTTCCAAGATTATCCTCTGAATGGGCCCACCAATCACATCACCGACCGCCTCTCAAAATCGCGCACTTTGGGTACCTTCAGAACCAGTCATCTTGCTTTCAATGCCCCGGAGTGTACAGAGGTTGGATTGATCTCAAATTTTGAACATTGGTAGAAAACTTCCTCCTCTACATGATGGAAGGATTAGATTGTCCAAAAAAATTCCAGAATATGGTCTGAAAATTAGAACACTTAGGTCTTTTATAAACTCTGCGCAGTTGGATCTTTCTGGATGGTCCATCTTTCTTCAACCGATACGATCAAACCACACATTCTTTTGATCTGAAACTTTTGTGGTTATTCACATATGGATGTGATCTAAAAGATGGTCAAAGTAGATTCTTCATATCATCAATGATGAGTCCTCTGGACCGGCCCAGAGTTGAACAGCAAAATCTGAAACTTTCTGGACAGTTCGTATTGTTTTGGCCACCACGGTCAATCCGTAGCTCCGATCGACACGAAACCACTTGGGTTAGTTCGGCGTCGAGCTCCTCTTCGACATGGATGTGTTGGATTTCTAAATATCATCAAGATGGCTTCAAAAAAGTGGTCTGAAAAACCAGAAACGGGAATGGCCTGCTGTATGCAATCTGGAAGTTGAACTTTGCATGGCCGACCGGTCACGACCGGTCGGACAGGGCTGGCCTACCGGTCATGACCGATCGGACAAAGCTGGCCTTGCTCCAGGGAGTGCATCAGACCGGTCATGACCGGTCGGGCCTTCTTGGCCGACCGGTCTTGACCGGTCGGACCCAGTTTTGCTTGTTTTTCTTCTTTCTTTTCTTCTCTCCTTCCTCTCTCTTTGCTTTCTTCTTTCTTTGGTCCACCTTGGGCCTTCATCAAAGGCTCCAAATGGCCCCTTTTTGGTTTCTAATTGAGTGAAGTCCGCTCTCATCCCTACAATCACAAAGCATGCATTAGATGGGCCTTTTAATCATGAAAACCATGAATACCATGTCATGTAGTGGGCAATGCAATGTATAAATTGGAGGTTCAACAACCGGTCGTCCACAGGTCAGACCGGTCGTGTGACCGGTCCTTGAATAAAAATTACAATATGGAATTTGACAAAACTCGCTGGACTGATCCAATCAACAGGTCCGACCAGTCGTGCGACCGGTCGGCCATGCGAAAACAACAACTTTCTAAATCAGGCACCGAATTTCTCTACGCAAGTAATGGACTTCTCCTTTTCTTCCTGTTTTAGTAGTTTTTATGTTTTTTGACGCTTCTAGTTCAAGGATGTTAGAGATGAACTAAAACCTCTTAGCTAGGGCTAAGAGGTGAAGCTTTTGATTTATTTTTAATGGATTGATGCAACCTAGGTTTCCTTTTTATGATTTAATTGATGAATTTTAGTTAATGTGAGTTTGAATCAAGTCCTAGTTAGGTTTTTACTTTGATCTCTTGATGACTTCGGGCTCATGTGATTCTTAGTGATCCTAACTTAGTAATTTAGCTTCTGAGCATTGTTTATGCTTGTGTAGTTCATTGATCTATCATCGACTACTGGCATGGTAGACCCTTTGATTGCCTTGTGTACAATGGCCTGATTTTCATGTGGAAACTCACTCAACTAAAGTTCTTATCTTTTGTAGTAATCTGAAATAACTGTTTGTTGATTGATTTTGATTTAATTAGAGTTCTAATCATTAGTTGTAATCAAGTCTAGTGACAAGATTTGATGAAAGCTATGGTTGTGAATCTCAACTAGATTGGAAAGAGGCTTGGCCTACACAATTGAGTGTGCCCAAGGCCTGAGTATTATTGTGGGAATCAAATCAATGAATAAGCACTTGTTTTGGACAATTGCTGATTGAACCGCTCTATATTCTGATCGGATAGAGATATGAATTCGATTCCGATTGAGTTATAAGAGACCTGGTTGTGTTGATGCATTGAAACTTATCAAAAGTGGATCCTTGGCGCTCTAGTGCCTTTTTAGATTGAAATTACCTCACACATTCACTGTTTAAACCCAGATTTGCTATTTTCCAGTTTTAATTCTTAATAGGATCTTAATTACTAGTTATTTTAGACAAATTTTGATAATACCCATTCATAAATCTCTGTGGGAACGATACTCGGTCTTTCCGAATTATTACAACCTCGCAACCCTACACTTGGGGAGTGAACACTAAACCCAATTGTTCATAGACCGAAAAGGGAATTAAGTTCACACTTGCCCCTAGATCGAGTAAAGCATGTTTCACTCGGTAGTCTCCAATTACGCATGATATTGTCAGACTACCAGGATCTTTGTATTTCTTGGGCATCCCGTGATTGAAAATGGCACTTACATTCTCTGTCAAAAATGCCTTCTTTTGCACATGTATTTGTTAGTGCACTTTTCTGTGGCATACTAGTGCACCTTGTTTGTCAATTACTTAGGTCAGTGAGTCTAGTGTCGGTTGAGCTTAATGAAGATGAAGACCGAAGACTCAAGACGGATCGGCTGCATCAAGGAAGATGAAACAGGTAAAAGTGATGCCTTGGTGTGCCTTGCCTTGACCAAAACCTAACCCATAACCTCTTAGATGACTTGCTCCACCTAGGTATACCTTTAGTCATCATCATTAGTCTTAGAACTCCATGAAAAATATGATAAATTAGACTAATTAAAGAGGTGGAAGCTGCTGCAATAAAAAAGGCTCAAACAGCAGTTTCCGATAGGACTCCGATCAATCGGACAGGTGCTCCTATAGGACTCCGATCGATCGGACAGAAATTTCGATCTATCAGAAATTGTCCCAGAAAAAATTAAAAACTCACTGGACATATTTTCGATCAATCGGACAGTCTTCCGATCCATCGAAAGGGGCCGTCCGATCAATCAGACAGTGTTCCGATCAATCGAAATTTCTTCCAGAGACTTCTCTGGATAGATTTCTGATCAATCGGACTTGTCTCCGATCAATCGGACACTTTTTCCGATCAATCGGATATGCACGAATCTGCCCATTTTTTGACCGTTGGAAGAAAATCTATTTAAAAGGGGGATTCATTTTTTGAGCGAAGAGAGGGGATTTTGAGGAGATAGAAGCCACCATTGCTAGAGATCATTAGAGGCTCTATCCCAAACCTAAAGCAAGTCATTCTCCTTGTGTTTTCATCACAAGCTTGGGCCATTCAATGGCATCTTGAGAATGGACTTGTTCCCTCTTGATTCATAGGGTTTAGACACCTTGATGATAGTTAAATCCTTTGTCTAAACACTACCTAGGAGTCCATTTAAGTGCATTCCTCTAGGAAACCCACTTCCTACCATTTGTAGAGGTTTCACCATTCCCTAGCACCTTGGGCATCTCCAATGGAGCATCACATGCAAGGTAGCTGATCTTGGAGCTGAAGCCTTGGCAAAGCAACGGCGTCAACGATCGGGGGAGCACAAGGGGAGCTGATTCAAGCACGGGAGAGCGAGAAGAAGCAACCCAAGACGGCGCAACAAGGGGCTCAATTTGACAAGTAAGGTTGTCTTGTTAAGAGTCCATCCACTCAATTCCCTGTGGGAGTTGAGTGTAGAGTTTGTTTGACAAACTCGCCCTGGGGTCGTTAGCCGATCCTTGGCCTATTAGTTGGGCCTAAAATCTAGGGACGTTCGCCGTTCCTTGGCACGTTAGTCGGGCCTAAAACAAAGTCTCCAAGGGGGAGCCACCAACACGGGTGCAAATGTGTAGGTTGGGAGGAACCTGTAAACTCCCCGGTTGGGTGGATCCGAGTTAAAACACCTTGGTTGGGAGGAACCAGATTTAAACTCCCCAGTGAATGCCGGTGTGCTCAAAGGGGTTGAGTACTTGAACCGGGAGTGGAGTAGACAAGTAGTCGAACCACTATACATCCTTGTGTTTGTGATTGATCTTGAGCATATTTCTCTTTATGCATTGTGTTTAATTGTTAATTATGTATGCTTAGTTAGGAATGTATGCTTAGCACTTGATAGGCACATCCACACTCATAAGATGTACTTTCACTACCTCAAGTAGACTTGAACTTATTGATCCATCCTCATTCAAGTCTATTTGAGTAGCATAGATTAGGTTCTTCATTAGCTTAATCATTTATTAATCTATGCTTGTTTAGACTAGGTTGTTTATAGCTTTTATCATATGCTAGTCTTTTGATTGGACCCACTTAGGCTTTTTTGCCAAAGTGTTAATCGCTTACGTAGTATAATTTGTTGAATTTGTTAAGTAGGCGAAAAGATTTTTGAAAAAGGTCCTTTTCACCCCCTCCTATAGGTTTAGCCATAATTCTAGTTGCTCCTCAAGCTTCCGCACGCGTATGCATAGGGTGTCGTGTTAGGTTACCCGACACAATTTCAGTATTTTCCTTTTCATCGAGCAAAGTTCTATTAAAAATTTAGCATATGACGGTATTTGTTTAATGGCATCCAACAATGGGATGTTGATTTTGACTTGCTTAAAAACCTCTAAAAATTCCTGATATTTATCTTGAGGTTTGGTTGAAATCAAGTGTTGGGGGAATGGAGCAACGGGCCTATATTCTTTCAGTGGCTTCTTTTTATTCATGGCGGTGCTAGGTCTATCGTCCTCTTTGGAAGATACCGGATCATTAGGCGTTGATACCTTCACCGGGTCAGATTTTTCAATAATTTTACCACTTCTAAGAGTGGTGATGGTCTTAGCATGTTCCATGTGTTGCTTAGAGGAACTAGGCATGCTTATTTCGCATTGTGATTTCGGATTTGGTAGGGGTTGGGCCGAAAGAATCCCTTCGCTTACGTTTAAGCGAGCCTTGATTTCCTCCACCAAATTTTTAAGCTTAAGCATTATCGTATGGTTTGATTGATTTATTTGATCTTGACCTTCCATGAATGCTTTCAATGTATCCTCTATAGGCATTTGAGGTGGGGCCATAGGAAATTGCATTGGGGGCCCCTTGTGAGGATTACTTTGGTTGGTTCCATTTGCCCAATTGAAGTTAGGGTTGTTTCTCCAACTAGAATTGTTCGTGTTTGGATTTGGAGTACTAAAAGGTCGTTGATAACTATTCAAAGCATTCGATTGTTCATATAAAAGTTCTCGAAACGCATAAATTGTTGGACATCCGGCGTTTGATGTGCATTGGAAGCACAAATACCACAAATAGTTTCAACAGTCCCCTTTGTTGGGTTGTATCCACTTTCCTTAATTCTATCTCCTCGACCTTTCATGTGAGATTAGCCACTCTAGAACCTTGATCATCTTTCTCATTTAAAACGTAAATTTCTCCATTTTCCTTGGCTTGGGGTTGTTTTAAACTTGTCGGCTTAAATGTATCCCATGATTGTTTGTTTTCAGCCAACATGTCAAAATAGTCCCAAGCTTCCTCCGTTTCCTTATTCATGAACTCCCTATTGCACATCATCTCCACAAATTGGCGCATGGTTGAGTTTAATCCATCATAGAAGAAACTAATCAACCTCCACTATTCATAGCCATGATGTGGGCATGCATTTAATAGCTCATTATACCTTTCCTAACATTGAAAAAAAGCTTCGTCTTCTTTTTGGGCGAAGTTTATTATGGCCCTTCTTAGTGCATTGGTTCGATGAGTAGGGAAGAATTTTTTAAGAAACTCTCGAGTCATCTCAGCCCATGTCCCAATAGACCTTGGCCTTAAGGAATGTAGCAATGATTTAGCCTTCTCCTTCAAGGAAAAAGGGAATAATTTGAGTTTTACAGTGTCCTTGGTTACATTTTGTGGCAATAACCTCTTCAAACTCCTTAATGTGTAGATAAGGGCTTTCGGAGTCGAGTCCATGAAATCTAGGAAGAAGTTGGATCAACCCCGGTTTAAAATCAATATTTCCCACATTGTGAGGGAAAATTATGCAAGAGGGAGTACTCATCCTAGCTGGTTGTAAATAGTCACGTAAAGTTCTAGGTTGAGGTACATCCCCCACTTCATTCTCATCCAATTCAGTAAGGTTTTGGGCTTGATTTTGATGTTGATTAGCCCCTTGATTTGGTTGATTTTCAGCCATCTTTCTAGTAATTTCAGGAAAATTTTGACGTTTTCTAGCACGAGGCTCTCTATCAATCCCTTCAACAATTACTTCGTCACTAATGAGTCGGTTATTAGAATCTCGAACCTAATGTGGCATGCAAATCCTAAAAGAATGAAACAAAAAAAAAAGAATTCTTCCTTCCTTCCTTTACTCCTCTCTAAGACCTAAGCACAAGGTGTCTTGCAATGGCTGAGCCAGAAGCAAGGATAGAGAGCGATTTCTCCTGGTCAATAGGAGTTTAGAGAACTCCCCACCCACTCTTTGAGTCTTTTGAGAAAAGTGCAGAAAAAGAAGGAAGATAAATAGGGTTGAGAAGAGAAATCTCTGAGCACAACATGATCCAAGATGGCAGTGCTGACCAATAGGAATCAAGGCGGCACAAGGCCAACCTATCAGAGATCCAAAAGGAGTCTCCACCCACTCGACAAGAGATGAATATGATAGGAATGAGTAGGAGAAGAAGAAGAGTAAGGTTAGGAGGATAAAACCTGATTTGAGAACTTAAGATGCCTACTTCTTCTTCAACTTTCTAAAAAAATCCCTGAATTGTAGATCTATGTTAGAATCCTACAAAATCAAAACAAAGTAAGTTAGTATTGTGATTTTAGAAAAAAACCTACCCTAGAAAGTAAAACAAATCCTAAATCTATCTTAACCCAATCTCAACTAAAAGTTATCTCAGTAAATTCTAAAAATACCGTATATAAATCCCCGGCAACGGCGCCAAAAACTTGTTCACTCCCCAAGTGTAGGGTTGCGAAGTAGTAATAATTCGGAAAGACCGAGTATCGTTCCCACAGAGATTTATGAATGACTATTCTCAGAATTTGTCTAAAATAACTAATAATTAAGATCTTATTAAGAACTAAAGCTGAAAAATAATGATTTGGGTTTAAACAGTGAATGTGTAAGGTAATATCAATCTAAAAAGGCACTAGAGCGCCAAGGATCCACTTTTGATAAGTTTCAATGCATCAACACAACTAGATCACACATAACTCAATCGGAATCGAATTCATATCTCTATCCGATCGGAATATAGATCGGTTCAATCAACAATTATCTAAAACAGTTGTTCATTCATTGATTCGATTCCGACAACAATGCTCAGGCCTTGGGTGCACTCAATTGTGTAGGCCACGCCTCTTTCCAATCTAGTTAAGATTCACAACCATAGCTTTCATCAAATCCTGTCACTAGACTTGATTATAATCAATGATTAGAACTCTAATTAAATCAAAATCAATCAGCAAACAACTAATTCAGATTATAACAAAAGATAAGAACTTTAGTTAAATGAGTTCTGTTGAACCTCCAATTTATACATTGCATTGCCCATTACATGACATGGTTTGCATGATTTTCATGATTTAAAGGCCCATCTAACACATGTTTTGTGATTATAGGAATGAGAGCGGACTTCACTCAATTAGAGACCAAAAAGGGGCCATTTGGAGCCTTTGATGAAGGCCCAAGGTGGACCAAAGAAGGACCAAAGAAAGAAGGAAGCAAAGAAAGAAGAAAATAGAAGAAAGAAAGGAAGATAACAAGAAGAAAAAGAGACCGACCGGTCTTGACCGGTCGGCCAAGGAAGCCCGACCGGTCTTGACCGGTCGGCCATGCTTGCTAGAGTAATGCCGAAGAGGGCCTGACCGGTCATGACCGGTCGGCCAGCCCTGTCCGACCGGTCGTGACCGGTCGGCCATGCAAGTTTCAGATTCCAGATTCTAAAACAGCAATGTATTCCCGCACCTGGTTTTTCGGACCAGTTTTCTGAAGCCATCTTGATGATATTTGGAAATCCAACATCCATGTCGAAGAGGAGCTCGACGCCGAACTAACCCAAGTGGTTTCGTGTCGATCAGAGCTACGGATTGACCGTGGTGGCCAAAACAATACGAACTGTCCAGAAAGTTCCAGATTTCGCTGTTCAACTCTGGGCCGGTCCAGAGGAGTCATCATTGATGATATGAAGAATCTACTTTGACCATCTTTTAGAACACATCCATATATGAATAACCACAAAAGTTTCAGATCAAAAGGATGTGTGGTTTGATCGTACCAGTTGAAGAAAGATGGACCATCCAGAAAGATCCAACTGCGCAGAGTTTATAGAAGGGCTGAGTGTTCTAATTTTCGGACCATATTCTGGGATTTTTTTGGACAATCTAATCCATCTATCATGTAGAGGATGAAGTTTTCTACTAATTTTCCAAATTTGGGATCAATCCGACCTCTGTACACTCCGGGGCGTTGAAAGCAAGATGACTGGTTCTGAAGGTACCCAAAGTGCGCGATTTTGAGAGACGGTCGGTGATCTGATTGGTGGGCCCATTCAGAGGATAATATTGGAAATCTAAATCATCTATTTGGAAGATCACATTACAAAGAAGTTACAAACCAAATTTGAAGGCAATCCGACCATTGGTTAAGCCGTACCAAGCGAAACAAATTCTGCTATGTTGCTGTACTATTGCTGCACTATAAAAGGAGGTGCTCTCTTCTATTCCTAATCAACCAAGGACGTGGGAAGCAAGGAGTTCAAGTCCCAGGAGGCTACCTAGCCTCCTCCAGCTAGTTTTTCTTCCTTTTCTTAGTTCTAGTTCTAGTTTTAATATGTTTTTCCTTAGCTAACCTCTTAGCTAGAGCTAGAGGTGAAATTTGTAGTTGGTTCCAATGCTTTAATTCTTTTATTTCAAGTACCCTTTTCTTAATTTTGGATTTTGAAGTTCTAGTTTGAATAAAGTTTGGTTTTTTAGAAGTTTTATGAGAGTTTGTGTGCTCCGGACATGAGTTCCTTGCAATTCTCTAAGATTACCATGATTGGGTTGTTCGAATTAGAATTGTAGTAACCCTTGAGCATGCCATAGTCCATAGGCATGGCTGTTACTCCGAAGGCTACAAGTTCAAGTTCTATGTGCTTCATTAGAACTAGAAATCTAATTTTCAGATTTAAGTGGGATTGTTTGTGCTTGAATGTTATATCTTCCAATTAGATGAGAGATAGGACTTTGATTCTAATTGTGTTGTACTTGGATGAATGGATTGGCATTGGACTACAACAAGTGGATCCTTAATGCTCTAGTTTTTCTTAATTTCAGATTTTTCTATTTTATGTGAAAAACTATCTTCTCAAACTTCTTAGATTCTAGTTATTAGAGTACTTGGAATTGTTTACCTCTTTCCCTGTGGATCGACCTCGGTCTTACCGAGATTTATTACTACATCGCAGCCTTACACTTGAGGCAAGCGAACAAGTTCCCACATGAAGATCAAGTCATTGTACACAAGGCAATCAAAGGGTCTACCATGCCCGGAGTCGATGATAGATCAATGAACTACACAAGCATAACCAATGCTCAGAAGATAAGCTACTAAGTTTAGAATCACTAAGAATCACATGAGCCCGGAGTCATCAAGAGATCAAAGCAAAACCAAACTAGTACTTGATTCAAACTCATATTGAACTAAATTCTTTAATTAAAACATAAAAAGGAAACCTAGGTTGCATCAATCCATAAAAAACAAATCAAAATCTTCACCTCTTAGCCCTAGCTAAGAGGTTTTAGTTCATATCTAACATCCTTGAACTAGAAGCCTCAAAAACATAAAAACAACTAAAACAGGAAGAAAAACTAGGAAAACTTGAAGTAGAATCCATCTCCTAAGCTTCCTTGATGATCCCCACGTCCTAGCATGCCCTGGTATGAAGAGGAGAAGTCCCTTTTATAGATTGGCGCGGAAGATTCCAGATTGCGCAAGGAATTACGCAATTGCGCAGAGAAAATTGGAGCTTCACGCACAAGCTCTGTTACGCTGACGACCGGTCGCATGACCGGTCTCAAAACCTAAAAAACAGTCCGGTGAGTTTTGTGTTTCTGGACTACTCTCGACCTGTCTGGCGACCGGTCTAAGAGGAGAAAAACAGTCCAAAAAATACACTGTAGACCTCTCTGTCGACCTGTCTAGCGACCGGTCTACAGATAGGTCTAAGAACAAAATTTCATATTTTCTTCTTTATCTCTTCTCTTTCTTTCTTGCTTCTTTCTTCCACCTTTTGGCACTTATTCTATTGATCTTCAATGCACACAAAGTGACTCTTTTAACTATGAATTAATGAAGTCTCCCTCTCATTCTTACAATCACAAATCCATGCATTAGAATAGTCTTTAAACATAAAATTCATGCATAATGAGTGATGAATTGGGGTTAGAATATGCACAATTAAGAGCTCAACAGTTGGTCAAGATCCCAACCCATGGTCGATCAGGTCCATCGTCCCAAAATGCTGCTGAATTTCTACTGGGAATGGATGAAAGGGGTACTTTGGGTTGTAACCTCAAGATGCTTCTCTGCGGAATGGGTGTGATTGGGATGGTGTTTGTTCGCAAGTTTTGATCAAGATTCCAATTTGCAAGCGATCGGATCCCTCATCTCGAAACTGTGAAGTGGGTGAGTGGAGTTTAAGACTCCTAAAGTGTTTCGTTGGGGACAGTGATGATATTTTTGTGATTTTTGCAAATATTCGATCCGAGTCTTTACCTGAGTGGTCAGGATGGAGATCGTTTTTATTGAAAACAAGGGAAATATTTGTTATGATTTTTGAAAGATGATTTTACAGTGTTTTTGGTATTTTGTTGGATTTTCTGAAATATAGGGAAAGGTATAGAATTTCCATCCACTTTCAGCTTTTACTGTTGATAAGGCACCCGATTCATTTTACATCAGCGAGTAAGAGAAATCTCACACAGTTAAGTGTCATAGTTTTACATCTTTAGATGAGGGAATTTTGAGGGTTTTCAGTCAACACACCCACAAAGTTGCATGTTCCTCATGTGCAATGCATATAGACCACGTATTGTCCGATGAACTCCTTCGGCCACAAAATGAGACACATCCTCACATTTCCCTTTATCAATCCAGTTTGGGGTCTTATACTGATCACAATTCCGTAAGGGTGTGCTTCACCTCCCAACTGCCTTAATTCACGACTTTCAAGAATAGGGAACATCCGTTAAATTCAACAGCGACTTCCAAATCAAGGTTGTCTATCACGATGCGTTCAATATGAACAGGATCGCGAGGTTCTACCTGCCTCGGCCCTTACCTGTTTAGAGAACTCCAGACACCTGTACGATCAAGTGTCAGCCATATCAGGTTGGGAAAGAAAGCCCCTGAGAAATTAATCCTAGTGTAGTTTAAGGTCTTTGGACCACTGGGGATAGATATGTGCAATTAATGCTGAATTTCTTTTTGTTTTGAGAAAGTTCCAGGCCTTGACTCGAATGGTCGAGACTGGTGCTGGCTTTTATGGAAAGCTTATAAAATATTTTTGGTGTTTTTGAAATGATCTGGGTTATTAAACCTCGACCTGAAGGGTCGAGATTGATGCCAGTTTTTTGTTGAAAGAAGGAAAGTCTCCTTTTGAGCCCTAAATTATACATGCTCTAACCCTAATTCATACCATAATTGTATAGTTTAAGTTGTTAAAGTTAAGGACTTATGCTTGCTTTTGTGTTTGTAGGTAAAAGAGAGATGTCATGGATTTAATGATAATTTGGAGGATTTGGAGTGATTAGAAGATCAAGCTTTGATGAGCCAAAGAAGAGAAGAAAAACATTGAAGAAATCATGTTAAAACTCCTGAATTATCCAGAAAAAGTAAAGTACAAAACTGAAGGGCCAGAAAATTAGTGCAGAAAGTTTAGAAAATGGCCCAAAGTTGTTGTTGGATAGAATTTTGATCCATCGGAGTCCCATCAGAATTAACTCCGATCCATCGGAGTCATATCGGAGATGTATCAAAAAAATAGATTTTCTTATAAGTCTCTGGACAGATTTCTGATCAATCGATCTAGTATCGTTGATCCTGTTGCCCTAGATAGAATGCTCTGGAATTGGATTCTCCTTGAGGTTGCTCTTGAGTTTAGTCTCCCTGGGCGAAGATCCCATAATAAGATGATGGGAGATTTGTCTGTCGGGAGAGTCGTTTAAGAAGCGGCGGGGGCAGACCTTATACGACTCTTTCGTGGGCGGAGTAAAGTCAAGCCTATTAGTCAAACGCCCATCCTTTTTGGGCACAGGGACGCGAGAACCAATCCGAGTAATCAACCGTTTTTATCAAATCTGCAGTGCATCAAAGATGCAATGCAGTCATCGATTCTCCCGAGAGGCCACAATTACCGCGAGCAAACATATTAATGACCGGACTATGCTGGTACTTCTTTTTTGTAATCACTCAAAGCACCCCTTAGAAAGAGCTGTGGATCTCGCATTCAAGCCACACTTAAAGAGTGCGAAATCCTTAACCAAAGTCAGCCCTGAGGTTGTGACTTCTAGAACAAAACTGACGAAGCCGACGTCTCGTTGTTTCATCTTCATCAATAAAGAAAGGCTTGGAGATTTGTTTCGTAGAAGTGCAGAAGCACCCGGCGCATCATGACATCGTAAGATGTCTCGCCCGAATGAATTTGTTGGTACTAGAAATGTTAGAAAAAGTGAACGAACAGAGTAATAAGAAGTGAAAAGGACGCCCTTATACCGACTCCTCTCGGAATTGCATTATTATTTGGGCGCTCTAGCCAAAACGAATCCTATTTCGGCTATTACCTTCTCCATTACTATGTTCTCATACGCAGGAATACCCCCGTTAGCCGGCTTTCGTAGCAAATTCTATTTGTTCTTCGCCGCTTTGGGTTGTGGGGCTTACTTCCTAGCCCCAGTGGGAGTAGTGACTAGCGTTATAGGTCGTTGGGCGGCCGGGTCTTAAACTTCAATAAAATTATGTATGGGATATCTGATCAGGATGTAAACCCGTCGAACCTTTAGTCGAGACCAGCTGAAAAATGATTATGACGTCAAAGGCGCTAGCACATACGTTTTGAAGCAGCAAGCAATGGCTGAAAAGTCGTTGCGTGCTCATACATTTTTCCTCGAAGGATTCCATCCACCCACTTTATCAAACAAAGTTTGTGGCTAACTGATAGATATTGCTCACCGCCACGTCAGCCATTTTCGTTATCACTTTCCGAGTCCGAGGGATTATTATTATAGAATCTATAAATTACAAGCGACAGATTGACACCGCCTAGAACACAGACCACCTCAGTCATCTTAAGAGATGAGATGATGCGTGTTCGCGTGGGTTTCCGAAATAATTAAAGGGGCCGAGCTTCTGCATCTTTATTAATAGATGAAACGCCGCTGCACGGGTCGACTCACAAGAAATGCAGCTAGCTCGCCAACCAACTGTTCATGTTCGAGCTTGTTGGCTTGCTTCATTGTTAATTATACACTACCTGAATTGACTTACTTGGCAGCCTACGTTAGTATCCGGATGACAGAGCCCATTTGAGGAGGATGAGGGTGAAGGTGAGGGCGATTCCTCCGAGCCAGAGCCGATTCCCGATCAGGAAGCCCATCCCGCCGAGGGAGCTCCCGAGCACGTTCTGGATCCAGATCGGGAAGCGATGGAGCGTGATTTCTCGTAAATCTATCCTTTTTTTTTTCTCGGGTTAACCAAAAGGGGTTAATTACATGAGTTTCAAACTCTAATTTTGATCAATAACCAGTTTTCTCTACAACACCCAACGAAACAACAGCATCTGCCAGTGTCACAATGTTCTATTCTAGATGGACGTCTTCTATCACGGACCGGGGAGCCAATCGGCTCCAACCCGCCGGTTTAGCTCGCTCCACCTTGTCCTGCTTACAAAGACGACAAGTTCTCACATACCCTTCTATTCCTCCATCTTTGGCCCCCGCAAGAGCAGTAGAGGAAGTGAAAACCCCTATCATACAGGCGACCAACCCATCGATCCTAACCCTCGAAAGCCAAAAAAGCCACGACCCCCCCCCCCCCCCCCCCCCTCTTTAGGGCTATGGAGTCACTTTCACTTTAAGCGGGGCTATTCCTTTGAGGAGAAAGATAGAGCAAATTTGAGACGGCATTCAATCGAAGAAGATGGTATCATTGACATAAGAGATGTCATTTCTAGTCTATCTGTTTCCATATATGGAAAGTTCCACCTAAGCTGCGTAGGAAAGGCCCAAAGCCAATCCCAGGGAACAGTAAAGCTTCATAGGGTCTTTCTGTCCGAGCGTCGGTGTTCTCTTGTTCACCTGCAGCTAATTAATATCATGATCAAAACTCATTTGTAGGAAGGTCCACCTTCGATTCCATAAAACATAGGTATAGTTATGGTAGCATATGAAATCGTTGGGGGCCATCTCATATAAGGACACCGTCAGTTGGGGTAGCCTCAGAGAACTATATATGCCAGATAGTCACCACCCCCCGTAAGGGGGTTGCGCCTCACCACAGGCACTGAATGAATAAGTGGAGATTTTCCTTCCCCCTTGCTAATTACCAAGGACTTCGTTGCCACTAGAGGCGAAGAAAAACTCTGCTTTGAGTTGAAAGTCCATTGTTCTGGAGCGACGAGACCTACGGGAAGCCTGGCGTTTGAGCCGATGCGTCGATGATCACCAAATGTACCGCCTGAGGAGGACATCGATAGAGAATTTGCTTTGTTTCAAAATCCCTCTTTGATCCAATTTCAAAATCTGGGAAGGCCATTCACTAACAGTAAAAAAAAGTCCTCTTTTAATGATCTTTTTATAAAAAGGGTGGGGGAGAAGCAAGCCGAACCTCTGATCGACCTGGACACATACATAAATCAATCTCGGCATCAAGAGAGATTTGAGATTCCGTGAGATAATACCTTTCATCCTAATCTCATCTACTGAAAAAGGGGGCCCTCTTGATCACCTGAAGAGATTTTTAGGCAGAATTAGCATAATTATGACCGCGAGGATTGAGCTGCCAAATGAGATTATCCTCATTCCTCGGCTGGGGTTCTGGAAGATAAGATTTATGCAGTAAAAAAAAAAAAGTCTTCTGAAGCCAAATGCTCTTGGATGGGCAGGTGCAGCTAGGGAGAGACAGAATTTTTTCTCCTACATATTGAATGTAGTCTATCACTTTGAGGTCATGAGAACCTTGTGAATGGATATAAATTCGGTGGACTCGTCTATCCTAGAGGTTACGTGTCGACCTCCCTCGTGGCCACTTCGCTCTCTCCAGCCAAGTCCCTCTCGTCGAGTGTTGGTAAAGTTAGGAGTGGGCTTCTGGCAAGCCTCACTCCCTATCTAGAGCTGCCTCCTGCCAATCTGATGAAATTATGTCTTTTCATTTCAGATAAAACACGGTAAAGCCTGAGGTTCTAACTAAAGGCAAGACTCCCTCCCCTGTTGAAACTGTTCCTTGAATAGAGAACGTAGCCCTTCAAACTCGGCTGGGGAGTGAAGGAATGCATATACCGCTCGCTACTCTACTGCTTTCGCTACTCCTTTTTGTCTCCTTCCTTGACTTGTGTCGCGAAGCTCCCCTCCCCATGCGAGCCTTAAGGAGGAGATCGAAGAAGCCCGGACCCTCTTATCTGATCTGAGGGAAAAAGGGCTAAGGTCCAAGATGTATAAAGAAGTACATCGAAGACTCTTATAAACTTCCAGATGCTTCTTTCGATAAAGGCGTCAGGTTGGTCGGTCGGGGGGATATGGGAGTGGGGGAGCAAGTTGTTTCTCAACACTGAAATATGCCCCAAACTGAAAAAACGACGGCCGAGCGCGTAGAGCAACAAGTTATTGCGGGCAGGAGTTTCAAATCCATGAACTTCGTACAGAGCATCTCGGAGGAAGTTTCCTCCCGTGATATGAGTTACCACCCCTTGATCACTTATACAACCCCAAACATCTAACTGCATTTTCCTCTTCACGTTGAATGTACAATCGATTCCACAGAGATAGCCAACTCTATTATCGAAGAAATAAGGAAACGGTCGACGATTTGGCACCAGATATCCGGAGGTGTGGAAAGAGCAGCTGTGCACGAAGCGAGCTAGCAAAGTCTCGTGCAGGAGTCCAGATCTAAATAATCCGCCAAAGAGCCCCGGTCTGCCAGCTCGTCAGTGGCTCTACGTCCGGTCGTGCGTGGTATGTTCGCGATTCGTACAAATGGAACGCATCGCGTACTATAACCTTCCTTTATTGGGCTGGGCCAGAGAATCTATTGTTGTGTTTCGGAATTAGGGGAAGCAAAGCTTCAACAAGCAAGTAGAAGCTTCTTGGAAAAGCTTCAAACAAACAGGTTGGGCTGTTCACTTCATTGATTTGACTTCACTTGACTTAAGATTTCAGATACGTCTCTGTGTAGAAAAAGAGGAGGAGCATTTATTTGCCCGCCTTGGAGTAGGTGTATATGCGTCGGCGTAAGATCATCTCTCCAACCAAACGCAGATTCCCGTGATCATATAGATATCCCTTCAACACAACATAGGTCATCGAAAGGATCTCGGACAACCCACCAAAGCACACCCGCGGAGATTAGAATGCCTGAGCGTCAGTGATTTTGTTTCGGGGCTTGGTGTTACGCCTTCGAGCATTCCAATGTTGAAGTCTTTCCAAGGGCTCTTTTGATCCACATCCCTTCCTATTTCTTCCCCACCACTTCTCGAATGAAAGAAAAAAGGCCTACTTAATATACAACTAACGCAACAAGCCCCGGTCCTGTTTTAGCGCATCCTCTTTCAATGCTTTCATTTATCAATACGAAATGATGGTGATATAATATATCATATAAGGACGGCAACGCTAGCGGTGCGGCGTTGTTCTATCTAGTAGTTCTTTCTTAAGAAAGAAAACAGAGACAGAACGGAAGAACTTTGTTTCAATGACATATCTAATCAGACTTCAAAGGATTTGAAGAGCTGTCACGATCATTCACATCAATTTAAGCAGGCAGGAAGGGCGCGGAAGCTACCGTTTCTAGAATGCAAGCGACGTTGCTGACTCTCCTAGTAGCATGCGTTGACAGACGGAGGTAGATGACAGCGCTAGAGTGCAGAAGAAGTGACTCGCGCAGACAGCTGACTCCTTTTCAATAGAAAGGAATAGCTAAACCAACCTAGCTGGCTGGTCAATCTCAGAGATCTTATCGGCTGGCAAACCGGAGAAGACCCGGCCAAGACTGTAGGATCCTGAACTCCCATTTCTTGCCACCATAGACGATGAGTTGGTCGTCCAATCAAATCCCTGTACTTGCTTTACTCGAATAGGGCCAGTGACTCCCGTCCCTCATTCGAATCAAACCTCTGGCTCTTCATTCCCTCATTCAAACACCTCCTACATGCTCTTCCCGAACTTCAAACATCGCAGTCTTTCTCATCCACCGATTCACTAGCAAACATTCCGGTTAGTCCAGTGGAGGAATCGAATTGGAGGGCGGAGTGATGGCGAAGAAGGGCCTTTCGGTGGGGCATAGGGTCCCAAGGGGACACAGGGGTCTTAATACCTCTCCATAACAGTCGAGTGCGGCCCTGGGTGAGTGGGATGAATTTCCCGATATGAAAGGATACCGCCAATAATGCTACGGATAAATGGATGAAGTGACGGATACTACGGAACTCCTACTATATCTGTCGGAGAATCGGTGATACATATGTGAAAGTGGCTGCAGCTGATGGGTAATTGGATCCTTTTCCAATTACATACAGGCCCTATTTAACATTACTGTATCTCCTCTATGAATGTCCTTGGGGTGATCTCGAATCCGTAGTCAATCCTATTTCCGATAGGAGCAGTTGACAATTGAATCCAATTTTTCCATTATTTTCGTATCCGTAATAGTGCGAAAAGAAGGCCCGGCTCCAAGTTGTTCAGGAATAGTGGCGTTGAGTTTCTCGACCCTTTGCCTTAGAATAAGCTTGGCTCTAGCCGATAGGCTAGCAGTAAGCTTGGCTACAGAGAAGCGCTTACCAAGCGCGAAGTAAAGGGCCTATATTATTTATATTTGAGAAATATCAATGCAATGAATTGTTTCGCTCCTAATTGCTTTACTTTTATTGACCCATCGGGGCGAGATTCAGTTGATTGATACATGTACCAATCCGACATAAATCCAAGATATTTCATCGAATCATGTGATGAAGGATTCGACTTATACCCTGAACCGAATTCTTATAGAAAAAAAAAGAATCTTTTCGATTACTTGTCAATCTAGAGAGATACTACGAGTCCTCCATCCCAGATTCCCTCGCCGCGGCCATCTGGTTCACCGGTACTACCAAAAACTGGGTTCGTTTAGATAATGAAGATCTTATTCTAGGTTATGTTTTGGAGAGGCAAGTTTCTGTAAACAGTTCGGAATAAATGATGGGTGTGGGATGCTTGTTTAACCTCAATATTAATCTCGTGCATTATTTACCTGGGTGCACTGCGTTTTCAAAAGCTTCCTGTTTCGTCACGGAATTCAGGGCATGCAGAATGACAGTAAGTGCGCCAACCGTCAGGGTTGCCCGTGCCATCATACTTCGCTAAGCATATCACCGAATATCAACTCACTATGCTTGAGCAAATATTTGTATCGATATTCATTGCAAACCTCGGTTATCATGCTTTTAGGGTTTGTTAATGTCAGATTTTGCAACGAGATCCTCCGGTTGTTCTCCTTCACTCCAACAGGGATTTCCTCCAACAGACCTGAAAGAAGACAGATTGCAACTAAGGGTGGCTGGGATCCAGCCGTCAGCCCTCTGATGCTTAAGTCAGGCCAAAGCAAGAAGAATAGCCAAGCCAAACGGGACAGAGATTAAATGTTGTGTGCGTACCTGCTCTTAATGGAGTCACCCCTTTATATAGATCTGAAGCAACCCAATTTGTTACGTAAGATATCGAAATCCCGCTGATGTTGCATACGATACTGAGATCTTGCTGATTTCGTGGGATAAGATCCTATCTTTAGAGTCGAGATCCAACCCAACGACTTATTTCAACAATCACGCCCCTTGATGGCAATCCCTTGAGATCCGGAACCATTTAGAGAAGATAAGCCTAAAAACCGACCTATGCGGGCTGCCGGTAAGCGTAGTAATAGCGCTGATGTGTCATGATAAATTGGAAGCCGTAGTTGGAGTCATAGCTTCCAAAAAGGAAGGAGACGCCCGTAGTTGGAGTCATAGCTTCCGAAAAGGAAGGAGACGCCGACAAGACGGAAACCACCGAACTGGATGTAGCCCTGCTTGGCCTCGCAGAGTCATACTGCTCGACGGGAATCGGGTGCTGGTACTGAAGGATAAGAGATGTAACCGCAGAAAAGCTGTTCGCATGTTGGAACCTGGTCGCGAGTCCAAGTGCTCGCTCATTTTGACGTAACTCCTTTCAACGACTTATGAGAAGGTCTGCTCGCTATTCAGGGAAGGAATCTTTGCTTCGCTTTATCTGATCATAGACTAAGGGAGCTCGAAGCCTTGCGAATAGGTGCTCTGTATTTATCCGTCCTACGACTCTCGAGCTTATGATCTCAAGAGTCGAATGGGCAACCTACACTTACCCGATCAGCGACTCTCGATCAGATGATCTCGAGAGTCTGATACTTTCCTGATCTGCGACTCTCGATCAGATGATCTCGCGGGTAGAATGGGCGCTCGTGTACAATCTTTAATAGCTGAGCTGATCTCCGTTACTTTGTCTATAACAGATGCCCCCCAAGTCCTTGCCGTCAAGAATTTTTAAGGGAAGGACTTAGCTCACTATCACACGTAACCGCCCGCTGCTTTCATTGAGAACGGCACCTCACATGATGGGCTGGAATTAATGAGCGCCTGCTTTCCGCAGCCTTTTCGCTGATGGAAAATGAAGGGGCGCTCGCCACGTGTTTGAGGAGTTAATGGGCGTGCCTGCTCGAGCGCTGTGTCAAAGGAGGGACTGCCACGTGCCATCAGATACGGCGGAATGATTGCCTATAAATATACGGAGTCCGCCATTTCTTTGATTTTCTACAGAAGCTTTTTCGAAAGGAACTTGCAGTCTTTTCTTTCCATTCTTCTTCTTCCTCCAGTGTTCATTTTCTTTTCTGTTTTTGGTATACTTCCTTTTTTCTCCTTCTTTTATTTTTATCTTCTCATGGCTGGGAACTCTGACGAGACCACTGTCCCTCTTGGTGATGCCACTCCGGAATCCTCTGCCTCCAGCAGTGCGAGGGTTCCGGCAGGGAGATACACAGCAGCCGGATATCCTTCCGTTTTATCGGAGGACCGGCTGGCTGAGCTACGAGAGAGATACCTGATCTCCGACTCAGTCACTCTCCGCTTGCCCGGAGGTGGAGAAACACCAGACTCCCCCCCCACCCCCCCCCCCCCCCCCCCACCCCAGGATGCGTAGCATTTTATGAGTACCAGCTTATCCTGGGGGTACGCCTTCCCCTCCATCCCTTCATTCGCGATGTACTCCGGTGTTACAAGATTGCCCCCGGGCAACTCATCGTGAACGGGTGGAGGGTAGTTTTGGGCTCCTTTGCCCTTTGGGCTCAGGCTGGCAACGGGGAACTCACGGCGGAGGAGTTCCTCCGTATGTTTCGTCTGAAGAAAGCTCCCTCCAGCGAAGGCTGGTATTATTTGTGTTATTGGCACCGGGATAATTTCATGTTGGGGAAGCCCTCCTCGAACTATCCCGGCTGGAGGAAGCGGTGGTTCTATGCTTCCGGGAGCTGGGAGTCTGCCTCCTCCAGGGGTCCAGGAGTGACCCGGTTTTTCTGTGAAGGTAGACACAATCCCGCATTGTGCAGTTTCTCCAGATAGGTTTTTAGGGTTTTGCTTCGTTTGACCCCTTTTGTGCTCGCAGGTATCCCGGCCTTGAGAAAACCGAATTTGAAGGGAGGGATCAACGAGAAGATTGTCAAAGTGTACAAGGTGCCTGTCGGAGATAGGCATATCGAGGCTTGCTTGTCTCCTTCGCGACTTGCAGCAGCGGGCCTCATATCCAGAAGAGAAGTTGAGATGACGAAGGCTGGAGGGAAGAGAGGCCTACTGCCCCGACTGAAGGGCACAAGCTCCAAGAGGCAGAAGAGAACCCCTGCCGAACCTTCTCAATCTTCCATCCGCATGGGCAGCGATCAGCCTGCCCTTCCCGCGAGCATGGCGGGGGCCCCAGCTGGGCCCACTATTCCTTCACTGGTGGTCGCACCTGGACCACCAGTGATTAACATTGCTGATAATTCCCCGGATGGGGTGGGGTCTGGCTGCCCCCCAGCTGGAGAGGCTCGAGAGCAGATGGAGCCTCAAGAGCCGGCTCCTGCTCGCGAACTGATCCCTGCTGCCGAGCACGGATCTGCTCGCGAGTCAATGCCTCCCGCTCGCGAGACGACCGGGTTGGTCGTTGCCCAACCGTCGGGAAGCGGGACATATTCTATTCCCCGCCATCTCCATCCAGTATGCAAATTTTTGTTTGAGAACGTCCCGCCTCATGCCTTCGGCTCTCTTCCCAAGCCAAGCCCTGAGAACCTTCTCCTCGAAGCGGGGATGAGGATGGTTCAGGTAAGACTTCGTCAAGACCTGCTTCGATCTGTTATTACGTTCCAGAATACTCTCTTATATTTTTCATCTCTTTTGCAGGGCTTAGATCTTATTCTGCGAACGAGGCGTGATATCGTTGCCGCCCGTCGCACGATAGATGAGGCTGAGGGAAAGAGGACTGCCTTGGAAAAGGCAGTTCAAGGAAGAGATCAACTGCTCAAGGCTCGTGAGGCGGTGATCGCGAAGAGAGATGAAGAGAAAAAGATCCTCATCGAGAAGATCCAAGTCCTGACCGACAGGTATCAGGCCTTGGACTCAGACTACGTGAAGCTCACGGGTTTGAAGGAGAAGGCTGAGAGAGAGAGGGAGATCTTCCGACAAGACAAGATCTCGTTGGAGGAGCAGTTCGCGGAGGCCAGGTCGCAGCTCAAGGAGGCCTACGACAACCTGACCAGGGAGCGCACTGCTCTTGCGCAGCTTAAGGACGACTCGATCCACTAGGACGAGGAGAGAGTCGCCCTTATAAAAATGCTCTCGGAGGAAGGTCCTCGGGCGGTTTCCGAGTTCCGGACTTCGCAGCTATATGACGACGAAAGGTACGAGTCGTATGATGCTGGTCGCGACTTTGCGCTAAGAGTAGTGCAACAAATGATCCCATCCTTTGATATGGGGGAGTTTGGTCGAGTCGCGACCATCATAGCTGCCGAAGAGCAAGCTGCTACTGAGAACGAGGTGACTGAGGCCACTTAGGCTGAAGGGGCTCCAGAAATGGGCCCTGAAGTTGAGAGCACAGCTCCTCCAAAGGATTGATTTTCTTTATTTTCCTCTCTTGTATCCGTGAATAGATATTGTAAACATTTATCATCAATGAAAAAATATTTTTGGAAGTATTGTCCTCGTTTACTCTTTTCCTTTCACGCAATGAATGCCTTCTCGTTTCTGTTTACTTTCTTTTCATGTATTGAATGCCTTGTTGCAATGAGAATGTGCTCAATCCAGGGGGTCGTTGCGACTAAACCCTCGTGGAGATAGACTGATCTATCGATTGAGACTCCTAAGTTGATTTCATGTTGATTCATCAGAGGATGCGATCCCTTAATCCGAGCACGAGTTACGCTGCTCGCAATTAGGGTGTAGGACTGGTTCGAGCGCGAGCTGCGGTGCTCGCGATTAGGGTCTATGACTGCTACTCGAGCACGAGCTGCGGTGCTCGCGATTAGGTTATATGACTACGACCCCTTAATTCGAGCACGAGCTGCAGTGCTCGCATTCCGGAAGTGCGATCCCTTCTCTCACCAGTCGCGAGCAACTAACTCATGAAAAAAAATGAATTGGACTCAATCCGGGGGTCGTGTGACCGTGTCCGCGTTGAGATAGACTGATCTATCGATTGAGATTTTGATTCTACCAAGGGCAGAAGGTTGGTCAAGAGATGGTATACATTCTCTTCGGGGCTATTCAGGTCCATGTAAATGGAGAAGCAACCAACTAGTAACGATTTCAGTCCTACCAAAGGTAGGCAATTGGCCAAGAGGATGTGTAAGCACTCTCTTCAGGGCTATTCAGGTCCATATAAATGGAGTAGCGGCCAAAAGATATCTTTCACTTTATTCATAAAACGTTGTAATAAACTACATCGAATCTAGGGGTAGTATCGTAGCAAATGCTCCACGTGCCAAGGGCGACGTACAGGCTTCCCTTGCATGTCCTCAAGATAATAAGTACCGAGTCGCACAACCCTAATAACCCGGTACGGGCCTTCCCAATTCGGATCCAATGAACGAGCAGGAACTCCAAGATTTTGCCTTAGGACCAAATCTCCGAACTGGAAGGATCTAGGCCGAACCTTCGCATTCCGATAACGAGCAATACGTTGTTGATATGCTGCCACTCGTACTTGGGAAGCATTTCTTCGCTCTTCCAAGAGATCGAGATGAAGTCGGAGGTTTTCCTGATTGCTCGCGGGATCATACTGCTCGATCCAATATGAGGGCACTTGAATTTCCACTGGTACCACTGCGTCAACACCAAATGCTAAGGAGAAAGGAGTTTCACCTGTTGATGTACAAGCCGTGGTTCTATAGGCCCATAATACCTCTGGCAGAAGTTCTGGCCACACCCCTTTACATTCACCTAGCTTGGTCTTTAAATGATGCTTTATGATCTTATTCACTGCCTCGACCTGCCCATTCGCCTGAGGATGATATGGAGAAGTGCGGAGATTACGTATCTTCCAATTGTTGCAAAATTCATCAAAGGCCGCGTTGTCGAACTGCGTTCCGTTATCGGTAATTATAGTATGAGGAAGTCCGAAACGACATATGATATTTCTCCATATAAACTTAGTAGTTTATTTTTCAGTAATCTTGGCTAATGGTTCTGCCTCGGCCCATTTGGTGAAATAATCAACCGCCACGATCGCGAACCTATTCTGTCCCTTTCCCATAGGTAAGGGCCCGATGATATCGATCCCCCACTGAGCAAAAGGCCAAGGGCTATCAACTGGGGTCATCCGCTCAGACGGTACACGAGGTATAGGTAGATATCGTTGACACTTGTTGCATTTTTTAGAAAATTCGATGGCGTCTGCTTTCATAGTGGGCCAATAATATCCTTGCCTCATCACTTTATATGCTAGGGATCGCCCCCTGGGATGGTTACCACATGCCCCCTGGTGTACTTCATCTAGAACACGAAGTGCTTCTTCTGGATGAAGGCACCTTAAATAAGGCAAGGAGAAGCTTTTTTGCAACAATATTCCATCTTGTAAGGTGTACCTGGCAGCTCGAAGCCGAATTTGTCTTGCAGCTTTCTTGTCTTCTAGTAGGTATCCATCTCTGAGATAAAGGATGATAGGATCCATCCAGCATGGAGACGATTGTACCGATATAACTTGCTCGAGAGTCACTTGGTCGATACTCAAGTTCTGACGGTGCTCGATGGGGATCGAATGTGATAACTCCGATTCCGGTGCAGAAGCGAGCTTTGCCAAGGAATCGGCAAGTTGGTTCTGCTCGCGAGGGATATGAATTATTTTATAAGTCTTTAGTTTGGCGAGCAGGATGAGGACACGAGACTTGTATAAGGCCATTCTTTCTTCTTTGGCTTCGAATTCACCAAGAACTTGGTTGACAATGAGCTGGGAGTCGCTATGAATTATCAAATTCTGGACTGCGAGGACAATGGCCAGTTCGAGGCCAACAATCAGGGCCTCATATTCTGCTTCATTATTGGAGACGCGTGATTCGAAACGCAGAGCATATTGAAAATGCGACCCGTCGGGAGCCACTAAAATCAGGCCCGCTCCACTGCCAGTGGCCCGCGACGACCCGTCCACGAAGAGTGACCAAGGAGGCTGGTCGCTGGTCGTGACATTATCTTCAGAAGAATATGTAAATTCGGTGATGAAGTCAGCCACGGCCTGGCCCTTAACTGCGGTCCTAGGACAGAATGAGATATCATGCTCACTGATCTCGACCGCCCATTTAGTTAAGCGCCCGGAAGCCTCAGGTTTTTGAAGGACTTGTCGTAGTGGATGATTTGTTGGTACTAAAATAGCATGGGCTTGAAAGTATGGTCGCAGTTTTCGAGCTGCCGTGACTAAGGCTAGGGCCAGTTTCTCCATATCAGAATACCTAGTTTCTGCATCGACCATTGCTCGACTGATATAATAAACGGGCCTTTGCACCCCGGAATCTTCTCTTATTAAAGCGGCGCTAACGGCCGTGGAAGACACAGATAAATAAAGAATGAGTTGGTCATGTGCTACGGGTTTAGATAAAATGGGGGGAGCGCTCATGTATTGCTTCAGTTGTTGAAAAGCTTCTTCACACTGAGGTGTCCACTTCCAATCAGACTTGGCCGTTGCACGAAGGAGTTTGAAGAAGGGCAAGCACTTGTCAGATGCTCGCGAGATGAACCTGTTCAATGATGCGATGCGACCAGCCAGACGCTGGACGTCCTTCAGAGTAACGGGGGATTTCATCTCTATCAATGCTTTAATCTTTTCGGGATTCGCCTCAATTCCACGCTGGCCAACCATGAACCCAAGAAATTTCCCTGCAGACACTCCAAACGCGCATTTTTCAGGGTTCAATTTCATTTGATACTTCCTCATCAGATCAAAGGCTTCTCGAAGATCAGAAATGTGGTCATCTTCAACGATGCTCTTCACGAGCATATCGTCAACATATACTTCCATATTCCTACCGATTTGAGCAGCGAATATTTTGTTGACAAGACGTTGATAAGTGGCCCCTGCATTTTTAAGACCGAACGGCATTACCTGGTAGCAATATAGTCCTCGATCTGTGATGAAGGCAGTATGCTGGCTATCAGGTGGATGCATCATAATCTGGTTGTAACCAGAATAAGCATCCATAAAGCTGAGGAGAGCATGTCCAGCTGTTGAGTCGACCAACTGGTCGATCCGCGGTGTCGGAAAGCTATCTTTGGGACATGCTTTGTTCAAGTCTGAATAGTCGATGCACATCCTCCATTTGCCATTAGCTTTCCGGATGAGAACTACGTTTGCGACCCACTCTGGGTAGTCAACTTCTTTTCTGAAATTAGCCGCGAGCAGCTTCTCAACTTCAGTTTTGATTGCCATTTGTCTTTCTGCAGTAAAGGCACGTCGACGCTGATGTACGGGTTTATGCTTCGGGTCAATGTTGAGACGATGTGCGATGACATTGGGATCGATGCCTGGCATATCTTTATGAGACCAAGCAAACACGTCCTGGTATTCAGTGAGGAAACGGATCAAATCTTCACGGTGGACACTGGTTAAGGAGGAACCGATGTACACGATCTTAGACGGGTCATCTTTGGTCAGGCGGATCGCCACTGTTTCCTCCCCCGGAGTTCCTGATTTCAAAGCATTTTCTCTCGGATCCAACGAGGTGGTGGAGGGAACGTCGGGTGAACCTTGAACTATTTCCATGACAGGTGTCGCTTGAGCCTTCTTTCGATCTTAGAGGGCTATCTGGTAACAGGACCGTGCCTCCTGCTGACTTCCTCGCACGACCCCGATGCCATTTGGGGTAGGAAATTTAACACACAGATATGAAGGGTGCAAGGCCGCTCCAACCTTAGTTAGAGACGGTCGCCCCAAAATGGCGTTATATGCTGATTTTCGATCTACGACGAGGAAGTTTACGAAGACGGTGGTCTTCGCTGGACTCTCTCCAAAAGTAACTGGGAGATCGATGCTTCCTTCAGGTGTTACTACCTCTCCTCCAAAGCCGACGAGGGGGGTTGATACTGGCTTGAGGAGGCTTCTGGATAGTGCCATTTTGTTGAAAGCCTCCAAGTACAGAATATCGGCTGAGCTACCTGTATCCACCATAATTCGATGAGTCAGATAATTTGATACCTTCAATGTGACTACGATGGAGTCTTCATGAGGGAAGTGAATTCCCGCTGCATCTTCGAGGGTGAAAGAAATTGGAGGATGGCTCGCTTTTGATGAGCTGGACGTCTGTTCCAGCCAATAGATTTGCTGGGGTTCTTTGGACGCCTTTCGAGCGTATGCTTTTCTTGAAGCTTGAGAGTCACCCCCACAAGCTGGTCCCCCGACGATAGTGCGAATTTCTCCAGTGGGCTCAGCGTCCTCTTGGTCGGTTTGATGATGAGGCGGTTCCTTTTGGCGAGATGAGGTCTTCGCCCTTTCTGGTGATCGATTTTTACGAGCAACATAATCCTGGAGATGGCCTTTTCGAATAAGGGCTTCGATATGGTCTCGTAGAGAGATGCAGTCCTGGGTCCTATGTCCGTGATCTTTGTGGAAGTAACAGAACTTGCTCTTGTCCCTCTTCTCAGGATCGGATTTGATCTTTGCGGGCCACTTTACATATGGCTTGTGTTTAATCTCCATTAGGACCTTTTCATGAGACTGATTAAGAAGGGTGTAGTTATGGTATTTACCAGAGTAAGGCTTCTTGGGAGAACGATCGCGCTGATCACGACGATATTTTTTATCGGTAGAAGAGGTTCCTTCTGGCTTGCGTTTCTTACTCTGTTCTCCATGACGTGTCAATGCGACTTCTTCTGCATTGATATATTTCTGAGCTTTGGCTTGGAACTCTGCCATAGTTTTCGGAGGGCTTTTATCTAAGGCAAACCTGAACTTCTCACTCGTTATTCCAGCAATGAGGGCTGTAAGACCCTTTTCTTCAGTGTAACCCTCAGTTTGGACGGCTTCGGCAGTGAACCGTACTGTGAACTCCTTTATTGTCTCCCCATGCTGCTGTTTCAGATTCATCAGATGGGAGGCTAGCTTCTTAATGCGAATACTTCCCATGAATTGAGAAAGGAATATCTCCGATAATTGGGAAAAGGAACTGATGGAACGGGGCTTTAACCCCCGGAACCACGTACGAGCTGCTTCCTTCAATGTTAGGGGAAAAGCCCTACACATAATTTCTGAACCATGTCCCTCCAACTCCATGAGGGACCTATATGTTTCCAGATGTTCAAGAGGGTCCCCAATGCCTGTGTACGGAGCGATAACAGGCGCTCGATACTTTCTGGGTAACGGGGCTTCCATGACCTCGCTGGTGAAGGGAGATTCGGATTGATGTATCGCCGCCATGACGGTAGACGACCGATTTGCCTGGTATCGCTGTTCCATGACATCAAAACGATCATGGATTCTTTTGAGATCTCCCTCCCATGGTAAGGTATAGCTCGATGTTTCGGTGATGGAGCCCTGCGGTTGAGGTTGTCGAGACGAACTAGAATGTATAGAATGTGTAGACGGTACAGGGGGATGGCTGCCAAGTGGTGGGACCTGTGGTTCATCCATAGAATGTCTAGATGCCACCGGTATGGGCTGCGGTGGTAACCCTTCTGAGGCTTGTCTCTGAGGTTCGGGGAAATGCTGATCAAGTCGATTTGACAGCGCTTGAACTCCGGCATTTAGAGTCAGAAGGGTGTTTCCGAGGAAACGTAAGACATCGTCTTGATTTCCAGAAGCCTCCAGTAATGGGTTTGTTGACGGCATATTCGGGGCTCCTTGAGGGATATTCGTCGGATCAGGTGGAAGGGCAGGTACAGATTCCATCTCATCGGGCGGAGGTGGTGGCTGCCTTGAAGTTGAAGGATGAACGGCCTTTTTAGGAGGCATCGCTGAAGGATTTTGATCGGTGGAACGATTGATTTTGACGATCAAGTCGTTCCCACAGACGGCGCCAAACTGTTAATGTCAGATTTTGCAACGAGATCCTCCGGTTGTTCTCCTTCACTCCAACAGGGATTTCCTCCAACAGACCTGAAAGAAGACAGATTGCAACTAAGGGTGGCTGGGATCCAGCCGTCAGCCCTCCGATGCTTAAGTCAGGCCAAAGCAAGAAGAATAGCCAAGCCAAACGGGACAGAGATTAAATGTTGTGTGCGTACCTGCTCTTAATGGAGTCACCCCTTTATATAGATCTGAAGCAACCCAATTTGTTACGTAAGATATCGAAATCCCGCTGATGTCGCATACGATACTGAGATCTTGCTGATTTCGTGGGATAAGATCGTATCTTTAGAGTCGAGATCCAACCCAATGACTTATTTCAACAATCACGCCCCTTGATGGCAATCCCTTGAGATCCGGAACCATTTAGAGAAGATAAGCCCAAAAACCGACCTATACGGGCTGCCGGTAAGCGTAGTAATAGCGCTGATGTGTCATGATAAACTGGAAGCCGTAGTTGGAGTCATAGCTTCCGAAAAGGAAGGAGACGCCCGTAGTTAGAGTCATAGCTTCCGAAAAGGAAGGAGACGCCGACAAGACGGAAACCACCGAACTGGATGTAGCCCTGCTTGGCCTCGCAGAGTCATACTGCTCGACGGGAATCGGGTGCTGGTACTGAAGGATAAGAGATGTAACCGCAGAAAAGCTGTTCGCATGTTGGAACCTGGTCGCGAGTCCAAGTGCTCGCTCATTTTGACGTAACTGCTTTCAACGACTTATGAGAAGGTCTGTTCGCTATTCAGGGAAGGAATCTTTGCTTCGCTTTATCTGATCATAGACTAAGGGAGCTCGAAGCCTTGCGAATAGGTGCTCTGTATTTATCCGTCCTACGACTCTCGAGATTATGATCTCAAGAGTCGAATGGGCAACCTACACTTACCCGATCAGCGACTCTCGATCAGATGATCTCGAGAGTCTGATACTTTCCTGATCTGCGACTCTCGATCAGATGATCTCGCGGGTAGAATGGGCGCTCGTGTACAATCTTTAATAGCTGAGCTGATCTCCGTTACTTTGTCTATAACAGGGTTAATGCCAAATCGACCGAGGAATTTTGATTCATCGGAAAGGGGTGCTTCGATCCATCAGAGATAAGTCCAATCAATCGGAACAGTTTGCGCAAGTGCGAAATACTTATGCAGATTCTCAAAGTTTTCAAGTCGGTACAGGATTTCTCTTCTAAAAGGCACCTCCACTCTCTTCCTAAGGTATCTAGCAACATGGGGAGCAAAGAGATCAAGACCTCCTAGCCTCCTACAACTAGTTTTTTTCTTCTTTTAGTTCTAGTTCTAGTTTTCTTTTAGTTAACTCTCAGCTAGAGCTGAGAGGGGAATCTTCTAGTTTTTAATTATGCTTTAATCTTTTGACTTCGAATTATGGTTTAATGTTTGAATGATTCATTATAGTTGAATAAAGTTGATAGTTTTAGATAATTCAGGGAGTTTGTATGTCAAGTACATGAGTTCTTGTTGGATTTCTAAGATTAATCAGATTGGTATATGGCTTTTTGGTTGTGGAAGCCTTTGATTCGTCGTGATTTCCGGATATGGTGAATGCTTCGAGTTCTCCATGAATTAAAACAGTGGAATTTCTATTAGAAATATGATGGAAAGTTCATGTATCTTGTGTAGAATCTGAGATAGGTTTGTTGTTTATTGAAGTTGGTTTAATTAAAGTTCAAATCATTGGTCGTAGTCAAGTCTAGTGATAGGATTTGATGAAAGCTATGGTTGTGATCTCAACCAAATTGGAAAGAGGCTTGGCCTATACAATTGAGTGTGCCCAAGGCCTAAGCTTTATTGAGGGAACCAAATCAATGAATACTCATCTATTCCAGATTGTTTGTGCGCTATGATTGTTATATCGTCAGGCTGGATAGAGGAAGAAATTTGATTCTAGTTGAGATAAGAATCGAATCATTGGATTAAGCATGGTTAGGACTAAAAGAGAATCCTTGATGCTCTTGTCTTTCTTATTTGTCAAATTTTCTATTTAAAGTTCTTAAAAATTATTTTCCTAAACTTCTTAGATTCTAGCTATTAGAATACTTTAAATTGTTTACCTCTTCCTTGTGGATCAACCTCGGTCTCACCAAGTTATTACTACATCGCAGCCTTGCACTTGAGGCGAGCGAACAAGTTTTTGCTGCCTTTGCCTTGGAAAAGGTTAAACGTTTCTAATTATTCTAGTAACTATAGAGTGGCTTTAATTAGGTAGGATGTCCAGTTTTTTTAGAAGTAGGTTTTTTTTATTTTTTTCTAGATCGCTAATAATTTTTTATTTTTGATTTTATAAGACATTGTTGCTGACATAATCTCATCTATTGGGTAACATCTCCCCATCTCCCTTCATTTTATTTCTTTCTGTTCATATATTAGGTTAGGTTTCGACCCCTTTTAAATTCCATCATGCATGATGGGACGAATGGTGCGTATAAGTACCTTTTGGAGAATGAGACATCAGATTATGGGACCCAAACTCATTATGATTGCAATCCCTTCAAGTATGAGTATATTTCTGGAATTCATTCAACCTCCACTACCCCCCACATAAGATGATGGGGGAGTATCAAAATGAAGTAAAATCGAATAATGATCAACCGGGGAAAACATTACATGATTACCGGATTGAAAATAACATGAGTGTTCCATCGATTATGGTAAGAGGTGTACAACAACAAAAGGACCGGGAAAGTAATGACCAACCGGTTAAGACAATGCGTGATCACTTATATGGATATGCCTATCAACCATCACATAACTCTTCATCCTACAATGTGTATGGTCTTAATTGGGGAAGCCATCATTCTCCTTGTTCAAGGGAAGAACCAACCGTAGTTATCAACAATCACCCTAAAACGTCTTCCTCCCATGATAACGAATAAATAAAAATACTTGATGAATTATGTAAAGAGTATGAAGATGAACAATCAAATCAAAGTTACTTACCATCTTGTGAAAACGTTGAGCCCGAAATTGGGGGCATCAAATCAATCCCCTCTAATAAGGAGGATAAGGCTACCCAAGTCTCACCTTATTCATACATAATGAATAAACTTTTAGAGGAGATTGATCTCGATGATCCCAATGTCATCATCAATTATGGTGAGTCCACTATCTCTTTTGGATGTTTTGAACTTAATGATAGAGATTTCAATGATGATTGATGAACCTGGGGAATCCATAAAATTTGAAAGCGATAGTGGGGTTACTTACAATGAGGGTTCGGTGGATGCTTATGAACTTATGGTTTCTTTTCCCAAGGGCATAATGATTATGAGTCTCTAGAAGATATGCATGTTAGAGAGATGGCCGAGTCAATCTTTTTGAGTCCTTCCACCAACAACACATGACAATTTCTATGGTGGAAGACAACCTTTTGATTGAAAATTCTATTTTTTTTTTAATGATAAGATGGCACAATCTGAAATTTCAAAAGATCAACCAATGTTAGATGATGTGCTTACCACTAAATCTGAAGAATTTTCTTTAGAAGACCTCCTCTCTATAGAGGAGAAATTCCTTGCCATTGAAATGGAATTTCTTCAATCATTAAGGGAGGACGAGGACCCTTCATCCGACTATGTCGATTTCCTAGAGGAATGCGTGGTCCACTCAAACAATCTTGATGATGAGATGATTAAGGAGTTGGATAGTTTGCTAGACACAGTGTTGGTGCCTAAAGAACACCATACCATTGATTTACACTCTTTACCATTGTTTGTGGAAGCACCGTGTAATTCTAAAATTGTGGAGGGGACAACCCTAAGAGATGAATACTTGATGAACGTCTCTCCACCATCATGGGTTCTTCAGCCTATTGAAAATTCTAACTGGGAGGACCCGTTTTTAATCAATCACAACCTAGTTAAGAATTTGAGGAGATATCTTTTTACTGCTCTTATCTCCTCCTTTCATGCATGTGGTGCACATAAATACTGGATTTCAATGAAGAAAATTAGCCATGTTTACTGTCAAGCAGGACTTTGGATAGTCCTCATGAGAAACTTATTGAAATTCATGAAGGTCCTGCTCAAATTTGATCATGTAGTTGATCGGACAAATCAAAGGTAGGTAGGTAGGTTAGAATTTACTTTTCTGCATTTAGGATTGAATGAATCTCATCGAGATAATGGAAAATGCTAGAATTGATCAACTTACTACATCAGGTACTCTTGTTCTTACTCTTCTTTGTTTTATGTCATTGCTCTCATGTCTTGCATATTGTATATCTTGTTACATTGAGGACAATGTAAGATTTTGGTTGTGGGGTGAGATTCCTAGATGAATCTACTAGTTTTTGTGACATTTCGAGCAATTATGTAGAAAAAAATTCAATTTCTTTGAAAATTCAAAACTCTTTTGGAAAACTTTATTTCTATACACTTGGGATGTTATGAGAATGAAAAAAAAGAGAGATCAAGTGATTAATTTTGAAAGCCTTGAATTTCCTATAATATGATAGTTTTCTATATGAATTCCCCTATTAAGTTAATTGGTAGAAAGTTTGAACACTTTTGGGTCTAGTTCGCATTACACGATTCTCATGGTTTGAAGAGATTATGTAAATTTGTAAATTGGCTAGACTAAGATTTAAGGTGTTAAGGAACCAAGTTGGGGAACTTTGTCCATCCTTGTTCATGTGAAGTAAGAAAAAGAATGAAAGATACGGATTTCTAAAAATCCTAGCTATGTTTATAGTTAATGAAAGAAAAAGAAAAAGTAGTTATATTGAATATTTGTTGAAAATTTCCGAAAAGAGCTACTTATTACCAACCAGGGGATGGTCTACCCATAACCAAAGATGGAAATGAGAAGCAGAGTGAAAGCCATCGAAGGAACGATAAGGCAAATTCTTGTCATAAGCATTTGGTTGATCTGTACACCTTTAGATCCTTAGTTTCTCTAATATATAAAGAAGGTAATTCTGAAAATTCATGTGATGAACATTCACTATGCACATTAGACTATACTTGTTCGGATTCTTTTATCTATCAATTAATCGGTGGGGATTATACGTGAACACTTATTATGTTTAGGGAGTTTAAGATTTCATCTTCTTATCACTAGGTTTCTTTGAATTTTGCACTTGTATATCTTAAAGTTTATAGAAGTATAGTTTTTGAAAGAGAGTTGGGTTTTGAAAAGTTGGATTTGTTTCTGCATGTTTTGCTCAAGACTAGCAAAAAGCTGGTTAGGGGGTGTTCACTCCCCAAGTGTAGGGTTGCGAAGTAGTAATAATTCGGAAAGACCGAGTATCGTTCCCACAGAGATTTATGTATGGGTATTCTCAGACTTTAACTAAAACAACTAATAATTAAGATCCTATTAAGAACTAAAGCTGGAAAACAATGAACTGATTTTAAACAGTGAATTGTTAAGGTAATTTCAATCTAAAAAAGGCACTAGAGCGCCAAGGATCCACTTTTGATACGTTTCAATGCATCAACACAACTAGGTCTCTCATGACTCAATCGGAATCAAATTCCTTTCTCTATCCGATCGGAATATAGAGCGGTTAAACCAACAATCATCTGGAACAAGTGCTTATTTATTGATTTGATTCCCACAACCATGCTCAGGCCTTGGGCACACTCAATTGTATAGGCCAAGCCTCTTTCCAATCTAGTTGAGATTCATAACCATAGCTTTCACCAAGTCATGTCACTAAACCTGATTACAACTCATGATTTGAACTCTAATCAAATCAAAATCAATCAATAAACAACTTATTCCAGATTACTACAAAAGATAAGAATTTTAGTTGCATGAGTTCCCACATGAAAATCAGGCCATTGCACACAAGGCAAGCAAAGCGTCTACCATGCCCGGAGTCAATGGTAGATCAATGCATTACACAAGCATAAACAATGCTCAAAAGCTAAGATACTATGCTGGAATTACTAAGAATCACATGAGCCCGGAGTCATCAAGAGATCAAAGTGAAAACCAAAATAATACTTCATTCAAACTCAAATTGAACTAAAATTCATCAATTAAAACATAAAAGGAAACCTAGGTTGCATCAATCCATCAAAAACGAATCAAAAGCTTCCCCTCTTAGCTAGGCTAAGAGGGTTTAGTTCATCTCTAACATCCTTGAACTAAAAACCTCTAAAAACATGAAAAACTACTAAAACAGGAAGAAAACTAAAGATCCGAAGTGGAATCCGTCTCCTGAGCAATCACCACGTCGTAGCCTCCTCTGGTATGAAGGGAAGACACCCTTTTATAGCTTGGAGGTGTCCTTTTCGCAAGAGAACTCCAGAAATTGCGTAATCTTACGCTATTGCGCAGAAGATTTCGGAAATCCGAAATAGAAAGTGGTTGTTTACGCTGGCCGACCGGTCATGACCGGTCGGCCTCAATATATAGTCACTCCAGCAGCTATGCCCGACCGGTCATGACCGGTCGGGCTGGACAGTCCATGCATTCTTTTGGTACAGCAGCAATGGCCGACCAGTCTTGACCGGTTGGGCTACACTCCTTGATCAGTTCAGCAACTATAGCCGACCGGTCATGACCGGTCGGCCTGGGTAATCCATCCTCCAGCGTTTCTTCTCTTCAAATAAATGAGTGGCCGACCGATCTTGACCGGTCGGGCTTGCTTGGACGACCGGTCAGCTGACCGGTCTAGCCTCTTTTCTCTCTATTTCTTTCTTTCTTTCTTCTTTTCTCTTCTCTCCTTGCTTTCTTCTCTTTGATCTTCCTTCAATACTTCATCCTATGGTCTTCAATGCTCATAAAGAGCTCCACTTAGCTTTCAAATGGTGAACTCTCCATCTTGTTCCTACAATCACAAATCATGTATTAAGTTGGTCCTTTAAACATGTATATCATGCATAATGAGTGATGAATTGGGGTTAGAATATGCACAATTATGAGCTCAACACACCCCCCAACCAGCATTTTGCTAGTCCCGAGCAAAACATGCGTGAAACTAGTTTCATTCTCCAAAACCCAACTCTCCTCTAGAAACTACTCTTCTATACATTCCAAGACACATAAGCGTAAGAATCAGAGAAATTAGGTGATAGAGGTTAAAACCTTAAACACTCAGAACATAATAAGTGTTTATATGAAATTCCCGCTAATTGATTGATAAATAGAAGAACTTGAACACATTCAACCCAGTGTGCATAGTGAAGGCTCATCTCATGAGTTTCTGGGATTATCTTCTTCATAGATCAACTAAACTATAAATCTCAAGGTGTATGGAGCGACAACAAGCCTATGACAGGAATTTGCCTTACCGTCCTTCCGACGACTTTCACACTACGTCCCATTTCCGGCTTTGGTTACGGGTAGACCATCCCCCGGTTGGTAGTAGGTAGCCCTAATCGGAATTTCCACCATTTTTCTTTCCTTTCCGATTTCATCATTTCTTTCCTTTTTCTTTTAAATTAGATAGGATTTTTAGAAATCCATATCTTCCGTTATTTTCCATGGACAAGGATGGACAAAGTACCCCGGCTTGGTTTCTCAATACCTTTAAATCAAAGTCTAGCTAATCCACAAATCACATAATCCTTTCAACTCATGAAAATCGTGTAATGTGAACTAGGTGCAAAAGGTGTTCAAATTTTCTATCAATCATAAAAATAGGTGAATTCACATATAAAACCATTATATTAAGAGAAATTCAAAGCTTGCAACATCCCTCACTTCGTATCTCATCTTCTTATACTTATGCTATCTTGAATGCATAGAATCAAAGTCTTCCAAAAGAGTTTCGAATTTCAGAAAAATCAAAAAATTTCTACATCTTTATCTTTGCTCGACATGTCACAAAAGCTAGCAGATTCATCAATTAAGGAATCTCTCACCCCCCAACCAAAACTTTGCATTGTCCTCAATGTAATAAGATATGCAATATGTATGACATGAGAGCAATGACATAAAATAAAGGAGAGTGAGAAAGAGAGATATCACCTGAAGCATATGGCAAGGTTAGCTTTTGGAGATGGATTACTTCACAACTAAATCAACTATCAAAGCGAATCCTAATGGGAAAGCATTCTAACAAATCATCCTCCGTCAGACTAGGAGGTTAATCCCAACAACTCATCCAAAAGCATAAAGTCAAGCAGAATCATTAGATGGATCAAAAGGTTTCGCAGTAACGTCATCCAATATCCTGCTTTGCAATGTACATGTGTGTGAGTGATCGAGATAAGCCACTCAAAATCCCAAAAAGAAATTTCAGCGGGTTCTTTAGTGTGCGGACCACATGTATCAGGGGAGACACCATCATATTTATCAGAAAAAATATGTCTCCAATCAGATTTTCCTGGGCAATGATATTGCAAGTAGGGATCATCCCAGGGTTGGTGGAGTTCGGTATGCATGATCCACAAAGGTATGGAAAAATGAATTGATTTCTCAGCCCAACAAGGTGTTGTTTCCACATCCTTCTCTCGGCTAGTGTCATGTGCCGATACCGACTCAAAAAGTGTGACCATATCCCGTATCATATCATCGTTCTCATCAAGGGAGTGGGTCACTTCTTCGTCTAAGGGACCGGAGTAAAAAGGTGAGAGGGACTCATTTTCCACAATAGAATTAATCATGTTTATTTCGTGGACCTCCTCATCCTCATCCTCTTGTTGGTTGTCAACATTGAAAGCATTCAACTCAATCGTCATATTGCCAAAAGACATTTGTACGACCCCACTCCTACAATTTATGATAGCATTTGATGTAGCTAGGAATGGGCGGCCAAGTATAACAGGAATTTGAGGGCCAATATTAACCGTGGGTCGCTTGTCTAAGACAATAAAGTCCACCGGGTAATAAACTTTATCAACTTGGACAAGGACGTCCTCAATTACCCCTCTTGGAATACGAATTGATAGGTCAGCAAGTTGTAATGTGGTTTTGGTGGGTTTTAATTCACCTAAACCCAATTGTTCATAGACCGAATAGGGAATTAAGTTCACACTTGCCCCTAGATCAAGTAAAGCATGTTTCACCCGATGATCTCCAATCATACATGATATGGTCGGACAACCGGGATCTTTATATGTCTTGGGCATCCCGTGGTTGATAATGGCACTCACATTCTCTGTCAAAAATGCCTTCTTTTGCACATGTATTTTTCTTTTACCCGTGCAAAGGTCTTTTAAAAATTTTGCATATGACGGTATTTGTTTAATGGCATCCAACAATGGGATGTTGATTTTGACTTGCTTGAAAACCTCCAAAAATTCCTGATATTTATCTTGAGGTTTGGCTGGAATCAAGCGTTGGGGGAATGGAGCAACGGGCCTGTATTCTTTCAATGGCTCTTTTTCATTCATGGTGGTGCTAGGTCCATCATCCTCTTTGGAAGATACCGGATCATTAGGCGTTGAAACTTTCACCGGATCAGATTTTTCAATGATTTTACCACTTCTAAGAGTGGTGATGGCCTTAGCATGTTCCATATGTTGGTTAGAAGAACTAGGCACGCTTATTTCGCATTGTGTTTTTGGATTTGGTACGGGTTGGGCTGGAAGCATCCCTTCCCTTGCGTTTAAGTGAGCCTTGATTTCCTCCACCGAACTTTTAAGCTCAAGCATTATCGTATGGTTGGATTGATTTATTTGAGCTTGTCCTTCCATGAATGCTTTCAAAGTATCCTCTATAGGCATTTAAGGTGGGGCCATTTGCATTGGGGGCCCCCTTTGAGGATTACTTTGATTAGCCGTGTTCCCATTCGCCCAATTGAAGTTTGGGTTGTTCCTCCAACTAGAATTATTCGTGTTTGAATTTGGAGTACTAAAAGGTCGTTGATAACTATTCAAGGCATTTGATTGTTCAAATAAAAGTTCTCGAAACGCATAGATTGTTGGACAATCCGGCGTTTGATGCACATTGGAAGCACAAAACCACAAATAGTTTCAACAGCCCCCTTTTGTTGGGTTGTATCCACTTTCTTTAGTTCCATCTCCTCGACCTTCCATGTAAGTTTAGCCACCCTAGAACTTAGATCATCTTGCCCATCTAAAACACAAATTTCTCCTTTTTCCTTAGCTTGAGGTTGTTTTGAGGTTGTTGGCTTAGATGTATCCCATGCTTGTGTATTTTCAGCCAACATATCAAAATAATCCCAAGCTTCCTCTGTTTCCTTATTCATGAACTCCCCATTGCACATCATCTCTACAAATTGGCGCATGGCTGAGTTTAATCCATCATAGAAGAAACTAATCAACCTCCACCGTTCATAGCCATGATGTGGGCATGCGTTTAAAAGCTCATTATACCTTTCCCAACATTGGAAAAAGGTTTCTTCCTCTTTTTGGGCGAAGTTCATTATGGCCCTTCTTAATGCATTGGTTCGATGAGTAGGGAAGAATTTTTTAAGAAACTCCCTAGTCATCTCAGCCCATGTCCCAATAGACCTCGGCCTTAAGGAATGTAGCCATGATTTGGCCTTCTCTTTCAAGGAAAAAGGGAATAATTTGAGTTTTATTGTATCCTTGGTCACATTATCATAGTTTATTGTGGCTATAACCTCTTCAAATTCCTTAATATGTAGATACGCGCTCTCAGAGTCGAGTCCATGGAATCTAGGAAGAAGTTGGATCAACCCCGGTTTAAAATCAATATTTCCCACATTGTGAGGGAAAATTATGCAAGAGGGAGTACTCGTCCTAGCTGGTTGTAAATAGTCACGTAACGTTCTAGGTTGAGGTACATCCCCCACTTCATTCTCATCCAATTCAGTCAGGTTTGGGGCTGGATTTTGATTAACCCCTTGATTTGGTTGATTTTCAGCCATCTCTCTAGTGATTTCAGGAAAATTTTGATGTTCCCTAGCACGAGGCACTCTATCAATCCCTTCAACAATTACTCCGTCCCTTACAAGTCGGTTATTATAAGTCCTAGCCCAATGTGGCATGCAAAACCAAAAAGAATGAGTGAAAAGGGAAAAAGAATTCTTCCTTCCTTCCTTTACTCCTCTCTAAAACTTAAGCACAGGGTGTCTTGCAATGGCTGAGCCAGAAGCAAGGATAGAGACCGATTTCTCCTGGTCAATAGGGGTTCAAAGAACTCCCCACCCACTCTTTGAGTCTTTTGAGAGAAAGTACAGAAAAAGAAGAAAGAGGAATAGGTTGAGAAGAGAAATCTCTGAGCACAATGTGATCCAAGGCGGCAGAGCCGACCAATAGGAATCCAGGTGGCACAAGGCCTACCTTTCAGAGATCCAAAAGGAGTCTCCACCCACTCTACAAGAGATGAATATGATAGGAATGAGTAGGAGAAGAAGAAGAGTAAGGTTAGAACGATAAAACCTGATTTGCGACTTAAGATGCCTTCTTCTTCTTCAACTTCCTAAAAATCCCTGATTTAGACCTATGTTAGAATCCTGCAAAAATCAAAACAAACTAAGTTAGTAATTAGAAGAAAACCTACTCTAAAAAGCAAAACAAATCCTAAATCTATCTTAACACAATCTCAACTAAAAGTTATTTCAGAAAATTCTAAAAATACCGCATAGAAATCCCCGGCAACGGCGCCAAAAACTTGTTCACTCCCCAAGTGTAGGGTTGCGAAGTAGTAATAATTTGGAAAGACCGAGTATCGTTCCCACAGAGATTTATGTATGGGTATTCTCAGAATTTAACTAAAACAACTAGTAATTAAGATCCTATTAAGAACTAAAGCTGGAAAACAATGAATTGATTTTAAACAGTGAATTGTTAAGGTAATTTCAATCTAAAAAAGGCACTAGAGCGCCAAGGATCCACTTTTGATACGTTTCAATGCATCAACACAACTAGGTCTCTCATGACTCAATCGGAATCAAATTCCTTTCTCTATCCGATCGGAATATAGAGCGGTTAAACCAACAATCATCTGGAACAAGTGCTTATTTATTGATTTGATTCCCACAACCATGCTCAGGCCTTGGGCACACTCAATTGTATAGGCCAAGCCTCTTTCCAATCTAGTTGAGATTCATAACCATAGCTTTCACCAAGTCCTGTCACTAAACCTGATTACAACTCATGATTTGAACTCTAATCAAATCAAAATCAATCAATAAACAACTTATTCCAGATTACTACAAAAGATAAGAATTTTAGTTGCATGAGTTCCCACATGAAAATCAGGCCATTGCACACAAGGCAATCAAAGCGTCTACCATGCCCGGAGTCAATGGTAGATCAATGCATTACACAAGCATAAACAATGCTCAAAAGCTAAGATACTATGCTGGAATTACTAAGAATCACATGAGCCCGGAGTCATCAAGAGATCAAAGTGAAAACCAAAATAGTACTTCATTCAAACTCAAATTGAACTAAAATTCATCAATTAAAACATAAAAGGAAACCTAGGTTGCATCAATCCATCAAAAACGAATCAAAAGCTTCCCCTCTTAGCCCTAGCTAAGAGGGTTTAGTTCATCTCTAACATCCTTGAACTAAAAACCTCTAAAAACATGAAAAACTACTAAAACAGGAAGAAAACTAAAGATCCGAAGTGGAATCCGTCTCCTGAGCAATCACCACGTCGTAGCCTCCTCTGGTATGAAGGGAAGACACCCTTTTATAGCTTGGAGGTGTCCTTTTCGCAAGAGAACTCCAGAAATTGCATAATCTTACGCTATTGCGCAGAAGATTTCGGAAATCCGAAATAGAAAGTGGTTGTTTACGCTGGTCGACCGGTCATGACCGGTCGGCCTCAATATATAGTCACTCCAGCAGCTATGCCCGACCGGTCATGACCGGTCGGGCTGGACAGTCCACGCATTCTTTTGGTACAGCAGCAATGGCCGACCAGTCTTGACCGGTCGGGCTGCACTCCTTGATCAGTTCAGCAACTATAGCCGACCGGTCATGACCGGTCGGCCTGGGTAATCCATCCTCCAGCGTTTCTTCTCTTCAAATAAATGAGTGGCCGACCGGTCTTGACCGGTCGGGCTTGCTTGGACGACCGGTCAGCTGACCGGTCTAGCCTCTTTTCTCTCTATTTCTTTCTTTCTTTCTTCTTTTCTCTTCTCTCCTTGCTTTCTTCTCTTTGATCTTCCTTCAATACTTCATCCTATGGTCTTCAATGCTCATAAAGAGCTCCACTTAGCTTTCAAATGGTGAACTCTCCATCTTGTTCCTACAATCACAAATCATGTATTAAGTTGGTCCTTTAAACATTTATATCATGCATAATGAGTGATGAATTGGGGTTAGAATATACACAATTATGAGCTCAACAGGGGGTGTGTTAAGCCCCAAATTATACATGTTCTAACCTTAATTCATGCCATAATTGTATAGTTTAAGTTGTTAAAGTTAAGGACTTATGCTTGCTTTTGTGTTTGTAGGTAAAAGAGAGAGATGTCATGGATTTAATGGTAATTTGGAGGATTTGGAGTGATTAGAAGACCAAACTTTGATGAGCCAAAGAAGAGAAGAAAAACCTTGAAGAAATCATTTTAAAACTCCTGAATTGTCTAGAAAAAGCAAAGTATAGAGCTACAAGGGCAAAAAAGTAAAATGCAAAAAGTTCAGAAAATGGCCCTAAGTTGCTGCTGGACAGAATTCCGATCCATCAGATTCCCATCGGAATTAACTCTGATCCATCGGAGACATATCGGAGTCCCATCCGAAAAATAGATTTTTTCATCAATCTCTAGATGGATTTCCGATCAATCGGAGGAATTCCGATTCATCGGAAAGGGGTGCTCCGACCCATTGGAGATAAGTCCGATCAATCGGAACTATCTGCGCAAGTGGGAAATACTTACGCGGATTCTCAAAGTTTTCAAATCAGTGCGGGATTTCTCTTATAAAATGCCACCTTCACTCTCTTCCTAAGGTATCTAGCAACATGGGGAGCAAAAAGATTAAGACCTAGGAGGCTTCCTAGCCTCCTACAACTAGTTTTTTTCTTCTTCTAGTTCTAGTTCTAGTTTTCTTTTAGTTAACTCTCAGCTAGAACTGAGAGGGGAATCTTCTAATTTTTAATTATGCTTTAATCTTTTAATTAAGAATTATGGTTTAATGTTTGAATGATTGATTATAGTTGAATAAAGTTGATAGTTTTAGATAATTCAGGGAGTTTGTATGCCAAGTACATGAGTTCTTGTTGGTTTTCTGAGATTAATCAGATTAGTATATGGGTTTTGGTTGTGGAATCCTTTGATTCGTTGTGATTTCTGGAGACGGTGAATGCTTCGAGTTCTCTATGAATCAAAACGGTGGAATTTCTATTAGAACTATGATGGAAAGTTCACGTATTTTGTGTAGAATCTGAATAAGTTTGTTATTTATTGAAGTTGGTTTAATTAGAGTTCAAATCATTGGTTGTAGTCAAGTCTAGTGACAAGATTTGATAAAAGCTATGGTTGTGATCTCAATCAAATTGGAAAGAGGCTTGGCCTATACAATTGAGTGTGCCCAAGGCCTGAGCTTTATTGAGGGAACCAAATCAATGAACACTTATCTATTCCAGATTGTTTGTGTGCTATGATTGCTATATCACTTATCTATTCCAGATTGTTTGTGTGCTATGATTGCTATATCACTTATCTATTCCAGATTGTTTGTGTGCTATGATTGCTATATCACTCGGCTGGATAGAGGAAGAAATTCAATTCTAGTTGAGATAAGAATCGAATCATTGGATTAAGCATCGTTAGGACTAGAAGATGATCCTTGATGCTCTTGTCTTTCTTATTTGTCAGATTTTCTATTTAAAGTTCTTAAAAATTATTTTCCTAAACTTCCTAGATTCTACTTATTAGAATACTTTGAATTATTTACCTCTTCCCTGTGGATCAACCTTGGTCTCACCAAGTTATTACTACATCGCAGCCTTGCACTTAAGGCGAGCGAACATCCCCCGAGAAGTTAATCCCAGTGTAGTTTATGGTCTTTGGACCAAAATTCTAGGTGCAAGACTGGAATTTTTTTTTTGTGATTTTGAAAAATGACCCGAGTCATCGGATCTTGATTTGGACGGTCAAGACCGATGCTGATTTTTATTAAAAATCTCTCGGGGCCTTGATCCCGACGTAGTTTAAGGTCTTCGGACCCAAAATTTGTATATATATATGCGGATAAAACTTTTTTTTTAATTTTTCTAAAAGGATCCAGACCATCGGATCTCGATCTGAGCAGTCAAGATCGATGACGATTTTTATTACAAAATCTCCCAGGATTTTGACCACGACGAAGTTTAAGGTCTTCGGACCAATACTCTGGGTTGTATGGTGGAAATTAGGGTTGGCAATTTTTAATGTTTCCTGAAAATGATTCGGGTCATCGGATCATGACTTGGACCGTCGAGATCGATGCTGAGAAAATGATAACCATTTTTTTTTCTGAAAATTCACATGAAGCTTTTCTCTCTCCTCCACATCATCAATCTAAAATCTCTCCATTTTCTCATAAGATGAGATTTTGGTGAGATTATTTTCTCTTTTTGTCACCCCCCAAACCTGGGGACCGGGCTCACTAAATTCCCGATCGCCGACCTTGGTGCCAACAGCCTCCGTAGTACCCCATTCTCGGTTCCTAGCTCTTATATGCCAGGTTCCGATCCTGGGATCCTACCAAGAGGATTTTCAGGCTATTTTTTTTTAAAGGAGCATAATCAAAACCATAAAACATTATCAGATATCCGCTAATAAGTTGTTGAGTACAGTGCTGGAAAGGGAAATACAAAATGTAGCAAAAGCCCAAATAGCAGGTACATGAACCGCGCTCAACGCTGCTGATGTGCTCTAGTACCTGCAGCATAAACAAACGCGCATAAGCTTCCTGAGGAGCTTAGTAGAGTGCATGTGTGCACGTATGATGCATATGACAAGTATATAGATATCAGAGTAAGCGAAAGTGATAGAGAGCTAAGTTACCAAGTTCATGAATGCTATCAGCCATCCCAAGGCTATGCGATGCAAGGGCCTACATGGCCGAGTGTTACATGCTCGAGATGCAATGAAAACACGTCAATCCTCAACTAATCCACATATCAAAAATGGTTCTCATCTGGGACATCACCAGGGTCTAGTATACTCTGCTACTGGCTGCCTCACATCGCGAGCATAACCAAGCGAGTAGAAAAGACCTCACTATCCGCCTCGTCAGTGGTATACCAATGCCCACCCGGCTCACCGATAGCGGACCCATTCCATGAGCTGGTCAGACTTGACCTAGCTTATAGCCCACTGCACCCGGGAGGATAAGGTCACACCCCTTTCCAACCGACCTCGACACAGTGGGAGACGCGGCCTACTGGTATTTGGCACACGGGCACTCATGTTATCCACTCGGTCTTGACATTGGAGCATCCTACTGGTACAACAGGGTTTAGGAACTTTCACCCAAGGACATCCATAGCGCCCACGTGCTAGAATAAGTTTTCGATGTCCATTACTACTAACCACGATGTGACTATGGTGGCCACTACCCTGATGCTGCTAGGGTGTGAAGGCGATCGTGACATACATAATGCGAAATGCATGAGTCATACAATCCAAGTCATGCACCAAACTTACGCATATTGCGCAATCATGTGGGGCGACCCTGTCTCGCACGTGTCCCCTAAGTATAATAAGCCAACTAGCATATGCTATGGTTAATCATGATCCATAACAGGCATACAAATGATGCGTATGTGCATATGAATGAGCATGGTATTCATTGTACTAAGCATGTGATTAGTGTGACATATCAAGCTAAGTATACTAGCATGTTACCAAATGTATCATGTGACGTTGGCCTTAAATGGCCTAATATATATACAGAGAGTGGGACCCGGACTATGGCCCCATTAGAAATGTAAAGGTCTTCGTGGCATAGCCCACTTGAGACCACATCGGCCCCATACTTGGGCCTGCACATACCAAATCGACTGACAAAAATAGGTGTACGGCATGGATAAAACATATATATCAAAGGAAGGACCATGGTGGGCCCCGCCCACTGGTCGGATAACAAATATACATCATTGGTCTTAGAAAGTTACAGTGGTAGGTATTCAATCATCACCATTTTCTAAGTGAAGCCCATTCAAATCGGGCCCCACGCGTCGATCAAGACGGGTGACATGATACACAACACATCCATCAAGGTGGAACCCAAAGATGGGCCCACAACTTCTATTTGGATGAAAAATAAACAATAAAGTGGCCCTAAGGAAGTTTTCAATGCTGGCATCGATGACCACTATTCCCTACGGGCGTGGTCCATCTGACGTTTGGATCTGCCTCATTGTTGGGGCCATATCCTAAAATGGCATGGAAAAATAGAAGGGCAGCATGAATAAAACAGATACATCATGGTGGGACTAAACAGATACATCACGTTGGAACCCACAGGGTGGGCCACCTGCTGGGCAGCGTGGTACTCAATTGGGTCTCAGAAAGTTTTGAGATCAAGCAGATATTTGTGTTTTCTCCTTCATCTATATCCATGTGATCTTATGAACATGTTGGATGACAAATAACATCACTGTAGGACCTGGGAAGGTTTCAACGGTGGAAATCATTATTCCCACTGTTTCCCGTGGCATGGTCCACTTGACATTTGGATATGATTAAATTTTGGGCTCAGCCACTAAAATGAGCTGGAAGAACATATGGACGGAATAGGTAAAGCACGTACATTCTAAGTGGGCCCAACTGAGTTTTCGATCAAGCTGATATTTTTGCTTTCCCTTCTCCACACGTGTGTGGACTTATGAACAGGTTGGATCTCAAATAAACATCATGGCGGGCTGTAGGAAGATTTCAATGGTAGGGTCACTGTCCCTACTGTTTTCTTACAAGTGGGGTCCACTTGAGATTTGGATCTGTCTCATTCTTCAGATCATACCATAAAATGATCTCTCCAAATGGACGGACGGTGTGGATATAACACGTACAACACGATGGGGCCCATTGAAGTTGGTGACGTCACGGCAGTAGGGAGATAGCTAGTCGACCTGACAGTGCTCCCAGCGCCAGAGATGCTGGGAGCCTTGCCCCCTTTTCTTTCTTTCTTTTCTTTTTTTTTGTTTTCATTGGTTTTGATCGAGTGGGGCCCACATAAGGGTGATCCACTCCGTTCATCAGATTCCCCAGCTCATGGGGGACCCAAAGAGCCCCATATTGGGTGGTTGAATTATTCTACAAACATCAATGTGGGCCGAGGAAGTTTCGACAGTGGACATCATTTACTCCGCTGTGAACGTCCAGCGTCTTAAACATATATATATATATATATATATATATATATATATATATATATATATATATATATATATATATATATATATATCTTTTTTCTTTTCTCTTTGTTTATATCAAGTGGGGCCCACATGAGTGTGATCCACTCCATTCATCATGTTTCCCAGCTCATTGGGGACCTAATAAGCCCAATATTGGGCTGGTGATTTGGTCCAGATGCATCACGGTGGGCCAAGGAAGTTTCAATAGTGGACATCATTATCTCCACTGTTTTCTATGGTGTGGTCCACCCGAGATCTGGATCTACTTCATTTTTGGTGTCCAGTGTTTGCTTCCCCAAGTGTAGGGATGCGATGTAGTAATAAACTCGGTAAGACCGAGGTCGATCCACAGGGACTTATGTAGGATTTCACAAACACATCCAAAAGTGTCTATTGAAAGCTAACAATCAGATTTTGAATAAGGTTGATGTGAGTAACAATTTTAAACTAATTTGAATGTAAACAATTATAAAAAGGCACTAGGGGTTCAAGGATCCCTTGTAGCAATCCTTGATGTTCAATCCGTTGTGGTTTCTCACTTTCTCAACTAGAATCGATATTAAGATCTATCTAGTCGGATGATAGAGCTATTAAACCAAACAATCTGTCATATGTAAGTTCAATGCACAGGATTCACTCAATGTAGGCTGAGTTGAGCATGCTCAATTGCATAGGTCAGTCCCCATTCCAAAAGGTTCAGTTCACAATCATAACCATCCTTAAGTCCTGTCACATGACAAGGCTAGATTACAATCCAAACTTGATTCAAATCACATGCATAGTCCATACACATTACAGAAATTCAGAAAAGTAGAACTTTGGTAGGAAGTCCCCACATGAAGATCATAGTACTAGAGCGCACTCCAATTCCTCGGATCATACAGGTCTAGACTGATGCAAACCAATTAAGAATTTAAGTAATTCTCCCAAACATCCATGAGTCATCATAAGACTAAGAAAAACTACTTAAAGCTTGTATAAACTTCAAACCATAGTTCATAAACATGAATTCCAAACTTAAAACCAATTGAATACGAATTGAAACATCTTGGATCCACTACAAGCTTCACCTCTTAGCCCTAGTTAAGAGGTTTAGCTGCTCATGATCCAAGGAAACATGAAACAACAAAAAAAACTCATAAAAACAGTAAAACAAACTAGAAGGAGTTGTGGAACTCCGAAATTCACTTCTGCCGCCTCCAAGTTTGCTTAAACCCTTCTAAGATACCCTAGGAACGATCCCTAGGTGTCCTTTTATAGTAGGGAGGCTCCACAACTTCAGAAGAATTGAGAATCTGCGTAAGAGTTACGCAGTGCGTAGAGAAAATCGGCGCCAAAATAGAAAGTACGTAGTCCTTACGCATGGCCGACCGGTCTGGACCGGTCTGAGTAACTGGCTGACCGGTCATGAACGGTCGTGCCTCACTGGGGCAACAGTCCAGCAAGCCCTGGACCAAAAAATCTCTTCTGGCTGACCGGTCTGGACAGGTCGTGCCTATGTTTGACTGACGTCCAGCAAGCTTAGCTTGAATGGGAAGCTGGATTACCGGTCTGGACCGGTCGTAGCCCTCCTGGCCAACCGGTCACAACCGGTCTTGCCCTGTTTTCATCATTCTTTCTTCTTTTCTTCTTTCCTTGTTTCCTTCTTTCTTTCGTCCTCCTTCGATCTTCATTCAATGGTTCTTTTTATCTTTAATTAGGCGGAGTCCACTCTCAATCCTGCAATCACAAAACATGCATTCAATTAGTCTTTAAGTCATGAAAATCTCGCACAATGAGTGATGAATTGGGGTTAGAATATGCACAATTAAGAGCTCAACATCCAGCCTTAAAATGGGCTAGAGAAACAGACGGACGAGCTGGATCGAATACATGCATCAAGGTGGGTCCCACGAGTGGGGACCCATGGTCAACGCCCAAGAGGGCTTTAGCCCAGGCGCTGTTGGGCAGCAGCGTCCTCTGGAAGCTGTCTGTCCAGCGGCCAAACCTTTTTTTTCTTTCTTTTTTTAATGATTATTATTATTATTATATTCCTGGTTATGTGGGGCCCATTCATGGATGATCCAATCCATCCATCTGATCGTCCATCACAAGATGGGCCCAAAAGAAAAGAAAATGAAAGGCAATTTGGAAAAATGGGGAGTTTATGTCCCCGTTGCACTCACAATGATGGTTGGACGGTTGGATTGATGATCGGACGGTCCGGATGGTGATCGGGGTCCTCCAAGCATTGATCTCCTCCCTTAATCTCTTCTAACTTCCCACACAACTCCCTCAAATCTCTCTCTTTCTCTCTCTTCTTAGTATTTTCTCTCTCACTCTCTTTCTCTTTCTCTCTCCTTTCTCTCTCCTTCTCTCTCTAACTTGGAAATGCTATGGACGAGAGATTGCTTTGGGTGTTTGAGAGGGGGGGGGGGGTTTCTTAGGAATGTAGTGATGATGGCTAGCATGGGAGAGGGCATGGGAGGTATGGGTTGTGTTGACTTTGGAGGTGAGAGAGGGATGGGGTGGGTATGGTGTGTGTAGACTAGGGTGATGAGAGGGGTATGGGTGAGGGTGAGGGTGATTGATTTGATTGATTTGACATATTCTTGAGATTTGTGCAAGTGGGGCCCATGCCACACGTGCGTTGGGTGGCCCGCCTCGGATTGCGCAAATGATCGCAACTTTCACACCGGGTATCACAATGGGGCGTGCCGTGTTCGCTCGACTCAAGTGTAAGGCTGCGATGTAGTAATAAATCTTGGTAAGACAGAGGTCGATCCACAGGGAAAGAGGTAAACAATTCCAAGTACTCTAATAACTAGAATCTAAGAAATTTAGGAAAATAGTTTTTCACATGAAATAGAAAAATCTGAAAATAAGAAGAACTAGAGCATCAAGGATCCACTTGTAGTAGTCCAATGCCAATCCATTCATCCAAGCACAACACAATTAGAATCAAAGTCCTATCTATCATCTAATTGGAGGATATAGCATTCAAGCACAAATAGTCCCACTTAAATCTGGAAATCAGATTTCTAGTTCTAATGAAGCACATAGAACTTGAACTTGTAGCCTTCGAAGTAACAGCCATGCCAAGAGACTATGGCATGCTCAAGGGTTACTACAATTCGAATTTAAACAACCTAATCATGGTAATCTCGGAGAATTGCAAGGAACTCGTGTCCCGAGTACACAAACTCTCACAAAACTTCTAAAAAACCAAACTTTATTCAAACTAGAACTTGAAAATCCAAAATTAAAGTAAAGGGTACTTGAAGAACAAATTAAAGTATTGAAACAAACTACAAACTTCACCTCTTAGATCTAGCTAAGAGGTTAACTAGAAGAAAACATTAAAAACTAGAAACTAGAACTAGAAGAAGAAGAAAACTAGTTGTAGGAGGCTAAGAAGCCTCCTAGGTCTTGATCTCTTTGCTCCCCACGTTGCTAGATGATTTAGGAAGAGAGTGGAAGTTGCCTTTTATAAGAGAAATCCCGCACTAACTTGGAAAGTTCGAGAATCCACGGAGTCCTCTCACAATTTGGAAACTTGGCCTTGAAAATTGGAGTTTCTGGAGCACCTTCGACTTGTCTGGCGACCGGTCTCGCGATCGGTCTAAGAAGAAAAAAAACAGTCTAAAAATTACACTGTAGACCTGTCTGTCGACCTGTCTGGCGACCGGTCTACAGACAGGTCTAAGACAAAAATTTCAAATTCTCTTCTTTTTCTCTTCTCTTTCTTTCTTGCTTCTTTCTTCCACCTTTTGGCACTTGTTCTATTGATCTTCAATGCATACAAAGTGACTCTTTTAACCATGAAGTGGTGACATCTCCCTCTCATTCCTACAATCACAAAACATGTATTAGATTAGTCTTTAAACATGAAAATCATGCATATAATGTGATGTAATGGGTCGGCAAATGTATAAATTGGAGGCTCAACACACCCCCAACCAGCATTTTGCTAGTCCCGAGCAAAACATGCGTGAACTAGTTCAAACCTCCAAAACTAACTCTCCTTCAGAAACCATGTTTCTATCCACTCAAAGACATACAAGTATAAAATTCGAAAAAATTAGGTGATAGACGTTGAGACCTTAAACTCTCAAAACATAATTAGTGTCCAAATGAAATTCCCGCTGATTAATTGATAAATAGAAGAACTCGAACAAAATTCAATCTAGTGTGCATAGCGAAAGTTCATCTCATGAATTTCTAGGATTATCTTCTTCATAGATCAACTAAACTATAGATCACAAGGTGCACAGAGCAACAACAAGACAATGACAGGAATTTTCCTTACCGTCCTTCCGACGGCTTTCACACTACGTCCTATTTCCGGCTTTGGTTACGGGTAGACCATCTCCCGGTTGGTAATAGGTAGCCCTTTTCAGAATTTTCCACCATTTTTCCATCATTCCTAATTTCATCCTTCCTTTTCCTTTTTCTTTTAAATTAGATAGAATGTTTAGAAATCCATATCTTTCGTTATTTTCCCATGGACAAGGATGGACAAATTACCCCGGCTTGGTTTCTCAACACCTTAAATCAAAGTCTAGCTAATCCACAAATCACATAATCCTTTCAACCCATGAAAATTGTGTAATGTGAACTATGTGTAAGAGTGTTCAAATTTTTTATCAATCACATAAATAGGGGAATTCACATATAAAACCATTATATTAAGAGAAGTTCAAAGCTTGCAACATCACTCACTTCGTATCTCCTCTTCTTATACTCATATCATATCGAATGCATAGAAACAAAGTTTTCCAAAAGAGTTTTGAATTTTAGAAAACTTGAAAATTTTCTACATTAATTGGTCGAAATGTCACAAAAGCTAGCAGATTCATCTAAGGAATCTCACCCCCCAACCAAAATCTTACATTGTCCTCAATGTAACAAGATATGCAATAAGCATGACATGAGAGCAATGAAATAAAACAAATGAGAGTGAGAACGAGAGTACCTGAGGTAGCAAGTTGATCAATTTTAGCATCTTCTATTGTCTCGATGAGACTTATTCAATCATAATTGCAGAAAAATAAATCATAACCTACCTACCTACCTTTGATTAGTCCGATCGACTACATGATCAAATTTGAGCAGGATCTTCATGAATTTCAATAAATTTCTCATGAGGACCATCCAAAGTCCTGCTCGACAGTAAACATGGGTGCTTCTTATCATTGAAGACCAATTGTATTGTGCACCACATGCATAAAAGGAGGAGATAAGAGCAGCAAAAAGATATCTCCTCAAATTCTGATATGGGTTATGATTGATTAAAAATGGGTCCTCCCAATCAGAATTTTCAATGGGCTGAAGGACCCATGATGGTGGAGAGGCATTCATCAAGTTTTCATTGGTTAAAGTTGTCTCCTCCCCAAATTCAGAATTGAACGGTGCTTCCACAAACAATGATAAACAATGTAAATCAGTGAAATGGTGTTCTTCAGGCACCGACACTGTGTCTAACAAAATATCGAACTCCTTAATCATCTCATCATCAAGATCATAAGAGTGGGCCAAGCATTTCTCTAGGAAATCGAGATAGTTGGATGAAGGGTCCTCGTCCTCCCTTAGTGATTGAAGAAATTCTGTTTCAATGGTAAGGAATTCCTCCTCTATAGAGAGGAGGTCTTCCAAGGAAAATTTTTCAGATTTAGTGGTAGGCACATCATCTAACATTGGTTGATCTTTTAAAATTTCAGATTGTGCCACCTCATCATCCAAAGGAAAAGAATTTTCAATCAAAGGGAGGTTTACCACAATAGAATTTGGCATGTGTTGTTGGTGGAAGGACTCAAAAAAATAAACTTCGGCCACCTCTCTAGCGTGCATATCTGCTAGAGACTCATAATCATTATGCCCCTTGGAAAAAGAAACCAAAGGTTCATAAGCATTCACCAAACCCTCCTTGTAGGCAACCCCACTACCGCTTTCAAATTTTATGGATTCCTCGGGTTCGTCAACCGTCATTGAAATCTCGTCATCATTAAGTTCAAAGCATCCAAAAGAGATAGTGGACTCACCATAATTAATGATGATATTGGGATCATCGAGATCAATCTCCTCTAAAAGTCTATTCATTAAATCCGAAGAAGGTGGGACTTGGGTAGCCCCATCCTCCTCATTAGAGGGGATTGATTCGATGCCCCCAATTTCAGGCTCAACGTCTTCACAAGATGGTGAGTAGGCTTGATTTGATTGTTCATCTACATACTCATTCCATATTTCCTCAAGTATTTGTGTATACTTGTCATAATAAGAGGAAGACGTTTTAGGGTGATTGTTAATAACCATGGTTGGTTCTTCCCTTGAACAAGGACAATGGTGGTTTCCCCAATTAAGACTTTACGCATTGTAGGATGAAGAGTTATATGATGGTTTATAGGCATATTCATACAAGTGATCACGCACTTAACCGGTTGACCACTATTCACCCGTTCCTTTTGTTGTTGCACACCTCCTACCATAACCGATGGAATACTCATGTTATTTTCAATCCGGTAATCACGTAATGTTTTTCCCGGATGATTATCCAATTTTGCTTCGTTCCGGTATTCCCCCATCGTCTTACGTTGTGTCTCAATATATGTATTATTTTCATTAATGTAATCACGCATCGTCTTACGTGGGGGGGGGGGGGGGGGTAGTGGAGGTTCTTTGAATCTCCGAAGAATATTCATGCTTGGAGGGATCCCGATCACAATGAGTTTGGGTCCCCCAATCCGACGTCTCATCCTCCAAAAGGTATTTATACACACCATTCGTCCAATCATACATGATGAAATTTTAAGGAATTGGAAATACCCTAATCTAGAAAAAAGAACAAAAATAAGGGAGATGGGGAGATGTTACCCAATAGAGTGAGATCTATGTCAGCAACAATGTCCTACAAAAAAAAATTGTTAGTAATCTAGAAAAAAAAACTACTACTATAAAAACTGAAAATCCTAACTAAAACTACTCTATAGCTACTAGAAGAATTAAAACCGTTTAACCTTTTCCCCGGCAACGACGCCAAAAACTTGTTCGCTCGCCTCAAGTGAAAGGCTGCAATGTAGTAATAAATCTCGGTAAGACCGAGGTCAATCCACAGGGGTAAACAATTCCAACTAATCTAATAAGTAGAATCTAAGAAGTTTAGGAAAATAGTTTCCCACATGAAATAGCAAAATCTGAAAATAAGAAGAACTAGAGCATCAAGGATCCACTTGTATTAGTCCAATGCCAATCCATTCATCCAAGCACAACACAATTAGAATCAAAGTCCTATCTATCATCTAATTGGAGGATATAGCATTCAAGCACAAATAGTCCCACTTAAATCTGGAAATCAGATTTCTAGTTCTAATGAAGCACATAGAACTTGAACTTGTAGCCTTCGGAGTAACAGCCATGCCAAGAGACTATGGCATGCTCAAGGGTTACTACAATTCGAATTTAAACAACCTAATCATGGTAATCTCATAGAATTGCAAGGAACTCATGTCCCGAGTACACAAACTCTCACAAAACTTCTAAAAAACCAAACTTTATTCAAACTAGAACTTGAAAATCCAAAATTAAAGTAAAGGGTACTTGAAGAACAAATTAAAGTATTGAAACAAACTACGAACTTCACCTCTTAGCTCTAGCTAAGAGGTTAACTAGAAGAAAACATTAAAAACTAGAAACTAGAACTAGAAGAAGAAGAAAACTAGTTGTAGGAGGCTAGGAAGCCTCCTAGGTCTTGATCTCTTTGCTCCCCACGTTGCTAGATGATTTAGGAAGAGAGTGGAGGTGGCCTTTTATAAGATAAATCCCGCACCAACTTAGAAAGTTTGAGAATCCACGGAGTCCTCTCGCAATTTGGAAACTTGGCCTTGAAAATCGGAGTTTCTGGAGCACCTTCGACCTGTCTAGCGATCGGTCTAAGAAGAAAAAAAAACAGTCTAAAAATTACACTGTAGACCTGTCTGGCAACCGGTCTAGCGACCGGTCTACAGACAGGTCTAAGACAAAAATTTCAGATTCTCTTCTTTTTCTCTTCTCTTTCTTTCTTGCTTCTTTCTTCCACCTTTTGGCACTTGTTCTATTGATCTTTAATGCATACAAAGTGACTCTTTTAACCATGAATTTGTAACATCTCCCTCTCATTCCTACAATCACAAAAACATGTATTAGATTAGTCTTTAAACATGAAAATCATGCATATAATGTGATGTAATGGGTTGGCAAATGTATAAATTGGAGGCTCAACATGCCGCGCGGCGTTGGAATCGCAGAGCCTACGCAGTCATCAGGGTATAGGTCTTGGGTTGATGCGGTACTAAAATAGGGTCGTGATCAAGGCTTGCTAATTTGGTCCATCTGGGACGTACCGGTACCAAAAACTAAGCGCACGGAGGGAATTCAGGGTACGGGTATTACACTTTTTCTCATTCTTCTCTTTCATCATTTCAATCTTACATGGAGGTACAATATTCACTTGCAATTCTCTTCCCAAGGGGGAGTTCTTCCCAAAAAGAGAGAGAGAGAGAGGGGTCACTTCATCTTGAGGGGAGGATGGCTGGCCCTCTGGGTGCCGCCCAAGCACCCTCTGCCCACTGGTTTTTCCAGTGGGCTGGGTAATGGGGTGCCCTCCCCTTTTTTAACATGGGGCACTCCTTGCACTTCTAACGTGCAATCTCTCTCTCTCTTCTTTCTCACTCTCTCTCTTTCTTCAAGTTTTTCTTTCATTTTGGTGGCCCTCTTGTTCCCTCAAGTGGTGGGGATTTGGTGGAGCTTGGGACAATAAGGTGGTCCCTCTTGGTGAGTGGTGAAGGTATGGCCCATTCCTTTTCTTTCCTTTCATTGCTTTTCATTTAACTTTCTACTCTCATGCTCTCTTTCTTCTCTTTATGTAAGTACTTCAAGAGTGTTGTGGTGGGCCCAAGCTTGGGTGTTATTTCATACTTCAATCTCAACAAAGGTGGTGCATGAAGAGGGACATTTCAAGACCTATCTTTTTCTCTTTCATTTTTCTTTCTCTCATACTCCCTTCATGTGTATGTAAAGGGTAATTTTACCATGTCCATCAAGTGTGCATGGAAAAATATCCTATTTTCTTTCATGGGAGTTAGGCTTTGTATGTGTATCAAATGGGCACAAAGTGAAGTTAGGGCCCTTGGTTCGTTTGATTGGCCCAACACTTCATTTTGGGCTCCCTTATGCCCTCTTTTCCTTTCTTTTCCATGATTTCTTTACATGCTTTTTCTTCTTTTTTTATCTTCTTTCCAAGGCTTAGGCCCATGAGATTGGTAGGGCCCACCTCAAGTTTTGGGCTCACAATTCTCACTTTAGATGGCCCCTTCTTTCTTCACATGTGTATGGACAAAGGTGACTAGCCCATTCTTCACTTGGATCTCAAGTGGGCTAGATTCCATAGTTGGGCACTTATGGACAAATGGCCTAATTCTTCCACCATCTTTTAGTTTGGTACACATCCTTGGTCTCATTTCCTTATGCACAAGGTGTGGTGGGTTCTTTGGAATTCCTCAACATAGATGGGCTTTGGGCCCTCATTAAAACTCATGTATTTTTTTTTTAGTCAAGAGTGCACCACCACACTTTATGTATGTAGGATTCTTTTCCTTCATACTTTTTTTCCTTGGATGGATGGAAGATTTGGGTCACTTGATCATCTATAAGGCCCATGAGTGAGCTATTTCCAACAACCTCATAAAGTTCAAGTGGTCTTTTATGTTGTAGGAAAGTGGTAACCAATTCTAATGTCATCACCCACAAATGGATGATCCTTCTTCAAGTGAGCTATCCATACAATCTTAGCTCCTTGATTCTCTTTTACATGGCATTTGGTGGGCCATCCACCATCTTTCTCAAAGATGAGTGATTTTTCCAATTTGTGGGAAAGAATGATGCCCATAAGTTGTCCAAGTTTGTCCCATGCTTTGGGTACTTTAGATTTTGGTTTTCAAGTGGGCTATGTACATTATTCTTAACCATTTTCATGATAATTGGGTGGCTGATTAAGCCATGCCCTCTTGGGTGATGTTGTGCCTTCCACCAACCCCAATGAACTTTCTATGGAAAACCTTCTCTCTAAAGAAGAGGAATTCCTTGCCATCGAAACAGAATTTCTTCAATCAATAAGGGAGGACGAGGACCCTTCATCTGAATATCTCGATTTCCTAGAGGAATGCGTGGCCCACTCCTATGATCTTGATGATGAGATGATCAAGGAGTTAGATATTTTGTTAGACACGATGTCGGTGCCTGAAGAACACCATTCAACTAATTTACACTATTTACCATGTTTGTGGAAGCACCGTACAATTCTGAAATTGTGGAGGAGACAACTTTAACTAAAGGAAATATGATGAATGTCTCTCCGCCATCAATGGTTCTTCAGCCCATTGAGAATTCTGATTGGGGGGATCCGTTTCTAATCAATCATAACCAAGTTAAGAATTCGAGGAGATATCCTTTGCTGCTCTATCTCCTCCTTTCATACATGTGGTGCACACTATGTTTGGGCTTTAATGAAGAAAAGCACCCATGTCTACTGTCAAGCAGGACTTTGGATGGTCCTCATGAGAAATTTGTTGAAATTCATGAAGATCCTGCTCAAATTTGATCATGTAGTCAATCGGACTAATAAATGGTAGGTAAGTATGTTAGGATTTCTTTTCTACATTTAGGATTGAATAAGTCTCATGGAGACAAGGAAGAAGCTAGACTTGATTAACTTCTTACCTCAGGTACTCTTTTTCTCACTCTCCTTTATTTTTGTCATTGCTTATTACATATCTTTTTACATTAAGGACAATGTAAGATTTTGGGGGGGGGGGGGGGGGGGGGGGGGGGGGGGGAAAGGGGGGTGAGATTCCTCTTAGATGAATCTACTGTCTTTGCAACATTTCGAGCAAAATTTTTAAAAAATTCTTTGATTTTTCTGACTTTAAAACTCTTTCGGAAAGTAAATTTCTATAAATTCAAGTCTATATGATTATGAGATATGAAGTAGTCTGATTTTAAAAGCTTAAAATCCTTTAATTTAGTGATTTTCTATCTCCTTCCATTATTTAATTGATAGAATGTTTAAACATCAATGAATCTAGTAAACATTACACACCACTCTCATTTGTAAGGATTTGGAAGGCTGTTTGATTGGTTGATTAGATTATAGTCTGGAAGTGTTGAGGAACCAAGCCGGAGTATTGTCCATCACATTCAAATATAATTTGGGGCAAGGATTTTTATCCTATGTCGTTACCATTACGTGATTATTGTTTTAGTTCGAAGTGAGCCTTTTGGATTATTGGGCTATTGATCTTTTAAAAAAAAGAGAGAAGGAAAAGAAAAAGAAGGAAAAGAAATGTTATTTGTTAAAAATATGTTGAATTCCGAAAAGGGCTATCTATCACCAACTAGGGGAAGGTCCACCATAACCTAAGCTGGAAATAGGAAGTAGTGTGAAAGCCATCGAAGGAATGGTAAGGTAAACTCTTGTCATAAGCTTGTTGTTGATCTGTACGTTCTCTAGACTTGTAATACAATTGATCCATGGAAAGACGGGTAATCTTGAAAGATAAAGAGTTGGGTATTCATCGAGCACATTAGGTCATGAATGTTTGAATTGCTCTATTTGTCAATTAATTAGTTGGAACTCAGTATGAACATTCACTAAGTCATTGGAAGATAGGTTTGTCATTAACATGCTTCTAAGTATCTTTGAGTTTCATTCTTTTCATAGTTTGGATTTCATAGAAGTTGGGTTTTTAAGGGAGAGTTGAGATTAAGAATTTGGATTATTTTATGCATGTTTTGCTTGAGACTAGCAAAATGCTGGTTGGGGGGTGTGTTGAGCTATGAATTGTGCATAATTTAACCCCAATTCATTACACATTATGCATGAGTTTATGTTTAAAGACTTATCTAATGCATGCTTTTGTGATTGTAGGAATGAGAGAGAGACTTCACTAAATTGATGATAAAAGACCTTCCTAATACATGTTGAAGATCAAAGGAAAAAAGGCCAAGAATGGAAGAAAGAATCCATGTAAGATGGAATTAAAAGACAAAGAAAAACATTGAAGAAATCATGTTAAAAGACTTGGCAAGGCCAGAAAAACTGAAGTGCAGAGCTGCAGGGCTAAAAAAGTAATATGCAGAAAGTTGCAGTTCTTAAGATTGATCCAGCTATTCATCGCCCAACCTGAGCGATTAATTGATAGAGCCTACAGATCAATCGACAAAATGCTGATTTTGGCAGATTTGTTGCTGGACAAAAGTACAGATTGTCGATTGATAGCCAACTCAGTTGCGATTGATTGCTCACCCGCAGAATTGCCGAAATTGTTGTTGGATAGAAAAGCGGATTTGCGATTGATTGCCTAGCCACTTGCGATCAATCGCCCAAGCCATAAAAAATTTTAATTTTTGAAGATTATTGTTGGAACTCTTTGGACACGTTTTGGACCCAACGATCAATCGCCCGACCACTTGAGATTGATCGCCCGACCGTCCAAATGTCCAGATTGCAGTTTTTACAGTTAGCCGAAAAATCGATTGATCGCTCAGCCCAACCCATCAATTGCCTGTTAGTACACGCTATTTTGTCAATTGTCATGACATCTGGTCATGTCCTGTCTTGTGAGCCCCGGTCGAAGAATTGAAGCTCAAGACTTGATGTCTATGCTACTTCCCTTGTTCATGCTCAAGCAGAAACAAGATCTCAAGTAAGTTGCATATAGATCGACCGTAGGAATCCCAAAACATCAATGAATGGCGTAATTATCAACCTAACTCAACCCATTCCTTCTTGACCCTATAACTCAAGTTGATCAGACTTGATTCTCCATGGCAATGTGCTAATATCATGATTGAAAACATTGTCCAATCCTTGGACTCCATGCACCATCATTTCATGCTAAATATTCAGCTGAGTTGCCAAGGTTATAAGGTTGCTGACCGGTCTGGACTAGTCAGACAGACCCTTGAAGTGTGTTGCTGCTATCTTGTATAATTTCTAAGGCAGCTGATCGGTCACTACCGGTCGGACTAACTCTTCCATTCTTTCCTACTGCCTCCTCTTGAAAATCCAACTTTTCTTAACAGGCAGCCGACCGGTCTTGACCAGTCGGTCCAGCATTTCAAAAGAGTACAGCTGCATTGCTGTGTTTGTCTGGCAAGCCATCCGAACGGTCTTGACCGATCGAACAGGCTCAACAAAAATGTCCAGCAGCTTGCTGCATTTGTATGACAGCCATCTGATCGGTCTTGACCCGTCGGACAGGCTCAGCAAAAATGTCCAGCAACAAATCCTCTTCAGCTGGCCAGCCATCCGACTGGTCTTGACTGGTCGAGCAGACCCAAATTCTTCCAGCAACACAGGCTTTGCTCCAGACCTATCCGACCAGTCAAGACTTCTCTTGGACAGGTCAAATATGACCGTTTTAGATCCGTTGGAGCCCTCATTTGGGGTTCTATAAAGCAACATCTAAGGGTCTTTAATGACATGCATTCAACACCCATCAAGAGCCAAGTGAGAGAGCTTTGACTCACTCCTTCCTACCCTCCTTGCTCTTAACTTCCTTGAGTTCATCATTCAAACCTAGCCATTAATGGCTTATCATTGAGCATTCAAAGCTCGGTTTGAAATATGAACTCAAGATTTGCATTCATGGCTGACCTACCTTCGAAATATCATGATGAGGTCTTTTATAGCCATTGAATGCTGACGTTTGGTAGTTCCTTCATAACTATTGCATTGAATTGGCAACAGGAATTTGACCATCTCACTCCCAACTACCTGGCATAATCATACACATATCATTTGAATCGGTAGCTGATCTTGGGAGCACAAAGAGAAGCTGAAGCACGTGGAGTTAAAGCTACTCATCAAAGGCATCGAATCGGGGCTCAATCGTCTAGGTATTCTAGTATTTGAGAGTCCATTTATTGAGTTATTATTCCCTAGATTGGGAAACTCTAGCGGGAGTGTACGTGGCCCGTCCTTGGATTAGGATTGGTGAGAGTTTGAGATCCAAACTTGTTAAGTCCCTGGTTTGGGCCATCGGCGGATGGTAAACGCGGTCCTAGAACATAGGATGTTAAGGTTGATGGTTAACTTGATTTAAAACCACGACTATAGTGAAATTCGGTGTTCTCATAGGTTGAGATCGTGAATCGGGAGTGGAGTAGGGAAACCGAACCACTATATATCATTGTGCATTGTGAGATTGAATGATTGTTATGTGTTAAACTTGTGAAATACTTTAGTCAATCATGAATGCTAACTGTTTGATAAAATGCCAATGATAGTCTTTCTTGCAAATTGAACATGTACTTGCCTTGAATGTAATTGTGATAATCGTGGTTAGTGTAATTGATTTGAATTATCTTTAAATTGTAATTGAAAATTCAAAAAGTCCTATTCACCCTCCTCTAGGACTTAGGTATATCTCCAAGTATCTCTACAAGCGGTAAAACTGCAATTTCATCGCCCGCACCTAAAAAACAGAAATTTCTTAAGTCTGGCTTCTGATTTTCTCTGCGTAGTGCATAACTTGTACGCAAATTCTCAAAGATTCTACGTTTGTGGAGTGTGAAAGCTATAAAAGGAAACCTCCACTTCATTCCTAGGGCATCTAGCAACGTGGTGATCAAAGAGATCAAGACCTAGGAGGCTCCCTAGCCCCTTAGAACTAGTTTTCCTTTCTTTTATTAGTTTTAGTTTTAGTTCTTTTATGTTTTCTTTTAGTTAACTCTCAGCTAGAGCTAGAGGGAAAGCTTGTAGTTATCTTAGATGTCTTAATTCATTTTTAAGGTTTCAAGTTTGGATTTAATGTTGAACAATGGTTTGCTTAAGTTTAAATAAAGTTCTAAGTTAGTTTTTCTTAATCTTATGATGACTCATGGATGTTTGGAAGAATTATGCTTAGTTACTTAATTGTTTTGGAAGATCTAGACCTGTACGCTTCAAGGAATTGAATTTAATACGCTCTAGAGATTGGTTCTTCATGAGGAAACTTCAAACCAAAGTTCTATCTTTAGAAGAAATCTAATGTATGTGTTGAACAACTTTGTGATTTGAATTAAGTTTAAATTATAATATTATTTGAATCTAGTGACAGGATTTGATGTTTATCATAGTTGTGATCTTAATCTATTGAAACTAGGATTGGCCTATGCAATTGAGTGGCCCCAATTCCTAACTTGAATTGAGGGAGTCATGTTGATGAACAACACATGTGTTGGATTGTTTTGATATTATAACCGCTCCATGATCAGGCTAGATAGGATTGAATTCCAATTCTAGTTGTGTAATTGAGAAACCTATACGAATTATGCATTCAGGATAGCTAGAAGTGGACCCTTGATGCTCTAGTCTCTTTTAATTTCCAGATTTGCTTACTTAGTTCTTAAAACCTGATTTCCTAAACCGTCTAAATTGAAGTTATTAGAATAGTTGAAGTGTTTACCTTTTCCCTATGGATCGACCTCGGTCTTACCGAGATTATTACTACATCGCAGCCTTGCACTTGAGGTGAGAGAACAAGTTTTTGGCGCCGTTGCCGAGGAAGAGGTTAAACGGTTCAAGTTGTCTAGTAGCTATAGAGTAGTCTTAGTTAGGTAGGATTTACTATTTTTTTATAAATTAGTTTTCTAATTTTAGAAACTAACATTGTTTTTCTATTTTGTAGGAATTTTTGCAGACATAGTGCATCTTCTCAAGTTTCTAATTCAAGCATAGGAGCTAACATTGGGTGAAGTTTGGTAAAATTTTTCTAACCTTATCTCTTTCTCTCCTCTTCTTCTTCTTTCATCTTTAGTAGAGTGGGTGCAGATTCCTTTTGGTCGATTTAACTGCCTTGGATCTCTGATTGGTTGGCCCGTGCCGCCTTGATTCCTTTTGGTCTGCATAGCCGCCTTGGATGACCCTGAGCTCGGAGATTTCTCTTCTCAACCTACTCCTCTTTCTTCTTTTTTGATTTTTTCTCAAAGATTTAAAGAGTGGGTGGAGTGTTCTATTGAACCTCTATTGACCAGGAGAAATCGGTCTCTATCTTTTCTTTTGGCTTTACCATTGCATGACACCTTGTGCTTCCATCTTTGAGAGAAGTTAAGGAAAGTAGGAAGAATTCTTTTTCTTTTTTCTTTCCTTTTCTCTTTCTTAGGATCTTCTTTGTTCTTCTTTTTCTTTTTCTTTTCCTTCTTTTATTTTTGTTTTTAGATTTTTTATTTTTAGTTTTTAGTTTCAACTTGTTAAAATTTCATTATGAATGATTGGACGGGTGGACTGTCTAAGTATCTTTTAGAAAATGAGATATCAAATCAAGGGATCCAAAATCATTGTGATCGGAACTATTCTATGCATGATTATTTTCCTAAGACTCAATCCACTTCCAATACTCCCCCATGTAAAACATTGCGAGATTATCGAAATGAGAGCAATGTGCATAACTTTTCACCAGGTAAGATAATAGAGAGTATCGGAAAGAGATAAATAATGTTCCACCGGTTAGGACGATCCATGATCACTTATATGGCTATACATATCAACAACCATCTAATAGCCCAACATATGACATGCATAATCCAAATTGGTGAGAGTATCAAAATTTTAATTTGAGAGACGAACTAACCATGGATGCTAACAATTATCTTTGAGAATTCCTATCTCATGAGCCTTAACCGACACAAACTCTTGAGGATACACTACGAGAGTTTATGAAAATAACTGAGCAATGCATACAAAACCTCTCGCCAACTTCTGACAATCCTAAACCCGATATTAGGAACACCAAATCAATCCTCACCAATGAGGAGGAAGGGACTATTCAAGTTTAACCTCCTCCGGATTTAATGACTAAACTTCTAGAGGATATCAATCTCAGTAATCCCAATATCACCATCGATTATGGTGAATCAACTATCTCTTTTTGATATCCTGATTTTAATGATGAAGAGATTTCAATGATGGTTGATGAACCCGAGGAATCTACAAAATCTAGAAGTGATAGTATGATTAACTATAATGAGGGTTCGATGGATGATTGTGAGCCCATGATTTCTTCTTACAAATGGCAAAATGTTTATGAGTCTCAAGAAGATATTCTTGCTAAGGAGTTAGCCGAAGTCGATCCTTTTAAGTCCTTCTACCAACATCACATGTCAAATTCTATTGTGGAAGAACTCCCTTGGGTTAAAAATTCTGTTTCTTTGGATGACGGGGTGGCAAAATCTGAAATTTCAAACGATCAACTTATGAGTGATGTTGTGCCTTCCACCAACCCCGATGAACTTTTTATGGAAAACCTTCTCTCTAAAGAAGAGGAATTCCTTGCCATTGAAACAGAATTTCTTCAATCAATAAGGGAGGACGAGGACCCTTCATCCGAATATCTCGATTTCCTAGAGGAATGCTTAGCCCACTCCTATGATCTTGATGATGAGATTATCAAGGAGCTGGATATTTTGTTAGACACGATGTCGGTGCCTGAAGAACACCATTCCACTGATTTACACTATTTACCATTGTTTGTGGAAGCACCGTACAATTTTGAAATTGTGGAGGAGACAACTTTAACTGAAGGAAATATGATGAATGTCTCTCCACCACCAATGGTTCTTTAGCCCATTGAGAATTCTAACTGAGGGGATCTGTTTCTAATCAATCATAACCCAGTTAAAAATTCGAGGAGATATCTTTTTGCTGCACTTATCTCTTCCTTTCATACATGTGGTGCACACTACGTTTGTACTTTAATGAAGAAAAGCACCCATGTCTACTGTCGAGCAGGACTTTGGATGGTCCTCATGAGAAATTTGTTGAAATTCATGAGGATCCTGCTCAAATTTGATCATGTAGTCGATCGGACTAATAAATAGTAGGTAGGTAGGTTAGGATTTCTTTTCTACATTTAGGATTGATAAGTCTTATGGAGACAAGGAAGAAGCTAGATTTGATTAACTTGCTGCCTCAGGTACTCTCGTTCTAACTCTCCTTTATTTTTGTCATTGCTCTTATGTTATCGCTTATTGCCTATCTTTTTACATTGAGGACTATTAACGTCAGATTCTGATCACAGGTGTTAATGCAAAGATTTGTCAATTACCATGGTTAGTGTGTCGTCAAGTCTGCTTGCGGCTGAAGACAGAAGCTACTCAAGAAGATCGCTCATTCAGTCAAGCTTCAAGCCTCTTCATCCAAACTTTTGATCCCAAAACCCCTCTATAGATGGCCTAATCCTTCCTAGTTGCATCCTTAGCCCCATCTGTAGTCCACCTTCCATAAAGATCAGCGATGGAAGTGACTATTGTGGCAGTTGTTGCTTAAAACAAGAAAAATCTTTATCTGCTGTCTCCGATAGGTGTCTGATCCATCGAAATTGTGTCCGATAGGTGTCCGATCAATCAGAGGTCATGCCCGATCAATCAGAGCTTTGTCCAGCAACTTTGAAAATATATCTGGACGTTTTTTCGATCACTCGTAGGTCTGTCCGATCAATCGGACAAGGCATTCCGATCAATCGGAGAATGATCCGATCCATCGGACGAAAAATCCAGAATATCACATAACTCTCTGGAAGAAATTACGATCAATCGGACCATTTGTCTGATCAATCTGACAAGGTCCTCCGATCAATCGGAAGGACATCCGATCCATCGAAGAAGTGTCCAGCAACATTTCAATTTTTCTCTGGACATTCTTACGATCAATCGGGAACTCTCTTCGATCCATCGGAGATGGAGTTTCGATCAATCAGAACTAAGTCCGATCAATCGAAGAACCTATTTTTCAGCAAAAATTCAAAATGAGCTGGTACTTATGTCTGATCGATCGGATCCTATCGAGGTGACCATTTTTTAACCGTTGAAAGTCATCTCTATATAGGAAACTCGGTTGGATCTTAAAAGAGACACCTTGAGCATCATCTAGGGTTTGTTTGTGCTTCCTCCTTGAGATCCCCTTCTCTCATTCCCTTTGATTTGTTGAGTTCATACTTCAATCCATGTTGATTTGACCAACATTGAAGAGCATTCAAAGCTTGGATTGAATCATGAACTCAACCCCTCTTTAATGGCATCTTGACCTACCTCTCAAAGTTATACTCTTGTCATCAATGCCATTAATGGTGGTTTAGGTAGAAGCTACTCCTCATATGAAATCCATATCCCAATATAGCCTCAACCAAACCCTGATCCCTCACCTTGAAACCTATAAGAAGTCATCCGTAGCAAGGTTGCTGATCGAGGGAGCTGAAGAAGGTATCTTCCGTGCAAGCCGAAGCTTCTTCAACAAAGGCATCATCAAGGGGCTCAATCAGCTAAGTATATTTAGTCTTTCCAGTCCAAGAAACCACCTCAAAGTTGAGATTTGGGTTTCAGAGTTTGAAGACCCAAACTCGGTAGAGTCCTTGCGTAGGACAAGTCCTTGAGTAGGACAAGCCCTTGTGTAGGACAAAGTGATTAATGGATTAGTCCTATGGAAGGATGAATCCATGTGTTGAGGTCTAAGTCCTTTTGTAGGCTGTTAAGGTTTATGGTTAACCTCATTTAAAACCATAGAGATAGTGAAATCCGACCACTCAAGGAGTGAGTGGATCAGCCAGAAGTGGAGTAGGTACATAACCGAACCACTATAAAAATCTCTTGTTGTGTGATGAATGGTTGAACTGCTTTACTTCCTTCACTTGCGCTTTTATTGATTAATAGTCTGCATATCTTGTGTTTGAAGTAAGTTCTCTAAAAATACTTCGCATGTTTGTAAGTGTGTAATTTGGTGATTTTAAAAAGTGTCCTATTCACCCCCCTCTAGGACAAAGAAAACTGTTTCTTGCTTCTACAAAAGCGGTAATCAAACTTATACTGCAATTTCAACAGGTTCCCTCCTCCCAAAAACGTGATCTTTTCAAAGATGAGTCCCTCCTCTTCACCTGAAAATCAAAGAGAGAAACTAAAGGTGGCCGGCACTCGGACGTTAGCCCTCCGATGCCTAAGTTAGAGATAGTCTTGAAAGTAAGATGAAGTGTGAAACGTGAATTTAGATGTTGTGTACCTTTATCATCGATGGAACCATCTATTTATTCAAGTTCGGATGGATTAATCGTCTATGTAAGCTTTTGAGATCTTCCTGATTTTAAGGGATAAGATGCTATCTTATCAGATTAGACACCTGGCTGATTACATTCCTTGATGGAGGTCCCTTTCAATCCGGGACTACAAGTAGAAATATGCCTAAACAAACCTGTAATCTGGTCCAACTCACGAGCTATATGGGCTGCTGAGACTATGAGCCGGGGGACGTCCCCACCAAATGACTAAAGACCAGGGCTGCTCGAATATGAATGATCATTGGCCTCTCGAGCAAACTTCTCGAAATTACGAGATGTGACCACCCAGCTCCCTAGACCAGCTGTTATATTTATGTGCTTGCGACTTATGGTACTTGGGGGCGCTCGTGGGTCGCACATAAGTAAATGCAAAAATATTCGAGAGCTGCTGGTTACGAATTCCTTCGACCAACTTTATTCTACAACAGATGCCCCCCAAGTCCTTCGTTTTGAGTAGCTAAGCGAAAGACTTGACTGCGCAGTAACTGCTTAGCATGTTTTTTGAAGGGGAGAAGCCGTACATGATTGAGCCTTGCATTAATGAGCGCCAACTTTTCAGCTAAAAGAAATGAAGCGGCATTCGCCACGTGTCTTCAGAAATTAATGCTCGTGCCCGTTCGACTGTCGTGCCAAACAAAGAGTCGCCGCGCGTCATTCAAATCTTCAAAAAAATGATTGCATATCTATATTTGAATGCCTATGGAGGTTTTCTTTACTTCGAAGTTTCCTGGTGAATTTAAAAAACTCTCCTTCCTTTTTCTTCCTCTGGTGAGACATCATTCTTGAGTTATTTTCCTTCTTCCTTTCTGTTTTCTTTCTTCTAATGGTAAGGGATTCCAATAATGAAGCCGTTCCTTTGGGGGATGAAACTTTGGATTCTTCCTCCTTAAGTAACGCACGGGTACCTGCGAGGAAGTATTCTGCGTCTGGGTATCCCTCTATAATGACAGGGGAACACTTGAACGATTTATGAAGGAAATATCAGATTCCTGACTCCGTCATTCTCCAATTACCCGGGAGGGGAAACCTCCGGATTCTCCACCGCCGGGCTGTGTGGCCTTGTATAAATATTTTTTTGAACTTGGCATGCGTCTCCACCTTCATCTCTTTATCCGAGTCGTACTGCGTACCTATAAGATTGCTCCTGGACAACTCATTGTAAATGGCTGGAGAGTTTTACTGAGCGCCTTTGTAATGACCCATGTTTTTGAAATAATTTAATTAATAATTTAATTAATTATTTAATAAATTAAGTAACTTGTTGTATTGATAAATTAATAATAAATAATCCGTAGGAAATTAGTGTAGGATATTTTTATTAAAGTTGCTTAAAATAGGTTGGGTGAGTTCCCTAGTGTGTACAAGAGACCAACTCTGTAGCCATGATGGATTTTGTAAAACAGTGTAGGCCCGACTATAAACTGGCCCTGGATGTTCCATTGAGATTGTTGAGACATACTTGCATACCATTCATCACGTGCATGTTTAAGAGATTTTGGTTTGATGAAATTACCCTCGTATCGAATGGAGCAATACGACCCAGCGAGCAATGAAGAGGGTCTGAAACTTCATCTCGATCTTTTGGAAGAAAGAAGGGACGTATCCTGACTTCGAGCAGTAGCTTACTGTAGACACCCCACCTTCGGCTACACTGTTGGTAGAGATAGCTGGATGAATGGAGGACCATACCCCCAAATCCCAAGTCCAAACTCAGCCAAACTCACCCTTGTAAGCCCCATTCCATAGCCCAGTTCAAGCCTGAACCCAGTCAACCCAGTCCTAAACGCCACCCTGAAAAACCCCCCATAAAAAAGGCAAGTCAAAAAATCCTAAAAAAGTCAAACTCACTGAGTCAACCCGCTGAGTTAACCCGCTGAGTCAACCCGTCGAGTCAACCCGTCGAGTCAAAACACCGAGTCAACCCGTCGAGTCAACCCGTTGAGTCAAACCACCGAGTCGACCCGCTGAGTCGACCAGCGAGTCCAACAGCAGCCCCGAGGGAGCGACCGTACTCGCTGGAAACCGAGGAGCGGCCGTACGGGCGGCCCATAGCAGGCCGCCCGGACAAAATTACGCAAACTGCCACTCCTCGCTGCTATAAATACCCCCCTCCCCTTCTCATTTCAACATCCCTTCAAGTCCATTTCAGCCCGAGAGCTCCGAGTCCTCATCCACCCCTTAGCCCATTTTTCCACCAAGGAGAGCCCGAGTGAGGAGAGTCTAGCCCTGGTCCAGCCCAGCCTGACCACTGGTCCAAGCCTCCCAAGCCATCCAAGTCTTGATCCAGCCACTCGAAGCCAACCCTTGCGACACCTCCGTCCACTCAGCTACTCTTTTCCAGCATCATCTCATTTGCATCTAGCATAAGTGCAACATTTACTTTTCTTCCAACCCCCTTGCTTCACTGCAAACACTTTGATTATTCAAACACACCGCATGCATCTCGCATAAAGCACCTGTCAGTTCGAGCGTATGCTCTGGGCTTGCCCGTTGTTGGAACCTGCCCATCAGAAACTCTTACTGTTCAGACCTGCATTCACGTACATATCACTATAAGCACTTTGAATATTCAAGCACACAGCATGCATCATCTCGCATAAAGCACCTGTCAGTTCGAGCGTACGCTCTGGGCTTGCCCGTTGTTGGAACCTGCCCATCAGAAACTCTTACTGTTCAGACCCGCATTCATGCATCATGTCATCCATGAGAATATACGAGGATTAAACTAGACTTTCAAGTATCCGATCGATTCTGTAAAGTAGAGACCGTACTTCGGTACGGGCAGTGTGTGGGGTGCTTAACCTCTTCCCACCCTATAACCGTGATCCCTTACCTTGAATCCCTGATCGCAGATCAACAGGAGTCATTTTAGAGGAAGGAATCTTCGGATTCCCTTCTCTAACGTTTCTACGGGGTCTAGCCGACTGTAGATTCGAAGTAACTGGCTAGTGGCGACTCTGGTCTTATATAAACTCATTTAAACACATCCAGCTTAACACGACTACCAAACAAAGCCCTCGAGAACGAGGCAAGCCAGTGGCACAAACGGCGATTTCGCACTCACGCATCCTCATCTCCTTCTTTTCCGAAAGGAAAGGGGAAGGGAGAACGACATCGTGTGGGAGCGCGGAAAAATCGACGAGGGTCCACAGAATGGCGACTCTGCAGGGGATGAATTAGTCCCACTAGTCGTGATCCGACTTGAAAAACAGAATCCTTCCCGTACTTGAAAGTCACTAATCCTCATACAATCTCATCTGCATAGCATTCTACCCAAAACCAAACAAAAAAAATAGAAAAGCCCAAAACCAAACAAAAAAAAATAGAAAATCCCAAAACCTAAAAAGAATATAGTCCTCACCATTGCGCCTCCTCGGGCTCAACGTACGAAGAGACAACTTCCCTACCGCAGTATAATCCGCACTCGGGCTCAGCAAGCCATGTCCGACCACGAAGAAGAAACTCATCACTTCCCTGCTCTTGAAATGACCGAAGTGCAACCTCCAACGCAACAGCCCATTGATAATACGCCAATCATACAAGAATTGGCACAAGGAGTGAGAGCAATGCAAGAAATGCTCTTGCAATTCATGCAAGCACAAGCCACCGCAGCAGCTAACAATCAAGTTGGCCCAGTTCACCAGTCTCAACAACCATGCCGTATCCCTCCGGCCTCCAGTTCAAATCAAGCACAACCATCGGAGTCTGCCCAAGACTACCGACAGCAGCCTCCTCAGCCCTTTACTATGGGGCATCCTTCTCAATACCTTCCTGCAACAACGGGGTCATCTCAGAGCATCCCAGTCGCAGGAACTTCCAGTCAGCCTCCAGTCAATCTGGCAAACAACAATCTCAGTAGATCTCAGCATGTCCCCGCCGATGGGACACCTTTTCAATTCCAACACATTCCCGCCGATGGGATTTCAATTCAATTTCCAGCACAAGGACAGCACTGGCGAATGCCCACAATAGGGGTCAGTGTCAAGCCCACATCAATCAGCGGACAGTGGCGAATACCCAACAAGGGGGTCACTTCCCAGCATCTCAGCCTCCTGCAAACAGGAGCACTTTTCAATTCCAGCACATCCCCGCCGATGGGATTCCAGTTAATTTCTAGCAATCTTCAATTCAGCAAAATCCAGTTAATTTCTAGCAATCTTCAATTCAGCAAAATCCAGTTAATTTTCAGCAATCTTCAATTCAGTAAAATCCAGTCAATTTCCAGCAAGTTCCAGTTCAACCTTCAGTACAGTCTCCAGTTCAGTTACCATCATTTCAAGCACAAGTTCATCAGAATCCAGTCCAATCATCAAATCAACTTCAGCAACCCGCGGTTGCTTGTCAGCAAGCCCATAGGGTCGAAGACATCGACCACTATGCCGAAGAAGAACGTGCCTTACTCCAAGAGGCACCAGTCGCTCGAGCAGAACATTCAGGACTGGACGAGTTGCGGGAGCAGTTCCAGATCTTGCAAAATCAGCTTCAGCGACAACAAGGAATCGACTTACCTTCGACCAAGTTCAAAGACTTGTGTCCTTTCCCTAGATGCTCAAGTACCTCAAAACTTTGAGGTTCCGAAATTCAAGAGATACGATGGCAGCGGTTGTCCCACAGCACATCTCAAGGCTTTCTGCGGGGAGCTGAGTGCAATCGCAGGAAATGAAGGGGCCCTTATTCGTTTGTTCCAAAAATCTCTGAAGGGCGATGCCCTAGATTGGTACACTTCATTGGACTGCCACCGCATCAGAACATGGGAACAGCTTTCCCAGGCTTTCGTCGACAGATTCGCATACAATCTAAACATGGCACCCAGAAGAGCCGACCTCGCAGCTCTCAGGCAAAGGAGTGATGAAACACTATCAGCTTATGTGGGACGTTGGTGAGCTATGGCAGCCAAAATGCGAACACCTATCGACGATGAAGAACAAATCTCCATGATTGTTCATTCAACATATCCAGGCATATCCGGGTATCTCATCTCGCATCCATATGCGAACTTCTCGCAGCTAATCCGTGCTGGAGAGCAAGTCGAAGCAGGAATCCGTGCCGGGACGATTTCCCCATGGCCTCATCAAGCCACTCCAGTCAAGAGGAACAGAGTGGAAGGAAGACCTATCGGGCACGGGAATGGAAACCGCAGTGGTTCTCCTCCCTGCCCAACAGAGGTAAACAACATCAACACCACTGCTCAAGGAAATCAACGTGCTCCCCCACAGGGACGTCAACAGTATCAGCAGAATCAAGTTCAGCATCAACCTCAGCGATATCAGCCACAACCGAATCCTCAGCCACAGCCACCTCGACAACAGCAGCAGTTCAGAGGAAACGGCCAATACTCATACCAGAACAGGCAGAATTACAGGGAATCCAGGAAGTTCACTCCACTCAGTCAACCACTTAGTCAAATCATGACTACGCTGGTACAAAAGCAGTTACTCACTCTGATGACACCTAGGCCTCCTCCTCATCCTTTGCCACCAAACTACCGAGAAAATGAGTATTGCGCCTATCATCAAGGACGTGGCCACGCCACTGATCGATGCTATACTTTGAAGAATTCCATACAAGACCTGATTGATGACTGCAAGATCGTCATCACCAAGTCGACAATTTCTACTATCCGGTGGATTTAAAGTCTAGGACATGCAACCGCTAATTTTGGGCCACCCATTCTTGGCTACATCAAATGCAATTATAAATTGCTGGAATGGGGTGATGCAATTGTCCTTTGAAAACATGACATTGGAGGTGAATGTGTTCTATATGGGCAAGAGGCATAGGGATGATGATGATATCCATGAGGTAGACCTTATTGAATCCATCGTGGAAGAGGAGTTCGTCTTAAATCAGAATTTTGATCCTCTAAATGTTATTTGCTTCGATCCCTTTGAGGATTGGGATAATGATGATGACCCTCATGAGATAAACATGATAAAATCTATGAAAGATGGGGACTTTTTTTAACCCGATCTACCTGAAAGTTTGGAGACATGTGTAGCACACTCCAAGGATGAAGCTAATTTGATTATAATGAGGCCTTGGAAGTGTCAATTTTTGAAAGTTTACTTAACAAGTCACCAATTTCTGATTTACACAAATTTGTTATGTAGGAATTGAAAGAATTGATGGTTGATTTTCCTATGGAGAGGCCAAAATCTGAAAGTTTAGAGGTTGAGGACCCACTCTAACCTACACAAAAGTCTGAAAAGGAGAAATACATGAAAAATCTAAATCTAGAAACTTTCTCGCCTGAGGTCTCCTACACTCCAGAGGAGTGTTTGGCTTATTTTGAAGATTTAAATGATCTCATGATTCAGGACATAGTGCACGCCTTGAGAGAGACCCCTTTGATGCCTAAAAAGCTTCCTTCTACAGAGTGCCAAACTGAAATATCACTTGTGGAAGCACCGGTGAAATTAGATTATGTGGAGACCATCCTAATCTGTAAGGATGAACGATTGAAGTCTCCACATCTCTTTGATTTGTTCAAACCGAAGAACACCACTTTTGGGATGATCTATACTTAACAAATTTTTGCCCAGACAATATGGAAAGGAGATCCATATTCACTGATTTCCAACCAATGCAATTCTGCTTTCCTAGTACATGTGACAACCTTATTGAGAAACCCGCTGAAATTTTTCAATAGGATTTTCAATGGGTTAGAATGATTGATGTCACTAATGTACTTTCCAAAGCGGGATGATGGGTAGTTCTACTGAAAAATCTGTTACGCCACTTGATGATCCTGCTCAACTTTATTCTTTTTGATGTTATAAAGATGATTGATTTTCTAGTCTGATAGAGATTCCCATTCTAAAATGATAACTTAGGTTTTGTTTATTGCTTTAAGTAGGATTAGGTCTAGTTTGTTTTCTGTTTTAGCTTATTGCTTTAGTAGCTTTAGTTGTCGGAGTTACATTCCCATGATTTACTCTCTCAGGTACTCTCATTCTCACCCTCTTTCATTTTTATCATTACTCTCATGTTATTGTTCATTGCATATCTTTTTACATTAAGGACAATGCAAGATTTGGTTGGGGGGTGAAATTCCTAGATGAATTTAATGTTTTCTAACATTTCGAGCAATGTTTGTATAAAATTTTTTCAATTTTTCTAAAAATTCAAAACGCTTTTGGAAAACTTTGTTTTTATGCATTTGGGATGTTATAAGTATGAAAGGATGAGAGACGAGTTGATATGATTTTGAGACCTCTAAATTAGCTTAAATATAATAGTTTTCTATATGAATTCCCCTATTTATATGATTGATAGAAAACTTGAACACTTTTGAGTCTAGTTCATATTACACGATTCTCATGGTTTGAAGGGATTACGTAGATTTGTAGATTAGTTAGACTGAAGATTTGAGGTGTTAAGGAACCAAGCCAGGGAACTTTGTCCATCCTTGTTCATGTGGAAATAAGAGAAAAGAACGAAAGATATGGATTTCTAAAAATCCTATCTAATGTATATAAAAAAAAAGTATGGTTGTCATTGAATATATGTTGAAAAATTCTGAAAATGGCTACCTATTACCAACCAGGGGATGGTCTACCCATAACCAAAGCTGGAAATAGGAAGTAGTGTGAAAGCTGTCGAAGGAACGGTAAGGCAAATTCTTGTCATAGGCATTTGGTTGAGTTGTATACTTTTAGATCTTTAGTTTGACTTATCTATGAAGAAGGTAATCCTGGAAACTCATGAGATGAACATTCACTATGCACATTAGATTGAACTTATTCATATTTTTCTATTTATCCATCAATTAATGGGGATTCTATGTGAGCATTTGTTATGTTTAGAGAGTTTAAGATTTCAACTTCTATCACTCAGTTTTCTGAATTTTGCACTTGCATGTCTTGAAGTTTATAGAAGCATAGTTTCCGAAAGAGAGTTGGGTTTTGAAAATGAATTCATTTCACGCATGTTTTGCTTGAGACTAGCAAAATGCTGGTTGCGGGGTGTGTTAAGCTCTAAATTGTGCATATTCTAACCCCAATTCATCACACATTATGTATAATTTACATGTTTAAAGACTAATCTAATACATGTTTTTGTGTTTGTAGGAATGCGAGAGACATTTCACTTATATGATGTTAAATGACTCACTTTACATGCCTTAAAGATCAATGGAAGAAAGGATAAGAGGTGGAGGTGAATTGCAATGAAGATGGAGGAGAAGAATCATGAAAAATCACATTTTATAGACTATCCGGCCAGCCGACCACTTTCGCCGGCCGGCCGGCTGGCCAAACCCTCCAGAAATCACATTTTCTCTAGACCCTTTTTTACACAAGCCGTCCTCTCATCCGGCCGTCCGGATGGACTGACCGGTCGGTCGGCAGGTAGGTCGGCCTATGTATGAAAAGCTCCAAATTTTTGTATAGTTACTGTGCTACCTTCGGCCGACCAGCGTCCCGACTGCGTAAGGACTCTCCAATCTCTTGAAGATTCCAGGTCGGTGACAGATTTTTGCTATAAAAGGACACCTCTACGTTGTTCCTATCGCATCATAGAAGGCTTTGGAAGTCCAGGGAAGTGGAGAGGATCGTCGTGAAGTGTTCGCAACTCTTCCAACTAGGGTTTTTATAGTTTTCTTATGCTTTCAAGTAGTTTTTTTTATGATTTTAGTAGTAGCATGATGATGCTCGGCTAGGACTTCTTAGCTAAGGCTAAGAGGTGAAGCTTGTAGCTAGTTATGATGTAGAATTTATTTAATTCAAATACCTTTACTTAAAGTTTGGATATTTAAGTTCTAGTTTGAATAAAGTTGGTATTTTTGGATGTTTTATGGGAGTTCATGTGCTTTGGACATGCGTTCCTTGCAATTCTCTAAGATTATCACATTTGGATTGATTAGATTCGAATTGTAGTAACCCTAGAGCATGTCATAGTCTTTTGGCATAGCTGTTACTTCGAAGGCTACATATTTGAATTCTATGTTCTTTATTAGAACTAGAATCCGATTTCCTAACTTAAGTGGGATTGTTTGTGTTTGAATGCATAATCTTCCAACTAGATGAGAGATAGAACTTCGAATTTAGTTGTGTTTATGCTTAGATAAATGAATTCACATTGAACTACTACAAGTGGATCCTTAAGGCCTTAGTTCCATTGATTATCAGAATTTTCTAAAAGTTATTGTTTTACTTAACTTTTCGTAATTGAATTCTAAAATTGTTGAATTTAAAGTTGCTAGAATGGGCTGAATTTGTTTACCCTAATTCCCTATGGATCGACCTCGGTCTTACCGAGTTATTACTACATCGCAAGCCTTACACTTGAGGCGAGCGAACAAGCACGCGTGATGATAAATGTCACGCTCCAAACCCGGGAACCAGGCTCACTAAATTCCCGATCGCCGACCTTGGTGCCAACAGCCTCCGTAGTACCCCATTCTCGGCTCCTAGCTCTCATGTGCCAGGTTCCGATCCTGGGATCCTACCAGGAGGATTTTCAGGGTAAATTTTTTTTTGTACAGGAGCATAAACAAAACCATAAACATCATCAAATATCCACTAAAAGTTTGTTGAGTACAATATTGGAAAGGGAAATACAACATAAAGTAGAAGTCCAAAATATCAGGTACATGAACCGCCATCAATGCTGCTGATAGGCTCTTGTACCTACAGTGTAAACAAACACGCATGAGCTTCCTACGAAGCCCAGTAGAGTGCGTGTGTGCGCGTGTGATGCATATGACAAGTATGCAGATATCAGAGTAAGTGAAAGCAGTAGAGGGCTAAGTTACCAAGTTCATGAATGCTATCAGCCATCCCAAGGCTATGCTATGCAAGGGCCTACATGGCCGAGTGTTACATGCTAGAGATGCAATGCAAATATGTCAATCCTCAACTGATCCACATATCAAAATAGTTATCATCTGGGACATCACCGGGATCTAATATACTCTAATATTGGCCGCCGCACATCTCGCGCGTAACCAAGCGAGTAGAAAAGACCTCACTATCCGCCTCGTCAGTGGTATGCCAATGCCCACCCGGCTCGCCGATAGCGGACCCATTCCATGAGCTGGTCAGACTCGACCTAGCTTACAACCCACTTCACCCGGGCGGATAAGGTCACACCCCTTTCCAACCGACCTCGACACAGTGGGAGACGCGGCCTACTGGTATTTGGCACACGGGCGCTCTTGTTATCCACTCGGTCTCGACGTTGGAGCATCCTACTGGTACCACAGGGTTTAGGGACTTTCACCCAAGGACATCCATAGCGCCCACGTACTAGAACAAGTTTCCGGTGTCCAATACTGCCAACCATGATGTGACTATGGTGGCCACCACCCTGATGCTGCTAGGGTGTGAAAGCGATCGTGACATATATAATGCGAAATGCATGAGTCATACAATCCAAATCATGCACCAACTTACGCATAGCGCAATCATGTGGGGCGACCCTGTCTCACACGGGTCCCCTAAGTATAACAAGCCAACTAGCATATGCTATGGTTAATCATGATCCATAACAGGCATACAAATGATGCGTATGGGCATATGAATGAGCATGGTATTCATTATACTAATCATGTTATCAGTGTGACATATTAAGCTAATCATACTAGCATGTTACCAACATATCATGTAACATTGGCCTTAAAAGGCCCAATATATATATAGAGAGTGGGACCCGGACTGTGGGTCCCATTGGAAATGTAAAGGTCTTCGTGGCATAGCCCACTTGAGACCACATCGGCCCCATACTTGGGCCTGCACATACAAGGGAGGTCGACAAAATGTACGTACGGCATGGATAAATCATATATACTAAAGAAGGAATCATGATGGGCATCAATGACCACTATTCCCTACGGGTGTGGTCCATCTAACATCTGAATTTGCCTCATTGTTGGGGCCGTATCTAAAATAATATGGAAAAAAAAATAGATAGGCAGCATGAATAGAACAGATACATCATGGTGAAGCTAATCAATACATCACGTTGGGGCCCATAGGGTGGGCCACCTGCTGGCAGCGTGGTACCCATCTGGTCCCAATGAGTTTTGAATCAAGTAGATATTTGTGTTTTCTCCTTCATCCATATCCATGTGATCTTATGAACCGGTTGGATAGCAAATAATCATCACTGTAGAACCCAGAAAGGTTTCAATGTTGGAAATCATTATTCCCACTATAGCATGGTCCACTTGACATTAGGATATGCTTAAATTTTGGGCCCAGCCACTTATGGATAGGTTGGGTGACAAATAAACATCATTTTGGGTCTAGGAAGGTTTCAATGGTGGAGATTATTATTCCCACTGTTGTCCCATGGCATGGCCCACTTGTCATGTGGATATGCTAAGATTTTTGGGCTCGGCCACTTATGAAATAGGTTGGATGATAATTAAACATCACTGTAGGGCTGGGAAGGTTTCAACGGTAGAGATCATTATTCCCACTGTTGAACCGTGGCATGGCCCACTTGCCATAGGGATATGCTTAAATTTTGGGCCCAGCCACTAAAATGAACTGGGAAAACATATGGACAGAATAGGTAAGGCCCATACATTCTAGGTGGGCTCAACGAATGGGGCCCATTGGGTGTCACCACAAAGCTGCTGGGCAGCAGCGTCCCCTGGACGCTGTCTGTCCAGCTTACTTTCTTTTATTTTATTTTATTTTATTTTATTTTTTTTTAAATGCATCAAGTGGGGCCCATAGAAGTTTCTGATCAAGCTGACATTTTTGTTCTCCCTTCGTCCATGTATGTGTGAACTTATGAACAGGTTGGATCTCAAATAAACACCACGGTGGGCCATAAAAAGATTTCAACGGTAGGCCCACTGTCCCCACTGTTTTCTGTGGTGGGGCCCCCTCGGGACTTGGATCTGACTCATTCTTGGGGTCATGCCCTAAAATGATCTCCCCAACTGGATGGACGGTGTGGATACAGCACATGCATCATGGTGGGACCCACAAGTGGGCCACCTGCTGGCCGAGCCAGCGTGGCAGGACGCTGGTACGCCCAGCGTCAGCGACGCTGACTCTCTTTCCGTTTTCTTCTTCTTCTTTTTTTTTCTGCAGTTAAATCAAGTGGAGCCCACATGGGACTGATCCACTCCGTTCATCAGGTTCCCCATCTCATGGGGAACCCAACAAGCCCAATATTAGGTATCTAAATCAGTCCAGAAACAGTAAGGTGGGCCAAAAGATTTCTGACAGTAGGAATATTGTTCCCACTGTTTCAAGCGGTGCGGTCCACTGAAGATTTCGATCTGGCTCATCTTTGGGCCCTGGCCCTAAAATGATCCGGGAAAACCGATGGACGGCGTGGATGGAACACAAACATCAAGGTGGGTCCCACGAGTGGGGATCCCAGCCAACGTCCAAGGTGACGCTGGACGTTCCAGCATCAAACGTCCAGACGCTGGACGTCCAGAGTCCTTTTTTTTTTGGTTTCTCTCTCTTTTTTTTTATATTGTGGTTATTTCAAGTGGGGCCCACTTATGGACAATCCACCCCCTCCATCATGTTCCCCAGCTCATTGGGGTTCTAACAAGCCCAATATTGGGCAGGTCATATGGTCCACAAACATCACGGTGGGCCCAAGAAGCCTTGGCAGTCGTTTCCACTGTTTTCTATGGTGTGGTCCACCTGAGATATGGATCTTCTTCATTTTTGGCGCCCAGCCATAAAATGGGGTGGAGAAACAGCTGGACGGCGTGGATCTAATACATACATCAAGGTGGGTCCCACGTGTGGGGACCTGTCCACGCCCAAAAGGGGCTGTAGCCCACGAGCTGCTGGGCAGCAGCGTCCCCTGGACGCTGACTGTCCAGCGCCCCCTATTCCTTCTCTTCTTTTTTATTTATTTATTTATTTATTTATTTATTTATTATTATTATTATTATAATAAGGTGGGTCCCATTCATGGGTGATCCAGTCCATCCATCTTGTTGCCCATCAAAAGGTGGGCCCGAGGAAAAATAAAATGAAAGAATTTAAGAAAATGGGAGGGGGTTTATGCCCCTTGCACTCACCTCAAAGGATGGACGGTTGGATTGGATCGGGTTGATGATCGGATGATCCGGACGGTCCGGATGATGGTTGGGGCCCTCCAAGCTAGGATCTCCACCCTCAATCTCTCTAATCTCTCTCTACTTCTCTCAAATCTCCCTCTTTCTCTCAAATCTTTCTCTTTCTCTCTCCTTTCTCAAATCTCTTTCTCTCTTTCTCTCTCCTCTCTCTCTCAAATCTCTTGCTATGGAAATGAACTCTCCTCTCCCCCTACGTATGCACTTGTATGGGGGGGAGAGAGAGAGAGGGAATCATGGGGAGTGATGATGGTGCATGGGAGGGGGTGTGGGAGGTATGGGCTATAATTGACTTTGGGAGGAGAGAGAGGGATGGGGGGTATGGGGTGTGTAGGGTAGGGGTATGGGTAGAGGTATGGGTGAGGTGATGATGATGGATTTGATTGATGTGACATGGTCTTGGAATTTGTGCAAGTGGGGCTCACGCCACACGCGCGTTGCGCGACCCATCTTGGATTACGCAATCGATCATAACTTTCACACCGGGTATCGCAATGGGGCGTGCCGCGCGGCGTTGAAATCGCAGCGCCTACGCGGTCGCCGGGGTATAGGTCTTGGGTTGATGCAGTACTAAAACAGGGTCGCGATCAAGGCTCACTAATCTGATCCGTCCGGGACGTACCGGCACCGGAAATTAAGCGTAGGGAGGGCAAACAATGGTATGGGTCTTACAATAAAGGCACGGAGCTGCGACAATCTTTACAAGGTGATCGGGAGCACCATTCATGGTGGAGCTGCGGGATTGGCAGCGGGATCCACGGTTGTTCGTGTGTGGTGTGTACGCAAGGGCCACATGAGTGAGCGGGTGGTAAAGGTGCAAGGATGAGTAGATGGGGCACGAGAAGTGGTGGTACTATGAAGGAGATGAAGTAGAGATGAAGAATGAAGTTTTGGAGCAGTGGAGCGATTGAAGATTGAAGTCACGGTGGAGATTGTTAAGGTTTTGCCTTCAATCTTAGACACTAGGGGGTGTCAGGCGCCAGACTGGCTTGGGCCGAGCGCCCGACTAAAGGCACCCGGGTTGGCTTCTAGACGTCTGTGTTACTGGACTGTTTTTAGGCTGTAGGGGGCCTGACCACTGTTGGTCAGACGCCTGGTGAACGGTTGAGCGTCCGATGAGGTCTGGGTGGGCGCCCGAAATTGGCTAAATTTATTGCTAGAACTCTTTGGACAAATTTTGGATCTGTCGGGCGCCTGACGGGTTTGGGCCTGGTGCCCAACCATGTGCAGACTACAAAGTCGGTGGTGTAGTTTTTGCACATTTTTACACGGTTTCTTGTGTAAGAGGTTTCTAATTTTGGTTTCTTCCTATTTAAAGACGTGTAGTACGTGAATTAGGTATCCTAGGTGTGCAAGGGTTGAGAGAGTGTTCTAGGGTTAAAGAAAGAGCTTTAGAGGAAGGGCTACGTTGGTTTTCCTCTTGGAGAGCTGGGGATTTCTCTTGTGGGCTTGAATTCGGTGTAAGTTTCTTCATGACTCTTGTAACTTCTGATTCATAGCGGATTATTGTCATTTTATGCCGTGGTTTTTTATTCATGAGGGATTTTTTCCACGTTCAATTGGGATTGCCTCTTGTGTGTGTCGATTTGCTTGGTTGATTACATTGTGGTTTCTTTCTCGTTTGATTGCTTTTTTCTCGCTTTCATTGCGGGGCCAATCACTTATATCCCAACACATTTAACCATCTACATGCTTTTGTAACACCATTGGGGTCAAACGTGATGTATGATAGAAGATAATGGAGCAAAAATTATCTAGATTGAATAGTCTAGCGGGCCATAGGAGAGTATTCAGTACGAACATATAGGGCGTCACTTTGATGATTAGTTTCCATTGCCCCCGGTTAATAAAGTCACGTACACCTGTATGAATAAAATACTTAAATATGTGCTGACAACGAAAACATCAATGACCCTAAAGACTAAGTAGACCACACCCTAGGAAGTAGTAGTGGTAATGATTCTCACCGTTGAAACTTTTGTAATTAAGGCCCACCGTGATGTGTATTTGTCATACAACTTATTCATATAGTTAAATAGACTTAGATGAAGGAAAAACACAAATATCAGATCGATTCAAAACATCTATGGCCCCAAGAAGTTTTCAACGGTGGTAATTTAATCCCGATTGTATGGTCCACGTGTGTGTTGGATTTGCCTCATTTTTTGGCCTATTCCCTAAAATGAGAGGGCGAAATGGATGGATGGTGTGGATAAAACCCATACATCACGATGGCAACTCGGAGCACCTACCCGTAACTAGCTGGAGACTGGCAAGGATATGACGCAATCCACATCCCTTACATGCACATTATTATATGTTAAAAAAGGAGAGATGAAACGTGTACGATTTCCAAACACCTCCCATTGTATCAATGTGGCTAGTTATGACTAGCACTCTGTTCACTGCCCCAAGTGTAGGGTTGTGATGTAGTAATAATTCGGTAGAGACCGAGATCGTTCTTAGGGACTAATTTAGGAATTCACAAAACTACTTCCAATAATCTCTAATTGAAATCAAACTAAACATATTCTGAAAATTGAATGTATAGGAGTAATTTGTAAACTAGAAGTGAATGTAAACAATATAAAAGAAGCACTAGGGTGTTAAGGATCCACTTGAAGCAATCCTTGATGCATAATTTGCTCTGGTTTCTCAATTACACAACTAGAATCAAAATCAAATCCTATCTAGCCGGATAATAGAGCGGTTTATTCAACAATAATCTATCATATGTATTGTTCTTCAACATGATTCCCTCAATTCAAGTTAGGACTTGAGCACACTCAACTTCATAGGTCAATCCTAGTTCCAATAGGTTAAAATCACACCCATAATAATCATCAAACCCTATCACGAAGCTTACTTATATCATGAATTGAATTTGATCTAACTCACATGAAGAGACAACCCATATTACAGATTTACATAAAAAGGTAGAACTTTGGTTGAGGTTTCCACATAAAGAACCAAGTTCTAGAGCGTCTTAAATCCGATTCCTTGGAGCGCACAGGTCTAGATCCATGCAAAACAATTAAGAACTACAGCAGTTCTTCCAAACATCCATGAGTCATCATAAGATTAAGAAAAACTACTTAAAACTTTATTCAAACTCATCAAACCATTGTTCAATCAATAAACATCCAACTTGAAACCATAATAAATGAATTAAAGCGTCTTAGATCTATTACAAACTTCACCTCTTAGCCTTAGCTAAGTGTTTTAGCCGACCATGCTTAAGGAAAACATGAAATCAAACTAAAAACATGAAAACTAGAAAGCAAACTAGAAGGAGCTGTAGAACTCCGAATCCGTCTTTCACCTCCTCCTACCGTAGTAGAACTCTTCTAGGATGCCCTAGGAACGCAGTGGAGGAGTCCTTTTATAGATTTTTGGCTCCAGTTACGTAGAATCTTCGAGAAAACGTGCAAAAGTTACGTAGCGCAGCAATTTTCGGGGCTTGAAGAACAAGCTCTGTTACGCACTTGACCGGTCGGAGCCCCTCGACGACCGGTCGCAAATGTCTTTTGGATTTTTTTTGTCCCTGGCTTTTAATTTCTCAACAGGTCGATTTTTCCTCTTTTTGGTCCAGCAGGGTTTGCAGAAAAGGAGGGCTCTCTGTTGAATTTCCGACTTGTTGGACGACCGGTCGTGGCCATGGCCGACCGGTCGTGGCCATGGCCGACCGGTCGACAGTGCAATTTTCTGCACTTCTTCCTTTTCCCCTTCTCTTTCTCCCTTGCTTCTTTCTTCCACCTTTTGGCACTTGGTCTTTCAATCTTCAATGTGTACAAAGTAACCTTTTAATCATTAAATTAGTGAAGTCTCCATCTCGTTCCTACAATCACAAAACATGCATTAGAATAGTCTTTAAACACGTGAATCATGCATAGTTAGTGATGAAATGGGGTTAGAATATACACATTTAAGAGCTCAACACACCCCCAACCAACATTTTGCTAGTCCCAAGCAAAGCATGTGTGAAATAAATTCAATTCTCCAAAACTTAACTCTCATTCAGAAACTTTTTATGCACTCCAAGACATGCAAATGCAAAAATCAGAAAAACTAGGTGATAGAAATTGATACCTTAAACCCTCAAAACATAAGAAGTGTTCATATAGAATTCCTGTCGATTAATTGATAAATTGAAGAATCTAAAATGAATCTTCATCTCATGAATTTTCGGGATTATCTTCTTCATAGATCAACTAGATTAGGGCTATGAAGGTGTACGGATCAACAACAAGCCTATGACAAGAATTTGCCTTACCGTACCTGCAACAGCTTTCACACTACTTCCCATTTCTGGCTTTGGTTACGGGTAGACCATCCCCCAGTTGGTAATAGGTAGCCCTTTTCGAAAATTTCCAACATATATTCAATAATAACATACTTTCTTTCTTTCTTTTCTTTTTCATACACATTAGATAGGTTTTTTAGAAATCCATATCTTTCATTCTTTTCTCTTATTTTCTCATGGACAAGGATGGACAAAATACCCCGGCTTGGCTCCTCAACACCTCAAATCTAAACCTAACAAATCTACAAATTTACCTAATCCCTTCAAACCATGAGAATCGTGTAACGTGAACTAGGTGCAAAAAGTGTTCCAATATTCTATCAATCATATAAATCGGGGAATTCACATAGGAAACCATTATCTTAGAGATAATTCAAGATGCTCAACATCACTCACTTTGTATCTCCTTTTTGTATACTTGTACCATCCCAAATGCATAGAAATAAAGTTTTCTGGAAGAGTTTTGAATTTTTAGAAAAATTGAAAATTTTTCTACATACATTGCTTGAAATGTTACAAAACACTAGATTCATCTAGAAGTCTTCAGCCCCAACCAAATCTTGCATTGTCCTCAATGTAAAAGATATGCAATGAGCAAAATATGAGAGCAATGATAGAAATAAGAGTAGAGAATGAGAGTACCTGAGGGAGCAATTGTTGAAATTCTACCTGCTTCTAACAAACCTACTGAAAAATAAATAAAGCAAAAAGCAACAAAATCCTAAACCTAAACTACTATATACCTCCATCAGATTAGGAGATCAAGTATCCTGATATACATGATCAATTAGAGGTATGGACATACCTTCTGAGGGAAAGTTTTTAAAGAACGACTTTAAACATTGACCATTTGCTTTAAAGATATTGTTGTTCCTTAGATTCAACAACTCGACATTTCCATAAGGATGAACAATTTTCATAATGAAGGGACCGGTCCATCGAGATCTCAATTTTTTGAAAAATAAATATAGCTGAGAAGTATACATAATGACCTTTTAATTAATCGTGAAAGTCTTGCGAATGATGTTCTTATCATGAAACACCTTCGTCTTGTCCATGTAAATTCTTGAGTTCTCATATGTTTCATTACGGAGTTCTGCAAGTTCATTCAATTGAAGCTCGCGCAACGAGTTTGCATTGTCAGAATCGAAATTCATTTTCTTTATCGCCCAATATGCCCTATGTTCCAACTCCATAGGTAAGTGACAAGCTTTTCCATAGACAAGTTTATAGGGAGATATTGCAATGGGAGTCTTGAAAGCCATATGGTAAGCCCATAGTGCATTGGTAAGTCGAAGCGACCAATCCTTGCGATCGGGGTTTACTGTTTTCTCTAAAATATGTTTGATTTTCCTGTTGGATATCTCAGCTTGTCCACTTGTTTGTGGGTGATAGGGAGTGCTCACCTTATGATTAACACCGTATTTCTTCATTAAAGCTTCAAATGGGCGGTTATAAAAGTGAGACCCTCAATCATTGATGATGACTCGAGGAGTTCTGAACCGGGAAAGAATGTTTTCTTTTAAAAATTTAATGAATGTTTTATGGTCATTGGTCCGGCATGGAATCGCCTCGACCCATTTTGAAACATAATCGACGACAAGCAAAATATATAAATTTCCAAAAGAAGATAGGAATGGACCCAAGAAATCAAAGCCTCAACAATAAAAAAATTTCGATTGGTAAGATTGGATTGAGTGGCATCATATTTCTACGGGATATTCATCCCAATTTCTGACAAGGCTCACACGTTTTACAAAACTCATGTGTATCTTTAAACACGGTGGGCCAATAAAACCCACATTGCAGAATTTTAGCTGTAGTCTTCTTAGCCGAAAAGTGGCCACCACACACTTGAGAATGAAAAAAGGAGATGATACCATGTTGCTCATCATTCGGTACACATCTCCTTATAATCTGATCGGGACAGTACTTGAACAAGTACGGGTCGTCCAATAAGAACTTTCTTACCTCGCTAAAGAACTTATCTTTATCTTATTTTTTCCAATGTGTTGGAATGGTACCTGTAGCAAGATAGTTAGCAATGTACGCATACCATAGTAATTGGGAGACTTTGAAAAGTTGTTCATCAGGGAACATGTCCTTAATCGTAGTCGTCTCAGGGGAATCGATGAGAACAAGTCTAGAGAGTTGGTCAACCACAACTTTTTCTACTCCCTTTGTCTTGTATTTCTATGTCAAATTCCTAGAGTAGGAGGATCCATCGCAACAAGCGTGGCTTAGCATCATTCTTGGAAAGAAGGTACTTAAGCATGGCATGATCGGTAAATATTATGATCTTGAATCCGATCAAATAGAACCTAAACTTGTCCAAAGCAAATATTACAGCTAATAGTTCATTTTCCGTAGTGGTATAATTTGCAGTTTAGAGTTTTACTTGTATAGTAGATGACGTATGGCTTCTTCTCTTTTCTCTGGCCTAACACTACCCCAATAGCATAGTCACTCGCACCGCACATAATCTTAAAAGGAATGCTCCAATCAGGTGGTTGCATAATAGGAGCACATATTAACATACCTTTAAGTTTAACAAAGGCATTTTGACAATCCTCATTCCACTCGAATGAGTTTTCCTATTGGAGGAGGTTACATAAAGGATGAGAGAGGGTATTAAAGTCCTTAATGAACCTCCTATAGAATCCGACATGTCCTAGAAATGACCGTACATCCCGTACGCTCTTGGGTGGTGGAAGGTTAGAGATAAGATCAATTTTTTCTTTGTCCACTTCGATTCCTTTGGTAGAGATAATGTGACCAATGACTATTCCCTTTCGAACAATAAAGTGACATTTCTCCCAATTCAACACAATGTTCTTGTCTTCACACCTTTTCAAAACAGTTTTTAAGTGCTCAAGGCACTCATTAAAGTCACGACCAAATACAAAGAAGTAGTCCATGAAAATTTTGAGAATTCTCACTACTATATCAGAAAAAATGCTTAACATGCAACGCTGAAAGGTGACAGGGGCATTACATAGTCCAAACGACATCCTTCGATAAGTAAAGGTGCCGAATGGGCATGTGAATGTTGTCTTCTCTTGGTCCTCTGGGACGATTTCTATTTGGTTGTACCCTTAATATCCATCGAGGAAGCAAAAGTGGGAATGACCCGCTAACCTTTCTAAGATTTGATCAACAAAAGGTAAAGGGAAGTGGTCTTTCCTCATGACAGTGTTTAGCCTCTGGTAGTCAATGCACATTCTCCAACTGGTAATGACCCTGGTTGGCACGAGTTCATTGTTGGCATTGGCTACGATGGTTATTCTAGATTTCTTAGGCACGACTTGAGTTGGACTCACTCATTGACTATCAGATATTGGATAAATGATACCCACATCCAATAGTTTTAACACCTTGGCCTTAACCACCCCCTTCATGTTTGGATTGGGGCGTCTTTGTAGTTGCCTAGATGTTCTCGCATTCTCCTCAAGGTGTATGTGATGAGTGCAAATCAAGGGGTCTATGCGTTTGAGATTCGCAATTGACCACCCGATGACATTCTTATGCTCTTTTAGAATGGCAATCAACATATTCTCTTGTTCTTAATTCAAGTGGGAAGAAATCACCACTGGATATGTCTCATCTCGACCTAAATATATATATTTCAAATTTGTAGGCAATGTTTTTAAGTCAAGCTTCGGTGTCTTGATACTAGATGGAAGAGGCTTGTTCTCGGTTAAAGGCAAAGTCTCGAATGGTGTCTTCCATATGTTAGTTTCAAGTACCTGCACAGAGTCTAAAATGACACCAATCTCCTGTATCCTGTTATCATCAATTTCGTGAGAGTGAGCCAAACATGCCTCCAAGGGATTGAAGGAGAATGTCAAGAGGGATATATCTTCCACGAATGAGTCAATCAAATTTATTTCGTGGACCTCATCATCACCATCCCGTGGTTGTTTGTATAAATAAAAAATATTCAGCTCGAGTGTCATATTTCCAAAGGACATTTGTACCAACCCGTTTCTACAATTGATGATTGCATTTGAAGTGGCTAAGAAAGGGCAACCAAGTATGACGAGAATTTGAGCACTGACACCAATCACAGGATGTGTATCCAAGATAATAAAATCCACTAGATAGTAGAATTTATCAACTTGGACAAGAACATCTTCAATCATCCCTTTCCGTACACGAATAGATCTATCAACAAGTTAGAGCGTGGTTTTGGTGGGTTTTAATTCACCTAAACCAAGTTGCTCGTAAACCGAGTATGGGATGAGGTTAACACTTGCCCCCAAGTCGAGTAAGGCTTCTTTGATCCCGTAGTCACCTATTATGCATGAGATGGTAGGACTACCCAAATCCTTGTATTTTTGGGGTACCTCTTGTTTGATGATGATGCTCAAGTTTTCAGTCAAAAGTACTTTATTGTGTACATTGTGTTTCCTTTTGATCGTACAAAGTTCCTTAAAAATTTTGGCATATGATGGTATTTATTTTATGGCATCTAACAATTGAATGTTGATCTTTACTTGCTTAAAAACCTCTACAATTTTCAGATTTTTGTCTAAAGGTTTGGGTGAAATCAACCTTTGGAGGAATGGGGCAACCAGCTTGTATAGCCTTTTCGGTTCTTTCTCTTGTGGTGTTTTGTTAGAGCTATCATCTGTGTTGGCATTTTCTAGATCATTAGGCTTTCAGGCCTTCACCGAATTAGATTTATTAACAGTTTTGCCACTCCTTAAGCTGGTGATAGCTTGAACATGCTCCATATGTTGGGAAGATGAGGTGAAATCTTGTATCTCGAATTGGGTTCTTGGATTAGGGAGAGGTTGGGCAGGAAGTATGCCTTTCTCCCTAACACTAAGATGAGATTCAACTCTAGCCATTGATGTTTTCAAGTCATTGAAGCTTGAGATGTGTTTAAGTTGAATCTTAGTTGTTCTTGCATGAACCTATCAATTTTCAGAGAATTAGTCTTATTGTATTAAGCTTGTACCAATACGAAAGCTCCCAACATTTCCTCAAGTGTAGCTTTTGGATTGTTGTTTGAATTCTCAGATGGCCCATTCCTCCAACTGAAGTTGGGATGGTTCTTCCAACTTGAACTATACGTGTTTGAGTTTGGAGCACCAAATGGTCGTTGATAATTGTTTATGGCATTTGATTGTTCTTGCAAAACTTCTTGAAACGCATAAATTGTAGGACAATCCTGTGTTGCATGTTGATTACCGGTACAAATCCCACAAACATTATCAACTTCCTTTGAGTTCATCGTCTCTCCTTTTTTCAATTACATGGCCTCAACTTTTCTTGTGAGGCTAGCCACACATGCACTTATATTGTCTTCTTTTGATAAGACATAAATTCCTCACTTTTTTCTTTGTTGGCCCATCTTGGGATTTACTGGTTTAGATGTATCCCAAGATTGTGCATTCTCGGCTAAGATATCAAAATAGTCCCATGTTTCCCCGGCTTCCTTATTCATGAATTCTCCATTACACATCATCTCTACAAATTGGCGCATGGGCGAAGTCAGTCCTTCATAAAAAAAAAACTTATTACCCGCCAACTTTCATAGGCATGATGTAGGCATGTATTCAACAAGTCTTTAAACCTCTCCTAACATTGAAAAAAGGTCTCATCCTCCTTTTTAGCAGAATTCATGATTAAGCGCCTTATCATGATTGTTTTATGAGTAGGGAAGAATTTTTTTATGAACTCCCTAGTCATCTCAATCCATGTACCAATTGATCTTGGCCTTAATGCATGAAGCCAAGCCTTAGCCTTCTCCTTAAGTGAAAAAGAAAATAACTTTAGTCGCACAACATCATTTGTTACGTTTACAAAGTGCAACTTGGCTATCACCTCATCAAATTCTTTGAGATGTTGATAGGCACTTTCGCTGTCTAATCCGTGGAATTTAGGAAGAAGTTGGATTACTCCTGGTTTAAGATCAATGTTCCCTGCATTGTATGGAAAGATTATGCACAATGAAGTGCTCGCTCTTGCAGGTTGCAAGTAGTAATGTAGAGTTCTAGGTTGATGAACATTCTCAACTTCGTTCTCTCCCATTTCAGTTTGGTTTGGCCCAGATTTTGATTGGCCATTGGATCGGGTTGATTTCTAGCCATACTTTCAGAAAAGATTTGAAAATGTAAACGTTTCTTAGCACGTGGCTCTTTATCAATCCCTTTAACAATTCCTCCTTCGCTAATTAATCAGTTATTTGAATCCCAAACCCAATGTGGCATGCAAATTTCAGGAAAAAAATAAAAGACTAAAAAGAGTTAGAAAAACCTGATTTGGATGAATTACTTCAACTCCTAAAATCTCTGCAAAAACAAAAATAAAACAAAACAAACTAAGTTAGTATAAGAATCTTAAAATTTTCAAGTAAAAACTAATTTCAGAAATTTTGTAAAAACCATCAAAGTCCCCAGCAGTGGGGCCAAAAACTTGTTCGCTTCCCTAAGTGTAGGGTTGCGATGTAGTAATAGTTCGGTAGAGAGTGAGATCGTTCTCAGGGACTAATTTAGGAATTCACAAAACTACTTCCAATAGTCTCTAATTGAAATCAAACCAAACATATTTTGTAAATTGAATGTCTAGGAGTAATCTGTAAACTAGAAGTGAATGTAAACAATATAAAAGAAGCACTAGGGTGCCAAGGATCCACTTGTAGCAATCCTTAATGCATAATTCACTGTGGTTTCTCAATTACACAACTAGAATTGAAATCAAATCCTATCTAGCCAGATGATAGAGCGGTTAATTCAACAATAATCTATCATATGTATTGTTCTTCAACATGATTCCCTCAATTCAAGTTAGGACTTGAGCACACTCAATTTCATAGGTCAATCCTAGTTCCAATAGGTTAAAATCACACTCATAATAATCATCAAACCCTATCACAAAGCTTAACTATATCATGAATTGAATTTGATCTAAATCACATGAAGAAACAACCCATATTACAGATTTATAGAAAAAGGTAGAACTTTGGTTTGAAGTTCCCACATGAAGAACCAAGTTCTAGAGTGTCTAGAATCCAATTCCTCGGAGCGTACAGGTCTAGATCTATGCAAAACAATTAAGAACTAAAGTAATTCTTCCAAACATCCATGAGTCATCATAAGATTAAGAAAAACTACTTAGAACTTTATTCAAACTCATCAAACCATTGTTCAATCAATAAACATCCAACTTAAAACCATAATAAACAAATTAAAACATCTTAGATCTACTACAAGCTTCACCTCTTAGCCCTAGCTAAGAAGTTTAGCCAACCATGCTTAAGAAAAATATGAAATCAAACTAAAAACATAAAAACTAGAAAGCAAACTAGAAGGAGGAGTTGTAGAACTTTGAATCCGTCTTTCGCCACCTCCCACCATAGTAGAACTCTTTTAGGATGCCTTAAGAATGCAGTGGAGGGGTCCTTTTATAAATTTTCGGCTCCAGTTACGCAGAATCTTCGAGAAAACGTGTAAAAGTTACGTAGCTATGGACGCTCGGCTCTCCGCGCTCCCGAATTCTCCCTTCCTTTCGGAAAGGGAGTGCGTACGCGTGAATCGTCGTTTATGCCACTGGCTCGCCTCGTTCTCGAGGGCTCTGGACATGTTGGATCAGTTTGTATAAGACCGGAGTCGCCACTAGCCAGTTACTTCGAATCTACAGTCGGCTAGACCCTGTAGAAACATTAGAGAAGAGAATCAGAAGATTCCTTTATCTAAAATGACTCCTTTTGATCTGCGGCCAAAGATTCGAGGTAAGGGATCACAGTTACAGGGTGGGAAGATGTTAAGCACCCCACACTGCCCGTACCGAAGTACGGTCTCTAATTTACGAATCGAACTAACACTTGAAAGTCTGATTTAGTCCTCGTACATTCTCATGAATGATATGATGCATGAATGCAGGTCTGAACAGTAAGAGTTTCTGATGGGCAGGTTTCCATTAACAGGCAAGCCCAGAGCATACGCTCGAACTGACAGGTGCTTTATGCGGGATGCATGCTGTGTGTTTGAATAATCAAAGTGTTGGCAGTGATATGATAAGCAGGGGGGTTGGAAGAAAAGTAAATGTTGCACTTATGCTAGATGCGAATGAGATGATGCGGATAAAAGAGTAGCTTGATGGATGGAGGTGTCGCAAGGGTTTGCTTCGAGTGGCTAGATCAAGACTTGGGTAGCTTGGGAGACTTGAACCAGGGTCCGGCTAGGTTAGACCAGGGCTAGGCTCTTCTCACTCGGGCTCTGCTTGGTGGAGGAATGGGCTAAAGGGATGGAGGTGGACTTGGAACTCTCGGACTGAAGAGAGGGGAGATGGATCCTGAGAATGAGAAGGGGCGAGGGTATTTATAGCTGCGAGCAGTGGCAGCTGTGGTAAATAAGTTTGGGCGGCAACCTGGGGGTTGCCCGTATGACCTCTCTGCTTCAGCTTCGGAGCGTACGGTCTCCGAACCTGAAGCAGAAAAGCCCGAGGTTCGGGGTCTGGACCTGCTCCAAAGCTGTGGTTCGGAACCAGGTGAGTTGACTGGGTTTAAAAAATGGGTTGACACGGTGAGTTGACTGGGTGCATGGGTTGGACTGACCCAGTGAGTTGACTCGGTGATTTGACTCAGCAGGTGAACTCACCAAGTTTGACTTTTTTGGGATTTTTTGACTGGTTTTTCTTATGGGGGGTTTGGGCTGAGGTTTGGGCTGATGTTTAGGGGTGAGTTAACTGGGTTCAGGCTTGAGCTGGGCTATGGATTGGGGCTTACAAGGGCGAGTTTGGCTGAGTTTGGACATGGGATTTGGGGGTATGGTCCTCCATTCATTCATCTATCTCTAACCACATTGTAGCCGAAGGTGGGGTGTCTACAGTAGCATAGCAATTTTCGGGGCTTGAAGAACAAGCTCTGTTATGCACTTGACCGGTCGGATGATTGGTCAGAGCCCTTCGACGACCGGTCGCAAATGTCCAAAAATAGTCCAGTGAGTTTTTGGATTTTTTTTGTCCCTGACTTTTAATTTCTCGACCGGTCGAACGACCGGTCAAAATGGTGGTCGACCGGTCGGACGATCGATCGATTTTTCCTCTTTTTGGTCCAACAAGGTTTGCAGAAGAGGAGGGCTCTCTGTTGAATTTCTGACTGGTTGGACGACTGGTTGTGGCCATGGCCAACCGGTCGACAGTGCAGTTTTCTGCACTTCTTCCTTCTTCCCCTCTTTTTCTCCTTTGTTTCTTTCTTCCACGTTTTGGCACTTGGTCTTTCGATCTTCAATGTGAACAAAATGACCTTTTAATCATTGAATTAGTGAAGTCTCCGTCTCGTTTCTACAATCACAAAACATGTATTAGAATAGTCTTTAAAGACGTGAATCATGCATAGTTAGTGATGAAATGGGATTAGAAAATACACATTTAAGAGCTCAACACACTTGTTAATAAAGAGTCTGGATCCTCTGTTGGCTTCTAAGCAAGAAATCCCTGCTTGGAGTCTTTTCATTGGTCCACATCATCACATAGGTCTGCAACCCTGTCACATCCTCAATGCAACCTGGTCACATGATGTCATGTAGTGTGAATCCCTGCTTGGAAGCCAATAAAGGATTCATACTTGTTAAGAAAACAATGATTTTACAGCCGCCATTTTCGATAAACCCACTGAAACCCTTGATTTGATGGACTATTCCATATAGTATGCTACAATACAGTACAATCCCTGCATCCAAACATGCCCTAGGAAGTTGAGAACGAATTAGGTGAGACCCCGGCCTCACCCTAGATGGTGCGGCCCTTGTTGTGAGGTTACTGTGAGCCTCACCTTGATGCATGTATTATGTACCAATTCCGTACATCCATTTTTTCTAGATCATTTTAGGGCATTATCTAAAAAATGAAGTAGATCCAATTATCATGTGGACCATAACATAAGAAACAGTGGTGATTAATTGCCCTACCATTAAAAAGTTCTTAGGGCGCACCTTAATGTTTCTATAGTGTTTATTTACCATCCAATCTATTGGTAAGGTCACATAATCCTGGATAAAAGGGAAAAACAAATATCATCTTGATCCAAAACTTTTGTGGCCCATTAATGTTCAATCAACACTGTTTCTTATGGTATGGCCCACTTGATAATTGGATCTACTTCAGTTTTTCAATAATTCCCTAAAAAGGTATGGAAAAACATATGGATGGCATTGATACATAAAACACACATCAAGGTGGGCCCCACGGTAACCCCATAGTAAGGGTCGCACCGTCTTACCCACACCTTTGGGACATTGGTAGACTAAGTAAAGATAACCTTGTTTCAACACTGAGGTCCCTGGTATTGATTCCCAACATGGAGGGTGGCTAACATTGAAGTGTGACTAACAGTGAAGGTGTGTCTATTAACAGTGCAATGTGTGTACTAACTAAAAAAAAAAAAAAAGAAGGGCCACACCGACTTGACCTAACACGCTCTATAGGAAGTAGGGCTGTAAATGGTCGGGTTCGGGGCAAGTTTAGCCAAAACTAGACCCGCCCATTTACTAAATGGGTCTAGGTCCAAATTTTAGACCCAGACCCTTTTACTAAATGGGCGGGTCAGGGTCAGGTCCGAGTCAACCCATCAAACCCATTTATAAATGGGTCCGGGTCTGGTAGAGGGAGATCCACACAGACCCATTTGTAAATGGGTCGAGTCTAATGGGTCTTGGTCTGGATTAAGTATGCAAGCATTTTTAAAAGGTTTAAAATTGGGTCTGGACAGGTATGGGTTGGACAGGTCCCTTGAAACATAGACCAAACCCGCCCACTTACTAAATGGATTCGAATAGGGTCAGGCTTAATAGAAAGGAAAACAGACCCAGACCCATTTAGCAACTGAGTCTATTCTTGGACCCAGACCCGTTCCATTTAACAAATGGGTCAGGTCTGGGTTTGGGTCTGGTCAGGTCTAAATGGGTTGGGTTCGGGTACCCCATCGGGTCCCTTGACCTGTATACAGTCCTACTAGGAAGTCATAGGAAAATTGCCACACAGGGAAGTACATTGGCTCGTGTACCCTACACCACCAACTCGGCCGGTGCATTGACGTCAACAACTTTTGTAGGCCCCACCAAGAGATATGTGTTATATCCAAACCGTTTGTTTATTTTTCAAGATCGTTGTAAGGCTTTATACCAAAACTGAGATGGATCCAAAGCTCAAGTGGACCACATTGCAGAAAGCAGTGGAGATTAAACGTCTACTATTGAAACCTTCTTGGGGTCACAAAAGTATTGAATTAATATGATATTTGCTTTTACCCTTCATCCAGGTCCGTGTGACCTTATGAACAGTTTGGATGGCAAATAAATATCATGGTGGGCACTAGGAAAGTTTTAATGGTTAGAATCATTGTCCCCGGTGCCCTTTGTGGTGTGGACCACTTAAGCTTTGGATACGACTCATTTTTAGGATCTTATTATAAAATGATCTTTAAAAATGGATGAATGGTGTGGACATATAAAATACATAATGAGCCCACAGAACCTTGAACTTCTTTAGATGTCTTGTACATTCATGGTACTCTAGAATTGACCGTGCTTGTCTGCGCACGTCAAGTACCCACACCAGCAACTTCGCTGATGTTGTGTACACCCGTCCAATCTGCTTCCTAACACAGGTTGGGTACTATATCCTATGGAAGCGGATTGCGTACTGAGTAACTCCGCACGCTAGGAGTAAACTCTGTGGGGCCCACAGTGATTTAAGTATTTTATCCACTCCGTCCATCCATCTTAGCAGAAAATTTTAAGTATGGTGCCAAAAAATGAAGCATATCAAAATCTAAACTGGACCACACCATAAGAAAAGTGTGAACTGAATGTCTACCATTGAAAAATTCTCGGAGGACACAGAAGTTTTGGATCAAGCTGATATTTGTGTTTTCCCTTCATCCATATCCATGTGATCTTAGGAACAGGTTGGATGACAAATAAACATCACTGTAGGGCCTGGGAAGGTTTCAACGGTGGAAATCATTATTCCCACTGTTACCCGTGGTATGGTCCACTTGAGATTTGAATATGCTTAAATTTTGGGCTCAACCACTTAAATGAGATGGAAAAACATGTGGACGGAATAGATAAAGCACATACATTCTAGGTGGGCCTAACTGAGTTTACTCCGCACGCAATCCGATTCCATATCCTATGCGGATTAGCCACCGACATTACTACTGAAGTGATATCACCATGTTTTGTGGGCTCCATCCTGATGTATGTGGTGTATCCACACCGTCCATCAATTTGGAGAGACCATTTTATGACATGACCCAAAGAATTAGGCAGATCCAAAGCTTGAGTGGACCCCACCAAAAAAAACAGTGGGGGAGTGATGCCCGCCATTGAAACCCACGGTTTGCGTACGCGCGCAAATCCAGCCGCAGGTGACTTCCGCATCTCAAAGGGGTTTAAATGCTGTGAGAGCGAGCCTCTCCTCGTTTCTCTCTTTTTAGCGGATTTTTGGCGGAAGCCTTTGGCAGGGCTGGAACCTAGGTGGGGCCACCGTGATGTTCGTGAGAAATCCACCCAGTCCATCCTTTATGCGATGACATTTAGCATGTGAGACAAAAAAACGAATCCGATTCAAAGGTCAAGTGGGCCGCACTAGAGGCAAAGGTGGGTAGGGAAATCCCTACCGTTGAAACATCCCTGGTTCACTGATGTTTATATACCATCCATACCGATCATAATGTCATTCCTATTGGGATGAACTGAAAACAAAAATATTAGCCCGATTCAAAACTACTGTGGCCCTGCGAATATTACAACTGTAGACATTTAGTACTCACGTTAACAGCCCACTTGAGTCTTGGATGCAGCTCATTTTTGTTTGCACATTCTAAAATGAGCTCACAAAACGGATGAACGGGGTGGATTTCTCACAAGCAACATGGTGCGTACCTCCACAAAATGTCCACGTCCGGTGCTTGCAAATGGGTATACTTTTATCGTACTGAGTAAACTCAGTTGGGACCACTGTGAAGGTATGTGGTTTATCCATACCATCCATCCATTTCTCCCGCTCATTTTAGGAGTTGTGCCCAAAATTAAAGCATATCCAAAGCTCAAGTGGACCATACCACTAGAAACATTGGGAGTAATGATTTCCACCATTGAAACCTTCCTAGGGCTCACAATGATGTTTATTTGTCGGAGAAACCGTTCATAACATCACAAAGACAAGGATTAATGGAAAAAACAAATATCAGCTTGATCCAAAACTTCGATGGCCTCCATGATTTTGTCAATGGGTGTGGTGCCGTTGGATATGCTTCATTTTTTAGCTTAAGCCTTAAAATTATCTATCAAAATGGATGGAAGAAGTGGATAAAATAAATAAATCATGGTGGGCCCTACAAAGTTTACTCAATCTCCATTCATATCAGTGGGGTCCAGATACAGTGATCCAAACCATTGATCATCTGGTTCAGATATCTCTTGGTTGAATTTTAACGGTTAACCTATTTTTTTATCTTAACCGTCTATTTCTTGCCCACCTATGGCCACCTATGGAATGGTTAAGGTCATTCCAATCCACTGATCATTTGGTGCAAGGGTCACCCACAGTAAAGAACATCATTGCAACAGTTTGGATTATTGAACAATGAACCCTAGCATTCTCGTCAATGATTTTCGGAAATTAAAATGAGTGATAATCATCTGCAATCAATTGTAGGTTAGCATACGTACAGACCCATCCATGTGCCAACGTCTCTAGTGTGCACGTCATCTCAGCCATGAGAAATGTGGGCCTCATCATGAAAAAGACCGCCTAATCTTCAGGCAAACCACCCTCTACAGAAACAAAGGACTGTATAAATCAGACCAACCAACACTTTCATCCAGCGTACAAATGCGGCCCCACCTCATAATTGTATTGGCTTGATCTAACCAGTGTTGATTATTTCTGATCTTTGAAAAATAAATTAATTTAGAAAAACTGAAAAATAAGGACAGGCTGAAGCACGTGAAAAACATGCTGTCCTTATTTTTAGGTTTTTCCAAGTTAAATTATTTTTCAAAGATCAGAAATAATCAACAATCTTAAAGCGTAATTTTTTTCTGATATAGAAATCGAAGGGGTATCATCAATCAAACTGATGAACCAAGATTTGATTCGTTTAGACCGGTGTGATGAAAAAAATTTCACCAGATGGCAGGATAAGATAAAGTTCCTGCTTACGGTGTTGAAGATATTCTATGTCTTAGACCCGAACTTAAAGCCGCTTCCTCCAGCTACTGATAAAGACACGACTTAACAGATCAACGCACGCATCAAAAGAGAAGAAGATAATCTGCTGTGTCGAAGACACATCCTGAACACGCTATCTGATCGTCTGTATGATCAATACACAAGAACCAAATCTGCCAAAGAAATTTGGACCGCTCTCGAGTTCAAATTCAAGGCCGAAGAAGAAGGTACGAACAAATATCTCATATCTATAGGGCTCTCAATGGAGAGGGTCAGATTTGATATCCGATTCGCTCCGAATCCGTATAATGCGGATTTGGATCTTAAAATAGGTCCGATTAGTTAAATGGACCGGATTTGGATCTTAAAACAGATCCGATTACTTAAATGGACCGGATATGGATTCACAGGAATATATCTGACTTCGATCCGAATCCGATTAAGATCCGACTCATTGTCACCTTACTGTATATGTAACATTCATGCTGGCCATAAGTTTTACAAATTATTTTAGGCAATGTCTCAAAATTGAGACATGCCACTCTTAGGTCAACCATACCATACTAAATAGTGGGATTTGCATCATTTTTCTACTAAATTAAATATATTATATTATATATATTTTTATATTTATAATGGGGTGGATTCGGACATAGATCCGACCCGAATCCGATGGTTATATGGATTTTGGATCGGAAATGGATCTAACAATTTATAAATGGATCAGATATGGATATCACATTTTGGATCCGAGTTGGATCCCAATCCGATCCGAATTCGTTTACGGATATATGGACCTGGAGCCGGATCCAACTGGATCCGATCCAGATTCGACCCATTGATAGCCCTACATATCTAGCTATTTCGACTACACCATGGTAGATAACAAATCGCTGTTAGCCCAAATCGAAGAACTATAGCTAATTGTTAGTAAAATTAGTGCCCTAAAAATTGATATCCCTGAATCTTTCCAAGTCGGGGCTATTATCGCAAAATTGCCCCCGAGTTGGACAGAATACAAGAAGAAACTGCTATATAAAACCGATGATTATTCACTGGAACAAATTCAGAAACATATCCGAATAGATAAAGAATCCCGAAACCGTAAAAAGAAAAATGGAAATGGGAATTCCTCGTCCAAGATGCAAGTAGTAGAAAGTACCAAAAATAAGAATTCCGAGAAGAACGGTTCCCTGAAACCAAATAAAGGGAAATTCAAGAAACCACAGAAGAAGAACGGAAAGTTCAAAGGCCCTTGCCATGTCTGTGGGAAAATCGGGCATTACGCTCGAGTATGCCGACTTCGAAAATCGAAGAATGAGGCAAGTGCAGTAGAAGAAGACATAGTTGCCATGATCACTGAGGTAAACATGATCCAAGGCAAAGTACCGAGTTGGTGGTATGATACAGCTGCCACAGTCCATATAAGCTATGACAGATCAGCCTTTAAAACTTATGAGGACGTGACCGATGGTTAAAAGGTCCAAATGGGTAATGAAGTCCGATCAAAGGTCGTAGGCAAAGGAACCGTGGAACTTGTCTTTACCTCTAGAAAGAAAGTGATTCTAACTAATGTACTGCATGTTCCTGACATGAGACGGAACTTAGTTTCTAGGGATCTTCTGGGAAAACCTGGAATACGGGTAGTATTTGAGTTAGGAAAATTGATTCTGTCGAAGAACGGGAACTTCGTTGGTAAGGGATATGCTAATGGGATGATAACATTTTCCTTGAATGAAAGTAGCTCTTCTGCGTATATGATTGAATCTGTAGCATTGTGGCATGATAAATTAGCACACATAGGTTATAATACCTTAAAATTCATGTCTAAGAATGGCTTAATCTCATACTCAGATAGTTAAAATGACAAATGTGAAGTGTGCACAAGGTCCAAATTTACAAAGAAACATTTTCCTAGTGTTGAGAGATCATCTCAAATATTGGACCTAATATACACTGATATCTGTGAGTTAAATAACATTCTTACACGTGGAGGAAGAAGATACTTTGTAACCTTCATCGATGATTGCTCCAGATATGTACATGTATACCTTCTAAAGAATAAAGATGAAGCACTCAGCATGTTCAAGATATATAAAACAGAAGTGAAAAATTAATTAAATAAGAGTATAAAAGTTCTTTGTAGCGACAAAGGATGAGAGTATTTTTCAAGTAAATTCTCTAACTTCTGTGAAGAACATGGCATAATACAATAATGCACCGCATCGTACACACCACAACAGAACGGTATAGTTCAACAGAAGAATAGAACCTTAGTAGAAATGGTCAATGTTGTAGGATAAAGTTGGTCGTCGAGAGATGCGATCAGAGCGTGGTCGCCGAAAGGGGTCGCATCTAAACATGCGACCAGCTCGGCTCGTGGTCGTCGAAAAGGGTTGCATCTCAACATGCGAGCAGCTCGGCTCGTGGTCGCCGAAAGGGGTCGCATCTCAACATGCGAGCAGCTCAGATCGTGGTCGCCGAGAGGGGTCGCATCTCAACATGCGAGCAGTTACCTCCGAGCCTAAGAATCCTCCGCCTTTATGGTACCGACAGTCCATATAGACCGATTTTAGGCTTATCTTTGTTCGTGGCTCCGGACCTCAAGGGATCACCATCAGGGAACGTAATTGACCAGATGTCTAATTGGACTAGGCCGTTCCCTTATATAAGGATCAACAGGATAAACATCTTATCCCCGAAAATCAACAGTAATCTTGACGTTTTGCGTAATAGATTGGATCACTTGGATCTATATAAATGGATGGCCTCATCGATGATAAAGGTACACAATCTCTAAGCTGGTATCCCACTGTTTCCTTTTACAACCATGTCCCATCTGAATTAAGCTTTGGAGGGCCAACGGCTGGACGCCGGCTACGCTTAGTTTTCTCTTGTGTTCTTTCAGGTTCGAAAGGAAGCTGGCTTGAAGGAAGGTGAACGTCTGGAGGATCCTGTTACTAAATCCGATGTAAACAATCAACTCAATGCTAATACAAGCAAAGTTGCCACTAGGACTTTGGGGAGAAGCACTTCTCGCAGCGTGCCACATCCTAAATAGGGTTCCTTCTAAGAAGTTTAACACTTCACCATATGAGGTATAGAAAGGTAGAAAACCTAATCTAGGATATTTTAAAGTGTGGGGGTGCCTCGCATATTGTAGAAAGCCTTATCCCAAAAGAACTAAATTAAGATCCAGAGCTATCAAGTGCGCCTTTGTTGGGTATGCACAAAATAACAAAGCATATAGACTTCTAGACTTAGAGTCTAATACAATCATAGAGTCTAGAGATATTGAGTTCTTTGAAAACTCACTATCCTTAGAGTCAAAGGATAATAAAATCCAAACTCCAACAGAGAAACCTATGGTAGAAGCTCAACAAGAAGTTGAAGCTCCAATAGAACCACGTAGGAGTCAAAGAGTAAGAGTAGAAAAGAGTCTTGATCCTGAACAGATAGACTCTCAGCGTATCTTTTTTCATCTCGTAGAAGGAGATAGAGAGAATGTCATTAGAAAGATACCTATAGTTATGACTATAGAAGATGATCCAACAACATATAGAGAAGTTGTAACTTCTAGAGATTCAGCTTTTTGGAAAGAAGCTATCAATGATGAGATGGACTCTATTATGTCAAACCAAACCTTGGAATTGGTGGATCTACCTTCAGCTTCTAAACCCATAGGGTGTAAGTGGGTATTTAGAAAGAAATATTACACTGATGGAACTATTCAAACATTTAAAGCTAGACTAGTAGTTAAATGATTCAAATAAAAAGAAGGAATAGATTATTTTGACACATACTCACCTGTAGCGAGAATAACATCTATTAGAATTATGTTTGCTTTAGCATCCATACATCAGCTGTATATTCATCAGATGGATGTAAAGACTACTTTCCTGAATGGATACCTCGACGAGGAGGTATACATGAAACAACCTGAAGAGTTCGTTCTGCCAGGAAATGAGAAGAAAGTCTGTAAATTAATTAAATCATTGTATGGACTAAAACAGGCACCTAAACAGTGGCATAAGAAGTTTGATTCTAAAATACTTTCTCATGGTTTTATGCATAATATAGCAGACAAATGCATATATTCCAAAACAAGTAGTAACTATATAATTGTTATTTGTTTACACGTTAATGACATGTTAATAATAAGTAACAAGATGGAAGGTGTAACTGAAACAAAGAAGTTTTTGTCTTCCGTATTTAAAATGAAGGATCTTGGACAAGTTGATACCATTATGCGCTATGCCAATTGTTCACTTCCCCAAATGTAGGGTTGCGATGTAGTAATAATCTCGGTAAGACCGAGGTCGATCCACAGAGACTTATGTAGGAATTCACAAAATACTTCCAATAGTTCTACTGAAGAGCTAACTAACAGATTTGTAGAAGATTGATGTAGATAGATGTTGTTGAACTAAACTGAAGATAAACAATTAATAAAAGGCACTAGGGGTTCAAAGATCCACTTGTAGCAATCCTTGATGCTCAATTTGTTGTGGTTTCTCACTTTCTTAGCTAGAATCGAAATTAAGTTCTATCTAACCAAATGATAGAGCAGTTAAAACAGTCAATCTGTCATATGTATGAATCATGTACATGATTCTCTCAATTCAAGATAAGACTTGAGCACACTCAATTGCATAGGTCAGTCCCAATTCCAATAGGTTAAGATCACAAGCATAACCATCATTAAATCCTGTCACAAGATAAAACTAGATCATGATTTGAACTTGATCCAAATCACATACACAGTCTTACATACTTCAGAATTTTCAGAAAATAGAATTTTAGTATGAAGCACCCACATGAAAATCATAGATCTAGAGCGTATCGAATCCAATTCCTTGGATCATACAGGTCTAGACTAGCTCAAAACAATTAAGAACACAAGCAATTCTTCTAAACATCCATGAGCCATCATAAGACTAAGAAAAAGTACTTTGAACTTTATTTAAACTTCAAACTATTGTTCTTCACTAATAATTCAACTTGAAACCAAATCAACGAATTGAAACATCTTAGATTCACTACAAGCTTCACCTCTTAGCCCTAGCTAAGAGGTTTAGCCGTTCATAATTCAAGGAAACATGAAAGCAACTAAACAAAACATGAAACTAGAAAAACAAACTAGAAGGAGTTGTAGAACTCCAAATCCGACTTCCGTCGTCTCCCACCGTGCTTAATCTCTCCTAGGATGCCTTAGGAAGAAGCCCTAGGTCCCCTTTTATATCATAGAGCGGAAAGTTCCAGATTGCGCACGGAATCCCGGACTGTGCAGAGAAAATCGGAGCTTGTAGAACACGCACTGTTACGCAGATGACCGGTCGCACAACCGGTCTCAAAACCGGTCCAAAACTGTCCAGAGAGTTTTTCATAATTTCCAACCCGCAGTTTTAATTCAATGACCGGTCGCACGACCGGTCTGAGCTGTGGACGACCGGTCGCATGACCAGTCGTGGATGGTCCAGTGAGATTGGCAGCAGAGTTCTCTTTTGTTGAGTGTTCGGACCAGTTGGACAACTGGTCCCCAACCGGTCCTGGCTATGGATGACCGGTTGGACGATCGGTCTTGGGCACATTCTTCTGCTTTCTTTCTTCTTTCCTTTGACTTCTTTCTTCCATCCTTTGACGCTTAGTCGTTTGATCTTCTATGCTTGTAAACAGCGTCTTTAAGTCTCCAATTGATGAATCCTCTCTCTTATCCCTACAATCACAAATCCATGCATTAGATTAGTTGTTAATTCATGAAAACCTTACATAATGAGTGATGAATTGGGGTTAGAATATGCACAATTAAGAGCTCAACACACCCCCCAACCAGCATTTTGCTAGTCCCGAGCAAAACATACGTGAAACAAGTTTCATTCTCCAAAACCCAACTCTCCTTTAGAAACTATTCTTCTATACATCCCAAGACACACAAGTGTAAGAGTCAGAAAAATTAGGTGATAGAGGTTGAAACCGTAAACTCTCAAAACATAATAAGTGTCCATATGAAATTTTCGCTGATTGTTTGATAAATAGAAGAACTTGAACAAATTCAACCTAGTATACATAGTGAAAGTTCATCTCATGAGTTTCCAGAATTGTCTTATTCATAGATCAACTAGACTATAGATCTCAAGGTATATAGAGCAACCACAAGCCAATGACAAGAATTTGCCTTACTGTCCTTCTGACGGCTTTCACACTACGTCCCATTTTCAGCTTTGGTTACGAGTTGACCATCCTCCGGTTGGTAATAGGAAGCCCTAATCGGAATTTTCCACCATTTTCCCATCATTCCCAATTTCATCCTTCCTTTTCCTTTTTCTTTTAAATTAGATAGGATTTTTAGAAATCCATATCTTTCGTTATTTTCCCATGGACAAGGATGGACAAAGTACCCCGGCTTGGTTCCTCAACACCTCAAATCTAAGTCTAGCCAATCCAAAAATCACATAATCCTTTCAAATCATGAAAATCATGTAATGTGAATTAGGTGTAAAAGTGTTCAAATTTTCTATCAATTATATTAAGAGAAGTTCAAGGCTTACAACATCATACGCTTCGTATCTCCTCCTCTTATGCTCGTATCATCTCGAATGCATAGCAATAAGGTTTTCTAAAAGAGTTTTGAAATTTTAGAAAATTCAAAAAAATCCCTACATGATTGCTCGAGATGTTACAAACCACTGGATTTATCCTAGTGATCCTACGCCCCCCAACCAACTCTTGCATTGTCCTCAATGTAAAAGATACGCAATGCACAAAACATGAGAGCAATTCTAAAATAAAGGGAGTGAGGAATGATTGTACCTGAGAGAACAAGAAGCGAAATTCTACCTCCGTCTATCAACCTATATAAAAAAAATTAAACAAAGGCAACAAGATTCTAATCTTAACTACTCTATACCTCCATCAGACTAGGAGATCAATCATCCTGATATACATGATCAGTTAGAGGGATGGACATACCTTCTGAAGGAAACTTCTCAAAGAACGGTTTTAATCGTTGACCATTCGCCTTAAAGATGTTGCCGTTCCTTGGATTCAACAACTCGACGGTCCCATATGGGTAGACAGTTTGCACAATGTAGGGATCGGTCCATCGAGATCTCAATTTCTCCGGAAATAAGTGTAAGTGAGAATTATACATAAGGACTTTTTGATTAATCGTGAATGTCTTACGAAGAATGTTCTTATCATGGAATACCTTCGTCTTGTCCTTATAAATTCTTGCATTCTCATATGCTTCGTTCTGGATTTCTGCAAGTTCATTTAATTGAAGTTTGTGCAACGAGCTTGCCTTGTCATAATCAAAATTTATCTTCTGTATTGCCCAATATGCCCTATGTTCCAGCTCCACAAGCAAGTGACAAGCCTTCCCATAGACAAGTCTATAGGGAGACATTCCAATAGGGGTCTTAAAAGCGGTACGGTAAGCCCAGATTGCATCGGTAAGTCGAAGCGACCAATCCTTGCGATCGGGGTTCACCGTTTTCTCTAAAATGTGTTTAATCTCCCTATTGGATATCTTGGCTTGTCCACTTGTTTGTGGGTGATAGGGAGTGCTCACTTTGTGATTAACGCCATATTTCTTCATTAAGGCTTCAAATGGGCGATTACAAAAGTGAGACCCTCCATCACTTATGATAACTCGAGGTGTTCCAAACCGGGAAAGAATATTCTCTTTTAAGAAACGAATGACTGTTTTATGGTCATTATTCCAGCATGGAATTGCCTCGACCCATTTGGACACATAGTCAACGGCAAGCAAGATGTATACGTTTCCAAAAGAAGATGGGAATGGAACCATGAAATCGATGCCCCAACAATAAAAAATTTCGATCATTAAGATGGGATTGAGTGGCATCATATTTCTACGGGAGATTCCTCCTAATTTCTGACAAGGCTCACATGTTTTACAAAACACATGGGTGTCCTTGAACATAGTGGGCCAATAAAACCCACATTGCAGAATTTTGGCGGTGGTCTTCTTAGCCGAAAAGTGGCCACCACACACTTGAGAATGACAAAAGGAGATGATATTGTGTTGCTCATCATCCGGCACACATCTCCTTATTATTTGATCGGGACAATACTTGAATAAGTAATGGTCGTCCCACAGGAATTTCCTCACCTCGTTGAAGAACTTATCTCTATCTTGCTTTTTCCAATGTGTTGGAGTTGTACCTGTAGCAAGATAGTTAGCAATGTCCGCATACTAAGGCAATTGGGAGACTTTAAACAGTTGTTCATCAGGGAACATGTCATTGATCACGGTTGTCTTAAGGGAATCGGTGAGAACAAGTCGAGAGAGATGGTCAGCCACTATGTTTTCTACTCATTTCTTATCACGTATTTCTATGTCAAATTCTTGGAGTAGGAGGATTCATCTTAACAACCGTGGATTAGCATCCTTCTTAGAGAGAAGGTATTTAAGCGCGGCATGGTCCGTGAATATGATGATCTTGGATCCAATCAAGTAGAACCTAAACTTATCCAAGGCAAAAACTACGGCTAAAAGTTCTTTTTTCTGTAGTAGTGTAGTTTGCTTGGACTGAGTTTAAGGTTCTACTTGCATAGTAGATAACACATGGCTTCTTCTCTTTTCTTTGGCCTAGCACAGCCCCAATAGCGTAGTTGCTTACATTGTACATAATTTCAAAAGGGAGGCTCCGATCAGGTGGTTGCATTATTGGAGCACATGTCAACATACCTTTAAGTTTAGTAAAGGCATTTTGACAATCTTCATTTCACTCGAATGAGTTCTCTTTTTGAAGTAGGTTACATAAAGGACGGGAGAGTGAACTGAAGTCCTTTATGAACCGTCTATAAAATCCGGCGTGTCCCAAAAAGGACCGCACATCTCATACGCTCTTGGGTGGTGGAAGGTTAGAGATAAGATCGATTTTCGCTTTGTCCACCTCGATTCCGTTTTGTGAGACGATGTGACCAAGTACAATTCCCTTTTGAACCATGAAGTGACATTTCTCCCAATTCAACACAAGGTTCTTCTCTTCACATCTTTTTAATACAGATTTCAAGTGCATAAGGCACTCATCAAAGCTACAACCAAATACTGAGAAATCATCCATGAAGACTTTGAGAATTATCCCCACCATGTCAGAAAAAATGTTCAACATACAACGCTGAAAAGTAGCAGGGGCATTACATAATCCAAATGGCATCCTTCAATAGGTGAAAGTACCGAATGGACATGTGAATGTTGTTTTCTCTTGGTCGTCTAGGGCGATCTCTATTTGGTTGTACCCTAAATAGCCATCAAAGAAGCAAAAATGGGAATGACCCACCAACCTTTCTAAATTTTGATCAACAAACGGTAGGGGGAAGTGTCTTTCCTCGTGACTGTATTTAGCTTCCTGTAGTCAATGCACATTCTCCAACTAGTAGTGACTCTGGTTGGTACGAGTTCATTATTGGCATTAGTTATGATGGTTATTCCGAATTTCTTAGGCACCACTTGAGTTGGGCTCACCCATTAACTATCGGATATTGGGTAAATGATACCCACATCCAATAGTTTCACCACTTCGGCCTTAACCACATCCTTCATGTTTGGATTGAGTCGTCTTTGTGGTTGCCTAAATGTCTTCGCATTCTCCTCAAAGTGTATGCGATGAGTACAAATCAGTGGGTCTATGCCTTTAAGATCCGCAATCAACCATCCAATGGCACTCTTATGCTCTATTAGAGTGGCTATTAGCCTACTCTCTTGTTCCTCATCCAAGTGGGAAGAAATCATCACCGGATATATCTCATCTTGACCTAAATATACATATTTCAAATCACTTGGTAATGCTTTAGGTCGAGTATTGGTGCCTTGATATTGGATGGGAGGGGCTTGTTCTCGTTTAAGGGTAAAGGTTCAAATAGTGCCCTCCATTTTTTGTTATCAAGTACCAACATCACATCTAAGATGGCATCCATCTCTCGTATCGTGTCATCATTTATCTTATGAGGGTGGGCCACACATGCCTCCAAAGGGTCGGAATATAATGTTAAGGGGAATGTATCCTCCACGAATGATTCAATCACATTTATCTCGTGGATCTCATCATCAACTTCCCGTGGTTGTTTGCATAAATCAAATATATTCAGCTCGAGAGTCATATTTCCAAAGGACATTTGTACCATCCCGTTTCTACAATTGATAATCGCATTGGAAGTAGCTAGAAAAGGGCGGCCAAGTATGACGGGAATTTGAGCACCGGTACCTATCACGGGATGTGTATCCATGACAATAAAGTCTACTGGGTAGTAGAATTTATCAACTTGGATTAAAGCATCCTCAATCACTCCTCTCAGTATACGAATAGATCTATCAGCAAGTTGGAGTGTGGTTTTGGTGGGTTTCAATTCACCTAACCCAAGTTGTTCATAAATCGAGTATGGAATGAGGTTAACACTTGTCCCTAAATCGAGTAAGGCTTGTTTAATCCGGTAGTCTCCTATGATGCATGAGATGGTTGGACTACTCGGATCCTTGTATTTTTGAGACACCTCTTGTTTGATAATAGCACTCAAATTCTCAGTCAAAAGTACTTTGTTGTGAACATTGTGTTTCCTTTTGACTGTACACAATTCCTTTAAAAATTTGGCATAGGATGGTATTTGCTTTATGGCATCCAACAATGGGATGTTGATCTTCACTTGCTTAAAAACCTCTAAAATTTTCATGTTTTTGTCTAAAGGTTTGGGTGAAATCAACCTTTGGGGAAACGGGGCGACCGGCTTGTATTGCCTTTCCGGTTCTCTCTCTTGTGGAGCGTTGTTTAGGCTATCATCCTCTTTGGAAATTTTCGGATCATTAGGCTTTGGGGCCTTCACCGGATTAGATTTATCGATTATTTTCTCACTTCTTAAAGTGGTGATAGCTTGAACATGCTCCGTATATTGAGAGGATGAGCTTGCGTCTTGTATCTCAAATTGGGTCCTTGGGTTAGGAAGAGGTTGGGCAGGAAGTGTGCCTTTCTCCCTAACACTGATGTGAGATTCAACCCTAACCATTGAGGTTTTCAATTCATTGAAGGCTTGAGTTGAATTTTGATTGAATTTCAATTGCTCTTGCATGAACCCATCTATTTTCAGAGAATTAGTCTTGTTATATTCAGCTTGAACCGATACGAATGCACCCAACATCTCCTCTAGCGTAACTTTTGGTGTAATGACTAAAGATGGACCTAGTAAAGGTTGAACTTGAGGAGCATTGTTTGCATTCGCAGTGGGTCCATTCCTCCAACTGAAGTTGGGATGATTCTTCCAACTAGAATTATACGTGTTAGAATTTGGAGCACTAAATTGCCGTTGATAACTGTTTATGGCATTTGATTGTTCTTGTAAGATATCTTGGACTGTTGAAATTGTGGGACAATCTTGTGTTGCATGTTGATTTTCAGCACAAATTCCACAAATAGTTTCAACGTCTTTTGAGTTGATCGTCTCTCCTTTCTTTAATTCCATGACCTCGACTTTTCTTGTAAGGCTAGCCATACGTGCATTTATGTTATCCTCTTCTAAGAGGACATAAATTCCTCATTTTTCCTTTTATTAGCTAGTCTTGGAATTTGTTGGTCTAGATGTATCCCAAGACTGTGCATTCTCGGCCAATTCCTCCAAATAGTCCTATGCTTCCTCGGCTTCCTTATTCATGAACTCCCCATTACACATCATCTCTACGAATTGACGCATGGGTGAAGTCAGTCCTTCATAGAAAAAGCTTATAACCCGCCAAATTTCGTAGCCATGATGTGGGCATGCATTTAACAAGTCCTTAAACCTCTCCCAACATTGGAAGAAGGTCTCATCCTCCTTTTGGGCAAAGTTCATGATAAGGCACCTCAACATGTTCGTTTTGTGAGTAGGGAAGAACTTTTTAATGAACTCCCTAGACATCTCAGTCCATGTGCCAATTGATCGTGGCCTTAATGCATGAAGCCAACCTTTAGCTTTATCTTTAAGGGTAAAAGGAAATAATTTAAGTCTCACCACATCATCAGTTACGTTTGCAAAGTGCATGGTGGCTATCACCTCGTCAAATTCCTTAAGGTGTTGATAGGCACTTTTACTGTCCAATCCATGGAATCTTGGGAGGAGTTGGATTACTCCCGGTTTCAAATCTACATTCCCTGCATTTTGTGGAAAAATTATGCATGAGGGAGTGCTCGCTCTTGCTGGTTGCAAGTAATCACATAATGTTCTGGGTCGGGGAACATTCTCAACCACATTCTCTCCCATTTCGGTTTGGTTTTGGCCCAGATTTTGATTGGCCATAGGATTAGGTTGATTTACAGCCATACTTTCAAACAAAATTGGAGAATTTAAATGTCTCCTAACACGTGGTTCTCTATCAATTCCTTTTACTATTCCCCCTTCACTAATGAGTCGGTTATTCGAATCCCGAGCCCAATGTGGCATGCAAATCCTAAAAGAATAAAACAAAAAAGAATTCTTTCTTCCTTCCTTTACTTTTCTCTAAGACCGAAGCACAAGGTGTCTTGCAATGGCTGAGCCAGAAGCAAGGATAGAGACCGATTTCTCTTGGTTAATAGGGGTTCAGAGAACTCCCCACTCACTCTTTGAATCTTTTGAGAGAAGTGTAGAAAAAGAAGAAAGAGGAATAGAGACAAGAAGAGAAATCTCTGAGCACAAGGTGGTCCAAGACGGCAATGCCGACCAATAGGAATCAAGGCGGCACAAGGTCAACCTATCAGAGATACAAAAAGGAATCTCCACCCACTCTACAAGAGATTAATATGATAGAAATGAATAGGGGAAGAAGAGGAGTAAGGTTAGAAAGATATAACCTGATTTGAGAACTTAAGATCCCTCACTTCTTCTTCAACTTCCTACAATCCCTGCAAAAAGAAAAAGATCAAAATAAAACAAACTAAATTAATACTATTCCTAAAAATCTCAATAGAGACTATCTTCAGAAATTCTCTAAAAACCGTCAAAGTCCCCAGCAACGGCGCCAAAAACTTGTTTGCTTCCTCAAGTGTAGGGTTGCGATGTAATAATAATCTCGGTAAGACCGAGGTTGATCCACGGGGACTTATGTAGGAATTCACAAAACACTTCCAATAGTTCTACTGGAGAGCTAACTAACAGATTTGTAGAAGATTGATGTAGATAGATGCAGTTGAACTAAACTGAAGATAAACAATTAATAAAAGGCACTAGGGGTTCAAGGGTCCACTCAATCATTGATGCTCAATTTGCTGTGGTTTCTTACTTTCTTAGCTAGAATCGAAATTAAGTTATATCTAACCGGATGATAGAGCAATTAAAATAGTCAATCTATCATATGTATGAATCATGTACATGATTCTCTCAATTCAAGCTAGGACTTGAGCACACTCAATTGCATAGGTCAGTCCCAACTCCAATAGGTTAAGATCACAAGCATAACCATTATTAAATCCTGTCACAAGATAAAACTAGATTATGATTTGAACTTGATCCAAATCACATACACAGTCTTACATACTTCAGAATTTCCAGAAAAATAGAATTTTAGTATGAAGCTCCCACATAAAAATCATAGATCTAGAGCGTATCGAATCCAATTCCTCGGATCATACAGGTCTAGACTAGCTCAAAACAATTAAGAACACAAGCAATTCTTCTAAACATCCATGAGCCATCATAAGACTAAGAAAAAGTACTTTGAACTTTATTTAAACTTAAAACCATTGTTCTTCACTAATAATTCAACTTGAAACCAAATCAACGAATTGAAGCATCTTAGATTCACTATAAGCTTCACCTCTTAGCCTTAACTAAGAGGCTTAGTTGTTCATGATCCAAGGAAACATGAAAGCAACTAAACAAAACATGAAACTGGAAAAACAAACTAGCTAGGAAGAGTTGTAAAACTCCAAATCCGACTTCCGTCGTCTCCCACCGTGCTTAATCTCTCCTAGGATGCCTTAGGAAGAAGCCCTAGGTCCCCTTTTATAGCATAGAGCGAAAAGTTCCAAATTGCGCATGGATTCCCGGACTGCGCAGGGAAAATTGGAGCTTGTAGAACACGCACTGTTACGCAGATGACCGGTCGCATGACCGGTCTTAAAACCTCCAAAATTGTCCAGAGAGTTTTTCATAATTTCCAACCCGCAGTTTTAATTCAATGACCGGTCGCACGACCGGTCTGAGCTGTGGACGACCGGTCGCACGACCGGTCGTGGATGGTCCAGTGAGATTGGCAGCAGAGTTTTCTTTTGTCGAGTGTTCGAACCGGTCGGACAACCGGTCCTGGCTATGGACGACCGGTCTTGGGCATATTCTTCTGCTTTCTTTCTTCTTTCCTCTGACTTCTTTCTTCCATCCTTTGACGCTTAGTCATTTGATCTTCTATGCTTGTAAATAGCGTCTTTAAGTCTCCAATTGATGAATCCTCTCTCTTATCCCTACAATCACAAATCCATGCATTAGATTAGTCGTTAATTCATGAAAACTTTGCATAATGAGTGATGAATTGGGGTTAGAATATGCACAATTAAGAGCTCAACACCAATCTCATTATATTGAGAAAATTATAAACAAGTTTAAACACTTGAATATTAAAGAAGCGAAAACTCCATTCAATCCAAGTATCAAGTTAAATGAAAATACTGAAAGAACAGTTGCACAATTAGAGTATGTGATTGTTATAGGAGGTCTAATGTATGCAATGCAATGCACTAGACCAGACATCGCATATGCTGTGAGTAAACTAAGTAGGTTTACTAGTAATCTCAGTGTAGAACACTAGAAGGAAATAGGAAGAGTACTTGGTTATTTAAAAGCAACCAAAGACTTAGGGTTATTTTACTCAGAATTTCCAACTGTACTAGAAGGATATACCGATGCAAGTTGGATATCGAGTGCAGATGATAACAAATCCACTACTGGATGGGTTTTTACCTTAGGAGGTGCAGCTGTATCTTGGGGATCTAAGAAACAAACCTGCATAACTCACTCAACTATGGAGTCTGAGTTCATAGCCCTTACTGCAACAGGTAAAGAGGCTGAGTGGCTTAGGGATCTTCTTTTAGAAATTTCATTCTATGCGAAGCCGATACCGGCTATTTCACTACATTGCGATAGTGAAGCCACATTAGCTAGAGCCTACAGCGGCACGTATAATGGGAAATCCATACATATAAGTCTGAGACATGACTATGTAAGACAACTGATTCAAGATGGAATCATTGTAATTTTTTATGTAAAGTCAAGTAATAACTTAGCTGATCATTTTACTAAATCTCTAACGAGAGAGGTAGTAAGGACAACATCCAGAGGGATGAGGTTGAAACTCTTTTCAAAAGATTTCACCAGTGATGAAAGCCCAACCTAAAATTAGAAAATCTCTATATAAGGGTTCAATGGGTAAAAATAAGTCACTGATACGTGAAAAGTTTCAACACTAAATTATAAATATATACCTCATCCAAGATTATAGTGCTGGCCGTTACAGAAAGAGGGTTGAGTTTTAGAAACTCTTAATGCAGTCCAGTCTTAAAGACAAGTGTCTAAAAGTAACGGAAACACTGGAAGGACTTCACCTATATGAACGTAGAAATGGTGCCGCCTCTCATGAGAATGAGAGTTTTCTCGGGATCGTTCATGAAACAGGATAAGCACAAAGCCATTAAATGTGCTGACCAAGAATTGTGGGAACTCAAATAACACTTAGAAAGTATGTGTGTGGTATTTCCGATCTTGTTATCTAAAAATCACTGGTTCAAAGCTGCGGCTACCAGTAATTTCGATAGGTCATTGAAATACTTACACTAAGGAAAAATTTAAATCGAAAGATATATTTCTTTATGCATATAATATTTTATACTCTGGCAGACATCGTTTTTTCTATTTTAAATTATTTTAAAACAAGTGGGGGATTGTTGAAAAAGTTTGTTTGAAAACAATTTTAAAAATAAAAATATTGCTTTTGGTTTTTGTCCCATATCGGATGGGAGAAAGAAATTTTATCTCTTTATAAGTAGGGTGTTGTGCACCTTACTTATTTATGGTGGAAGAGAGGGAGTATGGTGGCTTGCGTGTTCCAGTGCAAACGCGCACGGGCTCGGTCTTGGTCTCAGGCTCGGGCACGGGCACGGGCTCGGGCTCGGGCGGTGAGGGCGTGAGCACGTGAAGCAGTGTGATTGTGAGGCGCTAGTGGCGCACTTGGCACTTCGCACGTGCGCATCGTGTCGCAGATGGGTCGCGACCTAGCGGATCGGAGCGAGACTGGTGCAAGTCGTGGTGTGACAGAGGCTAGGTAGTAGGTCAGGTGGCTAGGTTCGGAACAGAGGAGGTGCTGTGGGTGGGAGGTCTGACATAGAGACCTCTCTGCTTTTTATAGAGAGCTGCATGGCTAATTAGAGGGACTTGTGTAATTGCTCATGCAATAACGGTCCAGACCATGCAGTAACAACTGCATGTGGCTAGCCCAACAGTCAGAAACGGCTAGCCATTGAGTCTAAACGGCCAACATGTAGGTGTGTAACTCCCACATGCACAACAGTAAAAAATTGTCATAAACGGCTAGTTTCTCACAACAGCTAGAAAACGGCTAGTGCCATTATGGCTCTGGATCAAAACTGCCAGCCACCCTTGCCTATATAAACCGGACAGGTCTGGTTCATTCCAACATAACAACAGCAATCACAACCATCTCTACTGAACCAACACCCATCTGAGTCTATTAGCCTCTCGGTTTGGTTGATTAAAACCAAGCCCCTTAAACCAGTGTCGTGGTCTACTACTGCAAGAAAAAGACTGTCATTCCTTCTCTCTCTTTCTTTTCTTCATCTGCCAGACAGTGTTACTGAGTTCCATAGTGGTTCCTTCGTTTCTTGTTGAATGCAGAATCACATAAGGCTCGTCGTATACTGGAAGCAATCCGCCTACAACCTATCAGCAGACTCAAAATAATTTGAGCAGGGGTGAATTATACTTTAAGGACAACATGTTTTTCGCGTACTTCAACCTGTCCTTATTTTTCGATTTTTTCAAATTAATTTATTTTTCAAAGATAGTAAGAGAAATTCAACAATAGGAATTTCGCTACCTACCTTTTCCTCCAGTGCAGCCCACTTCGGTCTCACGTCCTAAGTTTCTCACAAACATCTCGATGGCCCACCTATGTTCCCATAGAATAACTTTAGGCCAAAAGCTTCTGCAAAACATATGCATCCCTTTGCTTGACATCCGCAGCAGAGATTCTCGAAAGAGGAGAAATGCGGAGTGGCTCGTCTCACCGTATTTAAATCGGAACTTACCTACGGTTGGGATTTGCGTTGGATGTAGCAAAATTTTTCTCGTCAGTACCTCCCTACTGACTTGACATGTCACGTTGGGACTTGATTGACCTGCAGCTTTGTCATAAATGGGCCTAAGAAAAGGATACTCGTTTCACTATTGTTTGGAGAGCGGATTAGCCGTCTCCCTGGGAACATCCTAGTGGGTGTTACCCTAATCATGTGGGACCCATCTTGATATATTTTTTACATATCCATTCTATCCATATATTTTTTCATCTCATTTTAGGATGTGATACCAAACCCTGACAAGATCCAAATCTCAGGTGGACCATACCACTAAAAACAGTGATGAATGATCAGTAAAACCGTTTCGTGGGCCACAAAAGTTTTGGAACAATCTAATCTGTATATTTTACCTTCATCCAGATCTTCTCGACATTATCAATAGGTTGGATTGCTAATAAACATTAGCAAAACCTTAGGATCGGATCTTTGGAAATTTTAATGGTGGGTCGCTCAATCAACACTGTTTCCAGTGTTATGGCCCACCTGAGATTATCTGCATAATTTTTGGAAACCCATCCTCAAATGGGCTTTAGAAACGGATGGACGGCGTAGATATACAAACTATCACCCATGTGAGCCACACGGCAAGGGTAACACCCACTAAGCTTGTCTTATTGGCTCCCTATTGTTTGATCCTGTCTACCTCAAAATGGAAAACCCATCATCCATATAAAAAAAGCCGGTCCTATCGGGTGCAGTACTCAGTCCTTCTCCGGACCCGCTACATGAGGAGCGAATTAGGACGCGGTTTGGGTGGATCCCGGATCCAGTGATGTCGGTGGATCTCCAACTGTGGGGCCACTGTGATGTATTTACCTTACATCTACACCGTCTATGCATTTTGAAAGCTCATTTTAGTGCATTATGTTAAAAATGAAGCAGATCCAAATCTTAGGTGGACCATGTCACATGAAATAATAGTGATTGAATCCCACCATTAAAATCTTCATGGGGGCCACTGGAATATTTATTATCCATCTAACCTATTGAAAATGTAACAAAGACATGGATGAAGATACCAAACAAATATCAGCTTGACTCAAAACTTTTGTGACCCACAGGAAGCTTTTAATGGTTGAATACCATTATTTACTGTATTATGGTACACCTTATATTTGTATCTACTTCTTTTTTTGAATCATTGCTCTAAATTGAGTTTTCAAAATTAATGGAAAGCATGGATGTAATACACGCACATCACACTGTGGATGTCACGGTAAGGGATCCACCCACCTCGGTGGATCCGGGGATCCAGCGAAAGCCGCGCCCAGCGAATTAGGTGTTAACGGGGAACAACTTAGTGGGTGTTACCTCTATCCTGTGGCCCACATGGATGATGTTTTGTATATCCATGCCGTCAATCCATTTATCCGGCCCATTTGAAGATGGGTTTTAAAAAATTATGCAGACACACATTTCAGGTGGACCATACCACTGGAAACAGTGGTGATTGAGCGCTCCACCATTAAAAATTCCAAAGAGCCAATCGTAAGGTTGTAATAACTTTTATTTGCAATCCAACCTATTAATAATGCCAAGAAAATCTGGATGATGGGAAAATATAAAGAACAGCGTGATCCAAAACATTTGTGGCCCACAAGAAGCTTCTAATGGTCATTCATCACTGTTTCTAATGATATGGTCCTGGTTCTTCTTATGGTTGGGGATAACGCACTAAAATGAGGTGGAGAAACAGATGGACGAGGCAGATATACAAAAAATAGATCAAGATGCCACCATGATATGTGTTATATCCATAATGTTTGGGATTATTTTAGGACATGAACCCAAAAATTAGCTAAATCCAAGGCTCAAGTGGACCACACCAAAGAAATTAGTGAGACAGTGATTCCACCATTGAAACCTTCCTAGGGCCCACCATGATGTTTATTTTTTATCCAACCTGTTCATAAAGTCACAAATACATGGATGAAAGGAAAAAATAAATATCAGATTGATCCAAAACCACTGTGACCCCAATAAGTTTTCAATAGTAGACGCTCAATTTTCCCTGTATTCTATGGTGTGATCCACTTGAGCTTTAGATCTTGATCATTTTTTTCTCAAGCCCCAAAACAATCTCATCAAATGGATGGATGGTGTGGATATAACAGATACATCATGGTGGGCTCCATAGAACTTGTTGACGTCAACACACCACCGAGGTCGGTGGCGTGTGGCACACCACCAATCTGTTGGGTGCGTTTCACACAAACCTTCGGATCTCGCCCCCCAATACACTAGAATTATGGACTATGCTAATGCAATAATCAAGAATAAACATCAACCACACGACACAAAGAGTTTTTACGTGGAAAACCCTCAAAAGAGGTAAAAACCACGGGACCTAGTCCAGATCAACAATCCACTATCTCAGGGAACTGTTACAACCGATCACAAGCACACACCGCTTGGATCAAACTTCTTCACCCATGCAGGGATGGATAAACAACAAGAGAATAGTAAAAGAGGAGTGATCTCACCGATCCCGAGGACGTAGAAGCGCTGAGACGACCGTTGCGCAGAAGAATCCTTCTTCAAGCAACTTCTCCCTTCTACAAGCTTCCTCTTTCTCTCTCTTCTCTTTCTCTCTTCCTCTTTTTCTCTCTTTCTCACCTTGGACGTGTTAGCAACACAATGGGATGCCCTAATCCCGTTTTGGAGCGCTTAAGTACCAAAAACGGAAGAATTAGAGCCATATTAGGAAACTGCGTACAAGCAGTCCGCGCCGGGTCGGGCGCCCGGTCACCAGACCGTCGGGCGCCCGGCCAGACCCAAAACAGTCCAGCGTGCAAAACATGAGAAAGACCGAATTTCGGGAGCCCGGACCAACTTGGTCGGGCGCCCGGCCAAGCCCTGCAACACTCTCTCCTCTGATGCTTTGAGGAGGAAAACTCCATCAAATCTCCCCCTTTCCGACTCAGGGGAAATTCACCTTCTTCAAGCCAGCCAAGTTTCTGCAAACCTCAAACTTGCCCTTGAGCAAAGCCTTGGTCATCATGTCTGACCCGTTATCGTCCGTATGGACCTTCTCAAGCTGTAACACCTTCTGTTCCAAAGTATCCCTGATCCAGTGATATCGAATCTCTATGTGCTTCGACTTGGAATGCTGACTTGGATTCTTGCTCAAGTGTATAGCACTTTGGCTATCGCAATAGACCACGTGCTCCTCCTGCTTCAGGCTGAGTTCCTGTAGGAACCTCTTCATCCAAAGCATCTCTTTACATGCTTCTGTGACTGCAATGTACTCGGCCTCTGTCGTCGACAATGCTACGACCTTCTGTAGCTTGCTCTGCCAAGAGACCGTTCCCCCTGCAAATGTGAACATGAACCCCGATGTAGACTTCCTGGAGTCTATGTCACCTGCCATATCTGCATCTGTGTAGCCTTCTAACACAGGTTTTCCGTCACCATAGCATAGGCTCAACCTGGATGAGCCCCTCAGATACCGTAGTATCCACTTCACCGCTGCCCAATGTTCCTTGCCAGGATTGGCAAGATAACGGCTGACAACACCAATCGCATATGCTATGTCTGGGCGCGTACACACCATAGCATACATCAAACTTCCTACCGCTGACGCGTAGGGTATCTTCCGCATCTCTTCCACTTCCGCCTTCGTCTTGAGACACTGCTTGTCGCTCAATTTGAAGTGACCATCCAGTGGAGTACTGACCGGCTTCGCTGCATTCATGTTGAACCGCTCTAGGACTTTCTCAATATACCGCTCTTGTAACAACCAGAGCTTCCTGCTGCTTCTGTCACGGGCTATCTCCATTCCTAAGATCTGTTTTGCCGGGCCCAAGTCTTTCATCGCAAACGACTTGCCCAACTCCTATTTCAGCCTGTCAATCTTCTTGATGTCTTTTCCCATGATGAGCATGTCATCAACATACAATAGCAGAACTAAGAAATCACCGTCTGAGAACTTGCGAGTGAACACACAGTGGTCCGACTCCGTTCTGTCATATCCATGCTTTAACATGAACGAGTCGAACTTCTTGTACCATTGCCTAGGAGCTTGCTTCAGCCCATACAAGCTCTTCCTAAGCCTGCACACCATATGCTCTTTGCCCTTGACTTCGAACCCTTCTGGTTGACGCATGTAGATCTCTTCTTCCAGGTCACCATGGAGGAAGGCAGTTTTGACATCTAACTGCTCTATCTCCAGATCCATGCTAGCCGCCAACCCAAGCAACACCCGAATGGATGTCATCTTCACCACTGGTGAGAATATCTCCTCGAAGTCTATTCCTTTTCTCTGACCAAACCCTTTCACCACAAGTCTGGCCTTGAACCTTGTTTGTGAATTCTTCTGCTCATTCTTCTTTCTGAACACCCACTTGTTGCTCAGAGCTTTCTTGCCCTTAGGCAATTTCACCATATTATAGGTGTGGTTCTTATGCAAGGATTCCATCTCCTCTTGCATAGCTTTCAACCACTCCCCCTTATGCTCGTCGGCTAGGGCCTCAGAATAGTCTTCTGGCTCTCCCCCATCTGTGAGCATAATGTACTCATGCGGCGAGTACTTCTTAGATGGATGTCTGTCCCTTGATGTCCTCCTCACCTGTGGCTCAACAGGTGGATCAAGTTGGGGCTGCTCCCCCTGTCCATCTTCTGTAGGGACTCCCTCATCCTCTGCACCTTGCTGTACTCCCCCGTCATCAGGCACCACGGGAGGAGTAATCGGATCCGTATCCTCCAGTTCACCTGGACTGGGTTGGGTCTTCTCTGGCTTTTCAATGTCTTCTATACACTGATCTTCAATGAAAACCACATCTCTGCTCCTGACGAGCTTCTTCTCGGTCGGATCCCACAACCTGTAACCGAACTTTTCATCACCGTACCCTAAGAACACACACTGCCTGATCTTCATATCGAGCTTGGACCTCTCGTCCTTTGGTACGTGAACGGATGCCCTGCATCCAAACACCCTGAGATGACTGTACGATGGATCACGTCCAGTCCACACCTTCTCAGGTACTTCTCCATTCAACGGGGCTGATGGAGACCTGTTTATCAAATACACCGCTGTGTGCATTGCTTCTCCCCAGAACATCTTGGGCAACTTTACATGGGATAACATGCATCTGATTCTCTCTACTATGGTGCGATTCATTCTCTCAGCCACACCATTATGCTGGGGGGTCTTGGGAACTGACTGTTCATGCCGTATACCCAGTGACTTGCAATACTCGTGGAAGTCACCTATGTATTCACCACCATTGTCAGTGCGGATGCACTTCAATGATCTGCCTGTCTCCCTCTCGACCATAGCATGAAACAGTTTAAACACACCAAAGACCTCGTCCTTGGATTTCAAAGCATACACCCAAACCCTCCTAGATGCATCATCTATAAATGTGACAAAATACAATGCCCCACCCAAGGTTTTTGTCCTCATAGGACCACAAACATCAGAATAAACCAAATCTAATGCATGTACTTTATTAGTATGAGAAGCAGTTTTAACAAAAGAAACTCTATGCTGTTTCCCAGATAAATAGTCAATACAGGTTTTGAGAGGTATACCTGTCACGTCTGGAAGGAGCTGCTTCTTCGCTAGTAGCTGAAGCCCTTTTTCACTCATGTGGCCTAGACGCCTGTGCCACACGTCAGTAGCTGAATCCTCTGCTGCGTTCAATCCACTCTTGCATACACTGACACTTGCCTTGTAAAGAGTGCAACACTTCTTTCCTCTGGCAGCGATCAACGAACCCTTGATGAGCTTCCAGCGCCTACCAGCAAACCGGCTTTCATAACCATCATCATCCAGCCTTCCCGTCGACATCAAGTTGAGGCGAAGGTCTGGAATGTGTCTCACATCCCTGAGAACTAATTTGCAGCCCACATCGGTCTTCAAACAAATATCACCGACCCCTACGATCTTCGAAACATCAGAATTTTCCATCTTCACTGTCCCATAGTCACCTGACTTGTAGCTTGTGAAGAAATCTCTGCGTGGAGTCGCATGAAACGAGCTCCCGAGTCTATCACCCAGTCGGTGTCCTGACTCGAAGCCGTGAGACAAGTATCGTGATCTGCCGAAAGAATAACAACTACGTCACCATCTGAGGCGACCGCAGTAGAATCTGATTCATCTTCCTTCTCCTTTCCTTTACCCTTCTTGTCACTCTTCTTCTTGTGACATTCATGCTTATAGTGGCCCTTCTTGCCACAATTCCAGCATTCAACATCTTTCCTGGCAACTGACTTGCCTCTTGATTTATCTCGGGCCTTTCCGCCCTTTCTGTTCTTTCCTCTCCCCCTATCTTGTGTCACAAGGGCCTCTTGTTGAGCAGGCCCTAGGGACTTCCTCCTTGTCTCCTCATTGAAGAGACAGCTTGTTACCTGATCCATGGATACCTTTCCGTCTGGCGCGGAGTTACTTAGAGACACTACCAATGTCTCCCAACTGTCAGGCAATGAGCTAAGCAGTAGCAAAGCCTGAAGTTCATCATCTAGGACCATCTTCATGGCGGAGAGTTGGTTCACAATGTTGCTGACCTCATTCATGTGTTCAGCCACAGAACCACCATCTTTGAACTTGAGATTCACAAGTCGTCTTATCAGGAATATCTTATTGCCGGCTGTCTTGCTCTCATACAGCCCTTGCAATTTCAGCCATAGGCTAGCGGCTGAGGTCTCTGTAGACACATGGTGGAAAACCGAATCATCCAACCATTGTCTAATGAACCCCACCGCCTTCCGGTCCACTTTCTTCCAATCATCATCTGACATATCCTTTGTCTTCGCCGATATGCCTAGAATTGGAGCATACAAGTCCTTGCAATAGAGCAAGTCCTCCATCTTAGCCTTCCATATGGTCCAGTTAGAACCACTGAGGCTGATCATCCTTGATGAGCCACCTTCCATAATTCAGAACCGATCCCACACCGTTCAGACAACCTGAACTCTCTGATACCACTTTGTTGGGTGCGTTTCACACAAACCTTCGGATCTCGCCCTCCAATACACTAGAATTATGGACTATGCTAATGCAATAATCAAGAATAAACATCAACCACACGACACAAAGAGTTTTTACGTGGAAAACCCTCAAAAGAGGTAAAAACCACGGGACCTAGTCCAGATCAACAATCCACTATCTCAGAGAACTGTTACAACCGATCACAAGCACACACCGCTTGGATCAAACTTCTTCACCCACGCAGGGATGGATAAACAACAAGAGAATAGTAAAAGAGGAGTGATCTCACCGATCCCGAGGACGTAGAAGCGCTGAGACGACCGTTGCACAGAAGAATCCTTCTTCAAGCAACTTCTCCCTTCTACAAGCTTCCTCTTTCTCTCTCTTCTCTTTCTCTCTTCCTCTTTTTCTCTCTTTCTCACCTTGGACGTGTTAGCAACACAATGGGATGCCCTAATCCCGTTTTGGAGCGCTTAAGTACCAAAAACGGAAGAATTAGAGCCATATTAGGAAACTGCGTACAAGCAGTCCGCGCCGGGTCGGGCGCCCGGTCACCAGACCGTCGGGCGCCCGGCCAGACCCAAAACAGTCCAGCGTGCAAAACATGAGAAAGACCGAATTTCGGGCGCCCGGACCAACTTGGTCGGGCGCCCGGCCAAGCCCTGCAACACTCTCTCCTCTGATGCTTTGAGGAGGAAAACTCCATCACAATCCACTTCCCCGGTTCCTATTTAGAAGCAATAATTGAGAAACACGTGACTCATTCCCGCAGATAAGATGACAGCAATCATCGGACAAAGATGGCACTGGAATTTTGATTAAAAATTAGTATTGCGACAACATTGAGATGTTTTCAATGTCCCAGCGGTTTTTAATTTTTTCACAAAATTTTTGGGCGCGGTTTGGATGGATCCCTAACTGTGGGGCCACTATGATGTATGTTCCTTACATCTACACCGTACATGCATTTTGAAAACTCATTTTAGGACACTATCCCAAAAATAAAGTAGATCCAAATCTTAGGTGGACAATACCACATGAAATAGTAGAACTAGTAGTGATTGAATCCACACCATTAAAAACTTCATGGGGGCCACTAGAATGTTTCTTTTCCATCCAACCTGTTGAAAACGTCGCAAAGACTTGGATGAAGATGTAGAAACAAATGTCAGCTTGACCCAAAACTTTTGTGACTCACAGGAAGCTTTTAATGGTTGAGTACCATTGTTTACTGTATTATTATTCACATGAGATTTGGATCTACATCATTTTTTAAATCATGCTCTAAAATGAGTTTTAAAAATAAATGGACGGCGTGGATATAATACACACACATCACACAGTAGAAGGCACGGCAAGGGAGATGCCGCGCCCAAATTTTCTATAATTTTAATGGAAAGTTATTCAAAATTAAAACAATTCAGCGACTTTTATAATGAATATTCTTAAATATTTTATTTTTGTCGAGATTTTTACCAATAATGTCACCAGACAAACTTTAAAATATTAAAATCTCCCGAGAAATTCTCAGGCGGAGAAATTGTCCAGAACGAACACTGGGGAGCGAATTAGATGTTACCCTGGTAACACCTTAGTGGGTGTTACCCCTACCGTGTGGGGCCCATCGTGATGTATTTTCTATATATCTATGCCGTCTATCTGTTTTCTCGTATCATTTTAGGACATGATCCAAAACTTTAAGAAGATTCAAATCTCAGGTGGAGCATACCACTAGAAACAGTGATTAATAACCATTAAAAACGTTTTGTGGGCTACAAAAGTTTTGGATCAATCTGATATTTATATTTTCCCTTCATCAAGACCTTATTAACATTATCAAGAGCTTGGATTGCAAATAAACATTACCAAAACCTTACCAAGGTCTCATTGGAATTTTTAATGGTGGAGCACTCAATCACACTGTTTCCAGTGGTATGGTCCACTTGAGATTTGGATCTGCATATTTTTTGGAACCTTATCCTAAAATGGGATGTATAAACGGATGGACGGAGTGGATATAAAAAATATCATCTATGTGGGCCATACGGTAGGGGTAACACCCGCTGTTCCCGGGGTAACACCTAATTCGCGCCCAGTACAGATAGATGGTCTTCGTGTATCACCAGGGTGCTCTCTCTCTCTCTCTCTCTCTCTCTCTCTCTCTCTCAAGATCTCAAGATATCAAACATTAAAATGAGTGGGGAGGGGAAGCAACAAAAGACGGCAGCCGTTGAAGAGCTGCTTAAGCGGATGGACCAAGGCCTTGTCCCAGATGAGGAGGTCAGGAGGCTGGTCAGGGTTGAACTAGCAAGGCGTCTCAAATGGGGTTACAAACCTACTTATGAGGAGCAGCTAGCTCTAGTCCTTGATTTGGCTAAGTGTGAGTTTCATCTGGACCGTCCATTCTTCTTTTTTTTTTTTTATGGTCATTTTCATTATGGTGTGCCTCATGGGACGCGGATTAGCTACTGTCAGGTTGAGTAGCTATCTCGCTATTGAAGTGACGTCACCAACTTCTGTGGGCCCCACTGTGATGTATGTGTTGTATCCACACCGTCCATTCATTTGGAGAGATCATTTTAGGGTATGATCTAATGAATGAGACAGATCCAAACCTCAAGTGGACCCCACCAAAGAAAACAGTGGGGATAGTGATGCGACCGTTGAAACCTTCCTAGGGCCCACCATGATGTTTATTTGAGATCCAACCCGTTCATAAGTTCACACAGACATGTAAGAAGGGAAACACAAGCATCAGCTTGATCAAAAACTTCGGTGGCCCCAAGAGGTTTTTAATGGTAGGAGATCAATCCCCACTGTTTTCTTCGGTGGAGTCTACTTGAGCTTTAGATCTGTCTCATTCTTTAGCCCATGCCCTAACATGATCTCTCCAAATGAATAGACGGTGTGGATACAACACATACATCATGGTGGGCCCCACAGAAGTTAGTGACGTCACTTCAGTAGCTAGATAGCTACTCAAACTGTCAGTAGCTAATCCCCGTCCTGCCTCATGGCATGGACGCGGTTTGGCTAGTGACGCTGCCACCAGCCAGGTGGCTAGTAGTCGGTGCCCTGTGGGCCCCACCATGATGTATGCATTTTATCCACGCCGTCCATCCATTTTTACAGATAATTTTAAGGCTTGATCCACAAAATGAGGCAGATCTAAATATTAAGTGGACCACATCACAGGAAAACAGTAATGATTTAATGTCCACCATTAAAAACCTCCTCGGGCCCACTGTAATGTTTATTTGACTTCCCACCAGTTTATTAGGTAAAAAAGATATGGATGAAGGGAAATAACAAATACCAGCTTGATCCAAAACTTCTGTGGCCTACAAGAAGTTCTTAACTGTGGGCGTTCAATCAACACTGTGTGGTCCACCTGAGATTTGGATCTACCCAATTTTTGGTCTCATATCATAAAATGATCTGTAAATATCGATGGACCGAATGGATGAAATTCTTACATCATGGTGGGGCTCACAGAGCACCGACCACTAGCCATTGGCTATGGCAGGGTCACTAGTTAATCCGTTTCCGTGCCTCATAGTTTGAAACACGCAAACTCGGGAGAGTTTCCCGAAAACTCGTACTAGTTTTCTTTTCCCCCCCTTATTATACAATATTTAAAAAGTACAAGTAATATATAAATAACGTTGAGTTGTGCTGAGCAGAGTCCAGTTTTATTGAGTTTTCTCGAGTTTTGTTTGGGTCATGACCATTGACCAGATCGTCTTTTTCTCCGAGTCTTGATGAAATCTGGTCGAGTCACAGTTGAGGGAGTTGGTTCAAGTTTTTAAACTATGGTGGGTCCATCTTAAGCACATATCACTTCAATTGGACAATCCTAACCGTCTGATCGGTTCAATTCAAAATGGATGGTTGAAAAACACTATGAGTGGTGCTTTTGGGTTCAAGTGTAGGAATCCTCGATAAGATTATTAGGATCATGGAAGGAACGACATGATCTAAGACAATTGCATTGGCTATGGCATGATGATTAAAGGCTCGGATGGTACAAACCTCATGTAGGTGGGTCCCAACACGGCGAGTTGTAGTGATGGCCAGTGCAAGAACTCACGTGGTAATACCCCGTCAGGCACGAATCCTCTCTTTTGTTGCACTTCGGCCATCAATTCAAACCGTTGGATTAACCTTCCTCCCACGGAAGGCCATCATATGGGACTCGGTTTGCGTCCTTCCTTGGTATGGACGCAAAGCGTCCAAACTGAGCTGTGGAGTGGCCCGCTGTTATGTATCTTTTTATCCGCAGTCCATCTCTTTTCTATGATCATTCTAAGCCATGAGACTGAGAACGAGGCAGATCCAACGCTCAGGTTGGCCACACCAAAGATGACTCTTGTATTTAATGCTGAGATCATTTCATCCACCCAAGCTCACTATTTGGTGTGGCCAACCTGATAGTTGAATCTACCTCGTTCTTAGTCTCATCTCATGGCTTAAAATGATCACTGAAAAGGAATGGACGGCGTCGATAGACAGATACATAAGGATGGCCCCCCCACAGCTCAGTTTGGACGCTTTTAAGTCCATGCTTAGGAAGGACGTAATCCGCGTCCCATCATATGATGATGCATCACCCATCTTTCAACTATTAAGAAAAGTTTTTAATCATCTGTCTAGAAAAAAAGTTACGCAGATTGGAAGGTTGGAAAAAGCCAATCGTCACAATCTAGGATGATTTAGCCATCCCTGGGATGGCCCATCAATTGGTCTGTTCGGATCACGTTTTCAAATGTAAAGCGGGTCTCTTATTATTTCATGGCTTAGATGGACCAAAAGAAGATCGATCGGAATCGGAAGTGATCCGGACCGTCAGAACCGTAAAATGGTCGTATCTTCCAATTCGGAATGAGTTTTTGGACATATAATATATGATTTTGGGTAGCTCGAGCTACTGAAGCCAACGAACCCTACTTTGCAGGGTTTCCCAAGCCAAAATTGCGAGATTCGACCTGATTATCGGTCATTAGCCTAGTTTTATTTCAATTTTACTATTTATAGTGAGTTTTGTTTTGCTCATATCTTTTGATCAGTAGGGTTTTAGAATTCGTGCCCAACATAGAAAGGGCTTAGAAAAGTGTGTAGAACCATGTGGTTGGGCCAGATTGAAAACTTTCTATTTTTGGCCGAAAACCATGAGTTCTAATAGGAATGAAAGTCTTCATGTTTATTATTTAAAGTAAGTCGGGGTTTTCTAGAAGTTTGAGTTTGAGTTGAAGTCTGATACTTCTCATTAGGGTTTAGTTTATTATTTAAAGCATTGTAGAGCTGATTTTATTCATTCAATCAATATTTTCTAAGAATTATTTCCTTTTATCTTCTCGTGGTTACGAGGAACACCTTGTTTATTTAAGGTACCTACTCGATGAAGAAGACGGTGATCGACCTCCCATGTTCTCCCTGTGTCAGTGGTATCAGAGAGATGATTTTTCCTCAGGACGATGGCCTTCAATGAAGGGTCGAATGTTCATTCTAAGGATGGCGCTCCAAGGGATTATATCACGATGGCAGATTTTGGTGAAGTGCAACGGGAGAATCGGTTGCTCTTGCAAGGTATACAAGTAACCCTCGACCAGATTGTGGCATCCCTAGCTCCACCCCAAGCCCAAGGCGACCAATAACCACCAGTGCTTGCTATACGGAAAAAACCATGTATTTCGTAGAGCGCCCTAAGTGGATAACCGCAGGGCTACACTAGGCGATTCGGAACCGAACGATGATGAGGTCGAACACATTATGGTACGACGGCCTGCGCTGGGGAACAAACGTGTGGAATGAGCATAACGAGATAATTAGGGCAAAGCTGATCTTCCCAGCTTTAACGGCCTATTACGGATAGAGGTGTTCCTTGACTGACTGACAGAGATTGAGTGATACTTCGACTATATAGACGTGCCGGACGACAGGAAGGTAAAATTAATTGCATATAAACTAAAATTTGGTGCATCAACATGGTGAAAAAACCTACAGGTCTCCCGCGCCCGCTAGAACAAGGCTCCCATCCGAACATGGCATCAGATGAGATAGCTCCTTAGGGCTTGATTTCTCCCTAGCAACTACGAACAAATTTTGTTCTAACTGTATCAAAATTGTTGTAAGGTAAATCAATCCATAGCCAATACCTCGAAGAATTTTAGCGATTGGTTACATAAAACAACTTGGCGGAATTTGAGGCACAACAAGTAGCACAGTTCATTGGTGGATTGCGGATTGCAATCCAGGATCGGGTTTAGATGCATCCGGTCTGGACATTGAGTGAGGCCAACCAATTGGCTACTCGGGTAGAAACACAATTACCACGGGTCCCTACTCGACCCTATCCCGCAACACGGACCTCCACAATAGGCCCCACTCATGATATAACAATGGTTAAAGGCAAGGAATCCATAGGAGGGCGTCCTCGGCCTCCTACTACCGCGAACCGTGACACGGGAAGTGGTCCCTTAAGGCCTTAGCATGCAACTTCCACTACAGCAGGTCTTAGTAGGATTCCTAACCCTTATGGTTGGCTGAGGCCGAACCATTGTCTCCGTTGTGGCTAGCCGAGCCACTGGTTGAACGCTTGTCCTCAACGCCCCACAGCCCACTTAACTATGAATTAGGGAGGCGCTGAAGGAGAAGTACCAAAAGATGATACTGAATTGGTTGGATTGGAATAGGCCGATAAGGGGAAAATGGAACCTGCAGATTAACTAGCTGAAGATCATGGTGTGTTGCTAGTAGTGAGGTGGCTACTTTACGCCCCAAGGAAACAAATGCACCCACAACTGCACAACATCTTCTGCATAAGGTGCACTGTGTAGGACAAAGTCTGTGATGTTATCATAAATAGTAGAAGTAGCGAGTTATCATAAACAGTAGGAGTAGCGAGAATATTGTCTCGAAAATTATGGTGGATAAGTTATCGATGCCTATGACGAAACACCCTACTCCTTACTCGATCGGTTGGATAAAAAAGGTGAACGAGATTAAGGTGACTCATCAATGCATTATCTTGTTTTCCATTAGTAAAGTTATAATGTGGTTGACATAGAAGCCTGTCACATGTTACTCGGGTGACTATGACAATCGGATCGATATGTGACCTAGTGTGGGCGGAAAAACATATACATGTTCACTAAGGATAGTCGAAAGATTGTTTTAACCCCTATGACACCAAAGAAACACCTTAAATCTTCTAAAGTGGAGGGAAAATCTCTCCGTGCCATTCATGAGTTTATTGAGGATTCAAAGGAGACCGACGAAGTATATGCTGTAGTGGTAAAGGGCGAGGAGTCGGAACCCTCTAATATTCCTCTGAGCCTTAAACCATTACTGGAAGAATTCAAAAGTATTTGGCTTGAGGATTTGCCTGATGGATTGCCTCCCATGAGAGACATCCAACATCATATCGATCTTGTCCCAGGGGCCAATTTGGCTAATCGACTACACTATCGGATGAGTTTGAAAGAGTGTGAAATTCTCCAAGGGCAAGTGGAGGAATTGATCAGTAAGGGTCTCATAAGAGAGAGCATGAGCCCATGTGTCATCCCGGCAATTCTAACCCCAAAGAAGGATGGAACCTGACACATGTGTATTGATAGCCGCATAATCAACAAAATAACAGTTAATTAAATATCGATTCCTGATATCACGGTTGAATGATGCTTGACATGCTTGAGGGCTCCAAGGTGTTGTACAAACTGGACTTACGGAGTGGGTACCATCAAATCCGTATTAGGCTAGGTGATGAGTGGAAAACGACCTTCAAGACCAATGAAGGGTTGTATGAGTGGCTAGTTATGCCCTTTGGCCTAACCAATGCATTGAGCACCTTCATAAGTTTAATGAATCAAGTGTTGAAGCCATTCATTGGCCGCTTCGTCGTCGTATACTTTAATGATATCTTAACATACAGTCAAAATGAGATGGAGCACATGAATCATCTCAGACAAGTGCTTCAAGTATTGGCCAGCAACAAGCTATACTTGAACTTGAAGAAGTGTAGTTTCTTGACTGATCAATTGTTATTCCTGGGATTCATTGTGTCATCCACGGGTATCCGAGTAGACGAAGAGAAGGTTCTAGCTATTCGGGATTGGCTGACTCCGACAAACATACATGAGCTACGAAGTTTTCATGGATTGACAACATTCTATCGTCGATTTGTGAGGAACTTTAATACTATTATCGTGCCAATTACTGATTGTATGAAAAATGGTCCGTTTTAGTGGACCGAGGAGTAGAGAAGAGTTTTACAGAGATTAAGCATTGGTTGTCCACTATACCGGTCTTGGGGCTCCCTAATTTTAATAAGTTATTTGAGGTAGATTGTGATGTATCATATATTGGGATTGGGGGAGTTCTTTCTCAGGAAGGCCGGCCAATTGCCTTTTATAGTGAAAAGCTCAGCGATGCACGACAGAAGTGGTCGACCTATGAGCTTGAGTTATACACAATGGTCGGGGCATTGTGCCATTAGCGGCACTATCTTATTCAGAGAGAATTTATTCTCTACACTGACCATCAGGCTTTAAAATTCATCAGCAGTCAGACTAACGTGAACCGTATGCACGTTAGATGAATTTTGTTTTTACAGGAGCTCACGCTTGTTCTGAAGCACAAATCAGGGCAATAGAATTAGGTGGTAGACGCACTTAGTCGACGTGCATCACTTCTTATCACATTGAGCAGTGAGGTAGTCGGATTTGACTGTCTGAAGGAACTTTATATTGAAGACGAGGATTTTGTAAATGCATGGATGTTCGCTGGCCTCAAGTACAAGGCTTGCGATGTAGTAATAACTCAGTAAGACCGAGGTTGATCCACAGGGAATTAGGTAAACAATCCCAATTTATTTCAGCAATTTCAATTAAAATAGTTTAGGAATCCAATTGTGAAAACTAGAACTAAAACAACAACTTAAAAAAGAAAATATGAGAAGATGAGAAAGAAAACTAAGGCTTTAAGGATCCACTTGTCGCAATCCCATATCAAGCCATTCATCCAAGCATAAAACACAACTAGATTCGAAGTTCTATCTTTCATCTAGGTGGAAGATAAGGCATTCAATCACATATAATCCCACTCAAATATGGAAATCCAGTTCTAGTTCTAATGAAGCTTATAGACATCGAACTTGTAACCTTCGAAGTAACAGCCATGCCAAGAGACTATGACATGCTCCAGGGTTACTATAATTTGAATCTAATCAATCCCAATATGACAATCTCAGAGAATTGCAAGGAATTCATGTCTGGAGTACATAAACTCTCTTAAAACATCCGAAAATACCAACTTTATTCAAACTATAACATTAAAAATCCAAACTTTAAGCAAAGGTACTTGAATTAAAATGAATTAAACAGGAAATTTTCCACAAGCTTTACCTTTTAACCTTAGCTAAGAGGTTTTAGCTGAGCATTGTCATACTACAACTAGAATAAAAAGAAAAAAGTAAAGAAAAGTATAAAAACTAGAAAAATCCGGAGTTAGCGGAGTTGTAGACGCTCCACGGTGCTCTCCTTCACTTCCCACGACTTCCAATCTCTTCTAGGATGAGTTTAGACGAGACCCTAGGTGCCCTTTTATAGATTGCAAGCTCCACTACCTTGGAAAGTTCTAGATTCGCGTAAGGAATTACGCAGCGCAGAAAAATTCGGAGCTTGAAGAACAAGCTAAGTTACGTAGTCGACCGGTTGGAGCCTCTGGTCGACCGGTCGTCAACCCCAAAAAATGGTCCAGTGGGTTTTTGGAAAAACTCCTCCAATCTTCATGAAATACGATCGGTCGGACGACTGGTCGTCAGTGGTGGTCGACCGATCGGATGACCGGTCCATTTCTCTCATTTTTGGTCCAGCAAGGTTGGTAGCCAAGGGGGGTTCCCATTTGAATTTCCGATCGGTTGGATGACTAGTCGTGGGCCATGGCTGACCGGTCGGCAGTGCAAATTTCTGCACTTTTTCTTCATTCCTTCTCGTTCTCCCTTGCATCTTTCTTCCTTCCTTTGACACTTGATCTTTTTATCTTCAATGTGGTTCTTTAGGCATCGAATTAGTGAAGTCTCCCTCTCGTTCTTACAATCACAAAACATGCATTAGAATAGTCTTTTAAACATGCAAACTATACATAATATGTGATGAATTGGGGTTAGAATATGCACAATTCAGGGCTCAACAATGGCCAACGTGCCAAGAAGATCACCCAAGTGACGTTTTGATTCAAGACGGTTTCCTCTTCAATGGGAATCGACTTTGCATTCTACAGAGCTCGTTACGGGACAAAATCATGGTGGTGGCCTTGGTGGTGGCCTTGGTGGTCATCTTGGACGGGACAAGACTCGAGCCTTGGTGGAAGAGCGGTATTACTAGCCGCAATTAGCTCGAGATGTTGGGAAGGCGGTACAACGGTGACATGTTTTTCAGACCTCTAAAGGGCAATCTCAGAACACGGGTCTCTACACGCCATTACCCATGCCTGATGCCCCGTGGGGGGATTTATCCATGGACTTTGTACTGGGTCTCCCATGAACACAACGCGGCATGGATTCAGTGTTCGTGGTTGTAGACACCCCACCTTCGGCTACGCTGTTGGTAGAGATAGCTGGATGAATGGAGGACCATACCCCTAAATCCCAAGTCCAAACTCAGTCAAACTCACCCTTGTAAGCCCCATTCCATAGCCCAGTTCAAGCCTGAACCCAGTCAACCCAGTCCTAAACGCCACCCTGAAAACCCCCCCATAAAAAAAGCCAGTCAAAAAATCCTAAAAAAGTCAAACTCACTGAGTCAACCCGCTGAGTCAACCCGCTGAGTTAACCCGCTGAGTCAACCCGTCGAGTCAACCCGTCGAGTCAAAACACCGAGTCAACCCGTCGAGTCAACCCGTCGAGTCAAACCACCGAGTCGACCCGCTGAGTCAACTCACCGAGTCGACCAGCGAGTCCAATAGCAGCCCCGAGGGAGCGACCGTACTCATTGGAAACCGAGGAACGGCCGTACGGGCAGCCCATAGCAGGCCGCCCGGACAAAATTACGCAAACTGCCACTCCTCGCTGCTATAAATACCCTCCTCCCCTTCTCATTTCAACAATCCCTTCAAGTCCATTTCAGCCCGAGAGCTCCGAGTCCTCATCCACCCCTTAGCCCATTTTTCCACCAAGGAGAGCCCGAGTGAGGAGAGTCTAGCCCTGGTCCAGCCCAGCCTGACCACTGGTCCAAGCCTCCCAAGCCATCCAAGTCTTGATCCAGCCACTCGAAGCCAATCCTTGCGATACCTCCGTCCATCCAGCTATCATTTTTCCAGCATCATCTCATTTGCATCTAGCATAAGTGCAACATTTACTTTTCTTCCAACCCCCCTGCTTCACTACAAGCACCTTGATTATTCAAGCACACCGCATATGTCTTAAATTAAGCACCTGTCAGTTCGAGCGTATGCTCTGGGCTTGCCCGTTGTTGGAACCTGCCCATCAGAAACTCTTACTGTTCAGACCTGCATTCATGCTTCACTAAAAGCACCTTGATTATTCAAGCACACTGCATACGTCTTACATTAAGCACTTGTCAGTTCGAGCGTACGCTCTGGGCTTGCCCGTTGTTGGAACCTGCCCATCAGAAACTCTTACTGTTCAGACCCGCATTCATGCATCATGTCATCCATGAGAATATACGAGGATTAAACTAGACTTTCAAGTATTCGATCGATTCTGTGAAGTAGAGACCGTACTTCGGTACGGGCAGTGTGTGGGGTGCTTAACCTCTTCCCACCCTGTAATCGTGATCCCTTACCTCGAATCTCTGACCGCAGATCAACATGAGTCATTTTAGAGGAAGGAATCTTCGATTCCCTTCTCTAACGTTTCTACGGGGTCTAGCCGACTGTAGATTCGAAGTAACTGGCTAGTGGCGACTTTGGTCTTATATAAACTCATTTAAACATATCCAGCTTAACACGACAACCAAACGAAGTCCTCGAGAACGAGGCAAGCCAGTGGCACAAACGGCAATTTCGCACTCACGCATCCTCATCTCCTTCTTTTCCGAAAGGAAAGGGGAAGGGACGAGAACGTCGTGTGGGAGCGCGGAAAAATCGGCGAGGGTCCACAGAATGGCGACTCCACTGGGGATGAATTAGTCCCACTAGTCGTGATCCGACTTGAAAAACAGAATCCTTCCCGTACTTGAAAGCCACTAATCCTCATACAATCTCATCTGCATAGCATTCCACCCAGAACAAAAAAAATATACAGAAAATCCCAAAACCAAAAAAAAAAAAACAAAAAAAAAACAGAAAATCCCAAAACCCAAAAAGAGTAGAGTACAGTCCTCACCATTGCGCCTCCTCGGGCTCAATGTACGCGGAGACAACTTCCCTACCGCAGCATAATCCGCACTCGGGCTCAACAAGCCATGTCCGACCACGAAGAAGAAACTCATCTCCTTCCTGCTCTTGAGATGACCGAAGCGCAACCTCCAGCGCAACAGCCCATTGATAATACGCCAATCATACAAGAATTGGCACAAGGAGTGAGAGCAATGCAAGAAATGCTCTTGCAATTCATGCAAGCACAAGCCACCGCAGCAGCCAACAATCAAGTTGGCCCAGTTCAGCAATCTCAGCAACCATGCCGAGTCCTCCCGGCCTCCAGTTCAAATCAAGCACAACCATCGGAGTCTGCCCAAGACTACCGACAGCAGCCATCTCAGCCCTTCGCTATAGGGCATCCTTCTCAATATCTTCCTGCGACGACAAGGCCATCTCAGAGCACTTCCGTTGCAGGAACATCCAGTCAGCTTCCAGTCAATCTTGCAAACAACAATCTCAGTAGATCTCAGCACGTCCCCGCCGATGGGACACCTTTTCAATTTCAGCACATCCCCGCCGATGGGATTTCAATTCAATCTCCAGCAACAGGGACAGCACTGGCGAATGCCCACAATGGGGGTCAATGTCAAGCCCACGTCAATCAGCGGACAGTGGCGAATACCCAACAAGGGGGTCACTTCCCAACATCTCAGCCTCCTGCAAACAGGAGCACTTTTCAATTCCAGCACATCCCCGCCGATGGGATTCCAGTTAATTTCCAGCAATCTTCAATTCAGCAAAATCCAGTTAATTTCCAGCAATCTTCAATTCAGCAAAATCCAGTTAATTTCCAGCAAGTTCCAGTTCAACCTTCAGTACAGTCTCCAGTTCAGTTACCATCATTTCAAGCTCAAGTTCATCAGAATCCAGTTCAATCATCAAACCAATTTCAGCAACCCGCGGTTGCTTTTCAGCAAGCCCATAGGGTCGAAGACATCGACCACTATGCCGAAGAAGAACGTGCCTTACTCCAAGAGGCACCAGTCGCTCGAGCAGAACATTCAGGACTGGACGAGTTGCGGGAGCAGTTCCAGATCTTGCAAAATCAGCTTCAGCGATAACAAGGAATCGACTTACCTTCGACCAAGTTCAGAGACTTGTGTCCTTTCCCAGATGCTCAAGTACCTCAAAACTTTGAGGTTCCGAAATTCAAGAGATACGATGGCAGCGGTTGTCCCACAGCACATCTCAAGGCTTTCTGCGGGGAGCTGAGTGCAATCGCAGGAAATGAAGGGGCCCTTATTCGCTTGTTCCAAAAATCTCTGAAGGGCGATGCCCTAGATTGGTACACTTCATTAGACTGCCACCGCATCAGAACATGGGAACAGCTTTCCCAGGCTTTCATCGACAGATTCGCATACAATCTTAACATGGCACCCAGAAGAGCCGACCTCGCAGCACTCAGGCAAAGGAGTGATGAAACACTATCAGCTTATGTGGGACGTTGGCGAGCTATGGCAGCCAGAATGGGGACACCCATCGACGATGAAGAACAAATCTCCATGATTGTTCATTCAACATATCCAGGCATATCCGGGTATCTCATCTCGCATCCATATGCGAAATTCTCGCAGCTAATCCGTGCTGGAGAGCAAGTCGAAGCAGGAATCCGTGCCGGGACGATTTCCCCATGGCCTCATCAAGCCACTCCAGTCAAGAGGAACAGAGTGGAAGGAAGACCTATCGGGCACGGGAATGGAAACCGCAGTGGTTCTCCTCCCCGCCCAACGGAGGTAAACAACATCAACACCACTGCTCAAGGAAATCAACATGCTCCCCCACAGGGACGTCAACAGTATCAGCAGAATCAAGTTCAGCATCAGCCTCAGCGGTATCAGCCACAACCGAATCCTCAGCCACAACCACCTCGACAACAGCAGCAGTTCAGAGGAAACGGCCAATACTCATACCAGAACAGGCAGAATTACAGGGAGTCCAGGAAGTTCACTCCACTCAGTCAACCACTTAGTCAAATCATGACTACGCTGGTACAAAAGCAGTTACTCACTCTAATGGCACCTAGGCCTCCTCCTCATCCTCTACCGCCAAACTACCGAGAAAATGAGTATTGCGCCTATCATCAAGGACGTGGCCACGCCACTGATCGATGCTATACTTTGAAGAATGCCATACAAGACCTGATTGATGACCGCAAGATCGTCATCTCGGTCCCTGGAACTTCTCCAGCAGCTTCCACCAACATCCTTCAGAATCCTCTGCCTCAGCATCCAACGGACCCCAGTTCGTCTCGTGGCCCTGCAGTCAATAGTATAGAAGAAGGGGACCATCTCGATCGCTTCTTCTCCCCTATCCAGTCCATTCATGCTTACACTTATGGGCCAACTAAGTCATCCTCCAGTCTTGCAAGGGGCAAGTCCCTTTCTTCCTTCAATCTCCTGAGCCAGTAGTGCTCGAAGGAGCACCTCCATATGATATACCAGTTGTTCAAGGGGCACCTTACAACCATTCAAGCTGGGAACCAGTCGTCCTGGAAGGAGCACAATCATACATTGAGCCCACATACGAACCTGTCATCTTGCAAGGGGCAACTCCAGAACAATCCAATCCGCAATGGAAGGATTATACTCATCAGCAGCAAGAGCCCGTTGTCTTGGAAGGAGCTCTTCCAGTTGAGCCAGTCATATTGCAAGGGGCAAATCCCGGAGGCGTGTCAATCACGCTACGGCAGCTCGGACGAACAGAGAAACCTCCTGCCATATCAAGAGGACCAGTATTCATTCCATGGGAGCCTCCTGCCCCAGGAACAGTCAAGCCAGGACCACGACCTTATGTGGTCTATGAAGACAAGCCTCGATACTACCCCTTCAGCACAGGCAACAATGTAGTTCTCAAGGCAAAAGCTCCATACGAGGAAGATCTGGTACCCACACCAGCACCATTGCAAGAGCCGGTGGTCCTAGAAGGCAAAAGGGAGGAAAACTACAAAGAGGTTCCATGGCACTATCCAGAATGTGCGGAAGTGGGGAACATGAATCCCAATGGGCGTTGTATCCGAAGAGATAATCAGAACAGAGGAGATCCCAAAGGCGCCCTTTCAGGCCTCGGCAACAAAAATGAAGCCGCATACGATGTGGCGAATCAGCTCAAGTCAATCCCTGCACAAATCTCAGTATGGGAGTTACTCTGTACATCTCGCATACACCGAGAAATGTTTGCCAAGACCTTGAACGATGCTCAAGTCTCCTTTGATACGGCACCAGAAATGATAGCTTTGATGATTGGACAACTCCTGGCTTCGCGCGCCATCACCTTCACAGATAATGAGTTGCCACCAGAGGGACGTGATCATGGGCGATCCCTCAACATAGCCTTACGATACAAAGACCTCTGTGTTCCGCTGGTCCTTATCGATAATGGCTCAAGCTTAAATGTCTGCCCACTCAAGACTGCAGAACGTCTGGGAATCAGTCCTTCTTCATTCCGACCCAGCACCATATGCGTCAGAGCATTCGACAACACCCGTCGATCAGTGGAAGGGGAGGTCGACATAGAGGTACAGATAGGTCCGGAAGTCTCTACCATCACATTCCAAATCCTGGATATATCAGCCTCTTTCAACATGTTGCTCGGACGACCATGGCTGCACAAGGTTGGAGCTGTACCATCAACCCTGCATCAAACGAGTAAAGTATATCTGTGGAAATCAAGTGATCTCTATCCATGCAGAGAAAGAGCTCATCATTCCTTCCAATGCTGCTGCCACTGAACCAGACATCCCGGTCATCGATATCCAGCACTCTGAAGAAGACATCCCGTTTCATAGTTTCGAATTCGAGATTGTGAACTCTATCGCCAATCCAGAACCGATAAGGGTGGACCATGTCTTTTCACCAGCAGAGCGTCTGAGCCTCAAATACCGAATGAAGAATCACTTTAAGTCCAGAAAGGTACCACTGATATATAACCAACGCAAATGGGGACTTGGATACAAGGCAACCTTCATGGACAAAAGAAGGAAGAAATTTCGGTGCTCACCCATCCAGTTCGTCAAGCCAGGAGAACCTTGCAAAGATCCAGGAGGGAATCAACCGACTGCACTACACAAAGGCCTCCCGATGAGACTAGTTTGGGCCACGTGGCCCCCCATTCGATGGGATCAGATTCTCGAACCATCTAAGCCTCCAGAAGAAGAAGAAAAGGATGAAGGACGAAGAAGGAAGTACAAATACAGCAGCTTCAGGACCAGGTTACCCTGACACCTGCTCCCAACCAGGGGCACAACCTGCCCACGTCATCATCAACCAGGGGCACAACCTGCCCACTTCAATCAGCCAGGGGCACAACCTGCCCACTTCAATCAGCAAGGGGCACAACTTGCCCATCTCAGCACCAATTAGCAAGGGGCACGACTTGCCCATCTCTGCAGAATTAACATCATCAATCATCAGCCAGGGGCAGAAGCAGCCCATCCATTGGACCAAGAAAGGGAAGTGGCCAGGCCCTAGATTGGTCTGATGTCTAGATCCCAAACATGTGTCTCAGCTGTGGAACCAGACTGAACTGCAAGTGCGAGGTAAGTGATCCGGGAGGGACTGAGTACGACTCAGATCTCGAACTCGACTAGCTAGAAATCATGGTCATTGGGCCAGATCAGTGACTCTTCGCCCAAATCATCAACCCCCACCTCTTCAGGGGAGGAAGTGTGGGGTCTTGAATGGTCATCTGTTCCCCTAACTTTTGAATCAGCTAAAGAGCCATCTGAGGGCTCTGGCTTCCAAAAAAAACGCCTGTTTAAGCAGCAACCGGAACTTTGGAACAAGTTGGGCTCGATCATGGTCTGCAATGCCAGCTTGCTCAAAGTCCCACGAATTTCGAAAATCCAAAAAAATCAAAAAATTTCAAAAGCCAAAAACATCTAGCATTTCAATTTCAGAAAAATCTCAAAAACCAAAAAATATTTCTTTTCCTGCATTCAATAGTGTGCCAAGTTCGTCTAAAGAGTCGCATGAGTTTGAAGTCGAATCATATGATTTCGACATCGAATAAGACTTCGAGCTCATGGGTCTGGACGAAGCTTGGGATGAGAAAGATGATGATCCAGCTCCCGAACTAAAGGATCTCCTCAAAAAGTTTGAATCTAAAGCCAATGTTGTAGCCGATGATTTCGAGATAGTAAACTTGGGGACGCCTGAGATCCCTAGGGAAGTACGCATTGGAAAATCGTTGCCACCTGAGATGAAACAGAAAATGATAGAGTTCCTAGCTCCAAGATTGTCCAACTTCACGTTCTCATATGAAGACATGCCGGGGCTCGATGAAGAGCTCGTTGTACACCATCTGCCAACCAAGGCAGATATGAGGCCAGTAAAGCAGAAACTCCGAAGAATGAAGCCAGAATGGGCCCTAAAAGTCCGAGATGAAGTCATCAAACAATACAACGCAGGATTCTTGGTAGTCTCCAATTACCCTGAATGGCTCGCCAACATCGTACCAGTACCGAAGAAGGATGGCAAGGTTCGAATGTGCATCGACTTCCGAGATCTCAACAAAGCCAGTCCAAAAGATGACTTCCCTTTGCCACATATCGACACTCTGGTCGACAACACTGCTGGATACAAGATCTTCTCATTCATGGACGGGTTCTCAGGTTACAATCAGATCAAGATGGCCGTCGAAGATCGCGAGAAGACATCGTTCATCACTCCCTGGGGAACCTTCTGTTACAGGGTAATGCCGTTCGGTCTGAAGAACGCAGGAGCAACATATCAGCGAGCAATGACAGCACTATTCCACGACATGATTAACAAGGAGCTTGAAGTATATGTGGACGACATGATCGTCAAATCTCGCACACTTAAAGGACACTTTGAAGATCTGAAGAAGTTATTCAACAGATTAGAAAAGTACAAGCTCCGTCTCAACCCTCAGAAATGTGTCTTCGGTGCAATGGGAGGTAAGCTCCTCGGCTTTATGGTGAGCGAGGATGGCATCAGGGTCGACGAGACCAAAACCAGAGCAATCATCGAGATGCCCCCTCCTAGAACAGAGAAAGAAATTCGTGGCTTCCTCGGCAGAATTCAATACATCAGTCGCTTCATCGCACAGCTCACACCTATCTGTGAGCCCATATTCAAGCTCCTTCGGAAGAACGTCCCAAAAGAATGGAATGATGATTGCCAAGTCGCCTTCGACCGCATCAAGAAGTATCTCATGAATCCTCCAATCCTAGTGCCACCCACTCCTGGACGACCACTATTGTTATACATCTCGGTAGCAGCAGAAGCCATAGGCTGTGTCCTCGGTCAGCACGACGAGACCGGGAAGAAGGAACAAGTAATATACTATTTGAGTCGAAAGTTCACCGACTACGAGACCAGGTATTCCCCGATCGAGAAGACTTGCCTCGCCCTAGTCTGGGCAACTCAGCGACTCCGTCAATACATGATTGCATTCCCTATTCTCCTTCTCGCTCACATGGATCCACTCAAGTACCTGTTCGAGAAACCGGCACTCACTGGAAGGATAGCTAAATGGCAGCTACTCCTGTCTGAGTTCGACATCACCTATGTCACTCAAAAGGCAATCAAGGGACAGGCCCTCGCCGATCATCTTGCGGCTCACTCTCTCCTGGATTATCAACCGCTCAAGACATTCTTCCCTGATGAAGATCTCTTGCTCATAGAAGAAGAAAAGAAGAAGAAAGGTGAGTGGACGTTATTCTTCGACGGCGCAGCAAACTCTAAAGGGAGTGGTATTGGAGCAATCCTCTACTCTCCAGATGACGTCCCTATTCCTATCTCAAGGCGCATAGCGTTCGAGTGCACCAACAACATGGCAGAGTATGAAGCATGCATCGCTGGCTTAAGAGAAGCCATAATCTTGGGCGTCAAGAAGCTACGAGTATTTGGAGACTCACAGCTTATCATCAATCAGGCCAATGGCGAATGGAAGACCAAAGATGAGAAGTTGATACCATATCATGTGTATCTTGACAATCTGATCGAAGAATTCAAGGAAATCACCTTCTCATACATGCCCAGAGCCAAGAACCAGTTTGCAGATGCTCTCGCCACGTTTGCATCAATGCTCGAGATCCTGAAAGGAGCTTCAGAATGGGAACTCACAGTCGAAATTCAAGAAGAACCTGCTTTTTGCCTGCAAATAGAAGAAGCCGAAGCTGTCCCTGACAAACCCTGGTATGCCGACATCAAGCAATATCTCGAAACCCAGGAGTATCCAGAGTCAGCAACAGCGACAGATCGCCGAACCATTCAGCGTTTGGCCGGCCAGTTCACCATCAGTGGCGAAGTTCTTTACAAGCGATCCTATAATCACATCCTCCTTCGATGCGTTGATGAAACAGAAGCTGCAAAGATCATGAAAGAAATACACGAAGGAATCTGTGGCCCACACATGAATGGGCACATGATGGCAAAGAAGATTCTACGACTCGGCTACTATTGGCTCACCATGGAGACAGACTGTTGCCAGCACGTCAGAAAATGCTTCAAGTGTCAGGAGCATGCAAATCAAATCAATGCCCCGTCATCAGAGTTATACAACCTGACCACCCCCTGGCCCTTCTCCATGTGGGGACTCGACATCATCGGCAAGATCAGTCCCAAAGCATCAAATGGTCATGAGTACATACTTGTGGCAGTCGACTACTTCACCAAGTGAGTTGAGGCAGCCTCCTACACCACAATTGCAGCATCTCAGGTGATCAAATTCATGAAGAACAACATCATATGCCGGTATGGAATCCCTAATGCTATCATCACAGATAATGGGACCCCGTTCGTCAACAAGAAGATGGATGACTTCCTCAGCAAATTCAAGATCAAACGTCATCGATCAAGCCCCTACCGTCCTCAGATGAATGGTGGGGTAGAAGCCGCAAACAAGACAATCGTCAGGATACTTGAGAAGATGGTCGTGACCTATCGAGATTGGTCAGATATGCTCCCATATGCACTTTGGGACTATCGAACGTCTGTACGGTCTGCTACGGGCGTTACTCCTTTCGAGCTTACTTATGGAATGGAAGCAGTTCTACCAGTCGAGGTGGAAATACCATTACTATGGGTGTTATTAGAAAGCGGAGTTGAAGAAGGAGAATGGCAACAGGCCAGATTCGATCAGTTGCAACTAGCAGATGGAAAACGCATGCGTGCACTAACTCATTCACAGTGCTATCAAAAAAGGATCGCTCGGGCTTACAACAAGAGAGTTCGAAAAAGAAGTTTCAAGGTAGGCGACATGGTCATGAAGAAGATTCTACCGTCGCACCTTTCAGATCCCAGAGGAAAGTTCAAACCCTCGTGGGACGGGCCACTGATCGTCAGAGAAGTACTTCCCGGAGGCGCCCTCAGACTCACCAGCATGAGAGGGGTGGATCTTCCTGAGCCAACCAACGCCGACAACGTGAAGATCTTTCACGGGTAAGTTATTCTGACCTCATCAAGAGTTACTTTAATAGAGCTGAAGTCAAGAGGTCGAAGCTAAGATCTCTGAGAAATCGTTTCCATCCACCAACAAGTGTTTCAAATAAGGGGATTCAAAAAGAGAAAAATACAAAAAAAAAGGGATTCAAAAAGAAAAGGCAAAAAAAAAAAGAGAAAAAGAATACAGAAAAAAAAGAGAAAGAAAAAGGGAAGCCAAAGCAAGGCACCCAAGAGAAAAAAAATCAGTCCAAGAAGAAACACATCCATCCATCCATCCACCTCAGAAGGGTCTTTAGCAAAGACCGACAGCTCTATTATCGTAACTCAGGATAAGGGCTGAAAGACTGCCATCGGCCGGCAACGACGGATTCCCGACCTCTAACCGCCGCAGTTATCCAGAGATCCAGAAAGAAAAAAAACAAAAAAAAAGAGAAAAAGAAAATGTGTGCCTAAACAAAGAGGGCGGAGTGAAAACCCGAAAGGGCGCTCTGAGTAAAAACAGTGGGCATACAGCGGACTTGGTGAAAACCTGAAAGGGCGCCAAGGGTAAAAACAGCATAGCTGCCAAGGGGCAGGCAAGATCAAACACCCGGGACGTGGTGAAAACCCAAAAGGGCGCCACGGGCAAAAATGACGGGAAAAGGCCGGCTGTAGTGAAAACTCGAAAGAGCGCTGCAGGCAAAAATGGCTTGAATGAAAAAAAAAGTGCAGGTACAAAGAAAGCAGACAGTCCAGATTGGTTCAAGCAGTTACAGTTCAAGAACAAGAAGTGCAGTTAGGAGCGAAGAGCTCTACAAACTCTGACAATCTCAAGAAGCAACAGTTTCCATTGCCTACACCTCTGAGGGAACCAAAGGAGCACACAAGGTCAAATCTCGAGACATCGGTCAAGGCATTGGCCGAGCCCCAGTTCTGATTCCTATATCCTGACACAAAATCCAGACACACTCACAAGACAACTCATGGCACAACAAATTCTCAAAAAGTCTTCTTCTTTTTTCACTAAAAGCATCATATTTCTCTTACACATATCATATCATCTTTTTCAAAAAATACAAAAAAAAATGCATTATCATCAATCATATATGCAAAAAAGAATGTGCAGGTGGCCAACACAATCAATCTCTACCCTCCTCCTGGGCCACATCAGGTGAGTCCTCTGACTCATAAAAAGATAGCCTCGCTCTCAACCTGCTCACCTCCATACGCAGGTAATGCGCCTCATCGCGCTCAAGGGTACGGATCGCTGTCTCCTCATCAGACAACCTCTGATCGGCAGCCAATCTCCTCGACATCATCTCACAATGATACCGAAGTGCAAAGATCTCAGACAACAGATGGCCATGAGTGGCCAAAAGGAAGCAAGGATCAATGAAAGGGCGCTCCTCAAAAGGTTCATACGAACCAGATGAAGAGCCAGCATCTCCAAGGATATCCTGCTCATCCTCATCAGCAGTCTGGTGCCAACAAGGGATACGTCGATACAAAGACTGCTCAGCAACCCAGTACTGATATGGGGCGGTCGCCATCGAAAAAGTCCGCAGCTCAAAACCCAGCAAATCAGCAGTCAGGTAGCTCGCCCAAGAACAATCAATCCGGGTCCTGAAGTCAGAGGATCTAGAGGGAAGTACTCGACGCCCGATACCCATGAAAGCGAAAGGAGGAACATCCTGCTCATACCCAAACTGCCGCAGGAACCGGATGGGATGGTAAGAAAAGTAGGATCGAAAGCCTACCAACATCAGAGGAAGGCGATGTGCATCGCAAAGCACTGGAGGAAGTGAAAGCCAAGATGACTCCCAACGAACGTTCCAGTCACGAAGTTCAGCGAACATCCTGCGATATAAGGGCTCGCTCATCCTAGCTGTAGGCGAAAGGAACTCCATGATATAACGCATGATGTCAGAGCCCGGGATGCCAGGAAGAGGTACAGGAACGGTCAGAGAAAGACGCTTCCATAGCCAGACCTGATCACAAAAGAAGTTCAGCTAGAGCAAAACAAGTCCTGACAAAGCAAAAGGAAAAGGTGTAAGAGAAATACCTGAAGAAATGCACAGCAGCCGCGAAGGACACGATTGCGGCCCAAAGCGCAGTCGGTCAGCCCGTCGAATAGCTCGGCCAAGATGAGAGAAATGATCCCCTGCCGACGGATAGCTCGGCTCATCACCTCAAAAAGCAAAGGAGTCTGGGATCTACGCCATCCCGAGAACAGCACCTCAGCAATCAAGCAGAACATCAGTGCGTTCCGAACAAAGGTAGAGCCGGCCGTACTCTGAGGACCTGAAAAAAGATCATACAGCAGATCCAAAGAGAACACTACAGCATCCTGGCCACCAGCTGCAGGCCGAACAAGATAAGGGATCCCGAACCAGTTCTGCAGTGTAGCAGTCTTCGGCGATGTCTTCGGCGAGAAGTACTGAGTATAATCCAAGGGTAAGCCTGTCAAGCGTGCAAGCTCCTCTAAAGAAGGCCCCATCTCCATATCGTTGAACGCAAACAAGTTCAACGAAGGGACCCAGTCAATCAAGGCAGCTCCGAGCATCCTCCAGTCAATATCAACTCTGGCCATATGGATCAGACTGCCAAAGCCATAAGACTCCAAATCTCGAATCTCATAAACTGACAAGCTGTCAAGCCAAGCAAGCAGTCGTGGCGTGCAGGAAGAACGAGGAAGCAGCTGACAAGTCCTCACTGGTACCCCTCCAGCACAAAAGGCCCAGAAATCAACGATGACTCATCAAGGATCGGAAGGTCAACGGGCGAAGAAGAAGGAAAAGCTGGAACCTCTGTAGACTCGACAGCCTCTGACCTGCCCTCAGTGATGGCTATGTCTGATATAGTCGCATCGCTGTCTGAAACTGTCATAATCTCAGCCGCATGAGAAGACTCGCCCACCTCATGAACAGAGTGCGCAAAGGACCGATGACCAAGGGAAGGACAATGCTCCCCATCAAAAGGACTATCAGTGAAGATCACACCGCACATCGTGACATCCTGACTAATCTGACCGTCAAAGAATACATCTGAACCATAAAAAAGGGTCCCGACAGCCCCGATCGAAGAATCAACGGTCAGATCTGGACCAGCGGCCCCCTCCAACAGGAAATCATGAATCCAATCATCATCCTGGCCGATCAAAGGGATCATCGAGGCATCCACACCGTCCATCATCAGGGGGACATCATCAATGATCACATCAAGTCCACCCAAAGAAGTATACCGCACATCCTGGCCCTCATCCAGAGCATCCAAACCGTCAAAGGTACCATCTGAACCATCCATCCCATCCAAGCATGAGATCAGCCCATCTATGTCCATCATGGTCCCATCACCACCATCCATCACATCACCCATGGGGCCCACATTCAAGGGATGTATAGCCTCACCTATGTCTCATCCCATCATCCTATCCATACCATTCATTCCTCCCATAATGAAGGTCCCATTCAAATCAGAAATTTCAGCCATCCCACCATCAATGGGGCCATTCAAAGCTCCACCAACCACCAAGCTTAAATCTTCATCAATGCCCCCTCTTAATGCCCCATCTACCCCATCCATTAAAGGCATCTCCCCATTATCAAAGCTCAGTTGAAAATCTGAAGTGTTGGACCCACCTTGGACAGCCCCCACAGCCCCTAAATCTCCACCATCCATTGCCCAAGAAAGGACAAACCAAGAAAAAGACAAAAGGAGAATGAAAGAAGAGACAAGGAAGTGATTCATGGCTGAATCGAAGAATCGGATGCAGATGATGAGGGAGACAGCAGCCAGAGGAATATGCTCATGTCCGAACCAGAGCCAGCCCAGGCCGCTCAAGAGGCGAGCCTTGGGCGGCCTACCCTGGGCCGCCCGTACGGACGCGCTCCTTCTCTCTCCGCGGGATTGGCTCCAGGGTTCTTGGTAGGTGAGGCTGACAGTCCACGTCAGCAGATGGCGCTCCATGGGCCGCCCAAGGCTCCGGTCCACTCCAGATTTCGACTGAGATTGATCAAGATCATATAAAAGGTGCCCCACCGGTCCAATCACGGAGTAATGCGGCCAGAACATGGCCGATCAAGTCAAAGAGAAGGAAAGGTGATCAAGTGGGGGCCACAAGCAATCCAAGCCATTCAAAGACTAGATCATCATGATCTAAACCATTGAAGGGCCTACATGAGCCATCAAACAACAAGATCAAAGGTCTGATCATCAAAAGAAGGGCCAGAATCCAAGATCTAATCATCAAGTGGGCCCACAAAGCCAAGTCAAGTGATCTGAGATGTTCAAGCCGTCATCCACACCATGAGAAGCCTTCTTAGCCTCACAAATCATCAAAAGAGGTGCCCCAAAGTAAAGCCAAGGTCTCAAGTGGGCCCACAAGGACAAATCTAGCGATCTGAACCATTCAAGGGCTAGATCACCAGGATCCAAACCATTGGAAAGTTTATACGAGTCATGGAACAGCAAGATCAAAGGTTCAATCATCAAAAGAAGGGCTAAAATCCAAGATCTAATCATCAAGTGGGCCCACAAGGCCTAAACAAGCAATCCAGACCATTCAAGTCACAATCGGCCCTATCAAAAGCCAAATAAAGCAAGGTAAGTATGCCCAACCCCAAAAACTTGGTCCGAAGACCTTAAACTACATCGGGATCAAGATCCCGAGGGATTGTCAATAAAACCGGCATCGGTCTTCTTCAAGATCTGGTGGCTCCGGACATTTTCTAAAAAAACAAAAAAAAATATATTTATGCATTTCCAGCACTTGCTTGTACAGATTTTGGTCCGAAGACCTTAAACTACGTCGGGATCAAGATCCCGAGGGACTTTCAATAAAAACCGGCATCGGTCTTGATTGCTCGAGTCAAGATCCGACAACACCGGACATTTTTCAAAAAATCACAAAAATATATATATGCATTACCAGCACTCTCTTATACAGTTTTTGGTCCGAAGACCTTAAACTACGTCGGGATCGACATCCCGAGAGATTTTCAATAAAAGCCGGTATCGGTCTTGATCGCTCGAATCAAGATCCTACGACACCGAGTACTTTAAAAAAAAACAACAAAAAAATATGTTTGCCCCTTTTGTACAGTTTCAGGGTCCGAAGACCTTAAACTACGTCGGGATCGATATCCCGAGAGATTTTCAATAAAAACCATTGTCAATCCTGACCGTTCAAAATTGAGATTTTATGACCTGGAACAGTTTTCAAAAAATCACAAAAAGGAATGTATTTTCAGCATGTACAGATTTTGGTCCGAAGACCTTAAACTACACTGGGATTAATTTCTCGGGGGACCTTTTCTCGCTTTCAACTAAAAACCGGCATCGGCCTCTACCGTTGGGATCAAGGTTTGATAACCCGGATCATTTTCAAAAATACCAAAAAATTCTAAGCTTTCCATAAAAACCAGTGTCAATCTCGATTACTCGAGTTGAAGTCTGGAACTTTTTCAAAAAAAAAAAAATATATACAATATAAAACAAAAAAGTTTTCACCACCAGTTTCAACCCACCAATTTATCCCCAGTGGTCCGAAGACCTAAAACTACACTGGGATTAACTTCTCGGGGGCTTTCTTTCCTAACCTGTTCCAGACATGGCTGACACTTGATCGTACGGGTGTCTGGAATCTTCTAAACAGGTAAGGGCTGAGGCGGGCAGAACTCCGCAATCCTGTTCGTGTTGAACGCACCATGATAGACAACCTTGATTTGGAAGTCGCTGTTGAAGCTGACGGATGTTCCCTGTTCCTAGAACTCATGAAGGGGATTAAGGCTGTTGGGAGGTGAAGCTCACCCTCACGAAATTGTGAGCAACGTAAGACCCCAAACTGGATTGACTAAAGGAAATGTGAGGATGTGGCTCATCTTGTGGCCGAAGGAGTCCGTCGGACGATACGTGGTCTATGTGCATTGCACATGAGGAACAGGCAACTTTGTGGGTGTGTTGACTGAAAACCCTCAAGATCCCTTCATCCGAAGATGTAAAACTACGGCACTTAACTGTGTGAGACTCGTCTTGCTCGCTGACGTAAAATGGATCGGGTGCCTTACCAGCAGTAGAAGCTGGAAGTGGATGAAAATTTCATACTTTTCCCTGCATTTCATAAAAATCACAAAAATACAAAAACATTGCAAAATCACCTTTTCAAAAATCAAAAAAATATTTCCCTTGCTTTCAATCAAAATATTGTAAAAAAATCACAAAAAATATTTCCCTTGCTTTCAAATCAAATATTTACAAAAATCACAAAAAATATTTCCCTTGCTTTCAAATCAAATATATTTCAAAAAATCACAAAAATATTTCCTGTGCCTTCAATAAACCGATCTCTATCTTAACCACTCAGGTAAAGATTCGGACCACATATTTACAAAAAATCACAAAAATTAGTATCCCCAGCACTACAATTCAGGAGTCTTGAACTCCGCTCACTTCACAGTATGGGATGATGGATCCAATCGCCCGCAAATTGGAATCTTGACCAAAACGGCCAACCAAACACCATCTCAATCACATGTATGCCCAGAAGAACATCTTGAAGTCGAATGATATCCTCGTACATTCTCATTAGCAAAGAAACAGCATCTTGGGACGATGGACCTGATCGATCACGGGTCGGGATCTTGACCAACCCGCTGACCAAACGCCCGTACAAAAAGAAAAACCTCAGGGAAGCACAACTCTGCAAGCAATAAGCTCAAAATTCTCTGCACCCATATCAAAAGCAAAATCATCGAACTGAAAAGAGAATGAGCCAAACCATGCATTCATCCTACATCTCCATGCATCAGCATCCATCACATTAATCATCACGTTTACCTGCTTTCAAAATAAAAGTCGGTTAGCCAAAGACCCCACAAGCATCCCTAGTGGAGGCACGTGCAAACCAGATTTCCATTTCAAAAAGACAAAAAAACATTCCTTTTTGCAAATAAAAACCCCACGGAGTATCACTCCCCAGAGTGGGTATCTTTTCAAAAATTCAAAAATATTTTCCAGTAGAGCGTTCTGCCTCCAAAACACCAGGAGATCTTCCATATCTCTGGGTAGGAGCCGACGCAAAAATCAAATAAGATCTGATGTCTCGCGGTTTTCCCGGAGACCATTAGATCCAATGCACTCAAAGTACGGTCGAACTGAACTTCAGTGTCAGTGCGATCGTACCACATGCCAAGATATAAAAAAGATGAAAGCCAAAAGGCTCGGTCAGAGAAACCATTTGAACAGGTGGAAACGATGAATTGTAACCCAAGTATCAAAATCAGCAGATTGGGTGGAAAGAGTTCACCCGCACATACCTAGGCGTGGATGCCTGAAGTACCTTGACTGAGTCCAAGTCGGCATAGTAGAATCCTGTAAGACTATCTGACGCAGGGCGTCTAACCACTTTGACAGTCAATCGAAACAAGTACTCCTGGAGTGATCTGGGAAAACATCAAACATCACACAATCAGTCTCAGGGTCAGTATCCTCGTAAGACTACGGACACAGAGGCTCTGCTGTACCTTTCCGATGTTAGTACCGATCGGGAATGGAAGGGTTGCGATTGGGTACCCAGGTTGCAGCAAACTGCAGGGACAATCGCAACGTTTTCTCCAAACTCTCGCGGTACGTGCGAGTTATCAACTTCCAGACAATCAACTGACTCAGATACAAAGGATGACAAAGACTCCAGACCACAATCAAGGAAAGAATGAATTGCAAACCAAGCATCGAAGCCAGCAGATCGGGTGGAAAAAGCCCACCCGCACATACCTAGGCGTGGATGCCTGAAGTATCTTGACTGAGTCCAAGTCGGCGTAGTAGAATCCCGTAAGACTATCTGACGCAGGGCGTCTAACCACTTTGACAGTCAAGCGAAACAAGTACTCCTGGAGTGATCTGGGAAAACATCAAACATCACACAATCAGTCTCAGGGTCAGCATCCTCGTAAGACTGTCGACGCAGAGGCTCTGCTGTACCTTTCCGATGTTAGTACCGATCGGGAATGGAAGGGTTGCGATTGGGTACCCAGGTTGCAGCGCATGCAGGGACAATCGCAACGTTTTCTCCAAACTCCCGCGGTATGTGCGAGTGATCGGTTTCCAAACGATCAACTGGCACAGATGCAAAGGCAAGCAATGATTTCAGACCATGATCCATGAATGACCGGGTCAGAAGTGGGGTGTCCACTCGCTTTGGCATTCGGTTGCACGCAACCTCTGCCAAAGAGGGGCATCTGTAGACACCCCACCTTCGGCTACACTGTTGGTAGAGATAGCTGGATGAATGGAGGACCATACCCCCAAATCCCAAGTCCAAACTCAGCCAAACTCACCCTTATAAGCCCCATTACATAGCCCAGTTCAAGCCTGAACCCAGTCAACCCAGTCCTAAACGCCACCCTGAAAAACCCCCCATAAAAAAGGCCAGTCAAAAAATCCTAAAAAAATCAAACTCACTGAGTCAACCCGCTGAGTTAACCCGCTGAGTCAACCTGTCGAGTCGACCCGTCGAGTCAAAACACCGAGTCAACCCGTCGAGTCAACCCGTCGAGTCAAACCACCGAGTCGACCCGCTGAGTCAACTCACTGAGTCGACCAGCGAGTCTAACAGCAGCCCCGAGGGAACGACCGTACTCGCTGGAAACCGAGGAGCAGCCGTACGGGCGGCCCATAGCAGGCCGCCTGGACAAAATTACGCAAACTGCCACTCCTCGCTGCTATAAATACCCCCCTCCCCTTCTCATTTCAACATCCTTTCAAGTCCATTTCAGCCCGAGAGCTCCGAGTCCTCATCCACCCCTTAGCCCATTTTTCCACCAAGGAGAGCCCGAGTGAGGAGAGTCTAGCCCTGGTCCAGCCCAGCCTGACCACTGGTCCAAGCCTCCCAAGCCATCCAAGTCTTGATCCAGCCACTCGAAGCCAACCCTTGCGACACCTCCGTCCACTCAGCTACTCTTTTCCAGCATCATCTCATTTACATCTAGCATAAGTGCAACATTTACTTTTCTTCCAACCCCCCTGCTTCACTGCAAACACTTTGATTATTCAAACACACCGCATGTATCTCGCATAAAGCACCTGTCAGTTCGAGCGTATGCTCTGGGCTTGCCCGTTGTTGGAACCTGCCCATCAGAAACTCTTACTGTTCAGACCTGCATTCACGTACATATCACTGTAAGCACTTTGAATATTCAAGCACACAGCATGCATCATCTCGCATAAAGCACCTGTCAGTTCGAGCGTACGCTCTGGGCTTGCCCGTTGTTGGAACCTGCCCATCAGAAACTCTTACTGTTCAGACCCGCATTCATGCATCATGTCATCCATGAGAATATACGAGGATTAAACTAGACTTTCAAGTATCCGATCGATTCTGTAAAGTAGAGACCGTACTTCGGTACGGGCAGTGTGTGGGGTGCTTAACCTCTTCCCACCCTATAACCGTGATCCCTTACCTTGAATCTCTGATCGCAGATCAACAGGAGTCATTTTAGAGGAAGGAATCTTCGGATTCCCTTCTCTAAGTTTCTACGGGGTCTAGCCGACTGTAGATTCGAAGTAACTGGCTAGTGGCGACTCTGGTCTTATATAAACTCATTTAAACACATCCAGCTTAACACGACTACCAAACAAAGCCCTCGAGAACGAGGCAAGCCAGTGGCACAAACGGCGATTTCGCACTCACGCATTCTCATCTCCTTCTTTTCTGAAAGGAAAGGGGAAGGGAGAACGACGTCGTGTGGGAGCACGGAAAATCGGCGAGGGTCCACACTTACTAACAGCGTATAGCTTGCTACCGTAACGCAAAGGTCAAACCCAGAGCTTTTTAGCTTGGTGATTTGGTGCTAAGACAAAATCTTAGAACGCCTGCTCGTTTGTTAGATCAGAATTGGGAAGGCCCCTATCGGGTTATCAAGATTGTACGACCAGGTACATATTATCTAGAAGACATGCGATCAAGACCACTACGTCGCCCCTGACACGTGGAGCATCAACTTCAATATTATCCATAAAATATTCATGTATTGAGCACATGAATCACGTTTGAATAAAGATCATTTCATTCATTACGGTTAATCAACTATAAATCTCATAATTTGGTCACTGCTCCGCTTTGGACCAGAACAGCCATGAAGAGAAGACAAATGTTCTCTTAACCAAATCTTCTGCTTACTGCAGAGCCAAAGTCTCAATCGATAGATCAGTCTATCTCTATGCGAACATGGTCACCAAGACCCCTTGATTGAGCCTAACTCATTTTTTCATGAGTTAAGTATTTGTGCATTCAACATTCAAATAATTTATCGCTAGGAGAAGCCAAAATGTCAAAATGATTTTTTCTATTAAAAGTCATTCAAAGGGAAACACCAAGATTGTTTTTACAATAAGAAAAAGGGAGCGACCAAGATCAACATAAAAAAGAAGAGGTGCTCATCCTGAGCGTCGCTTGGAGGAGGTGCCCTACTCTCGACCTTAGGGCCCACCTCGGGAACCCCCGCAGCTTGGGTAGCTTCTGTAGCTTCATTTTTAGCGGCTGCACTCTCTTGGGCAGTGACGATGGCCGCGACCCTCTCGAATTCCTCCATATTGAATGATGGAGATATCCGCTGCACTACTCTCAACGCAAAGTCGCGGCCAGCGTCGTATGACTCGTATCGATCGTCGTCATACAACTGTGAAGTACAAAATTCCATGACTGCTTGAGGCCCCTCTTCAGATAACATTTTGACGTAGGCCACTCTCTCCTCCTCCCAATGAATGGAATCATCTTTGAGCTATGCGAGAATAGACTTTTCCTTCTCCAAGCTATCGTTGACTTCTTTCAGTCGCGACCTGCTCTTAGTGATCTGCTCCTCCAGAGAAATTTTATCTTGGCAGAAGATCTCTCTCTTTCTCTATCTTCTTCTTCATCTCCATGAGTCTCGCGAAGTTCGTATCCAGGGATTGATACCTGTCGGTCAAGACCTAGATCTTTTCAATGAGGATTTTTCTCTCCTCATTCATCTTCACAATCAGAGTCTCACGAGACTTGATCACTTGATCCCTTCCTTGGATCGCCTTCTCCAGAGCAAGCCTCTTCTCCTCGGCCTCATCAATGATACGAGGAGTAGCGATAATGTCACGTCTCGTCTGTATAATAAGGTCTAGTCCCTACTCAAGGAGTAAAAGAGGTGTTAACAAAGGAACAAGGATCCCAAAAACAAAAAAGGAGGAAGGAAAAAACAAGCTAAAACTGAAGTATTTTTACCTGGATCATCCTCACCCCCGCATCCAGAGAAAGATCCTTGGGACTAGGCTTGAAAAGAGTACCAAAAGTTTGCGGGGTGATGTTATCAAATATAAACTTACAAATTGGATGCAAGTGACAATTGAGATATTGAACGTTCCAACTCCAGACGGCTGAGCCATGACCAGCCCTGCAGTACTCGCACCATGAGCAACAGATGGCTCACAAGCAGGAATCAACTCGAGAGCAACATTAGGCTCTCGATGCCCTTCACTCGAGGGACGACTTGGCCCCGCCTTGTCGTCTCTTAGGGAGTTATCAATGATGTCAATGACTGGTGGCTCTGAAGGAACAATCAGAGGACTCGTCATAATCTCAGGAAGAGGGTCGCATGGTTGTGAGCCTTGAGTAGGCTCATCCGATCGACTAGATGGATCGGTCATCGTCTTCTTTTGTCTCTTGGAGGTTGTACCTCTCAAACAGGGTAGCAATCCTCTCTTCTCACCAACATTTGCCATGGTGACTTCCTCTTGAGATATCAGTCCGGAAGCAGCAAGTCGTGGAAGCGAGAGGGTGGACTCGATATTCCTATCGCTAACCGATAGATTGTAGATTTTAACGATCTTCTCCCCTTTCAAACTAGGCTTGCCTCCAGTCGAAATACCTGCGAACACGAGTAGAGCTGGGTAAGTAAATAAGAGATTAAAACGACTACGAAAATTGTGGAGAAATGAAGATCTACCCACCTTCACCAAAGAAGCGACTGACGTTATGGCCCCCAGGGTTGGACCCTAAGTCAGATTCCTAATTTTCGAAGGCATAAAACCACCTTTTCCTCCACCTAGGGTAATTCGAAGTGGGTTATCTCGGTGCCAGAAGCACAGATAGTACCAACCCTCACTGGAAGGAACCTTCTTGAGTTGAAACATTTTAAGGAACTCTTCAGCCGTTAAATCCTCATTTTCGGCTTGTTTCCAGAGAACAAAAGCACTCAGAACAACCCTCCAGCCATTTATGATGAGTTGTCTGGGGGGCAATTTTGTAAATACGAAGTACGTTTCGGATAAAGGGGTGAAGTGGAAGATGTTACCCATGAAGGTGAGAACTATGTCAACAACTAAGTTCCTACAAAACACAAAAACAGAATGTTGTTAGTAATCTAGAAAAAATCAGAAAACTACTTCTAAAAAAACTGAAAATCCTACTTAACTAAGACTACTCTATAGCTACTAGAACAATTAAAACCGTTTAACCTCTTCCCCGGCAATGGCGCCAAAAACTTGTTCGCTGGCCTTAAGTGCAAGGCTGCGATGTAGTAATAATCTCGGTAAGACCGAGGTCGATCCACAGGGAAGGAGGTAAACAATTCCAACTATCCTAATAACTAGAATCTTAAGAGGTTTGTGAAATTGGTTTTGAACATAAAATAGAAAATCTGATAATGAAAAGATAACTAGAGTATCAAGGATCCACTTATAGCTCTCCTTAGATGCATAATTCGCTATGGTTTCTCAATACTCAACTAGAATCGAAATTAAGTCCTATCTAGCCAGATGATAGAGCAGTTATATTATCAAATCAATCTGTCATATGTGTTGTTCATCAACATGATTCCCTCAATTCAAGTTAGGACTTGAGCACACTCAATTACATAGGTCAATCCTAATTCCAAAAGAGTAAGATCATAACCATAATAATCATCAAACCTTGTCACAAGACTTGACTATATTATGATTTGAACTTCATTCAAATCATATGAACAACCAACACAATATTTAGATTTTAGAACAAAAAGGTAGAACTTTAGTTTGAAGCTCCTACATGATGATCCAAGTCTAGAGCGTATTAAATCCAATTCCTTGGAGCGTACAGGTCTAGAGTCATTCAAAATAATTAAGAACAAAAACAATTCTTCTAAAAATCCATGAGCCATCATAAGATTAAGAAAAATTACTTAGAACTTGAATCAAACTTCCAAAAGCCATTATTCTTCATTAAATCCAAACTTGAAACCAATAAAACGAATAAAACAATCTAAGAAAACTATAAGGTTCACCTTTTAGCTCTAGCTAAGAGATTAGCTAATGAAAAGCATATTGAAAACAAACTAGAACTAGAACTAGAAGAAGAAGAAAACTAGTTGTAGGAGGCTAGGAAGCCTCCTAGGTCTTGAATCCTTTGCTCCCCACGTTGCTAGATGCCCTAGGAAGAGAGTGGAGGTGACCTTTTATAAGTTGGAATGGAAGATTCCAGATTGTGCAAGAAATCACGCAATTGCGCAGAGAAAATTGGAGCTTCACGGACAAGCTCTGTTATGCTGCCGACTGGTCGGACGTCCGGTCTGAGCCCATGGACGACCGGTCGGACGACCGGTCTCAAAAGTGGAAAAACAGTCTAGCAAGGCATGTTTTTCTGGACTCATCTCGACCTGTTTGGCAACCTGACCTGTCTGGAGACCGGTCTTGGCACAGGTCTTGGGACAGGTCTTAGGACAGGTCTTGGGACGGCTTTTCCATATTTTCTTCTCTTTCTTTCTTCTTCTTTCCTCCACCTTTTGTCACTTGTTATATTGATCTTCAATGCATATAAAGTGACTCTTTTAACCATGAATTGGTGAAGTCTCCTTCTCATTCCTACTATCACAAATCCATGCATTAGATTAGTCTTTAAATCATGAAAAGCATGCATAATGAGTGATGAATTGGGGTTAGAATATGCACAATTAAGAGCTCAACAGTCGTAGCTCAACCTTCTGGGACAAGTCACTTGCACCCTATCAGCATGTTTCTTTTTTTATAATGTTACTCCGCAATCTTTTGGTGCTCTTCCCGAGCCTAGTCCCGAGGATCTCTCTCTGGATGCAGGGATGAGGATGGTCTAGGTATACAAAATACTTCATCTTTTCTCATATTTATTTGAAGAAACTTTCCTAACTTTAATGACACCTCTTTTAATTTTGAGCAGGGTTTGGACCTTACTATACGGACGAGACGCGACATCATAGCTGCTCGTCGTATTATAGATGAGGCCGAAGAAAATAAGAAGGCCATGGAGAATGCGATCCAAGTGAGGGATCAAGTTATAAAGGCTCACAAAACTTTAATCGCCAAGATAAATTAGGAGAAGAAGATCCTCATTAGTAAGATCCAGGCCTTAACTGAAAGGTATCAATCGCTGGATCTGAAGTTCGCTCGCCTTGCTGAAATGAAGGAGAAGATTGAGAAGGAGAAAGAGATCTTTTGCCACGATAAGATCTCTTTGGAACAACAGCTCGCAGAGAGCAAGTCGTAACTCAAAGAAGTCTGCAACAACTTGGGGAAGGAGAAGGCTACTCTTGCGGAGCTAAAAATTGACTCAATTAACTGGGAAGAGGAAATGGTGGCTTTTGTCAAGATAGTGTCCAAAGAAGGCCCCTGTACGGTTCTGGAGTTTCAGACTTCGCAACTTTATAAAGATGAATGATACGAATCGTACGATATTGGTGGCGATTTTGCAATAAAAGTGATACAGTGAATTTCTCTAGCATTCAACTTGGAGGAATTTAAAAAGGTCATGGCCATCGTCGCTGCTGAAGAAAGAGCAACGACTGCTAATAAAGTCACGGAAGCTATCGAAGCCATGGGGGTTCTTGAGACTGACCCAGAGGTTGAGAGTCGTGCGCCTCCTCTGTTGGGCCTTCAATTTATACATTTGCCAACCCATTACATCACATTATATGCATGGTTTGTATGTTTAAATACGTATTTGATGCATGATTTTGTGTTTGTAGGAATGAACGAGTGATTGTATGAATTGATGCTTAAAAAAACATCTTTCTAACACCATTGAAGATAAAAGGAAAGGAAGAACAAAAGAGGGAAGAAGAAAGGAAAGAAAAGAAAGAAGAAAAGAATGAAAAGGAGCCCCACAAGGTGGTCCGACCGGTCAAGACCAGTCGGCCAACACTACTGCCCCCTTCACATGTTGCTGGACAGCCACCCAGATGGGTCAGACCAGTCAAGACCGATCGGCCATGCAATTTTAGATTTTCAAATTTTGAACAGCAGGCTATTCCCATTTTTGGATTTTCGGCCCAGTTCATGGGACCCATCTTGACGATTATTGCAAATCCAATCCATCAATGTCGAAGAGGAGCTCGATGCTGAAATAACCCAAGTGGTTTTGTGTCAATCGGAGCTACGGATTGATCGTGGCGGCCAAAACAATACGAACTGTCCAGAAGGTTTCCAGATTTCGCTGTTCAACACTAGAATGGTCTAGGTAGCCCATCATTGATGATATGAAGAATCTATTTTGACCATCTTCTAGACCAGATCTATATATGAATAACCACAAATTTTCAGATCAAAAGGATGTGTGGTTTGATCGTGTCGGTTGAAGAAAGATGGACTATCCAGAAAGATTTAACTGCCCAGATTTTATAAAAGGCCTAAGTGTTCTAATTTTCGCACCTAATTCTGGAGTTGATTTGTAAAATCTAATCCATCTTTCATCTAGAGGAGGAAGGTTTCTACCAATGTTCAAAATTTGAGATCAATCCGACCTCTGTACACTCTGTAGCGTTGAAAGCAAGATGACTGGTTCTGGAGGTACCCGAATTGCGCGATTTTGAGAGGCGGTCGCTTATATGATTGGCGGGCCCATTCAGAAGATAATCTTGGAAATCTAAATCATCTATGAGGAAGATTACATTACAAGGAAGCTACAAATCAAATTTCAAGGCAATCCGACCATTAGTTAAGCCGTATGAAGCGAAACAAAATCTGTTATGTTGCAGGTACTCTTGCCGTATTATAAAAGGAGGTGCTTTCTTCTATTCCAGGGCAGTCAAGGACGTGGGAAGCAAGGAGTTCAAGTCCTAGGAGGTTACTTAGCCTCCTACAGCTAGTTTTTCTTCCTTTTCTTAGTTCTAGTTCTATTTTTAATATGCTCTTTCTTAGTTAACCTCTTAGCTAGAGCTAGAGGTGAAATTTGTAGTTGCTTTCAATGCTTTAATTCTTTTATTTCAAGTACCATTGTTGAACCTCCAATTTATACATTGCATAGCCCATTACATCACGCTATATGCATAGTTTTCATGTTTAAAAGGGCCATCTAATGTATGTTTTATGATTATAGGAATGAGGGTGGACTTCATCTAATTAGAGACTAAAAGAATGTGTTTGGAAGTGTAGGATGAAGATTGAAAGAGGAGCAAAGAAAGAAGAAAGCAAGTAGAGGAGAGGAGAAGAAACAAAAGAAGAAAAAGAAGAAATGGACAAGGGCTGACCGGTCCAGACCGGTCGGCCGACCTGCCGAACTTATTGAAAAAAAAGACCTGTTGGTCCGACCGGTCGGCCAACAGGTCACCCTCCCCCTAGAGCTTGCTGGACCGAATCCAAGACAGGTCTGACCAGTTGTGACCGGTCGGCCAGCCCAGTCCGACCGGTCCCGACCGGTCGGTCATGCGTTCAAAACAGGCAGTTTCTATTTTTGCTCCGAAAATTCCTACGCAGTGCGTAACCTTACGCAATTTCTGGATGTTTCCAACGCAAGGGAGCTTCCCCATTATAAAAGGACACCTAGGGGTTCTTCCTAGGATATCATAGAAGCCAAGGGACGTCGTGGGAGAGGAAGGAAGCCGTCGTGGAGCGTTTGCAACCCTCCAAACTCCTGATTTTTCTATGTTTTCTAGCTTTTTCATGAGTTTTAGTTGTAGTATGACAATGCTCGGCTAGAATATCTCAACTAAGGCTGAGAGGTGAAGCTTGTAGCTAATTTCATGTTTAATTCAGTTTAGTTCAAGTAATTTTACTTCAAGTTTGGATTTTTGCATCTTTCAGTTCCCAAAGTTGATAGTTTTTATGTTTTATGAGAGTTCATGTGCTCCGAACATGGATTCCTTACAATTCTCTGAGATTATCATGTTTGTTTGTTTAGATTTGAATTATAGCAATCCTTGAGCAAGCCATAGTCCATAGGCATGGCTGTTACTCCGAAGGCTATGATTTCGAATTCTACATGGTTAAATGGGACTAGAACTTGGAAGTTCAACTTGAGTGGGATTGAATGAGTTTAATGCTAAATTTTCCAACTAGATGAGAGATAGGACTTCACATCTAGTTGTGTATCTTTCTTGGATTGATTGGATCGACATGGGATTGCTACAAGTGGATCCTTGAATGCCTTAGTGCCTTTAAACTACTGTTTTCATTAAAGTTACTGTTTTAGTATAATTGCTCCAATTAAATCTTTTATTTGATTGCAAACTGAGTTGCTGGAATAGTTTGGAACCTGTTTCTAATTCCCTGTGGATCGACCTCGGTCTTACCGAGTTTATTACTACATCGCAACCTTACACTTGAGGCGAGCGAACAACCATTTTCTTAATTTTGGATTTTGAACTTTTAGTTTGAATAAAGTTTGAATTTTTAGATGAATTATGAGAGTTTGTGTACTCCGGACATGAGTTTCTTGTAATTCTCTAAGATTGCCATGATGAGGTTGTTTACATTTGAATTGTAGTAACCTCAGAGCATGCCATAATCTCTTGGCATGACTGTTACTTCAAATGCTACAAGTTTGGGTTCTATGTGCTTCATTAGAACTAGAAATTTGATTTTTAGATTTAAGTGAGACTGTTTGTGCTTGAATGTTATATCATCCAATTAGATGAGAGATAGGACTTTGATTCTAATTGTGTTGTGCTTGGATGAATGGATTAGTATTGAACTACTACAAGTGGATCCTTGATGCTCTAGTTCTACCCAAATCTCTGATTTCCTATTTAGTTCTTAAAAACTATTTTTTCTAAAAACTTCTTAGATTCAAGTTATTAGAGTAGTTGGAATTGTTTACCTCTTTCCCTGTGGATCGACCTCGTTCTTACCGAGATTTATTACTACATCGCAACCTTGCACTTGAGGCGAGCGAACGTCCTCTAAGCGATGCTCAAGAATGAGTGGCTAAAGGCCGATCTTGATCTCTTCTTTTTCATTTAAAATAATTCAGCATTTTTTGTAATGGATCGTTATATGAATTTAAAGAATCATTTTGACTTCTCTTTTAGTTGTTTTAATTCATGGAAATGAATTAGTTTGAATATGTGATTACTCAACTCATGGAAATGAGTTGGGCTCAATTAGGGAGGTCTTGGCGACCACATCCGCATAGGGATAGACTGATCTATCAATTGAGTCTTTAGCTCTGCAGTAAGTAAAAGACTTAGCCAAGAGAAAATTTATATTCTCTTCAGGGCTATTCAGGTCCACAATGGAGTAGTGACCAAGTTATAAGTTTTATAGCTGATCAGCCAGAATGAAAGAAATCATCTTCATTTAAATATGATTCACGTGTTCACTTCATGAATGCTTTATGGAAAATATCGGATTAAGTGTTACACGTGCCAAGGGCGATGTAGGGGTCTTCCTCGCATGTCTTCCAGATAATAGGTACCTGGTTGAACGATTTTGATGACTCGATACGGGCCTTCCCAATTAGGATCCAGCGACCGAGTGGCTGTTCCGATATTTTGTCTGAGCACCAAGTCATCGAGTTGAAAGTTATGGGTTTGATCTTTAAATTATGGTAATGGGCTATACACTATTGGTAGGCTGCTTCTTGGAATCGAGCTATGTCCCTTCTTTCTTTTAGGAGATCAAGATAAAGTTTTAAGCCTTCTTCGTTATTCATTGTTTCATAATATTCCACTAGATGAGTGGGTACTTCGATTTCCACTGGGATAACCGCTTCAGTACCAAATGATAGAGAGAAAGGTGTTTCTCTCGTCGATGTGCAGGTTGTCATTCTGTAAGCCCTTAAAATTTCTAGTAGAAGTTCTGGCCACATACCTTTATGTTCATCAAGCTTGGTCTTCATATGGTGTTTGATAATCTTATTAACCGCCTCTACTTGTCCGTTAGCTTGAGGATGATATGGGGAAGTTCGAACATTACGTATCTTCCATTTCTCGCAAAATTTGGAGAACGCAGCATTATCAAATTGTCTTCCGTTGTCAGAAATTATGGTGTGGGGAAGTCCATAACGGCATATGATATTCCTCCATATAAATTTAGTAGTCTGTTTTTTGGTGATAGTGGCCAGAGGTTCTGCTTCAACCTATTGGGTGAAATAATCGACTGCCAAAATCATGAACTTGTTTTGTCCTTTTCCTATGGGTAATGGCTCGATTATATCTACTCCCCATTGTGCGAAAGGCCAGGGACTGTCCATTGGCGTCATCTGTTCAGATGGTAAATGAGGAATTGGAGAATATCGTTGACATTTATCACATTTTTTTGAAAATTCGATGGTTTCTGCCTTCATAGTGGGCCAATAGTACCCTTGTCTCATTACTTTGTACACTAGAGACCGTCCTTTGGGATGATTACCGCATGCCCCCCTTGTGTATTTCATCTAAAACACGTTGTGCTTCTTCTAGATGGAGACACCTTGATGAGTACCTAATATTGTATAATTAACCCTGGTTGTTAAGAGCATTATCATTGTTTTTCCGGTTAATTATCTCTCATTAGGTGAATTTTCTGTCTTCAGGTGTTCAGGAGAGGTTGCGCAAGATCCGAGCCAATCAAGGCAATTAAAGGCCCAAAAGAAAGCAAGATCAACCATCAGGGCAGCTTGGAAGGAAATCAGACCGTAAAGATCGAAGGATGGATCATGTTCTATGGTGGACCGCATCACAACCGTTCATTTGAAAATCCAGGGGTTGGATGTCCTCATCACCATCATTCCATGGTCCATCACGTCCATCACAGTAGGTGGACCACCAAGCCAAGGTGCCTCAGGACTTTCACCGTCCATCACCGCCCATCCATGGTGGACTCGTCCATTGAAGAAGCTCCAACGGTCAACAACAACTGCACATTCCAGATGACCGTCCATTCTCTAACCGTTGATCAAATCCTAGACATATATGGACCCATCATCACCATCCAGCTGCAACTGTCCAAGGTGGACACCACTATGTGCAGCGTGCAGCAAGGATGGACGTCCACCAGCCTCACAAGTGCCAGATCAACAAGGTGGGCCACACAGCAGTCCAGCTGCATCTGCAGCTGCATCAACGTCCATCCTTCCAGCTGCACACATGTCAAGCTACAGCCTTCCTCGATCTCCACCATCACCAACAAAGATGGGCCCACACGGTGCAGCACGTCCAACAATCACCAACCATCCAAAGCCATCAGCGGTCAGCCCAAAGCTCCAGCGTCCAACCATCTCAGCTGGCCACCATCTTTATCTCCAGCCGTCCATCAGGACCACCTCCATCTTCAGCACACGTGTGCATCACCATCCACTCCCTCCAATCATCACACGTCCATCGCAGCATCCGGCTTAAGTGGACCCCAGCACATGCAGCCACAACAAGTATGGGCCACCAGTCACACGTGTACAGCAGAGGGCTCATTCTCCACGTGTACCAGCAAACATGGCCAGCACCTTCAACCGTCCAGATGGTGGACCACATCTGCAGCAAGGACGTCATCAACCCCATCCAATCCACGGTTCAGCGTGTCCGTGCAGCTTGATCAGCATCAGCGTCATCCATCTCCACCGTCCAACTGCAGCTGCTGGAAAATCAATGGCCAGCAGTCCAGCAATGGACGGTTGTCCAAGCTCTCCAGCCACCCATCAGTTCCACCTGTCCAGCTGGAGATTAGATCCTACCCGTCCAACAAGGTGGACTCCATTTCCAGCCGTCCTCTTCATCTTCACTACGTCCAGCATCCATCAGCAGCAGTGGACGTCAGTCCCAGCATCTGGACCATCCACTTCCTCCAGTCACCACACGTGCAGAGGTCCCATCCAATCCACGGTCCAGCTTCAACCGTCCAGATGGTGGACCACATCTGCAGCAAGCTGCCTCACCATCAGCTCCACCTGCTGGACACCTCTCCATCACCAGCTGTCCATCATCCATCCATCCAACAGATTGCAGCCGTCCATCAGTGCAGCTGAACCAACATCTAGCCGTCCATTAGGTGGGTCATCTCCACACGTGCTCACCATCCAATCCATCACCTACCAGCAGGACCATCCAACTTCGCCAGCAACATCAGCCGTCCATCCCACCTTGCACGTGCAGCAGCAGTGCTGCAACAGCAGTGGATGTCCGTCCAGCTGATTTTCAAAAGCTCAGCCGTCCATCAGCCCTCCTCCTTCAGCAACCGTCCAAACCATCATCCAGCAAGGTGGGCTGCACCATCAATGCCAGCAAGCTCCATCACATGAAACAAGAGAGGAGCTCTCTCTCTCTCTCTCTCTCTCTCTCTCTCTCTCTCCCACATGTGTAAGGCATGGAATGCCACCTCATCATCCAAGCCTCACTCCAAGCCCAAACCTAAAAGAAAAGTTGCTTTAGGCTTGGAGTGACACCTAGGCTTGGAGTACTTTTCTTGCCACATGTCCATCCAAGCCTAACTCCAAGCCCAAACCTAAAAGCAAAGTTTGCTTTGGGCACTCCAAGCCTAACTCCATTCCCAAACCTAAAGAAACTTTTGGTGTGCCACCTAGGATTGGGAGGAGGCTTGGGAGCCTCTCAAAAGTCTATAAAAGGAGGCCTCTCCCCCTCTCATTCTCATCATCCCTCTCATCCCTCAAATCCCACAATCCAAGTCTTCTTTTCTTTTCTTCTTTTTCTTTGTAGAAGTAGAGTAGTGTAGTTTTTCCTTTGTAGAGAATTTAGTCTTCCATTGTAGCATGGTTGGCTAAACCTCTAGCTAAGGCTAGGGGTGAAGCCTTTGAAGAAATTTGCAAGCTTTGGTTCTTTTGGTTCAACATTGTGTGGTGTAATTGTTGGAGTTCTCTTGGGTTGATTGGTTTGGTTATCCACCTCGGCGGACGCTATTGTTGTGCAAGCCCCTTGATCCATCGTCGACTCCGGCCACGTTGGATGCTTGGGATCCCTTGCACACCAATTAGCTAGTTCATGATTGATAAAGTCCCTTGATCCATCGTCGACTCCGGGCACGTTGGATGCTTTGGATTCCCTACGGTCATCGAGCTAGTGCAGGTAAAGTCATCGATCTGTAAAATCCCTTGATCCATTGTAGACTCCGGGCACATTGGATGCTTTGGATTCCCTGCGATCGATAGACGAGATCTTAACGGTTGGATCGGTTAATCAAAGCCTCCTATCTTGTAAGTATGCATTTGATCGTATGAATTGTGATATTATCGGTTGACTTGTTGGCAAAGTTGTTGATCTGTACAATTCCTTGATCCATTGTCGACTCCGGGCACAGTGGATGCTTGGAATTCCCTGCGATCAACTAACGAGTGCTTCATGGTCAAATCAATCGGTTCAGATCACCATCTTTTATGAAATATGCAAATGTTTTAACTGTTTTATCTTCCGATTGGAATGAATCTTTATTCAATTCCAGTTGAGTTATAGTTGGACCAATAAATCAAATCTTGTGAATGAATCAAAGGTGGATCCCTGATGCCTTAGCCCCTTTTCTATCTTTGTCCTTCACCACACACAACTTGCTCCACTCACGTGGATAAACCAAATTTCATCTCACTCACCTAAACTAATTCCTCTAAGTGTTCTTAACCCCAATCCCTGTGGATCGACCTCGATCTTACCGAGTATTTTACTACTTCGCTACCTGCACTTGGGTGTGCAATCTTCGGATTGTAGCACACCTTAAATATGGTAAAGTAAAACTCTTTCGTAATAATTTACCATCTTGTAGAATGTACCTGGTAGCACGATAGCGAATTTGTCGAGCTGATTTTTTATCATCTGGGAGCTTTCCGCTTTTGAGGTAAAGGATAATGGGATCCATCCAACATGGAGATAGTTGCATTGTAGAGACTTGTTCTGGTGTAACTTGATCGATGCTTGGGGCAATGAGGTGCTCGATAGGGACAACTCGTGTTAGATCGGACTCTAGTGCTGAAATTAATTTTGCCAAAGAATCTGTGAGCTTATTTTCTTCTCGAGGAATATAAATTATTTCATATTTGTTGAATTTGGAAAGTAAGATTAATACTTGGGATTTATACGAAGCCATCCTCTCTTCTTTTGCCTCAAATTCGTTGAGCACTTGATTTATAACGAGCTGTGAGTCGCTGTGGATGAGCAGGTTCCTTATTGCGAGTATATTTGCTAATTGGAGACCTACTATTAAGGCTTCATATTCCGCTTCATTATTTGAGGCACGAAAGTCGAAGCGCAAAGCATATTTGAATTGTAATACATTAGGAGCGATTAAAATCAATCCAGCTCTACTATCAGAGGATTAGGATGATCCATCTACGTACAACGACCAAGATACTTGCTCATTTTCTGGTGAATCATCTTCAGGAGTAGGAGGGATAGCTGCATCAACATGAATAGGGGTCGAATATGTAAATTTGGCAATGAAGTCTGCTATGGCTTGGGCTTTGATGGCAGTTCGTGAGTAGAAGGTAATATCGTGTTCACCAAGTTTAATCGTCCAGATACTTCAGGTTTTTAAAGGACTTGCCTCAATGGATGATTTGTAGGTACTATTATAGAATGGGCCTAAAAATAAGGTCGTAGCTTTCGTGCTGCGACTACCAATGCCAGAGTAAGTTTCTCCATATCTAAGTATCTAGTTTCAGCATCCACCATTGCACGACTTACATAATAAACGAGTTTATGCACCCCGGAATCTTCTCTTATTAAGGCAGCACTAACGAACATGGAAGATATAAATAAGTAAAAAAAGAGCTGCTCATGTGGAACAAATTTTGACAAAATGGGCGGCGAGCTCATATACTGCTTCAGTATTGAAATTACGGTTTTACTGCTTGTAGAGATACTCAGAGATATGCCTAATGTCCTAGAGATGGGTGAATAGGACTTTTTGAATTTCCAATTACAATTTAAAACTAAATCAAGTCAATCTTATCAACCAAGATTATCACAATAACATTCAAGGCAATTATATGATGAATTTGTAAGTAAAGGCTATCTAGGCATTTCATCAAACAGTTAGCATTCATGATTGACTAAACCATTCAACACATAGCAATCATTCAATCTCACAATGCACAACGATTTATAGTGGTTCGGTTTCCCTACTCCACTCTCGGTTCACGATCTCAACCTATGAGACCACCAGATTTCACTATAGACGTGGTTTTAAATCAGGTTAACCATCAACCTTAACATCCTTTGATCTAGGACCGCGTTTACCATCCACCGATGGCCCAAGCCAGGGACTTGACGAGTTTGGATCTCAAATCTCACCAATCCTAATCCAAGGACAGTCACGTACACTCCCGCCGGAGTTTTCCAATCCAGGGAATAGTGATTCAATGAATGGACTCTCAAATACTAGACGTGATTCAATGCCTTTGATGAGTATCTTCAGCTCCACGTGCTTCAGCTTCTCTCTGTGCTCCCAAGATCAGCTACCGATGCAAATGATGTGATTATGATTATGCCGGGTAGTTGGGAGAGAGATGGTCAAGTTCCTCTTGCCTATTCAATGCAATGGTTATGAGGGAACTACTAAACTTCAGCATTCAATGGCTATAAATGACCTCATAAAGATATTTCGAGGGTAGGTCAGCCATGAATGCATATCTTGAGTTCATACTTCAAACCGAGCTTTGAATACTCAATCACAAGCCATTAATGGCTAGGTTTGAATAATGAACTCGAGGGAGTTAAGAGCAAGGAGGGTAGGAAGATGTGAGTAAAGACTCTCTCTCTTAGCTCTTGATGGGTGTCGAATGCATACCAAGAAAGACCACAAGATATGGCTATATAGAACCCCAAATGATGGCCCCAACGGATAAAAAACGGTCACGTCCGACCTATCAGAGAGAGGCCTCAACCGGTCTGACAGACTGGTCATATTTTAAACTGCTGGACCTCATCTGGGTCTGTCCGACCGGTTAAGATCAGTCGGCTAACCTTGCTAGACTCACTGATACAAGCAGACTGACCGGTCAAGACCAGTCGGCTGCCTATTTGGAACAATGCAGCAGAGCTGCTGGATACACTTTTTACACTACAGGCCGACCGGTCAAGACCGGTCGGCTGTCCAGTTCTTTTGAACACAGCAAGGTCGCTGTCTCCTTTTTATGTGCTTGGCCGACCGGTCAAGATCGGTCGGTTGTCTTGGTAGCCCACATGCAGCACTGCTGCTAGACAGGTCTTGACTACTGGCAGACCGATCTTGACCGGTCGGTTGTCTAGATAATATTAACACAGCAAGGTTTGCTGCAAACGATGATGTGCTTGGCCGACCGATCAAGACCGGTCGACTGTCTAGATGATATTTATCACAGCAAGCTTTCTGTCCTAATTGCTCTGATGGACCGACCGGTCAAGACCGATCGGCTGCCTGTTCAACAAAGCACATTCCAATGAAAAGCTGCTGGTCTTAGGAGAAGGGTCAGTCCGACCAGTCATGACCGGTCGGCTGCCTTGAGATCTTTCAAAATAGCGGCGGAACACTTCAATGATGAAGTATGAAGTGATTTGGTGAATGGAGTCCAATGTTTGGACATATTTTCAATTACGATTCGCACCTGCCATGCACAAACAAGTCTGATCAACTTGTGCTAGGGTCGAGAAGGAATGGGATAGGTTAGGTCGGTCATTACACCATTCATTGATGTTTTGGGTTTTCTAAGGTCGATCTATATGCAACTTACCTGAGATCTTGTTTCAGCTTGAGCTTGAGCAATGGAAGAAGCATAATCTTCAAGTCTTGAGCTTCAAATCTTCGACCGGTGCTCACACGACAAGACGCGACCAACCAACACGGCAATTGACAAAATAAAGTGTACTACCAATCTCCCCCTTTGTCAATTGCGTGACAAAACATCTATCCTAAACACATCATGACTTCCTTATCATGATGGACCCTTAAATAAAAAGAAATATACACCCAATTACATGTCTATACAGATATACAAAATGATCTTTACAAAAGGACATATACAAAATGCCTTTACCACACTTAAAGGTATGTTGACATGTGCTCCCATAATGCAACCACCTGATTGGAGCCTTCCTTTTAAAATTATGTGCGATGCAAGCGACTATGCTATTGGGGCCGTGCTAGGACAAAGAAAAGAGAAGAAGCCATGTGTTATCTACTATGCTAGTAGAACCTTAAACTCGGCCCAAGCAAACTACACTACTATAGAAAAAGAACTTTTAGCCGTAGTTTTCGCCTTGGACAAGTTTAGGTCCTACTTGATTGGATCCAAGATCATCATATTCACTGACCATGCCGCGCTTAAGTACCTTCTCTCTAAGAAGGATGTTAAACCACAGTTGTTACGATGGATCCTTCTACTCCAAGAATTTGACATAGAGATATGTGATAAGAAAGGAGTAGAAAATGTAGTGGCTGACCATCTCTCTCGACTTGTTCTCACCAATTCCCCTGAAACGACCGTGATTAATGACATGTTCCCTGATGAACAACTTTTTGCAGTTTTCCAATTGCCATGGTATGCGAACATTGCTAACTATCTTGCTACAAGTATAATTCCTACACATTGGAAAAAGTAAGATAAGGATAAATTTTTCAATGAGGTGCGAAAATTCCTATGGGACGACCCATACTTATTCAAGTATTGTCCCGATCAAATCATAAGGAGATGTGTGCCAGATGATGAACAACAAAGTAGCATCTCCTTTTGTCACTCTCAGGCACGTGGTGGCTACTTTTCGGCTAAGAAGACCACAGCCAAAATTCTGCAATGTGGGTTTTATTGGCCCACTATGTTCAAGGACACACATGAGTTTTGCAAAACATGTGAGCCTTGTCAGAAATTGGGAGGAATCTCCCTTATAAATATGATGCCACTCAATCCCATCTTAATAATTAAAATTTTTTATTGTTGGGGCATCGATTTCATGGGTCCATTCCCATCTTCTTTTGGAAATATATACATCTTGCTTGACATTCACTATGTGTCCAAATGGGTCGAGGCGATCCTATGCTGGAATAATGACCATAAAACTGTCATTCATTTCTTAAAAGAGAATATTCTTTCCCGGTTTGGAATACCTCAAGTCATCATAAGTGATGGAGGGTCTCACTTTCGTAATCGCCCATTTGAAACCTTAATGAAGAAATATGGCGTCACACACAAAGTGAGCACTCCCTATCACCCACAAACTAGTGGACAAGCTGAGATATCCAATAGGCAAATTAAACACATTTTGGAGAAAACGGTGAACCCCGATCGCAAGGATTGGTCGCTTCGTCTCACCGATGCGCTTTGGGATTACCGTACCACTTTTAAGACACCTATTGGAATGTCTCCCTATAGACTTGTCTATGGGAAGGCTTGTCACTTGCCTCTGGAGTTGGAACATAGGGCATATTGGGAAATTAAGAAGATGAATTTTGATTCTGACAAGTCAAGCTCGTTGCGCAAAGTACAATTGAATGAACTTACAGAAATCCAGAACGAAGCATATGAGAATGTGAGAATTTACAAGGACAAGACGAAGGTGTTCCATGATAAGAACATTCTTCATAAGACATTCACGATCAATAAAAAAGTCCTTCTGTATAATTCTCGCCTACATTTATTTCCGAGGAAATTGCGATCTCGATGGACCGGTCCCTACATTGTGCAAACTGTCTACCCATATGGGACTATCGAGTTGTTAAATCCAAGGAACGGCAACATCTTTAAGGTGAATGGTCAGTGACTAAAGCCGTTCTTTGAGAAGTTTCCTTCAGAAGGTATGTCCATACCTCTGATTGATCCTGTGTATCAAGATGATTGATCTCCTAGTCTGATGGAGGAAAGTAGTTAGGATTAGGAGTTGGTTGTTTTTGTTTATTTTTCATAGGTTTGTTAGAAGGAGAAAGAATTCCACTTTTCACTCTCTCGGGTAATATCATTCCTCATTCCCTTTTATTTTAGAATTGCTCTCATGTTCTGCTCATTGCACATCTTTTACATTGAGGACAATGCAAGCTTTGGTTGGGGGTGTAGGATCACTTGGATGAATCCAGCGTTTTGTAACATTTTGAGCAATTATGTAGAAATTTTTTGATTTTTCTAAAATTCAAAACTCTTTTGGAAAACTTTGTTTCTATGCATTCGAGATGGTATGAGTATAAGAAGAGGAGATACGAAGTGTACGAAGTTGTAAGTCTTAAACTTCTCTTACCATAATGGATTTATATGTGAATTCCCCTAGTTATGTGATTGATAGAAAATTTGAACACTTTTACACCTAGTTCACATTACACGATTTTCATGATTTCAAACGATTATGTGATTTGTGGATTGGCCAGACTTTGATTTAAGGTGTTGAGAAACCAAGCCGGGGTACTTTGTCCATCCTTGTCTATGGGAAAATAACGAAAGATATGGATTTCTAAAAATCCTATCTAATTTAAAAGAAAAAGGAAAAGGAAGGATGAAATTGGGAATGATGGAAAAATGGTGGAAAATTCCGATTAGGGCTACCTATTACCAACCGGGGGATGGTCTACCCGTAACCAAAGCCGAAAATGAGACGTCGTGTGAAAGCCGTCAGAAGGACAGTAAGGCAAATTCCTGTCATTGGCTTGTTGTTGCTCTTTATACCTTGAGGTCTATAGTCTAGTGGATCTGTGAAGAAGATAATCATGAAAACTCATGAGATGAATTTTCACTATGCACATTAGGTTGAATTTGTTCAAGTTCTTCTATTTATCAACCAATCAGTGGGAATTTCATATGGACACTTATTATGTTTTGAGAGTTTACGGTTTCAACCTCTATCACCTAATTTTTCTGACTCTTACACTTGTGTATCTTGGGATGTATAGAAGAATGGTTTCTAAAGGAGAGTTGGGTTTTGGAGAATGGAATTGATTTCACGCATGTTTTGCTTGGGACTAGCAAAATGCTGGTTGGGGGGTGTGTTGAGCTCTTAATTGTGCATATTCTAACCCCAATTCATCACTCATTATGCAAGGGTTTCATGATTTAAAGACTAATCTAATGCATGTTTTGTGATTGCAGGAATGAGAGTGGACTTCACCTAATAGGAGACCAAAAGGATCTATTTAGGAGCCCTTGAATGAAGGCCCAAGCTAGAACAAAGAAGGAAGAAGAAAGAGGGATAAAAGAGAAGAAAGAAAAGGAAGAAAAAGAGGAAAAATAAGGGTCCGACCGGTCGTGAACGGTCGGCCAAGGGAGCCAGACTGGTCAAGACCGGTCGGCCAACCCACTGCCTGCCTTGAAGACCTGCTGGATGAAGGACTAGTTTGGTCCGACCGGTCTTGACCGGTCGGCCAACTGGTCGACATCCCATTTTCACTCCCTGGACTATCAGAACACAGGTCCGACCGGTCGTGACCGGTCGGACAAGCCAGTCCGATCGGTCTAGACCGGTCGGCCATGTGAAGACAGCGGGCTTTCCTATTCGGGCTCCGGATTTCTCTGCGCACTGCGTAACCTTACGCAAAGTCTGGAAGATTCCGACATTGTGGAGCTTCCCTACTATAAAAGGACACCTAGGGATTGTTCCTAGGGCATCCGAGAACAGAACCAGCACGGTGGGAGGCGGCGGAAGTGGATTTCGGAGTTCCACAACTCCTCCTAGTTTGTTTGCTATTTTTATGTTTTTATTAGTTGTTTCATGTTTCCTTGGATCATGAATGGCTAAACCTCTTAGCTAGGGCTAAGAGGTGAAGCTTGTAGTGAATCTAAGATGTTTCAATTCGTGTATAGTTGGTTTTAAGATTGGATTTCATGTCTATGAACAATGGTTTGAAGTTTAATTCAAGTTCTAAGTAGTTTTTCTTAGTCTTATGATGACTCATGAATGTTTGGAAGAAGTGCTTGAGTTCTTAATTGTTGTGAACTAATCTAGACCTATATGATCTGAGGAATCGGAATACGCTCTAGATTCATGATCTTCATGTGGGAGCTTCCTACCAAAGTTCTACTTTTCTGGGAATTCTGTACTATGTGGGACTGTGTATGTGATTTGAATCAAGTTCAAATCATGATCTAGCTTTGTCTTGTGACAGGACTTAATGATGTTTATGATTGTGAACTTAGTCCATTGGAATTGGGACTGACCTATGCAATTAAGTATGCTTGTCTTAGCTTGCATTGAGTGAATCATGTACATTGATCTTACATATGGCAGATTGTTGGTTTAACTGCTCTATCATCCGACTAGATAGACCTTAATTTCGATTCTAGTTGAGAAAGTGAGAAACCACAGCGAATTGAGCATCAAGGATTGCTACAAGTGGATCCTTGAACCCCTAGTGCCTTTTATTAATTGATTACTTCAGTTTAAGTTCAAAATTGCTATTTACATTAATCTTCTCAAATCTGGTTGTTAGCTTTTCAATAGAAGCTATTGGAAGTGTTTGTGAATTCCTACATAAGTCCCAGTGGATCGACCTCGGTCTTACAGAGATTATTAGTACATCGCAACCCGACACTTGGGGAAGTGAACAATTCTCCCCCTTTTTGTTAGTAATTGTCAAGGGTTAGCCAGCAAAAAGATATGCCTAAGAAAGCTGCAAGGCTAGCGCCGAAAATATGTCAATCACAGAAAACAGGGAAGAGATATAGAAATTGAAGCCCTGAGGAGATTTAAAGAACTAAACATGCTAGATATACAAGTAATCATGAAAGCATAGAGGGCTTATAGCCCAATCAACCAACCACCCCTCCAGATGTATATCCAGACACATAAAGAACACAAATCATGAGCTAAAAAAGGGCAAATATGCCTGAACCAATCCAACCTCCCACAAATATGCAATAAGAATTAAGAGCTCATAAAGAGAAAAAGATATGAATAGAGTAAACAGAAATAGCATCCATACATATACCAAAATGGGCAAGCAGCCCAATGTAGATATGCGTCAATCCGTGCAAAATATACAGTGAAACCCATAGAAAAATAGTACATGAAATCCAGACGATGTCATTGGTCATACAAAAAGGAACTGTGACCAAGACATGAGACTAGTAATCTGATCCATCTCCCAGATCGGGGGGTGGAACGTCCCCACGTGCCGCACGCTCCCACATCTCCATCCATCTCTCCAACTATGTGAGGCGAGACACAATGGCCTCCTACTGTACAAGAAGAGTGGCCTGTCCCTATAAAATCTGATGCTCACTCTGCTCGATCCCGTCAAGTCACTGAAATAGACACTCCTAATGCTGGCGAAGCTCAGCAATATATGATGGAGGATCCGCGGAAGGGGATCGACGTCGAGAGAAAGCTCGAGGAGGCGTATTGAATCGACTCTAAGTAGACCGAGGATCGAGGGAAGGATTAGAGGAAGGAGCTGAAGGTGAAGTCTGGGAAGGGCCAATGGAGACAGTTGGAGCCTCAGGCTGGGATGGCTCTGCCGGATCATGCTGCTGATCCTGCAAACGACGATTCTGTATGGCTTCCTGGGTAAGCTGCATACGAGCAATGATGGTATGATTTATAATGATGGGCTTATGAACTTTATCAGAACTGACAATGTCGATCGCATCATCAAGTTTGCATATGAGATGCCCAAAAGGAAGACTAGAGGAGTTTCCATCGTCACGCAAGATAACCTGGTGAATGATAGACATGATCCGAGATGGTAGGCAAAGCGGATGACCCTAACCAACGTGATAGAGAAGATGAAACATGGTTTCAGTGACATTCACCTTGTTGCTCTTTCTGGGATACACGTTGCGGAAGAATAGGTTGTGAAGAATACGGTAATCCAATAGCATGGAGGACGCCCGAAGAGCACCTCCGACCCATTTGGGTGTCCCATCACCACATAGAAATTTGGCAATAACTTCGTTAGGTTTGGGACCCAGAGAGGAAAAATCAAAAGGAGACTCCTCAACAATCGGAACTCCAACGAATTGAGAGTTGGAGTTCAAAGTAAAGACGCAAACCCGTTCACCAACCTCAACTTTAAAGGAGGGGGGAGTGGCGGTGACATGAACACAGGAGGAATAGAACCTCCGAACTACGTCAAACTGGATAGGACCCCCCGTGTGGAGTACGGGAGCCCAATTTATGGCGTTCAACATGGAAATAACATTATATTTAGCCAAGTCATTCAAATTTCTGGACTTTTCACATACCACCTCTTTTTCCTTGAAGTCATCCCAATGGGTAAGATGGGATGAGACATTTTGACCCAAGGATTGAGATTAAAGAGGGGGATTAGAAGATGAGGTAGCCCCTTGCCCTTTTGATAGGGTTTTCTTTGATTTTAAAGGGCGAGAAGGAGGTTTATCTTTTGCCTTGGACCGACCACTCTGCCTCAAGGGGAGCTCATCTTCACTCTCTTGGGAAGACATTGAAGACACAACAAAGCACCCTAAATCACTTCGTATATATGAAAGGAAAGGATTTAACAAAGAAGGATGGGAGTGAATCCCTTACCTATGGAGTGAGAGAGGAGAAGAACAATGTAGAGGAGGTTAGAAACTCTAATCTTGGCAAAAATCACCTTGGAATCACCTTGGAATGCAAAAGGAGGAGCTGGAGCAGCAAGTAGAGGTGAGAAATGGAGGAATGAGTGACTCAAATGAGCTCCATATGCTTATAAAGACCCCCCCCCCCCCCCCCCCCCCCACGGACGGACGGTCACACGGGCTGACCGGTCTAGGGTTGCACTACCGGTCTTGACCAGTCGTATGTAATGAAAGGGGCATCCAGATGTGTCTGATGGTAGCCTGACCGATCTTGACCGGTCGGATGGCGTGAAAAAAATGAGTCCAGACAGGTTCTTGTGGTAGCCTGACCAGTCTTGACCGGTCAGCTGACCGGTCGGCCAACAATTTTGGCCGGAATAGATGATTTCGACAGTGTAGAAGGTCTGTCCTTTGGTCAGACCAGTAGCTTTTCAAACCGAATACCCTTACTAAGGATACAACACCCATGCTCATGGTGTGTCAAAATAACTACCCGACACAAAGTGAGGGACCCTTAAAGGTCCAGATTTATCGATATAAGATAATAAAAAAATTGGGACTATGTTCCCGGATATTCTTAGAGAGCAATGAGAAAAGAGGCAAAGGTGCTCAGATATACCTATAAAGAACAGATAGAGAGGCTTAATCCTCAGATATTACCTACAAAACATACACTTTGTTAGATGAACTAGACACACCTAACACCAATGGACCTCTGGAGGTTCGCAAAGCGAACTGAGTCCAAGGGTTTCGTTAGGATGTCGGCTAGCTGATTCTTGGTAGGCACATGTTCGAGAGATATTATGTGATCTTCCGCCAATTCTCGAATAAAGTGGTGCCTAATATCGATGTGCTTAGTGCGCGAGTGCTGTACTGGATTTTTTAAAATATTTATGGCACTAATATTGTCGCAAAATAGGGTCATTGTGCCTTGGTTAATCCCATAATCGGTCAAGGTTTGTTTCATCCATAATAATTGTGCACAACAACTTCAAGCAACAATATACTCTGCTTCGGCTGTGGATAAAGAAATGGAGTTTTGTTTCTTATTATGCCACGCCACAAGGCAATTTCCAACATAAAAGCACCCCCCACTAGTTGATTTACGATCATCCATGTTACCAGTCCAGTCGGCATCTGAATACCCCGTAATATCTGTAGATGAATTAAATGGGTACCAAAGACCGTATTCGGTAGTGCATCCTATAAGCCTGATGATTCGCTTAACAGCGGTGAGGTGAGATTCTTTGGGATCAGCCTGAAACCGAGCACATGCACCTACACTAAATGCAATATCTGGTCTACTAGCATTGAGATAAAGAAGACTACCAATCATGCTTCTATAAAGATGTTGATCTACACTTTTCCCTACAAGGTCTTTCGATAGTTTAACAGTGGTGCTCATAGGTGTAGTGTATGATCGACTAGAGTCTAAGCCAAATCTCTTAACAAGATCTTTAGCATACTTGGCTTGGGTAATGAATATTCCTGATGCAAGTTGTTTTACTTGTAACCTTAGAAACATGTTAAGTTCTCCTACCATACTCATTTCAAATTCTGATGTATTAATTTAGCAAAGGAGATGGACATTTTCTCACATGTGGATCCAAAAACAATTTCATCCACATAAATCTGGGCAATCAACATAGAATTCTCGGCTTCTCTTATAAAGAGAGTTTTATCAATGCTCCCCCTAGCAAAATCATGGTCTATAAGAAAGTGAGTTAGGCGTTCATATCATGCATGGGGAGCTTGCTTGAGTCCCTAAAGAGCCTTTTTCAATCAGTACACTTTGTGAGGATATTAGGATCAATGAATCCTTTTGGTTGTTCAACATACACTTCCTCATCAAGAATACCATTCAAGAAGGCGCTTTTTACATCCATTTGAAATAGTTTGAACTTTAAAGCACAAGCAACAGCCATAAGAATTCTAATAGACTCGAGTATAACTACAGGGGCAAATGTTTCATCAAAATCAATGCCTTCAATTTGTGAATATCCCTGAGCAACTAACTGAGCCTTATTTCGTATTACATTCCCAGATTCATCGGATTTATTCTTGAAAATCCATTTGGTTCGAATAACATTTTTCCTTTCAGGCCTGTCGACCAGATACCAAACCTCATTTCTAATGAATTGTTGAAGCTCTTCCTGCATTGCAAGGATCCAGAATTCATCGTTTAGAGCTTCATCAGCATTTTTTTGTTCTATTTTAGAATTGAAACATAGGAGACTGTTGACTGCCTCCAACTGTCTCCTGGATTTGACACCAGTGTTAGGATCCCCAATGATTTGATTGAGGGGGTGATCCTTGACAACTTGCACATCACCAAGAGTAGTGGGGGCATTTGGAGATGAGGGTTGTTTATCAGATTTGCCTATCTCGCATATACCCTCATCTTCTTCTTCATCACCTAGAGACACTAATTTATCCAAGTTATCATCTACAGTCACATTGATTGACTCTTGAACTGATGAGGTTCGAATGTTGTAGACACGAAAGGCTCTACTATTTAATGAGTATCCTAAGAAGATACCCTCATCACTCTTGGAGTCAAACTTTCCCAAATTTTCACAGTCTCTCAAAATATAACATGTACTACCAAAGACCTTAAAGTATTTCACATTTGGTGTCTTTCCACACCACAGTTCATAAGCAATTTTATTTAAACCTACCCTTAAATAAACTCGATTTATAATATAGCAGGTAGTGTTTACTACTTCGGCCCATAGATTTTGCGCTAGATTCTTATTATTGAGCATAGCTGTGGCCATATCCAACAATACTCGATTTTTCCTTTCAGCAACCCCATTTTGTTGAGGTGTTTTGGGTGCTGAGAACTCATGGAGAATACCCAATTCATCACATAATTCCTTCAAACGATGATCTTCAAATTCACCGACGTGATCACTCCTGATTCTCGCTACCATGTATCCTTTCTCATTGTGAAGTCGCTTCACTAATTTTTGGAATTCTTCAAATGTGTCTGATTTTTCTCTTAGGAAGGCGACCCATGTGAATCTGGAGTAATTATCAATGATTACAAAGAAGTATTGTTTTCCACCTTGGCTAAGTACTCTGGCAGGACCAACTAGGTCCATGTGTAGTAGTTCAAATGGTTTTGATGTGACCAGGATAGAGGTTCTCTAGTGTGCAACCTTGATTTGGTTACCTTTTTGGTAAGCGATACACACAGCATTAGGTCTTTTACCCATCTTAGGTAGACCTCTCACCAAATTGTTCTGACTCAGTTTAAATAGATTTCTATAATGAACATGACCGAGTCGATGGTGCCACAATTCTATTTCATCCTTAATGGCCACGTGACACATGGTGGAGGAGTTTGGATTGTTGTGATTTTCAATGACATAGCAGTTGTCTCCTGTGCATAGACCTTTCATAACTAATTTTCCTGTGGAGTTCAGGATCTTGCACATATCTTTGGAGAAGCTTACTGAGTGCTCTTCATCATAAATTTGTGAGATACTCAGAAGGTTATGTTTATGACCATCAACATAAATCACATTATCGATTTCGGGCAAACCTAGCCCAGTGATGATTCCTTTACCAATGATTTTAGCCATGCCCCCATCACCAAATGTGACAGACCCACCATCAAATTCGTCATATGCACAAAATTAAGATCTATCACCAGTCATGTGTCTAGAGCAACCACTATCCAAGTACCATCTAAGGGTATTCCCAGCTTTTAGGGCAGTATGAATGACCAAACACTTGTTCTTAACTACCCATTTAGTTGTTGTCCTTTTATGAGGGGTATTCTTATAGTGAGATTCTCTAGTTTTCTTGGGAGAATCAGATTTTCCTTTTTCATGCAAGAGAAGAGCAGTTTTCAAATTCAACATTTTAACTTGCTCCAACAGTTTATCCATCCTCTTGTCCTTCCTAGGAAGTGTAGGATAATTCTTTCGAATATTTCCTCTTTTTGGTGAAGTATGCATAGGAGGATTCCAATTAGCTTGCACATTTTTCCCGGTTGGTACAAATTTACCTTTCAAGTTTCAGATCGAATTTTTGAACACCATGCATTCAAACTTTAGGTGGCCAATGTCACCACAAACATGGCAAACAGGAGATGCTTTAGTTTTACTCCCCGATGCACCATGATCTTTTCTTACCATCGGATGGATTGAGGTAGTTTTTGAAGTGTGAATGTCATAGCCCAAACCTCTTTTGTCCATTGGTGATCTTACAACACTTAGGAGTTTTTCAAGGTTTTCTTCTCCTTGGGCGAAACGTCTTCTGGAGTCAACGACTTGACACTTAAGACGATTAATTTCAGTGTTCGCCTCTTTGAGTTCTTTCTCAAGTCTAGCATGCTTGTCTAGAGATTCACCACTTATGAACTTTTTCTTTTCTTGTTCAAGCTCATCATTCTTCCTTTTCATTTCTTCTAGATCTTGACCCATCTTTTGATTCTCAATTTTCAATCCGTCAAGACTTTTTGTCAATTTATCATTTTCAGCCTTCATTTGGCCCAACTTTTTAATGGTATTCATATTTTCAATGTATAGTTGGTTATATACCTCCTGAAGGCCTTCATCCTCATCCTCATCATCACTCAAGGAATCATTTTCAGTGTTAGAGGATTCATGATCATCAATGTCTCGGTGATCTTTGCAATGGGCTCAATTTGAGGCACAATATCAGTGATGGAAGCCATTAAAATTTTGATTGAACCTTGTTCCTCATCACTTTGGTATATGTTTGATTCTAATTCAGATTCTTCAATATCATCCCATGTAGCCACCATTGCCTTTTTCTTGGTCTTTTTATCGGTGCACTCAGATGCAATATGACCAAATCCTCTACACTTGTAACATTGAGGATCTTTTGACTTAAAAAATTTTCCTTTGTTGTTCTTAGAGTCAAAAGGTTTACCCTTCTGGTAAGGTTTCCTTCTAGAAGTATTTCCCCTAGTTTTGAAGAATTTTTTAAATTTCTTGGCCATAAGTGTCATTTCTTCTATGTCTGGATCTTCCTCACTTCCATATTCAGAATCTTGTTTCTTGTGAGAAGATTTCAAGGCTGTACTTTTGGATTTGGAGGGAGTTTTGAAATGTAACTCATGGGTTTGAAGGGACCCTAGTAATTCTTCAACTTTCATGGTATCTAGGTGCCGACATTCTTCTAAAGTAATAACTTTGGTAGAGAACCGTTCCGGTAGGGATCTCAGAATTTTCCTACATAGTCTATTCTCCGGAACAGGTTCTCCCAAGCCCCACATTTCATTTGTGATTTTGTTCAGTTTAGTATAGAAGTCCGTAAACGTTTCATGCTCCTCCATTATTATGTTTTCGAGTTGTGTAGTGAGGCACTGAAGTTTTGAGCATTTGACAACGCTTGTTCCTTCATGTGTAACTTTAAGAATATCCCATGCCTGCTTACTGGTTGTGCAATTTTGAATCCGACCAAATTCATCTTTAGACACTGAACAAAAAATGGCATTCAGGCCTTTGGCATTATGAACACGTTGAGCTTTATCATAATCGGTCCACATAGCCTTCTCTCTTGGCTTGAGGACATCCGGTTCACCTTCCTTACATATAATGTCCATTGGGGGCTTATATCTAATATCAACCATGTCCCTAACGTCCGAATCAATGGATTTTAAAAAAATGCGCATTCGTGCTTTCCAATATGGATAGTTTGACCCATCAAAGAAGGGAGGTTTAGTAACGGATGTAGAGTCCTCTCTAGACATATTTTCAAGTTCTCTTAGGATCTTACTCCGGGTTTTTAAACCTGAGCGGAGGAACCCACTCTGATATCAATTGAAATTGCGGTTTTACCGCTTGTAGAGATACTCGGAGATATGCCTAATGTCCTAGAGGGGGGTGAATAGGACTTTTTGAATTTCCAATTACAATTTAAAACTAAATCAAGTCAATCTTATCAACCAAGATTATCACAATAACATTCAAGGCAATTATATGATGAATTTGTAAGTAAAGGCTATCATAGGCATTTCATCAAATAGTTAGCATTCATGATTGACTAAACCATTCAACACATAGCAATCATTCAATCTCACAATGCACAACGATTTATAGTGGTTCGGTTTCCCTACTCCACTCCCGGTTCACGATCTCAACCTATGAGACCACTGGATTTCACTTAGACGTGGTTTTAAATCAGGTTAACCATCAACCTTAACATCCTTTGATCTATGACCGCGTTTACCATCCGCCGATGGCCTAATCCAGGGACTTGACGAGTTTGGATCTCAAAATCTCACCAATCCTAATCCAAGGACGGTCACGTACACTCCTGTCGGAGTTTTCCAATCTAGGGAATAATGATTCAATAAATGGACTCTCAAATACTAGACATACCTAGACGATTGAGCCCTGATTCAATGCCTTTGATGAGTAGCTTCAGCTCCACGTGCTTCAGCTTCTCTTTGTACTCCCAAGATCAGCTACCGATGCAAATGATGTGATTATGATTATGCCGGGTAGTTAGGAGAGAGATGGTCAAGTTCCTCTTGCCTATTCAATGCAATGGTTATGAGGGAACTACCAAACTTCAGCATTCAATGGCTATAAACGACCTCATAAAGATATTTCGAAGGTAGGTAGCCATGAATGCATATCTTGAGTTCATACTTCAAACCGAGCTTTGAATACTCAATCACAAGCCATTAATGGCTAGGTTTGAATGATGAACTCAAGGGAGTTAAGAGCAAGGAGGGTAGGAAGATGTGAGTAAAGACTCTCTCTTAGCTCTTGATGGGTGTCGAATGCATACCAAGAAAGACCACAAGATATGGCTATATAGAACCCCAAATGATGGCCCCAACGGATAAAAAACGGTCATGTCTGACCTGTCAGAGAGAGGCCTCAACCGGTCGGACAGACCGATCGTATTTCAAACTGCTGGACCTCATCTGGGTCTGTCTGACCGATCAAGACCGGTTGGTTGACCTTGCTGGACTCACTGATACAAGCAGACCGACCGGTCAAGACCGGTCGGCTACCTATCCAGAACAATGCAGCAGAGCTGCTGGATACACTTTTTACACTACAGGCCGACCGGTCAAGACCGGTCGGCTGTCTAGTTCTTTTGAACACAGTAAGGTCGCTGTCTCCTTTTTATGTGCCTGGCCGACCGGTCAAGACCGGTCGGCTGTCTTGGCAGCCCACTTGCAGCACTGCTGCTGGACAGGTCTTGACTACTGGCAGACCAGTCAAGACCGTTCGGCTGTCCAGATAATATTAACACAGCAAGGTTTGCTGTAAACGATGATGTGCCTAGCCGATCGGTCAAGACCGGTCGGCTGTCTAGATGATATTTATCACAACAAGCTTTTTGTCCTAATTGCTCTGATGGACCGACCGGTCAAGATCGGTCGGCTGCCTATTCAGCAAGGCACATTCTAATGACAAGTTGCTGTCTTAGGAGAAGGGTCAGTCCGACCGGTCATGACCGGTCGGCTGCCTTGAGATCTTTCAACACAGCGGCGGAACACTTCAATGATGAAGTATGAAGTGATTTGGTGAATGGAGTCCAATGTTTGGACATATTTTCATTTACGATTCGCACTTGCCATGGACAAACATGTCTGATCAACTTGTGCTAGGGTCGAGAAGGAATGGTATAAGTTAGGTCGGTCATTACGTCATTCATTGATGTTTTGGGTTTCCTAAGGTCGATCTATATGCAACTTACCTGAGATCTTGTTTCAGCTTGAGCTTGAGCAATAGAAGAAGCATAATCTTCAAGTCTTGAGCTTCAAATCTTCGATCGGGGCTCACACGACAAGACGCGACCAACCAACACGGCAATTGACAAAATAAAGTGTACTAACAAGTTTCTAAAACACCTCTTCACATTTTGGGTCCATGCCCAGTTGGATTTTGTAGTTGCACGAAGTAGCTTGAAGAAAGGGCGACATTTATCGAAGGCACATGAAATAAACCTGTTTAAAGATGCAATTCGCTCAGCTAATCGTTGGACCTCTTTGACGGTGGAGGGAAATTTCATTTCTATAAGGCTTTAATCTTTCGGGGTTTGCTTCGATCCCCCGTTGACCAACCATAAACCTAAGAAATTTTCCAGCAAAAATCCCAAAAGCGCACTTCTCTGGTTTCAACTTCATCTGATATCTCCTCATCAGATCAAAGGCCTCTCAGAGATCTGCAAGATGATCATTGGCCATAACACTTTTTACGAGCATATCATCGACGTACACTTCCATATTCCTGCCAATTTGTGCAGCAAACATTTTGTTGACTAAGCATTGATAAGTGGCCCCGGCGTTTTTAAGACCGAATGGTATCACTTTGTAACAGTATAGACCTTGATCAGTGATAAAGGCGACATTCCCACGATCGGGTGGATGCATCATGATCTGGTTGTAGCCAGAATAGGCATCCATGCAGTTGAGTAGAGCGTGTCCTGCTGTTGAATCGACTAATTAGTCGATACGGCGAGTTGGGAAGCTATCCTTCGGGCACGCCTTGTTTAAATCGAAATAATTTACGCACATTCTCCACTTGTCATTCGTCTTGTGGACGAGAACGACATTTGCGACCCACTCTGGATAATCAACCTCTTCGATAAAATCGACGGCCAGTAATTTGTTGACTTTTGTTTTTATAACCATTTGCCTTTCAGTTGTGAATGCTCGTCGACGTTGATGAACGGGTTTAAACTTTGGATCAACATTCAGATGATGAACAACAACTTCGGGGTCGATACCTGACATATTTTCATGAGATCAGGCGAATACGGCTTAATACTCGACCAAAAAACTGGTCAGGTAGGTTTGGAAGATACAACCCAGAGATGATCCGACATGGACCTTCTTGGAAGGATTATCCTTAGATAGTTGAACTTCGATTGTTTCTTCTCTGAGAGCACCTGCTTGATATATATCCTCCCTTGGGTCCAGTGTTGTTGCAATTGGAGAGTCTGTTGTATCTCCTTAGATTGTTATAATAGGATCCGCTTAGACGTTCTTCCGATCTTGTACCGCGATTTCATAACACGCTCGAGCTTCTTTCTGGTTCCCTCGAACTACCCCAACTCTGTTTGGAGTGGGGAACTTAATGCATAAGTAGAGGGGATGTAGAGTTGCTCCTATCTTGGTGAGCGACGGTTAGCCTAAGATAGTATTGTATGCAGATTTTCGATCGACCACGAGAAAGTTAATAAAAACAGTGACTTTGGTTGGAGCTTCATCGAAAGTGATGGGGAGGTCGATACTTCCCTCTGGTGTTACTACCTCACCCCCGAAGCCAACGAGGGGAGTAGAGATTGTTTGAGCAGATTTCTAGCGAGAGCCATTTTATTGAAGGCTTCAAGATAAAGGACGTCTGCAAAGCTACTTGTATCCAACATAATGCGATGAGTTAAATAATTTGATACCTTTAATGCTACCACGAAGGAGTCCTCATGAGGGAAATGAATTCCTTCAGCATCTTAATGAGAGAAAGAGATTGGATGGTGGCTCAGACTTGACGAGATGGATGATTTTTCCACCCAGTAAATATGTTGAGGCTTCTGACACGTTGTTCGCTCGCCTCAAGTGCAAGGCTGCGATGTAGTGATAATTCTCGGTAAGACCGAGGTCTATCCACAGGGAAAGAAGTAAACAATTCCAACTACTCCAATAATTAGAATCCAAGAAGTTTAGGAAAATAGTTTTTAACATAACAGAAAAATCTGATATTTGGAAAGAACTAGAGCATCAAGGATCCACTTGTAGTAGTTCAATACTAATCCATTCATTCAAGCACAACACAATTAGAATTAAAGTTCTACCTCTCATCTAATTGTAGGATATAATATTCAAGCATAAACAGTCCCACTTAAATCTGAAAATTAAATTTCTAGTTCTAATGAAGCACATAGAACTTGAACTTGTAGCTTTCGAAGTAACAGCCATGCCAAGAGATTATGGCATGCTCAAGGGTTACTACAATTCGAATTCAAACAACCCAATCATGGCAATCTTAGAGAATTACAAGGAACTCATGTCCAGAGTACACAAACTCTCATAATTCATCTAAAAATCCAAACTTTATTCAAACTAGAAGTTCAAAATTCAAAATAAAGAAAAGGGTACTTGAAATAAAAGAATTAAAGCATTAAAACCAACTACAAATTTCACCTCTAGCTCTAGCCAAGAGGTTTGCTAAAAGAAAGCATTAAAAACTAGAAACTAGAACTAAGAAAAGGAAGAAAAACTAGCTGTACGAGGCTAGGTAGCCTCCTAGGACTTGAACTCCTTGCTTCCCACATCCTTGACTACCTTGGAATAGAAGAGAGCACCTCCTTTTATAATACAACAAGAGTACCGCAACATAACAGATTTTGTTTCGCTTCGTACAACTTAACTAATGGTCGGATTGCCTTCAAATTTGATTTGTAACTTCCTTGTAATGTGATCTTCCTCATAAATGATTTAGATTTTTAAGATTATCTTCTAAATGGGCCCACCAATTAGATAAGTGACCGCCTCTTAAAATAGCACAATTCGGGTACCTCCAAAACCAGTCATCTTGCTTTCAACGCTACGGAGTGTACAGAGGTCGGATTGATCTCAAATTTTGAATATTGGTAGAAACCTTCCTCCTCTAGATGATAGATGGATTAGATTTTACAAATAAACTGTAGAAATGGGTGCAAAAATTAGAACACTTAGACATTTTATAAAATCTGCGTAGTTGAATCTTTCTGGATAGTCTATCTTTCTTCAACCGGTACGATCAAACCACACATCCTTTTGATCTGAAACTTTGTGGTTATTTATATATGGATGTGGTCTAGAAGATGATCAAATTAGATTTTTCATATCATCAATGATGGGCCACCTGGACCATTTCAGTGTTGAACAGCGAAATCTGAAAACCTTCTGAACAGTTCGTATTGTTTTGGCTGCCACGGTCAATCCGTAGCTCCGATCGACACGAAACCACTTGGGTAATTTCGGCGTCGAGCTCCTCTTCGACATGGATCTCTTAAAGTTTTTAAAATCATCAACATGGCCCCCAAAAAATGGGCTGAAAAACTAAAAATGGGACTACCTGTATTTGAAATCTGCTTTAGAAAGTGCATGGCTGACCTGTCATTCGGACCACAAGTCTGCCTTCATAAAATTAGTCTAGAGAGTTTGCCGTTTCTGAAGGGTGTGGCCGGCCGGTCTGTGGCTGTGGCAGGCTAGCCGGTCAGGCTGTAAATTGTGACTTTTTCACACTTTTCTTCCTCCATTGCATTGCATCTTTCCTCCATCTCATATCCATTATTTCTTTGATCTTCAAGGCATACAAACTGACTCTTTTAACCATGAATTGGTGAAGTCTCCCTCTCATTCCTACAATCACAAAAACTGTATTAGATGAGTCTTTTAAACATGAAAACCATGCATATAATGTGATGTAATGGGTTGGCAAATGTATAAATTGGAGGCTCAACATAGCCCCCAACCAGCATTTTGCTAGTCCCGAGCAAAACATGCGTGAAGTAAGATCAAATCTCTAAAAACCAACTCTCCTTCATAAACTATTCTTCTATACATCCCAAGACGCACAAGTGTAAAAGTCAGAAAAATTGGGTAATCGAAGTTGAAACCTTAAACTCTCAAAACATAATAAATGTTTATATGAAATTCCTGTTGATTGATTGATAAATAGAAGAACTTGAACAATTTCAACTTAGTGTGCATAGTAAATGTTCATCTCATGAGTTTCCAGGATTATCTTCTTCATAGATTAACTAAACCATGAATCTCAAGGTGTACAGATCAACAATCAAGCCAATGACAGGAATTTGCCTTACCGTCCTTCCAACAACTTTCACACTACGTCCCATTTTCGGCTTTGGTTACGGGTAGGCCATCCCACGGTTGGTAATAGGTAGCCCTTTTTAAAAATTTCCACCATATTCTCCATTATTCCCATGTTTTCATCCTTCATTTCCTTTGTTTTTTTCATATTAGATAGGATTTTAGAAATCCATATCTTTCGTTATTTTCCCATAGACAAGGATGGACAAAGTACCCCGGCTTGGTTTCTCAACACCTTAAATCAAAGTCTAGCTAATCCACAAATCACATAATCCTTTCAAACCATGAAAATCCTGTAATGTGAACTAGGTGTAAAAGTGTTCAAATTTTCTCTCAATCATATAAATATGGGAATTCACATATAAAACCATTATATTAAAGGTAGTTCAAGATTTGCAACATCACTCACTTCGTATCTCCTTTTCTTATACTCGTATCATCTCGAATGCATAGAAACAAAGTTTTTTAAAAGGAGTTTCGAATTTTTAGAAAATTTAAAAAAAAAAATTCTACATAATTGCTCGAAATGTCACAAAAGCTAGTAGATTCATCTAAAGAATCTCACCCCCTAACCAAAATCTTACATTATCCTCAATGTAACAAGATATGCAATAAGCATGACATGAGAGCAATGAAATAAAACAAAGGAGAGTAAGAACGAGAGTACCTGAGGTAGCAAGCTGATCAATTCTAGCATCTTCCATTGTCTTGATGAGACTTATTCAATCCTACTTGCAGAAAAATAAATCCTAACCAACCTACCTACCTTTGATTAATTCGATCAACTACATAATCAAATTTGAGCAGGATCTTCATGAATTTTAATAAATTTCTCATGAGGACTATCCAAAGTCCTGCTCGACAGTAGACATGGGTGCTTGTCTTCATTGATGTCCAATATTTATGCGCACCACATGCATGATAGGAGGAGATAAGAGCAGCAAAAAGATATCTCCTCAAATTCTGATTTGAGTTATGATTGATTAAAAATGGGTCCTCCCAATCAGAATTTTCAATGGGCTGAAGGACCCATGATGGTGGAGAGACATTCATCAAGTTTTCATTAGTTAAAGTTGTCTCCTCCACAATTTCAGAATTGTACGGTGCTCCCACAAACAATGGTAAAGAGTGTAAATCAGTGGAATGGTGTTCTTCAGGCACCGACACCGCGTCTAACAAAATATCCAACTCCTTAATCATCTCATCATCAAGATCATAAGAGTGGGCCAAGCATTCCTCTAGGAAATCGAGATAGTTGGATGAACGATCATGATCTTGCTTGAGTGAGTGCAAAAATTTAGTTTCGATGGTGAGGGACTCGCCCTCCATGGAGTGGAATTCTTCCAAACTAGGTTCTCCATAACTAGTATGAGGCACCAAGTCAAAACTATGCAAGGCTTTAACAATGTCTTGAATAATGGGGTCGTTTGAATTTTCTAAGTGAGCTAAGCATTCGTCCAAAGAATCTGAATTTTTACTCATGAGAATCTCATTCTCCACATTAAAATTAAGCATGTCAAGTTAGTGGAGTGACTAAAAAATATCAACCTTGGTCATCTCTCTAGCATACATATCCTCTAGAGACTCATAATCATTATGCCCTTAGGCAAAGGAAACAATAGGTTCATAAGCATCCACTGAACCCTCATTGTAAGTAACCCCACTATCGCTCTTAAATTTAATGGATTCCTCGGGTTCGTTAACCACCATTGAAATCTCTTCATCATTAAGTTCAAAGCATCCAAAAGAGATTGTGGACTCACCATAATTGATGATGACATTGGGATCATCGAGATCAATCTCTTCTAAAAGTCTATTCATTAAATCTGAAGAAGGTGGGACTTGGGTAGCCCCATCCTCCTCATTAGAGGGGATTGATTCGATGCCCCCAATTTCGGGCTCAACATCTTCACAAGATGGCGAGTAAGCTTGATTTAATTGTTAATCTACATACTCTTTCCATATTTCCTCAAGTATTTTTGTATACATGTCATCACAAGAGGAAGACGTTTTAAGGTGATTGTTAATAACCACGGTTGGTTCTTCCCTTGAACAAGGAGAATGGTGGTTTCCCCAACTAAGACCGTACGCATTGTAGGATGAAGAGTTATATGATGGTTGATAGGCATATCCATACAAGTGATCACGCATTGTCTTAACCGGTTGGTGTTTGCTTCCCCAAGTGTAGGGTTGCGATGTAGTAATAATCTTGGTAAGACCGAGGTCGATCCATAGGGACTTGTGTAGGAATTCACAAAACACTTCTAATGGTTTCTACTTAAGAGTTAACTAAACAATATTTTAGGAAATTGGTGTAAATAGATATTTTGAATTAAATTGAATGTAATCAATAATAAAAAGCACTAGGGGTTCAAGGATCCACTTGAAGAAATCCTTGATGCTTAATTCGCTGTGGTTTCTCACTTTCTTAACTAGAATCAAAATTAAATCCTATCTAGCCGGATAATTGAGCAGTTAAAACAAACAATTTGTCATATGTGTGATTCATGTACATCATTCTCTCAATTCAAGCTTGGACTTGAGCACACTCAATTGCATAGGTCAATACTAATTCTAATAGGTTAAGATCACAATCATAATCATCATTAAATCCTGTCACATGGTATAACTAGATCATGATTTGAACTTAATTCAAATCACATACACAATCTCACATAATCCAGAAATTCTAGAAAAATAGAACTTTTGGTATGAAGTTCCCACATGAGGATCATAGGTCTAGAGCGTATTGAATCCAATTCCTCGGAGCATACAGGTCTAGAATAACTCAAAACAATTAAGAACTCAAGCAATTCTTCTAAACATCCATGAGCCATCATAAGATTAAGAAAAACTACTTAGAACTTTATTCAAACTTTAAACCATTGTTCTTCACTAATAATCCAATTTGAAACCAAATCAAACAAATTGAAACATCTTAGATTCACTACAAGCTTCACCTCTTAGCCCTAGCTAAGAGGTTTACTCGTTCATGATCCAAGGAAACATGAAAGCTACTAATAAAAACATAAAACTAGAAGAACAAACTAGGAGGAGTTGTAGAACTCCAAATCTGACTTCCGCCGCCTCCCACCATGATAATTCTCTTGTAAGATGCCTTAAGAACGAGCTAAAGGAGTCCTTTTATAAGTTAGGAGCCCTAGGTGCGAAGAAACTTCGAGAAATCTCACAGAAATAGCGCTTTGCGCAGCAAAACTCGGAGCTTGTAGAAGAAGCTCTGTTACGCAGCCGACTGGTCGGACAACCGGTCTGAGCCTATGGACGACCGGTCTCAAAAGTGCAAAAACAATCCAGTAGTTTTCATAAATTTGAACCCATAATTTTAATTCAAGGACCGGTCGGACGACCGGTATGAGCAGTGGATGACCGGTCGTGGATGGTCAAGCAAGATTTGTAATAGGGGCCTTTTTGTTGAGTGCCTGGACCCGACCGGTCCTTGGCTTTGGACGACCGGTCGGACGACCGGTCTTCAGTGTGTTCTTCTGCCTTCTTTGTTCTCTCTTTTGCTTCTTTCTTCCACCCTTTGACGCTTGGTCTTTTGATCTTCAATGCTTGTAAATAGCATCTTTAAGCCTTCAATTGATGAATCTTCTCTCTTATTCCTATAACCACAAAGCCATGCATTAGTTGGGTCTTTAATTATGTATTTCAAGCATAGTTAGTGATAAAATGGGGTTAGAATATACACATTTAAGAGCTTAACACACCCCCCAACCAACATTTTTCTAGTCCCGAGCAAAACATGCTTGCAACAAATTTCATTCTTTAAAAACTTAACTCTCCTTTAGAGAATATGCTTCTATACACTCTAAGACATGTAAGTGTAAAAAATTAGAAAAACTAAGTGATAGAGATTAGAACCTTGAACTTTCCCAAAGCATACTAAGTACTCATATGAAATTCCTGTTGATTGATTGATAAATAGAAGAATCCAAACAATTTAGACTAGTGTGCTTAGTGAATGCTCATCTCATGGATTTCCGGGATTACCTTCTTCATGAATTAGCTAAGGTATGGATTCAATGGTGTGTAGATCAACAACGAGCCTTTGGCAGAAATTTGCCTTACCGTCCTTCCGACGGCTTTCACACTACGTCCCATTTTCGGCTTTGGTTACGGGTAGACCATCCCCCGGTTGGTAATAGGTAGCCCTTCTCGGAATTTTCCACCATATTCTCCATCATTCCCATATTTTCATCCTTCATTTCCTATTTTCTTTTTCCTTAGGATTTTTAGAAATCCATATCTTTCATTCTTTTCCCATGGACAAGGATGGACAAAGTACCCCAGCTTAGTTTCTCAACACCTCAAATCCAAACTTAACCAATTCACAATTCTATATACTCCTTTCAAGGCATGAGAATCGTGTAATGTAAACTAAGTGTAAAAGTGTTTAGAAACTCCATCAATCATAAAAATAGCGAAATTTACATATAAAACTAGTATCTTAGATATTGTTCAAGATATTCAACTTCACTCACTTTGCTTCTCCTTTTTCTTATACTTACACCATCCCAAATGCATAGAAACGAAGTTTTCCAATGGAGTTTTGAATTTGTTGAAAAATTAAAAAAGTTCTACATAATTGCTCCAGATGTTACAAAACACTAAATTCATCCTAGTGATCCCACACTTTTGCTAGTCCCGAGCAAAACATGCGTGAAACAATTTCAAACCTCCAAACCAACTCTCCTTCAGAAACCATGTTTCTATCCATTCCAAGACATATAAGTATAAAATTTGGAAAAATTAGGTGATAGACATTAAAACCTTAAACTCTTAAAACATAATAAGTGTCCATATGAAATTCCCGCTGATTGATTGATAAATAGAAGATCTCGAACAACTTGAACCTAGTGTGCATAGTGAAAGTTCATCTCATGAGTTTCTGGGATTATCTTCTTCATAGATCAACTAAACTATAGATCTCAAGGTGTATAGAGCAACAACAAGCCTATGACAGGAATTTGCCTTTGTCACGCCCCAAACCCGGGGACCGGGCTCACTAAATTCCCGATCGCCGACCTTGGTGCCAACAGCCTCCGTAGTACCCCATTCTCGGCTCCTAGCTCTCATGTGCCAGGTTCCGATCCTGGGATCCTACCAGGAGGATTTTTAGGGTAAATTTTTTTTTGTACAGGAGCATAATCAAAACCATAAAACATCATCAAATATCCACTAATAAGTTTGTTGAGTACAGTACTGGAAAGGGAAATACAACATGAAGCAGAAGTCCAAAATATCAGGTACATGAACCGCGCTCAACGCTGCTGATATGCTCTAGTACCTGCAGTGTAAACAAACGCGCATGAGCTTCCTACGAAGCTTAGTAGAGTGCGTGTGTGCGCGTGTGATGCATATGACAAGTATACAGATATTAGAGTAAGCAAAAGTAGTAGAGGGCTAAGTTACTAAGTTTATGAATGCTATCAGCCATCCCAAGGCTATGAGATACAAGGGCCTACATGGCCAAGTGTTACATGCTAGAGATGCAATGCAAACATGTCAATCCTCAACTGATCCACATATCAAAATAGTTCTCATCTGGGACATCACCGGGGTTTAGTATACTCTAATACTGGCCGCCGCACATCGCGCGCATAACCAAGCGAGTAGAAAAGACCTCACTATCCGCCTCGTCAGTGGTATGCCAATGCCCACCCGGCTCACCGATAGCGGACCCATTCCATGAGCTGGTCAGACTCGACCTAGCTTACAGCCCACTGCACCCGGGCGGATAAGGTCACACCCCTTTCCAACCGACCTCGACACAGTGGGAGACGCGGCCTACTAGTATTTGGCACACGGACGCTCATGTTATCCACTCGGTCTCGACGCTGGAGCATCCTACTGGTACCACAGGGTTTAGGGACTTTCGCCCAAGGACATCCATAGCGCCCACGTACTAGAACAAGTTTCCGGTGTATAATACTGCCAACCATGATGTGACTATGTTGGCCACCACCCCGATGCTGCTAGGGTGTGAAAGCGATCGTGACATACATAATGCGAAATGCATGAGCCATACAATCCAAATCATGCACCAAACTTACGCATACTGCGCAATCATGTGGGGCGACCCTGTCTCACACGGGTCCCCTAAGTATAACAAGCCAACTAGCATATGCTATGGTTAATCATGATCCATAACAGGCATACAAATGATGCGTATGGGCAGATGAATGAGCATGGTATTTATTATACTAAGCATGTTATCAGTGTGACATATCAAGCTAATCATACTAGCATGTTACCAAACATATCATGTAACATTGGCCTTAAAAGGCCCAAAATATATATAGAGAGTGGGACCCGGACTGTGGGTCCCATTGGAAATGTAAAGTCTTCGTGGCCTAGCCCACTTTATACCACATCGGCCCCATACTTGGGCCTGCACATACAAGATAGGCCGTCAAAATACGTGTACGGCATGGATAAAACATATACATCATGGTGGAGCTAATAGATACATCACGTTGGGACCCATAGGGTGGGCCACCTGCTGGGCAGCGTGGTACCCAATTGGTTCCAAGAAGTTTTGAATCAAGCAGATATTTGTGTTTTCTCCTTCATCCATATCCATGTGATCTTATGAACAGGTTGGAGGGCAAATAAACATCACTGTAGAACCCGGAAAGGTTTCAACGTTGGAAATCATCATTTCCACTGTGGCATGGTCCACTTGACATTAGGATATGCTTAAATTCTTGGGCCCAGCCACTTATGAATAGGTTGGGTAACACATAAACATCATTGTAGGACAGAGAAGGTTTCAACGGTGGAGATCATCATTCCCACTGTTGTCCCGTGGCATGGCCCACTTGCCGTTTGGATATGCTTAAAATTTGGGCTCAGCCACTAAAATGAGCTGGGAAAAACATATGGACGGAATAGGTAAGGCACATAAATTCTAGGTGGGCCCAACGAGTGGGGCCAATGGGGTGACGCCCACAAGGCTGCTGGGCAGCAGCGTCCCCTGGACGCTGTCTGTCCAACGGTCCCTTTTTTTTATTTTAATTTTTTTTTTGTTATGAACTCATCAAGTGGGGCCCACAGAAGTTTTCGATTAAGCTGATATTTTTGTTCTCCCTTCTCCCTTACATGTGTGAACTTATGAACAGGTTGGATCTCAAATAAACATCATGGTGGGCCATAAGAAGGGTTTCAACGGTAGGTTCACTGTCCCTACTGTTTTCTGTGGTGGGGCCCCCTTGAGACTTGGATCTGACTCAATCTTGGGGTCATGCCCTAAAATGATCTCCCCAAATGGATGGACGGTGTGGATACAGCACGTGCATCATGGTGGGACCCACGAGTGGGCCACCAGCTGGCACAAGCCAGCGTCCTAGACGCTGGTACTCCCCGTGTAAGAGGCTCTGCCTCTTCTTTCCTTTTTCTTCTTCTTTTCTTTTTTTTTGTGCTTATATCAAGTGGGGCCCACATGGGTCTGATCCACTTCGTTCATCAGGTTACCCATCTCATAGGGGACCCAATAAGTCCAATATTGGATACATAAATCAGTCTAGAAACACTAAGGTGGGCCAAAGGATTTTTGACAGTAGGAATCATTATTTCCACTGTTTCATGTGGTGCGGTCCACTTAAGATTTGGATCGGCTTCATACTTTGGTCCTGGCCCTAAAATGATCTGGGAAAACAGATGGACGGCACGGATGGAACACAATCATCAAGGTGGGTCCCACGAGTGGGGACCCCATTACCGCGTCCACGTGACGCTGGACGTTCCAGCGTCAGAACGTCTAGACGCTGGACGTCCTTTACATATATTTTTTTTGTTTTGTTTTTTTTTTCTTTTTGTGGTTATTTCAAGTGGGGCCCACTTAGGGACGATCCACCCCCTTCATCATGTTCCCCAGCTCATTGGGGACCCAACAAGCCCAATATTGGGCAGGTGATGTGGTCCATAAACATCACGGTGGGCCCAAGAAGCCTCGACAGTAGGCTTCATTAGCCTCACTGTTTTCAATGGTGTGGTCCACCTGAGATCTGGATCTACTTCATTTTTGGCTCCCTGCCCTAAAATGGGATGGAGAAACAGCTGGACGGCGTGGATTGGATGCATACATCAAGGTGGGTCCCACGTGTGGGGACCTGTCCATGCCCAAATGGCTTCCCTGCTGGGCAGCAGCGTCCTCTGGACGCTGTCTGTCCAGCGGGTAGATTTTTTATATATATATATATACATATTATTATTATTACTATTATTATTATTATGTTGTGGGGCCCATTCATGGATGATCCAATCCATCCATTAGGTTGTCCACCACCAGATGGGCCCAAAAGAAAAGGAAAATGAATGGAAATAAGAAAATGGGGGATTTATGTCCCCCTTGCACTCACCTCGAAGGATGGACGGTTGGATTGAATCGGGTTGACGATCGGACGATCCGGACGGTGATTGGGGCCCTCCAAGCTTGATCTCCACCCTCAATCTCTCTAATCTCTCTCTTGATCACTCAAATCTCTCTCTTCTCTCAAATCTTTCTCTTTCTCTCTCCTCTCAAATCTCTTTCTCTCTTTCTCTCTCCTCTCTCTCTCAAATCTCTTGAATTTTGAAAGGAGCTCTCCTCTCCCCCTACGTATGCACTTGTATGGGGGGGGGGGGGGGGGGGGGGGGGGGAGAGAGAGAGAGGGAATCATGGGGGGTGATGATGGCTAGCATGGGAGAGGGGTATGGGGGTGTGGGTAGAGTTGACTTTGGGAGGTGAGAGAGGGATGGGGGGGTATGGGGTGTGTAGAGTAGGGGTATGGGTGAGAGTGATGGTTATGAATTTGATTGATTTGACATATTCTTGGGATTTGTGAAAGTGGGGCCACACACGTTGCGCGGCCCACCTCGGATTACTCAAAAGACACAACTTACACACCGGGTATCGCAATGGGGCGTGCCACGCGGCGTTGGAATCGCAGCGCCTACGCGGTCGCCAGGGTATAGGTCTTGGGTCGATGCAGGTACTAAAATAGGGTCGCTATCAAGGCTCGCTAATCTGGTCCATTCAGGACGTACCGGCACCGAAAATTAAGCGTATGGAGGGCAAATAAGGGTACGGGTCTTACAGCCTTACCGTCCTTCCGACAGCTTTCACACTACGTCCCATTTCCAGCTTTGGTTACGGGTAGACCATCCCCCGGTTGGTAATAGGTAGCCCTTTTCAGAATTTTCCACCATTTTTCCATCATTCCCAATTTCATCCTTCATTTTCCTTTTTTCTTTTAAATTAGATAAGATTTTTAGAAATCCATATCTTTCGTTATTTTCCCATGGACAAGGATGGACAAATTACCCCGGCTTGGTTTTTCAACACCTTAAATCAAAGTCTAGCTAATCCACAAATCACATAATCCTTTCAACCCATGAAAATCGTGTAATGTGAACTAGGTGTAAAAGTGTTCAAATTTTCTATCAATCACATCAATAGGGGACTTAACATATAAAACCATTATATTAAGAGAAGTTTAAAGACTTACAACATCACACACTTCGTATCTCCTCTTCTTATACTGGTATCATCTCGAATGCATAGAAATAAGGTTTTCTAAAAGAGTTTTGAATTTTAGAAAAATCAAAAATTTTCTACATAATTGCTCGAAATGTCATAAAAGCTAGTAGATTCATCTAAGGAATCTCACCCCCCCAACCAAAATCTTACATTGTCCTCAATGTAATAAGATATGCAATAAACATGACATGAGAGCAATGAAATAAAATAAAGGAGAGTGAGAACGAGAGTACTTGGGGTAGCAAGTTGATCAATTCTAGCATCTTCCATTGTCTCGATGAGACTTATTCAATCCTAATTGCCGAAAAATAAATCCTAACCTACCTACCTACCTTTGATTAGTCCGATCGACTACATGATCAAATTTGAGCAGGATCTTCATGAATTTCAATAAATTTCTCATGAGGACCATCCAAAGTCCTGCTCGATAGTAAATATGTGTGCTTCTTATCAATGAGTCCAATCGTATTGTGCACCACATGCATAAAAGGAGGAGATAAGAGCAGCAAAAAGATATCTCCTCAAATTCTGATATGGGTTATGATCGATTAAAAATGAGTCCTCCCAATTAAAATTTTCAATGGGCTGAAGGACCCATGATGGTGGAGAGACATTCATCGTGTATTCTTCAGTTAAAGTTGTCTCCTCCACAATTTCAGAATTATATGGTGCTTCCACAAACAATGGTAAAGATTGTAAAACAGTCGAATGTTGTTCTTCAGGCACCGACACCGTGTCTAACAAAATGTCCAACTCCTTAATCATCTCATCATCAAGATCATAAGATTGGGCCAAGCATTCCTCTAGGAAATTAAGATAGTCGGATGAAGGGTCCTCATCCTCCCTTAATGATTGTAGAAATTCTGTTTCAATGGTAAGGAATTCCTCCTCTATAGAGAGGAGGTCTTCCAAAGAAAATTCTTCAGATTTAGTGGTAAGCACATCATCTAACATTGGTTGATCTTTTAAAATTTCAGATTGTGCCACCTCATCATCCAAAGGAACCGAATTTTCAATCAAAGGGAGGTCTACCACAATAGAATTTCGCATGTGTTGTTGGTGGAAGGACTCAAAAAGATCGACTTCGGCCATCTCTCTAGCATACATATCCTCTAGAGACTCATAATCATTTTGCCCCTTGGAAAAAGAAACCATAGGTTCATAAGCATTTACCAAAACCTCATTGTAGGCAACCCCACTACCGCTTTCAAATTTTATGGATTCCTCGGGTTCGTCAACCGTTATTAAAATCTCTTCATCCTTAAGTTCAAAGCATCCAAAAGAGATAGTGGACTCACCATAATTGATGATGACATTGGGATCATCGAGATCAATCTCCTCTAAAAGTCTATTCATTAAATCTAAAGAAGGTGGGACTTGGGTAGCCCCATCCTCCTCATTAAAGGGGATTGATTTGATGCCCCCAATTTTGGGCTCAACGTCTTCATAAGATGTGAGTAAGCTTGATTTGATTGTTCATCTACATACTCATTCCATATTTCCTCAAGTATTTGTGTATACTTATCATCACAAGAGGAAGACGTTTTAGAGTAATTGTTAATAACCATGGTTGGTTCCTCCCTTGAACAAGGAGAATGGTGGTTTTCCCAATTAAGACCGTACGCATTGTAGGATGAAGAGTTATATGATGGTTGATAGGCATATCCATACAAGTGATCACGCATTGTCATAACCGGTTGGCCACTATTCACTCGTTCCTTTTGTTGTTGCACACCTCTTACCGTAACCGGTGGAACACTAGTGTTATTTTCAATCTGGTAATCACGTAATGTTTTTCCCGGATGATTATGTGATTTTGTTTCGTTCCGGTATTCCCCCATCATCTTACATCGTGTCTCAACATGTGTATTGTTTTCATTAATGTACTCACACATCGTCTTACATGGGGGGGGTAGTGGAGGTTTTTTGAATCTCAAAAAAAATACTTATGCTTGGAGGGATCTCGATCACAATGAGTTTGGGTCCCCCAATCCGACGTCTCATCCTCCAAAAGGTACTTATACGCACCATTCATCCAATCATACATGATGAAATTTTAAGGAATTGAAAATTACCCTAATTAAAAAAAAAGAACAAAAAGAAGGGAGATGGGGAGATGTTACCCAATAGAGTGAGATCTATGTCAGCAATAATGTCCTACAAAAAAAAATTTGTTAGTAATCTAAAAAGAATTAGAAAATCTACTTCTATAAAAACTGAAAATCCTATCTAACTAAGATTACTCTATAGCTACGAGAACAATTAGAACCGTTTAACCTTTTCCCCGGCACCGGCGCCAAAAACTTGTTCGCTCGCCTCAAGTGTAAGGCTGCGATGTAGTAATAAATCTCGGTAAGACTGAGGTCGATCCACAGGGAAAGAGGTAAACAATTCCAAGTACTCTAATAACTAGAATCTAAGAAGTTTAAGAAAGTAGTTTTTCACATGAAATAGGAAAATCTGGAAATAAGAAGAACTAGAGCATCAAGGATCCACTTGTAGTAGTCCAATGCCAATCCATTCATCCAAGTACAACACAATTAGAATCAAAGTCCTATCTCTCATCTAATTGGAAGATATAACATTCAAGCACAAACAGTCCCACTTAAATCTAAAAATCAGATTTCTAGTTCTAATGAAGTACATAGAACTTGAACTTGTAGCCTTCGGAGTAACAGCCATGCCTATGGACTATGGCATGCTTAAGGGTTACTACAATTCGAATTCAAACAACCTAATCATGGTAATCTCAGAGAATTGCAAGGAACTCATGTCCGGAGCACACAAACTCTCACAAAACTTCTAAAAAACCAAACTTTATTCAAACTAGAACTTGAAAATCCATAATTAAAGGGTACTTGAAGTAAAAGAATTAAAGCATTGAAATCAACTACAAATTTCACCTCTAGCTCTAGCTAAGAGGTTAACTAAGAAAAAGCATATTAAAACTAGAACTAGAACTAAGAAAAGGAAGAAAAACTAGCCGTAGGAGGCTAGGTAGCCTCCTAAGACTTGAACTCCTTGCTTCCCACGTCCTTGCTTTTTTTGGAATAGAAGAGAGCACCTCCTTTTATAATACAGCAAGAGTACCGCAACATGACAAATTTTGTTTCGCTTCGTACGGCTTAAGCAATGGTCGGATTGCCTTCAAATTTGATTTGTAGCTTCGTTGTAATGTGATCTTCCTCATAGATGATTTAGATTTCCAAGATTATATTCTGAATGGGCCCACCAATCAGATCAGCGACCGCCTCTCAAAATCGTGCAATTCGGGTACCTTAAGAACCAGTCATCTTGCTTTCAACGCTCCGGAGTGTATAGAGGTCGGATTGATCTCAAATTTTGAACATTGGTAGAAAACTTCCTCCTCTACATGATAGATGGATTAGATTGTCCAAAACAATTCCAAAATTAGGTGTGAAAATTAGAAAGTCTACGCAGTTGGATCTTTCTGGATGGTCCATCTTTCTTCAACCGTTACGATCAAACCACACATCCTTTTGATCTGAAACTTTGTGGTTATTAATATATAGATGTGGTCTAAAAGATGGTCAAAGTAGATTCTTCATATCATCAATGATGGGTCACCTGGACCATTCCAGTGTTAAACAGCGAAATCTGAAACTTTCTGGACAGTTCGTATTGTTTTGGTCACCACGGTCAATCCGTAGCTCCGATCGGCACGAAACCACTTGGGTTATTTCGGCGTCGAGCTTCTCTTCGACATGGATGTGTTGGATTTCCAAATATCATCAAGACGGACCCAGAAAACTGGTCCAAAAAACTAGAAACGAGAATAGCCTGCTGTTTTAAATTTGCAAACCTGAAATTGCATGGCCGACCGGTCTTGACCGGTCTAGCCTGTCTTACAGGTGTCCAGGGAGTGCAGCCGACTGGTCTTGACCGGTCGGGCCTTCTTGGCTGACCGAACTTGACCGGTCAGACCTAGTTTCTGCATTTTTTCTTCTTTCTTTTCTTCTCTCCTTCCTCTCTCTTTGCTTTCTTCTTTCTTCGGCCCACTTTGGGTCTTCATTCAAGGCTCCTAAATATCTCTTTTTGGTCTCCAATTAGATGAAGTCTGCTCTCATTCTTACGATCATAAAACCTGCATTAGATGGGCCTTTTAAACATGCAAACAATGCATATAATGTGATGTAATGGGCCATATCATGTATAAATTGGAGGTTCAACACACACCCCCTAACCAAATCATGCATTGCCCTCAATGTAAAAGATATGCAATGAGCAAAACATGAGAGTAATTCTAAAATAAAGGGAGTGAGGAATGATAGTACCCGAGAGAACAAAAAGTGAAATTCTACCTCCTTCTAACAACCTATGAAAAAGCAAACAAAAAGCAACAAAATCCTAATCCTAACTACTCTATACCTCCATCAGACTAGGAGATAAAAAATACTGATACACAGGATCAGTTAGAGGCATGGACATACCTTCTGAAGGAAAATTCTCAAAGAATGGGTTTAATCGCTGACCATTCACCTTAAAGATGTTGTTGTTCCTTGGATTCAACAACTCGACGGTCCCATATGGGTAAACAGTTTGTACAATGTAGAGACCGGTCCATCGAGATCTCAATTTCCCCAGAAATAAATGTAAGCGAGAATTATACATAAGGACTTTTTTATTAATCGTGAAGGTCTTACGAAGGATGTTCTTACCATGGAAGACCTTCGTCTTGTCCATGTAAATTCTCGCATTTTCATATGCCTCATTCTGGAGTTCCGCAACTTCATTCAATTGAAGTTTGCATGACGAGCTTGCTTTAACAGAATCAAAGTTCATCTTCTTTATCTCCCAATAAGCCCTATGTTCCAACTCCACGAGCAAGTGACAAGCTTTTCCATAGACAAGTCTATAGGGAGACATTCCAATGGGGGTTTTAAAAGATGTACGGTAAGCCCAGAGTGCATCGGTAAGTCAAAGTAACCAATCCTTGTGATCAGGGTTCACTATTTTCTCCAAAATATGTTTAATCTCCCTATTGGATATCTCAGTTTGTCCACTTGTTTGTGGGTGATAGGGAGTGCTCACTTTGTGATTTACGCCATATTTCTTCATTAAGGCTTCAAATGAGCGATTACAAAAGTGAGACCCTCCATCACTTATGATGACTTGAGGTGTTCCAAACTGGGAAAGGATGTTTTCTTCTAAGAAATGAATGACTGTTTTATGGTCATTGTTCCGGCATGGAATTGCCTCGACCCATTTTGAAACATAATCGATGGCAAGTAGAATATACAAATTTTCAAAAGAAGATGGGAATGGTCCCATGAAATCGATGCCCCAATAATAAAAAATTTCGATTGGTAAGATGGGATTGAGAGGCATCATATTTCTACGGGATATTCCTCCCAATTTCTGACACGGCTTACACATTTTACAAAATTCATCGGTATCTTTGAACATGGTGGGCTAATAGAACCCACATTGTAAAATTGTGGTTGTGGTCTTCTTAGCCGAGAAGTGGTCACCACACGCTTGAGAATGACAAAAGGAGATGATACTGTGTTGCTCATCATCTGGCACACATCTCCTTATAATTTGATCGGGGCAATACTTGAATAAGTAAAGGTCGTCCCATAGGAATTTTCTCACCTCGTTGAAGAACTTATCTTTATCTTCCTTTTTCCAATGTGTCGGAAATGTACCTGTAGAAAGATAGTTAGCAATGTCCGCATACCATGGCAATTGGGAGACTTTAAAAAGTTGTTCATCAAGGAACATGTCATTGATCGCGGTCGTCTCAGTGGTCAGCCACTACGTTCTCTACTCCTTTCTTATCACATATTTCTATGTCAAATTCTTGAAGTAGGAGTATCCATCTTAACAAGCGTGGCTTAGTATCCTTCTTAGAGAGAAGGTACTTAAGCGCGGCATGGTCGGTGAATATGATGATCATGGATCCAATCAAGTAGGACCTAAACTTGTTCAAGGCAAAAACTACGGGTAAAAGTTCTTTTTCTGTAGTAGTGTAGTTTGCTTGGGCTGAGTTTAAGGTTCTACTTGCATAGTAGATGACACATGGCCTCTTCTCTTTTCTTTGGCCTAACACTGCCCCAATACTGTAGTCGCTCGCATCGCACATAATTTCAAAAGGAAGGCTCCAATCAGGTGGTTGCATTATGGGAGCACATGTCAACCTACCTTTAAGTTTGTCAAAGGCATTTTGACAATCTTCATTCCACTTGAATGAGTTCTCCTTTTGAAGAAGGTTACATAAAGGACGAGAGAATGAACTGAAGTCCTTTATGAACCATCTCTAAAATTTGGCGTGTCCCAAAAAGGACCGCACATCTCGTATGCTCTTGTGCGGTGGAAGGTTAGAGATAAGATCGATTTTAGCTTTGTCCACCTCGATTCCATTTTGTGAGATGATGTGACCAAGTACAATTCCCTTTTGAACCATGAAGTGACATTTCTCCCAATTCAACACAAGGTTCTTCGCTTCACATCTTTTCAACACAGTGTTCAAGTGCATTAGGCACTCATTAAAGCTACAGCCAAAAACAGAGAAATCATCCATGAAGACTTCAAGAATTGTCCTCACCATATCAGAAAAATACTCAGCATACAAACTGAAAAGTGGCAGGGGCATTACATAGTCCAAATGGCATCCTTCAATAGGCGAAAGTACCGAATGGACATGTGAATGTTGTCTTCTCTTGGTCTTCTAGGGCGATCTCTATTTGGTTATACCCTGAATAGCTATCAAGGAAGCAAAAATGGGAATGACCCGCCAACCTTTCTAAATTTTGATCAACAAACGGTAGGGGGAAGTGGTCTTTCTTCGTAACTGTGTTTAGCTTCCTATAGTCAATGCACATTCTCCAACCGGTAGTGACTCCGGTTGGTACGAGTTCATTGTTGGCATTGGCTACGATGGTTATTCCAGATTTCTTAGGCACCACTTGAGTTGGGCTCACCCATTGACTATCGGATATTGGGTAAATGATACCCACATCCAATAGTTTCACCACTTCGGCCTTAACCACCTCCTTCATGTTTGGATTGAGGCGTCTTTGTGCTTGCCTAGATGTCTTCGCATTCTCCTCACGGTGTATGGGATGAGTACAAATCAGTGGGTCTGAGATCCGCAATCGACCATCCAATGGCACTCTTATGCTCTGTTAGAGTGGCTATTAGCCTACTCTCTTGTTCCTCATCCAAGTGGGAAGAATTCACCACCGGATATGTCTCATCTCGACCTAAATATACATATTTCAAATCACTTGGTAATGGTTTTAGGTCGAGCGTTGGTGCCTTAATATTGGATGGGAGAGGCTTATTCTCGCTTATGGGTAAAGGTTTAAATAGTGCCCTCCATCTTTTGTTATCAATTACCGGTGTAACATCCAAAATGGCATCCATCTCTCGTATTGTGTCATCATTTATCTCATGAGAGTGGGCCAAACATGCCTCCAAAGGGTCGGAATATAATGTCGAGGGTAATGTCTCCTCCATGAATGATTCAATCAAATTTATCTCGTGGATCTCGTCATCTACTTTCCGTAGTTGTTTGTATAAATCAAATATATACAGCTCGAGTGTCATATTTCCAAAGGACATTTGTACAAGCTCGTTTCTACAATTAATATTCGCATTTGAAGTAGCTAGAAAAGGGCGGCCAAGTATGACAGGAATTTGAGCACCGGTACCTATCACGGGATGTGTATTCAAGACAATAAAGTCTACTGGGTAGTAGAATTTATCAACTTGGACTAAGACATCCTCAATCACTCCTCTCAGTATACGAATAGATCTATCAGCAAGTTGGAGTGTGGTTTTGGTGGGTTTCAATTCACCTAACTTAAGTTGTTCATAGACCGAGTATGGAATGAGGTTAACACTTGCCCCTAAATCAAGTAAGGCTTGTTTAATCCGGTAGTCTCCTATGATGCATGAGATGGTTGGACTACCCGGATCCTTGTATTTTTGGGGCACCTCTTGTCTGATAATAGAACTCAAATTCTCAGTTAAAAGTACTTTGTTTGAATATTGTGTTTCCTTTTGACTGTACACAATTCCTTTAGAAATTTGGCATAGGATGGTATTTGTTTTATAACATCCAACAACGGGATGTTGATCTTCACTTGTTTAAAAACCTATAAAATTTTCAAGTTTTTGTCTAAAGGTTTGGGTGAAATCAACCTTTGAGGAAACGGGGCAACCAGGCTTGTGTTGCCTTTCTTGTTCTTTCTCATGTGGAGTGTTGTTTGGGTTATCGTCCTCTTTAGAAATTTTCAGATCATTAGGCTTTGGGGACTTCACCATATTAGATTTATCGATTATTTTTTTACTTCTCAAAGTGGTGATAGATTGAACATGCTCCGTATGTTGGGAGGATGAGCTTGCGTCTTGTATCTCAAATTGGGTTCTTGGGTTAGGAAGAGGTTGGGCTAGAAGTGTGCCTTTCTCCCTAACACTGAGATGAGATTCAACTCTAGCCATTGAAGTTTTCAATCATTAATGGCTTGAGATGAATTTCGATTGAATTTCAGTTGCTCTTGCATGAACCCATCAATTTTCAGAGAATTAGTCTTGTTATATTCAGCTTGAACCGATACGAATGCACCCAACATCTCCTCTAGCGTAGCTTTTAGTGTAATAAGTAGAGATGGACCCAGTAAAGGTTGAACTTGCGGGGTATTGTTTGCATTCGCAGTGGGTCCATTCCTCCAACTGAAGTTGGGATGGTTCTTCCAACTAGAATTATACGTGTTTGAGTTTGGAGCACTAAATGGCCATTGATAACTGTTTATGGCCTTTGATTGTTCTTGTAAGATATCTTGGAATGCTGAAATTGTGGGACAATCTTGTGTTGCATGTTGATTTCTGTTGAACTCTTAATTGTGCATATTCTAACCCCAATTCATCACTCATTGTGCGAGGTTTGCATGGTTTATAGACAAATCTAATGCATGTTTTGTGATTGCAGGTTTGAGAGTGAACCCCGCCTAATTGATGATGAAAAGAGCTGATTTAGAACCTTGGATGAAGACCCAAGGAGTGCTGAAGGAAGAAGGAAGTAAAGAAAGAAGTAAGGAAAGAAGAAAATAGAAGAAAGAAAGGAAGAAAACAAGAAGAACAAGAGACCGACCGGTCTTGACCGGTCGGCCAAGAGAGCCAGACCGGTCTAGACCGGTCAGCTATGCACGCTGGAATATAGCTGAACAAGCCCGACCGGTCTTGACCGGTCGGCCATGCCTGCTGGAGTGTTGCTGAAGAGGCCAGACCGGTCGTGACCGGTCGGCCAGCCGAGTCCGACCGGTCCAAACCAGTCGGCCATGAGAAAAATCAAAAATTTCTATTCCTGGGCCGATTTTCTCTGCGTACTGCGTAACTCTTACGGAGATTCTCGATCTTTCTGAAGTTACGGAGCCTCCCTACTATAAAAGGACACCTAGGGATCGTTCCTAGGGCATCTAAGAAGGGTGGAAGCAAGCTTGGAGGCGGCGGAAGTGAATTTCGGAGTTCCACAACTCCCTCTAGTTTGTTTTGCTGTTTTTATGAACTTTTTAGTTGTTTCATGTTTCCTTAGATCATGAGCAGCTAAACCTCTTAGCTAGGGCTAAGAGGTGAAGCTTGTAGTGGATCCAAGATGTTTCAATTCATAGTTAGTTGCTTTTAAGTATGGAATTCATGATTATGAACTATGGTTTGAAGTTTATTCAAGTTTTTAAGTAGTTTTTCTTAGTCTTATGATGACTCATGGATGTTTGGGAGGATTACTTAATTTCTTAATTGGTTTGTATCAGTCTAGACCTGTATGATCCGAGGAATTGGAGTGCGCTCTAGGACTATGATCTTCATGAAGGGAATTCCTACCAAAGTTCTATTTTTCTGATTTTCTGAAATATGTATGGACTGTGCATGTGATTTGAATCAAGTTCAAATCATGATCTAGCCTTGTCTTGTGACAGGACTTGAGGATGGTTATGATTGTGACTAGACCTTTTGGAAAGGGGAATGACCTATGCAATTGAGCATGCTCAGCTCAGCCTACATTGAGTGAATCTTATCCATAGAACTTACATATGACAGATTGTTTGGTTTAACAGTTTTATCATCCGACTAGATAGATCTTAATATCGATTCTAGTTGAGAGAATGAGAAACCACAGCGGATTGAACATCAAGGATTGCTACAAGTGGATCCTTGAACCCCTAGCGCCTTTTTTATAATTGTTTACATTTAAATTAGTTTAAAACTGCTACTCACATCAATCTTATTCAAAATCTAATTATTAGCTTTCAATAGACACTTTTGGATGTGTTTGTGAATTCTTACATAAGTCCCTGTGGATCGACCTCGGTCTTACCGAGTTTATTACTACATCGCAACCCTACACTTGGGGAAGCGAACAAGTTTTTGGCGCCGTTGCCGGGGACTTTGACGGTTTTCACAAATTTCTGAAATTAGTATCTATTTAGGATCTTTAGGATTTTAGGACTAACTTAGTTTGTTTATTTAATTTTTCTTTTCAGGGATTTCTAGGAAGCTGAAGAAGATACAAGGATTTCAAGTGCCGAATCAGGTTCTATCTTTCTAAACCTTACTCTTCTCCTTCTCCTATTCATTCCTATCATATTCATCTCTTGTAGAGTGGGTGGAGACTCCTTTTGGATCTCTGAAAGGTTGGCCTTTTTGCCACCTGGATTCCTACTGGTCGGCTCTGCCGTCTTGGATCACCTTGTGCTCAGAGATTTCTTTTCTCATCTATACTCCTCTTTCTCCTTTTTCTACACTTTTTCTCAAAAGATTCAAAGAGTGGGTGGGGAGTTCTCTGAACCCCTATTGACCAGGAGAAATCGGTCTCTATCCTTGCTTCTGGGTTAGCCATTGCAAGACACCTTGTGCTTCGGTCTTAGAGAAAAGTAAAGAAAGGGAGGAAGAATTCTTCTTTCTCTTTGTTTCTTATTATTTTTGGTTTTGCATGCCACATTGGGCTCGGGATTCCAATAACCGACTCATAAGTGAAGGGGGGATAGTAGAAGGAATTGACAAAGAACCACGTGCTAGGAGACATCTAAACTCTCCAATTTTGTCTGAAAATATGGCTGCAAATCAACCTAATCCGGGCCAAAACCAAACTGAAACAGGGGAGAATGTGGTTGAGAATGTTCCCCGACCTAGGACTTTACGTGATTTCTTGCAACCCGCAAGAGCGAGCACTCCCTCATGCATAGTTTTTCCACAAAATGCAGGGAATGTGGATTTGAAACTAGGAGTGATCCAACTTCTCCCTAAATTCCATGGATTAGACAGTGAAAGTGCCTATCAACACCTTAAGGAGTTTGACGAGGTAATCACCACCATGCACTTTGCAAATGTGACTGAAGATGTAGTAAGACTCAAATTCTTCCCTTTCACTCTTAAAGATAAAGCCAAGGGTTGGCTTTATGCATTGAGGCCAAGATCAATTGGTGCATGGACTGATATGCATAGAGAATTTATAAAAAAATTCTTCCCTACTCACAAAACGAACATGTTGAAGCGCCTTATCATGAACTTTGCCCAAAAGGAAGATGAAACCTTCTTCCAATGTTGGGAGAGGTTTAAGGATTTATTAAATGCATGCCCACATCATGGCTATGAAATTTGGCGGGTTATAAGCTTTTTCTATGAAGGACTGACTTCACCCATGCGCCAATTTGTAGAGATGATGTGTAACGGGGAGTTCATGAATAAGGAAGCTGATGAAGCATGGGATTATCTGGAAGAATTGGCTGAGAATGCACAGGCTTGGGACACATCGAAACCAACAAATTCCAAGACTGGCCAACAAAAGGAAAAGGGGGGAATGTATGTCTTATCAGAAGAAGATAGCATAAGTGCACGGGTGACTAGCCTCACAAGAAAGGTCGAAGCCATGGAATTAAGGAAAAGTGAAGCGATCAACTCCACTGATGTTGAAAATGTTTGTGGAATTTGTGCTGGAAATCAACATACTACACAAGATTGCCCTACAATTTCAGTAGTTCAAGGCATCTTACAAGAACAAACAAATGCCATAAACAGTTCTCAACAGCAATTTGGTCTTCCAAAATTAAACATGTTTAATCCTAATTGGAAGAACCATCCCAACTTCAGTTGGAGGAATGGACCCACTGCAAATGCAAGCAACACTCCAAAAGTATCACTAGAGGAGATGTTGGGTGCATTCGTATCAGTCCAAGCTGAGTATAACAAGACAAATTCTCTAAAAATAGATGGGTTCATGCAAGAGCAATTGAAATTCAATCAAAATTCAACTCAAGCCATCAATGAATTGAAAACATCACTGGCTAGAGTTGAATCTCATCTTAGTGTTAGAGAGAAGGGCACACTTCCTGCCCAACCTCTTCCTAACCCAAGAACCCAGTTTGAGATACAAGATGCAAGCTCATCCTCCCACCACACGGAATATGTTCAAGCTATCACCACTTTGAGAAGTGGGAAAGAAATTGACAAATCTAATCCGGTGAAGGCCCCAAAGCCTAAGGATCCGGAAATTTCTAAAGAGGATGATAGCTCGAACAATACCCCACAAGAGAAAGAACCGGAAAGGCAATACAAGCCGGTGGCTCCATTTCCACAAAGGTTGATTTCACCTAAACCTTTAGATAAAAATATGGAAATTTTCGAAGTTTTCAAGCAGGTGAAGATCAACATCCCGTTGTTGGATGTAATAAAACAAATACCATCTTATGCCAAATTTCTAAAGGAATTGTGTACAGTCAAAAGGAAACACAACGTTCACAACAAAGTTCTTTTGACTGAGAATTTGAGCGCCATCATCAAACAAGAGGTGCCCCAAAAATACAAGGATCCGGGTAGTCCAACCATCTCATGCATCATAGGAGACTATCGGATCAAACAAGCCCTACTCGACTTGGGGGCAAGTGTGAATCTCATTCCATACTCGGTCTACGAACAACTTGGGTTAGGTGAATTGAAACCCACCAAAACCACACTCCAACTTGTTGATAGATCCATCCGTATACCGAGAGGAATGATAGAGGATGTTTTAGTCCAAGTTGATAAATTTTACTACCCAGTAGACTTTATTGTCTTGGATACACATCCCGTAATAGGCACCGGTGCTCAAATTCCTGTCATACTTGGACGACCGTTTCTAGCTACTTCAAATGCCATTATCAATTGTAGAAACGGACTTGTACAAATGTCCTTTGAAAATATGACCCTTGAGCTTAACATATTTGATTTATGCAAACAACCACGGGAGATTGATGATGATGTCCACGAACTAAACATAATCGAATCATTCATGGAGGATACAGTCCCCTTATCACTATCTTCCGACCCTTTGGAGACATGTGTGGCCCATTCTCATGAGATAAATGATGACACAATACTAGAGATGATGCCAGTGCTTGATAATAAAAGATGGAGGGCCCTATTTGAGCCTTTGCCTGTAAACGAGAACAAGGCCCTCCCATCCAACATCAAGGCACCAACACTCGACCTAAAACCATTACCAAGTGAGTTGAAATATGTTTATTTAGGTCGAGATGAGACATATCCAGTGGTGATTTCTTCCCACTTGGATAAGGAACAAGAGAGTAGGCTAATAGCCACTCTATTAGAGCACAAGAGTGCCATTGGATGGTCAATTGCGGATCTCAAAGGCATAGACCCACTGATTTGTACTCATCGTATACACCTTGAGGAGAATGCGAAGACATCTAGGCAACCACAAAGACGACTAAATCCAAACATGAAGGATGTGGTTAAGGCCGAAGTAGTAAAGTTATTGGATGTGGGTATTATTTACCCAATATCCGATAGCCAATGGGTGAGCCCAACTCAAGTGGTGCCTAAGAAATCCGGAATAACCATCGTAGCCAATGCCAATAATGAACTCGTGCCAACTAGGGTCACTATCGGTTGGAGAATGTGCATTGACTACAGGAAGCTAAACACTGTCACGAGGAAAGACCACTTCCCCCTACCATTTGTTGATCAAATTTTAGAACGGTTGGCGGGTCATTCCCACTTTTTCTTCCTTGATGGCTATTCAGGGTACAACCAAATAGAAATTGCCCGTGAAGACTAAGAAAAGACTACATTCACATGTCCATTTGGCACTTTCGCCTACCGACGGATGCCGTTTGGACTATGTAATGCCCCTGCCACCTTTCAGCGTTGTATGATGAGTATTTTTTCTGACATGGTGGGGACCATTCTCGAAGTCTTCATGGATGATTTTTCCATATTTGGTTATAGCTTTGATGAGTGCCTTGAGCACTTGAAGTCTGTGCTAAAAAGATGTGAAGAGAAGAACCTTGTGCTCAATTGGGAGAAGTGTCACTTCATGGTTCAAAAGGGAATTGTACTTGGTCACATCGTTTCACAAAATGGAATCGAGGTGGACAAAGCGAAAATTGATCTTATCTCTAACCTTCCACCACCCAAGAGCATACGAGATGTACGGTCCTTTTTAGGACACGCAGGATTTTACAGAAGGTTCATAAAGGACTTCAGTTCACTCTCTCGCCCTTTATGTAACCTACTTCAAAAGGAAAATTCATTCGAGTGGAATGAAGAATGTCAAAAGGCCTTTACCACCCTTAAAGGTATGTTGACATGTGCTCCCATAATGCAACCACTTGATTGGAGCATTCCTTTTAAGATTATGTGCGATGCTAGTGACTATGCTATTGGGGCCGTGTTAGGTCAAAGAAAAGAGAAAAAGCCATGTGTCATCTACTATGCAAGTAGAACCCTAAACTCAGCCCAAGCAAACTACACCACTACTGAAAAAGAACTTTTAGCCGTAGTTTTTGCCTTGGACAAGTTTAGGTCCTACTTGATTGGATCCAAGATCATTATATTCACTGACCATGCCACGCTTAAGTATCTTCTTTCTAAGAAGGATGCTAAACCACGGTTGTTAAGATGGATCCTTCTACTCCAGGAATTCGACATAGAAATACGTGATAAGAAAGGAGTAGAGAATGTAGTAGCTGACCACCTCTCTCGACTTGTCCTCACTGATTCCCCTGAAACGACTGCAATCAATGACATGTTCCCTGATGAACAACTTTTTGCTGTTTCCTAATTGCCATGGTATGCGGACATTGCTAACTATCTTGCTACAAGTACAACTCTTACATATTGGAAAAAGCAAGATAAGGATAAATTCTTCACGGAGGTGCGGAAATTCCTATGGGACGACCCATACTTATTCAAGTATTGTCCCGATCAAATCATAAGGAGATGTGTGCCAGATGAGGAACAACAAAGTATCATCTCCTTCTGTCATTCTCAAGCATGTGGTGGCCACTTTTCGGCTAAAAAGACCACAGCGAAAATTCTTCAATGTGGGTTTTATTGGCCCACCATGTTCAAAGACACACATGAGTTTTGCAAAGCATGTGAACCTTGTCAGAAATTAGGAGGAATCTCCCATAGAAATATGATGCCACTCAATCCCATCCTAATAATCGAAATTTTTTATTGTTGGGGCATCGATTTCATGGGCCCATTCCCATCTTCTTTTGGAAACCTATACATCTTGTTTGCTGTTGATTATGTTTCCAAATGGGTCAAGGCCATCCCTTGCCGGAATAATGACCATAAAACGGTCATTCATTTTTTAAAAGAGAATATTCTTTCCCAGTTTGGAACGCCTCGAGTCATCATAAGTGATGGAGGGTCTCACTTTTGCAATCGCCCTTTTGAAACCTTAATGAAGAAATATGGCGTCACACACAAAGTGAGCACTCCCTATCACCCACAAACTAGTGGACAAGCTGAGATATCCAATAGGGAGATTAAACACATTTTAGAGAAAACGGTGAATCCCGATCGCAAGGATTGGTCACTTCGGCTTACCGATGCGCTTTGGGCTTACCATACTGCTTTCAAAACCCCTATTGGAATGTCTCCCTATAGACTTGTCTATGGGAAGGCTTGTCACTTGCCTGTGGAGTTGGAACATAGGGCATATTGGGCTATTAAGAAGATGAATTTCAATTCTGACAAGGCACACTCGTTACGCAAACTACAATTGAATGAACTTGCAGAAATCCGGAATGAAGCTTATGAGAATACAAGAATTTACAAGGACAAGACGAAGATATTCCATGATAAGAATATTCTTCGCAAGACATTCACGATCAATCAAAAATTCCTCATGTATAATTCTCGCTTACACCTATTTTCGGGAAAATTGAGATCTCGATGGACCGGTCCCTACATTGTGCAAACTGTCTATCCCTATGGGACTATCGAGCTGTTGAATCCGAGGAACGGCAACATTTTTAAAGCAAATGGGCAGCGATTAAAGCCGTTCTTTGAGAAATCTCCTTCAGAAAGTATGTCCATACCCCTGAATGATCCTGTGTATCAGGATGATTGATCTCCTAGTCTGACGGAGGTATAGAGTAGTTAGGATTAGGATTTTGTTACTTTGGTTTACTTTTGCTTAGGTTTGTTAGAAGGAGGAAGAATTTCAATTTTCACCTGTCAGGTACTCTCACTCCTCACTCCCTTTATGTTCACATTGCTCTCATGGTTGTTTACTGCACATCTTTTACATTGAGGACAATGCAAGATTTGGTTGGGGGTGTAGGATCACTGGGATAAATCCAGCGTTTTGTAACATTTCAAGCAATTATGTGGAAATTTTTTGATTTTTCAAACATTCGAAACTCTTTTGGAAAACATCGGTTCTATGCATTCAAGATGATATGAGCATAAGAGGAGGAGATATGAAGTGCATGGGGCTGTATGTCTGGAATCTCTCATAGCATAATGGTTTTATATATGAATTCCCCTATTTCTGTGATTGATAGAAAATCTGAACACTTTTACACCTAGTCCACATTACACGATTTTCATGGGTTGAAGGGATTAGGTGATTTATGGATTAGCTAGACTTTGAATTAAGGAATTGAGAAATCAGGCCGGGGTACTTTGTCCATCCTTGTCCATGGGAAAACAACGAAAGATATGGATTTCTAAAAATCCTATCCAAATTAAAAGAAAAAGGAAGGATGAAATTGGGAATGGTGAAAAAAATGGTGGAAAATTCCGATTAGGGCTACCTACTACCAACCGGGGGATGGTCTACCCGTAACCAAAGCCGGAAATGGGACGTAGTGTGAAAGTTGTCGGAAGGACGGTAAGGCAAATTCCTGTCATTGGCTTGATGTGGCTCCATGTACCTCGAGTTCTACAGCCTGGCTGATCCATGAAGAAGATAATCCTAGAAATCATGAGATGAATTTTCACTATCCACACTAGATTGAATTTATTCAAATCCTTCTATTTATCAACCAATCAGCGGGAATTTCATATAAATACTTATTATGTTTTGAGGGTTGACGGTTTCAACGTCTGTCGCCTAATATTTCTGAATCTTACACTTATATACCTTGGAACGCATAGAAGGATAATTTCTAAGGGAGAGTTGAGTTTTGGAAGAATGGAATTGGTTTCACGCATGTTTTGCTCGGGACTAGCAAAATGCTGGTTGGGGGGTGTGTTGAGCTCTTAATTGTGCATATTCTAACCCCAATTCATCACTCATTGTGCGAGGTTTGCATGGTTTATAGACAAATCTAATGCATGTTTTGTGATTGCAGGTTTGAGAGTGAACCCCGCCTAATTGATGATGAAAAGAGCTGATTTAGAACCTTGGATGAAGACCCAAGGAGGGCTGAAGGAAGAAGGAAGTAAAGAAAGAAGCAAGGAAAGAAGAAAATAGAAGAAAGAAAGGAAGAAAACAAGAAGAAAAAGAGACCGATCGGTCTTGACCGGTCGGCCAAGAGAGCCAGACCGGTCTAGACCGGTCAGCTATGCACGCTGGAATATAGTTGAACAAGCCCGACCGGTCTTGACCGGTCTGCCATGCCTGCTGGAGTGTTGCTGAAGTGGCCAGACCGGTCGTGACCGGTTGGCCAGCCCAGTCCGACCGGTCCAGACCGGTCGGCCATGAGAAAAATCAGAAATTTCTATTCCTGGGCCGATTTTCTCTGCGCACTGCGTAACTCTTACATAGATTCTCGATCTTTCTGAAGTTGCGGAGCCTCCCTACTATAAAAGGACACCTAGGGATCGTTCCTAGGGCATCTAAGAAGGGTGGAAGCAAGCTTGGAGGCGGCGGAAGTGAATTTCGGAGTTCCACAACTCCCTCTAGTTTGTTTTGCTGTTTTTATGAACTTTTTAGTTGTTTCATGTTTCCTTGGATCATGAGCAGCTAAACCTCTTAGCTAGGGCTAAGAGGTGAAGCTTGTAGTGGATTCAAGATGTTTCAATTCGTAGTTAGTTGCTTTTAAGTATGGAATTCATGATTATGAACTATGGTTTGAAGTTTATTCAAGTTTTTAAGTAGTTTTTCTTAGTCTTATGATGACTCATGGATGTTTGGGAGGATTACTTAATATCTTAATTGGTTTGTATCAGTCTAGACCTGTATGATCCGAGGAATCGGAGTGCGCTATAGGACTATGATCTTCATGAAGGGACTTCCTACCAAAGTTCTATTTTTCTGATTTTCTGAAATATGTATGGACTGTGCATGTGATTTGAATCAAGTTCAAATCATGATCTAGCCTTGTCTTGTGACAGGACTTGAGGATGGTTATGATTGTGACTAGACCTTTTGGAAAGGGGAATGACCTATGCAATTGAGCATGCTCAGCTCAGCCTACATTGAGTGAATCTTATCCATAGAACTTACATATGACAGATTGTTTGGTTTAACAGTTTTATCATCCGACTAGATAGATCTTAATATCGATTCTAGTTGAGAGAATGAGAAACCACAGCGGATTGAACATCAAGGATTGCTACAAGTGGATCCTTGAACCCCTAGTGCCTTTTTATAATTGTTTACATTCAAATTAGTTTAAAACTGCTACTCACATCAATCTTATTCAAAATCTGATTATTAGCTTTCAATAGACACTTTTGGATGTGTTTGTGAATTCCTACATAAGTCCCTGTGGATCGACCTCGGTCTTACCGAGTTTATTACTACATCGCAACCCTACACTTGGGGAAGCGAACAAATGCCATAGTTCAACATCTTTTGAGTTGATCATCTCTCCTTTCTTCAATTCCATGGCCTCAACTTTTCTTGTGAGGCTAGCCATATGTGCACTTATATTATCTTCTTCTGAGAGGACATAAATTCCTCCTTTTCCTTTTGTTGGCTTGTCTTGAAATTTGTTGGTTCAGATGTATCCCAAAACTGTGCATTCTCGACCAATTCATCAAAATAGTCCCATGCTTCATCGGCTTCCTTATTCATGAATTCTCCGTTGCACATCATCTCTACGAATTGGCACATGGGTGAAGTCAGTCCTTCATAGAAAAAGCTTATTACTCGCCAAATTTCATAGCCATGATGTGGGCATGCATTTAACAAGTGCTTAAACCTCTCCCAACATTGGAAGAAGGTCTCATCCTCCTTTTAGGCAAAATTCATGATAAGGCGCCTCAACATGATCGTTTTGTGAGTTGGGAAGAACTTTTTAATGAACTCCCTAGTCATCTCAGTCCATATGCCAATTGATCTTGGCCTTAATGCATGAAGCCAACCTTTAGCTTTCTCTTTAAGGGTAAAAGGAAATAATTTGAGTCTCACCACATCATCGGTTACATTTGCAAAGTGCATTGTGGTTATCACCTCTTCAAATTCCTTCAGATGTTGACAGACACTTTCACTGTCTAGTCCATGGAATTTGGGGAGGAGTTGGATTACTCCCGGTTTCAAATCTATGTTCCCTGCATTTTGTGAAAAAACTATGCATGAGGGAGTGCTCGCTCTTGCTGGTTGCAAGTAATCACATAATGTTCTGGGTCAGGGAACATTCTCAACCACATTTTCTCCTGTTTCGGTTTGGTTTTGGCCCAGATTTTGATTGGCCATAGGGTTGGGTTGATTTGCAGCCATACTTTCAGAAAAAATTGGAGAATCTAAACGTCTCTTAGCACGTGGCACTCTATCAATTCCTTCAACTATTCCCCCTTCACTAATGAGTCGGTTATTAGAATCTCGAACCCAATGTGGCATACAAATCTCAGAAAAGGAAAAGAAAAAGGGTTATAAAAACCTAATTTGAAGTGACTACTTTGACTCCTAGAATTTCAGGAAAAACAAAACAAAGCAAACACACTAAGTTAGTAAAAGAGTCCGAAAAACTTGTTCACTTCCCCAAGTGTAGGGTTGCGATGTAGTAATAATCTCGGTAAGACCGAGGTCGATCCACAAGGGCTTGTCTAGGAATTCACAAAACACTTGTAATGGTTTCTACTTAAGAGTTAACTAAACAGGATTTTAGGAAATTGGTGTAGATAGATATTTTGAATTAAATTGAATGTAATCAATAATAAAAAGCACTAGGGGTTCAAGGATCCACATGTAGCAATCCTTGATGCTTAATTCACTGTGGTTTCTCACTTTCTCAACTAGAATCAAAATTAAATCCTATCTAGCCAGATAATTGAGCAGTTAAAACAAATAATATGTCCTATGGGTGATTCATGTACATGATTCTCTCAATTCAAGCTTGGACTTGAGCACACTCAATTGCATAGGTCAATACTAATTCCAATAGGTTAAGATCACAATCATAATCATCATTAAATCCTGTCACAAGGTATAACTAGATCATGATTTGAACTTGATTCAAATCACATACACAATCTCACATAATCCAGAAATTTCAGAAAACAGAACTTTTGGTATGAAGTTCCCACATGAGGATCATAGGTCTAGAGCGTATTGAATCCAATTCCTCGGAGCATACAGGTCTAGAATAACTCAAAACAATTAAGAACTCAAGCAATTCTTCTAAACATCCAAGAGCCATCATAAGATTAAGAAAAACTACTTAGAACTTTATTCAAACTTCAAACCATTGTTCTTCACTAATAATCCAACTGGAAACCAAATCAAACGAATTGAAACATCTTAGATTCACTACAAGCTTCACCTCTTTGCCCTAGCTAAGAGGTTTACCCGTTCATGATCCAATGAAACATGAAAGCTACTAATAAAAACATAAAACTAGAAGAACAAACTAGGAGGAGTTGTAGAACTCCAGATCTAACTTTCGCCACCTCCCACCATGATAATTCTCTTCTAGGATGCCTTAGGAATGAGCTAAAGGAGTCCTTTTATAAGTTAGGAGCCCTAGGTGCGAAGAAACTTCCAGAAATCTCGCAGAAATAGCACTTTGCGCAGCAAAACTCGGAACTTGTAGAAGAAGCTTTGTTACGCAGCCGACTGGTCGGACGACCGGTCTGAGCCTATGGACGACTGGTCCCAAAAGTGCAAAAACAATCCAGTGAGTTTTCATAAATTTGAACCCAGAATCTTAATTCAAGGACCGGTCGGACGACCGGTATGAGCAGTGGACGACCGGTCGTGGATGGTCCAGCAAGATTTGTAATAGGGGCCTTTCTGTTGAGTGTCTGGACCCGACCGGTCCTTGGCTTTGGACGACCGGTCGGATGACTGTTCACTCCCCAAGTGTAGGGTTGCGAAGTAGTAATAATTCGGAAAGACCGAGTATCGTTCCCACAGAGATTTATGAATGGGTATTCTCAGATTTTGTCCAAAACAACTAATAATTAAGATCCTATTAAGAACTAAAGCTGGAAAATAGCAATTTGGGTTTAAACAGCGAATGTGTAAGGTAATTTCAATCTAAAAAGGGCACTAGAGCGCCAAGGATCCACTTTTGATAAGTTTCAATGCATCAACACAACTAGGTCTCTCATAACTCAATCGGAATCGAATTCATATCTCTATACGATCGGAATATAGAGCGGTTCAATCAACAATTATCTAAAGAGTTACTCATTCATTGATTCGATTCCCACAATAGTACTCAGGCCTTGGGCACACTCAATTGTGTAGGCCAAGCCTCTTTCCAAGCTAGTTGAGATTCACAACCATAGCTTTCATCAAATCCTGTCACTAGACTTGATTACAACTAATGATTAGAACTCTAATTAAATCAAAATCAATCAATAAACAGCTATTCCAGATTATATAACAAAAGATAAGAACTTTAGTTGAATGAGTTCCCACATGAAAATCAGGCCATTGCATACAAGGCAATCAAAGAATCTACCATGCCCGGAGTCGATGATAGATCAATGAACTATACAAGCATAAACAATGCTCAGAAGGTAAGCTACCAAGCTTAGAATCATTAAGAATCACATGAGCCCGGAGTCATCAAGAGATCAAAGTAAAACCAAACTAGTACTTGATTCAAACTCACATTAGCTAAAATTCATCAAATAAATCATAAAAAGAAAACCTAGGTTGCATCAATCCATCAAAAACGAATAAAAAACTTCCCCTCTTAGCCCTAGCTAAGAGGTTTTAGTTCATCTCTAACATCCTTGAACTAGAAGCCTCTAAAAACACAAAAAACTACTAAAACAGGAAGAAAACTAGAAAGTCGAAGTAGAATCCGTCTCCTAAGCAATCCCCACGTCCTAGCATGCTTTGGTATGAAGAGAAGAAGTCCTTTTATAGCTTGGAGGTCTCCATTGCGTAAGAAACTTCCAGATTTTGCGTAAGGATACGCACTTGCGCAGAGAGATTCGGCCCCCGAAATAGAAACCTTGCTGTTTACGCATGTCCGACCGGTCGCACGACCGGTCTGAGCCTGTGGACGACCGGTCGCACGACCGATCTCAAAACTGCATAATCTGTCCATAGAGTTTTTGTGTTTCTGGACTACTCTCGACCTGTCTGGCGACCGGTCTAAGAGGAGAAAAAAACAGTCCAAAAAATACACTTAAGACCTGTCTGTCGACCTGTCTGACGACCGGTCTACAGACAGGTCTAAGAGCAAAATTTCAGTTTTCTTCTTTATCTCTTCTCTTTCTTTCTTGCTTCTTTCTTCCACCTTTTGGCACTTGTTCTATTGATCTTCAATGCATATAAAGTGACTCTTTTAACCATGAATTGGTGAAGCCTCCTTCTCATTCCTACAATCACAAATCCATGCATTAGATTAGTCTTTAAATTATGAAACGCATGCATAATGAGTGATGAATTAGGGTTAGAATATGCACAATTAAGAGCTCAACACACCCCCCAACCAGCATTTTGCTAGTCCCGGGCAAAACATGCGTGAAACAAGTTTCATTCTCCAAAACCCAACTCTTCTTTAGAAACTATTCTTCTATACATTCCAAGACACAGAAGCGTAAAAATCAGATAAATTAGGTGATAGAGGTTGAAACCTTAAACTCTCAGAACATAATTAGTGTTTATATGAAATTCCCGCTGTTTGATTGATAAATAGAAGAACTTGAACAAATTCAACCTAGTGTGCATAGTGAAAGTTCATCCCATGAATTTTCGGGATTATCTTCTTCATAAATCAACTAAACTATAGATCTCAAGGTGTATAGAGCAACAACAAGCCTATGACAGGAATTTGCCTTACTGTCCTTCCGACGACTTTCACACTATGTCCCATTTCCAGCTTTGGTTACGGGTAGACCATCCCCCAGTTGGTAGTAGGTAGCCCTAATCGGAATTTTCCACCATTTTTCCATCATTCCCAATTTCATCCTTCCTTTCCTTTTTCTTTTACATTAGATAGGATTTTTAGAAATCCCTATCTTTCGTTATTTTCCCATGGACAAGGATGGACAAAGTACCCCGGCTTGGTTTCTCAATACCTTAAATCAAGGTCTAATTAATCCACAAATCACATAATCCTTTCAAATCATGAAAATCGTGTAATGTGAACTAGGTGCAAAAGGTGTTCAAATTTTCTATCAATCATAAAAATAGGTGAATTCACGTATAAAACCATTATATTAGGAGAAATTCAAAGCTTGCAACATCCCTCACTTCATATCTCCTCTTCTTATACTTATGCCATCTCGAATGCATAGAATCAAAGTTTTCCAAAAGAGTTTTGAATTTTAGAAAAATAAAAAAATTTCTACATCATTGCTCGAAATGTCACAAAAGCTAGCAGATTCATCATCTAAGGAATCTCTCACCCCCCAACCAAAACTTTACATTGTCCTCAATGTAAGAATGTATACAATGAATGCAACACATGAAGCAATGCCAAAAGAAAAAGAGAGTGAGAAAGAGAGATATCACCTGAAGCATATATTTCATGACAAGATTAGCTTTTGGAGATGGATTACTTCACAAATAAATCAACTAATCAAAGCAAATACTAATGGGAAAGCATTCTAGAAAACTATTTAAAATCATCCTCCGTCAGACGAGGTTATTCCCAACAACTCATCCAAAAGCATAAAGTCAAGCAGAATCATTAGATGGATCAAAAGGTTTCGCAATAAAGTCATCCAATATCCTGCTTTACAATATACATGTGTGTAATTGATCCAGATAACCCAATGAAAATCCCAAAAAGGAATTTCAACGGGTTCCTTAATATTTTCATCACATGTATAAGAGGAGACATCATCATATTTATCTGAAAAAATATGTCTCCATTCAGATTTTCCTGGGCTTTGGTATTGCAAATATGGATCATCCCAGGGTTGGTGGAGTTCAGTGTGCATGATCCACAAAGGTGTGGAAATATGAATTGATTTCTCAGTACAAAAAGGTATTGTTTCCACATCCTTCTCTCGGCTAACGTCATATGCCGATACCGACTCGAAAAGCGTGACCATATCCCTTATCATATCATCGTTCTCATCAAGGGAGTAAGTCATATCTTCATCTAAGTGACCAGAGTAAAAAGGTGAGAGGGACTCGTCTTCCACGATAGAATTGACGATGTTTATTTCGTGGACCTCCTCATCCTCATCCTCTTGTTGGTTGTCAATATTAAAAGCATTCAACGCAATCGTCATATTGCCAAAAGACATTTGTATGACCCCACTTCTACAATTTATGATAGCGTTTGATGTAGCTAGGAATGGGCGGCCAAGTATGACAGGAATTTGGGGGCCAATATTAACCATGGGTAGTGTGTCTAAGACAATAAAGTCCACCGGGTGGTAGACTTTGTCAACTTGGACAACGACGTCCTCAATCACACCTCTCAGAATACGAATCAATCGGTCAGCAAGTTGTAATGTGGTTTTGGTGGGTTTCAATTCACCTAAACCCAATTGTTCATAGACCGAAAAGGGAATTAAGTTCACACTTGCCCCTGGATCAAGTAAAGCATGTTTTACCCGGTGATCTCCAATTACGCAGATATTGTCGGACAACCGGGATCTTTGTATTTCTTGGGCATCCCGTGGTTGATAATGGCACTTACATTCTCTGTCAAAAATGCCTTCTTTTGCACATGTATTTTTCTTTTCACCGTGCAGAGGTCTTTTTAAAATTTAGCATATGACGGTATTTGTTTAATGGCATCCAACAATGGGATGTTGATTTTGACTTGCTTGAAAACCTCCAAAAATTCCTGATATTTATCTTGAGGTTTGGCTGAAATTAAACGTTGGGGGAATGGAGCAACGGGCCTATATTCTTTCAATGATTCTTTTTCATTCATGATGGTGCTAGGTCCATCATCCTCTTTGGAAGATACCGGATCATTAGGCATTGAAACCTTCACAGGATCAGATTTTTCAATAATTTTACCACTTCTAAGAGTGGTGATGGCCTTAGCATGTTCCATGTGTTGGTTAGAAGAACTAGGCACGCTTATTTCGCATTGTGGTTTTGGATTTGGTATGGGTTGGGCTGGAAGAATCCCTTCCCTTGCGTTTAAGTGAGCCTTGATTTCCTCCACCGAATTTTTAAGCTCAAGCATTATTGTATGGTTGGATTGATTTATTTGAGCTTGACCTTCCATGAATGCTTTCAAAGTATCCTCTATAGGCATTTGAGGTGTGGCCATAGGAATTTGCATTGGGGGGCCCCCTTTGAGGATTATTTTGATTAGCCGTGTTTCCATTCGCCCAATTGAAGTTAGGGTTGTTTCTCCTACTAGAATTGTTCGTGTTTGAATTTGGAGTACTAAAAGGTCGTTGATAACTATTCAAAGCATTCGATTGTTCAGATAAAAGTTCTCGAAACGCATAGATTGTTGGACAATCCGGCGTTTGATGCACATTGGAAGCATAAATACCACAAATAGTTTCAACAGCCCCCTTTTGTTGGGTTGTGTCCACTTTCTTTAGTTCCATCTCTTCGACCTTTCATGTGAGTTTAGCCACTCTAGAACCTAGATCATCTTGCTCATTTAAAACATAAATTTCTCCCTTTTCCTTGGCTTGGGGTTGTTTTGAACTTGTTGGCTTAGATGTATCCCATGCTTGTGTGTTTTCAGCCAACATGTCAAAATAATCCCAAGCTTCCTCCGTTTCCTTGTTCATGAACTCCCCATTGCACATCATCTCCACAAATTGGCGCATGGTTGACTTTAATCCATCATAGAAGAAACTAATCAACCTCCACCGTTCATAGCCATGATGTGGGCATGCGTTTAATAGCTCATTATACCTTTCCCAACATTGGAAAAAGGTTTCTTCTTCTTTTTGGGCGAAGTTCATTATGGCCCTTCTTAGTGCATTGGTTCGATGAGTAGGGAAGAATTTTTTAAGAAACTCCCTAGTCATCTCAGCCCATGTCCCAATAGATCTTGGCCTTAAGGAATGTAGCCATGATTTGACCTTCTCTTTCAAGGAAAAAGGGAATAATTTGAGTTTTATAGTACCCCTAGTTACATTGTCATAGTTTATTGTGGCAATAACCTCTTCAAACTCCTTAATGTGTAGATAAGCGCTTTCGGAGTCGAGTCCATGGAATCTAGGAAGAAGTTGAATCAACCCCGGTTTAAAATCAATATTTCCCACATTGTGAGGGAAAATTATGCAAGAGGGAGTACTCGTCCTAGCTGGTTGTAAATAGTCACGTAAAGTTCTAGGTTGAGGTACATCCCCCACTTCATTCTCATCCAATTCAGTAAGGTTTGGGGCTTGATTTTGATGATGATTAGCCCCTTGATTTGGTTGATTTTCAGCCATCTCTCTAGTAATTTCAGGAAAATTTTGACGTTTTTTAGCACGAGGCTCTCTATCAATCCCTTCAACAATTACTCCATCACGATTGAGTCGGCTATTAGAATCCCTAGCCCAATGTGGCATGCAAATCCAAAAAGAATGAAACAAAAAGGAAAAAGAATTCTTCCTTCCTTTCTTTACTCTTCTCTAAGACCGAAGCACAAGGTGTCTTGCAATGGCTAAGCCAGAAGCAAGGATAGAGACCGATTTCTCCTGGTCAATAGGGGTTCAGAGAACTCCCCACCCACTCTTTGAGTCTTTTGAGAAAAGTGCAGAAAAAGAAGAAAGAGGAATAAGATTGAGAAGAGAAATCTCTGAGCACAAGGTGATCCAAGATGGCAGAGCCGACCAATAGGAATCCAGGCGGCTCAAGGCCAACCTATCAAAGATTCAAAAGGAGTCTCCACCCACTCTACAAGAGATGAATATGGTAGGAATGAGTAGGAGAAGAAGAAGAGTAAGGTTAGAATGATAAAACCTGATTTGTGACTTAAGATGCCTATTTCTTCTTCAACTTTCTAGAAATCCCTGAATTAGACCTATGTGTGGACCCTCGCCGTTTCCGCGCTCCCACACGACGTTCTCGCCCCTTCCCCTTTCGGGAAAAGAAGGAGAGGAGGATGCGTGAGTGCGAAATCGCCGTTTGTGCCACTGGCTTGCCTCGTTCTCGAGGGCTTTGTTTGGTTGTCGTGCTAAGCTGGATGTGTTTAAATGAGTTTATATAAGACCAGAGTCGCCACTAGCCAGTTACTTTGAATCTACAGTCGGCTAGACCCTGTAGAAACGTTAGAGAAGGGGATCCGAAGATTCCTTCATCTAAAATGACTCCTTTTGATCTGCGGTCAGAGATTCAAGGTAAGGGATCACGGTTACAGGGTGGGAAGAGGTTAAGCACCCCACACACTGCCCGTACCGAAGTACGGTCTCTACTTCACAGAATCGATCGAATACTTGAAAGTCTAGTTTAATCCTCGTATATTCTCATGGATGACATGATGCATGAATGCGGGTCTGAACAGTAAGAGTTTCTGATGGGCAGGTTCCAACAACGGGCAAGCCCAGAGCGTACGCTCGAACTGACAGGTGTTTAATGTAAGACGTATGCAGTGTGCTTGAATGATCAAGGTGTTTTATGGTGAAGCATGAATGCAGGTCTGAACAGTAAGAGTTTCTGATGGGCAGGTTCCAACAACGGGCAAGCCCAGAGCATACGCTCGAACTGACAGGTACTTAATTTAAGACATATGCAGTGTGCTTGGAGAATCAAGGTGCTTGCAGTGAAGCAGGGGGGTTGGAAGAAAAGTAAATGTTGCACTTATGCTAGATGCAAATGAGATGATGCTGGAAAAGAGTAGCTGGGTGGACGGAGGTGTCGCAAGGATTGGCTTCGAGTGGCTGGATCAAGATTTGGATGGCTTGAGAGGCTTGGACCAGTGGTCAGACTGGGCTGGACCAGGGCTAGACTCTCCTCACTCGGGCTCTCCTTGGTGGAAAAATGGGCTAAGGGGTGGAGAAGGGCTCAGACGAACGATCGCTGGACTGGGCAGATTGGTCTGAGGGGAGGGGGGTTTTTATAGCAGCGAGCAGTGGCAGAGCTCGTAATTATTTTTAGGCGGCCTGCTGTGGGCCGCCCGTACGGCCGTTCCTCGATTTCCAACGAGGTACGGTCGCACCCTCGGGGCTGCTGTTTGACTCGCTGGGTCGACTCAGTGAGTTGACTCAACAGGTCGACTCGGTGATTTGACTCGACGGGTTGACTCGACGGGTTGACTCGGTGTTTTGACTTGACGGGTTGACTCAGCGGGTTGACTCAGCGGGTTGACTCAGTGGGTTGACTCAGTGAGTTTGACTTTTTAAGGATTTTTTGACTGGCTTTTCTTATGGGGGGTTTTTCAGGCTGATATTTAGGACTGGGTTGACTGGGTTCAGGCTTGAACTGGGCTATGGAATGGGGCTTACAAGGGTGAGTTTGGCTGAGTTTGGACTTGGGATTTGGGGGTATGGTCCTCCATTCAACCAGCTATCTCCACCAACAGTGTAGCCGAAGGTGGGGTGTCTACAGATGCCCCTCTTTGGCAAAGGTTGCGTGCAACCGAATGCCAAAGCGAGTGGACACCCCACTTCTGACCCGGTCATTCATGGATCATGGTCTGAAATCTTTGCTTGCCTTTGCATCTGTGTCAGTTGATTGTCTGGAGATCGATCACTCGCACATACCGCGGGAGTTTGGAGAAAACGTTGCGATTGTCCCTGCAGTTTGCTACAACCTGGGTACCCAATCGCAACCCTTCCATTCCCGATCGGTACTAACATCGGAAAGGTACAGCAGAGCCTCTGCATCGCCAGTCTTACGAGGTTACTGACCCTGTGATTGATTGTATGTTCGATGTTCTCCCAGATCACTCCAGGAGTACTTGTTTCGCTTGACTGTCAAAGTGGTTGACGCCCTGCGTCCGATAGTCTTACGGGATTCTACTACGCCGACTTGGACTCAGTCAAGGTACTTCAGGCATCCACGCCTAGGTATGTGCGGGTGGACTCTTTTCACCCGATCTGCTGATTTCGATGCTTGGTTTGCAATTCATTCTTTCCTCGATTGTGGTATGGAATCTTTGTTGTCCTTTGTATCTGAGTCAGTTGATTGTCTGGAAATTGATAACTCGCACATACCGCGGGAGTTTGGAGAAAACGTTGCGATTGTCCCTTCAGTTTGCTGCAACCTGGGTACCCAATCGCAACCCTTCCATTCCCGACCGGTACTAACATCGAAAAGGTACAGCAGAGCCTCTGCGTCCGTAGTCTTACGAGGATGCTGACCCTGAGACTGTTTGTGTGATGTTTGATGTTTTCCCAGATCACTCCAGGAGTACTTGTTTCGCTTGACTGTCAAAGTGGTTAGACGCCCTGCGTCCGATAGTCTTACGGGATTCTACTACGCCGACTTGGACTCAGTCAAGGTACTTCAGGCATCCACGCCTAGGTATGTGCGGGTGAACTCTTTCCACTCAATCTGCTGATTTTGATACTTGGGTTACAATTCATCGTTTCCACCTGTTCAAATGGTTTCTTTGACCGAGCCTTTTGGCTTTCATCTTTTCGTATCTTGGCATGTGGTACGACCTCACTGACACTGGAGTTCAGTTCGACCGGTGATGCTGGTGATGCAGAGAATTTTGAGCTTATTGCTTGCAGGGTTGTGCTTCCCTGGGGATTTTTCTTTTTAATGCGGATGCTTGGTCAGCGGGTTGGTCAAGATCCCAACCCGTGATCGATCAGGTCCATCGTCCCAAGATGCTGTTTCTTTGCTAATGAGAATGTACGAGGATATTATTCGACTTCAAGGTGTTCTTCTGGCCATAAATGCGGTTGAGACGGTGTTGGTAGCCAGTTTTGGTCAAGATCCCAATTTGCGGACGATCGGATCCGTCATCCCATACTGTGAAGTGAGCGGAGTTCAAGACTCCTGAAGTGTAGTGCTGGGGGCTAATTTTTGTGGTTTTTTGTAAATATGTGGTCTGAATCTTTACCTGAGTGGTCAGGGTAGAGATCGGTCATTGAAAGCAAAACTTTTTTGTGATTTTTGAAAATATTTGATTTGAAAGCAAGGGAAATATATTTTTTTTGTGATTTTTGCAAATATCTGATTTGAAAGTAGGGGAAATATTTTTTGTGATTTTTGAAAATATTTTGCAATGTTTTGGTATTTTGTGATTTTTCTGAAATGCAGGGAAAAGTGTGGAATTTTCATCCACTTCCAGCTTCTACTGCTGGTAAGGCACCTGATCCATATTTTTGGTGATTTTTGAAATATTTTCTTTGAAAGCAGGAGAAATATTTTTTTGTGATTTTTGAAAATATTTTGTTTGAAAGCAAGGGAAATATTTTTTGTGATTTTTGAAGATATTTTGCAATGTTTTGGTATTTTGTGATTTTTCTGAAATGCAGGGAAAAGTATGGAATTTTCATCCATTTCCAGCTTCTACTGCTGGTAAGGCACCCGATCCATTTTACGTCAGCGAGCAAGACGAGTCTCACACAGTTAAGTGCCGTAGTTTTACATCTTCGGATGAGGGGATTTTGAGGGTTTTCAATCAACACACCCACAAAGTTGCCTGTTCCTCATGTGCAATGCACATAGACCACGTATCGTCCGACGGACTCCTTCGGCCACAAAATGAGCCACATCCTCACATTTCCCTTAGTCAATCCAGTTTGGGGCCTTACGTTGCTCACAATTCCGTGAGGGTGCGCTCCACCTCCCAACAGCCTTAATCCCCTTCATGAGTTTTAGGAACAGGGAACATTCGTCAGATTCAACAGCGACTTCCAAATCAAGGTTGTCTATCACGGTGCGTTCAACACGAACAGGATTGTGGAGTTCTGCCCGCCTCAGCCCTTACCTGTTTAAAAGATTCCAGACACCCGTACGATCAAGTGTCAGCCATGTCCGGGACAGGTTAGGAAAGAAAGCCCCCGAGGAGTTAATCCCAGTGTAGTTTTAGGTCTTCGGACCGCTGAAGATGAATTTGTGCAGTTGAAATTGATGGCAAAATTTTTGTTTTTGTTTTTCTTATTATATATTTTTTTATTTTTTTTTTGAAAAGGTTCCAGAGTTCAAATCAAGTGGTTGAGATTGATACTGGTTTTTATGAAAAACTCAAAAAATCTTTTTGGTATTTTGAAAATGATCCAGGTCATCAGATCTTGGCCTGAAAGGCTAGGATCGATGCTGGTTTTTATTAAAAATCTCTCGGGATGTTGATCCCGACGTAGTTTAAGGTCTTCGGACCATGAAACTGTACAAAAGAGGGGCTGACAATATATTTTTTATTTTTTGAAATGATCCAGATCATCAGATCTTGGCCTGAAAGGCTGGGATCGATGCTGGTTTTTATTAAAAATCTCTCGGGACGTTGATCCCGACGTAGTTTAAGGTCTTCGGACCAAAAACTGTGCATGACAGGGAAAACCTATTTTTTGTTTTTCTTTTTTTGTAAAATGTCCGGTGTCAGCGGATCTTGATTCGATCCAGACTGACGCCGGTTTTTATTAAAAGTCTCTCGGGATCTTGATCCCGACGTAGTTTAAGGTCTTCGGACCCAGTTGATGGGGTTGGGCATACTTACCTTGCTTCGTTTGGCTTTTGACAGGGCCGATTGTGATTCGAATGGTCTAGATTGCTTGAGTGGGCCATGTGGGACCTTTCCAAACTTCAGCTTTGCTTTGAAGCACTTTTTTCTTGATGTTTTGTGAGGCTAAGAAGGCTTTTCATGGTTCAGATGATGACTTGAACGGTTCAGATCGCTCTTTTCAGCCATGTGGGCTCACTTGATGATCAGATCTTAGATTCTGGCCCTTCTTTTGATGATCAAACCCTTGATCTTGCTATTTGTTGACCCATGTGAGCTTTTCATGGTTTAGATCATGATGATCTGGCCTTTAAGTGGCTTAGATTGCTTGTGGGCCCCTCTTGATCAATTTTCCTTCTTTTTGACTTAATCAGGCCCATGTTGGCCACATGACTTCTTGATTGGATAGGTGGGGTATCTTCCAAATGATTCTGATCATCCTCCAATGAAATCTAGAGTGTATTGGAGCCTTGGGCGGCCCTCAGGGTGCCATTTGCTGACGTGGATTGTCAGCCTCACCTACCAACGACTGTGGAGCCAATCCCGCGGAGAGAGAGGGAGCGCGTCCGTACGGGCGGCCCACAGCGGGCCGCCCAAGACTCGCCTCTTGTGTGGTTTGGGCTGTCTCGTATTCGGACATTCTCAGCAGTCCACTATCCCTGTCTCCTTGATTCGGTGCACACGAGGTTTCGATCTAACCATGAATCCTTCTTTTGTCTTTACTTTTCTTCTCTTTTTGTTTTCTTCTCACTTTGTCCTTTCCCAAACAATGGATGGTGGACATATAGGGGCTGTGGGGGCTGTCCATGGTGGGTCCCACATTCCAGATTTTCTTTTGAGCTTTGATGGAGAGGAGATGCCTTTAGTGGATGGGGTAGATGGGGCTTTAAGAGGGAGCATTGATGGAAACTCAAGCTTGGTGGTTGATGGAGCTTTTAATGACTCCATTAATGTGGGATGGCTGGAATTTCAGATTTGGATGGGGTGTTGATTATGGGAGAAATGGATGGTATGGATGAGATGGGGAGATGGGACATAGGTGAGGCTATGCATCCCTTGAGTGTGGGCCACATGGATGATGTGATCGATGGTGGTGATGGGGCTATGATGGACATAGATGGGCTGATCTCATGTTGCCTTGTAGTACCTGTGAGGAGAGAAAACACTTTAGTAAAAGGATTAAAGCATTAAAACAGGAAGAGAGATATTTACCTTCTGGGAGGAATGATCGGGAGAAATGCACTCACAGAAGGTACCTCATTAGTTGACTGGAGGACGTTTATTTTGAAAGCCCTGCGAGTTTTTTTTTTTTTTAAATATATGCAAATCATGAAGTAAAAATTTGTGTCAAGTGCTTATCTGTCTGTGCGTAATTTGGACTCGTGCTTTTAGATGTAGGAATCAGAATATTTGACTCAGCCTGATGTCATACTCGACTTTCTTAATTATTCTCCCAGGGTCCTGGTCCCCTTAAGATAGTGCGCAATGGTATCCTGCCCCTAGAATTTGGGCAGATCTTGAAAGAATTCTCGACTCATAGCTGCCATCCTTGTTTCCATTGAATCTTCATGTCGCTTAGATCTCTCATGTACCTGCTTTTTTTTTTCTTTTTTTTTCCTTTTCTTTTCTTAGCCATTATTACCCGCAACGCCCTTTCGGGTTTTCGCTGCGTCTGGCTTGCCCGTCATTGTTGCCCGTGGCGCCCTTTCGGGTTTTCACCACATCCCGGGTATTTGATCTTGCCTGCCCCTTGGCAGCTATGCTGTTTTTACCCTTGGCGCCCTTTCGAGTTTTCACCAAGTCCGCTGTGTGCCCACTGTTTTTACTCGGAGCGCCCTTTCGGGTTTTCACTTCGCCCTCTTTGTTTAAGCAGACATCTCTTTTCTTTTTTTTTTGTTCTTTTTTTTTTATAACTGCGACGTCCAAAGGTCAGGAATCCGTCGTTGCCGGCCGATGGTAACCTTTCGGCCCTTATCTTAAGTTACAATGGCAGAGCTGTCGGCCTTAGCTACAGACCCTTCTGAGATGGATGGATGGATAGATGTGTTTCTTTTGGGTCGATTTTTTTTTCTTTCTTTCTTTCTTTCTTTCTTCTTCTTCTTCTCTCTTTTTTTTGTGGGTTGTGTGCCTCTTTTTTTTTTGCAACATTCTTTTTTCTTCTTTTTTTTTGGCTTTTGAACCCTTTATTTGGAACACTTATTGATGGACGGGAAGGGATTCTCAGAGGTCTAAGCCTTGACCTCTTGACTTCAGCTCTACTAATGTAACTCTTGATAAGGTTAGATTGGTTTACCTGTGAGAGATTTTCACGTTATCGGCGTTGATTAGCTCAGGAAGATCCTTACCCCTCAGTTGGTGAGTAGAACGGTGCCTCCCAGAAGAAATTCTCTGATTCTCGAGGCTTGCCCCTTGAGTCTGATAGATGCGGCAGTGCTTGTCGTAAACCCGATATGACTTTTCTTTCTTCGGCTTCATTCTTCATCAGCACTCATGGTGACATGATTTTGACTCTAACTCGTAGGTCTGTCTTCTGATTTTAAGCTTCTTGAGGAACTCCTCCATCCTTAGATTTCGAAGGACGTCCCATTGCCAATGTTGATAGCATGTGGGAACCCTTAACAATTGACGATGTCATTCTTCATGAGAATTATTGCGCGAGATCAGAATGTTACCTCCTTCCTTTTTATGAAGTAATCAATTGTTAGATGATGCCGAGTTGATCTTTCCGTTGTTGTAGATACCTCATACAGGGAATAGCTGGAGCATTGTCAGGTTGAAGTGCACACATGGATTCGATGTGATGCTGCTGACACTTGAAGTATTTGCTGACAAATTGGCAACAATCTTGTCTTCATTGAGCTGCGAGATTTCTCTGATCATTCGTTTGGTCGCATACTCCAGCATGGAATGTAAGAATAGTCTTAGCAGCATCTCCTTGATAGGTTTGATGAGTTTTTGATCGAGTCTGGATAAGTCTTCATAGGACGCAAGATTAGGAAGTCATGACTTCAAAAATTCGATCATTCTCTGCTTATTTTTCGGGGACAAGGATTCTCAATGCACACTTTCTTATGGGTCTCAGGAGATCCTAGGTTTATAACTTTGAAACTTTTTGAGATGCCATCGGCTTTTGGTTCGAACTTTCGAGGAGACCCTCTAAGTTTGGGAGTCAGCTCATCATTTTCCTCATCATTTGGCTTTGTCCAGACCCTTGAGTTTGAAGTCCAACTCTAGATCGAAATCTTATGAGTCAACTTCATACTCAAGTGCTTTAACAGACAGACTTAACACTATATTGAAAAAGATTTTTTTTTCTTTCAAAGATTTTCTGGTTTTTTGGAATTTTGTGAATATCTGGATTTTTTTGAACTTTTTGAATTTTGACTTTTTTTTTTGAAATATTCGTTGTTTTGGATTTTTGAATCTTCTGATTTTTTTTTGAAATTTTTTGTAAAAGACCCGAGCAAGATGGCGATATGAACCAGGTGTTGCCTGATTCGGCTCAGGGAGCCGAGCACTGTCGACTTTTATTGTGCCGTCATGGGGACTACAAACCTGTTACTACCCTGCACTCCTTCCCCTCAGGAGGCAGGGCCAGAGGGATCAATAGGCCAACCCTCATCGTTGTGCCCAAACGTCATGGCAGATATGGAATTGGGCTCCGAGTCGGTGTCGGATGCGATTTCTCCTGGCTCATCCCCGATGTATTGCAGCTCTTCGGGTTCATCTGGCTGAGGTGGGACCAGGACGGCAGTCGAGTCGATCAGGGGAAATTCCTGCCCCTTGCTTGCGTCTTCTCTGGGCAACTCTATCAGACTCAATCTGTTCGCTTGATCATCGAAGGTGGAATTTAGCCCATCATCAGGGTAGATAATCCCTGCATTGATGAACTGGATTGGTGTGTAAATGCAGGGATTGCCTTCTTCTTGACGACCTCGTCTTCTTTTGATACTTCTATGCTTTGGTTTCTGAATCCGAGTAGGCTGATATCGTAGTCCTCTCCTATCCATATCTTCTTGAACTCCCATGATTCGGGTCGAGTCTTGATATTCGAGCTGATAGTAGAAGGTTTGACACTCGACAGGAAGGAAGACGTAGTTCGATCCGATGGGACATGCGCGAGGGAAGTAATTTGCATTGTGATGGTATAAGACCTCCCCATTAGAGCGTTGTACGTCCATGGCTGGGATGGTAGGCTCTCGGAGGTTGGATGCTTCTACCATGGGAAATTGTTCGGGATCGGTAATGATGGTGATCGCCCTATCTCCAAAGATGTGCTTGACCCTTTGGTGAAGATTTGAAGAGATGGCACCGATTCTGTGAAACCAGGTCCGATCGGAAAGGAGATGGAATGAAGCTGAGATGTCCAAGACCTGAAGAGTGATGGTTGATGTTTTTGGATCGATCAGAACTTGGACATCAATCTCCCCTTCGACCTCCTCGATAGTGGCCACATAATTGAAGCTGGGCCCCAATTCTGCTAGGGCATGTGGCATGCTGTCCAAGGAAGGGTCTTCTTCTTGGAGGACGATGGCTGTAGTAGAAGCCGAATAGACTGGTGCGGTGGACAAGTTGTGCCCCTAGTTGTTTGCTGGAGAAACGGGCAGGCTTTGCCCCTGGTAAGCTGGAGTGGGCAAGCTGTGCCCCTGACTGACTATTGCTGAGATGGGCAGGTTGTGCCCCTGGTTTGCTGATGCTGTGTTAACGAGATTGTTCTCTTGGTTGACTGAGATGGGCTGATTGTGCCCATGGTTAGAAATGGGTGCGAAGAATGAATCGACTGAAGGTGCCCCTTGCATGATGATGGGCTCTGGGATCGAAACAGTTGAGGGTGCCCCTTGCAGGATGAGAGGTTCGAACTTTGAACTAGAGTCGATGGCACGGATAAACTGGAGAGGAGGCTTTTCTTGGCTGATGAAAGCTGGATAGGCAGGAGGTGCCCCTTGCATTGCGAAGATTGGATCGACTGGAGATGCCCCTTGCAGGATGAGGGGTTCTGAAACTGGACTGGTTAGGGGTGCCCCTTGCAAGATGAGGGGTTCTGAAACTGGACTGGTTAGGGGTGCCCCTTGCATTGCGGAGATTGGATCGACTGGAGATGCCCCTTGCAGGATGAGGGGTTCTGAAACTGGACTGGTTAGGGGTGCCCCTTGCCAGCCTTGATTAGGGAACTGTGAGTTCCATCTTGACTGTTGCTGTTGCTGCGGTTGTCCATGCTGAGGGAGGAATAGTGCACCTTCAGTAGAGGCGACAAGATCATCTTCTTCCATTGGATGGGAGACGGGAACACTATCATTATCGCTTTCGTATCCGGTAGGCTCACCTTCCATTATCGGTTGAATTAGAGAAGCCTGATGAGGCCACCAAGGGGAGATCATCCCAGCCTTTATTCCGGCTTCGACTTGTTCCCCGGCGTGGATGAGTTGGGTGAAGTTCACATATGGATGTGAGACAAGGTATCCAGATATACTTGGATTTGCCGAGTGGATGATCATGGAGATTTGCTCATCGTCGTCGATGGGAGTCTTCATTCTAGCGGCCATGGCTCACCACCGTCCAACGTAAGCTGACAATGTTTCTTCATTTCTTTGCCTGAGAGCTGCGAAGTCCGCTCTCCTAGGTGTCATGTTAAGATTGTATGCGAACCTGTTGACGAAAGCCTGGGAGAGGTGCTCCCAAGTCCTGATGCGATAACAGTCCAATGATGTGTACCAGTCTAGGGCATCATCTTTCAGAGATTTTTGAAACAAGCGGATGAGTGCTCCATCATTGCCCGCCACAGCATTAAGCTATCCACAGAAAGCTCGTAAGTGGTCTACAGGACACCCTGTCCCATCATATCTTTTAAATTTTGGTACCTGAAAGCCTTGAGGTACCATTGCATCTGGAAAGGGACAGAGGTCCCTGAACTTAGTGGATGGAAGATCCACCCCTTGCTGCTTCTGGAACTTTCTCTTCATCTCTTGCATCTGCTCTCGGAGTTGTTCGACTTCAGATGGACCAGATGAGGGAGATCTTACCCCTTGTCAGGACTGAGATGGCCCCCTTTCATAATAATTGGTGTCATTGATGCTCCTATGATTCCTGCTTGAAGGAGGTTGGGCCTGGTAATTATTCCCATTGTAAGGACTTTGTTGGACTGGAGCTGAGAAGGGAAGCTGTAAGGAAACCTGAAAATGGCTCCTGTTTACAGGGGGATACTGGAAGAAATGCCCTGAGGTCGAGGGTTGTTCTGATTGAAGGCCCCTGTTAGGAGGGTATCGAAAGTCCTGAGTGATCCCCGGCGGTTGTGGTTGGGATGAACTGGAGGCCGGGAGTGCCTTCGATGGTTGTTGAGGTTGTTGAACTGGACCAGCTTGATTGCTAGTTGCTGAAACCTGGGCTTGTGTGAATCGGAGAAGCATTTCCTGCATGGCCTTCATGCTTTGTTGTAGCTCTTGGATGCCAGGAATTGACATGGATTCACTTGAGTTTAACAGTGGAGAGGAAGCCTCAGGTATAGGGAATGGGAGAGCCATGTTGATTTTGTATTGGACGTGGCAGGGTAATTTGGTTTGGAGGAGTAATGGTGGGAAGTATGCACTACTTTTTTTTTGGGTTTTGGGATTTTCTATTTTTTTTGTTTTGGGTGGAATGCTATGCAGATGAGATTGTATGAGGACTAATGACTTTCAAGTATAGGAGGATTCTGTTTTTCAAGTCGGATTATGACTAGTGGGACTAGCTTATCCCCAGCAGAGTCGCCATTCTGTGGACCCTCGCCGTTTCCGCGCTCCCACATGACGTTCTCGTCCCTTCCCCTTTCGGGAAAAGAAGGAGAGGAGGATGCGTGAGTGCGAAATCGCCATTTGTGCCACTGGCTTGCCTCATTCTCGAGGGCTTTGTTTGGTTGTCGTGCTAAGCTGGATGTGTTTAAATGAGTTTATATAAGACCAGAGTTGCCACTAGCCAGTTACTTTGAATCTACAGTCGGCTAGACCCTGTAGAAACGTTAGAGAAGGGGATCCGAAGATTCGTTCCTCTAAAATGACTCCTTTTGATTTGCGGTCAGAGATTCAAGGTAAGGGATCACGGTTACAGGGTGGGAAGAGGTTAAGCACCCCACACACTGCCCGTACCGAAGTACGGTCTCTACTTCACAGAATCGATCGAATACTTGAAAGTCTAGTTTAATCCTCGTATATTCTCATGGATGACATGATGAATGAATGCGGGTCTGAACAGTAAGAGTTTCTGATGGGCAGGTTCCAACAACGGGCAAGCCCAGAGGGTACGCTCGAACTGACAGGTGCTTGATGTAAGACGTATGCAGTGTGCTTGAATGATCAAGGTGTTTTATGGTGAAGCATGAATGCAGGTCTGAACAGTAAGAGTTTCTGATGGGCAGGTTCCAACAACGGGCAAGCCCAGAGCATACGCTCGACCTGACAGGTGCTTAATTTAAGACATATGCAGTGTGCTTGAAGAATCAAGGTGCTTGCAGTGAAGCAGGGGGGTTGGAAGAAAAGTAAATGTTGCACTTATGCTAGATGCAAATGAGATGATGCTGGAAAAGAGTAGCTGGGTGGACGGAGGTGTCGCAAGGATTGGCTTTGAGTGGCTGGATCAAGATTTGGATGGCTTGGGAGGCTTGGACCAGTGGTCAGGCTGGGCTGGACCAGGGCTAGACTCTCCTCACTCGGGCTCTCCTTGGTGGAAAAATGGGCTAAGGGGTGGAGAAGGGCTCAGACGGACGATCGCTGGACTGGGCAGATTGGTCTGTTGAAATGAGAAGGGGTGGGGGGTTTTTATAGCAGCGGGCAGTGGCAGAGCTCGTAATTACTTTTGGGCGGCCTGCTATGGGCCGCCCGTACGGCCGTTCCTCGATTTCCAGTGAGGTACGGTCGCACCCTCGGGGCTGTTGTTTGACTCGCTGGGTCAACTCAGTGAGTTGACTCAGCGGGTCGACTCGGTGATTTGACTCGACGGGTTGACTCGGTGTTTTGACTCGACGGGTTGACTCAGCGGGTTGACTCAGCAGGTTGACTCAGTGGGTTGACTCAGTGAGTTTGACTTTTTTAGGATTTTTTGACTGGCTTTTCTTATGGGGGGTTTTTCAGGCTGATATTTAGGACTGGGTTGACTGGGTTCAGGCTTGAACTGGGCTATGGAATGGGGCTTACAAGGGTGAGTTTGGCTGAGTTTGGACTTGGGATTTGGGGGTATGGTCCTCCATTCAACCAGCTATCTCCACCAACAGTGTAGCCGAAGGTGGGGTGTCTACACTATGTTAGAATCCTGCAAAAATCAAAACAAAGTAAGTTAGTATTTAGAAGAAAACCTACCCTAGAAAGCAGAACAATTCCTAAAACTATCTTAACACAATCTCAACTAAAAGTTAATTCAGAAAATTCTAAAAATACCGCATAGAAATCCCCGGCAACGGCGCCAAAAACTTGTTCACTCCCCAAGTGTAGGGTTGCGAAGTAGTAATAATTCGGAAAGACCGAGTATCGTTCCCACAGAGATTTATGAATGGGTATTCTCAGATTTTGTCCAAAACATCTAATAATTAAGATCCTATTAAGAACTAAAGCTGGAAAGTAGCAATTTGGGTTTGAACAACGAATGTGTAAGGTAATTTCAATCTAAAAAGGGCACTAGAGCGCCAAGGATCCACTTTTGATAAGTTTCAATGCATCAACACAACTAGGTCTCTCATAACTCAATCGGAATCGAATTCATATCTCTATACGATCGGAATATAGAGCGGTTCAATCAACAATTATCTAAAACAGTTACTCATTCATTGATTCGATTCCCACAATAGTACTCAGGCCTTGGGCACACTCAATTGTGTAGGCCAAGCCTCTTTCCAAGCTAGTTGAGATTCACAACCATAGCTTTCATCAAATCCTGTAACTAGACTTGATTACAACTAATGATTAGAATTTTAATTAAATCAAAATCAATCAATAAACAGCTATTCCAGATTATATAACAAAAGATAAGAACTTTAGTTGAATGAGTTCCCACATGAAAATCAGGCCATTGCATACAAGGCAATCAAAGAATCTACCATGCCCGGAGTCGATGATAGATCAATGAACTATACAAGCATAAACAATGCTCAGAAGGTAAGCTACCAAGCTTAGAATCATTAAGAATCACATGAGCCCGGAGTCATCAAGAGATCAAAGTAAAACCAAACTAATACTTGATTCAAACTCACATTAGCTAAAATTCATCAAATAAATCATAAAAAAGAAACCTAGGTTGCATCAATCCATAAAAAACGAATCAAAAGCTTCCCCTCTTAGTCCTAGCTAAGCGGTTTTAGTTCATCTCTAACATCCTTGAACTAGAAGCCTCTAAAAACATAAAAAAAACTACTAAAACAGGAAGAAAACTAGAAACTCGAAGTAGAATCCGTCTCCTAAGCAATCCCCACGTCCTAGCATGCTTTGGTATGAAGAGAAGAAGTCCTTTTATAGCTTGGAGGTGTCCATTGCGTAAGAAACTTCCAGATTTTGCGTAAGGATACGCACTTGCGCAGAGAAATTCGGCCCCCGAAATAGAAACCTTGCTATTTACGCATGTCCGACCAGTCGCACGACCGGTCTGAGCCTGTGGACGACTGGTCGCACGACCGGTCTCAAAACTGCATAATCTGTCCATAGAGTTTTTGTGTTTCTGGACTACTCTCGACCTGTCTGGCGACCGGTCTGATGACCGGTCTAGCGACCGGTCTAAGAGGAGAAAAAAAATAATCCAAAAAATACACTTAAGACCTGTCTGTCGACTTGTCTGACGACCAGTCTACAGACAGGTCTAAGAACAAAATTTCAGTTTTCTTCTTTATCTCTTCTCTTTCTTTCTTGCTTCTTTCTTCCACCTTTTGGCACTTGTTCTATTGATCTTCAATGCATATAAAGTGACTCTTTTAACCATAAATTGGTGAAGTCTCCTTCTCATTCCTACTATCACAAATCCATGCATTAGATTAGTCTTTAAATCATGAAACGCATGCATAATGAGTGATGAATTGGGGTTAGAATATGCACAATTAAGAGCTCAACAACGACCGGTCTTCAGTGTATTCTTCTGCCTTCTTTCTTCTCTCCTTTGCTTCTTTCTTCCACCCTTTAACGCTTGGTCTTTTGATCTTTAATGCTTGTAAATAGCGTCTTTAAGCCTTCAATTGATGAAGCTTCTCTCTTATTCCTATAACCACAAAGCCATGCATTAGTTGGGTCTTTAATTATATATTTCAAGCATAGTTAGTGGTAAAATGGGGTTAGAATATACACATTTAAGAGCTTAACACACCCCCCAACCAACAGTTTTGCTAGTCCCAAGCAAAACATGCTTGCAACAAATTTCATTCTTCAAAAACTCAACTCTCCTTTAGAGACTATGCTTCTATACACTCTAAGACATGTAAGTGTAAAAAATTAGAAAAACTAAGTAATAAAGATTAAAACCTTGAACTTTCCCAAAACATACCAAGTACTCATATGAAATTCCCACTGATTGATTGATAAATAGAAGAATCCAAACAATTTAGCCTAGTGTGCTCAGTGAATGCTCATCTCATGGATTTTCGGGATTACCTTCTTCATGAATTAGCTATGGTATGGATTCAATGGTGTGTAGATCAACAACGAGCCTTTGGCAGGAATTTGCCTTACCGTCCTTCCGACGGCTTTCACACTACGTCTTATTTCTGGCTTTGGTTATGGGTAGACCATCCCCCGGTTGGTAATAGGTAGCCCTTCTCGAAATTTTGCACCATATTCTCCATCATTCTCATATTTTCATCCTTCCTTTCCTATTTTCTTTTTCCTTAGGATTTTTATAAATCCATATCTTTCATTCTTTTCCCATGGACAAGGATGGACAAAGTACCCTGGCTTGGTTTCTCAACACCTCATATCCAAACTTAAGCAATTCACAATTCTACATACTCCTTTTAAGGCATGAGAATCGTGTAATGTAAACTAGGTGTAAAAGTGTTTAGAAACTCCAATCATAAAAATAGGGGAATTTGCATATAAAACTAGTATCTTAGATATTGTTCAAGATATTCAAATTCACTCACTTCGCTTCTCCTTTTTCTTATACTTACACCATCCCAAATGCATAGAAACGATGTTTTCCAATGGATTTTTGAATTTGTAGAAAAATTGAAAAAGTTCTACATAATTGCTCCAGATGTTACAAAACACTAAATTCATCCTAGTGATCCCACACCCCCCAACCAAATCATGCATTGTCCTCAATGTAAAAGATATGCAATGAGCAAAACATGAGAGTAATTCTAAAATAAAGGGAGTGAGGAATGATAGTACCCGAGAGAACAAAAAGTGAAATTCTACCTCTTTCTAACAACCTATGAAAAGGCAACCAAAAAGTAACAAAATCCTAATCCTAACTACTCTATACCTCCATCAGACTAGGAGATAAAAAATCCTGATACACATGATCAGTTAGAGGCATGGACATACCTTCTGAAGGAAAATTCTCAAAGAATGGCTTTAATCGCTGACCATTCACCTTAAAGATGTTGTCGTTCCTTGGATTCAACAACTCGACGGTCCCATATGGGTAAACAGTTTGTACAATGTAGAGACCGGTCCATCGAGAATCTCAATTTCCCCAGAAATAAATGTAAGCGAGAATTATACATAAGGACTTTTTTATTAATCGTGAAGGTCTTACAAAGGATGTTCTTACCATGGAACACCTTCGTCTTGTCCATGTAAATTCTCGCATTTTCATATGCCTCGTTCTAGAGTTCCGCAAGTTCATTCAATTGAAGTTTGCGTGACGAGCTTGCTTTGACAGAATCAAAGTTCATCTTCTTTATCTCCCAATAAGCCCTATGTTCCAACTCCACGGGCAAGTGACAAGCTTTTCCATAGACAAGTCTATAGGGAGACATTCCAATGGGGCTTTTAAAAGATGTACGGTAAGCCCAGAGTGCATCGGTAAGTCGAAGCGACCAATCCTTGCGATCAGGGTTCACTGTTTTCTCCAAAATATGTTTAATCTCCCTATTGGATATCTCAGCTTGTCCACTTGTTTGTGGGTGATAGGGAGTGCTCACGTTGTGATTGACGCCATATTTTTTCATTAAGGCGTCATATGGGCGATTACAAAAGTGAGACCCTCTATCACTTATGATCACTCGAGGTGTTCCAAACCGAGAAAGGATGTTTGCTTTTAAGAAACAAATGACTGTTTTATGGTCATTGTTCCGGCATGGAATTGCCTCGACCCATTTTGAAACATAATCGACGACAAGCAGAATATACAAATTTCCAAAAGAAGATGGGAATGGTCCCATGAAATCGATGCCCCAACAATAAAAAATTTCGATTGGTAAGATGGGATTGAGAGGCATCATATTTCTACGGGATATTCCTCCCAATTTCTAACATGGCTTACACATTTTACAAAATTCATGAGTATCTTTGAACATGGTGGGCTAATAGAACCCACATTGCAGAATTTTGGTTGTGGTCTTCTTAGCCGAGAAGTGGCCACCACATGCTTGAGAATGACAAAAGGAGATGATACTGTGTTGCTCAAGTTGAGCTCTTAATTGTGCATATTCTAACCCCAATTCATCACTCATTATGCAAGGTTTTCATGATTTAAAGACTAATCTAATACATGTTTTGTGATTGCAGGAATGAGAGTGGACTTCACCCAATTGGAGACCAAAAGGATCCATTTAGAACGATTGGATGAAGGTTGAAGGAGGACCAAGGAAAGAAGAAATCATGTAGAAGAGAAAGAGGAGGAAAGAAAGGAAGAAAAGATGAAATGAAGAAGGTCTGACCGGTCAAGACTGGTTAGCCAAGGAAGCCAGACCGGTCGGCCACACCTTTGGGAGCTCGCTGGACTAAAACTACAACAGGGCTACGCTGGACAGTTTAAATAAACAGTCCGACCGGTCTAGACCGGTCGGCCATGCGTTCAAACAGCGGACTTGCTATTTTCAATTCGGATTTCTCTACGCAGTGCGTAAGTTTTACACAAATTCTCGAAGATTCTGCACTATGAAGGCTTGCAAGATATAAAAGGGGTCCTCCACTATGTTTCTAAGGCATCTAAGAGCGGATTAAGCACGGTGGGAGATGGCAGGAAGTGGATTTCGGAGTTCCACAACTCCTCCTAGTTTGTTTGCTGTTTTTGTGTTTTCTTTAGTTTGTTTCATGTTTCCTTAGATCATGACTGGCTAAACCTCTTAGCTAGGGCTAAGAGGTGAAGCTTGTAGTGAATCTAAGATGTTTCAATTCGTTTGATGTGGTTTTAAGTTGGATTTCATGTTTAAGAACAATGGTTTGAAGTTTAATTCAAGTACTAAGTAGTTTTTCTTAGTCTTATGATGACTCATGGATGTTTGGAAGAATTGTTTGAGTTCTTAATGATTGTGAACTAATCTAGACCTGTATGATCCGAGGAATTGGAGTACGCTCTAGTACTATAATCTTCATGTGGGAACTTCTTACCAAAAGTCTACTTTATGAAAATTCTGTAGTATATAGGACTGTGTATGTGATTTGAATAAGTTCAAATCATAATCTAGTTTTGTCTTGTGACAGGATTTAATGATGTTTATGATTGTGATCTTAGTCTATTGGAATTGGGACTGACCTATGCAATTGAGTATTCTCGTCCTGGCTTGCATTGAGTGAATCATATACATGGATCATGGCAGATTGTTAGTTTAACTGATCTATCATCCGACTAGATAGATCTTAATTTTGATTCTAGTTGAGAAAGTGTGAGACCACAGCGAATTGAGCATCAAGGATTGCTACAAGTGGATCCTTGAACCCCTAGTGCCTTTTTATTAATTGATTACTTTAGTTTAGTTCAAAATTGCTATTTACATCAATTTCGTACAAACTTATTTGTTAGCTTCTCAGTAGAACTATTGGAAGTGTTTTGTGGATTCCTACATAAGTCCCTGTGGATCAACCTCGGTCTTACTGAGATTATTACTACGTCGCAACCCTACACTTGGGGAAGCGAACAACTCATCATCTGGCACACATCTCCTTATAATTTGATCGGGACAATACTTGAATAAGTATGGGTCGTCCCATAGGAATTTTCTCACCTCGTTGAAGAACTTATCTTTATCTTCCTTTTTCCAATGTGTCAGAAATGTACCTGTAGCAAGATAGTTAGCAATGTCCGCATACCATGGCAATTGGGACACTTTAAAAAGTTGTTCATCAAGGAACATGTCATTGATCGCGGTCGTCTCAGGGGAATCGGTGAGAACAAGTCTAGAGAGATGGTCAGCCACTACGTTCTCTACTCCTTTCTTATCACATATTTCTATGTCAAATTCTTGAAGTAGGAGTATCCATCTTAACAAGCGTGGCTTAGTATCCTTCTTAGAAGAAGGTACTTAAGCGCGGCATGGTCGGTGAATATGATGATCTTGGATCCAATCAAGTAGGACCTAAACTTGTCCAAGGCAAAAACTACGGCTAAAAGTTCTTGTTCTATAGTAGTGTAGTTTGCTTGGGCTGAGTTTAAGGTTCTACTTGCATAGTAGATGACACATGGCCTCTTCTCTTTTCTTTGGCCTAACACAGCCCCAATACTGTAGTCGCTCGCATCGCACATAATTTCAAAAGGAAGGTTCCAATCAGGTGGTTGCATTATAGGAGCACATGTCAACCTACCTTTAAGTTTGTCAAAGGCATTTTGACAATCTTCATTCCACTCGAATGAGTTCTCCTTTTGAAGAAGGTTACATAAAGGACGAGAGAGTGAACTGAGGTCCTTTATGAACTGTCTATAAAATTCGGCGTGTCCCAAAAAGGACCGCACATCTCCTACGCTCTTGGGTGGTGGAAGGTTAGAGATAAGATCGATTTTAGCTTTGTCCACCTCGATTCCATTTTTTGAGATGATGTGACCAAGTACAATTCCCTTTTGAACCATGAAGTGACATTTCTCCCAATTCAACACAAGGTTCTTCTCTTCACATCTTTTCAACACAGTGTTCAAGTGCATAAGGCACTCATTAAAGCTACAACCAAAAACAGAGAAATCATTCATGAAGACTTCGAGAATTATCCCCACCATATCAGAAAAATACTCAGCATACAACACTGAAAAGTGGCAGGGGCAATACATAGTCCAAATGGCATCCTTCGATAGGCGAAAGTACCGAATGGACATGTGAATGTTGTCTTCTCTTGGTCCTCTAGGGTGATCTCTATTTGGTTATACCCTAAATAGCTATCAAGGAAGCAAAAATGGGAATGACCCGCCAACCTTTCTAAATTTTGATTAACAAACGGTAGGGGGAAGTGGTCTTCCTCGTAACTGTGTTTAGCTTCCTGTAGTCAATGCACATTCTCCAACCGGTAGTGACTCTGGTTGGTACGAGTTCATTGTTAGCATTGGCTACGATGGTTATTCCAGATTTCTTAGACACCACTTGAGTTGGGCTCACCCATTGACTATCGGATATTGGGTAAATGATACCCACATCCAATAGTTTCACCACTTCAGCCTTAACCACCTCCTTCATGTTTGGATTGAGGCGTCTTTGTGGTTGCCTAGATGTCTTCGCATTCTCCTCACGGTGTATGCGATGAGTACAAATCAGTGGGTCTGAGATCCGCAATCGACCATCCAATGGCACTCTTATGCTCTATTAGAGTGGGTATTAGCCTACTCTCTTGTTCCTCATCCAAGTGGGAAGAATTCACCACCGGATATGTCTCATCTCGACCTAAATATACATATTTCAAATCACTTGGTAATGATTTTACGTCGAGCGTTGGTGCCTTAATATTGGATGGGAGAGGCTTGTTCTCGCTTATGGGTAAAGGTTTAAATAGTGCCCTCCATCTTTTGTTATCAAGTACCGGTGTAACATCCAAAATGGCATCCATCTCTCGTATTGTGTCATCATTTATCTCATGAGAGTGGGCCAAACATGCCTCCAAAGGGTCGGAATATAATGTCAAGGGTAATGTCTCCTCCACGAATGATTCAATCAAATTTATCTCGTGGATCTCATCATCAACTTTCCGTGGTTGTTTACATAAATCAAATATATATAGCTCGAGTGTCATATTTCCAAAGGACATTTGTACAAGCTCGTTTCTACAATTGATATTCTCATTTGAAGTAGCTAGAAAAGGGCGGCCAAGTATGACGGGCATTTGAGCACCGGTACCTATCACGGGATGTGTATCCAAGACAATAAAGTCTACTGGGTAGTAGAATTTATCAACTTGGACTAGGACATCCTCAATCACTCTTCTCAGTATACGAATAGATCTATCAGTAAGTTGGAGTGTGGTTTTGGTGGGTTTCAATTCACCTAACCTAAGTTGTTCATAGACCGAGTATGGAATGAGGTTAACACTTGCCCCTAAATCAAGTAAGGCTTGTTTAATCCGGTAGTCTCCTATGATGCATGAGATGGTTGGACTACCCGGATCCTTGTATTTTTGGGGCACCTCTTGTCTGATAATAGCACTCAAATTCTCAGTCAAAAGTACTTTGTTTGAACATTGTGTTTCCTTTTGACTGTACATAATTCCTTTAGAAATTTGGCATAGGATGGTATTTGTTTTATAGCATCCAACAACGGGATGTTGATCTTCACTTGCTTAAAAACTTCTAAAATTTTTAAGTTTTTGTCTAAAGGTTTGAGTGAAATCAACCTTTAAGGAAATGGGGCAACCGACTTGTGTTGCCTTTCTGGTTCTTTCTCATGAGGAGTGTTGTTCAGGCTATCGTCCTCTTTAGAAATTTTCGGATCATTAGGCTTTGGGACCTTCACCGGATTAGATTTATCGATTATTTTTCCACTTCTCAAAGTGGTGATAGCTTGAACATGCTCCGTATGTTGGGAGGATGAGCTTCGTCTTGTATCTCAAATTAGGTTCTTGGGTTAGGAAGAGGTTGGGCAGGAAGTGTGCCTTTCTCCCTAACACTGAGATGAGATTCAACTCTAGCCATTGAGGTTTTCAAGTCATTAATGGCTTGAGATGAATTTTGATTGAATTTTAGCTGCTCTTGCATGAACCCATCAATTTTCAGAGAATTAGTCTTGTTATATTCAGCTTGAACCGATACGAATGCACCCAACATCTCCTCTAGCATAGCTTTTAGTGTAATAACTAGAGATGGACCCTGTAAAGGTTAAACTTGAGGGGTATTGTTTGCATTCACAATGGGTCCATTCCTCCAACTGAAGTTGGGATGGTTCTTCTAGCTAGAATTATACGTGTTTGAGTTTGGAGCACTAAATGACCATTGATAACTGTTTATGGCATTTGATTGTTCTTGTAAGATATCTTGGAATGCTGAAATTATGGGACAATCTTGTGTTGCATGTTGATTTCCAGCACAATTCCATAAACGGTTCAACGTCTTTTGAGTTGATCATCTCTCTTTTCTTCAATTCCATGGCCTTGACTTTTCTTGTGAGGCTAGCCACATGTGCACTTATATTATCTTCTTCTGAGAGGACATAAATTCCTCATTTTTCCTTTTGTTGACTTGTCTTGGAATTTGTTGGTTTAGATGTATCCCAAAACTGTGCATTCTCAGCCAATTCATCAAAATAGTCCCATGCTTCATCGGCTTCCTTATTCATGAATTCTTCGTTGCACATCATCTCTACGAATTGGCACATGGGTGAAGTCAGTCCTTCATAGAAAAAGCTTATTACCCGCCAAATTTCGTAGCCATGATGTGGGCATGCATTTAACAAGTCCTTGAACCTCTCCCAACATTGGAAGAAGGTCTCATCCTCCTTTTGGGCAAAATTCATGATAAGGCGCCTCAGCATGATCGTTTTGTGAGTAGGGAAGAACTTTTTAATAAACTCCCTAGTCATCTCAGTCCATATGCCAATTGATCTTGCCCTTAATGCATGAAGCCAACCTTTAGCTTTCTCTTTAAGGGTAAAAGGAAATAATTTGAGTCTCACCACATCGTCGGTTACATTTGCAAAGTGCATTGTGGCTATCACCTCATCAAATTCCTTAAGATGTTGATAGACACTTTCACTGTCTAGTCCATGGAATTTAGGGAGGAGTTAGATTACTCCCGGTTTCAAATCTATGTTCCCTGCATTTTGTGGACAAACTAAGCATAAGGGAGTGCTCGCTCTTGCTGGTTGCAAGTAATCACGTAATGTTCTGGGTCAGGGAACATTCTCAACCATATTTTCTCCCGTTTCGGTTTGGTTTTGGCCCATATTTTGATTGGCCATAGGGTTGGGTTGATTTGTAGCCATACTTTCAGACAAAATTGGAGAATCTAAACGTCTCTTAGCACATGGCACTCTATCAATTCCTTCAACTATTCCCCCTTCATTAATGAGTCGGTTATTAGAATCTCGAACCCAATGTGGCATACAAATCTCAGAAAAGTAAAAGAAAAAGGGTTATAAGAACCTAATTTGAAGTGACTACTTTGACTCTTAGAATTTCAGGAAAAACAAAACAAAGCAAACAAACTAAGTTAGTAAAAGAGTCCTAAAAATCTCAAATAGAGACTATTTTCAGAAATTTTGTGAAAAACTGTCAAAGTCCCGGTAACGGCGCCAAAAACTTGTTCGCTTCCCCAAGTGTAGGGTTACGATGTAGTAATAATCTCGGTAAGACCGAGGTCGATCCACAAGGGCTTGTCTAGGAATTCACAAAACACTTCTAATGGTTTCTACTCAAGAGTTAACTAAACAGGATTTTAGGAAATTGGTGTAGATAGATATTTTGAATTAAATTGAATGTAATCAATAATAAAAAGTACTAGGGGTTCAAGGATCCACTTGTGGCAATCCTTGATGCTTAATTCACTGTGGTTTCTCACTTTCTCAACTAGAATAAAAATTAAATCCTATCTAGCCGGATAATTGAGCAGTTAAAATAAATAATCTGTCGTATGTGTGATTCATGTACATGATTCTCTCAATTCAAGCTTGGACTTGAGCACACTCAATTGCATAGGTCAATACTAATTCCAATAGGTTAAGATCACAATTATAATTATCATTAAATCCTGTCACAAGGTATAACTAGATCATAATTTGAACTTGATTCAAATCACATACACAATCTCACATAATCCAGAAATTCCAGAAAAATAGAACTTTTGGTATGAAGTTCCCACATGAGGATCATAGGTCTAGAGCGTATTGAATCCAATTCCTCGAAGCATACAGGTCTAGAATAACTCAAAACAATTAAGAACTCAAGCAATTCTTCTAAACATCCATGAGCTATCATAAGATTAAGAAAAACTACTTAGAACTTTATTCAAACTTCAAACCATTGTTCTTCACTAATAATCCAACTTGAAACCAAATCAAACGAATTAAAACATCTTAGATTCACTACAAGCTTCACCTCTTAGCCCTAACTAAGAGGTTTACCCGTTCATGATCCAAGGAAACATGAAAGCTACTAATAAAAACATAAAACTAGAAGAACAAACTAGGAGGAGTTGTAGAACTCCGGATCTGACTTCCGCCGCCTCTCACCATGATAATTCTCTTCTAGGATGCCTTAGGAACGAGCTAAAGGAGTCCCTTTATAAGTTAGGAGCCCTAGGTGCGAAGAAACTTCTAGAAATCTCGCAGAAATAGCGCTTTGCGCAGTAAAAATCGGAGCTTGTAGAAGAAGCTCTGTTACGCAGCCGACTGGTCGGACGACCGGTCTCAAAAGTGCAAAAACAATCCAGTGAGTTTTCATAAATTTGAACCCATAATTTTAATTCAATGACCGGTAGGATGACTGGTATGAGCAGTGGACAACCGGTCGTGGATGGTCCAGCAAGATTTGTAATAGGGGCCTTTCTGTTGAGTGTCTGGACCCGACCGGACCTTGGCTTTAACGACTGGTCAGACGACCAGTCTTCAGTGTATTCTTCTGCCTTCTTTCTTCTCTCCTTTATTTCTTTCTTCCACCCTTTGACGCTTGGTCTTTTGATCTTCAATGCTTGTAAATAGTGTCTTTAAGCCTTCAATTGATGAAGCTTCTCTCTCATTTCTACAACCACAAAGCCATGCATTAGTTGGGTCTTTAATCATGTATTTCAAGTATAGTTAGTGATAAAATGGGGTTAGAATATACACATTTAAGAGCTTAACACACCCCCAACCAACATTTTGCTAGTCCCGAGCAAAACATGCTTGCAACAAATTTCATTCTTCAAAAACTCAACTCACCTTTAGAGACTATGCTTCTATACACTCTAAGACATGAAAGTGTAGAAAATTAGAAAAACTAAGTGATAGAGATTAGAACCGTGAACTTTCCCAAAACATACCAAGTACTCATATGAAATTCCCACTGATTGATTGATAAATAGAAGAATCCAAACAATTTATCCTAGTGTGCTCAGTGAATGCTCATCTCATGGATTTTCGGGATTACCTTCTTCATGAATTAGGTAAGGTATGGATTCAATGGTGTGTAGATCAACAACGAGCCTTTGGCAGGAATTTGCCTTACCGTCCTTCCGATGGCTTTCACAATACGTCTCATTTCCGGCTTTGGTTACGGGTAGACCATCCCCCTGTTGGTAATAGGTAGCCCTTCTCAGAATTTTCCACCATATTCTCCATCATTCCCATATTTTCATCCTTCCTTTCCTATTTTCTTTTTCCTTCGGATTTTTAGAAATCCATATCTTTCATTCTTTTCCCATTGACAAGGATGGACAAAGTACCCCGACTTGGTTACTCAACACCTCAAATCCAAACTTAACCAATTCACAATTCTGCATACTCCTTTCAAGGCATGAGAATCGTGTAATGTAAACTAGGTGTAAAAGTGTTTAGAAACTCCATCAATCATAAAAATAGGGGAATTTGCATATAAAACTAGTATCTTAGATATTGTTCAAGATATTCAAATTCACTCACTTTGCTTCTCCTTTTTCTTATACTAACACCATCCCAAATGCATAGAAACAAAGTTTTCCAATGGAGTTTTGAATTTGTAGAAAAATTGAAAAAGTTCTACATAATTGCTCCAGATGTTACAAAACACTAAATTCATCCTAGTGATCCCACACCCCCCGACCAAATCATGCATTGTCCTCAATGTAAAAGATATGCAATTGTTGGGGCTCAAATTTTCACCCATTGTAAAAACAACATCCCTTAGTCTATTGACAATGATTTGAATCAGTTTTGAGGTCAGAAAAGCCCTGAAAATGCCAGCGCAACCCTAATCGCTTGGTAGCGACCAAAATTCATAAACAGTATTTCAGGAGCATAACCGGACATTCGCTTCATCGCCGAATGATCCGGAACGTCCTAAAACCCCTAACCTGCAAGTTTCGAAGTCATCTGGTGCTTATATTCACTTGCGCACCTCGAAATGCTTTTCGTCCTTGCCTAGGGCTGACCGAAAAGGGTCTGTAAGCCTACAGCTACCATTTTAGAGTGGAACTGGATATGCACTTCACCGCCAAATGATCCAGAATGTCCTAAAACCCTTAACCTGTAAGTTTCGAGTCATCCGGTGCATATTTTTACCTTCGCACCTCGAAATGCGTTTCGTCCCTGCCCGAAGCTGACCAAAAAGGGTCCTTAAGCCTACGGCTACCATTTCAGAGCTGAACTGGACATGCGCTTCACCGCTAAATGATCCGGAGCACCCCAAAACCCTTAAATAACAAGTTTGAAGTCATTACGGTGCGTATTTCCATGCACGCGCTCCCCGGAACAATGTTCCTATACGACAAGCCGACCGGGAGGCTCGAAATTAGGAAGTACTAAAATTGGCAACATCTGGACTTCCACACCCCATCCCATTCATTCAGGAGGTCAATCCAGAGTGCATGTCACCTAGAAGTGGCTTGGCGACAGTGAGTGCATGTCTAGAAAAGGTAGACATGCACTCACTGTCGCCTAGAAGTGGCTTGGCGACAGTAAGGCGATAGTGAGTGCATGTCTAGAAAAGGTAGCTGTCCTTTGGAGGTCTCCCGTCAGTACTGAAATCCTGAAAATCTGACTAAGTAGTGGGAAAAGCGCCGGCAAAGGACATGCGCCTGGCCTCACACCACATGCGCCTACACCCTATTGATGAAAGGGAGTGATCTAAATACTTTGCCGGAAAGCGCCTGGAAATGCGCCGGATCCTCCACATGCGCCTGACCTATTTTCTGCCACATGCGCCGGGAAATACCTGTCGGTCCAGACCCGAACCCGATTACCTCCCTATAAATAGTGGAGTCACTTCATTCCATGGACACGAGATCATCCACTGCCGACCTCAGAGCGATGTAAGCACCACATGCGCCCACTTTGTTTTCCCTCGCCAGATGCCTTGGCTGGAGTGGATTACCTCGCCGGAATCCTTCGCCGGAGAGGGATGTCCTCGCTGGAATCCCAAGTTCAGGGAGAAATTCTGAAAATTTTCGAAGTGCCTAGCACATGCGCCGGCTTTTTCCCCCACATGCGCTGGCTTTTCCCCATCGAAAAATCCTGAAATCCACCAAGTCTGAGATGACATGTGCCCATCATTTGGGTCCAGGTGCATGTGCACTACCACATGCGCCCGGAACACCTCTCCTTCATCTACTTTTCATGTGAAATGGGCACATGTGCCCGGAAAATCACCACATGCGCCTGGGAGATGGGCACATGCGCCCAACTTGCCACCACATGCGCTCATCATCTGTTGAAATGAGACATGCACCTGTATACCCCCCCTCCATGCACCTGGACACTGGTTGGAGGGGTAGGCCTTCGATCTTGTGGTCCGCCTTCGTCTGGGATCAGATTTTGATGAAACCGCCTCTCCTAGATGCATCTCGATGAGATCTATCCATCCACCGGATCAGATTCTCCAACGGTCAATGATAAATGGCCCAAATTAGTGTTTTGGTCCAAAATGACCAACACTTAGCCAATTTGGCAGCTCCGAAAATCCCTCCGAAAGAACCGAAAACGGCTAAAACCGAGAAGATTCGGGCGGAATTGGACCGAGCCCGAGAGGGAAACTTTTCTTCTACATGACATGATACACCATAATCATTCACTGCAACGAGGTTATCCAATCACAGAACCCTCGAATACCCTAATCAAGCGGTCGGCAGGCCCACTACTTAGTCATTTTCAGCCGTAGGAAGTGCCCTATTGACCCAGAAATCGACTTCTGCTAAGCGAATCGAAACGCGATCGCACCGCGATCCTAGTGGAAATAATCCACCCTTGTTCAAAGATGGTTATCGATAATACTCACTGATTTCCCTAATCAGACCACAAACAAGTCCACTACTTATTCATTTTCAGCCCTGGGAAGTGCCCTGTTGGCTTGAAAATTGACTGATGCCAGATAAAATCAACCACGATCTTAAAGACGCCGAGGCAAAGCTGAAGTACTCAGGCTATCCAACAGCCAAGTTAAGCATTTACGGGTCACCGATCCCCATTATTCATAAGAAATTGGCATATGTGGGTACCCGTCGGACCCTATACTTAGCCGTTTGCAGGCATCGGAAACAGCCGATCCAGCCTATTGAATTGACATCCTCAAAAGATCTTGGATCGATAAAGCCTACTTGATCCCAAACAGATCATTGAAAATACTCAGAAGAAAGAGTGTTCTCGAAGACGAGTCGCCCGACTCCAGAAGAAATACATTTACTGTACTGTACAAAGCTCCATTCATCCCGGATAAAGGTTCAAGGCTAAACCTAAGAGGTTATGGTTACCATGAGAAACCACAAACAAAAGAGTTCTAACTAAGCTTGAAACATCCTACTATGGATTGCCATTATGAAAAAGACAGTCGATGCCCTACCCATCAACAACGGGTCCGTTGGTTGAGCTGATGAGGCAGTTGCGGATTGCTTTCCTAAGGTCACCTGTTCACAGTAACAGGCGCGGGCTTTAGGTTATGCCGACCAACATTTCGATGTTCGTGTATTCCAACGGTCACCTGTTCACAGTAACAGGCGCGGACCCAGAGTTGCACCACTCGATTAAAAACCTCATTCAGGAACGTTGCGGAGTGCTCTCCTAAGGTCACCCGTCATAAAAATACGGGCGCGGGCCTTGGGTTATGCTGACCAACATTCGAGGATCGTGTATTCCAGCGGTCACCTGTTCACAGTAACAGGCGCGGGCCCAGAGTTGCACCACTCGAATCCTGACAGCCTCTCAACCCGGACAATCCGAAAGAAAATGGGACATAGACATCCGGCTTGTTTAAGAAATGTGGCTCAGTCCATAACAAGAAAAAAAGGTCTATACAACATGAACTCAAGACCATAATCCCTGATGATTTAAATTACTTGCTCGATCTATCCAGGCTTTCTTTCTAACATTTCATCTATTGTATAACTACATTCATAGTGGAATCTTGTCGCTTTGTGCCGTGGTTTTCTCCTGCAAGGGTTTCCACGGAAAAATCTTTATGTTGTTTATGATTTGTTTCATTTACATTCATGCTCTCTTAATGCATTATTTAACTTATCTATGATGCATGCATTTATTTACTTTTGCCTTTTAATCAAGGGTGCTCATCAATTGATGTAATTAAAGGTTCATGACCAGTATCACAGCCTGGAATGTAAAAGATCTCAGAATCTCTGGAATAAAATTCGCCTTCGATATCTCTCTTGTGTACACTTTGTGATTGCTTATGATTGTCTATGAATGTCTCTATACTCAGAATTCCCCCAGAATAATGAAGCACAAGGAAAAAACTGCCTTGAGCGATTTTTCTAGTTCTAACAAATTGACGACTCTGCTGGGGAATTCAAACAATACCAGAATCTCTGGTTATTTCTGAGTAAATGGACATTCTAAGATAAATCATTTGTAGACACTGATGTGTACGTAAGAAAGGTTACCGCAAGGAGAAATGTTCGGCGCCTTCACGGGCGTCAAACTGGCGACTCTCAATGGAAACGTTCTTCCCTTCATCTTTAAGGCAAAAGCATCTGAAATCGAAGTTTTCAAAACTTTCAAAAATCCTAAAGTTTTAAACGATAACAGAAGCATATGTATTCCTGTTACGCATTCAGTTTTATGTCTAACTTTTATTGCGACTGGTAAGGTCGTGCACTTTCTATATCTAGTTGTAGAATGCTCTAATGGACGTGTGATTGTGCAGTGAAAGTTAGCGAAAATACTGACCTTAAGAACAGAAGAAATGTTGTATGTGCTTATCTTTTTGGTGACTAAAGGATTCTGCTTTTCGCATTCTACCGTAACGACACCAACCGCTTCTAAGTCCTGCTACAGCTAACTCGAAGCCGCAAACAGTTGAAGGAAATGAAAAGAACGACGATGAAGGCTCCATATTAGAAGACCATTGTGGTCAAGGCATGCCGCACCATAAAAAAAAAGAGGCAGTGGCAACTGGAACAAGTTAGCAGCGCTTCCACTGTTAACCAGACTACCGCAATGAGGCCGCAAAAGTTCACGCGTTCAATTGGTAGCTTACCAGCTCTCTTGGAAGTGAACCACCTAGACAGGCGGCAGATTAAGCCGACTATGCAAATATATATATATATATATATATATATATATATATATATATATATATATATATATATATAGTCACAAAGCAAGAGAGGAGATTGTCATCCATACCAGTCGAATAAAATCAAGGCCGATTCGTGAGGAGCAGCTAGTACAGGTCGTGATGGTGTAGATAATTGAAGGCGAAGAGCAGATCAAATAAGATGTTGAACCGTTAACGACTCAGGAGCAGATCAACGAATTGACCCAAGCTTAGAGTGATCTATCGAGGTGAGTGAAGGAGATCCAGGATGCCTTAGCCACCCCAATTGCATAGAGAATAGCTCGTAGTGCCGCTTCACCCACTCGACAGCCGGCGAAAAGAATCACAGGAGGCAGATCAGGCCATTTATACAGAAAATAGTTGAAGAGACGGTAGAAGCAATTGTCATCAAAGTCATTCTGACAAAGCAGAATCCGACACTGAGGGGCGATCAATATAGGACACGGTGGATTAGGTGGCCCAAGACGAAGAATTATTTTAACAGACTAATTAACCGCAGCAATCCAAGAACAAATTGATGAGCGAGTTCAAGATTCAGAATGACTTAGCAAAGTAGTCGAAGGACATTCATGATGCTCTGGCAATCTTAATAGCGCAGGGGGGGCCACTCAAAACATCATTTTCGCCCAAGATATTGTTCGCTCGCCTCAAGTGTAAGGCTGCGATGTAGTAATAAAACTCGGTAAGACCGAGGTCGATCCACAGGGAAATAAAAACAATTTTCAAACTACTCCAGCAACTCAATTTTGCAAGAATATAAGATTCAATTTGGTAATTAACTAAAACAATAACTTAATAGAAAATCAGTGATTTAAAGTACTAAGGCATTCAAGGATCCACTTGTAGCAATCCCATATCAATTCAGTCAATCCAAGTAGAGAACACAACTAGATTTGAAGTCCTATCTCTCATCTAATTGGAAAATAAAGCATTCACACACATTCAATCCAAATCAAGTTGAACTTCCAAGCTCTAGTCCCATTCAATCAATGTAGAATTCAAAACCATAGCCTTCGGAGTAACAGCCATGCCTATGGACTATGGCCTACTCAAGGATTACTATAATTCGAATCTAAATAAGCATCATATGATAATCTCAGAGAATTGCAAGGAATTTATGTTCGGAGCACATGAACTCTCATAAAACATCTCAAACTACCACTTTAATAACTAGAATATGAAAAATCCAAACTTGAATTGAAAATTACTTGTATTAACTTGAATCAAACATGAAATTAGCTACAAGCTTCACCTCTTAGCCTTAGCTGAGAGATTCTAGCCGAGCATTGTCATACTACAACTAGAACTCATAATAAAAGCATAAAAACTAGAAAAACCAGAAATTGGAGAGTTGCAGACGCTCCACGACAGCTTCTTCTCCCTAGAACCACGTCCCTTAGCTTCTATATTGACCTAGGAAGAGCCCCTAGGTGTCCTTTTATAGTAGAAAAGCTCCCTTGCGTCGGAAATATCCAGAATCCGCATAAGGTTACGCAGTGCGCAGCAAATTTCGGAATCCCGTTTTAGAAAGGTCTCTGTTTACGCAGAGCCGACCGGTCTAGACCGGTCGGACTGGGCTGGCCAACCGGTCACGACCAGTCGGGCTTGCCTTAGTGTCAGTCCAGCGTGCATGGCCGACCGGTCAAGACCGGTCGGTCCTTCTTCCACTTGTCCAGCGTGCATGACCGACCGGTCAAGACCGGTCGGTCCTTCTTCCACTCTTCCTTTCTTTTCTCCTCTTTCTTCTTCTCTCTCTTCTCCTTGCTTTCTTCTTTCTTTGGCTCTCTTTCAACCTTCATCTAATGGCTCTAAATGTATTCTTTTGGTCCCTAATTGAGTGAAGTCCGCTCTCATCCCTACAATCACAAAACATGTGTTAGATGGGGCCTTTAAATCATAAAATTCATGCAAACATGTCTTGTAGAGGGCAATGCAATGTATAAATTTGAGGTTCAACACACCCCCAACCAGCTTTTTGCTAGTCCCGAGCAAAACATGCGTGAAACAATTTCAAACCTCCAAACCCAACTCTCCTTCAGAAACCATGATTCTATCCATTCCAAGATGTACGAGTATAAAATTTGAAAAAATTAGGTGATAGAAGCTGAAATCTTGGACTCTCAAAACATAATAAGTGTCTACATGAAATTCCCGCTGATTGATTGATAAATAGAAGAACTCGAACAAATTCAGCCTAGTGTGCATAGTAAGTTCTTCTCATGAGTTTCTGGGATCATCTTCTTCATAGATTAAGTAAACCGAGGATTTTAAGGTGCACAGGGCAACAACAAGCCTATGACAGGAATTTGCCTTACCGTCCTTACGGTTCGACCATCCCCCGGTTGGTAATAGGTAGCCCTTTTCGGAATTTTTCACCATTTTTCCTTCATTCCCGATTTCATCCTTTCTTTCCTTTTTCTTTTAAATTAGATAGGATTTTTAAAAATCCATATCTTTCATTATTTTCCCATGGACAAGGATGGACAAAATACCCCGGCTTGGCTGCTCAACACCTTTAAATCAAAGTCTAGCTAATCCATAAATCACATAATCCTTTCAACCCATGAAAATCGTGTAATGTGAACTAGGTGTAAAAAGTGTTCAAATTTTCCATTGATCACAACAATAGGGGAACTAACATATAAAACCATATGTTGGAAGAAATCCAAGACTTACAACATCACACACTTCGTTTCCCCTCCTCTTATACTCACATCATCTCGAATGCATGGAAATAAGGTTTTCTAAAAGAGTTTTGAAATTTTAGAAAATTCAAAAAAATTTACGCATGTGAGGCTCGAAATGTTGCAGCATGCTAGATGAGGAATCTCATCTCACCCCCCAACCAAATCTTGCATTGTCCTCAATGTAAAAAGATATGCAAATAGCATGAACATGAGAGCAATGGTAAAATAGGAGAGAGTGAGAACAATAGTACCTGAGAAAGCAATCATGGAAGTCTCCAACCCGACAACTAAAACCTAATAAAATAGTAAAACTAAATAAAACCTACCTATGTTATACCTCCATCAGACTAGGAGATCAATCATCCTGATAGACAGGATCATTCAGAGTGATGGACATGTCCTCTGAATCAAATTTCTCAACAAATGGTTTAAGGCGTTGTCCATTAACTTTAAAACAGTTACCATTCGCTGCATTCTCAATCTCAACAGCCCCATGAGGAAAAACTTCTTTGACAATATATGGGCCGGTCCATCGAGATCGTAATTTTTTCGGAAAAAGATGAAGTCGGGCATTGTACAAGAGCACTTTCTGTCCTTCATGGAAAGATTTTCTTAAGATGTGCTTGTCATGAAAGGCCTTCATCTTACTCTTGTAAATTTTCGAACTCTCATACGCATCGTTCCGGATCTCATCAAGCTCATTTACTTGAAGTTTGCGAAGCGAGCTAGCCTTGGCAATGTCAAAATTTAAAACTCGAATTGCCCAATAGGCTTTGTGTTCTATCTCTACAGGCAAGTGGCAAGCTTTCCCATAGACAAGTCTATAAGGGGACATTCCAATGGGTGCCTTGTAGGCGGTACGGTGAGCCCAAAGTGCATCATCTAATCTTAGGGACCAATCCTTGCGATCCGGTCTCACCGTCTTTTCCAAACTCTGCTTGATTTCCCTATTGGAGATTTCGGCTTGCCCACTTGTTTGTGGGTGGTATGGGGTACTCACTTTGTGCCTAATACCATATTTCTTCATTAAAGTTTCAAAAGGTCTATTGCAAAAGTGAGAACCACCTTCACTAATGATGGCTCGAGGCGTCCCAAATCTAGAAAGTATGTTTTCTTTGAGGAACTTGAGAACCGTACAATGATCGTTGGTTCTACATGGGATAGCCTCTATCCATTTAGACACATAGTCTACGGCAAGCAAAATATAGACATGTCCAAAAGATGAAGGGAATGGTCCCATGAAATCGATGCCCCAACAGTCAAAGACTTCAAGGTGTTGAATTGGGGTGAGAGGCATCATATTTCAACGGGATAATCCTCCTAACTTCTGGCAGCGCTCGCATGCTTTGCAAAACTCGTGGGTGTCCTTAAATAGCGTGGGCCAATAAAAACCACACTGCAGAATTTTTACAGTTATTTTCTAGGCTGAAAAATGACCCCCACATGCTTGATCATGACAAAAGGAGATGACGGAATTGTGTTCATCATCAGGGACACATCTCCTTATAATTTGGTCTGGGCAATATTTGAACAATAGAGGTTCATCCCAGAAAAATCTACGCACTTCCCTTAGAAATTTACGTTTGTCCTGCGCAGTCCAATGAATCGGCATCGCACCTGTGGAAAGATAATTGGCTATATCAGCGTACCATGGTGGATGCATAGCAACAAAGAGTTGCTCATCAGGGAATGAGTCCTCAATAGGTGACTCCTCAATGGAATTAGGTAGGACTAGGCGGGATAGATGATCCGCCAGCACATTTTCTACTCCCTTCTTGTCTTTGATCTCCAAGTCGAATTCTTGAAGGAGTAGGATCCATCTAAGCAAACGGGGCTTAGCATCCTTCTTAGAAAGAAGGTGTTTTAGCGCCGCATGATCCGTGTAAACAATAACTTTGGATCCTATTAAGTAAGGCCTGAATTTGTCCAAGGCAAAAATGACAGCTAGGAGCTCTTTCTCCGTAGTCGAATAATTAACTTGGGCGGGATTCAAGGTCCTACTTGCGTAGTAGATAACATGGGGCTTCTTATCCTTCTTTTGGCCTAGCACCGCCCTAATAGCATAATCGCTCGCATCGCACTTCAACTCAAAAGGAATGGACCAAACTGGTGGTTGCATAATAGGAGCGGTTGTCAACATGTCTTTTAGCTTTGAAAAAGCTAATTGACATTTGGCACTCCACTCAAATTGGTTCTCCTTTTGTAGAAGGTTACATAAAGGCCTTGAGATATGACTAAAATCCTTTATAAATCTTCTATAGAAACCGGCGTGCCCAAGGAAGGACTGCACATCATGTATGCTTTTGGGTGGTGGTAGATTGGAAATTACGTCAATTTTTGCCCAGTCTACCTTTATTCCATTGGACGAGATGATATGTCCAAGGACTATTCCTCTTTATACCATGAAATGACACTTTTTCCAGTTTAAGACGAGTTTCTTCTCCTCACACCTCATCAAGACCAACTCCAAGTGCTTGAGACACTCATCAAACGTACAACCAAAAATAGAAAAGTCGTCCATGAATACCTCAAGAAACTCACCCACCATGTCCGAGAAAATACTTAACATGCATCATTGGAATGTGGCGGGTGTATTACATAAGCCGAATGGCATTCTTCGGTAAGCGAAGGTGCCGAACGGGCATGTAAATGTGGTTTTCTCTTGGTCCTCCGGAGCTATCTCAATTTGGTTGTATCTGGAATAGCCATCTAGGAAGCAATAATAGGAATGGCCTGCTAACCTCTCCAAAATTTAATCCATAAATGGGAGAGGGAAGTGGTCTTTCCTAGTAACTGTGTTGAGCTTCCTATAATCAATGCACATACGCCAACCGGTGGTCACCCTAGTCGGTATAAGCTCATTGTTGGCATTTTCTATGATGGTAATACCGGATTTCTTGGGGACAACTTGGGTAGGACTCACCCATTGGCTATCTGAGATGGGGTAGATGATGCCCACATCTAATAGCTTTAACACCTCGGCTTTAACAACCTCCATCATGTTTGGATTTAGCCGTCTTTGAGGTTGTCTAATCGTTTTTGCATTTTCTTCAAGGTGTATACGGTGAGTGCAAACCGAAGGATCTATCCCTTTGAGATCCGCTATTGTCCAACCTATGGCTTCCCTATGTTCTTTGAGTAACTCAATCAACTTGAGCTCTTGGTCTTTCTCTAGGTGAGAGGCAATGACAACTGGGAAAGTTTCCTCTTGACCCAAATATACATATTTAAGCTCAGATGGCAATGGTTTAAGGTCAAGCTTCGGTGGTTTGATGTTAGACGGTAGAGGCCTTGATATGGTTGGTGGCAATTTTTCAAAATGGGGCCTCCACCGGCTAGCACCAACTACCGATCTTTCTATATGCAATGCTTGCACAATTTCACTATGATGGGGTCTTCAGAATCCATGAAACGTGCTAAGCATGTCTCCAAGCTTTCTAGTGGTTCAAGTTGGAGGAGTTCTTCTTCTTCAAAAGTTTCAAGCATGTTTACCTCGAAGAACTCATCATCATCGACATCCCTATGTCTTTTGCCCAAGTGAAACACATTCACCTCTAGTGTCATGTTTCCAAAAGATAGTTGCATCACCCCATTCCGGCAATTGATGATTGTGTTTGATGTGGCAAGGAATGGGCGGCCTAATATTACCGGTATTTGGGTGCTAGCATCCAAAACCGGTTGTGTGTCCAAGACGATAAAATCTACCGGGTAGTAGAATTTGTCAACTTGGACTAGAACATCCTCAACTATCCCCCTCGGTACACGGATAGATCTATCAGCAAGTTGCAACGTTGTTTTGGTGGGTTTTAATTCACCAAGACCCAATTGCTCATATACCGAGTATGGGATCGAGTTCACACTCGCGCCCAAATCTAACAAGGCACGCTCAATCCGGTAGTCTCCAATGATACATGAGACGGTGGGACTACTGAGATCTTTGAATTTTGGGGGGGTCTTTTGAGTGAGGATGGCACTCACTTGCTCAGTTAAGAAGGCCTTTTGCTGCACATTATATTTGCATTTTGTTGTGCATAAGTCTTTTAGAAACTTGGCATAAGAGGGGATTTGTTTGATGGCATCAAGCAAAGGGATATTAATCTTGACTTGTCTGAAAATCTCTAGAATATCATGAGAGTTTGGAAGAGATTTTGGGGCAACCAATCTTGAAGGGAATGGTGCTACGGGCTTGTAGATGCGTTCCGGTTGTTGTGGGGCTAAGTTAGATCCATCTTCATCCTCAGAATTTACCGGATCATTAGGCTCATCGGCCTTCACCGGAATAGTTTTGTCAATTTGTTTACCACTTCTAAGGGTGGTGATGGATTTGGCTTGCTCCATGTTTTGGTTGGAAGGATTAGGGATGCTCACTTCATGTACTTGATTTGGATTGGGCTAAGGTTGGGCCGGAAAGGTCCCTTCCCTAGCATTCAAGCGTCCCTTAATCTCATCAACCGAGACTTTAAGCTCTTGGAACAATTGCTGATTCGTTTGATTGATTTGCGTTTGCCCTTGTATAAACGCCTTCAAGGTATCCTCCATTGATAATTGAGGTGGGGCCATATTTTGCATGGGTGGCCCTCTTTGAGAGTTGGTAGGATTGCCCGTAGGAGCATTCTTCCAACTAAAATTTGGGTGGTTCTTCCAACTCTCATTGTACGTATTACCTACCGGTCCATTGAAAGGCCGTTGATAACCATATGTGGCATTGGCGTGTTCATGTAATACCTCTTGAAATGCAGGAATTGTGGGATAATCTTGCGTGGCGTGTAAATCGGTGAGGCAAATCCCACATATGGTTTCAACAGCTTCATTGGACTTGGGAACTCCACTTTTACTAAGTTTCATGGCCTCAACCTTCCTTGTGAGGTTGGCTATCCTTGCATTCACATCGTCTTCCTCCTTAAGGACATAGATCCCTCCTTTCTCTTGAGTGGGCTTGGCGTTATTGGGTTTATCCGAGGTATCCCAAGATTGGGCATTTTCAGCCAACATGTCCAAGTAACTCCAAGCCTCATCTGGATTTTTACTCATAAACTCGCCATTGCACATCATCTCCACAAATTGGCGCATATTGGAACTTAATCTATCATTGAAAAAAATTATAATTCGCCAACTCTCATAGCCATGATGTGGGCAAGCAAGTAGGAGATCCTTAAATCTCTCCCAACATTGAAAAAAAGATTCACCCTCTTTAGCCGAGAAATTCATTATGGCTCTTCGAAGGGTGTTCGTTTTATGAGCCGGGAAGAACTTTTTCAAGAATTCCCGGTTCATCTCAACCCATGACCCAATCGAATGTGGTCTAAGAGAGTGAAGCCAATCTTTGGCTCTTTCTTTCAAAGAAAAGGGAAAAAGTTTAAGTCCGATGGTATCTTCGGAAACATTGGTGTAATGCAAGGTGGCCACCACTTCTTCGAATTCTTTCAAGTGTAAGTATGGGCAGTCAGAGTCTAGCCCATGGAACTTTGGTAAGAGTTGAATTACACCCGGTTTTATGTCAAAGTTTCCACCATTTGCTGGTAGAACCACGCAAGAGGGTGTAATTGCACGGGCGGGTTGTAGGTAGTCCCGTAGTGATCTCATTGGAGGAACATTATGTACCTCATTCTCTCCTACTCCTTCCTGATTTGTGTTTGTAGTTGGAGTAGGGGGGAGGATTCCTTAAAGGTGTTTGTTCCATACTCCCCAAACTTTCACAATGCTCTTGGTAATTTCGGACTCGTCTATGGACTGATAATGGTCCAACTAAACCACCTTCAGATTGGAGACGATTTGAGTGGTTACGTTCCCAACGGGACCTACACCACTTAACCAAAGACTAAAACTAATCCTAAATCCTAGAAATCCGAAATCTAAAATTAATCTAAAAAAATTCTGCAAAAAGCTAAGTTAGAAAGGTATCACCTGATGCGCTTGAACTAGAGAAGAATTCCTACAAAACAGAACAATTTGTTAGTTCTAAGAAGATCAGAAAACCTATCTACTTCTACTTCTACAGCCACTGAAACTATTTGAAAACCGTTATCTAAATCCCCGGCAACGGTGCCAAAAACTTGTTCGCTTGCCTCAAGTGTAAGGCTGCGATGTAGTAATAAAACTCGGTAAGACCGAGGTCGATCCACCGGGAAATAAAAACAATTTTCAAACTACTCCAGTAACTCAATTTTGCAAGAATATAAGATTCAATTTGGTAATTAACTAAAATAGTAACTTAATAGAAAATCAGTGATTTAAAGTACTAAGGCATTCAAGGATCCACTTGTAGCAATCCCATGTCAATTCAGTCAATCCAAGTAGAGAACACAACTAGATTTGAAGTCCTACCCCTCATCTAATTGGATAATAAAGCATTCACACACATTCAATCCAAATCAAGTTGAACTTCCAAGTTCTAGTCCCATTCAATCAATGTAGAATTCAAAACCATAGCCTTCGGAGTAACAGCCATGCCTATGGACTATGGCCTGCTCAAGGATTACTACAATTCGAATCTAAATAAGCATCATATGATAATCTCAGAGAATTGCAAGGAATTCATGTCCGGAGCACATGAACTCTCATAAAACATCTCAAACTACCACTTTAAGAACTAGAATATGAAAAATCCAAACTTGAATTGAAAATTACTTGTATTAACTTGAATCAAACATGAAATTAGCTACAAGTTTAACCTCTTAGCCTTAGCTGAGAGATTCTAGCCGAGCATTGTCATACTACAACTAGAACTCATAATAAAAGCATAAAAACTAGAAAAACCAGAAATTGGAGAGTTGCAGACGCTCCACGACAGCTTCCTCTCCCTAGAACCATGTCCCTAAGCTTCTATATTGACCTAGGAAGAGCCCCTAGGTGTCCTTTTATAGTAGGAAAGCTCCCTTGCGTCAGAAACATCCAGAATCCACGTAAGGTTACGCAGTGCGCAGCAAATTTCGGAATCCCGTTTTAGAAAGGTCTCTGTTTACGCAGAGCCGACCGGTCTAGACCGGTCGGACTGGGCTGGCCGACCGGTCACGACCGGTCGGGCTTGCCTTAGTGTCAGTCCAGCATGCATGGCCGACCGGTCAAGACCGGTCGGTCCTTCTTCCACTTGTCCAGCATGCATGGCTGACCGGTCAAGACCGGTCGGTCCTTCTTCCACTTGTCCAACGTGCATGGCCGACCGGTCAAGATCGGTCGGTCCTTCTTCCACTCTTCCTTTCTTTTCTCCTCTTTCTTCTTCTCTCTCTTCTCCTTACTTTCTTCTTTCTTTGGCTCTCTTTCAACCTTCATCTAATGGCTCTAAATGTATTCTTTTGGTCCCTAATTGAGTGAAGTCCGCTCTCATCCCTACAATCACAAAACATGTGTTAGATGGGCCTTTAAATCATAAAAATCATGCAAACATGTCATGTAGAGGGCAATGCAATGTATAAATTTGAGGTTCAACAGATATTACAGGGGGCAAGTAACGGGTTTCCTTATCAAGCAAATGAGCCAGTGAAGTGGCGGTCAATTTCATATCCAGAGAAGTAGCCAAAGCAGTAGTCAACTTGATAATCAAAGTAACAATCAAAGCAGCTACCGACTCAAAAATTAAAAGAGCGGAAGGAAAAGGAAATTACTAGCCGACTCAGCAGGTTCCTGTGAGTGCCGTAGTGCCATGGGTGATCCCTACTAAGTCTACAATCTCCCCGAACTCTGTGTAGGCACAAAGTCGCTGAACCATACAACCTCCAAGCTACGAGGATAAACTGAACCATACAATCTCCAAGGTACAAGGATAAACTGAACCATACAACCTCCAGGATACGAGGATAAACTGAATCATACAATCTCCAGGATACGAGGATAAACTGAACCATACAACCTCCAGGATACGAGGATAAACTGAACATACAATCTCCAGGCTACGAGGATAAACTGAACCATATAACCTCCAGGATACGAGGATAAACTGAACCATATATTCTCCAGGATACGAGGATAAACTGAACCATACAATCTCCAGGCTACGAGGATAAACTGAACCAAACAGCCTCCAGGTTATGAGGTGAAACTGAACCAAATCCCTCTAGGTTATGAGGTGAAACTGAACCAGATCCCTTCAGGTTATGAGGTGAAACTGAACCAAATCCCTCCAGGATATGAGGTAAAACTACACCAGATCCCTCCAGGATATGAGGTTAAACTACACCAGATCCCTCCAGGATATGAGGTTAAACTACACCAGACCCTCCAGGATATGAGGTTAAAATGCACCAGATCCCTCCAGGGTATGAGGTTAAACTGCACCAGATCCCTCCAGGGTATGAGGTTAAACTACACTAGATCCCTCCAGGTTATGAGATTCAACTGTGACAGATCCCTTTAGGAATTTTCGGATCAATCCAGTCTGATAAGAGGATGGTATTCCATAAAAGATCTGCATGAGATGCAATGTCTTAATATTATTATTTTATCATGGTCTTCTTGTTATCATTATGACATTTTGGCATTCTCTTACTCTATATGAAAGCAATTAAGAGTCATCGATCTTTTATATATATTGTCTTATATGAAGAGAGAAGAAAGCGTTCCGTGAAAGCAATCCAGAGATGATGGTGTCTTATACGTATGGTTCTATATGAAGATGATCAGGATACTCTGTTATTATCAATCTTTTATACACACACACTTGGTCTTATATGATGATGATCAAAATGTCTCATTATATATTTGGCTTTCATATTCTATAGCAGATCTCCTTCTCATTATTGTGATATTCTCCTATTCTATATGAGGACGGGTCAGAACCAGGTTTCTCCTATATATATATACACATGGCTTTATGTGAAGATGGTCAGGGCATTCTATTATGTATCACTTTTCTTTGAGAATATCAACGGCTTTCTCTTATGAATAATTCCACAACAAGAATATGGGATGAAAGATTTTGATCAGATGGGTATTCTATGTGGATTTCTAAAGCACAGGACATCTTTTATCAGAAGGGGTTAGTAGCACAAAACGAAGAGTTAAATACACCGAGGGCAAGCCCCAATATATGATGAGAAACTCAGGCTTATAAAAGAAAACGACCGAGGGCAAGCCCCAATAAATATATGATCAGAAACTCAAGCTTATAGAGGAAGACTGATCGCTTCCCCAAGTGTAGGGTTGCGATGTAGTAATAAACTCGGTAAGCCCGAGGTCGATCCACAGGGACTTGTGTAGGAATTCACAAACACATCCAATAGTGTCTATTGAAAGCTAATAACCAGATTTTGTATGAATTTGATGTGAGTAACAATTTTAAACTAATTTGAAGGCAATCAATTATAAAAAGGCACTAGGGGTTCAAGGATCCACTTGTAGCAATCCTTGATGTTCAATCTGCGGTGGTTTCTCACTTTCTCACCTAGAATCGATATTAAGATCTATCTAGCCGAATGATAGAGCTATTAAACCAACAATCTGCCATATGTAAGTCCAATGCATATGATTCACTCAATGTAAGCTAGGCTGAGCATGCTCAATTGCATAGGTCAGTACCAATTCCAATAGGCTCAAATCACAATCACAACCATCCTCAAGTCCTGTCACAAGACAAGCCTAGATCATGATTTGAACTTGATTCAAATCACATGCATAGTCCCATACATAGCACAAAAATTCAGAAAAGTAGAACTTTGGTAGGAAGTTCCCACATGAAGATCATAGTACTAGAGCGTACTCCAATTCCTCGGATCATACAGGTCTAGACTAATACAAACCAATTAAGAATTTAAGTAATTCTCCCAAACATCCATGAGTCATCATAAGACTAAGAAAAACTACTTAGAACTTGTATAAACTTCAAACCATTGTTCATAAACATGAATTCTAAACTTAAAACCAACTTAGAACGAATTGAAACATCTTAGATCCACTACAAGCTTCACCTCTTAGCCCTCGCTAAGAGGTTTAGCTGCTCATGATCCAAGGAAACATGAAACAACTTAAGAAAAGCATAAAACAGTAAAAAAAAATTAGAAGGAGTTGTGGAACTCCGAAATCCACTTCCGCCGCCTCCAACCTTGCTTAAACCCTTCTAAAATACCCTAGGAATGATCCCTAGGTGTCCTTTTATAGTGGGGAGGCTCCGCAACTTCAGAAGATTCAAGAATTTGCGTAACACTTACGCAGTGCGTAGAGAAAATCGGACTGAAAACGGAAAGTTTCTGTTTTAAACACTTGGCCGACCGGTCGGACTGGCTGGCCGACCGGTCACGACCGGTCGGATTGGCTATTGGAATTAGTCCAGCAAGCTTCTGGATTAAAAACTTCTTCTGGCGACCGGTCGGACTACATTGGCCTTCGTCCAATGTGTACACAGGGTTGGCCGACCGGTCTTGACCGGTCTGGCTCCCTTGGCCGACCGGATGTGGCCATTGCTTCTTCATGTTCTTCTTCTTTTCTTCTCTCTTTGCTTCCTTCTTTCTTTGGTTCTCCTTAATCTTCATTCCAATGGTTCTAAATGGACCTTTTCATCTTCAATTAGGTGGAGTCCACTCTCATTCCTGTAATTACAAAACATGCATTTAATTAGCCCTTGAATCATGAAAACCTCGCACAATGAGTGATGAATTGGGGTTAGAATATGCACAATTAAGAGCTCAACACACCCCCCAACCAGCATTTTGCTAGTCCCGAGCAAAACATGCGTGAAGCTAATTCCATTCTTCAAAACTCAACTCTCTTTCAGAAACCATTATTCTATACATCCCAAGACATACAAGTGTAAGATTCAGAAATAATTGGTGACAGAAGTTGACACCGTAAACCCTCAAGACATGATAAGCATTCATATGAAATTCCCGCTGATTGGTTAATAAATAGAAGAACTTGAACAAATTCAATCTAGTGTGGATAGTGAAAATTCATCTCATGAGTTTCTAGGATTATCTTCTTCATAGATCAACCAGACTATAGATCTCAAGGTACATAGAGCCACATCAAGACAATGACAGGAATATGCCTTACCGTCCTTCCGACGACTTTCACACTACGTCCCATTTCCGGCTTTGGTTACGGGTAGACCATCCCCCGGTTGGTAGTAGGTAGCCCTAATCGGAATTTTTCACCATTTTTCCATCATTCCCAATTTCATCCTTCATTTTCCTTTTTCTTTTAATTTAGATATGATTTTTAGAAATCCATATCTTGCATTGTTTTCCCATGGACAAGGATGGACAAAATACCCCGGCTTGATTTCTCAACACCTTAATTCAAAGTCTAGCTAATCAATAAATCGCATAATCCCTTCAACCCATGAAAATCGTGTAATGTGGACTAGGTGTAAAAGTGTTCAGATTTTCTATCGATCACAGAATTAGGGGAATTCTCATATAAAACCATTATGCCAAGAGAAGATCAAGATTTACAACCTCATACACTTCATATCTCCTCTTCTCATGCTCATATCATCTTGAGTGCATAGAACCAAAATTTTCCAAAAGAGTTTTGAATTTTTGAAAAAAATCAAAAAATTTCCACATAATTGCTTGAAATGTTACAAAACGCTGGATTCATCCAAGTGATCCTCCACCCCCCAACCAAATCTTGCATTGTCCTCAATGTAAAAGATGTGCAATAAACAAAACATGAGAGCAATTTGAACATAAAAGGGAGTGAGAAATGAGAGTACCTGAAAAAAGTGAAAAGTGGAATTCTTCCTCCTTCTAACAAACCTAAGCAAAAGTAAACAAAAGCAACAAAATTCTAATCCTAACTACTCTATACCTCCATCAGACTAGGAGATCAATCATCCTAATACACAGGATCATTCAGAGGTATGGACATACCTTCTGAAGGAAATTTCTCAAAGAATGGCTTTAATCGCTGCCCATTCGCCTTAAAAATGTTGCCGTTCCTCTGATTTAACAGCTCGACAATTCCATATGGATAGACAGTTTGCACAATGTAGGGACCGGTCCATCAAGATCTCAATTTTCCCGAAAATAGATGTAAGCGAGAATTATACATGAGGACTTTTTGATTGATCGTGAATGTCTTGCGAAGAATATTCTTATCATGGAATATCTTCGTCTTGTCCTTGTAAATTCTCACATTCTCATATGTTTCATTCCGAATTTCTGCAAGTTCATTCAATTGTAATTTACGCAACGAGCTTGCCTTGTTAGAATTGAAATTCATCTTCTTAATTGCCCAATATGCCCTATGTTCCAACTCCACAGGCAAGTGACAAGCTTTCCCATAGACAAGTCTATAGGGAGACATTCCAATAGGGGTCTTAAAAGTAGTACGATAGACCCAAAGCGCATCGGTAAGCCGAGAGCGACCAATCCTTGCCATCGGGGTTCACCGTTTTCTCCAAAAAGTGTTTAATCTCCCTATTGGATATCTCAACTTGCCCACTCTTTTGTGGGTGATAGGGAGTGCTCACTTTGTGTGTGACGCCATATTTCTTCATTAAAGTTTCAAAAGGGCGATTACAAAAGTGAGACCCTCCATTACTTATGATGACTCGAGGTGTTCCAAACCGGGAAAGAATATTCTCTTTTAAGAAGCGAATGACCGTTTTATGGTCATTATTCCGGCAAGGGATGGCCTCGACCCATTTGGAAACATAATCAACGGCAAGCAGGATGTATGTGTTTCCAAAAGAAGATGGGAATGGACCCATGAAATCGATGCCCCAACAATAAAAAATTTTGATTATTAAGATGGGATTGAGTGGCATCATATTTCTACGGGAGATTCCTCCCAATTTCTGACAAGGTTCACATGTTTTGCAAAACTCATGTGTGTCTTTGAACATGGTGGGCCAATAAAACCCACATTGCAGAATTTTTGTTGTGGTCTTTTTAGCCGAAAAGTGGCCACCACATGCCTGAGAATGACAGAAGGAGATGATACTTTGTTGCTCATCATCTAGGACACATCTCTTTGTGATTTGATCGGGACAATACTTGAATAAGTATGGGTCATCTCATAGGAATTTTCACACCTCAGTGAAGAAATTATCCTTATCTTGCTTTTTCCAATGTGTAGGAATTGTACCTATAGCAAGATAGTTACAATGTCCGCATACCATGGCAATTGGGAAACAACAAAAAGTTGTTCATCAGGGAACATGTCATTGATTGCGGTCGTTTCAGGGGAATCAGTGAGGACAAGTCGAGAGAGATGGTTAGCCACGACATTTTCTACTCCTTTCTTATCACGGATTTCTATGTCAAATTCCTGGAGTAGAAGGATCCATCTTAGCAACCGTGGTTTAGCATCCTTCTTGGAGAGAAGGTACTTAAGCACGGCATGGTCAGTGAATATGATGATCTTGGATCCAATCAAGTAGGACCTAAACTTGTCCAAAGCAAAAACTAAGGCTAAAAGTTCTTTTTCAGTAGTGGTGTAGTTTGCTTGGGCTGAGTTTAGGGTTCTACTTGCATAGTAGATGACACATGGCCTTTTCTCTTTTCTTTGGCCTAGCACGGCCCCAATAGCATAGTCGCTAGCATCGCACATAATTTCAAAAGGAAGGCTCCAATCAGGTGGTTGCATTATGGGAGCACATGTCAACATACCTTTAAGGGTGGTAAAGGCCTTTTGACATTCTTCATTCCATTCGAATGAATTTTCCTTTTGAAGTAGGTTACATAAAGGACGAGAGAGTGAACTGAAGTCCTTTATGAACCTTCTGTAAAATCCTGCGTGTCCCAAAAAGGACCGTACATCTCGTATGCTCTTGGGTGGTGGAAGGTTAGAGATAAGATCAATTTTTGCTTTGTCCACCTCGATTACATTCTGTGAAACGATGTGGCCAAGTATAATCCCCTTTTGAACCATGAAGTGGCACTTTTCCCAATTCAGCACAAGGTTCTTCTCTTCACATCTTTTCAGCACAGATTTCAAGTGCTCAAGGCACTCATCAAAGCTACAACCAAATACGGAAAAATCATCCATGAAGACTTCGAGAATTGTCCCCACCATGTCAGAAAAGATACTCATCATACAACACTGAAAAGTGGCAGGGGCATTACATAGTCCAAACGGCATCCGTCGATAAGCAAAAGTTCCCAATGGACATGTGAATGTAGTCTTTTCTTGGTCTTCACGGGCAATCTCTATTTGGTTGTACCCTGTGTTGATGTCAGATTTTGTAACAGGATCCTCCGAACGTTCACCTTCTCTCCACCGGAGATTTCCCCCAGCCAAACCTGAAAGAAGACAGACAGCAACTAAGGGTGGCTGGGGTCCAGCCGTTAGCCCTCCGATGCTTAAGTCAGATCAAAGCAAGAAGAAGAGTAGCCAGGCAGAACGGGACAGAGATCGAATATTGTGTGTACCTTTCCCATAATGGAGTCGTCCCTTTATATAGATCTGAAGCGGTTCAATCCGTTACGCAAGATATCGAGATCCCGTTGATCTCGTGTACGATACTGAGATCTTGCTGATTTCTTGGGATAAGATCCTATCTTTAGAGACGAGATCCAACCCAATGACTTATTTCAGCAATCACGTTCCTTGATGGCACTCCCTTGAGATCCGGAACCACCAGAGAAGATAAGCCCAAAAACCGACCTATGCAGGCTGCTGGTAGGCGTAGTAATAGCGCTAATAGCTCATGTTGAGTGGAAGCCGTAGTTGGAGTCATAGCTGTCAAAAAGGAAGGAGACGCCGAAAGGGCGAGACCACCGCGCTGGATGTAACTCTGCTTGGAGCCGTCGAGGGATTTGGACAAGCTGCTCGACGGAAATCGGGTGCTGGGACTACGAAGATCGTCCAAACCAAAAACAAAGACTCATGGTTGCTCTGATTCGGGAGCTGCCCGTGTCAGGACTGCTCGCATCCGGGAGATGCGACCCCTTCTGGCGAGCACGAGCCGAGATGCTCGCATTCGGGAGATGCGACCCCTTCTGGCGAGCACGAGCCGAGCTGCTCGCATCCTGGAGATGCGACCCCTTCTGGCGAGCACGAGCCGAGCTGCTCGCATGAGAGAGGTGCGACCCCTTCTGGCGAGCACGAACCGAGCTGCTCGCATCCAGGATGTGCGACCCCTTACCGCGAGCTCGACCTGGACTCCTCGCATTCATATTGCCGCGATCCTTCACTTCTCGCCAGACTATATTTGCCTACAACAGATGCCCCCCAAACCCTTGGTATTGCGGAACTATGCCAAGGGTTTGCTAGTGCTGACAGCTGGATGCTGGGAGACAATCACGCATGATTCACTTAACGTGCTTCCGCATTTATGGTGGCCAGCTTTCGCGCAGCTTTTTCTGCCGCCAGAAATGAGACGTCGGGCGCCACGTGTTTTCGTATTTAATGCTAGCGTCCGTTCGTCTGGTGCGCCGGATGAGAAACTGTCGCGTGTCCAACAAATCAGACGGAATGATTGTGTATAAATACCGGACTTAGAAGAAATTCCTTCATTTTCGAATTTTCTGCTGTGGCGCTCTCTGCTTTCTTCTTCTTCCTTTGCTTCTGGTGCGAAAAACCTCTTCACAGAGGTAGTCTTTCTCCAACTTTCTCCCTTCATCTCTGCTCCCTTCATCTTTCTTGCTTGCTTTTCTACTTGTGATGGCGGAGTCCTCAGATGAAGAGATTGTTCCCTTGGGAGATCACACCCCTGATTCTTCCGAATCCAACAATGCCAGAGTACCGGCTGGTAGATATTCTGCCTCCGGATATTCTTCCATCTTGACGGAGGAGAGGCTCTCTAACCTTAGAGAGGCATACAGAGTCCCAGACTCTGTTTCATTTAGATTACCTGGGAGAGGGGAGACAGCCGATGCCCCACCACCAGGGTGTGTGGCTTTTTACGAATATTTTTTCAAAGTAGGTGTACGTCTTCCCCTCCACCCTTTTATACGGAACTTCCTCCGTCTCTACAAGATTGCCCCGGGCCAATTAATAGTAAATGGCTGGCGGGTACTCCTGAGTGCTTTCGTCCTCTGGAAGCAAGCGGGTAATGAGGAGTTAACCACTGAGGAATTTTTAAGGTTATTCCAGCTGAAGAAGGCGCCAGCTAGCGAGGGTTGGTATTACCTATGCTTCTGGCATCGGAATAACTTTATTTTGGGAACCCTTCCTCCAACTGCCCGGGATGGAGAAAGAAGTGGTTCTATGTCTCCGGCAACTGGGAGTCCGAAATGGGCTCCGACCCCAAAGGCCATAACGTTAATCGCCATTTTGGCGAAGGTGGGTCAAGTGCTTGTTTATTTGTCCGACAGAGACAATAGCTTTGCTATATTGACGACTTAATGAACTTTCTTTTCTGCTTGTAGGAATCCCAATTGGTGTGAAAACGAACCTGCGGGGAGGACTCAACGAGAAATTTGTTAGAGTCTCCAAGCTTCCTGCGGCTACACGACACGTCAACGTCGCATTAGAGTCCCATCACCTCTGTGCAGCGGGTCTCATCTCCAGAGAAGAAATGACGAACGCTGGCGAAAAAAGGGGTGCACTAGGGGTGCTTCCCCGTCTGAAGGGCGCGGCCTCGAAGAGGTAAAAGAAAAACGGGGGGCCCTTAAATGCACCTGCTCCCGCTAATGGGACTGCTCGCGGTCTTCAATCGCGAGGGATCGGTTCGGGTGGGGTCGCTACGACTTCTCGTACGACCACGACCCCTCCGGTTATCGCGACCCCTCTATCCGCCGTGCCCCCTCCGGCTACTGCGACTCCACCGTCAGGTGCTCGCGGCCAGCCGGTGATCGAAGTTGCCGACAATTCGCCGAAAGGCGATCGGAGGGAGGGAGGCCTCCCTCCTAAGGATATGAGATGCGAGCCTACTGGTGCTCGCGAGTCTGCGACACCTTCCATGGGTGCCGTGGGTGCTCGCGAGATGGGCTCTGGCGAGATGGTAGTGGCCCAACCTTCCGGGTCGGGGGTTTTTGTTATCCCCTTGCACTTGCATCCTGTATGCAAGTTTATGTTTGATAACATTCCTCCCAACTCCTTCGGGAGTTTGCCTGAGCCAAGCCCAGAGGCTCTCTCTACTGATATTGGAGTGAGATTGGTTCAGGTAAACAACCTTTTTCCTTTTTACCAATCTCTTCAGGATTTTATAAGATGACTAGCAATCTAATCCTTCTTTCTTTATTTGTATCAGAGCCTGGATCTCACGCTCCGCGTTAGGCGGGATGTCGATGCAGCTCGCAGCAGCGTGGAGGATGCGGAGAAGAAGAAAAAGGCCATGGAAGCAGAGGTCCAAGGGCGGGATCGCTTGGTGAAAGCTCTAGAAGTGCAAATCACCAAGCTGGATGAAGAGAAGAAAATTCTCTTCGTCAAAATCCAATCCCTGACTGAGCACTTTCAGTCAGTGGATCTCCAACTCGCCAAGCTTCAGGAGCTCCACACCAAGAGCGAGAAGGAGAAGGAAATCTTCCGCCAGGACAAGATCCAACTTGAAGGGTGGCTCAAGGACGCGCGGACCAAGCTCGAGGAGACCCAGAAGAAACTCGAGGAGGCCCAGCAGCAACTTCACCAGTTGAAGGATGACTCCATCCACTGGGAAGAAGAGCGAGTGGCCCTCGTTCAAATGGTATCTGATGAGGGTCCTCGCGCAGTTCAGGAGTTCCGGACTTCTCAACTTTACGATAAGGAGCGATATGACGCGTATATCGCTGGTCGCGATTTCGCGGTCAGAGTTATGCAGATGATCGCTCCAACTTTTAACGTTGAGGAGTTCGACAGAGTGGCATTCGAGGTTGCAGCTAAAGAACGGGCTGCCGCTGAGAACGAAGTCACCGAGGCAACAGATGCCGCTCCTGCTCCTGAGGCTGGTCCTGAAGCTGAGAGCCGCGAGCCTGCGCAAGATGAGGATGACCAACCCTGACCTCGGCAGCTTCCTATATCATGTTTTTTTTTTTTGAGAAGAGATTTGTAATTGTCATGACCTTTGGGTCATTATTTTAATGAACATTTACTTCTTCAGTGTTGTGTATTCTCCTCTTTCCTTTCTGCTTTGTGTTGATGCCATCTGACTCATCCGAGGATACTATCCTTATTCGAGCACGAGCTGCGCTGCTCGCAGTAAGGGTACGGACTGCGACCCTTGAATTCGTGCACGAGTTGCTCTGCTCGCATTCTGGAAGTGCGATCTCTTTCACCAGTGCGAGCATCTAATTCATGAAAAGATGAATTAGACTCAATCCGGGGGTCGTGTGACTGTGTTCGCATTGAGATAGACTGATCTATCGATTGAGATTCTGATTCCACCAAGGGCAGAAGATTGGTCAAGAGAGCACGTATGCTCTCTTCGGGGCTGTTTTTAATCCATAAAATGGAGAAGCAACCAATTAATGACAACTTCAATCCTACCAAGGTTAGGCAATTGGCCAAGAGGATGTGTATATTCTCTTTGGAGCTATTCGAGTCTAAATAAATGGAATAGCGACCAAAAGATATCTTCAACTTTATTCATAAAACGTTGTTATGAACTACATCAAATCTAGGGGAAGTATTGTAGCAAATGCTCCACGTGCCAAGGGCGACGCACGAGTCTGCCCTGCATGTCTTCAAGATAATAGGTACCGGGTCGCACAATCCTAATAACCCGATAAGGGCCTTCCCAATTTGGATCCAGCGAACGAGAAGGGACTCCGAGCTTTTGTCTCAGGACCAAATCTCCAAGCTGGAAGGATCTAGGCCGCACCTTCGCGTTTCGATAACGAGCAATACGTTGTTGATATGCTGCCGCTCGTACTTGGGAGGCGTTTCTACGTTCTTCCAAGAGGTCGAGATGAAGGCGAAGGTCTTCCTGATTACTCGCGGGGTCATATTGCTCGATCCGATACGAGGGCACTTGAATTTCCACTGGTACTACTGCGTCGACACCAAATGCTAAGGAAAAAGGGGTCTCACCCGTTGACGTACGAGTTGTGGTCCTATACGCCCATAATACTTCTGGTAGAAGTTCTGGCCATTCACCTTTGCATTCACCAAGCTTGGTTTTTAAATGGTGCTTAATGATTTTGTTCACTACCTCGACTTGCCCATTCGCCTGAGGATGATATGGAGAAGTGAGGAGATTACATATCTTCCATTTGTCACAGAATTCATCAAAGGCGGCGTTGTCGAACTGCGTTCCATTATCAGTAATTATGGTATGAGGGAGTCCGAAGCGGCATATGATATTTCTCCATATGAACTTGGTAGTTTGTTTCTCAGTAATCTTGGCTAATGGTTCTGCCTCGGCCCATTTGGTGAAGTAATCAACTGCTACAATCGCGAACTTATTTTGTCCCTTTCCCATGGGCAAGGGTCTAATGATATCGACCCCCCACTGAGCGAAAGGCCAAGGGCTATCAACTAGAGTCATCCGTTCGGAAGGTACACGGGGTATAGGTGAATATCGCTGGCACTTGTCACATTTTTTAGAAAATTCAATTGCATCTGCTTTCATAGTGGGCCAATAATATCCTTGCCGCATCGCCTTATATGCTAGGGATCACCCCTTGGGGTGATTACCACATGCCCCCTGGTGTACTTCGTCTAGAACATGAAGTGCTTCTTCTGGATGAAGACACCTTAAATAAGGCAAGGAGAAACTTTTTCGCAACAATATTCCGTCTTGTAAGGTGTACCTGGAAGCTCGAAGCCGAATTTGTCTTGCAGCTTTCTTATCGTCTGGTAGGTATCCGTCTCTGAGATAAAGGATGATGGGATCCATCCAACATGGAGACGATTGTACCGATATTACTTGCTCAAGAGCCGATTGGTCAATAATTAGATTCTGACGATGCTCGATGGGGATCGAGTGTGCTAGCTCAGATTCTGGTGCGGAAGCGAGCTTAGCCAATGAGTCGGTAAGTTGGTTCTGCTCGCGAGGAATATGAATTATTTCATAGGTCTTCAGTTTCGCGAGCAGGATGAGTACTCGAGACTTGTATAAGGCCATCCTTTCTTCTTTGGCTTCAAATTCACCAAGAACTTGTTTGACAATGAGCTGGGAGTCGCTATGAATTAATAGATTTTGAATTGCAAGGACAATGGCTAGTTCAAGGCCAACGATCAGGGCCTTATATTCTGTTTCATTATTTGATACGTGAGAATCGAAACGTAGAGCATATTGGAAATGCGACCCGTCGGGAGCCACTAAGATCAGGCCCGCTCCACTGCCAGTGGCCCGCGACGACCCATCCACGAAGAGTGACCAAGGAGGCTGGTCGCTGGTCGTGGTGTTAATATCGGAAGAGTATGTAAATTCGGCGATAAAGTCAGCCACGGCCTGGCCTTTGATGGCGGTCCTAGGACAGAATGAGATGTCGTGTTCGCTGATCTCGACCGCCCATTTAGTTAAGCGTCCGGAAGCCTCAGGTCTCTGAAGGACTTGCCGTAGTGGATGATTTGTTGGTACTAGAATAGCGTGGGCTTGAAAGTATGGTCGCAGTTTTCTAGCTGCCATGACTAAGGCCAGGGCTAGCTTTTCCATATCAGAATACCGAGTTTCTGCATCAACCATTGCTCGACTAACATAATAAACGGGCCTTTGCACCCCGGAATCTTCTCTTATTAATGCGGCGCTAACGGCCGTGGCGGACACAGATAAATAAAGAATGAGTTGCTCTGTGCTATAGGTTTAGATAAAATGGGAGGTGTGCTCATGTATAGCTTCAATTGTTGAAAAGCCTCTTCACACTGAGGTGTCCATTTCCAATCAGACTTGGCCGTTGCATGAAGGAGTTTGAAGAATGGTAAGCACTTGTCAGATGCTCGCGAGATGAACCTATTCAATGATGCGATGCGACCAGCCAGACGCTGGACGTCCTTCAGAGTGGTGGGGGATTTCATCTCTATCAATGCTTTTATCTTCTCAGGATTTGCCTCGATTCCGCGCTGGCCGACCATGAACCCAAGAAACTTTCCTGTAGACACTCCAAACGCACATTTTTCTGGGTTTAGTTTCATTTGATACTTCCTCATAAGGTCGAAGGCTTCTCGGAGATCAGAAATATGATCATCTTCTATGGTGCTTTTCACGAGCATATCGTCAACATAAACTTCCATATTCCTACCGATCTGAGCAGCGAACATTTTATTGATGAGACGTTGATAAGTGGCTCCTGCATTTTTAAGACCGAACGGCATTACCTGGTAACAATATAGTCCTCGATCCGTGATGAAGGCAGTATGCTGGCTATCGGGTGGATGCATCATAATCTGGTTATAACCAGAGTAAGCATCCATAAAACTGAGCAGAGCGTGTCCAGCTGTTGAATCGACCAGCTGGTCTATCCGTGGCGTTGGAAAACTATCTTTGGGGCATGCTTTGTTCAGATCTGAATAATCGATGCACATTCTCCACTTGTCATTAGCTTTTCGAACGAGAACCACGTTCGCGACCCACTCTGGGTAATCAACTTCTTTTATGAAATTGACCGTAAGTAGCTTCTCGACCTCAGCTTTGATCGCCATTTGCCTTTCTGCAGTGAAGGCACATCGACGCTGGTGTACGGGTTTATGCTTTGGGTCGATATTGAGACGATGTGCGATGACATTGGGGTCGATGCCTGGCATATCTTTATGAGACCAAGCGAACACGTCCTGATATTCGGTAAGGAAAAGGACCAGATCTTCACGATGGACGCTGGTTAAAGAGGATCCAATGTATACGACCCTGGATAAGTCGTCTTTGGCTAGGTGAATCGCCACTGTATCTTCCCCTGGAGTTCCCGATTTAAGAGCACTCTCTCTCGGATCCAACGAGGTGTTGGAGGGAAAGTTGGGTGAACCTTGTGCTATCTCCATGACGGGTACTGCTTGAGCCTTCTTTCGATCTTGGAGGGCAATCTGGTAGCAAGACCGTGCCTCATGTTGACTTCCTCGCACTACCCCGATACCACTTGGGGTAGGAAACTTGACACACAGATACGAAGGGTGCAAGGCTGCCCCGACCTTAGTAAGAGATGGCCGCCCCAAAATGGCGTTATACGCTGATTTTCGGTCCACTACGAGGAAGTTTATGAAGATGGTGGTCTTCGCTGGACTTTCTTCGAAAGTAACTGGGAGATCGATACTTCCTTCAGGCGTTACTACCTCACCTCCGAAGCCGACGAGGGGGGTCGATACTGGCTTGAGAAGGCTTCTGGCAAGTGCCATTTTGTTGAAAGCCTCCAAGTATAGAATATCAGCTGAACTACCTGTATCCACCATAATTCGATGCGTCAGATAATTTGATACCTTCAATGTGACTACGATGGAGTCTTCGTGAGGGAAGTGAATTCCCTTCGCATCTTCGAGTGTGAAGGAAATTGGAGGATGGCTGGTTTTTGACGAGCTAGACGTCTGTTCCAGCCAATAGATTTGCTGGGGTTCTTTGGATGCCTTTCGAGCGTATGCTTTCCTCGAAGCTTGAGAGTCACCCCCGCAAGCTGGTCCTCCGACGATGGTGCGGATTTCTCCCGTGAGCTCAGTGTCCTCTTGGTCAGTTTGATGATGAGGCGGTTCCTTTTGGAGAGATGAGGTCTTCACCCTTTCTGGTGATTGATTTTTACGAGCAACATAATCCTGGAGATGGCTTTTTCGAATAAGGGCTTCGATATGGTCTCGTAGAGAGATGCAATCCTGGGTTCTATGCCCAGTGATCTTTGTGGAAGTAACAGAACTTGCTCTTATCTCTCTTCTCGGGATCGGATTTGATCTTTGCAGGCCATTTTACATATGGCTTGTGTTTAATCTCCATTAGAACCTTTTCATGAGACCGATTAAGAGGAGTGTAGTTATGGTATTTACCGGAGTAAGGCTTCTTGAGAGAACGATCGCGTTAATCACGACGATATTTTTTATCTGCGGAAGAGGTTCCCTCTAGCTTGCGTTTCTTACCCTGTGCCCCCCTGACGTGTCAATGCGACTTCTTCTGCATTGATGTACTTCTGAGCTTTGGCTTGGAACTCTGCCATAGTTTTCAGTGGGCTTTTATCCAAGGCAAACCTGAATTTCTCGCTCATTATTCCTGCTATGAGGGCTGCGAGCCCTTTTTCTTCAGTATAACCTTCAGTTTGAACGGCTTCAGAGGTGAACCGTACTGTGAACTCCTTTATCGTTTCCCCATGCTGCTGTTTTAGATTCATTAGATGGGAAGCTGGCTTCTTGATGCGGATGCTTCCCATGAATTGAGAAAGGAATATCTCTGATAACTGAGAAAATGAGCTGATGGAACGAGGCTTTAATCCTCGGAACCACGTGCGAGCCGCCTCCTTCAATGTTAGGGAAAAAGCCCTGCACATGATTTCTGAACCATGTCCCTCCAACTCCATAAGGGACCTGTATGTTTCCAGGTGTTCAAGAGGGTCGCCAATACCTATGTACGGGGTGATAACAGGCGTTCGATACTTTCTGGGTAATGGGGCTTCCATAACCTCGCTAGTGAATGGGGACTCGAATTGATGTATCGCCGCCATGACTGCAGATGGCCGATTTGCCTGGTATCACTGTTCCATGTCATCAAAACGATCATGGATTCTTTTGAGATCTCCTTCCCATGGTAGGGTATAGCTTGATGTTTCGGCGATGGAGCCCTGTGGTTGAGGTTGTCGAGACGAACTAGAATGTATAGAATGTGGAGACGGCACAGGGGGATGGCTGCCAAGTGGTGGGACCTGTGGTTCATCCATAGAATGTCTGGAAGCCACTGGTTTGGGTTGCAGTGGTAATCCTTCGGAGGGTTGTCTCTGCGGTTCAGGGAAATGCTGGTCAAGCCGATTTGACAGGGCCTGAACTCCGGCATTCAGAGTGAGAAGAGTATTTTCGAGGAAATGCAAGACATCGTCTTGATTTCCGGAAGCCTCCAATAATGGGTTTGTTGATGGCATATTCGGGGCTCCTTGAGGGATATTCGTCGATGCGGGCGGAAGAGCAGGTACGGATTCCGCCTCATCGGGCGGAGGTGGTGCCTGCCTTGAAGTCGAAGGATGAACAGCCTTTCTAGGAGGCATCGCCAGAGGATTTTGATCGATAGAACGATTGATTTCGACGATCAAGTCGTTCCCACAAACGGCGCCAAACTGTTGATGTCAGATTTTGTAACAGGATCCTTCGGATGTTCACCTTCTCTCCACCGGAGATTTCCCCCCGCCAAACCTGAAAGAAGACAGACAGCAACTAAGGGTGGCTGGGGTCCAGCCGTTAGCCCTCCGATGCTTAAGTCAGATCAAAGCAAGAAGAAGAGTAGCCAGGCAGAACGGGACAGAGATCGAATATTGTGTGTACCTTTCCCATAATGGAGTCGTCCCTTTATATAGATCTGAAGCGGTTCAATCCGTTACGCAAGATATCGAGATCCCGCTGATCTCGTGTACGATACTGAGATCTTGCTGATTTCTTGGGATAAGATCCTATCTTTAGAGACGAGATCCAACCCAATGACTTATTTCAGCAATCACGTTCCTTGATGGCACTCCCTTGAGATCCGAAACCACCACAGGAAGATAAGCCCAAAAACTGACCTATGCGGGCTGCCGGTAGGCGTAGTAATAGCGCTGATAGCTCATGTTGAGCTGGAAGCCGTAGTTGGAGTCATAGCTGCCGAAAAGGAAGGAGACGCCGAAAGGGCGGAGACCACCGCGCTGGATGTAACTCTGGTTGGAGCCGTCGAGGGATTTGGACAAGCTGCTCGACGGAAATCGGGTGCTGGGACTACGAAGATCGTCCAAACCAAAAACAAAGACTCATGGTTGCTCTAATTCGGGAGCTGCCCGTGTCAGGACTGCTGCCATCCGGGAGATGCGACTGTTCGCTTCCCCAAGTGTAGGGTTGCGATGTAGTAATAAACTCGGTAAGACCGAGGTCGATCCACAGGGAAGGAAGTAAGCAATTCCAATTATCCTAATAACTAGAATCAAAGAGGTTTGTGAAATTGATTTTTAACATAAAATAGAAAATCTAATAATGAAAAGATAACTAGAGCATCAAGGATCCACTTATAGCTCTTCTTAGATGCATAATTCGCTATGGTTTCTTACTTTCTCAACTAGAATCGACATTCCTGTCTATCTAGTCAGATGATAGAGCTGTTAAACCAAACAGTCTGTCATATGTAAGTTCTATGCATAGGATTCACTCAATGTAGGCTGAGCTGAGCATGCTCAATTGCATAGGTCATTCCCCTTTCCAAAAGGTCCAGTTCACAATCATAACCATCCTCAAGTCCTCTCACAAGACAAGGCTAGATCATGATTTGAACTAGATTCAAATCACATGCACAATCCATACATATTCAGAAAAATAGAAAAATAGAACTTTGGTAGGAAGTCCCTTCATGAAGAGCTTAGTACTAGAGCGCACTCCGATTCCTCGGATCATACAGGTCTAGACTGTTGTAAACGAATTAAGAAGATAAGTAATTCATCCAAACATCCATGAGTCATCACAAGACTAAGAAAAATTACTTAAAAACTTGTATAAACTTCAAACCTTAGTTCATAATCATGAATTCCAAACTAAAAACCAATAAAACGAATTAAACAATATAAGAAAACTATAAGGTTCACCTCTTAGCTCTAGTTAAGAGATTAGCTAATAAAAAGCATATTAAAAACTAGAACTAGAACTAAGAAAAGGAAGAAAAACTAGCTGGAGGAGGCTAGGAAGCCTCCTATGACTTGAACTCCTTGCTCCCCACGTCCTTGGTTGCCCTGGAATAGAAGAGAGCACCTCCTTTTATAGTGCAGCACTAATACAGCAACATAGCAGAATTTGTTTCGCTTGGTACGGCTTAACCAATGGTCAGATTGCCTTCAAATTTGATTTGTAGCTTCCTTGTAATGTGATCTTCCTCATAGATGATTTAGATTTCCAAGATTATCCTCTGAATGGACCCACCAATCACATCACCGACCGCCTCTCAAAATCGCGCACTTCGGGTACCTTCAGAACCAGTCATCTTGCTTTCAACGCTCTGGAGTGTACAGAGGTCGGATTGATCTCAAATTTTGAACATGAGTAGAAAACTTCCTTCTCTACATGATAGATGGATTAGATTGTCCAAAATGATCTCAGAATGTGGTCCGAAAATTAGAACAATTAGGGCTTTTATAAACTCTGCGCAGTTGGAGCTTTCTGGATGGTCCATCTTTCTTCAACCGGTACGATCAAACCACACACCCTTTTGATCTGAAACTTTTGTGGTTATTCATATATGGATGTGGTCTAAAAGATGGTCAAAGTAGATTTTTCATATCCTCAATGAGGGGGCACCTGGACCGGCCCAGAGTGGAACAGCGAAATCTGGAACTTTCTGGACAGTTCGTATTGTTTTGGTCACCACGATCAATTCGTAACTCCGATCGACACGAAACTGGGTTAGTTCGGCGTCGAGTTCCTCTTCGACATGGATGTGTTGGATTTCCAAATATCATCAAGATCGGCCCAGAAAACTGGTCCAAAAAACCAGGTGCGGAAATACATTGCTGTTTTAGAATCTGGAATCTGAAACTTGCATGGCCGACCGGTCACGACCGGTCAGGCCCTCTTTGGCATTACTCCAGCAAGCATGGCCAACCGGTTAAGACCGGTCGGGCTTCCTTGGCCGACCGGTCAAGACCGGTCGGTCTCTTTTTCTTCTTGTTTTCTTCCTTTCTTTCTTCTATTTTCTTCTTTCTTTGCTTCCTTCTTCCTTCAGCCCTCCTTGGGTCTTCATCCAAGGTTCTAAATCAGCTCTTTTGGTCATCAATTGGGCAAAGTAACTCTCATTCCTACAACCACAAAACATGTATTTGATTAGTCTTTAAATTATGAAAACCATGCATAATGAGTGATGAATTGGGGTTAAAATATGCACAATTAAGAGCTCAACAGCGACCCCTTCTGGCGAGCACGAGCCGAGCTGCTCGCATCCTGGAGATGCGACCCCTTCTGGCGAGCACGAGCCGAGCTGCTCGCATGAGAGAGGTGCGACCCCTTCTGGCGAGCACGAACCGAGCTGCTCGCATCCAGGATGTGCGACCCCTTACCGCGAGCTCGACCTGGACTCCTCGCATTCATATTGCCGCGATCCTTCACTTCTCGCCAGACTATATTTGCCTACAACACCCTGAATAGCCATCAAGGAAGCAAAAGTGGGAGTGACCCGCCAACTGTTCTAAAATTTGATCAACAAACGGTAGGGGGAAGTGGTCTTTCCTCGTGACAGTGTTTAGCTTCCTGTAGTCAATGCACATTCTCCAACCGGTAGTGACTCTAGTTGGCACGAGTTCATTATTGGCATTGGCTACGATGGTTATTCCGAATTTCTTAGGCACCACTTGAGTTGGGCTCACCCATTGGCTATCGGATATTGGGTAAATAATACCCACATCCAATAGTTTCACCACTTCGGCCTTAACCACATTCTTCATGTTTGGATTTAGTCGTCTTTGTGGTTGCCTAGATGTCTTCTCATTCTCCTCAAGGTGTATATGATGAGTACAAATCAGTGGGTCTATGCCTTTGAGATCCGCAATTGACCATCCAATGGCACTCTTGTGCTCTAATAGAGTAGCCATTAGCCTACTCTCTTGTTCCTCATCCAAGTGGGAAGAAATCACCACTGGATATGTCTCATCTCGACCTAAATAGACATATTTCAGCTCACTTGGTAATGGTTTTAGGTCGAGTGTTGGTGCCTTGATGTTGGATGGGAGGGCCTTGTTCTCGTTTACAGGCAAAGGCTCAAATAGGGCCCTCCATCTTTTATTATCAAGCACCGGCATCACACCTAGAATGGCATCTATCTCTTGTATTGTGTCATCATTTATCTCATGAGGATGAGCCACACATGCCTCCAAAGGGTCGGAAGATAGTGACAAGGGGAATGTATCTTCCACGGATGATTCAATCATGTTTAGTTCGTGGATATCATCATCAACCTCCTGTGGTTGTTTGCATAAATCAAATATGTTAAGCTCAAGGTCATATTTTCAAAGGACATTTGTACAAGTCCGTTTCTATAATTGATAATTGCATTTGAAGTAGCTAGAAACGGTCGGCCAAGTATGACGGGAATTTGAGCACCGGTGCCTATCACAGGATATGTATCCAAGACAATAAAGTCTACTGGGTAGTAGAATTTATCAACTTGGACTAGAACATCCTCAATCATTCCTCTCGGTATACGGATGGATCTATCAGCAAGTTGGAGTGTGGTTTTGGTCGGTTTCGATTCACCTAACCCAAGTTGCTCATAGACTGAATATGGAATGAGATTCACACTTGCCCCCAAATCGAGTAAGGCTTGTTTAATCCAGTAGTCTCCTATGATGCATGAGATGTTTGGACTACCCGGATCCTTTTATTTTTGGGGCACCTCTTGTTTGATGATTCTGCTCAAATTCTCAGTCAAAAGTACTTTGTTGTGAACATTGTGTTTCCTTTTGACTGTACACAATTCCTTTAGAAATTTGGAATACGATGGTATTTGTTTTATGGCATCCAACAACGGGATGTTGATCTTCACCTGCTTGAAAACTTCTAAAATTTCCATATTTTTATCTAAAGGTTTAGGTGAAATCAACCTTTGTGGAAACGGGGAAACCGGCTTGTATTGCCTTTCCGGTTCTTTCTCTTGTGGAGCGTTGTTTGAGCTATCATCCTCTTTGGAAATTTCCGGATCCTTAGGCTTTGGGGCCTTCACAGGATTAAATTTGTCAATTTCTTTCCCACTTCTCAAAGTGGTGATAGCTTGAACATGCTCCGTATGATGGGAGGATGAGCTTGCATCTTGTATCTCAAACTGGGTTCTTGGGTTAGGAAGAGGTTGGGCAGGAAGTGTGCCCTTCTCTCTAACACTAAGATGAGATTCAACTCTAGCCATTGATGTTTTCAATTCATTGATGGCTTGAGTTGAATTTTGATTGAATTTCAATTGCTCTTGCATGAACCCATCTATTTTCAGAGAATTTGTCTTATTATACTCAGTTTGGACCGATACGAATGCACCCAACATCTCCTCTAGTGTCACTTTTGGAGTAATGACTAGAGATGGACCTAGTATAGGTTGAGCTTGAGGGATAGGGGCTGCATTCGCAGTGGATCCATTCCTCCAACTGAAGTTGGGATGGTTCTTCCAACTAGCATTAAACGTGTTTGAGGTTGGAGCACCAAATTGTCGTTGATAACTGTTTATGGCATTTGATTGTTCTTGTAAGATGTCCTAAACTGCTAAAATTGTGGGACAATCTTGTGTTGCATGTTGATTTCCAGCACAAATTCCACAAACAGTTTCAACGTCATTGGAGTTAATCGTCTATCCTTTCCTCAATTCCATGGCTTCGACCTTTCTTGTGAGGCTAGCCACCCATGCACTTATGCTATCCTCTTCCGATAAGACATACATTCCTCCTCTTTCCTTTTGTTGGTTAGTCTTGAAATTTGTTGGTTTTGATGTATCCTAAGACTGTGCATTCTCAGCCAATTCTTCTAAATAATCCCATGCTTCATCAGCCTCCTTATTCATGAACTCCCCATTACACATCATTTCTACGAATTGGCGCATGGGTGAAGTCACTCCTTCATAGAAAAAGCTTATAACCCGCCAAATTTCATAGCCATGATGTGGGCATGCGTTTAATAGGTCCTTAAACCTCTCCCAACATTGGAAGAAGGTTTCATCTTCCTTTTGGGCAAAGTTCATGATAAGGCGCTTCAACATGTTTGTTTTGTGAGGAGGGAAGAATTTTTTTATGAATTCCCTATGTATATCAGTCCATGCACCAATTGATCTTGGCCTTAATGCATGAAGCCAACCTTTAGCTTTATCTTTAAGAGTAAAAGGGAAAAATTTATGTCTCACCACATCATCAGTCACATTAACAAAGTGTATGGTGGTTATTACCTCATCAAACTCCTTAAGGTGTTGATAGGCACTTTGTTCGCTCGCCTCAAGTGTAAGGCTGCGATGTAGTAATAAATCTCGGTAAGACCGAGGTCGATCCACAGGGAAAGAAGTAAACAATTCCAAGTACTCTAATAACTAGAATCTAAGAAGTTTAAGAAAGTAGTTTTTCACATAAAATAGGAAAATCTGAAAATAAGAAGAACTAGAGCATCAAGGATCCACTTGTAGTAGTCCAATGCCAATCCATTCATCCAAGTACAACACAATTAGAATCAAAGTCTTATCTCTCATCTAATTGGAAAATATAACATTCAAGCACAAACATTCCCACTTAAATCTGGAAATCAGATTTCTAGTTCTAATGAAGCACATAGAACTTGAACTTGTAGCCTTCGGAGTAACAGCCATGCCTATGGACTATGGCATGCTCAAGGGTTACTACAATTCGAATTCAAACAACCCAATCATGGTAATCTCAGAGAATTGCAAGGAACTCATGTCCGGAGCACACAAACTATCACAATTCATCTAAAAATCCAAACTTTATTCAAACTAGAAGTTCAAAATCCAAAATTAAGAAAAGGGTACTTGAAATAAAAGAATTAAAACATTGAAACCAACTACAAATTTCACCTCTAGCTCTAGCTAAGAGGTTAGCTAAGGAAAAGCATATTAAAACTAGAACTAGAACTAAGAAAAGGAAGAAAAACTAGCTGGAGGAGACTAGGAAGCCTCCTATGACTTGAACTCCTTGCTCCCCACGTCCTTGGTTGATTTGGAATAGAAGAGAGCACCTCCTTTTATAGTGCAGCAATAGTACAGCAACGTAGCAGAATTTGTTTCGCTTGGTACGGCTTAACCAATGGTCGGATTGCCTTCAAATTTAATTAGTTGCTTCCTTGTAATGTGATCTTCCTCATAGATGATTTAGATTTCCAAGATTATCCTCTGAATGGGCCCACCAATCAGATCACCGACCGCCTCTCAAAATCGCGCACTTCAGGTACCTTCACAACCAGTCATCTTGCTTTCAACGCTCCGGAGTGTACAGATGTCGGATTGATCCCAAATTTTTAACATTGATAGAAAACTTCCTCCTCTACATGATAGATGGATTAGATTGTCCAAAATAATCCCAGAATGTGGTCCAAAAATTAGAACACTTAGGGATTTTATAAACTCTGTGCAGTTGGATCTTTCTGGATGGTCCATCTTTCTTCAACCGGTACGATCAAACCACACATCCTTTTGATCTGAAACTTTTGTGGTTATTCATATATGGATGTGTTCTAAAAGATGGTCAAAGTAGATTCTTCATATCATCAATGATGGGTCACCTGGACCGGCCCAGAGTTGAACAGTGAAATCTGGAACCTTCTGGACAGTTCGTATTGTTTTGGCCACCACGATCAATCCATAGCTCCGATCGACACGAAACCACTTGGGTTATTTCGGCGTCGAGCTCCTCTTCGAATGGATGTGTTGGATTTCCAAATATCATCAAGATGGCTTCAGAAAACTGTTCTGAAAATCTAAAAACGGGAATAGCTTGCTGCCTGAAATCTGGAAGTGTAAAATTGCATGGCCGACCGGTCTTGACCGGTCTAGACCTGTCTGGCAGGTGTCCAGGGAGTGCAGCCGTCCGGTCTAGACCGGTCTTGACCGGTCGGGCCTTCTTGGGCGACTGGTCTTGACCGGTCGGACCCAGTTTCTGCATTGTGTGTTCTTTCTTTTCTTCTCTCCTTCCTCTCTCTTTGCTTTCTTCTTTCTTTGGTCCACCTTGGACCTTCATCAAAGGCTCCTAAACATGGTCTTTTGGTCTCCAATTGGGTGAAGTTCACTCTCATTCCTATAATCATAAAACATGCATTAGATGGGCCTTTTAAACATGAAAACCATGCATATAATGTGATGTAATGGGTTGGCAAATGTATAAATTAGAGGTTCAACACACCCCCTAACCAGCTTTTTGCTAGTCCCGAGCAAAACATGCGTGAATAAGTTCAAACCTCCAAAACTAACTCTCCTTCAGAAACCATGTTTCTATCCACTCCAAGACATACAAGTATAAAATTTGGAGAAATTAGGTGATAGAAGTTGAAACCTTAAACTCTCAAAGCATAATAAGTGTCTATATGAAATTCCCACTGATTGATTGATAAATAGAAGAACTCGAACAACTTCAACCTAGTGTGCATAGTGAAAGTTCATCTCATGAGTTTCTGGGATTATCTTCTTCATTGATCAACTAAACTATAGATCCCAAGGTGCACAGAGTAACAACAAGCCTATGACAGGAATTTGTCTTACCGTCCTTCCGACGGCTTTCACACTACGTCCCATTTCCGGATTTGGTTACGGGTAGACCATCCCCCGGTTGGTAATAGGTAGCCCTTTTCGGAATTTTCCACCATTTTTCCATCATTCCCAATTTCATCTTTCCTTTTCCTTTTTCTTTTAAATTAGATAGAATTTTTAGGAATCCATATCTTTCGTTATTTTCCCATGGACAAGGATGGACAAAGTACCCCGGCTTGGTTTCTCAACACCTTAAATCAAAGTCTAGCTAATCCACAAGTCACATAATCCTTTCAACTCATGAAAATCGTGTAATGTGAACTTGGTGTAAAGGTGTTCAAATTTTCTATCAATCACAACAATAGGGGAACTAACATATAAAACCATTATGTTGGGAGAAATTCAAGACTTACAACATCACACACTTCGTATCTCCTCTTCTTATACTCCTATCATCTCGAATGCATGGAAATAAGGTTTTCTAAAGGAGTTTTGAAATTTTAGAAAATTCAAAAAAAATTGCGCATATGAGGCTCGAAATGTTGCAAACTGCTAGATGAAGGATCTCATCTCACCCCCCAACCAAATCTTGCATTGTCCTCAATGTAAAAAGATATGTAATGAGCATGAACATGAGAGCAATGGTAAAATATAAGAGAGTGAGAACAATAGTACCTGAGATGGCAAGTTGATCAATTCTAGCATCTTCCATTGTCTCGATGAGACTTATTCAATCCTAATTGCAGAAAAATAAATCATAACCTACCTACTTACCTTTGATTAGTCTGATCGACTACATGATCAAATTTGAGCAGGATCTTCATGAATTTCAATAAATTTCTCATGAGGACCATCCAAAGTCCTGCTCGACAGTAAACATGTGTGCTTCTTATCATTGAAGTCCAATCGTATTGTGCACCACATGCATAAAAGGAAGAGATAAGAGCTGTGTTGAGCTCTTAATTGTGCATATTCTAACCCCAATTCATCACTCATTATGCACAGTTTACACATTTAAAGGATCATTCTAATGCATGATTTGTAATTATAGGAACAAGATGGAGATTTCACTGATTCAAAGCTAATTGAGGCTCCTTACAAGCATTGAAGACCATAGGATGAAGGTTGAAGAAGGACCAAAGAGAAGAAAGCAAGGAGAGAAGAGAAAAGAAGAAAGAAAGAAAGAAAGAAAGAAGAAAGAGAGCCAGACCGGTCGGCTGACCGGTCGGCCAAGCAAGCCCGACCGGTCAAGACCGGTCGGCCACCCACTACATGTCAAGAGGACTGCTCAGGAACGCAGCCCGACCGGTCAAGACCGGTCGGATAGTGCCGCTGGAGGAAGAGTATATAAGCCTGACCGGTCAAGACCGGTCGGGCATGGCTGCTGGACACATTACAAAAGAAGGCAGACCGGTCGTGACCGGTCGGCCAGGCCAGTCCAACCGGTCGGCTGTGCAAAAGCAGCAACTTTCTAATTTCGACTCCGGAATTTTCTGCGCAATAGTGTAAGATTACGCAATTTCTGGAACTTTCTGGCATATTGGACTCCTCCAAGCTATAAAAGGATGTCTTCTCTTCATACCAAAGGAGGCTACGACGTGGGGATTGCTCAGGAGACGGATTCGACTTCGGATTTCTAGTTTTCTTCCTGTTTTAGTAGTTTTTCATGTTTTTAGAGGCTTCTAGTTCAAGGATGTTAGAGATGAACTAAAACCTCTTAGCTAGGGCTAAGAGGTGAAGCTTTTGATTCATTTTTTATGGATTAACACAACCTAGGTTTCCTTTTATGCTTTAATTGATGAATTTTAGTTCTATATGAGTTTGAATCAAGTACTATGTTGGTTTTTACTTTGATCTCTTGATGACTCCGGGCTCATGTGATTCTTAGTGATCCTAACTTAGTATCTTAGCTTTTGAGTATTGTTTATGCTTGTGTAATGCATTGATCTACCATTGACTCCGGGCATGGTAGACGCTTTGATTGCCTTGTATACAATGGCCTGATTTTCATGTGGGAACTCATTCAACTAAAGTTCTTATCTTTTGTGTATAATCTGGAATAGTTGCTTAGTGATTGATTTTGATTTAATTAGAGTTCTAATCATGAGTTGTAATCAGGTCTAGAGACAGGACTTGGTGAAAGCTATGGTTATGAATCTCAACTAGATTAGAAAGAGGCTTGGCCTATACAATTGAGTGTGCCCAAGGCCTGAGCATGGTTGTGGGAATCAAATCAATGAATAAGCACTTGTTCCAGATGATTGTTGGTTTAACCGCTCTATATTCCAACTGGATAAAGAAAGGAATTTGATTCCGATTGAGTCATGAGAGACCTAGTTGTGTTGATGCATTGAAACTTATCAAAAGTGGATCCTTGGCGCTCTAGTGCCTTTTTAGATTGAAATTACCTTAACCATTCACTGTTAAACCCAAATCATTATTTTTCAGTTTTAGCTCTTAATAGGATCTTAATTACTAGTTGTTTTAGACAAATTCTGAAGATACCCATACATAAATCTCTGTGGGAACGATACTCGGTCTTTCCGAATTATTACTACTTCGCAACCCTACACTTGGGGAGTGAACAAGCAGCAAAAAGATATCTCCTCAAATTCTGATATGGGTTATGATCGATAAAAAATGGGTCCTCCCAATCAGAATTTTCAAGGGGCTGAAGGACCCATGATGATGGAGAGACATTCATCGTGTATTCTTCAGTTAAAGTTGTCTCCTCCACAATTTCAGAATTATGTGGTGCTTCCACAAACAATGGTAAAGAATGTAAATCAGTGGAATTGTGTTCTTCAGGCACCGACACCATGTCTAACAAAATGTCCAACTCCTTAATCATCTCATCATCAAGATCATAAGATTGGGCCAAGCACTCCTCTAGGGAATCGATATAGTCGGATGAAGGATCATGATCTTGCTTGAGTGAGTGCAAAAATTCACTTTCGATGGTGAGGGACTCTCCCTCCATGGAGTGGAATTCTTCCAAACTAGGTTCTCCATAACTAGTATGAGGCACCAAGTCAGAAGTATGCAAGGCTTTAACAATCTCTTGAATAATGGGGTCGTTTGAATTTTCAAAGTGAGCCAAGCATTCGTCCAAAGAATCTGAATTTTCACTCATGGGAGTCTCATTCTCCACATTAAAATTAAACATGGCAAGTTGGTGGAGTGACTCAAAAATATCAACCTCGGCCATCTCTCTAGCATGCATATCTTCTAGAGACTCATAATCATTATGCCCTTGGGAAAAAGAAACCATAGGTTCATAACCATTCACCAAACCCTCATTGTAGGCAACCCCACTACCACTTTCAGATTTTATGGATTCCTCGGGTTCGTCAACCGTCATTGAAATCTCTTCATCATTAAGTTCAAAGCATCCAAAAGAGATAGTGGACTCACCATAATTGATGATGACATTGGGATCATCGAAATCAATCTCCTTTAAAAGTCTATCCATTAAATCCAAAGAAGGTGGGACTTGGGTAGCCCCATCATCCTCATTAGAGGGGATTTATTCAATGCCCCCAATTTCGGTCTTAACGTCTTCATAAGATGGTGAGGAAGCTTGATTTAATTGTTCATCCACATACTCATTCCATATTTCCTCAAGCATTTGTGTATACTTATCATCAAAAGAGGAAGACGTTTTAGGGTGATTGTTAATAACCATGGTTGGTTCCTCCCTTGAACAAGGAGAATGGTGGTTTTCCCAATTAAGACCGTACGCATTGTAGGATGAAAAGTTATATGATGGTTGATAGGCATATCCATACAAGTAATCACGCATTGTCTTAACCGGTTGACTACTATTCACCTGTTCCTTTTGTTGTTGCACACCTCCTACCATAACCGGTAGAACACTCATGTTATTTTCAATCCGGTAATCACGTAATGTTTTTCCCTGATGGTTATCCAATTTTGCTTCGTTCCGGTATTCCCCCATCGTCTTACGTTGTGTCTCAATATGTGTATTGTTTTCATTAATGTAATCACGCATCGTCTTACGTGGGGAGGTAGTGGAGGTTGATTGAATCTCAGAAAAATACTTATGCTTATAATGGTTCCAATCATAAAGAGTTTCAATTCCATGGTCTGACATCTCATTTTCCAAAAGGTATGCATAAGCACCACACTTCCAATCAGCCATAATGAGATTTTAAAGAGTTAGAACTACCCTAATCTAAAAAAAAGAAGAACAACAAGAAGGGAGATGGGGAGATGTTACCCAATAGAGTGAGGTCTATGTTAGCAAAAATGTCCTACAAAATAAAATAAAAATTGTTAGTAATCTAAAAAAAATCAGAAAATCTACTTCTATAAAAACTGAAAATCCTACCTAACTAAGATTACTCTATACTTACTAGAACAATTAGAACCGTTTAACCTTTCCCCCGGCAACGGCGCCAAAAACTTGTTCGCTCGCCTCAAGTGTAAGGCTGCGATGTAGTAATAAATCTCGGTAAGACCGAGGTCGATCCACAGGGAAAGAAGTAAACAATTTCAAGTACTCTAATAATTAGAATCTAAGAAGTTTAAGAAAGTAGTTTTTCACATAAAATAGGAAAATCTGAAAATAAGAAGAACTAGAGCATCAAGGATCCACTTGTAGTAGTCCAATGCCAATCCATTCATCCAAGTACAACACAATTAGAATCAAAGTCCTATTTCTCATCTAATTGGAAAATATAACATTCAAGCACAAACATTCCCACTTAAATCTGGAAATCAGATTTCTAGTTCTAATGAAGCACATAGAACTTGAACTTGTAGCCTTCGGAGTAACAACCATGCCTATGGACTATGGCATGCTCAAGGGTTACTACAATTCGAATTCAAACAACCCAATCATGGTAATCTCAGAGAATTGCAAGGAACTTATGTCCGGAGCACACAAACTCTCACAATTCATCTAAAAATCCAAACTTTATTCAAACTAGAAGTTCAAAATCCAAAATTAAGAAAAGGGTACTTGAAATAAAAGAATTAAAACATTGAAACCAACTACAAATTTCACCTCTAGCTCTAGCTAAGAGGTTAGCTAAGGAAAAGCATATTAAAACTAGAACTAGAACTAAGAAAAGGAAGAAAAACTAGCTGGAGGAGACTAGGAAGCCTCCTATGACTTGAACTCCTTGCTCCCCACGTCCTTGGTTGATTTGGAATAGAAGAGAGCACCTCCTTTTATAGTGCAGCAATAGTACAACAACGTAGCAGAATTTGTTTCGCTTGGTACGGCTTAACCAATGGTCGGATTGCCTTCAAATTTAATTAGTTGCTTCCTTGTAATGTGATCTTCCTCATAGATGATTTAGATTTCCAAGATTATCCTCTGAATGGGCCCACCAATCAGATCACCGACCGCCTCTCAAAATCGCGCACTTCGGGTACCTTCACAACCAGTCATCTTGCTTTCAACGCTCCGGAGTGTACAGATGTCGGATTGATCCCAAATTTGTAACATCGATAGAAACTTCCTCCTCTACATGATAGATGAATTAGATTGTCCAAAATAATCCCAGAATGTGGTCCAAAAATTAGAACACTTAGGGCTTTTATAAACTCTATGCAGTTGAATCTTTCTGGATGGTCCATCTTTCTTCAACCGGTACAATCAAACCACACATCCTTTTGATCTGAAACTTTTGTGGTTATTCATATATGGATGTGTTCTAAAAGATGTTCAAAGTAGATTCTTCATATCATCAATGATGGGTCACCTGGACCGGCCCAGAGTTGAACAGCGAAATCTGGAACTTTCTGGACAGTTCGTATTGTTTTGGCCACCACGATCAATCCGTAGCTCCGATCGACACGAAACCACTTGGGTTATTTCGGCGTCGAGCTCCTCTTCGACATGGATGTGTTAGATTTCTAAATATCATCAAGATGGCTTCAGAAAACTGTTCTGAAAATCTAAAAATGGGAATAGCTTGCTGCCTGAAATCTGGAAGTGTAAAATTGCATGGCCGACCGGTCTTGACCGGTCTAGACCTGTCTGGCAGGTGTCCAGGGAGTGCAGCCGACCGGTCTAGACCGGTCTTGACCGGTCGGACCCAGTTTCTGCATTGTTTGTTCTTTCTTTTCATCTCTCCTTCCTCTCTCTTGCTTTCTTCTTTCTTTGGTCCACCTTGGACCTTCATCCAAGGCTCCTAAACATGGTCTTTTGGTCTCCAATTGGGTGAAGTTCACTCTCATTCCTATAATCACAAAACATGCTTTAGATGGGCCTTTTAAACATGAAAACCATTCATATAATGTGATGTAATGGGTTGGCAAATGTATAAATTGGAGGTTTAACACACTTTCACTGTCTAATCCATGGAATTTAGGGAGAAGTTAGATCACTCCCGGTTTTAAATCCACATTCCCTGCATTTTGTGGAAAAATTATGCATGAGGGAGTGCTCGCTTTTGCTGGTTGCAAGAAATCACATAAAGTTCTAGGTCGGGGAACATTCTCAACCACATTCTCCCCCGTTTCAGTTTGGTTTTGGCCTAGATTAGGATTGGCCATCGGATTAGGTTGATTTACAGCTATACTTTCAGACAAACTTTGAGAGTTTAGATGTCTCCTAGCACGTGGCTCTCTATCAATTCCTTCTACTATCCCCCCTTCACTTATGAGTCGGTTATTGGAATCCCGAGCCCAATGTGGCATGCAAAACCAAAAAAATATGAAACAAAGAGAAAGAAGAATTCTTCCTCCCTTTCTTTACTCTTCTCTAAGACCGAAGCACAAGGTGTCTTGCGATGGCTAAGCCAGAAGCAAGGATAGAGACCGATTTCTCCTGGTCAATAGAGGTTCAGAGAACTCCCCACCCACTCTTTGAATCTTTTGAGAAAAAGTGCTGAAAAAGGAGAAAGAGGAGTAGAGGTGAGAAAAGAAATCTCTGAGCACAAGGTGATCCAAGACGGTAGAGCCGACCAATAGGAATCCAGGTGGCACAAGGCCTAGCTTTCAGAGATCCAAAAGGAGTCTCCACCCACTCTACAAGAGATGAATATGATAGGAATGAATAGGAGGAGGAGAAGAGTAAGGTTTAGAAACATAGAACCTGATTCGAGCACTTGAGATCCTTACGTCCTCTTCAACTTCCTAAAAATCCCTGAAAAAAGAAAAACAAATCAAAATAAACTAAGTTAGTCCTAAAATCCTAAAAATCCTAAATAGATACTAATTTCAGAAATTTGTGAAAAACCATCAAAGTCCCCGGCAACGGTGCCAAAAACTTTATCGCTTCCCCAAGTGTAGGGTTGCGATGTAGTAATAAACTCGGTAAGATCGAGGTCGATCCACAGGGACTTGTGTAGGAATTCACAAACACATCCAATAGTGTCTATTGAAAGCTAACAACCAGATTTTGTATGAATTTGATGTGAGTAACAATTTTAAACTAATTTGAAGGTAATCAATTATAAAAAGGCACTAGGGGTTCAAGGATCCACTTGTAGCAATCCTTGATGTTCAATCCGCTGTGGTTTCTCACTTTCTCAACTAGAATCGATATTAAGATCTATCCAGCTGGATGATAGAGCTATTAAACTAACAATCTGCCATATGTAAGTCCAATGCATATGATTCACTCAATGTAAGCTAGGCTGAGCATGCTCAATTGCATAGGTCAGTCCCAATTCCAATAGGCTCAGATCAGAATCACAACCATCCTCAAGTCCTGTCACAAGACAAGGCTAGATCATGATTTGAACTTGATTCAAATCACATGCACAGTCCCATACATAGCACAAAAATTCAGAAAAGTAGAACTTTGGTAGGAAGTTCCCACATGAAGATCATAGTACTAGAGCGTACTCCAATTCCTTGGATCATACAAGTCTAGACTAATACAAACCAATTAAGAATTTAAGTAATTCTCCCAAACATCCATGAGTCATCATAAGACTAAGAAAAAGTACTTAGAACTTGTATAAACTTCAAACCATTGTTCATAAACATGAATTCCAAACTTAAAACCAACTTAGAACGAATTGAAACATCTTAGATCCACTACAAGCTTCACCTCTTAGCCCTAGCTAAGAGGTTTAGCTTCTCATGATCCAAGGAAACATGAAACAACTTAAGAAAAGCATAAAACAGTAAAAACAAACTAGAAGGAGTTGTGGAACTCCGAAATCCACTTCCGCTGCCTCCAACCTTGTTTAAACCCTTCTAAGATACCCTAGGAACGATCCCTAGGTGTCCTTTTATAGTGGGGAGGCTCCGCAACTTCAGAAGATTCGAGAATTTGCGTAACACTTACGCAGTGCGCAGAGAAAATCGGACTGAAAACGAAAAGTTTCTGTTTTAAACACTTGGCCGACCGGTCGGACTGGCTAGCCGACCGGTCACGACCAGCCGGATTGGCTATTGGAATCAGTCCAGCAAGCTTCTGGATTAAAAAATTCTTCTGGCTGACCGTTCTGGACTGGTCGGACTGGTCTGGCCGACCGGTCGCGACCAGTCGGACTGCATTGGCCTTCGTCCAGTGTGTACACAGGGTTGGCCGACTGGTCTTGACCGGTCTGGCTCCCTTGGCCAACCGGTCGGACGACTAGTCGTGGCCATTGCTTCTTCATGTTCTTCTTCTTTTCTTCTCTCTTTGCTTCCTTCTTTCTTTGGTTCTCCTTGATCTTCATTCCAATGGTTCTAAATGGACCTTTTCATCTTCAATTAGGTGGAGTCCACTCTCATTCCTGTAATTACAAAACATGCATTTAATTAGCCTTTGAATCATGAAAACCTCGCACAATGAGTGATGAATTGGGGTTAGAATATGCACAATTAAGAGCTCAACAAAGACAACTGGGGGCAAGCCCCAATATAGGATGAGAAACTCAAGTTTGCAGGAAGAAATGACTGGGGACAAGCCAGAAAATATCCAGTTACAACGCGAGCATATCCCAGATCTGGAAACCCAAGACATCTTGAGATCGACAACAAAGGGAAGTATTATCCTCTTCATTTCATTCTGCATTAATTATCGTAAATATTTAATATTACCATTCATCATAGTTATGATTGCAATTAAGTTATATTGCAAAGCATAACACCCATTGCACGATATCACACAATAGAAAGGTAATTGCCATTGTCATTTCATTAACAAAGTATGGTTAATATCTTTAAACACCACATACATGAATGGTCAAAAGTGAGGATCCCTTACATCGATTACAACGATTGTGAAATCTAGTCAAGATGAAGCCCCGTGATCGTCTCTATATATAAGGATTGGCAAGAAGAATATCAGAAGTAAAGATCACAGCTTCTCTAGACATCCTGATATCAACCTGATCACGACCACCCTGGTAGCTTCCATCGCCAACTTCGCCTCTGATAATATCGATGCAGGATCGGGAACATTCTGGAGCTCAGTGGTCAAATCTTCTAACTGCTTGCGCATCGCTTCACTCTCACTTTCAAGCCTTATAACAGTTATTTGATCCTGAGCAACTACTGACTCAAGACGAGCAGCCTCGAAGCCCACAACTATTTTCTCCGCCTGCAAGTACTTAATCTCGACGTCGATTTCGGCCAGCCGATTCAGACACCCCTTATGTTGTGTCTTATCGCTTTGAGAAGACACTCATGCATCCATCGTCGACCGTATACGGTGCTCTACTACAGGTCCCAGAGAATCTACGATCTTTCATTTCCCTTCAATAACAGGGTCTGGCTCGATGCATTCAACAGCCGTTACCCTCATGACGGAGCTTTCAAAAGAAGAAATATGATCGACAATTATGAGTGCATTAGGTCCTATCACTCCAACGCAAGCCTCCAACACTTTCATTCAAGCACCAAACATATGCCATTCATGCGGATCAGCTAGCATTTTTGAGATACTCAATAACAAACTCCTCAATATGCTCCGCCCGAAATAGTCCAAATGATCGAAACAACGAACATCAGACACTCCATTAACGACAGCACCAGAGTCAACAATAACTATGGCAAAGAAATGTGGTGAGCATCATAAAATGATAAATGCAGAAAGAAGAATATATATATCAAGAAGTTATGAGAGAGCACTACCAGGGACCAGAGGTGAGCCAGCAACAGATTCTAAGGGATCCTTAACGTGCGCCGTCGTGTCAACGAATAACTCAGTGGTCTCAGTCGGTAGCTCCGAAGTCATGATCGAAGATTCGATAGTGTTATTATCAGCATTAATTACCTCAGTCGATGTTGGTACCTCCGCCATACCCTCAACATTAGAAGCACCAGAGTCACAAACACAGTGGTGTCATTCACTGACATAGTGGTCCCTTGCAGATTATCTTCTCCAATCTGCCCAACCCGCTCTCTCACACCGACATGATCTGATATTTCATTCACCGGCTCAGTCGTCGTCGGGTCCTCTTCACCAATTAACTGATTGTCATCCTTATCACCTTCAATCACCAGAAGACGTGTGAACCCAGATTCTTGTGACCATTTCACCAAAGATACTTCGAAGGTATGCCAGCCGTCCAATGCTGTATCCTCCTTACGATGGTCAATTGACACACTCAAAGAAGTCTTATGCCTAATACTTGAAGACAAATACGCTTCGGCTTGCTCTCTGTAATAGCCTAATCCATCAGCGAGGACCTCTGTCAGCTCTGGAGGAGGAATGTAGATTGGATCATCAACAGAGCTATTGTTCCGAATCAGAGCATACTGATGCACCCACCATCTCAGCCAGCCATAAGGACCGCCAGTCTTCCGATAGAGGCCGGGAAGCATGAACCTCGTGCCCGTTCGGGTCATTAGAAGTTGATGCCATATCCACTCCCAGTGAACAAGACCTGTGCTATACGCCCGCTCTACTTTGGTTACATCTGGTAATGTTATCGGAACACCCTGATCATATCCGAATTACCTGGCAAACCAGCTGGGGTAATAAGGCTCTCACCAGAACTCTATTCCTTCACATAGTGGAAGTGAAGCAGTACGAATAGACACCAGAAACTCCCTGTCAAGAGTATTCACAGAACGTTCATCGTCAACGACTTCTCGATCCTCTTCGACGTTAGAAACAGGAAAGTGGTAGAAGCAAATATCTATCCAGCTACCGATTTTCAAAGCTATCCAATTAGATGACTGCGCTATCATCTCAAGCTTTCTGTTGCAGTAGAGAGGCACTTGATCGGTGTGGAGATATTGAAAGAGATCCATTCCATATGTCCAAGGGAAATATATGCCCAGCCACCCCCAAAAGAAATGCCACGGACAATAAGCCACGTTCATCCCTCTCCCGGGTCGATCTTTTTTACTGGCAATATTGCCGAAAGCCCTATATAGACTGTATAACACCGGCGGTGCTAAAGAATATCGATGGCCATGTGCAAGAGCTCCTGCCACGACGAAGCAAGAAACCCTAACCCCATCAGCACCCTTAGAGCTAGGCAGCACAACTGCCGACAGCCAGTATGCTAAGAAGCCCGCTAGTTCGCAAGTTGACGTAAGCTCATTCGGATTGCGGAATCTCTATCTGAAACGTTCCTTCATCAAGACTTGGTCTTCCTGTGGGGTTTTATATTCTTCATAATCAATGCTTCAAGAAGAAAGAAAAGTTCCATGTCAGAAGAAAAGAAGGTAAGAGCATGCAAAATATAAAGTACAAAAGAAGGTATCAGAAGAAATATTACTTCATCCTCTAGCTAAAGTAGATTAACCAGTCGTCGTAATGGATCTTTGTAATATTGTCGAACTGCGACAACTCAGCGAATAACTCCAGACAAGCCTCCGAATGGAAAGCATCTCGAGGACTTTTAAGCCGAGTCGAAGACAGCTCTTCATCAGTTGGGACGTATTCCTGGTAATATCGTCCTAGTACAGGCAAGCCAGCCATCATCCGGAGATCCCATAAAGTTATACTCATCTCCCCATACGGAAAGTGGAATGAATTGGTAACAGAAGACCAATAATTTAAGAAGCTCCGAATGATTGTTGGATCGCAGAAGAAATGCCCAGAAGTTGCATGGATAGCCTGATACAGACCAACTTACTTCAAAATCCTCTCGTGACGGACCAAAATCTCTTTTGCCCATGGCTCATAACCAACTCGCTCGTTCAGATGACCTCGCGTACGGAAACTACTCGTCGCCCACATCATCGTCTTATCCATATGCCGAAACCTTTGCTGAACTGTCTCGAAATAATGGGCTGGATAAAGAGCATGAGGATCACAAGTCGGAGAAAGGAAGACCATTTCTCTTGGGAGACCTACCCGTTGTTCTCTCCCATCGTCAACCAAGAAAGTAGTCAACAACAGCTCGGGAACAGATGTCCACCTTCCAACCTCGTAGAACTGAAAAGGACCTTGATCGTGGGATGGCTTGATGCTCGGGAGGGGTCGGTGCCTCATAAGAGATTTCTCATGAGTAATGACCCGGTCGTTGTAGGGGTTCATGATGAAGAAACCGCACGTCGCGGCGATTTGGTTTCTATCCCGGCCAATCTTCATCCGGTCATTCTTCAAATCGACAAGCTGTGTCGACTGCTCCTCCTGACCGACTACCTTAGCTGATTTCTTACCTCGATTCTGTCTCTTCTTCTTCTTCTTCTGAACTTCTTGATTATCCTCGAGATGTTGGGCAAGCAAACTAAAAGGACCTGCCTCGACGACACTCGGAGCACCAGTAAGTTCACAATACTAAGAGGACCATTCTTCCTCAGTCCCTTACGTCGGAGGCTCGGATGCGGTTCTATCCACATAAATACGCAGTAACACCTCATGGGGAAGCTGCTTTATACAATCAAAGAAATCCTTCTATTATCACGGGGAAGCGTGAACAACACTTTGCTATAGATGGATCGACAACATCTTCAGCCGTCCTCTTCTTCCCTTGTTGCAGAGATGAGGGGCGAGAGACTTGTAGCCGGGAAACTTCACCAGAAGATCTTGTCATCTCTGCCATGATTTGCTGCCGCACGCAAACAAGGAAACATTAGGAGAAAGCTCCATTGCATGCAACAAAGCAACACAATAAGGTACACATCATAAAAAAAATCAATAAAAAAATCACATAGTCCAATCATGGATTGCGCACACAAACAAATTACGATCCACTAAAAACATGAGAGTAACAAGATTCAAGTGCGCATATGACAAATAAGCACACACATGTCACAAGTGCTGGGCAAAGACAAGAAACAATCCCAACATCGGATGTACACAATTGTTCACATACAACAATTTTGCGTACGTTCGAAGCACTTGAGCACAGTTCGGAAGGTATATCCTCAACCTGCCTAAGATGAGGCAGTTGCAAGCTGTAATAGGCTGAAGCGGGCAGCCTACTACAGGCCCAAGGCACTAAGTTCCCATCGTGCTTCAATTTTAAGCAATCTAGTCTCAAACGGCATCGAATTTGGCTGAGAAATGGAACCAGAAATGCCATTTCTTCACCGAGTACAAAGCAGGGCCAAAAATCCAGAATTTCACTAAGTGTTGGGCTCACATGCGCCCAAGGTGGAGCCCCAGGCGCATGTGGCCCCTCACATGCACCCAATCCATAAAATTTGAAAGTGCAAGTTCATCACACAAGGCCTCAAGCACATATGCATCACCACATGCGCCCACCTCTAATTTTTGGGAAAACACGAGTCCTGGGCAGTGCCCTGGGCGCATGCCCAGAACAACATGCGCCTGGGACATGCGCCCATTCCCGTATGGCATCTCACATGCGCCTGGAGGAAGTACTTTGCCGAAAAAAGTAATGATAGCAGACCACATGCGCCCACAAGGGGACCACATGCGCCTGTACCTTGACGGTGAGCTCTCGCACCTTGGGAAAATTGGATTTTCTAACTCGAGAAAATGTTGGAATGACTCAGTGAGTCAACTATTTATACTTGAGCCTAATGGACCGGTGCACTACACTAGCATGACGTAAGCATCCAGTGCAGCACACCGGGGGGGCACTTGTTGGGGCTCAAATTTTCACCCATTGTAAAACAACATCCCATGGTCTATTGACAATGATTTGAATCAGTTTTGATGTAATGACCCGAGATTTTCGACTCTCGTGTATAACACGACGGCCGAATTCCCAAGTAAATCATGGACTAATTGATTTGTTAAATAATGAAATATAGCATTCAAGTACAATGGCGGAAACAATTATCATCTTATTCTATCAAACTTACTACGTCATCATCAATGTTTAAATAAGGGAACCAACCAATATCCATACTGATTAATTAAAATACAAAACCATGTCTTCTCTTGAAGACTTATTACAATTCCATAAATGTATCAACTACTCGAAAGAAATATTTAATAAATGATAACACCAACTAAGTTTCTCTAACATCGTCATCCGCCATGTGATCGTACGACCCATCGAACTCTTTTCCTTAAAAATCGAGTTCAATACCTGCATCTTCACCTGCATCATCTAAATTGCGATTGGGATAGCGTTAAACGCTATCATAGTGGGGAATATTCCCTCCAAGACAATCAAGAATAATAATGTACAAAATTCAGAGTAACGCAACACAAATAGCATCTTTATTCAAAACAAAACAATCAAGTAAAAATCTTTGTTAATGCGATGCATGGAATGCATGCTCTGGCTAAGGTACCCTGGCTAGAAATCATAATACATGAAGTGGGAGACTCCCTGTTACGACTTCACGCTAGCCATTAGTCACCAAAGGTTCCTGGGACGCACAAGCCCATAGTTTTGCCCGACCATGTGAGAAACGGGACGCTCATAGCCCAAATCTACACGTGACAGTGTACGGGAGAAGTAGGACGCTCTAGCCTATTCTCAATTCCGTATACCCACATGGAGCCAAGTAAATTCATGACTTTAGTTTCACCTTTATTTAAGTGTTTTCGCATACAACTGATTTAAATAAAACTCAATGGTTACTATGGGAGTCGCAAGCAACCCAGCATAGGCCGACAGCACGAGATTAGTGTCCATAGCACCAACCCCGGCTCATGAGAATTTGTATACCATTAGTGTCCACTCATTGTCCCGTTTTTTTATTTCATCATGTCCCAAAAAGCCAATGTTGTACAACATGACCAAATTCATTAAAATACTTGTGTAATGTAAATGGATCCAATCAAGCATCATGTACATGTAAGGATCCATTGACAAACAATCACTTCATTCTCTTAGTTAAGTCAAGAGATATTCTTCCACCATAGACACCTCTCACGGGTTCCATCTCTCTACATCAAATAATTTTACCAACTTATGGACAAAGAGTATACAATAATGGGATGTCCATATGATGATCTTATACACATATTTCATATCGCAATATGAAAACCAATGTTACTTGTAAAACACAGATTAATGAAATAAGAGCATAGATTTCACAAAGATAAATAACACAAATACACATGCTTCTTAGTAAAAAATCTAAACAAGGAATCACATCATTATGTAATGATATTCATTGCAAATCCTATGTTAAACTTCATGTTATATGGATCAGCAATTCAAAACAAAATAACTTCACATGCCACAAAAGAAACTTATGATAATCGTAATATTATTAATGAAAGGCTTGAAGGAAAATCCTCACCTTAAGATGGACTTAGAAGGGGGTTGTAAAAGATCCTAACTGCTGGAAAAATATGAGAAAGAACTCCCTTCTCTCTCTCTCTCTCTCTCTCTCTCTCTCTCTCTCTCTCTCTCTCTCTCTCTCTTACTCTAGGGTATGGAGGCTGGAATTAGGAGAAGGGCTTGGAGATGCGTAGTAGGAATATAGAGAGGGATGTGCACGCGAGGTCTTGTGTAACAACTTCATGAGGTGAGTTTCTAAAATCTCAATATTCGGATGATCTATGATCAATTCACATCCATTCATCTTATGAAGCTCGAAGAGTAGAGTCAGAATACTTAAATTTCTTGATGATCCAGATTCTAGATTGGCCGATCCTTGAAAATAGCCTGGCAGGTGCTAAAATGGTCTAAATCTCAATTAATGGTCTACGCTTGATGATCACGGCCCAAATTTTGAGAAAATATGTAGTTATGATACGCAAACAATTGTACAAATTTTAGTGGTTGATTGATGGTGAGAAATGCCTAGATTCGAAATTTCAACTTTTGGCGGAAAATGAAGGGGTTGGCTTTGTGGTTCAACGGTGTAGGATTATAGATCGGGGTCCAAATTTTGTGTAAACTCGTAGTCATATGAGTATAATAAGTGGTTCAAATTTGAGAAGCGATTGATGGTGAGAAGTAGGTAAATTGAAAGGTTTAGATTTAAAAAGAGTTGGTAACTCATTAATTTCTAAAACGGGATAACGTCGCGCATAAGAAAGATGCTTATCAAGGTGGGGCACTCAAATCACACTATTGGTCCATGATAAAGACGATCCAAGTCACTCATATAAAGAGAAATATTCGACTACGACTACCCATCTACTTTCCTCACTTGATGGACATGAAAATCAAGGATTAAGGGGTTGATTTGACAATTGGACCACTTCTACTATTATTTAAGGGCTGAAATTTGATGTGTATGGTTAATATGTGCCCAAAAGCTTAATTCCAGGGTTTTGCGTGAAAGTGATCATCAGAAACTATAATACTTAAAAATGGCATCTTAATTTAAGTTTAACTAATGGCATTTTCGTAATTATCTGAAAAATGCGTGATTTTTGAACTGATCTTTTTACGATGTTTATGGGATCATTCTAAGCAACTTTTGTAAAGGGTCCCCTATCGGATCTCCTACGGATGTCTCGCTATTCGCAAATCAACGGTAAATGTACGATAATTAATAAAAAATAAATTAAACATGAAATTTCAAAAAAATTCAAATAAATCTTGAAAATCTGGGGCGTTACATTTGAGGCCGGGAAAGCCTTAAAAACGCCAACGCAACCCTAATCGCTTGGTAGCGACCAAAATCTGTAAACAACATTTCGAAGCATAACTGGACATTCGCTTAACCGCCAAATGATCAGGAACGTCCTAAAACTCCTAACCTGCAAGTTTCGAAGTCATCCGGTGCATATATTCACTTGCGCACCTTGAAATGCGTTTCATCTCTGCCCGGAGTTAACCAAAAAGGGTCTGTAAGCCTACAGCTACCATTTCAGAGTGGAACTGGACATGCACTTCACCGCCAAATGATCCGGAATGTCCTAAAACCCTTAACCTGCAAGTTTCGAAGTCATATGGTGCATAGATTTACCTGTGCACCTCGAAATGCATTTCGTCCCTGCCCGGAGATGACCAAAAAGGGTCCTTAGGCCTACAGCTACCATTTCAGAGTGGAACTGGACATGCGCTTCACCACCAAATGATCCGGAGTGCCCCAAAACCCTTAAATAGCAAGTTTGAAGTCATTACGGTACATATTTCCATGCGCGTGCTCCCCGGAACAATGTTCCTATACGATAAGCCGACCCGAAGGCTCCAAATTAGGAAGGAAGTACTAAAATTGGCAACATCTGGACTTCCACACCCCATCCCATTCATTCAGGAGGTCAATCCTAGCTTAGAAGTGGCTTGGCGACAGTGAGTGCATGTCTAGAAAAGGTAGCTGTCCTTTGGAGGTCTCACGTCGGAGTTGAAATCCTAAAATTTTCTAAGTGCTAGAATCCTGAAAATCTAACTAAGTAGTGGGAAAAGTGCCAGCAAAGGACATGCGCCTGGCCTCCCACCACATGCGCCTACATCCTATTGATGAAAGGGAGTGATCTGAATACTTTGTCGGAAAGTGCCGGGAAATACGCTGGAAAAGGACATGCGCCGGATCCTCCACATGTGCCTGATGTATTTTCTGCACATGCGCCTGACCTGTTTTCTGCCACATGCACCAAAAAATACCCTCCCGGCCAGACCCGAACCCGATTACCTCCCTATAAATAGTGGAGTCACTTCATTCCATGGACACGAAATCATCCCCTGCCGACCTTAGAGAGATGTAAGCACCACATGCGCCCGCTTTGTTTCCCCTCGCCGGATGCCTTGGCCAGAGTGGATTCCCTTGCCAGAATCCTTCGCCGGAGAGGGATTTCCTCGCCTGAATCCCGAGTTCAGGGAAAAATTCTAAAAATTTTCTAAGTGCCTAGCACATGCACTGACTTTTCCCCCACATGCGTCGGCTTTTTCCCCCACATGCGCTGGCTTTTCCCCATCGAAAAATCCTGAAATCCACCAAGTCTAAGATGACATGCGCCCACCATTTGGGTCCAGGCACATGTGCACTACCACATGCGCCCGGAACACCTCTCCTTCATCTACTTTTCATGTGAAATGGGCACATGCGCCCGGAAAATCACCACATGCGCCTGGGAGATGGGCACATGGGCCCAACTCGCCACCACAGGCGCTCATCATCTGTTGAAATGAGACATGCGCCTATATACCCCCCTCCATGCGCCTGGACGCTGGTTGGAGGGGTGGGCCTTCGATCGTGTGACCCGCCTTCGTCTGGGATCAGATTTTGATGAAACTGCCTCTCCTAGATGCATCTCGATGAGATCTATCCATCCACCAGATCAGATTCTCCAACGGTTAATGATAAATGGCCCACATCAGTGTTTTGGTCCAAAATGACCAACACTTAGGCAATTTGGCAGCTCCGAAAATCCCTCCGAAAGAGTCGAAAACGGCCGAAACAGAGAAGAATCGGGCGGAATTGGACCGAGCCCGAGAGGGAAACTTTTCTTCTACATGACATGATACACCATAATCATGCACCGCGATGAGGTTATCCAATCACAGGACCCTCGAATACCCTAATCAAGCAGTCGGCAGGCCCGCTACTTAGTTGTTTTCAACCCTAGGAAGTGCCCTGTTGGCCCAGAAATCGACTTCTGCTGAGCGAATCGAAACGCGATCGCACCGCGATCCTCGTGGATATAATCCACCCCTGTTCAAAGATGGTTATTGATAATACTCACCGATTTCCCTAATCAAACCGCAAACAGGTCCACTACTTAGTCATTTTTAGCCCTGGGAAGTGCCCTGTTGGCTTGAAAATTGACTAATGCCAGATAAAATCAACCAAGATCTCAAAGACGCCGAGGCAAACCTGAAGTACTCAGGCTATCCAATAGCCAAGTTAAGCATTTACAGGGCACTGATCCCCGTTATTCATAAGAAATTGGCATATGTGGGTACCCATCGGACCCTATACTTAGCCGTTTGTAGGCATCGGAAACAGCCGATCCAGCCTATTGAATTGACATCCTCAAAAGATCTTGGCTCGATAAAGCCTACTTGATCCCAAACAGATCATTAAAAATACTCAGAAGAAAGAGTGTTCTCGAAGACGAGTCGCCCGACTCCAGAAGAAATACATTTACTTTACTGTACAAGCTCCATTCATCCCGGATAAAGGTCCAAGGCTAAACCTAAGGGGTTATGGTTACCATGAGAAACCACAAAAAAAATGATTTCTAACTAAGTTTGAAACATCCTGCTATGGATTGCCATTATGAAAAAGACAGTCGATGCCCTACCCATCGACAACGGGTCCGTTGGTTGAGCTAATGAGGCAGTTGCGGATTTCTTTCCTAAGGTCACCTGTTCACAGTAACAGGCGCGGGCTTTAGGTTATGCCGACCAACATTTCGATGTTCGTGTATTCCAACGGTCACCTATTCACAGTAACAAGCGCGAGCCCAGAGTTGCACCACTCCGTTAAAAACCTCGTTCGGGAACGTTGCGGAGTGCTCTCCTAAGGTCACCTGTCATAAAAATACGGGCACGGGCCTTGGGTTATGCCGACCAACATTTGAAGATCGTGTATTCCAGCGGTTACCTGTTCACAGTAACAGGCGCGGGCCCAGAGTTGCACCACTCGAATCCTGACAGTCTCTCAACCCGGACAATCCGAAAGAAAATGGGACATAGACATCCGGCTTGTCTAAGAAATGTGGCTCAGTCCATAACAAGAAACAAATAGGTCTATACGACCATGAACTCAAGACCATAATCCCTGATGATTTAAATTACTTGCTCGATCTATCCGGGCTTTCTTTCTAACATTCCATGTATTGTATAACTACATTCATAGTGGAATCTTGTCCCTTTGTGCTGTGGTTTTCTCCCGAAAGGGTTTCCATGTAAAAATCTTTATGTTATTTGTGATTTGTTTCATTTACATTCATGCTCTCTTAATGCATTATTTAACTTATCTATGATGCTTGCATTTATTTACTTTTGCCTTTTAATCAAGGGTGATCATCCATTGATGTAATTAAAGGCTGGTGACCAGTATCACAGCCTGGAATGTAAAAGATCTTAGAATCTTTGGAATAAAATTTGCCTTGCGATATCTCTCTTGTGTACACTTTGTGATTGCTTATGAATGTCTCTATAATCAGAATTCTCCCAGAAAAATGAAACACAGGGAAAAAACTGCCTTGAGCGATTTTTCTAGTTTTAACAGCAATGAGCAAAACAGGACAGAAATTCTAAAATAAAGGGAGTGAGGAATGATAGTACCCGAGAGAACAAAAAGTGAAATTCTACCTCCTTCTAACAACCTATGAAAAAGCAAACAAAAAGCAATAAAATCCTAATCCTAACTACTCTATACCTCCATTAGACTAAGAGATCAAAAATCCTGATACATGGGATCAGTCAGAGGCATGGACATACCTTCTGAAGGAAAATTCTCAACGAACGGCTTTAATCGCTGACCATTCACCTTAAAGATGTTGTCGTTCCTTGGATTCAACAACTCGATGGTCCCATATGAGTCAACAGTTTGTACAATGCAGAGACCGGTCCATCGAGATCTCAATTTCCCCGAAATAAATGTAAGAGAGAATTATACATAAGAACTTTTTGATTAATCGTGAAGGTCTTACGAAGGATGTTCTTACCATGGAACACCTTCGTCTTGTCCTTGTAAATTCTCGCATTTTCATATGTCTCATTCCGGAGTTCCACAAGTTCATTCAATTGAAGTTTGCGTGACAAGCTTGCTTTGACAGAATCAAAGTTCATCTTCTTTATCGCCCAATAAGCCCTATGTTCCAACTCCATGGGCAAGTGACAAGCTTTTCCATAGACAAGTCTATAGGGAGACATTCCAATGGGGGTTTTAAAAGATGTACAGTAAGCCCAGAGTGCATCGGTAAGTCGAAGAGACCAATCCTTACGATCAGGGTTCACTGTTTTCTCCAAAATATGTTTAATCTCCCTATTGGATATTTCAGCTTGTCCACTTGTTTGTGGGTGATAGGGAGTGCTCACTTTGTGATTTACGCCATATTTCTTCATTAAGGCTTCAAATGGGCGATTACAAAAGTGAGACCCTCCATCACTTATGATGACTTGAGGTGTTCCAAACCGGGAAATGATGTTTTCTTTTAAGAAACGAATGACTGTTTTATGGTCATTGTTCCGGCATGGAATTGCCTCGACCCATTTTGAAACATAATCGACTGCAAGCAGAATATACAAATTTTCAAAAGAAGATGGGAATGGTCCCATGAAATCAATGCCCCAACAATAAAAAATTTCTATTGGTAAGATGGGATTGAGAGGTATCATATTTCTACGGGATATTCCTCCCAATTTCTGACACGGCTTACACATTTTACAAAATTCATGGGTATCTTTGAACATGGTGGGCCAATAGAACTCACATTGCAGAATTTTGGTTGTGATCTTCTTAGCCGAGAAGTGGCCACCACACGCTTGAGAATGACGAAAGGAGATGATACTGTGTTGCTCATGTTGAGCTCTTAATTGTGCATATTCTAACCCCAATTCATCACTCATTATGCAAGGTTTTCATGATTTAAAGACTAATTTAATACATGTTTTGTGATTGCAGGAATGAGAGTGGACTTCACCCAATTGGAGACCAAAAGGATCCATTTAGAACGATTGAATGAAGGTTGAAGGAGGACCAAGGAAAGAAGAAATCAAGTAGAAGAGAAAGAGGAGGAAAGAAAGGAAGAAAAGATGAAATGAAGAAGGTCCGACCGGTCAAGACCGGTCGGCCAAGGAAGCCAGACCGGTCGGCCACACCTTTGGGAGCTGCTGGACTAAAAATACAACAGGGCCGACCGGTCGGCCAGTGGATTTTTCAACTCCCAAGTACGCTGGACAGTTTAAATAAACAGTCCGACCGGTCTAGACCGGTTGGCCATGCGTTCAAACAGCGGACTTGCTATTTACAGTCCGGATTTCTCTGCGCAGTGCATAAGTTTTACACAAATTCTCGAAGATTCTGCTCTATGAAGGCTTGAAAGCTATAAAAGGGGTCCTCCACTACGTTCCTAAGGCATCTAAGAGCGGATTAAGCATGGTGGAAGACGGCGGAAGTGGATTTCGGAGTTCCACAACTCCTCCTAGTTTGTTTGTTGTTTTTATGTTTTCTTTAGTTTGTTTCATGTTTCCTTGGATCATGAATGGCTAAACCTCTTAGCTAGGGCTAAGAGGTGAAGCTTGTAGTGAATCTAAGATGTTTCAATTCGTTTTGATGTGGTTTTAAGTTGGATTTCATGTTTAAGAACAATGGTTTGAAGTTTAATTCAAGTACTAAGTAGTTTTTCTTAGTCTTATGATGACTCATGGATGTTTGGAAGAATTGCTTGAGTTCTTAATGATTGTGAACTAATCTAGACCTGTATGATCCGAGAAATTGGAGTACGCTCTAGTACTATGATCTTCATGTGGGAACTTCTTACCAAAAGTCTACTTTATGGAAATTCTGTAGTATATAGGACTGTGTATGTGATTTGAATAAGTTCAAATCATAATCTAGTTTTGCCTTGTGACAGGATTTAATGATGTTTATGATTATGATCTTAGTCTATTGGAATTGGGACTGACCTATGCAATTGAGTATGCTCATCCTGGCTTGCATTGAGTGAATCATATACATGGATCATGGCAAATTGTTGGTTTAACTGATCTATCATCCGACTAGATAGATCTTAATTTCGATTCTAGTTGAGAAAGTGTGTGTAACGACCCGAGATTTTCGACTCTCGTGTATAACACGACGGCCGAATTCCCACGTAATTTATGGAATAACTAATTTGTCAAATAATAAAATATAGCATTCAAGCGCAATGGCGGAAACAATTATCATCTTATTCTATCAAACTTACTACGTCATCATCATTGTTTAAATAAGGGAACCAACCAATATCCATACTGATTAATTAAAATACAAAACCAAGTCTTCTCTTGAAGACTTATTACAATTCCATAAATGTATCAACTACTCAAAAGAAACATTTAATAAATAAAAACATCGACTAAGTTTCTCCAACATCGTCATCCGCCATGCGATCGTACGAACCATTGAACTCTTCTCCTTAAAAATCGGGTTCAATACCTGGATCTTCACCTGCATCACCTAAATTGTGTTTGGGATAGCGTTAAACGCTATCATAGTGGGGAATATTCCCTCCAAGACTATCAAGAATAACAATGTACAAAACTCAGAGTAACGCAACACAATAATATCTTTATTCAAACAAAACAATCAAGTAAAAATCTTTGTTAATGCGATGCATGAAATGCATGCTCTGGCTAAGGCTGTCACGCCCCAAATTCGGTTCTCGACGTCCATTCGCTGTAACCCGAATTCAGAGGTGGCAGCCTCCGTAGTACCCCGATCTCGGATCCTAACCCTACACGTTAGGTTCCGATCCTGGGATACCACAAGGAGGATTTTAGGGTCTGAAATTTTTTTTTTTTTTTAACATGAGCATCACAATAAGAGTACCATCAAAGACAAACACAATATTTCTACTAAATCTTTTCGTTTATATACAGTACTGGAAAGTAAATATACAATGCGTAAATATAAAACTGTGCACACTTCGGCACCTCCTGCTACTGCACTACAAACTCCAACTCAACGTTGCTGATATACTCTGGTAGAACCTGCAGCGTAACAAACGCGCATAAGCTTCGAACGAAGCTTCGTGAGTGCGTGTGTGCGTGCGCAATGCGTATGACAAACATGATAAATATCAGAGTAAGCAGTAAAGCATGATGAGAAGACTAAACCAAAACTTAGCCTAATTAGGCTACACGATCATGTGATATGAATAACTAGCCTACCACGGCTATGCAAGTATGCAATACAGGTAACTAGCCTACCATGGCTATGCAAGCATGCAATACAGGTAACCGGCCTACCAAGGCTATATACTCATACTGTGCAATGGCCTACAGGGCCTAATGTCACGTACAATGATCCAATGCATGTATGCAAATCACCACCTCTCAGTACGGTCGTCCAGATGCGAACAGTCATAACGCAGTCACGTAAGCAATGCAGGACTCGGAACTGGTAGCTCGCCCAGTGTGGTAGCTCGCCCAGGCTTACAGCCTCGCCCACGTCACACCCGCCCACATCAGGTCCGTCCCACACCATACAGAACATTGGTCACATCACTGATACCAATACCATCTCTGAAACGGAACATCACCGGGGTCTCACAGACCTCACTACTCACCAGTAGAATGCCAAAGCCTATCTGGTGCAATAGCGGACCTACTTACAGCTGGTCAAACTCAACCCCCTTTGCCAACACTCTTCCGGCAGGTTAGGTCAGACCTCCTTCCAAACTGACCACGTGCAGTGGAAAACATCGCCGTTTGGTATTCGGCATACTGGTGTATGATTAAACCACCCGGTCCTTGAATGGAGCACCCACCTTGGTACCAACGGGATCAGGGACTTTCACCCAGGGACATCTTTGGCATCCAGTTTAAAGATCACATATTTCCGGTGTTCTGCAAACCACGATGAAGCTGTGGTTGCAACGTAGTAACCATGCTATATGCGGCACAAGCAGACGGTGCGAAATGCAACCATGCATACAAACGTGGGACGACATGCCCGTGCAAGTCTCCAAAGAGCACCATAAAACTATAAGGTCTCAAACACAATGTCACCGTCAGCTGGAAATGAATTGCACGACAATCACGACCGATATGGCCGGTTGATACAAGACAATCAGATGAGCCAAGCATTCATGATGCATGAGTCAAGTATACAGTATGAGTGCCAACAAGTAGTTCATCTACCACGATGGCTATAAATCAATCTAGTCCAACCTATTTGAGATATGATTAAGATGAGGGGACACATATGAATGATCGAGTCATAGTGCGGGATGTCGCTAGCCAGGGAATCTCGCACCAAGGGCTACAAGGTATGCTAAGCTATTCCTACCATACAGTGTAAGTCAGGATGATAGATTCCTGTCCTCGAATAGTCCCATACCTATTGGAGAGGTTTGAGATAGAGAGCACATGAATTACATTTGCGCAACTACATCTCGAATGCTTTATGAATGCGTTTATGCCCTAGTGGTCCCCAACTAACAATGGTGATTCGGGATGCATACTCATTACACATGCATGGTGGTCGTCAAAGCATATAGTATAAAGATCACATATGAGTATTCCAAATAACACTACGTGTGGCAACAGACATACTCAAAATAGCATAAAAGATAATTCACTTATAATACAAAGAAACATAAAGAGATAAGACTCTAAATGGATGGTATACAACAACACAGATGGTCCAACAACTGAACGGTGTGGATTAACCTTCAATATTTAGATAACCCAAATGGAAAGAAAATAATTGAAAACACTACCGACACATCAAAGGTAGAATCTACTGGAGCGGCAAGAGTAGAATACCCAAAGTCATGCCGAGACCCATAATCCTGTAGTACCGTTGAGATAAACACGATGAATGGTCCGTAGAAGGAATGTCATAGAACGGGTTGCAAGATAGACAGGTCATGGCAGAGAATCATAAATGGTAGTGTAATATGAGATAGATGGTCAACACGATGAAGTCCAAAAAGGGACGACAGGTCTAACCTCATGCTACAAGATAGGCTCCATATAATGGATGGCCTAGATGACGTACGAACGTCGAGGATGAGCCCCATACTCGTCCTATAGGTAAACGAACGGTGTGGATGAGATATACACAATATGGTAGTCTTTAATAGTTGGGTACAGGGGTAGAAGGGGTGAGTCATATGAGTATACAAGCTGAGTTACCAAGATCAATCAACATGCTGAGTCAACAAGGTGAGTCAACAAGGCGGGTCAACAAGGCGGGTCAACATGGTGAGTTAACAAGGTGAATTGACAAGACGGTTCCACAGGGTGAGTTTAAGAAGGTAGCCCTGTGACTTGGGTCGAGCAAACTCTAAGGATGACCTTTTAATAAGGATTTACACAACTAATCATCAAGGTGGATCCACGGGATGGACAACGCAGTCATTCGAATACGCACACTAAGGTGGTCCCAAGGGCCATCCTGTACATAACATGCTAGGGTTCATTCATTTGGATGGTTTGGATTAAGCACAAAATTAAGGCGGTCCTAATGGATGGCCAACATACATATCGCACCATGGAGGCCAATGGCTGACGTGGATAGAACACATGCATAACAAGGTGGACCCGGGGTTGGGTATAACCACACAAAGGAGTGGAGAAGCCACATACATCAATGGGCCCCAACAGTTTGGGATCAACCCGATATTTGTGCTTTACCATTAATCAAGTGAGATGGCAACTAAACACCATGGTGGGGCCCGCACACCACACGTGTGGAACCCTACCCATGGTTGAGTGACTTATTAACAAGAAGAATGGCAAATAAATATAACAGATGGGTCCTGTAAAGTTTCCAATGGTAGGCATTCAATCACCCTTATTTTCTACGTGTGGCCCACCTAAAACTGGGCCCACACCCCTGCCAAGAAGAACGACACGATATACTTAACATTCATCAAGGTGGGACCCAAAGTTGGGCCCCATCACCTTTGATTAGATGGATAAATAAACATTACAATGGCCCCAAGGAAGGTTTCAAAGGTGGGCATCAATGGCCACGGTTTCCCTACAATGTGGTCCACTTGAGGTTTGTATTTACCTCATTATGAGGGCCCCCAGCCCTAAAATAATATGGAAAAACAGATGGGCGGCATACATAAAACAGATACATCGTGGTGGGACCCATAGAGCGTAGCACCCAAATGGGCCCCAAGCATTTTGAATCAAACTAATATTTTTGTTTCCCCCTTCACCCATATCCATGTGATCTTATGAACAAGTTAAATGACAAATAAACATCACTGTAGAGCCTGGGAAGGTTTCAACGGTGGAGATCATAATTCCCACTGTTCCCATGGCATGGTCCACTTGACATTTGGATATGCTTCAATTTTGGCTCAGCCACTAAAATGAGCTGGAAAAACATGCGGGCGGAATAGATAAGGCACATACATTATAGGTGGGCCCAACGAGTGGGGCCCATTGCCATGCCCAGAGAGGGCTGCGCCGCTGGGCAGCAGCGTCCCCTGGACGCTGTCTGTCCAGTGGCCAGCTTTCATATATATATATTTATTTATTTATTATTATTATTTTTTATTTATTTATATCCTCTCTGCAAGTGGGGCCCACAAGCTTTTGATCAATCTGATATTTTTGTTTTCCCTTCTTACATGCATGTGTGAACTTATGCACAGGTTGGATCTCAAATAAACATCATGGTGGGCCATAGGTAGGTTTCAACGGTAGGGCCATTGTCCCTACTGTTTTCTGTGGTGGGGTCCACTGAAGATTTGGATCTGTCTCATTCTTGGGGTTATGCCCTGAAATGATCTCCCCAACTGGATGGACGGTGTGGATACAACACATGCATGATGGTGGGACCCACGAGTGGGCCACCAGCTGGCAGCAGAGCCAGCGTCTAAGGACGCTGGTACGCCCAGCGTGCGGACGTCTCTCCTCTCCTTTTTCTCTTTCTTTCTTTTTTTTTTTGTGAGGTTTTGATCGAGTGGGGCCCACATAAGAGTGATCTACTCCGTTCATCAGCTGGGCCATCTCATGGTGGGTCCAATGAGTCCAATATTGGGTATATTACAGGGTCTACAAACATCAGTGTGGGCCGAGGCAGTTTCGACAGTGGACATCATTCACCCCACTGTTTCATGTGGTGCGGCCCACTTAAGAATTCAGATCGGCTTCAGATTTGGGCCTTGGCCCTAAAATGATATGGGAAAACAGATAGACGGTGTGGATGGGACACAAACATCAAGGTGGGTCCCACGAGTGGGGATCTCTCCCAGCCGTCCTGACGCTGGACGGTTCCAGCGTCCCAGACGCTGTGAACGTCCAGCGCTGGACGTTGTCATTTTTTTTTTCTTTTTTTTTTGTTTTCTTAGTTATTTCAGGTGGGGCCCACTTAGGAAAGATCCAATCCGTCCATCAGGTTTCCCAGCTCGCTGGGGACCTAATAAGCCCAATATTGGGCGGGTGATTCCGTCTACAAACATCACGGTGGGCCAAAGAAGTTTCGACAGTAGGCATCCTTGCCTTTACTATTTTTCTATGGTGTGGTCCACCTGAGATCTGGATTTACTTAATTTTTGGTGTCCAGCCCTAAAATGGGCTGGAGAAACAAATGGTCGGCGTGGATCACATACATACATCAAGGTGGGTCCCACGAGTGGGGACCCACGGTCAACGACCAAAGCCCCAGCGCTGCTGGGCAGCAGCGTCCTCTGGATGCTGGCTGTCCAGCGGCCTTCTCCTTCATTCTTTTCTTCTTCTTCTTTTTTTTTTTTTTTTAATAATTTCAAGTGGGGCCCACATGTGTAAGATCCACTCCATCTATCAGCTGGGCCATCACATGGTGGGCCCACATGGTGGACAGCGTGGGTGAACTACATACATCATGGTGGACCGTTGGCCACACTAATTATGACATAAAGTGGGTCCCCAAGTGGGATCCACACCATCAAAGGGTGGGACCCATTCATGGACGATCCAGCCCATCCATCTCATTGCCCATCACAAGGTGGGACCAAGGAAAGAAAACGAAAAGTAAACGAGAAAAAGGGGGGAAAGGTATGCACTCACAATGATGGTTGGACGGTTGGATTGCCGATCGGACGGTCCGGATGATGATCGGGGTCCTCCAAGCTTGATCTTCACCTTCAATCTCTCTCTTTCTCTCTTGATCTCCCTCTAATTCTCTCTCTAAGCTCACTCAATCTCTCAAATCCCTCTACTTCTCTCTCTTCTCTCTCTCTCTCTCTCTCTCTCTCTCTCTCTCTCTCTCTCTCTCTCTCTCTCTCAAATCTTGCAATTGAGAAGCCACCCCCCCCCACGTATGGCTCTTGTATGGGAAGAGGGGGGTGCATGATGTCATGATGATGATGGTGATGATGATGGGAGAGAGCATGAGAGGTATGGGTTGTGGTTGACTTTTGGTGAGAGAGGATGGGGTGGGTATGGTGATGATGGCTAGATAATGATGGGGGTATGGGTGAGAGTGATGGTGATAGATTTGACATGTTGTTGGAAATTGTGCAAGTGGGGCCCACGCCACACGCGCGTTGCGTGGCCCACCTCGAATTGCATGAACGTATGCATCTTACACACCGGGTATCGCAATGGGGCGTGCCGCGCGGCGTTGGAATCGTGGCGCCCGCGCGGTCACAAGGGTACAAGTCTTGGGTCGTTGCGGTACTAAATCAGGGTCGCGATCAAGGCTCTCTAATCTGGTCCGTCCGGGACGTACCGGTACCGGAAGCTAAACGTACGGAGGGCAATTCAGGGTACGGGTCTTACAAAGGCACCCTGGCTAGAATCACAATACATGAAGTGGGAGACTCCCTGTTATGACTTCATGCTAGCCACTAGTCACCAAAGGTTCCTAGGACGCACAAGCCCATAGTTTTGCTCGACCACGTGAGAAACGGGACGCTCATAGCCCAAATCTACACGTGACAGTGTACGGGAGAAGTAGGACGCTCTAGCCTATTCTCAATTCCGTACACCCATATGGAGCCAAGTGAATGTATGACTTTAGTTTCACCTTTATTTAAGTGTTTTCGCATACAACCGATTTAAATAAAACTCAATGGTCACTATGGGGAGTCGCAAGCAACCCAACATAGGCCGACAGCACAAGATTAGTGTCCATAGCACCAACCCCGGCTCATGAGAATTTGTATACCGTTAGTGTCCACTCATTGTCCCGTTTTATGATTTGATCATGTCCGAAAAAGCCAATGTTGTACATCATGACCAAATTCATTAAAATACCCATGTACTGTAAATGAATCAAATCAAGCATCATGTACATGTAAGGATCCATTAACAAACAATCACTTCATTCTCTCAGTCAAGTCAAGATATATTCTTCCATCATGGACACCTCTCACGGGTTCCATCTCTCTACATCGAATAATTTTACCAACTTAGAGACAAAGAGTATACAATAATGGGATGTCCATATGATGATCTTATATACATATTTCATATCACAATATGAAAACCAATATTACTTGTAATATCTGGACTAAGAAAATAAGGGCATAGATTTCACAAAAATAAATAACACAAATACGCATTCTTCTTAGTAAAAAATCTAAAAAAAGGAATCACATCACCATATAATGATATTCATTACAAATCTCACATCAAACTTCATGTTATATGGATAAGTAATTCAAAACAAAACAACTTCACATGCCACAAAAGAAACTTATGATAATCGTGATATTATTAATGAAATGCTTGAAGGAAAATCCTCACCTTAGGATGGACTTAGAAGAAGAGGGTTGTAGAAGATCCTAGCCGCTGAAAAAATATGAGAAAGAACTCTCTTCTCTTCTCTCTCTCTCTCTCTCTCTCTCTCTCTCTCTCTCTCTAGGGCATGGAGGCTAGGGTTAGGAGAAGGATTTGGAGGTGTGTAGTAGAAATATGGAGAGGGATGTGCACGCGAGGTCTTGTGTAACAACCTCTTGAGGTGAGTTTCTCAAATCTCAATATTCGGGTGATCTTTGATCAATTCCAATCCGTTCATCTTATCAAGCTCGAAGAGTAGAGTCAGAATACATAAATTTCTTGATGATTCACATTCTAGATTGGCCGATCCTTGAAAATGGCCTAACAGGTGCTAAAATGGGCTTGATCTCAATTAACAGTCTACGTTTGATGATCAGGACCCAAATTTTGAGAAAATATGTAATCATGATAGGCAAACAATTGTGCAAAGTTTAGTGGTTGATTGATGGTGAGAAATGCCTAGATCTGAAATTTCAATTTTTGGCGGAAAAGGAAGGGGCTGACTTTGTGGTTCAACGGTGTAGGATTATAGATCGGGGTCCAAATTTTGTGTAAACTCGTAGTCATATGAGTATAATAAGTGGTCCAAATTTGAAAAGTGATTGATGGTGAGAAGTGGGTAAATTGAAAGGTTCAGATTTAAAAAGAGTTGGCAACTCGTTAATTTCTAGAACGGGATAACTTCGCGCATAAGAAAGAGACTTATCAAGGTAGGGCACTCAAATCACACTATTGGTCCATGATAAAGACGATCCAAGTCACTCATATGAAGAGAAATATTCGACTACGACTAACCATCTACTTTCCTCATCGATGGACATGAAAATCAAGGGTTAAGGGGCTGATTTGACAATCAGACCACTTTTACTATGATTTAAGGGCTGAAATTTGATGTGTGTGGTTAATATGTGCCCAAAAGCTTAAATCTAGGGTTTTACGTGAAAGTGATCGTCAGAAACTATAATACTTAAAAATGACATCTTAACTTAAGTTTAACTAATGGCATTTTCGTAATTATCTGAAAAGTGTGTGATTTTTGAAATCTGATCTTTCTATGATGTTTATGAGATCATTCTAAACAATTTTTGTCAAAGGGTCCCCTATCGGATCTCCTACGGATGTCCCGCTATTCGCAAATCAACGGTAAATGTACGATAATTAAAAAAATAAATTAAAAATAAATTTTCAAATAAATCTCAAAAATTTGGGGCATTACAAACCACCCCCCTTAAAAACAAACTTCGTCCCCGAAGTTTCCTAAGCATCGTTGATAAAAGATTGAGGGCAATCTCACTTCATGACTTCTCGTTTAACTTTTTGAATTATTCCGGGTCAGACGTGATCACAATCCACCCCCCTTAAAAATAAATCCGTACTTGACATCGATTTTTACAAGCTCCCCCAAATTTTTTTCCTATCATGCTTCCACTGCGCACTCTGATTCCTAGATGGTTCTGAATATATTGATTGGTCTCTCAAATCATTCAATCATCTAGCGTCCTAATATTTCTCAGGTTTGGGTAGGTGCTCTTATAGTCAAGGATCTAAGACGATTAGGGTTAGATAATTATCAAGGATGTCTGATCGCTAACGAAATGACTGATCAAGAGTTTAAAAGATAGATCTGTGTTTGATTAGGTTGGCATGATCGGATGGTCACTTGAATGAGTGGATAAAAAAGCGGATAACAAAGTGAATGAGATATCATCGACAGTTCTTTAATAGCTGAAAGTGCGACAGAAAGGTGAGGTTAGGGATACCGTATTCTAACTCTTTATAGGGTCTAAGTGGCTAAGCTTCTACGTCCTAGGGTCGTCTATACATCTATCTTATTTTAGTCATCCAAAGAAAACAATCACACACATTCCTAGAGAATGCACAAAAGTCGCCCAGTTAGAACAAGGATGCGATTTGTATTGTGTCGACATCACAGGTGAACAGTTCAAGTAGATTCGGATCCGATACTTAGATCTTCTACTCGCATTGAGCATTGAGTTCATTAATATCCATTCGAAATTCCGAGTGTCGACCCTCGGGATTTGAACGAGGATTCAATCCTTTACACAATATATTAGGTACTGTTCTGCCCTCCCGTACGGCCGATTTAGTCTAACATTGTGGGGACTTTCATGTATTCTCCAACAACAAAAAATCAACGAAGATCACGTAAATTAAAATCCAACAATACAAAACATTAAAACTTTACGAGATCCTATTTACTTTTATTGTTAGACATGGTCGAAGATCTATGTGAGGGATTGGTAAATGGCATTTTATGGTTACGATAATCTACTTTAAGTAAGAGAGTTGAGCCTAAAATTCATAGGGATGTATGAGCATACACTAGGGAATACTTCTAAAGGTGTCATCTTACGATAACTAAGCGTAAACAAGGGGTTCAGAGGTTTTCAAAGCTAAGGAACTAGGATAGTGTTGAATCTGGAACACAGGACTTATAAGCGCTCTTAGAATTTTATCTCTTAAACTGAATGTTCTTTTTACCTGAAATTTGGAGGCTAATCTGAAGGTTAGGTGAAGAATCACCTAAATTTTTCTCATAATGAAATTCCTATGGTAAGATATGATTCTGACCTCTAAAAGTCTGAAAAACGTAACAGTCCAGCAGTTTCCAGCGCAAGATTTTCTCTACTAACAGAATTTTCACGATTTATCTAAATGTCGGATTGATCTAAAATTTTATGGGAGTGTTGGGTGATGAGTTAGGAATATGTATAAAAAATGTTAAAAATTTATAGATTCTGAAAATATAATTCTTAGTGGTAACATTGCCAAAGGGTCAGGAAATTTGTCATAACAAAAATAATTCAAAATAAAATAGTTATCCTTAAAATTTGAGGGAGATAAATCCCACGACTCAGCGTAACGCTGATCTAAATATGGGAAAATGATGAGACCTCCAAAACTTCTAGAAAAAGTGAGAATCCACTTCCCAAAAATCCTAAAATTTCATATTTTTACGTTCATTGGCTATCCTAATGATTTTAAGGGGCCTATGTTTGAGTCTTTAGATTCATAATATCTCATGCATCCAATGGGGGATGAACCTAGGTATTTTTGTTTCTATTTCATGGGAACCTAAGCCCTAAGGGATATTTATTATGAAAATGGTCGGGTTTCTCTCCCAGAGGTCCCGATTGTGCTCTGATACCAATTGTTACGACCCGAGATTTTCGACACTCGTGTATAACACGACGGTCGAATTCCCACGTAATTTATGGAATAACTAATTTGTCAAATAATAAAATATAGCATTCAAGTGCAATGACAGAAACAATTATCATCTTATTCTATCAAGCTTACTACGTCATCATCAATGTTTAAATAAGGGAACCAACCAATATCCATACTAATTAATTAAAATACAAAACCATGTCTTCTCTTGAAGACTTATTACAATTCCATAAATGTATCAACTACTCAAAAGAAACATTTAATAAATGAAAACATCGACTAAGTTTCTCCAACATCGTCATCCGCCATGCGATCGTACGAACCATTGAACTCTTCTCCTTAAAAATCGGGTTCAATACCTGGATCTTCACCTGCATCACCTAAATTGTGTTTGGGATAGCGTTAAACGCTATCATAGTGGGGAATATTCCCTCCAAGACTATCAAGAATAACAATGTATAAAACTCAGAGTAACGCAACACAATAATATCTTTATTCAAACAAAACAATCAAGTAAAAATCTTTATTAATGTGATGCATGGAATGCATGCTCTGGCTAAGGCACCCTGGCTAGAATCACAATACATGAAGTGGGACACTCCCTGTTACGACTTCATGCTAGCCACTAGTCACCAAAGGTTCCTGGGACGCACAAGCCCATAGTTTTGCTCGACCACGTGAGAAACGGGATGCTCATAGCCCAAATCTACACGTGACAGTGTACGGGAGAAGTAGGACGCTCTAGCCTATTCTCAATTCCGTACACCCACATGGAGCCAAGTGAATGCATGACTTTAGTTTCACCTTTATTTAAGTGTTTTCGCATACAACCGATTTAAATAAAACTCAATGGTCACTATGGGGAGTCGCAAGCAACCCAGCATAGGCCGACAGCACAGGATTAGTGTCCATAACACCAACCCCGGCTCATGAGAATTTGTATACCATTAGTATCCACTCATTGTCCCGTTTTATGATTTCATCATGTCCCAAAAAGCCAATGTTGTACAACATGACCAAATTCATTAAAATACCCATGTACTGTAAATGGATCAAATCAAGCATCATGTACATGTAAGGATCCATTAACAAACAATCACTTCATTCTCTCAGTCAAGTCAAGATATATTCTTCCATCATGGACACCTCTCACGGGTTCCATCTCTCTACATCGAATAATTTTACCAACTTAGGGACAAAGAGTATACAATAATGGGATGTCCATATGATGATCTTATACACATATTTCATATCACAATATAAAAACCAATATTACTTGTAATACATGGACTAAGAAAATAAGGGCATAGATTTCACAAAAATAAATAACACAAATACACATTCTTCTTAGTAAAAAATCTAAAAAAAGGAATCACATCACCATATAATAATATTCATTACAAATCTCACATCAAACTTCAGGTTATATGGATAAGTAATTCAAAACAAAACAACTTCACATGCCACAAAAGAAACTTATGATAATCGTGATATTATTAATGAAAGGCTTGAAGGAAAATCCTCACCTTAGGATGGACTTAGAAGAAGAGGGTTGTAGAAGATCCTAGCTGCTGAAAAAATATGAGAAAGAACTCTCTTCTCTTCTCTCTCTCTCTCTCTAGGGCATGGAGGCTAGGGTTAGGAGAAGGATTTGGAGGTGCGTAGTAGAAATATGGAGAGGGATGTGCACGCGAGGTCTTGTGTAACAACCGCTTGAGGTGAGTTTCTCAAATCTCAATATTCGGGTAATCTTTGATCAATTCCAATCCGTTCATCTTATCAAGCTCGAAGAGTAGAGTCAGAATACGTAAATTTCTTGATGATCCACATTCTAGATTGGCCGATCCTTGAAAATGGCCTAACGGGTGCTAAAATGGGCTTGATCTCAATTAACAGTCTACGATTGATGATCAGGGCCCAAATTTTGAGAAAATATGTAATCATGATAGGCAAACAATTATGCAAAATTTAGTGGTTGATTGATGGTGAGAAATGCCTAGATCTAAAATTTCAATTTTTTGCGGAAAAGGAAGGGGTTGACTTTGTGGTTTAACGGTGTAGGATTATAGATCGGGGTCCGAATTTTGTGTAAACTCGTAGTCATATGAGTGTAATAAGTGGTCCAAATTTGAGAAGCGATTGATGGTGAGAAGTGGGTAAATTAAAAGGTTCAGATTTAAAAAGATTTGGCAACTCGTTAATTTCTAGAACGGGCTAACTTCACGCATAAGAAGAGACTTATTAAGGTGGGGCACTCAAATCACACTATTGGTCCATGATAAAGATGATCCAAGTCACTCATATGAAGAGAAATATTAGACTACGACTAACCATCTACTTTCCTCACTCGATGGACATGAAAATCAATGGTTAAGGGACTAATTTGACAATCGGACCACTTTTACTATGATTGAAGGGCTGAAATTTGATGTGTATGGTTAATATGTGCCCAAAAGCTTAAATTCAGGGTTTTACGTGAAAGTGATTGTCAGAAACTATAATACTTAAAAATGACATCTTAACTTAAGTTTAACTAATGGCATTTTCATAATTATCTGAAAAGTGTGTGATTTTTGAAATCTGATATTTCTATGATGTTTATGAGATCATTCTAAATAATTTTTGTAAAGGGTCCCCTATCGGATCTTCTACGGATGTCCCGCTATTCGCAAATCAACGGTAAATGTACGATAATTGAAAAAAATAAATTAAAAATAAATTTTCAAATAAATCTCAAAAATCTGGGGCGTTACAGTGTGAGACCAAGCGAATTGAGCATCAAGGATTGCTACAAGTAGATCCTTGAACCCTTAGTGCCTTTTTATTAATTGATAACTTCAGCTTAGTTCAAAATTGCTATTTACATCAATTTCGTACAAACTTATTTGTTAGCTTCTCAGTAGAACTATTGGAAGTGTTTTGTGGATTCCTACATAAGTCCTTGTGGATCGACCTCGGTCTTACTGAGATTATTACTAAATCGCAACCCTACACTTGGAGAAGCGAACAACTCATCATCCGGCACACATCTCCTTATAATTTGATCGGGACAATACTTGAATAAGTATGGGTCGTCCCATAGGAATTTTCTCACCTTGTTGAAGAACTTATCTTTATCTTCCTTTTTCCAATGTGTCGGAAATGTACCTGTAGCAAGATAGTTAGCAATGTCCGCAAACCATGGCAATTGGGAGACTTTAAAAAGTTGTTCATCAAGGAACATGTCATTGATCGCAGTCGTCTCAGGGGAATCGGGGAGAACAAGTCTAGAGAGATGGCCAGCCACTACGTTCTCTACTCCTTTCTCATCACATATTTCTATGTCAAATTCTTGGAGTAGGAGTATCCATCTTAACAAGCGTGGCTTAGTATCCGTCTTAGAGAGAAGTTACATAAGCGCGGCATGGTCGGTGAATATGATGATCTTGGATCCAATCAAGTAGGACCTAAACTTGTCTAAGGCAAAAACTACAGCTAAAAGTTCTTTTTCTGTAGTAGTGTAGTTTGCTTGGGCCGAGTTTAAGGTTCTACTTGCATAGTAGATGACACATGGCCTCTTCTCTTTTCTTTGGCCTAACACAGCCCCAATGTTGTAGTCGCTCGCATCGCACATAATTTCAAAAGGAAGGCTCCAATCAGGTGGTTACATTATGGGAGCACATGTCAACCTACCTTTAAGTTTGTCAAAGGCATTTTGACAATCTTCAATCCACTCGAATGAGTTCTCCTTTTGAAGAAGGTTACATAAAGGACGAGAGAGTGAACTGAAGTCCTTTATGAATGTTCGCTTCCCCAAGTGTAGGGTTGCAATGTAGTAATAAACTCGGTAATACCGAGGTCGATCCACAGGGACTTATGTAGGATGTCACAAACTCATCCACAAGTTTCTATTGAAGCTAACAATCAAAGTTTGAATAGAATGTGTGTGATTAACAGTTTAAGCTAAATTGAATGTAAACAATTATAAGAAGGCACTAGGGGTTCGAGGATCCACTTGTAGCAATCCTCGATGTTCAATCCGATGTGGTTTCCCATTCTCTCAACTAGAATCACCAGTCAGGTCTATCTAGTCGGATGATAGAACTGTTAAACCAGAAGTCTGTAACATGTAAATTCTGTGCATAAAGTTCACTCAACTCTAGGCTGATCTGAGCATGCTCATTGCATAGGTCATTCACCTTTTCTATAGGTCCAATTCCCAATCATAACCATCCTCAAGTCTTCTCACAAGACAAGGCTAGATCATGATTTGAACTGGATTCAAATTATATGCACAATCCATACATATTCCAGATAATCAACCAAAACTAGAACTTTGGCATGAAGCCCCTTTATGAAGAGCTTGGTACTAGAGCGCACTCCAATTCCTCGGATCATACAGGTCTAGACCGTTGCAAACAAATTAAGAAGATAAGTAATTCATCCAAACATCCATGAGTCATCACAATACTAAGAGAAATTACTTAAAAACTTGTATAAACTTCAACCCTTAGTTCATAATCATGAATTCCAAACTGAAAACCACTTAACTACGAATTAAAACATCTTGGATACACTACAAGCTTCACCTCTTAGCCCTAGCTAAGAGGTTTAGCTGCTCATGATCCAAGGAAACATGAAACAACTCTTAAAAATATGAAAACAGCAAAGCAAACCAAAAGGAGTTGTGAAACTCCAATCTTCACTTCCACATTCTCCAACCTCGCTTGAGCCCTTCTCGGATACCCTAGGAACAATCCCTAGGTGGCTTTTTATAGTTTGGAGGCTCCCCAACTCCGGAAGAATCGAGAAAGTCCGTAGCACTTACGCAGCGCAAAGAAAATCGGACGTTACTTAGAAGTTTCTAAGTCAGTACACCTGGCCGACCGGTCACGACTGGTCGGCCTCAATAAACGTTCGATCCAGCAAGCATGACCGACCTGTCAAGACCGGTCGGTCTTGTGGAACAACAGTCCAGCAAGTACCTCCGACCGGTCATGACCGGTCGGAGCTATTTATCCTTGGTCCAGCAACCCAGTCCGACCGGTCATGACCGGTCGGACATCTTCAAAAGACCTCCAGCAGTTGTAGCCGACCGGTCAAGACCGGTCGGTCACCTTTGTGTGTCCTTTAGTGTCATGGCTGACCGGTCGCTGACCGGTCTGGCTTCCTTAGCCGACCGGTCATGACCGGTCGGCAGTCCTTCAAGCTTCTTTTCTTCTTTCTCTTTTCTTTCCTTGCTTCTTGCTTTCACTTTCTCTCTTCTTTTCTTCTTTGATCATCAAATATTATTCATTAGAATGATGCCAAATGAGCTCTTTATGTCTTCAATTGAGTAGAGTCCACCCTCAATCCCGTAATCACAAAACATGCATTGAATTAGCTTACAAACCATACAAACCTTGCACAATTAGTGATGAATTGGGATTAGAATATGCACAATTAAGAGCTCAACACACCCCCCAACCAGCATTTTGCTAGTCCCGAGCAAAACATGCGTGAAACTAATTCCATCCTTTAAAACTCAACTCTCTTTCAGAAACCATCCTTCTATACATTCCAAGGTTCATAAGCTTAAGATTCAGAAACATTAGGCAACAGAGGTTGAAACCGTAAACTCTCAAAACATAATAAGCATTCATATGAAATTCCCGCTGATTGGTTGATAAATAGAAAGATTTGAACAAGTTTAACCTAGTGTGGGTAGTGAAAATTCATCTCACGAGTTTCTAGGATTATCTTCTTCATAGATCAGGTAGACTATAGAACTCAAGGTACATAGAGCCACATCAGGTCCATGACAGGAATTTGCCTTACCGTCCTTCCGACGACTTTCACACTACGTCCCATTTCCGGCTTTGGTTACGGGTAGACCATCCCCCGGTTGGTAGTAGGTAGCCCTAATCGGAATTTCCACCGTTTTTCACATTCCCAATTTCATCCTTCCTTTTCCTTTTTCTTTTAAATTAGATAGGATTTTTAAAAATCCATATCTTTCATTATTTTCCCATGGACAAGGATGGACAAAGTACCCCGGCCTGATTTCTCAATACCTTAATTCAAAGTCTAGCTAATCCATAAGTCACATAATCCCTTCAACTCATGAAAATCGTGTAATGTGAACTACGTGTAAAAGTGTTCAGATTTTCTATCAATCACAAAAATAGGGGAGTTCACATATAAAACCATTATGCTATGAGAGATTGCAGACATCCAGCCCCATTCACTTTATATCCCCTCCTCTTATGCTCATATCAACTCGAATGCATAAAACCGGTGTTTTTCAAAAGAGTTTCGAATTTTTAAAAAATCGAAAAAAATTTCCACATGACTGCTTGAAATGTTGCAAATCGCTGGATTCATCCAAGTGATCCTACACCCCCAACCAAATCTTGCATTGTCCTCAATGTAAAAGATGTGCAATGAGCAAAACATGAGAGCAATTTGAAAATAAAAGGGAGTGAGGAATGATAGTACCTGAGAGAGTGAAAAGTGGAGATCTTCCTCCTTCTAACAAACCTATGAAAACGAAAACAAAAGCAGCAAAATCCTAATCCTAACTACTCTATACCTCCATCAGACTAGGAGATCAATCATCCTAATACACAGGATCATTCAGAGGTATGGACATACCTTCTGAAGGGAAGTTCTCAAAGAACGGCTTTAATCGCTGCCCATTTGCTTTAAAAATGTTGCCGTTCCTTGGATTTAACAGCTCGACAGTCCCATATGGATAGACAGTTTGCACAATGTAGGGACCGGTCCACCGAGATCTCAATCTTCCTGGAAATAGATGTAAGCGAGAATTATACATGAGGACTTTTTGATTTATCGTGAATGTCTTGCGAAGAATATTCTTATCATGGAATATTTTCGTCTTGTCCTTGTAAATTCTTGCATTCTCATAAGCTTCATTCCGGATTTCTGCAAGTTCATTCAATTGTAGTTTGCGTAGTGAGCTTGCCTTGTCAGAATTGAAATTCATCTTCTTAATAGCCCAATATGCCTTATGTTCCAACTCCACAGGTAAGTGACAAGCCTTCCCATAGACAAGTCTATAGGGAGACATTCCAATAGGGGTTTTAAAGGCAGTACGGTAAGCCCACAGCGCATCGGTAAGCCGAAGTGACCAATCCTTACGATCGGGATTCACCGTTTTCTCTAAAATGTGTTTAATCTCCCTGTTGGATATCTTAGCTTGTCCACTAGTTTGTGGGTGATAGGGAGTGCTCACTTTGTGCGTTACGCCATATTTCTTCATTAATGCTTCAAAAGGGCGATTGCAAAAGTGAGACCCTCCATCACTTATGAGGACTCGAGGCGTTCCAAACCGGGAAAGAATGTTTTCTTTTAAGAATCGAATGACCATTTTATGGTCATTATTCCGGCAAGGGATGGCCTCGACCCATTTGGAAACATAATCAACGGCAAGCAAGATGTATTGGTTTCCAAAAGAAGATGGGAATGGGCCCATGAAATCGATGCCCCAACAATAAAAAATTTCGACAATTAAGATGGGATTGAGTGGCATCATATTTCTACGGGAGATTTGTTCGCTCGCCTCAAGTGTAAGGCTGCGATGTAGTAATAAATCTCGGTAAGACCGAGGTCGATCCACAGGGAAAAAGTAACAGCTTCCTAATTACTCCAGCAACTCAGTTAATAGAACAAATTCAATTTCAATAGGATGTTTAATCAAAACAGTAACTTAATGAAAAATCAGAGATATAATGTACTAAGGCTTTCAAGGATCCACTTGTAGCAATCCTATGTTACTTCAGTCAATCCAAGTAGAGAACACAACTAGATTTGAAGTCCTATCTCTCATCTAGTTGGAAAGTAAAGCATTCACACACATTCATCCAATTCAAGTTGAACTTCCAAGTTCAAGTCCATTCAATCAATGTAGAATTCAAATTCATAGCCTGCGGAGTAACAGCCATGCCTATGGACTATGGCCTGCTCAAGGATTACTACAATTCGAATCTAAACAAGCAACCTGTGATAATCTCAGAGAATTAAAAGGAATTCATGTCCGGAGCACATGAACTCAGATAAGACATCTCAAACTACCACCTATTGGACTGAAACATAAGAAAAATCCAACTTTGAATTAAAAGTACTTGAATCAAACTGAAATTAACATAGAACTGGCTACAAGCTTCACCTCTCAGCCTTAGCTGAGAGGTTTTAGCCGAGCATAGTCATGCTACAACTAAAAACTCAAAAATAAAGCATAAAACTAGAAAAACCCGAAGATAGATGTTGCAGACGCTCCACAGTCGCCTTCAGCCTCCAAACTCACGTTCCTTCTCTTCTCTGATGCCTTAGGGAGAGCCCCTAGGTGGCCTTTTATAGCAACAATCCCCCCTTGCGTCGGATTCTGCGAAAGCCTTCGCATTGCGCAGCAATTTTCGGAGTCCCAATTTAGAAAGGAGACTTCTTACGCAGGGCCGACCGGTCGTGACCGGTCGGCCTGGCTTTTCAATTACTCCAGAAAGCTCAGCCGACCGGTCATGACCGGTCGGCGTGGGTTTTCAATTGTTCCAGCGTGCATGCCCGACCGGTCATGACCGGTCGGGCTGCTTCTCCTTCATCCAGTGCCTATGGCCGACCGGTCATGACCGGTCGGCCCCAATGCAATGTGTCCAGTCTTCCTGGCCGACCGGTCAAGACCGGTCGGCCTCCTTCCATTTACATCTTATATGTGGCTGACCGGTCGGACGACCGGTCAGCCTTGGTTTTTCTTCCACTTTTTCTTCTTTTCTTCATTCTCTTTTCTCCCTTTTTCTTCTTCTTTCTTTGATCCATCCTAGGACTTCATGCAATGTCTTCAAATACATTCTTTTGGCTCCAATTTAATGAAATCCACTCTCATCCCTACAATCACAGAAACACGTGTTAGGTGGGCCTTTAAACCATGAAACTCATGCAAACTATGTAGTGTAATGGGCAATGCAATGTATAAATTGGAGGTTCAACACACCCCCCAACCAGCTTTTTGCTAGTCCCGAGCAAAACATGCGTGAAAATAGTTTCAACCCTCCAAATCCAACTCTCCTTTAGAACCTATGATTCTATCCATCCCAAGATGTATAAGTGTAAAATTTGGAGAAATTAAGTGTTAGAAGCTGAACCTTGGACTCTCAATACATAAGAAGTGTTTACATGAAATCCCCGCTGACTGATTGATAAATAGAAGAATTCGAACAAATTCAACCTAGTGTGCATAGTGAAAGTTCATCTCATGAGTTCCTGGAATCATCTTCTTCATAGATTAAGTAGACCTAGGATTTTAAGGTGTACAGAGCAACAGCAAGCCTATGACAGGAATTTGCCTTACCGTCCTTCCGACGGCTTTCACACTACGTCCCATTTCCGGCTTTGGTTACGGTTCGACCATCCCCCGGTTGGTAATAGGTAGCCCTTTTTCGGAATTTTCCACCATTTTTCTTTCCTTCCCGATTTCATCCTTTCTTTCCTTTTTCTTTTAACTTAGATAGGATTTTTAGAAATCCATATCTTTCATTATTTTCCCATGGACAAGGATGGACAAAATACCCCGGCTTGGCTGCTCAACACCTCTAAACCAAAGTCTATCTAATCCACAAATCACATAAACCTGTTACTCATGAAAATCGTGTAATGTGAACTTGGTGTAAAGGTGTCCAAATTTTCTATCAATCACAACAATAGGGGAATTAACATATAAAGCCATTATGTTGGAAGAAATTCCAAACTACAACATCACACACTTCGTTTCTCCTCCTCTTCTACTCATAGCCTCTCAAATGTATAGAAACAAAATTTGCTAAAAGAGTTTTGAGATGTTAGAAAATTTGAAAAAATTTTGTGCATATGAAACTCGAAATATTGCAATATGCTAGATGAGGAATCTCATCTCACCCCCCAACCAAATCTTGCATTGTCCTCAATGTAAAAAGATAATTAGTTAGCATGAACACGAGAACAATGGTAAAATATGAGAGAATGAGAATCAATAGTACCTGAGAGAATGATCATGGAGGTCTGCAATTCCAATAACTAAAACCTACTAAAACAGTAAAAAGAAACTAAACCTACCTATGCTATACCTCCATCAGACTAGGAGATCAATCATCCTGATAGACAGGATCATTCAGGGAGATGGACATGTCTTCTGAATCAAATTTCTCAACAAATGGTTTAAGGCGTTGTCCATTAACTTTGAAACAGTCACCATTCGCTGCATTCTCAATCTCAACAGCCCCATGGGGAAAAACTTCTTTAACAATATATGGGCCGGTCCATCGAGATCGTAGTTTTCCCGGAAAAAGATGAAGTCGGGCATTGTACAAGAGCACTTTCTGTCCTTCATGGAAGGATTTCCTTAAGATGTGTTTGTCATGAAAGGCCTTCATCTTGCTCTTGTAAATCCTCGAATTCTCATATGCATCGTTCCGGATCTCATCAAGCTCATTTAATTGGAGTTTGCGAAGCGAGCTAGCCTTGTCTATGTCAAAATTTAGGGCCCGAATTGCCCAATAGGCTTTGTGTTCTATCTCCACAGGCAAGTGGCAAGCTTTCCCATAGACCAGTCTATAAGGGGACATTCCAATGGGTGTCTTGTATGCAGTACGGTGAGCCCAAAGTGCATCATCTAATCGTAGGGACCAATCCTTACGATCCGGTCTCACCGTCTTTTCTAAAATCTGCTTGATTTCCCTGTTGGAGATTTCATCTTGTCCACTTGTTTGTGGGTGGTATGGGGTACTCACTTTGTGCCTAATACCATATTTCTTCATCAAGGTTTCAAAAGGTCTATTGCAAAAGTGAGAACCACCATCACTAATAATGGCTCGAGGTGTCCCAAATCTAGAAAGTATATTTTCTTTGAGAAACTTGAGGACCGTACGATGATCGTTGGTTCTACATGGGATAGCCTCTATCCATTTAGACACATAGTCTACGGCCAATAGAATATAGACATGTCCAAAAGATGAGGGGAATGGTCCCATGAAATCGATGCCCCAACAGTCAAAGACTTCAAGATGTTGAATTGGGGTGAGGGGCATCATATTTCGACGGGATAATCCTCCTAACTTCTGGCAGCGCTCGCAAGCTTTGCAAAACTCGTGGGTATCTTTAAATAATGTGGGCCAATAAAAACCACACTGCAGAATTTTTGCAGTTGTTTTCTTGGCTGAAAAATGACCCCCACATGCTTGATCATGACAAAAGGAGATGACTGAATTGTGTTCATCATCGGGGACGCATCTCCTTATAATTTGGTCTGGGCAATATTTAAACAATAAAGGTTCATCCCAGAAAAATCTGCGCACTTCCCTTAGAAATTTACGTTTGTCTTGCGCAGTCCAATGAGTCGGCATCGCACCTGTGGAAAGATAGTTGGCTATATCAGCGTACCATGGTGGATGCATAGCAACAAAGAGTTGCTCATCCGGGAATGAGTCCTCAATAGGTGACTCGTCAATGGAATTTGGTAGGACTAGGCGGGATAGATGATCCGCGACCACATTTTCTACCCCCTTCTTATCTTTAATCTCCAAGTCGAATTCTTGAAGGAGTAGGATCCATCTTAGCAAACGGGGCTTAGCATCCTTCTTAGAAAGAAGGTATTTCAGCGCCGCATGATCCGTATAAACAATAACTTTGGATCCTATTAAGTATGGCCTGAATTTGTCCAAGGCAAAGATGACAGCTAGGAGCTCTTTCTCCGTAGTTGAATAATTAACTTGGGCAGGATTCAAGGTCCTACTCGCGTAGTAGATGACATGGGGCTTTTTATCCTTCTTTTGGCCTAACACCGCCCCAATAGCAAAATCGCTCGCATCGCACATCAACTCAAAAGGAATGGACCAATCTGGTGGTTGCATGATAGGAGCGGTTGTCAACATGTCTTTTAGCTTTGAAAAAGCTAATTGACATTCGGTACTCCACTCAAATTGGTTCTCCTTTTGTAGAAGGTTGCATAAAGGCCTTGAGATGTGACTAAAGTCCTTTATAAACCTTCGATAGAAACCGGCGTGTCCCAGGAAGGACCGCACATCGCGTATGCTTTTGGGTGGTGGTAGATTGGAGATTATGTCAATTTTTGCCCGGTCTACCTCTATTCCATTGGACGAGATGATGTGTCCAAGGACTATTCCTCTTTGTACCATAAAGTGGCACTTTTCCCAGTTTAATACAAGTTGCTTTTCCTCACACCTCATTAAGACCAACTTCAAGTGCTCGAGGCACTCATCAAATGTACAACCAAAAATAGAGAAGTCATCCATGAACACCTCAAGAAACTCACCCACCATGTCTGAGAAAATACTCAACATGCATCGTTGGAATGTGACGGGTGCATTGCATAACCCGAATGGCATCCTTCGGTAGGCGAAGGTACCAAACGGGCATGTAAATGTGGTTTTCTCTTGGTCTTCCGGAGCTATCTCAATTTGGTTGTATCCGGAATAGCCATCTAGGAAGCAATAGTAGGGATGGCCTGCCAACCTCTCCAAAATTTGGTCCATAAATGGGAGAGGGAAGTGGTCTTTCCTAGTGACCGTATTGAGCTTCCTATAATCAATGCACATACGCCAACCGGTGGTCACCCTAGTGGGTATAAGCTCGTTGTTGGCGTTTTCAATGATGGTAATACCGGATTTCTTGGGGACAACTTGGGTAGGACTCACCCATTGGCTATCTGAGATGGGGTAGATGATACCCACATCCAATAGCTTTAACACTTCGGCTTTGACAACCTCCATCATGTTTGGATTTAGCCGTCTTTGAGGTTGTCTAGTCGTTTTTGCGTTTTCTTCAAGGTGTATACGGTGAGTGCAAACCGAAGGATCTATCCCTTTGAGATCCGCTATTGTCCAACCTATGGCTTCCCGGTGTTTTTTGAGTAACTCAATCAACTTGAGCTCTTGGTCTTTTTCTAGGTGGGAGGCAATGACAACTGGGAAAGTTTCCTCTTGACCCAGATATACATATTTAAGCTCGGATGGCAATGGTTTGAGGTCAAGCTTCGGTGGTTTGATGCTAGACGGTAGAGGCCTTGATGTGGTTGGTAGCAATTTTTCGAAATGGGGCCTCCACCGGCTAGTATCAACTACCGGTTTTTCTATATTTAATGCATGCACAATCTCACTAATGATAGGGTCTTTAGAATCCATGACGTGTGCTAAGCATGTCTCCAAACTTTCTAGTGGTTCAAGCTGGAGGAGTTCTTCTTCTTCAAAGGTTTCAAGCATGTTTACATCGAAAAACTCATCATCATCGACATCCCTATGTCTTTTGCCCAGGTGGAATACATTCACCTCTAGTGTCATGTTTCCAAAAGATAATTGCATCACCCCATTCCGGCAATTGATGATTGCGTTTGATGTGGCAAGGAATGGGCGGCCTAATATCACCGGTATTTGGGTGGTAGCATCCAAAACCGGTTGTGTGTCCAAGACTATAAAATCTACCGGGTAGTAGAATTTGTCAACTTGGACTAGAACATCCTCAACTATCCCCCTCGGTACACGGATAGATCTATCAGCGAGTTGCAATGTGGTTTTGGTGGGTTTTAATTCACCAAGACCCAATTGTTCATATACCGAGTATGGGATCAAGTTCACACTTGCCCCCAAGTCTAACAAGGCACGTTCAATCCGGTAGTCTCCAATGATACATGAAACTGTGGGACTACCAGGATCTTTAAATTTTGGGGGAGTCTTTTGAGTGAGGATGGCACTCACTTGCTCAGTTAAGAAGGCCTTTTGCTGCACATTATATTTGCGTTTTGTTGTGCATAGGTCTTTTAGAAACTTGGCATAAGAGGGAATTTGTTTGATGGCATCAAGCAAAGGGATATTGATCTTGACTTGTCTGAAAATTTCTAGAATATCTTGAGAATTTGGGAGAGATTTTGGGGCAACCAATCTTGATGGGAATGGTGCTGTGGGCTGGTAAATGCGTTCCAGTTGTTGTGGGGCTAAGTTAGATCCATTTTCATCCTCAGGACTTACCGGATCATTAGGCTCATCGGCCTTCACCGGAATAGTTTTGTCAATTTGTTTACCACTTCTAAGGGTGGTAATGGATTTAGCTTGCTCCATGTTTTGGTTGGAAAGATTAGGGATGCTTACTTCATGAACTTGCTTAGGATTGGGCTGAGGTTGGGCTGGAAAGGTCCCTTCCCTAGCATTCAAGCGTCCCTTAATCTCATCAACCGAGACTTTCAGCTCTTGGAACAATTGCTGATTTGATTCATTTATTTGCGCTTGCCCTTGCATAAACGCTCTCAAAGTATCCTCCCATGAGACTTGAGGTGGGGCCATATTTTGCATGGGTGGCCCTCTTTGGGAGTTGGTAGGGTTGCCTGTTGGGGCATTCTTCCAACTGAAATTCGGGTGGTTCTTCCAACTCTCATTGTATGTATTACCTACTGGTCCATTGAAGGGCCGTTGATAACCATATGTGGCATTGGCTGTCTCTTGCAACACTTCCTTAAATGCAGGAATTGTGGGACAATCTTGCGTAGCGTGTAAGTCGGTGAGACAAATCCCACATGTGGTTTCCACAGCTTCCTTGGACTTGGAAACTCCATTTTTGCTAAGTTCCATGGCCTCAACCTTCCTTGTGAGGTTGGCTATCCTTGCATTTACGTCATCTTCCTCTTTAAGGACATATATCCCTCCTTTCTCTTGAGTAGGCTTGGGGTTCTTGGGTTTATCCGAGGTGTCCCAAGATTGGGCATTTTCAGCCAACATGTCCAAGTAACTCCAAGCATCATCTGGATTTTTACTCATAAACTCGCCATTGCACATCATTTCCACAAATTGGCGCATATTAGGACTTAATCCATCATTGAAAAAATTTATAATTCGCCAACTCTCATAGCCATGATGTGGGCAAGCAAGCAGGAGTTCCTTAAATCTTTCCCAACATTGAAAGAATGATTCACCCTCTTTTGCTGAGAAATTCATTATGGCCCTTCGAAGAGTGTTTGTCTTATGAGCTGGGAAGAACTTTTTCAAGAATTCCCGGTTCATCTCAACCCATGACCCAATCGAATATGGTCTAAGAGAGTGAAGCCAATCTTTGGCTCTTTCTTTCAAGGTGAAGGGAAAAAGTTTAAGTCTGATTGTATCCCCAGAAACATTGGGATAATGCAAGGTGGCCAACACTTCTTCGAATTCTTGCAAGTGTAAGTATGGGCGGTCAGAGTCTAGCCCATGGAATTTAGGTAAAAGTTGGATTACTCCCGGTTTTATGTCAAGGGTCCCACCGTTAGCTGGTAGAACTATGCAAGAAGGTGTAATTGTACGAGCAGGTTGTAGGTAATCCCGTAGTGATCTCATTGGAGGAACGTTATGTACCTCATTCTCTCCTACTCCTTCCTGATTTGCGTTTGTGGTTGGAGTAGGGGGTGGAGGATTCCTTAAGGGAGTTTGCTCCATACTCCCTAAACTTTCACAATGCTCTTGATAATTCCGGACTCGTCTATGGACTGACAATGGTCCAACTAAACCACCTTCAGATTGGAGACGATTTGAATGGTTACGTTCCCAACGGGACATAAACCACTCAATCAGAAATCAAAACTAATCTTAACCTAGAAAACTGCAATCTGAAAATTCTAAAAACTAAGTTAGAAAGGTATCACCTGATGCGCTTAAACTGAAAGAAGAATTCCTACAAAACAGAAAACGTTGTTAGTTCTAAGAAAAATCAGAAAAAAACCTATCTACTTCTACAGCCACTGAAACTATTTGAAAACTATTATCTAATTTCCCCGGCAGCGGCGCCAAAAACTTGTTCGCTCGCCTCAAGTGTAAGGCTGCGATGTAGTAATAAATCTCGGTAAGACCGAGGTCGATCCACAGGGAAAAAGTAACAGCTTCCTAATTACTCCAGCAACTCAGTTAATAGAACAAATTCAATTTCAATAGGATGTTTAATCAAAACAGTAACTTAATGAAAAATCAGAGATATAATGTACTAAGGCTTTCAAGGATCCACTTGTAGCAATCATATGTTACTTCAGTCAATCCAAGTAGAGAACACAACTAGATTTGAAGTCCTATCTCTCATCTAGTTGGAAAGTAAAGCATTCACACACATTCATCCAATTCAAGTTGAACTTCCAAGTTCAAGTCCATTCAATCAATGTAGAATTCAAATTCATAGCCTGTGGAGTAACAGCCATGCCTATGGACTATGGCCTGCTCAAGGATTACTACAATTCGAATCTAAACAAGCAACCTGTGATAATCTCAGAGAATTAAAAGGAATTCATGTCCGGAGCACATGAACTCAGATAAGACATCTCAAACTACCACCTATTGGACTGAAACATAAGAAAAATCCAACTTTGAATTAAAAGTACTTGAATCAAACTGAAATTAACATAGAACTGGCTACAAGCTTCACCTCTCAGCCTTAGCTGAGAGGTTTTAGCCGAGCATAGTCATGCTACAACTAAAAACTCAAAAATAAAGCATAAAACTAGAAAAACCCGAAGATAGATGTTGCAGACGCTCCACAGTCGCCTTCAGCCTCCAAACTCACGTTCCTTCTCTTCTCTGATGCCTTAGGGAGAGCCCCTAGGTGGCCTTTTATAGCAACAATCCCCCCTTGCGTCGGATTCTGCGAAAGCCTTCGCATTGCGCAGCAATTTTCGGAGTCCCAATTTAGAAAGGAGACTTCTTACGCAGGGCCGACCGGTCGTGACCGGTCGGCCTGGCTTTTCAATTACTCCAGAAAGCTCAGCCGACCGGTCATGACCGGTCGGCGTGGGTTTTCAATTGTTCCAGCGTGCATGCCCGACCGGTCATGACCGGTCGGGCTGCTTCTCCTTCATCCAGTGCCTATGGCCGACCGGTCATGACCGGTCGGCCCCAATGCAATGTGTCCAGTCTTCCTGGCCGACCGGTCAAGACCGGTCGGCCTCCTTCCATTTACATCTTATATGTGGCTGACCGGTCGGACGACCGGTCAGCCTTGGTTTTTCTTCCACTTTTTCTTCTTTTCTTCATTCTCTTTTCTCCCTTTTTCTTCTTCTTTCTTTGATCCATCCTAGGACTTCATGCAATGTCTTCAAATACATTCTTTTGGCTCCAATTTAATGAAATCCACTCTCATCCCTACAATCACAGAAACACGTGTTAGGTGGGCCTTTAAACCATGAAACTCATGCAAACTATGTAGTGTAATGGGCAATGCAATGTATAAATTGGAGGTTCAACAAGATTCCTCCTAATTTCTGACAAGGTTCACAAGCTTTGCAAAACTCATGTGTGTCTTTGAACATGGTGGGCCAATAAAACCCACATTGCAGAATTTTTGCTGTGGTCTTTTTAGCCGAAAAATGGCCACCACATGCTTGAGAATGACAGAAGGAGATGATACTTTGTTGCTCATCATCTGGGACACATCTCCTTATGATTTGATCGGGACAATACTTGAACAAGTATGGGTCGTCCCATAGAAATTTCCGTACCTCTGAGAAGAATCTATCCTTATCTTGCTTTTTCCAATATGTAGGAATTGTACCTGTAGCAAGATAGTTAGCAATGTCCGCATACCATGGTAATTGGGAAACAGCAAAAAGTTGTTCATCAGGGAACATGTCATTGATTGCAGTCGTTTCAGGGGAATCAGTGAGGACAAGTCGAGAGAGGTGGTCAGCTACTACATTCTCTACTCCTTTCTTATCACGTATTTCTAAGTCGAATTCTTGGAGTAGGAGGATCCATCTTAATAACCGTGGTTTAGCATCCTTCTTAGAGAGAAGATACTTAAGTGCGGCATGGTCGGTGAATACGATGATCTTGGATCCAATCAAGTAGGATCTAAACTTCTCCAAGGCAAAAACTACTGCTAAAAGTTCCTTTTTAGTAGTGGTGTAGTTTGCCTGGGCTGAGTTTAGGGTTCTACTTGCATAGTAGATGACACACGGCTTTTTATCTTTTCTTTGGCCTAACACAGCCCCAATAGCATAGTCGCTAGCATCGCACATAATTTCAAAAGGAAGGCTCCAATCAGGTGGTTGCATTATTGGGGCGCATGTCAGCATACCTTTAAGGGTGGTAAATGCCTGTTGACATTCTTCATTCCACTCGAATGAATTTTCCTTTTGAAGTAGGTTACATAAAGGGCGAGAGAGTGAACTGAAATCCTTTATAAACCTTCTGTAAAATCCTGCGTGTCCTAAAAAGGACCGTATATCTCGTATGCTTTTGGGTGGTGGTAGGTTAGAGATAAGATCAATTTTCGCCTTGTCCACCTCAATTCCATTTTGTGAAACGATGTGACCAAGTACAATTCCCTTTTGAACCATGAAGTGACACTTTTCCCAATTGAGCACAAGGTTCTTCTCTTCACATCTTTTTAGCACAGATTTCAAGTGCTTAAGGCACTCATCAAAGTTACAACCAAATACAGAAAAATCATCCATGAAGACTTCGAGAATGGTTCCCACCATGTCAGAAAAGATGCTCATCATACAACGCTGAAAGGTGGCAGGGGCATTACATAGTCCAAACGGCATTCGTCGATAGGCGAAAGTACCGAATGGACATGTGAATGTAGTCTTTTCTTGATCTTCATGGGCAATTTCTATTTGGTTGTACCCTGAATAGCCATCAAGGAAGCAAAAGTGGGAATGGCCCGCCAACCGTTCTAAAATCTGATCAACAAACGGTAGGGGAAAGTGGTCTTTCCTCGTGACAGTGTTTAGCTTCCTGTAGTCAATGCACATTCTCCAACCGGTAGTGACTCTAGTTGGCACGAGTTCGTTATTGGCATTGGCTACGATGGTTATTCCGGATTTCTTAGGCACCACTTGAGTTGGGCTCACCCATTGGCTATCAGATATTGGGTAAATGATACCTACATCCAATAGTTTCACCACTTCGGCCTTAACCACATCCTTCATATTTGGATTTAGTCGTCTTTGTGGTTGCCGGGATGTCTTTGCATTTTCCTCAAGGTGTATGCGGTGAGTGCAAATCAGTGGGTCTATGCCTTTGAGATCCGCAATTGTCCATCCGATGGCACTCTTGTGCTCTAATAGAGTGGCTATTAGCCTACTCTCTTGTTCCTCATCCAAGTGGGAAGAAATCACCACTGGATATGTCTCATCTCGACCTAAATAAACATATTTTAGCTCACTTGGCAATGGTTTTAGGTCGAGTTTTGGTGCCTTAATGTTGGATGGGAGGGCCTTGTTCTCATTTATAGGCAAAGGTTCAATTGGGGCCCTCCATCTTTTATTTTCACGCACCAACATCACATCTAGAATGGCATCCATCTCTTGTGTTATATCATCATTCATATCATGGAGATGGGCCACACATGCCTCCAAAGGGTCGGAAAATAGTGACAAGGGGATTGTATCCTCCACGAATGATTCGATCATGTTTAATTCGTGGATATCATCATCAACTTCCCGCGGTTGTTTGCATAACTCAAATATGTTGAGCTCAAGGGTCATATTTCCAAAGGACATTTGTACAAGTCCGTTTCTACAATTGATAATGGCGTTTGAGGTAGCTAGAAACGGTCGTCCAAGTATGACGGGAATTTGAGTACCGGTGCCTATCACGGGATGTGTGTCCAAGACAATAAAATCTACTGGGTAGTAGAATTTATCAACTTGGACTAGAACATCCTCTACCATTCCTCTTGGTATTCGGATGGATCTATCAGCAAGTTGGAGTGTGGTTTTGGTGGGTTTCAATTCACCTAACCCAAGTTGTTCATAGACCGAGTATGGAATGAGATTCACACTTGCCCCCAAGTCGAGTAGGGCTTGTTTAATCTGGTAGTCTCCTATGATGCATGATATGGTTGGACTACCCGGATCTTTGTATTTTTGGGGCACCTCTTGTTTGATGATGGCACTCAAATTCTCAGCCAAAAGCACTTTGTTGTGAACGTTATGTTTCCTTTTGATTGTACACAATTCCTTTAAAAATTTGGCATAAGATGGTATTTGTTTTATTGCATCCAACAGCGAAATGTTGATCTTCACCTGCTTGAAAACTTCCAGAATCTCCAGATTTTTATCTAAAGGTTTAGGTGAAATCAACCTTTGTGGAAATGGGGCGACCGGCTTGTATTGTCTTTCCGGTTCTTTCTCTTGTGGAATATTGTTTGGGCTATCATCCTCTTTGGAAATTTTCGGATCCTTAGGCTTTGGAGCCTTCACCGGATTAGATTTGTCAATTTCTTTTCCACTTCTCAAAGTGGTGATAGCTTGAACATGTTCCGTATGGTGGGAGGATGAGCTTGCATCTTGTATCTCATATTGGGTCCTTGAGTTAGGAAGAGGTTGAGCAGGAAGTGTGCCCTTCTCTCTAACACTAAGGTGAGGTTCAACTCTAGCCAAAGATGTTTTCAATTCATTGATAGCTTGGTTTGAGTTTTGATTGAATTTCAATTGCTCTTGCATGAACCCATCTATTTTGAGAGAATTTGTCTTGTTATACTCATTCTGGACCGATACGAATGCACCCAACATCTCTTCTAGTGACACTTTTGGAGTGTTGTTTGCATTTGCAGTGGGTCCATTCCTCCAACTGAAGTTGGGATGGTTCTTCCAATTAGGATTAAAAGTGTTTGAGTTTGGAGCACCATATTGCTGCTGATAACTGTTTATGGCATTTATTTGTTCTTGTAGGATGCCTTGGACTGCTGAAATTGTGGGACAATCTGGTGTAGCATGTTGATTTCCAGCACAAATTCCACAAACAGTTTCAACCTCAGTGGAGTTGATTGTTTCTCCTTTCCTTAATTCCATGGCTTCGACCTTTCTTGTAAGGCTAGCCAACCGTGCACTTATGCTATCTTCTTCTGATAAGACATACATTCCTCCCTTTTCCTTTTGTTGGCCAATCTTGGAATTTGTTGGTTTAGGTGTGTCCCAAGATTGTGCGCTTTCAGCCAATTCTTTCAGATAATCCCATGCTTCATCAGCTTCCTTATTCATGAACTCCCCATTACACATCATCTCTATAAATTGGCGCATGGATGGAATCAGTCCTTCATAGAAAAAACTTATAATCCGCCAATTTTCATAGCCATGATGTGGGCATGCGTTTAATAGGTCCTTGAATCTCTCCCAACATTGGGAAAAGGTTTCATCCTCCTTTTGGGCAAAGTTCATCATAAGGCGCTTAAGCATGTTCGTTTTGTGAGTAGGCAAGAATTTTTTTATAAATTCTCTGTGCATATCATTCCATGACCCAATTGATCTTGGCCTCAATGCATAAAGCCAACCCTTGGCTTTATCCTTAAGAGTGAAAGGGAAGAATTTAAGTCTTACTACATCTTCAGTCACATTTGCAAAGTGCATGGTGGTGATTACCTCATCAAACTCCCTAAGGTGTTGATAGGCACTTTCACTGTCTAAACCATGGAATTTAGGGAGAAGATTGATCACTCCCGGTTTCAAATCCACATTCCCTGCATTTTGTGGAAATACTATGCATGAGGGAGTGCTCGTTCTTGCAGGTTGCAAGAAATCACGTAAAGTTCTAGGTCGGGGAACATCCTCAACCACATTTTCCCCAGTTTCAGTTTGATTTTGGACCGAATTAGGTTGATTTGCAGCCATATTTTCAGATAAAATTGGAGAATCTAGCTGTCTCCTAGCACGTGGCTCTCTATCAATCCCTTCTACTATCCCCCCTGCACTAATGAGTCGGTTATTGGAATCCCGAGCCCAATGTGGCATGCAAAACCAAAAATAAGAAACAAAAAGAAAGAAGAATTCTTCCTCCCTTTTCTTTACTCTTCTCTAAGATCGAAGCACAAGGTGTCTTGCAATGGCTAGGCCAGAAGCAAGGATAGAGACCGATTTCTCCTGGTCAATAGAGGTTCAGAGAACTCCCCACCCACTCTTTGAATCTTTTGAGAAAAAAGTGCAGAAAAAGAAGAAAGAGGAGTAGAGATGAGAAAAAGAAATTCCTGAGCACGAGGTGATCCAAGGCGGCAGAGCCGACCAATAGGAATCCAGGTGGCAAAAAGGCCGACCTTTTAGAGATCCAAAAGGAGTCTCCACCCACTCTACAAGAGATGAATAAAATAGGAATGAATAGGAGAAGAAGAAGAGTAAGGTTTTAGAAGGATAGAACCTGATTCGCACTTGAAATCCTTGAATCTTCTTCAGCTTCCTAGAAATCCCTGAAAAAAATCAAATAAACAAACTAAGTTAGTCTAAAAATATAAAAAAAATCCTAAATAGATACTAATTTCAGAAATTTGTGAAAACCGTCAAAATCCCCGGCAGCGGCGCCAAAAACTTGTTCGCTTCCCCAAGTGTAGGGTTGCGATGTAGTAATAAACTCGGTAATACCGAGGTCGATCCACAGGGACTTATGTAGGATGTCACAAACTCATCCACAAGTTTCTATTGAAGCTAACAATTAAAGTTTGAATAGAATGTGTGTGATTAACAGTTTAAGCTAAATTGAATGTAAACAATTATAAGAAGGCACTAGGGGTTCGAGGATCCACTTGTAGCAATCCTCGATGTTCAATCCGCTGTGGTTTCCCATTCTCTCAACTAGAATCACCAGTCAGGTCTATCTAGTCGGATGATAGAACTGTTAAACCAGAAGTCTGTAACATGTAAATTCTGTGCATAAATTCTGTGCATAAAGTTCACTCAACTCTAGGCTGATCTGAGCATGCTCATTGCATAGGTCATTCACCTTTTCTATAGGTCCAATTCCCAATCATAACCATCCTCAAGTCTTCTCACAAGACAAGGCTAGATCATGATTTGAACTGGATTCAAATTATATGCACAGTCCATACATATTCCAGATAATCAACCAAAACTAGAACTTTGGCATGAAGCCCCTTTATGAAGAGCTTGGTACTAGAGCGCACTCCAATTCCTTGGATCATACAGGTCTAGACCGTTGCAAACAAATTAAGAAGATAAGTAATTCATCCAAACATCCATGAGTCATCACAAGACTAAGAGAAATTACTTAAAAACTTGTGTAAACTTCAACCCTTAGTTCATAATCATGAATTCCAAACTGAAAACCACTTAACTACGAATTAAAACATCTTGGATACACTACAAGCTTCACCTCTTAGCCCTAGCTAAGAGGTTTAGCTGCTCATGATCCAAGGAAACATGAAACAACTCTTAAAAACATGAAAACAGCAAAGCAAACCAAAAGGAGTTGTGAAACTCCAATCTTCACTTCCACAGTCTCCAACCTCGCTTGAGCCCTTCTCAGATACCCTAGGAACAATCCCTAGGTGGCTTTTTATAGTTTGGAGGCTCCCCAACTCCGGAAGAATCGAGAAAGTGCGTAGCACTTACGCAGCGCAGAGAAAATCGGACGTTACTTAGAAGTTTCTAAGTCAGTACACCTGGCCGACCGGTCACGACTGGTCGGCCTCAATAAACGTTCGATCCAGCAAGCATGACCGACCGGTCAAGACCGGTCGGTCTTGTGGAACAACAGTCCAGCAAGTACCTCCGACCGGTCATGACCGGTCGGAGCTATTTATCCTTGGTCCAGCAACCCAGTCCGACCGGTCATGACCGGTCGGACATCTTCAAAAGACCTCCAGCAGTTGTAGCCGACCGGTCAAGACCGGTCGGTCACCTTTTTGTGTCCTTTAGTGTCATGGCTGACCGGTCGCTGACCGGTCTGGCTTCCTTAGCCGACCGGTCATGACCGGTCGGCAGTCCTTCAAGCTTCCTTTCTTCTTTCTCTTTTCTTTCCTTGCTTCTTGCTTTCACTTTCTCTCTTCTTTTCTTCTTTGATCATCAAATATTATTCATTAGGATGATGCCAAATGAGCTCTTTATGTCTTCAATTGAGTAGAGTCCACCCTCAATCCTGTAATCACAAAACATGCATTGAATTAGCTTACAAACCATACAAACCTTGCACAATTAGTGATGAATTGGGGTTAGAATATGCACAATTAAGAGCTCAACAATGAACCGTCTAAAAAATCCTGCGTGTCCCAAAAAGCACCGCACATCTCGTACGCTCTTGGGTGGTGGAAGGTTAGAGATAAGATCGATTTTAGCTTTGTCCACCTCGATTCCATTTTGTGAGATGACGTGACCAAGTACAATTCCCTTTTGAACCATGAAGTGACATTTCTTCCAATTCAACACAAGGTTCTTCTCTTCACATCTTTTCAACACAGTGTTCAAGTGCATAAGGCACTCATCAAAGCTACAACCAAATACAGAGAAATCATTCATGAAGACTTTGAGAATTGTCCCCACCATATCAAAAAAATACTCAGCATACAACACTGAAAGTGGCAGGAGCATTACATAGTCCAAATGGCATCCTAGGATAGGCGAAAGTACCGAATGGACATGTGAATGTTGTCTTCTCTTGGTCCTCTAGGGCGAACTCTATTTGGTTATACCCTGAATAGCTATCAAGGAAGCAAAAATGGGAATGACCCACCAACCTTTTCTAAATTTTGATGAACAAACGGTAGGGGGAAGTGGTCTTTCCTCGTAACTGTGTTTAGCTTCCTGTAGTCAATGCACATTCTCCAACCGGTAGTGACTCTGGTTGGTACGAGTTCATTATTGGTATTGGCTACGATGGTTATTCCAGATTTCTTAGGCACCACTTGAGTTGGCCTCACCCATTGACTATCGGATATTGTGTAAATGATACCCACATCCAATAGTTTCACCACTTCGGCCTTTACCACCTCCTTCATGTTTGGATTGAGGCGTCTTTGTGGTTCCCTAGATGTCTTCGCATTCTCTTCACGGTGTATGCGATGAGTACAAATCAGTGGGTCTGAGATCCGTAATCGACAATCCAATGGCACTCTTATGCTCTATTAGAGTGGCTATTAGCCTACTCTCTTGTTCCTTATCCAAGTGGAAAGAAATCACCACCGGATATGTCTCATCTCGACCTAATTATACATATTCAAATCACTTAGTAATGGTTTTAGGTTGAGCGTTAGTGCCTTAATATTGGATGGGAGAGGCTTGTTCTCGCTTAGGGGTAAAGGTTTAAATAGTGCCCTCCATCTTTTGTTATCAAGTACCGGTGTAACATCCAAAATGGCATCCATCTATCGTATTGTGTCATCATTTATCTCATGAGAGTGGGCCAAACATGCCTCCAAAGGGTCGGAATATAATGTCGAGGGTAATGTCTCCTCCACGAATGATTCAATCAAATTTATCTCGTGGATCTCGTCATCAACTTTCCGTGGTTGTTTGCATAAATCAGATATATATAGCTCGAGTGTCATATTTCCAAAGGACATTTGTACAAGCCCGTTTCTACAATTGATATTCGCATTTGAAGTAGCTAGAAAAGGGCGGCCAAGTATGACGGGAATTTGAGCACTGGTACCTATCACGGGATGTGTATCCAAGACAATAAAGTCTACTGGGTAGTAGAATTTATCAACTTGGACTAAGACATACTCAATCACTCCTCTCGGTATACGAATAGATCTATCAGCAAGTTAGAGTGTGGTTTTGGTGGGTTTCAATTCACCTAACCTAAGTTGTTCATAGACCGAGTATGGAATAAGGTTAACACTTGCCCCTAAATCAAGTAAGGCTTGTTTAATTCGGTAGTCTCCTATGATGCATGAGATGGTTAGACTACCCGGATCCTTGTATTTTTGGGGCACCTCTAGTCTGATAATAGCACTCAAATTCTCAGTCAAAAGTACTTTGTTTGAACATTGTGTTTCCTTTTGACTATACACAATTCCTTTAGAAATTTGGCATAGGATTGTCTATGTTTTATAGCATCCAACAACGAGATGTTGATCTTCACTTGTTTAAAAACCTCTAAAATTTTCAAATTTTTGTCTAAAGGTTTGGGTGAAATCAACCTTTGAGGAAACAGGGCAACCGGCTTGTGTTGCCTTTCTGGTTCTTTCTCATGTGGGGTGTTGTTCGGGCTATCGTTCTCTTTGGAAATTTTTGGATCATTAGGCTTTGGGGCCTTCACTGGATTAGATTTATCGATTATTTTTTCACTTCTCAAAGTGGTGATAGCTTGAACATGCTCCGTATGTTGGGAGGATGAGCTTGCGTCTTGTATCTCAAATTGGGTTTTTGGGTTAGGAAGAGGTTGGGCAGGAAGTGTGCCTTTCTCCCTAACACTGAGATGAGATTCAACTCTAGCCATTGAGGTCTTCAAGTCATTAATGGTTTGAGATGAATTTTGATTGAATTTCAGTTGCTCTTGCATGAACCCATCAATTTTCAGAGAATTAGTCTTGTTATATTCAGCTTGAACAGATACGAATGCACCCAACATCTCTTCTAGCGTTAGCTTTTAATATAATAACTAGAGATGGACCCAGTAAAGGTTGAACTTGAGGGGTATTGTTTGCATTCACAGTGGGTCCATTCCTCCAACTGAAGTTTGGATGGTTCTTCGAACTAGAATTATACGTGTTTGAGTTTAGAGCACTAAATGTTCATTGATAACTGTTTATGGCATTTGATTATTCTTGTAAGATATCTTGGAATGCTGAAATTGTGGGACAATCTTGTGTTGCATGTTGATTTCTGGCACAAAGTCCACAAACAGTTCAATGTCTTTTGAGTTGATCATCTCTCCTTTCTTCAATTCCATGGCCTCGACTTTTCTTGTGAGGCTAGCCACATGTGCACTTATATTATCTTCTTCTGAGAGGACATAAATTCCTCCTTTTTCCTTTTGTTGGCTTGTCTTGGAATTTGTTGGTTTAGATGTATCCCAAAACTGTGCATTCTCAGCCAATTCATCAAAATAGTCACATGCTTCATCGGCTTCCTTATTCATGAATTCTTATTTGCACATCATCTCTACGAATTGGCGCATGGGTAAAGTCAGTCCTTCATAGAAAAAGCTTATTACCCGCCAAATTTCGAAGCCATGATGTGGGCATGCATTTAACAAGTCCTTGAACCTCTCCCAACATTGAAAGAAGGTCTCATCCTCCTTTTGGGCAAAATTTATGATAAGGCGCCTCAAAATGATCGTTTTGTGAGTAGGAAAGAACTTTTTAATGAACTCCCTAGTCATCTTAGTCCATATGCCAATTGATCTTGGCCTTAATGCATGAAGCCAACCTTTAGCTTTCTCTTTAAGGGTAAAAGGAAATAATTTGAGTCTCACCACATCGTCGGTTACATTTGCAAAGTGCATTGTGGCTATCACCTCATCAAATTCCTTAAGATGTTGATAGACACTTTCACTGTCTAGTCCATGAAATTTGGGGAGGATTTGGATTACTCCCGGTTTCAAATCTATGTTCCTTGCATTTTGTGGAAAAACTATAAATGAGGGAGTGCTCGCTCTTGCTGGTTGCAAATAATCACGTAATGTTCTGGGTCAGGGAACATTCTCAACCACCTTTTCTCCAGTTTTGGTTTGGTTTTGGCCCAGATTTTGATTGGCCATAGGGTTGGGTTGATTTACAGCCATACTTTCAGACAAAATTGGAGAATCTAAACGTCTCTTAGCACGTGACACTCTATCAATTCCTTCAACTATTCCCCCTTCACTAATGAGTCGATTATTAGAATCCCGAACCTAATGTGGCATACAAATCTTAGAAAAGTAAAAGAAAACAGGTTAGAAAAACCTGATTTGAAGTGACTACTTCGACTCCTAGAATTCCAGGAAAAACAAAACAAAGCAAACAAACTAAATTAGTAAAAGAGTCCTAAAAATCTCAATAGAGACTATTTTCAAAAATTTTGTGAAAAACCGTCAAATTCCCCGACAGCGGCGCCAAAAACTTGTTCGCTTCCCCAAGTGTAGGGTTGCGATGTAGTAATAATCTCGATAAGACCGAGGTCAATCCGCAAAGACTTGTCTATGAATTCACAAAACACTTCTAATGGTTTCTACTTAAGAGTTAACTAAACATGATTTTAGGAAATTGGTATAGCTAGATATTTTGAATTAAATTGAATGTAATCAATAATAAAAAGCACTAGGGGTTCAAGGATCCACTTGTAGCAATCCTTGATGCTTAATTCACTGTGATTTCTCACTTTCTCAACCAAAATCAAAATTAAATCCTATCTAGCTGGATAATTGAGCAGTTAAAATAAATAATCTGTCGTATGTGTGATTCATGTACATGATTCTCTCAATTCAAGCTTGGACTTGAGCACACTCAATTGCATAGGTTAATACTAATTCCAATAGGTTTAGATCACAATTATAATCATCATTAAATCTTGTCACATGGTATAACTAGATCATGATTTGAACTTGATTCAAATCACATACACAATCTCACATAATCCAGAAATTCCAGAAAAATAGAACTTTTGGTATGAAGTTCCCACATGAGGATCATAGGTTTAGAGCGTATTAAATCCAATTCCTCGGAGCATACAGGTCTAGAATAACTCAAAACAATTAAGAACTCAAGCAATTCTTCTAAACATCCATGAGCCATCATAAGATTAAGTAAAACTACTTAGAACTTTATTCAAACTTCAAACCATTGTTCTTCACTACTAATCCAACTTGAAACCAAATCAAACGAATTAAAACATCTTAAATTCACTACAAGCTTCACCTCTTAGCCCTAGCTAAGAGGTTTACCCGTTCATGATCTAAGGAAACATGAAAGCTACTAATAAAAATTTAAAACTAGAAGAACAAACTAGGAGGAGTTGTAGAACTTCGGATCTGACTTCCGCCACCTCCCACCATGATAATTCTCTTCTAGGATGCCTTAGAAATGAGCTAGAGGAGTCCTTTTATAAGTTAGGAGCCCTAGGTGTGAAGAAACTTCGAGAAATCTCGCAGAAATAGCACTTTGCGCAGTAAAACTTGGAGCTTGTAGAAGAAGATTTGTTACGCAGCTGACTGGTCAGACGACCGGTCTGAGCCTATGGACGACCGATCGCACGACCGGTCTCAAAAGTACAAAAACAGTCCAGTGAGTTTTCATAAATTCCAACCCAAAATTTTAATTCAAGGACCGGTCGGACGACCGGTATGAGCAATGGACGACCGGTCGTGATAGTCCAGCAAGATTTGTAGTAGGGGCCTTTCTGTTGAGTGTTTGGACCGGTCGGACGACCAGTCCTTGACTTTAGACGACCGGTCTTCAGTGTATTCTTCTGCCTTCTTTCTTCTCTCATTTGCTTCTTTCTTCCACCCTTTGACGCTTGGTCTTTTGATCTTCAATGCTTGTAAATAGCGTCTTTAAGCCTTCAATTGATGAATCTTCTCTCTTATTCTATAACCACAAAGCCATGCATTAGTTGGGTCTTTAATCATGTATTTCAAGCATAGTTAGTGATAAAATAGGGTTAGAATATACACATTTAAGAGCTTAACACACCCCCCAACCAGCATTTTGCTAGTCCCGAGCAAAACATGCTTGCAACAAGTTTCATTCTTCAAAAACTTAACTCTCCTTTAGAGACTATGCTTCTATACACTCTAAGACATGTAAGTGTAAAAAATTAGAAAAACTAAGTGATAGAGATTAAAACCTTGAACTTTCCCAAAACATACTAAGTACTCATATGAATTCCCGCTGATTGATTGTTAAATGGAAGAATCTAAACAATTTAGGCTAGTGTGCTCAGTGAATGCTCATCTCATGGATTTCCGGGATTACCTTCTTCATGAATTAGCTAAGGTATGGATTCAATGGTGTGTAGATCAACAACGAGCCTCTGGCAGGAATTTGCCTTACCATCCTTCCGACGGCTTTCACACTACGTCCCATTTTCGGCTTTGGTTACGGGTACACCATTCCCCGGTTGGTAATAGGTAGCCCTTCTCAGAATTTTCCACCATATTCTCCATCATTCCCATATTTTCATCATTCATTTCCTATTTTCTTTCTCATTAGATAGGATTTTTAAAAATCCATATCTTTCATTCTTTTTCCCATGGACAATGATGAACAAAGTACCCCGGCTTGGTTTCTCAACACCTCAAATCCAAACTTAACCAATTCACAATTCTACATACACCTTTCAAGGCATGAGAATCGTGTAATGTGAACTAGGTGTAAAAGTGTTTAGAAACTCCATCAATCATAAAAATAGGGGAATTTGTATATAAAACTAGTATCTTAGAGATTGTTCAAAATATTCAACTTCACTCACTTTGCTCTCCTTTTTCTTATACTTACACCATCCCAAATGCATAGAAACAAAGTTTTCCAATGGAGTTTTGAATTTGTAGAAAAATTGAAAAAGTTCTACATAATTGCTCCAGATGTTACAAAACACTAAATTCATCCTAGTGATCCCACACCCCCCAACCAAATCATGCATTGTCCTCAATGTAAAAGATATGCAATGAGCAAAACATGAGAGTAATTATAAAATAAAGGGAGTGACGAATGATAGTACCCGAGAGAACAAAAAGTGAAATTCTACCTCCTTCTAACAACCTATGAAAAAGCAAACAAAAAGCAACAAAATCCTAATCCTAACTACTCTATACCTCCATCAGACTAAGAGATAAAAAATACTGATACACAGGATCAGTTAGAGGCATGGACATACCTTCTGAAGGAAAATTCTTAAAGAACGGCTTTAAACGATGACCATTCACCTTAAAGGTGTTGCCGTTCCTTAGATTCAACAACTCGACGGTCCCATATGGGTAAACAATTTGTACAATTTAGGGACCGGTCCATCGAGATCTCAATTTTTTCAAAAATAAATGTAAGCGAGAATTATACATTAGGACTTTTTGATTAATTGTGAAGGTCTTACAAATGATGTTCTTATCATGGAACACCTTTGTCTTGTCCTTGTAAATTCTCGCATTTTCATATGCCTCGTTCTGATGTTCTGCAAGTTCATTCAATTAAAGTTTGCATGACGAGCTTGCTGTGACAGAATCAAAGTTCATCTTCTTTATCGCCCAGTAAGCCCTATGTTCCAACTCCTCGGGCAAGTGACAAGCTTTTCCATAGACAAGTCTATAGGGAGACATTCCAATGGGGGTCTTAAAAGTGGTACGATAAGCCCAAAGTGCATCGGTAAGTCGAAGCGACCAATCCTTGCGATCGGGGTTCACTGTTTTCTCCAAAATATGTTTAATCTCCCTATTGGATATCTCAGCTTGTCCACTTGTTTGTGGGTGATAAGGAGTGCTCACTTTGTGATTTACGCCATATTTCTTCATTAAGGCTTCAAATGGGCGATTACAAAAGTGAGACCCTCCATCACTTATGATGACTCGAGGGGTTCCAAATCGGGAAAGGATGTTTTCTATTAAGAAACGAATGATTGTTTTATGGTCGTTGTTCCGACATGGAATTGCCTCGACCCATTTTGAAACATAATCGACGGCAAGCAGAATATACAAATTTTCAAAAGAAGATGGGAATGGTCCCATGAAATCGATGCCCCAACAATAAAAAATTTCGATTAGTAAGATGGGATTGAGAGGCATCATATTTCTACGGAATATTCTTCCCAATTTCTGGCACGGCTCACACATTTTACAAAATTCATGGGTATCTTTGAACATGGTGGGCCATTAGAACCCACATTGTAGAATTTTGGCTGTGGTCTTCTTAGCCGAGAAGTGACCACCACATGCTTGAGAATGACAAAGGAGATGATACTGTGTTGCTCATCATCCGGCACACATCTCCTTATAATTTGATCGCGACAATACTTGAATAAGTAAGGATCGTCCCATAGGAATTTCCTCACCTTGTTAAAGAACTTATCTTTATCTTGCTTTTTCCAATGTGTTGGAGTTATACCTGTAGCAAGATAGTTAGTAATGTCCGCATACCATGGCAATTGGGAGACTTTAAAAAGTTGTTCATCAGGGAACATGTCATTGATCGCGGTCGTCTCAGGGGAATCGATGAGAACAAGTCTAGAGAGATGGTCAGCACTACGTTCTCTACTCCTTTCTTATCACATATTTCTATGTCAAGTTCTTGGAGTAGGAGTATCCAACTTAACAAGTGTGGCTTAGTATCCTTCTCAGAGAGAAGGTACTTAAGCGTGGCATGGTCGGTGAATATGATGATCTTAGATCCAATAAAAAACTACGGCTAAAAGTTCTTTTTCTGTAGTAGTGTAGTTTGCTTAGGCTGAGTTTAAGGTTCTACTTGCATAGTAGATGACACATGGCCTCTTCTTTTTTCTTTGGCCTAACACAGCCCCAATACTGTAGTCGCTCGCATTGCACATAATTTTAAAAGGAAGGCTCCAATCAGGTGGTTGCATTATGGGAGCACATGTCAACTTACCTTTAAGTTTGTCAAAGGCATTTTGACAATCTTCATTCCACTCGAATGAGTTCTCCTTTTGAAGAAGGTTACATAAAGGACGAGAGAGTGAACTGAAGTCCTTTATGAACCGTCTCTAAAATCCGGCATGTCCCAAAAAGGACCGCACATCTCGTACCCTCTTGGGCGGTGGAAGGTTAGAGATAAGATCTATTTTAGCTTTGTCCACCTCGATTCCATTTTGTGAGATGATGTGACCAAGTACAATTCCCTTTTGAACCATGAAGTGACATTTCTCCCAATTCAACACAAGGTTCTTCTCTTCACATCTTTTCAACACAGTGTTCAAGTGCATAAGGCATTCATCAAAGCTACAACCAAATACAGAGAAATCATCCATGAAGACTTCGAGAATTGTCCCCATCATATCAGAAAAAATACTCAGCACACAACTGCTGAAAAGTGGCAGGGGCATTACATAGTCCAAATGGGATCCTTCGATAGGCGAAAGTACCAAATGAACATGTAAATGTTGTCTTCTCTTGGTCCTTTAGGGCGATCTCTATTTGGTTATACCCTGAATAGCCATCAAGGAAGCAAAAGTGGGAATGACCCACCAACCTTTCTAAATTTTGATCAACAAATGGTAAGGGGAAGTGGTCTTTCCTCGTAACTGTGCTTAGCTTCCTGTAATCAATGCGCATTCTCCAACCAGTAGTGACTCTGGTTGGTACGAGTTCATTATTGGCATTGGCTATGATGGTGATTCCTGATTTCTTAGGCACCACTTGAGTTGGGCTCACCCATTGACTATCAGATATTGTGTAAATGATACCCACATCCAATAGTTTCACCACTTTGGCCTTAACCACCTCCTTCATGTTTGGATTGAGGCGTCTTTATGGTTGCCTAGATGTCTTCGCATTCTCCTCACGGTGTATGCGATGTGTACAAATCAGCGGGTCTATGCCTTTGAGATTCGCAATTGACCATCCAATAGCACTCTTATGCTCTATTAGAGTGGCTATTAGCCTACTTTCTTGTTCTTCATCCAAGTGGGAAGAAATCACCACCGGATATGTCTCATCTCGTCCTAAATATACATATTTCAAATCACTTGGTAATGGTTTTAAGTCGAGCGTTGGTGGCTTGGTATTGGATGCGAGAGGCTTGTTCTCACTTATGGGTAAAGGTTCGAATAGTGCCCTCCATCTTTTGTTATCAAGTACCGGCGTACCATCCAAAATGGCATCCATCTTTCGTATTGTGTCATCATTTATCTCATGAGAGTGGGCCAAACATGCCTCCAAAGGGTCGAAATATAATTTCGAGGGGAATATCTCCTCCACGAATGATTCAATCATAGTTATCTTGTGGATCTCGTCATCAACTTCCCATGGTTGTTTGCATAAATCAAATATATTCAGCTCGAGTGTCATATTTCTAAAGGACATTTGTACAAGCCCGTTTCTACAATTGATAATTGTTCGCTTCCCCAAGTGTAGGGTTGCGATGTAGTAATAATCTCGGTAAGACTGAGGTCTATCTACAGGGACTTGTCTAGGAATTCACAAAACACTTCTAATGGTTTCTACTAAAGAGCTAACTAAATAGATTTTAGTAAATTGATGTAGATAGATGCTATTGAACTAAACTGAAGGTAATCAATTAATAAAAAGGCACTAGGGGTTCAAGGATCCACTTGTATAACTCCTTGATGCTCAATTCGCTATGGTTTCTCACTTTCTCAACTAGAATCGAAATTAAGTTCTATCTAGTCGGACGATGGAGCAGTTAAAACAATCAATCTGTCATATATATGACTCATGTACATGATTCTCTCAATTCAAGCTAGGACTTGAGCACACTCAATTGCATAGGTCAGTCCTAATTCCAATAGGTTAAGCTCACAACCATAATCATCATTAAATCCTGTCACAAGATAAAACTACATCATGATTTAAACTTGATTCAAATCACATACACAATCTCACATAATCCAGAATTTCCAGAAAAATAGACTTTTGGTATGAAGCTCCCACATGAAGATCATAGATCTAGAGTGCATTGAATCCAATTCCTCGGATCATACAGGTCTAGACTAGCTTAAAACAATTAAGAACTCAAGCAATTCTTCTAAACATCCATGAGCCATCATAAGATTAAGAAAAACTACTTAGAACTTTATTTAAACTTCAAACCATTGTTCTTCACTAATAATCCAACTTGAAACCAAATCAAATGAATTGAAACATCTTAGATTCAGTAAAAGCTTCACCCCTTAGCCCTAGTTAAGAGGTTTAGCCGTTCATGATCCAAGGAAACATGAAAACAACTAAACAAAACATTAAACTAAAAAAACAAACTAGGAGGAGTTGTAGAACTCCAAATCCGACTTTCGCCGTCTCCCACCGTGCTCAATCTCTTCTAGGATGCCTTAGGAAGAAGCCCTAGGTCCCCTTTTATAGAATAGTGTAGAAGGTTCCCAATTGTGCAAGGAATCCCGCATTGCGCAGAGAAAATCGGAGCTTGTGACACACGTTCTGTTATGCAGACGACCAGTCTAAAAAACGTAAAAACAGTCCAGTGAGTTTTCCATAGTTTCCAACCCAGAATTTTAATTCAAGGACCGGTCACACGACCGGTCTGAGCAATGGACGACCAGTCATACGACCGGTCGTGAATGGTCCAACAAGATTTGCAAAGGGCCCCCCTTCTGTTGAGTGTTCGGACCGGTCGGACGACCGGTCTTCAATGTATTCTTCTGCTTTCTTTCTTCCATCTTTTGACGCTTGGTCTTTTGATCTTCAATGCTTGTAAATAGCGCCTTTAAGCCTTCCATTGATGAATCCTCTCTCTCATTCCTATAACCACAAAACCATGCATTAGTTGAGTCTTTAATCATGTACTTCAAGAATAGTAAGCGATGAAATGGGGTTAGAGTATGCACATTTAAGAGCTCAATGTTGAACCTCCAATTTATACATTGTATAGGCCATTTCATCACATTATTTGCATGGTTTGCATGTTTAAAATGCCCATCTAATGCAGGTTTTGTGATTGTAGGAATGAGAGCAGACTTCATCTAATTAGAGACCAAAAAGAGACATTTAGGAGCCTTAGATGAAGACCCAAGGTGGGCCAAAGAAAGAAGAAAGCAAAGAAAGAGGAAGGAGAGAAGAAAAGAAAGAAGAAAGAATGCAGAAAATGGGTCCGACCGGTCAAGACCGGTCAGCCAAACAGGCCCCGACCGGTCAAGACCGGTCGGCCAACACTGTTGCCTTCTGCAGAGGCTCCTGGACCAAACCAGATAGGTCTAGACTGGTCAAGACTGGTCGGCCATGCAATTTCAGGTTTGCAGATTTTAAACAGTAGGCTATTCCCGTTTCTGGTTTTTTGGATCAGTTTTTTGGGCCTATCTTGATGATATTTGGAAATCCAACATATCCATGTCGAAGAGGAGCTCGACGCCAAAATAACCCAAGTGGTTTCATGTCGATCGGAGCTACGGATTGACCGTGGTGGCCAAAACAATACGAACTGTCCAGAAAGTTCCAAATTTCGCTGTTCAACACTGGAATGGTCCAGGTGGCCCATCATTGATGATATGAAGAATCTACTTTGACCATCTTCTAGAACACATCCATATATGAATAACCACAAAGTTTCAGATCAAAAGGATGTGTGGTTTGATCCTACCGGTTGAAGAAAGATGGACCATCCAGAAAGATCCAACTGCGCAGATTTTATAAAAGGCCTGAGTGTTCTAATTTTCACACCTAATTCTGGAATTTTTTTTGGACAATCTAATCCAGTCTATCATGTAGAGGAGGAAGTTTTCTACCAATGTTCAAAATTTGAGATCAATCAGACCTCTGTACACTCTGGGGCGTTGAAAGCAAGATGACTGGTTCTAAAGGTACCTGCATTGCGCGATTTTAAGAGGCGGTCGCTGATCTGATTGGTGGGCCCATTCAGAAGATAATCTTGGAAATCTAAATCATCTATGAGGAAGATCACAGTATAAGAAAGCTGCAAATCAAATTTGAAGGCAATTCGACCATTGGTTAAGCCGTACGAAGCGAAACATAATCTGTTGTGTTGCGGTACTTTTGCTGTATTATAAAAGGAGGTGCTCTCTTCTATTCCAAATCAAGCAAGGACGTGGGAAGCAAGGAGTTCAAGTCTTAGGAGGTTACCTAGCCTCCTACAGCTAGTTTTTCTTCTTTTCTTAGTTCTAGTTCTAGTTTTAATATGCTTTTTCTTAGTTAACCTCTTAGCTAGAGCTAGAGTTGGAATTTGTAGTTGGTTTCAATGCTTTAATTCTTTTATTTCAAGTACCATTTTCTTAATTTTGGATTTTGAACTTCTAGTTTGAATAAAGTTTGGATTTTTAGATGAATTATGAGAGTTTGTGTACTCCAGACATAAGTTCCTTGCAATTCTCTGAGATTACCATGATTGTGTTGTTTGAATTTGAATTGTAGTAACCCTTGAGCATGCCATAGTCTCTTGGCATGGCTGTTACTCTGAAGGCTATAAGTTTAAGTTCTATGTGCTTCATTAGAACTAGAAATCTGATTTCCAGATTTAAGTCGGACTGTTTGTGCTTGAAAGTTATATCTTCCAATTAGATGAGAGATAGGACTTTGATTCTAATTGTGTTGTACTTGGATGAATAGATTGGCAATGGACTACTACAAGTGGATCCTTGATGCTCTAGTTCTTCTTATTTTCAGATTTTCCTATTTCATGTGAAAAACTACTTTCTTAAACTTCTTAGATTCTACTTATTAGAGTATTTGGAATTGTTTACCTCTTTCCCTGTGGATCGACCTCAGTCTTACCGAGATTTATTATTACATCGCAGCCTTACACTTGAGGCGAGCGAATACTCAACACACACCCCAAGCAGCATTTTGCTAGTCCCGAGCAAAACATGCTTGAAATCAATTTCATTCTTCAAAACCCACCTCCCCTTTAGAAACCATGTTTCTATATACTTCATGATATGCGAGCGCAAGAATCAGGAAAACTTAATGATAGAAGTTGAGACCTTAACCTTCTCATAACATAACCAGTACTTATATGAAATTCCCACTGATTGATTGATAAATAGAAGAATCTAAACAATTTAACCTAGTGTGCTCGGTGAATGTTTATCTCATGGATTTCGGAGGTCACCTTCCTTGTGAATTACTTAAGGTATGGATTCAACGGTGTATAGATCAACAACAAGCCTATGACAGGAATTTGCCTTACCGTCCTTCCGACGGCTTTCACACTACGTCCCATTTCCGGCTTTGGTTACGGGTAGACCATCCCCCGGTTGGTAATAGGTAGCCCTTTTCAGAATTTTTCCACCATATTCTCCATCATTCCCATATTTTCATCCTTCCTTTCTGTTTTCTTTTTCCTTAGATAGGATTTTTAGAAATCCATATTTTTCGTTATTTTTCCATGGACAAAGTACCCGGGCTTGGTTTCTCAACACCTCAAATTCAAACTTAACCAAGTCACAGTTCTACATAACCCTTTCAAAGCGTGAGAATCGTGTAATGTGAACTAGGTGTAAGAGTGTTTGGAAATTTTATCAATCATAAAAATAGGGGGATTCACATATAAAACTAGTATCTTAGAGATTGCTCAAGGTATTCAACTTCACTCACTTTACTTTTCCTTTCTCTTATACTCACACAATCCAAAATGCATAGAAATAAAGTTTTCCAAAGGAGTTTTGAATTTGTAGAAAAAATTGAAAAAGTTCCTACATAATTGCTCGAGATGTTACAAAACACTAGATTCATCATAGTGATTCCACACCCCCCAACCAAATCTTGCATTGTCCTCAATGTAAAAGATATGCAATGAGCAAAACATGAGAGCAATTCGAAAATAAAGGGGAGTGAGCAATGATAGTACCTAAGAGAATGACAAGTAGAATTCTACCTCCTTCTAACAAACCTATGAAGAAGTAAACAAAAGCAACAAAATCCTAATCCTAACTACTCTATACCTCCATCAAACTAGGAGATCAACCATCCTGATACACAGGATCAGTTAGAGGTATGGACATACCTTCTGAAGGAAACTTCTCAAAGAACGACTTTAATCGCTGACCATTCACCTTAAAGGTGTTGCCATTCCTTAGATTCAACAACTCGACGGTCCCATATGAGTAAAAAGATTTTACAGTGTAGGGACCGATCCATCGAGATCTCAATTTCCCCGAAAATAAATGTAGGCGAGAATTATATATAAGGACCTTTTGATTAATCGTGAAGGTCTTACAAAGAATGTTCTTGTCATGGAACACTTTCGTCTTGTCCTTGTAAATTCTCACATTTTCATATGCCTCGTTCCGGAGTTCCGCAAGTTCATTTAATTGAAGTTTGCGCAACGAGCTTGCCTTGCTAGAATCAAAATTCATCTTCTTTATCGCCCAATACGCCCTATGTTCCAGCTCCACAGGCAAGTGACAAGCCTTCCCATAGATAAGTCTATAGGGAGACATTCCAATGGGGGTCTTGAAAGCGGTATGGTGAGCCAGAGTGCATCGGTAAGTTGAAGCAACCAATCCTTATGATCGGGGTTCACCGTTTTCTCCAAAATATGTTTAATCTCCCTATTGGATATCTCAGCTTGTCCACTTGTTTGTGGGTGATAGGGAGTGCTCACTTTGTGATTTACGCCATATTTTTTCATTAAGGCTTCAAATGGGCGATTACAAAAGTGAGACCCTCCATCACTTATGATGACTTGAGGTGTTCCAAACTGGGAAAAAATATTCTCTTTTAAGAAACAAATGACTATTTTATGGTCATTATTCCGGCATGGAATCACCTCGATCCATTTGGACACATAGTCGACGACAAGCAAAATATATAAGTTTTCAAAAGAAGATGGGAATGGACCCATGAAATCGATGCCCCAACAATAAAAAATTTCGATTGGTAAGATCGGATTGAGTGGCATCATATTTCTACGGGAGATTCCTCCCAATTTCTGACAAGGCTCACATGTTTTACAAAACACATGGGTGTCCTTGAACATGGTGGGCCAATAAAACCCACATTGCAGAATTTTGGCTGAGGTCTTCTTAGCCGAAAAGTGGCCACCACATGCCTGTGAATGACAAAAGGAGATGATATTGTGTTGCTCATCATCCGGCACACATCTCCTTATAATTTGATCGGGACAATACTTGAATAAGTAAGGATCGTCCCATAGGAATTTCCTCACCTCGTTAAAGAACTTATCTTTATTTTGCTTTTTCCAATGTGTTGGAGTTGTACCTGTAGCAATATAGTTACCAATGTCCGCATACCATAGCAATTTGGAGACTTTAAGAATTTGGTCATCAGGGAACATGTCATTGATCGCGGTTGTTGTTGAGCTCTTAATTGTGCATATTCTAACCCCAATTCATCACTCATTGTGCAAGGTTTGTATGGTTTATAGGCTAATCTAATGCATGTTTTGTGACTACAGGACTGAGAGTGGTTCCACCTAATTGAAGATAAAAAGGGCTCATTTGGGACTATTTTGATGAAGAACATTTGAGGACCAAAGAAGAAGGAAGCAAAGAAAGAAGAAAGCAGAAGAAAGAAAGGAAGAAAACAAGAAGAAAAAGAGGCCTGACCGGTCGTGACCGGTCAGCCATGCACATTGGGAAGCTGCTGAAGACATCCGACCGGTCATGACCGGTCGGACATGGCTGCTGGAACAGGAGTGAGGACGTCCGACCGGTCATGACTGGTCGGACATGATTGCTGGACCAATATTGAATGAGGCCAACCGGTCATGACCGGTCGGCCATACTTGCTGGAACGTCAATGTAAACGTCCGACCGATCATGACCGGTCGGATATGCTTGCTGGAGTGATTGTCACTTGAGGCCGACCGGTCATGACCGGTCGGCCATGCGTAAGAACTTAGAAGTTTCTAAATACAGCCCGATTTTCTCTGCGCTGCGTAAGTCTTATGCAATTTCTCGATTCTTCCGAAGTTGTGGAGCCTCCAGACTATAAAAGGACACCTAGGGATCGTTCCTAAGGAATTCTAGAAGGGTTTAAGCGAGGTTGGAGGTTGTGGAAGTGGATTTCGGAGTTTGACAACTCCTTCTAGTTTGCTTTGCTGTTTTCATGCTTTTATAGTTGTTTCATGTTTCCTTGGATCATGAGCAGCTAAACCTCTTAGCTAGGGCTAAGAGGTGAAGCTTGTAGTGGATCCAAGATGTTTCAATTCGTAGCTAGTTGGTTTTAAGTATGGAATTCATGATTATGAACTATGGTTTGAAGTTTATACAAGTTTTCAAGTAGTTTTTCTTAGTCTTATGATGACTCATGGATGTTTGGGAGAATTACTTAATTGCTTAATTGATTTGTATCCGTCTAGACCTGTATGATCCGAGGAATTGGAGTGCGCTCTAGTACTATGATCTTCATAAAGGGACTTCCTACCAAAGTTCTATTTTACTGATTTTCTGAAATATGTATGGACTGTGCATGTGATTTGAATCCAGTTCAAATCATGATCTAGCCTTGTCTTGTGACAGGACTTGAGGATGGTTATGATTGTGAACTAGACCTTTAGGAAAGGGGAATGACCTATGCAATTGAGCATGCTCAGCTCAGCCTACATTGAGTGAATCCGATGCATAGAACTTACATATGACAGATTGTTTGGTTTAACAGCTCTATCATCCGACTAGATAGATCTTAATATCGATTCTAGTTGAGAGAATGAAAAACCACAGCGGATTGAACATCAAGGATTGCTACAAGTGGATCCTTGAACCCCTAGTGCCTTTTTATAATTGTTTACATTCAAATTAGTTTAAAACTGTTAATCACATCAATTCTATTCAAAATCTGATTGTTAGCTTTCAATAGATACTTTTTGATGTGTTTGTGAGATCCTACATAAGTCCCTGTGGATCGACCTCGGTCTTACCGAGATTATTACTACATCGCAACCCTACACTTGGGGAAGCGAACAGTTGTCTCAAGGGAATCGGTGAGAATAAGTTGAGAGAGATGGTCAGCCAGTACATTTTTTACTCCTTTCTTATCACGTATTTCTATGTCAAATTCTTGGAGTAGGAGGATCCATCTTAACAAACGTGGCTTAGCATCCTTCTTAGAGAGAAGTTACTTAAGCGTGGCATGGTCGGTGAATATGATGATCTTGGATCCAATCAAGTAGGACTTAAACTTGTCCAAGGTAACAACTACGGCTAAAAGTTCTTTTTCTGTAGTAATGTAGTTTGCTTGGGCTGAGTTTAAGCTTCTACTTGCATAGTAGATAACACATGGCTTCTTCTCTTTTCTTTGGCCCAACATAGCCCCAATAGCGTAGTCGCTTGCATCGCACATAATTTCAAAAGGAAGGCTCTAATTAGGTGGTTGCATTATGGGAGCACATGTCAACATACCTTTAAGTTTGGTAAAGGCGTTTTGACAATCTTCATTCCACTCGAATGAGTTCTCCTTTTGAAGAAGGTTACATAAAGGACAAAAGAGTGAACTGAAGTCCTTTATGAACCATCTATAAAATCTTGCATGTCCCAAAAAGGACCGAACATCTCGTATGCTCTTGGGTTTTGAAAGGTTAGAGATAAGATCGATTTTCTCTTTGTCCACCTCGATTCCATTTTGTGAGATGATGTGACCAAGTACAATTCTCTTTTGAACCATGAAGTGACATTTCTCCTAATTCAACACAAGGTTCTTCTCTTCACATCTTTTCAACACAGATTTCAAGTGCATAAGGCACTCATCAAAGATACAACCAAATACAGAGAAATCATCCATGAAGACTTCAAGAATTGTCCCCACCATGTCAAAAAAATACTCAACATACAACGCTGAAAAGTGGCAGGGGCATTACATAGTCCAAATGGCATCCTTCGATAGGAGAAAGTACCAAATGGACATGTGAATGTTGTTTTCTCTTGGTCCTCTAGGGCGATCTCTATTTGGTTGTACCCTGAATAGCCATCAAGGAAGCAAAAATGGGAATGACCCACCAACCTTTCTAAAATTTGATCAACAAACAGTAGGGGAAGTGGTCTTTCCTCATAAATGTGTTTAGTTTCCTGTAGTCAATGCACATTCTCCAACCGGTAGTGACTCTGGTTGGTACGAGTTCATTATTAACATTAGCTACTGTTGAACCTCCAATTTATACATTGCATTGCCCACTATATGACATTGTATGCATGGTTTTCATGATTAAAAGGCCCTTCTAACGCATGTTTTGTGATTGTAGGGATGAGAGCAGACTTCACTCAATTGGAGACCAAAAAGGGTCCATTTAGAACCTTTGAAGGAAGGTCCAAGATGGACCAAAGAAGGAAGAAGAAAGAGGGAGAAAAGCGAACGAAGAAAAGAAGAAAAAGAAGAAGAAAAGCATGTCCGACCAGTCGTCTAACCGGTCGGCCACACATCTAGACATCACTGGAAGAAGGACCAGTTGGTCCGACCGGTCTTGACCGGTCGGCCAACCGGTCGGTGCTGCTGATGAACTCGCTGGACACATGACCAGTTTGGTCCGACCGGTCGTGACCGGTCGGCCAACAGGTCGTGGCTGCTGGGAAACTCTCTGGACTAAAAACAGGTAGGTCCGACCGGACCGGTCGGCTAGGCCAGTCCGACCGGTCGTTCGACCGGTCGACTACGCAGAAAAATCAGGAATTTCTAATTTCGATTCCGAAATTTGTTGTGCAGTGCGTAACCTTACACAATTTCTTGAGTTTCCGACGCAAGGAGGTTTTCCTACTATAAAAGGACACCTAGGGGCTCTTCCTAGGTCATCATAGAAGCTAAGGGATGTGGTTCCAGAGAGAGGAAGCTGTCGTGGAGCATCTGCAACCCTCCAATTTTCGGTTTTTCTAGTTTTTATGCTTTCTATTATGAGTTCTAGTTGTAGTATGACAATGCTCGGCTAGAATCTCTCAGCTAAGGCCGAGAGGTGAAGCTTGTAGCTAATTTCATGTTTGATTCAAGTTAATTCAAGTACTTTTTAATTCAAGTTTGGATTTTTCATATTCTAGTTCTTAAGTTGGTAGTTTGAGATGTTTTATGAGAGTTCATGTGCTCCGGACATGGATTCCTTGCAATTCTCTGAGATTATCATATTGTATTTGTTTAGGTTCGAATTATGGTAACCCTTGAGCAAGCCATAGTCCATAGGCATGGCTGTTACTCCGAAGGCTATGATTTTGAATCCTACATGTGTTGAATGGGACTAGAACTTGGAAGTTCAGTTTGAATGGAATTGAATGTGCTTGAATGCTTATTTTCCAACTAGATGAGAGATAGGACTTCAAATCTAGTTGTGCTCTATACTTGGATTGATTGAATTGACATAGGATTGCTACAAGTGGATCCTTGAATGCCTTAGTACCTTAAATTACTAATTTTTTGTTAAGTTTCTGTTTTAATTTAATTACTCAATTGAATCCTATTTCTTGCAAAACTGAGTTGCTGGAGTAGTTTAAAAGTTGTTTCTAATTCCCTGTGGATAAACCTCGGTCTTACCGAGTTTTATTACTACATCGCAGCCTTACACTTGAGGTGAGCGAACAACTACGATGGTTATTCCAGATTTCTTAGGCACCACTTAAGTTGGGCTCACCCATTGACTATCGGATATTGGGTAAATAATACCCACATCCAATAGTTTCACCACTTCGGCCTTAACCACATCCTTCATGTTTGGATTGAGTCGTCTTTGTGGTTGCTTAAATGTCTTCACATTCTCCTCAAGGTGTATGCGATAAGTACAAATCAGTGGGTCTATGCCTTTTAGATCAACAATCGACCATCCAATGGCACTCTTATGCTCTATTAGAGTGGCTATTAGCCTACTCTCTTGTTCCTCATCCAAGTGGGAAGAAATCACCACCGGATATGTCTCATCTCGACCTAAATATATATATTTCAACTCACTTGCTAATGGTTTTAGGTCGAGTGTTGGTGCCTTGATATTGGATGGGAGGGGCTTGTTCTCGTTTAATGGTAACGGTTCAAATAGTGCCCTCCATCTTTTGTTATCAAGTACCTGCATCACATCTAAAATGGCATCCATCTCTCATATTTTGTCATCAGTTATCTCATGAGAGTGGGCCACACATGCCTCCAAAAGGTTGGAATATAATCTCAAGGGGAATGTATCCTCCACGAATGATTCAATCAAATTTATCTCGTGGATCTCATCATCAACTTCCCGTGGGTGTTTGCATAAATCAAATATATTTAGCTCAAGTGTCATATTTTCAAAGGACATTTGTACAAGCCCGTTTCTACAATTGATAATCGCATTTGAAGTAACTAGAAAAGGGCAGCCAAGTATGATAGGAATTTGAGCACCGGTACCTATCACGGGATGTGTATCCAAGACAATAAAGTCTACTGGGTAGTAGAATTTATCCACTTGGACTAAGACATCCTCAATCACTCCTCTCGCTATACAAATAGATCTATCAGCAAGTTGGAGTGTGGTTTTGGTGGGTTTCAATTCACCTAACCCAAGTTGGTCATAAACTGAGTATGAAATGAGGTTAACACTTGCCCCTAAATCAAGTAAGGCTTGTTTAATCCAGTAGTCTCCTATGATGCATGAGATGGTTGGACCACCCGGATCCTTGTATTTTTGGGGCACCTCTTGTTTGATAATAGCACTCAAATTGTCAGTCAAAAGTACTTTGTTATGAACATTGTGTTTCCTTTTGACTGTACACAATTCCTTTAGAAGTTTGGCATAGGATGGTATTTGCTTTATGACATCCAACAACGGGATATTGATCTTCACTTGCTTAAAAACCTCTAAAATTTCTAGGTTTTTGTCTAAAGGTTTAGGTGAGATCAACCTTTGGGGAAACAGGGCAACCAGCTTGTATTGCCTTTCCAGTTCTTTCTCTTGTGGAGTGTTGTTCGGGCTATCATCCTCTTTGGGAATTTTTGGATCATTAGACTTTGGGGCCTTCACCGGATTAGATTTATCGATTATTTTTCCACTTCTCAAAGTGGTGATAGCTTGAACATGCTCCGTATGTTGGGAGGATGAGCTTGCGTCTTGTATCTCAAATTGGGTCCTTGGGTTAGGAAGAGGTTGGGCAGGAAGTGTGCCTTTCTCCCTAACACTGAGGTGAGATTCAACTCTAGCCATTGAGGTTTTCAAGTCATTGATGGCTTGAGTTGAATTTTGATTAAATTTCAATTGCTCTTGCATGAACCCATCTATTTTCAGAGAATTAGTCTTGGTATATTCAGCTTGAACCGAAACAAATGCACCCAACATCTCCTCTAGAGTAGCTTTTGGTGTAATGACTAGGGATGGACCTAGTAAAGGTTGAACTTGAGGAGCATTGTTTGCATTCACAGTGGGTCCATTCCTCCAACTGAAGTTGGGATGGTTCTTCCAACTAGAATTATACGTGTTTGAGTTCGGAGCACTAAATGGCCGTTGATAACTGTTTATGGCATTTAATTGTTCTTGTAAGATATCTTGAAATGCTGAAATTGTGGGACAATCTTGTGTTGCATGTTGATTTCCGGCACAAATTCCACAAACAGTTTCAACGTCTTTTGAGTTTGTCATCTCTCCTTTCTTCAATTCTATGGCCTCGACATTTCTTGTGAGGCTAGCCACATGTGCACTTTTGTTATCCTCTTCTGAGAGGACATAAATTCCTCCTTTTTCCTTTTGTTGGCTAGTCTTGGAATTTGTTGGTCTAGATGTATCCCAAGACTGTGCATTCTCGACCAATTCATCCAAATAGTCCCATGCTTCCTCGGCTTCCTTATTCATGAACTCCCCATTACACATCATCTCTACGAATTGGCGCATGGGTGAAGTCAGTCCTTTATAGAAAAAGCTTATAACCCGCCAAATTTCATAGCCATGATGTGGGTATGCATTTAACAAGTCCTTAAACCTCTCGCAACATTGGAAGAAGGTCTCATCCTCCTTTTGGGCAAAATTCATGATAAGGCGCTTCAACATGTTCGTTTTGTGAGTAGGGAAGAACTTTTTAATGAACTCCCTAGACATCTCAGTCCATGTGCCAATTGATCTTGGCCTTAATGCATGAAGTCAACCTTTAGCTTTCTCTTTAAGGGTAAAAGAAAATAATTTAAGTCTCACCACATCATCGGTTACATTTGCAAAGTGCATTGTGGCTATTACCTCATCAAATTCCTTGAGATGTTGATATGCACTTTCACTGTCTAGTCCATGGAATTTCGGGAGGAGTTGGATTACTTCCGGTTTCAAATCTACGTTCCCTGCATTTTGTGGAAAAACTATGCATGAGGGAGTGCTCGCTCTTGCTGGTTGTAAGTAATCACGTAATGTTCTAGGTCAGGGAACATTCTCAACCACATTCTCTCCCATTTTGGTTTGGTTTGGTTTTGGCCCAGATTTTGATTGGCCATAGGGTTGGGTTGATTTGCAGCCATACTTTCAGACAAAATTGGAGAATTTAAACGTCTCTTAGCACGTGGCTCTCTATCAATTCCTTCTACTATTCTCCCTTCACTAATGAGTTGGTTATTAGAATCCCGAACCCAATGTGGCATGCAAATCCTAAAAGAATGAAACAAGAAAGAAAGAAGAATTCTTCCTTCCTTTCTTTACTCCTCTCTAAGACCGAAGCACAAGGTGTCTTGCAATGGCTCAGCCAGAAGCAAGGATAGAGACCGATTTCTCCTAGTCAATAGGGGTGCAGAGAACTCCCCACCCACTCTTTGAGTCTTTTGAGAAAAGTGCAGAAAAAGAAAAAAAGAGGAATAGGATTGAGAAGAGAAATCTCAGAGCACAAGGTGATCCAAGACGGCAGTGCCGACCAATAGGAATCAAGGCGGCACAAAGCCAACCTATCGGAGATCCAAAAAGGAGTCTCCACCCACTCTACAAGAGATGAATATGATAGGAATGAATAGGGAAAGAAGAAGAGTAAGGTTAGAAAGATAAAACCTGATTTGAGAACTTAAGATCCCTAACTTCTTCTTCAACTTCCTAAAATCCATGCAAAAGAAAAAAAATTAAAATAAAATAAACTAAGTACTATTCCTAAAAATTTCAATAGAAACTATTGTTGAGCTCTTAATTGTGCATATTCTAACCCCAATTCATCACTCATTATGCACGGTTTACACGGTTAAAGGTCTACTCTAATGCATGATTTGTGATTGTAGGGACAGGATGGAGATTTCACTGATTCAAGGCTAAATAGAGCACTTTATATACATTGAAGATCATAGAACCAAGTGCAAAAGGATGAAGAAAGAAGTAAAGGAGATAAAGAAAAGCTACTCAAGACCGGTCATGCGACCGGTCGTCCATAGCCAAGACCGGTCGTCCGACCGGTCTGGCCACTCAACAGAAGAAGCCTTCTGCACATATGTCTCTGGACCATCTGCGACCGGTCGTGCGACCGGTCGTCCACACCCCAGACAGGTCGTGCGACCGGTCCTTTAATAAAAATTGTAATACGGAATTTGACAAAAACTCGCTGGACTGATCCAATCATCAGGTCCGACCGATCGTGACCGGTCGGCTAGGCCAGGCCACTCCGACCGGTCGTGCGACCGGTCGGCCATGCGTAAACAGCAAGTTTTTAAATCGAGCTCTGAAATTCTCTGCGCAAGTGTGTAATTCCTTACGCAATCTAGAAGTTTCTTACGTAATGGACACCTCCAAGCTATAAAAGGACTTCTTCCCTTCATACCAGGGCATGCTAGGACGTGGGGATTGCTTGGGAGACGGATTCTACTTCGAGCTTTCTTAGTTTTCTTCCTGTTTTAGTAGTTTTTTTTTATGTTTTTGAGGCTTCTAGTTCAAGGATGTTAGAGATGAACTAAAACCTCTTAGCTAGGGCTAAGAGGTGAAGCTTTTGATTTGTTTTTGATGGATTGATGCAACCTAGGTTTCCTTTTATGTTTTAATTGAAGAATTTTAGTTCAATATGAGTTTGAATCAAGTACTAGTTTGGTTTTACTTTGATCTCTTGATGACTCCGGGCTCATGTGATTCTTAGTGATTCTAAGCTTGGTAGCTTACCTCCTGAGCATTGTTTATGCTTGTGTAGTTCATTGATCTATCATCAACTCCGGGCATGGTAGATCCTTTGATTGTCTTGTGTACAATGGCCCGATCTTCATGTGGGAACTCTTTCAACTAAAGTTCTTATCTTTTGTTATAATCTGGAATAGCTGTTTGTTGATTGATTTTGATTTAATTAGAGTTCCAATCATTAGTTGTAATCAAGTCTAGTGACAGGATTTGATGAAAGCTATGGTTGTGAATCTCAACTAGATTGGAAAGAGGCTTGGCCTACACAATTGAGTGTGCCCAAGGCCTGAGCATTGATGTGGGAATTGAATCAATGAATAAGCAACTGTTTTGGATAATTGTTGATTTAACCGCTCTATATTCCGATCGGATAAAGATATGAATTCGATTCCGATTGAGTTATGAGAGACCTAGTTGTGTTGATGCATTGAAACTTATAAAAAGTGGATCCTTGGCGCTCTAGTGCCTTTTTAGATTGAAATTACCTTACACATTCACTGTTTAAACCCAAATTGCTATTTTCCAGTTTTAGTTCTTAATAGGATCTTAATTATTAGTTATTTTAGACAAATTCTGAGAATACCCGTTCATAAATCTCTATGGGAATGATACTCGGTCTTTCCGAATTATTACTACTTCATAACCCTATACTTGGGGAGTGAACAAGTTTTTGGCGCAGCTGCCGGGGATTTCTATGCGGTATTTTTAGAATTTTCTGAGATAGCTTTTAGTTGAGATTGTGTTAAGATAGGTTTAGGATTTGTTTTGCTTTTTAGGGTAGGGTTTCTTCTAAAATACTAACTTACTTTGTTTTGATTTTTTTTGCAGGATTCTAACGTAGATCTACTTCAGGGATTTTTAGGAAGTTGAAGATGAAGTAGAAATCTCAAGTGCCAAATCAGGTTTTATCTTTCTAACCTTACTTTTCTTCTCCTCCTATTCATTCCTATCATATTCATCTCTTGTAGAGTGGGTGGAGACTCCTTTTGGATATCTCATAGGTTGGCTTGTGCCACCTTGATTCCTATTGGTCGGCACTGCCATCTTGGATCACTTTGTGCTCAGAGATTTCTCTTCTCAATCTTATTCCTCTTTCTTATTTTTCTGCACTTTTCTCAAAAGACTCAAAGAGTAGGTGGGGAGTTCTCTGAACCGCTATTGACCAGGAGAAATCGGTCTCTATCCTTGCTTCTGGCTCAGCCATTGCAAGACACCTTGTACTTCGGTCTTAGAGAGGAGTAAAGGATGGAAGGAAGAATTCTTTTCTGTTTCAACTTCTTATAATTTCATTATGAATGATTGGACGGGTGGATTTTCTAAATACCTTTTGGAAGATGAGAGGTCGAACCAAATAAAAAATCATTATGATTGGAACCATTACAAGCATGACTATCTTTCTATGACTCAATCTACTTCTAATACTCCCCCACGTAAGACCTTACGAGATTATCGGAATGACAACAATGGGCATAACTTTTCGCCAGGTAAGATAATGGGAGAGTATCGGAAAGAAATGAATAATGTTCCACCGGTTAGGACAATGTATGATCACTTGTTTGGCTACAAATAACAACAACTATCTAATAGCACAACATATGACATGCATAATCCTAATAGGTGGGAGCATCAAAATTTCAATTTGGGAGACGAGCCAACCATGGATGCCAACAATTATCCTCAAGAGTTTCTTTCTCACGAGCCACAACCGACTCGAACTCTTGAGGATACACTGCGAGAGTTTATGAAAATAACTGAGCAATGCATACAAAACCTCTCGCCATCTCAAAATCCTGAACCTAACATTGGGAACACCGAATCAATCCCCAATAATGAGGAGGATAAGGCTATCCAAACCCAACTTTCTCCATATTTAATGACTAAACTTCTAGAGGATATTGATCTTGGTGACCCCAATATCACCATTGATTATGGTGTATCAACTATCTCTTTTAGATATCCCGATTTTAATGATGAAGAGATTTCAATGACGGTTGACGAACCTGAGGAATCCATAAAATCTGAAAGTGATAGTGAGATTGGCTACAATGAGGGTTCCGTGGATGATTGTGAGCCCATGATTTCTTCTTCCAAAGGGCCGAATGTTTATGAGTCGTTAGAAGATATTCTTGCTAGAGAGATGGCTGAAGTCGATATTTTTTAGCCCTTCCACCAACAACACATGCCGGATTCTATTGTGGAAGAACTCCCTTGGGTTAAGAATTCTTTTTCTTTGGATGATGTGGTGGCACAATCTGAAATTTTAGATCAACCAATGTTAGATGATGTGCTTATCACTAAATCTAAAAAAATTTCTTTGGAAGACCTCCCCTCTATAGAGGAGGAATTCATTGCCATTGAAACAGACTTTCCTTAATCACTTAGGGAGAACGAGGACCCTTCATCCGATTCTCTCGATTTCCTAGAGGAATGCATGACTCACCCCTATGATCTGGATGATGAGATGATTAAGGAGTTGGATAGTTTGTTAGACATGGTGTCGGTGCCTGAAGAACACCATTCCACTGATTTACACTCTTTACCATTGTTTGTGGAAGCACCATGCAATTCTGAAATTGTGGAGGAGACAACCCAAACTGAAAAATATTTAATGAATGTCTCTCCACCATCATGGGTTCTTCAGTCCATCGAAAATTCTAATTGGGAGGACCCCTTTTTAATCAATTACAACCCAATTCAGAACTTGAGGAGATATCTTTTTGTTGTTCTTATCTCTTCCTTATATGCGTGTGGTGCATACTATGATTGGACCTTAATGAAGAAACGCACCCATGTATACATTCGAGCAGGACTTTGGATGGTCCTCATGAGAAACTTATTGAAATTCATGAAGATCCTGCTCAAATTTGATCATGTAGTCGATCGGACTAACCAAAGGTAGGTAGGTAGGTTAGGATTTATTTTTCTACATTTCGGATTGAATAAGTCTCATCGAGACAATGGAAGATGCTAAAATTGATCTACTTACTACCTCAGGTACTCTCGTTCTCACTCTCCTTTGTTTTATGTGATTGCTCTCATGTCATGCATATTGCATATCTTATTACATTGAGGACAATGTAAGATTTTGGTTGGGGGGTGAGATTCCTTAGATAAATCTACTAGCTTTTGTGACATTTCGAGCAATTATGTAGAAAATTTTTCGATTTTTCTAAAAATCAAAACTCTTTTAGAAAACTTTGGTTCTATGCATTCGAGATAGCATGAGTGTAAGAAAAGGAGATATGAAGTGAGGGATGTTGCAAGCTTTGAATTTCTCTTAATATAATGGTTTTATATGTGAATTCCCCTATTTTTATGATTGATAGAAAATTTGAATACTTTTACACGTAGTTCACAATACACGATTTTCATGATTTGAAAGGATTATGTGATTTGTGGATTGGCTAGACTTTGATTTGAGGTGTTGAGAAACCAAGCTGGGATACTTTGTCCATCCTTGTCCATGGGAAAATAACGAAAGATATGGATTTCTAAAAATCTTATCTAATGTAAAAGAAAAAGGAAAAGGATGAAGTTGGGAATGATGGAAAATGATGGAAAATTCTAATTAGGGCTACCTACTACCAACCGGGGGATGGTCTACCCGTAACCAAAGCCGGAAATGGGACGTAGTGTGAAAGTCGTCAGAAGGACGGTAAAGCAAATTCCTGTCATAGGCTTGTTGTTGCTCTATGCACCTTGAGATTTATAGTTTAATTGATTTATGAAGAAGATAATCCCGGAAACTCATGAGATGAACTTTCACTATGTACACTAGGTTGAATTTGTTCAAGTTCTTCAATTTATCAATCAATCAGCGGGAATTTCATATAAACACTTATTATGTTCTGAGAGTTTAAGGTTTCAACCTCTATCACCTAATTTCTCTGAATTTTACGCTTATGCGTCATGGAATGTATAGAAGAATAGTTTCTGAAAGAGAGTTGGGTTTTGGAGAATGAAACTTGTTTCACGCATGTTTTGCTCGGGACTAGCAAAATGCTGGTTGGGGGGGGGGGGGGGTGTTGAGCTCTTAATTGTGCATATTCTAACCCCAATTCATCACTCATTATGCACGGTTTACACGTTTAAAGGTCTACTCTAATGCATGATTTGTGATTGTAGGGACATGATGGAGATTTCACTGATTCAAGGCTAAATAGAGCACTTTATATACATTGAAGATCATAGAACCAAGTGCAAAAGGATGAAGAAAGAAGCAAAGGAGATAAAGAAAAGAAGACTGAGAAAAGCTACTCAAGACCGGTCGTGCGACCGGTCATCCATAGCCAAGACCGGTCGTCCGATCGGTCTGGCCACTCAACAGAAGAAGCCTTCTGCACATATGTCTTTGGACCATCTGCGACCGGTCATGCGACCGGTCCTTGAATAAAAATTGTAATATGGAATTTGACAAAAACTCACTGGACTGATCCAATCAACAGGTCCGACCGGTCGTGACCGGTCGGCCAGGCCAATCCGACCGGTCGTGCGACCGGTCGGCCGTGCGTAAACAGCAAGTTTCTAACTCGAGCTCTGAAATTCTCTGCGCAAGTTGAAATTGCGTCGAGTAGTCTAACATGACACCCTATGCAGACACGTGCGGAAGCTTAAAGAGCAACTAGAATTATGGCTAAATCTATAAGAGGGGGTGATTAAGACCTTTTTAAATTTTTCGCCTACTTAACGAATTTAGCAAATTAAACTATGTAAGCGTTTAACACTTTGGCTTCCAAGCCTAAGTGGGTCCAATCAAAAGACTAGCAAATGATAAGTACAAACAGCAACCTAGTCTAAACAACTCATGTAGACTATAGAGGATGGATCAAGAAATGCTCAAGTCAACATGAGGTAGTGAAAGTACATCTTGTGAGTGTGGATGTGCCTATCAAGTGCCTAGCATGCATTCCTAACTAAGCATTCATAATTAACCAATTAAACACAATGCATAAAGAGAAATGTGCTCAAGAACAATCACAAACACAAGGATGTATAATGGTTCGACTACTTGTCTACTCCACTCCCGGTTCAAGTACTCAACCCCTTTGAGCACACCGGCATTCACTGGGAGTTTAAATCTGGTTCCTCCCAACCAAGGTGTTTTAATTCGGATCCACCCAACCGGGGAGTTTATAGTTTCCTCCCAACCTACACGTTTGCACCTGTGTTGGTGGCTCCCCCTTGAAGACTTTGTTTTAGGCCCGACTAACGTGCCAAGGAACGACTGACGTCCCTAGATTTTAGGCCTAACTAATAGGCCAAGGATCGGCTAACGACCCTAGTTCGAGTTTGTCAAACAAACTCCACACTCAACTCCCACAGGGAATTGAGTGGATGGACTCCTAACAAGACAACCTTACTTGTCGGATTGAGCCCCTTTGTAGCGCAGCTTTGGGTTGCTTGTTCTCGCTCTCCCGTGCTTGAATCAGCTCCCCTTGTGCTCTCCCGATCTTTGACGCCGCCGCTTTGCCAAGGCTTTAGCTCCAAGATCAGCTACCTTGCATGTGATGGTCCATTGGAGATGCCCAAGGTGCTAGGGAATAGTGAAACCTCTACAAATGGTAGGAAATGGGTTTTCTAGAGGAATACACCTATTTGGACTCCTAGGTAGTGTTTAGACAAGGGATTTAACTATCATCAAGGTGTCTAAACCTTAGGAATCAAGAGGGAACAAGTCCATTCTCAAGATGCCATTGAATGTAGGAATCAAGAGGGAATAAGTCCATTCTCAAGATGCCATTGAATGGCCCAAGCTTGTGATGAAAACACAAGGAGAATGACTTGCTTTGGGTTTGGAATAGAGCCTCTAATGATCTCTAGCAATGGTGGCTTCTATCTCCTCAAAATCCCCTCTCTCAGCTCAAAAAATGAACCCCCCTCTTAAATAGATTTTTTTCCAACGGTAAAAAAATGAGCAGATTCTCGCATCTCCGATTGATCGAAAAAGGTCCGATTGATCGTAGACCAGTCCGATTGATCAGAGACACGTCCGATTGATCGGAAATCTATCCAGTGAAGTCTCTGAAAGATATTCCGATTGATCGGAACACTGTCCGATTGATCGGACTGAGCCCTTCCGATGGATCGAAAAACTGTCCGATTGATCGAAAATATGTCCAGTGGGTTTTTAAGTTTGCTGGAACAATTTCCGATTGATCGGAACTTCTGTCCGATTGATCGGAGTCCTATCGGAGCCAACTTCCGATTGATCGGAGATCAATCGGAAACTGCTGTTTGAGCTGTTTTGATTACAGCAGCTTCCACCTCTTTAATTAGTCTAACTTATCATATTTTTTATGGAGTTCTAAGACTAATAATGATGACTAAGGGTATACCTAGTTGGTCCAAGTCATCTAAGAGGTTATGGGTTAGGTTTTGGTCAAGGCAAGGCACACCAAGGCATCACTTTTACCTGTTTCATCTTCCTTGATGCATCCGGTCCGTCTTGAGTCTTCGGTCTTCGTCTTCATTAAGCTCAACCGACACTAGATTCAATGACCTAAGTGATTGACAAACAAGGTGCACTAGTATGCCACAGAAAAGTGCACTAACACAAGTGCGTAATTCCTTGCGCAATCTGGAAGTTTCTTACGCAATGGACACCTCCAAGCTATAAAAGGACTTCTTCCCTTCATACCAGGGCATGCTAGGACGTGGGGATTGCTTGGGAGACGGATTCTACTTTGAGCTTTCTTAGTTTTCTTCCTGTTTTAGTAGTTTTTTTTATGTTTTTGAGGCTTCTAGTTCAAGAATGTTAGAGATGAACTAAAACCTCTTAGCTAGGGCTAAGAGGTGAAGCTTTTGATTTGTTTTTTATGGATTGATGCAACCTAGGTTTCCTTTTATGTTTTAATGGAAGAATTTTAGTTCAATATGAGTTTGAATCAAGTACTAGTTTGGTTCTACTTTGATCTCTTGATGACTCCGGGCTCATGTGATTCTTAGTGATTCTAAGCTTGGTAGCTTACCTCCTGAGCATTGTTTATGCTTGTGTAGTTCATTGATCTATCATCAACTCCGGGCATGGTAGATCCTTTGATTGTCTTATGTACAATGGCTCGATCTTCATGTGGGAACTCTTTCAACTAAAGTTCTTATCTTTTGTTATAATCTGGAATAGCTGTTTGTTGATTGATTTTGATTTAATTAGAGTTCCAATCATTAGTTGTAATCAAGTCTAGTTACAGGATTTGATGAAAGCTATGGTTGTGAATCTCAACTAGATTGGAAAGAGGCTTGGCCTACACAATTGAGTGTGCCCAAGGCCTGAGCATTGATGTGGGAATTGAATCAATGAATAAGCAACTGTTTTGGATAATTGTTGATTTAACCGCTCTATATTCCGATCGGATAAAGATATGAATTCGATTCCGATTGAGTTATGAGAGACCTAGTTGTGTTGATGCATTGAAACTTATAAAAAGTGGATCCTTGGCGCTCTAGTGCCTTTTTAGATTGAAATTACCTTACACATTCACTGTTTAAACCCAAATTGCTATTTTCCAGTTTTAGTTCTTAATAGGATCTTAATTATTAGTTATTTTAGACAAATTCTGAGAATACACATTCATAAATCTCTGTGGGAACGATACTCGATCTTTCCGAATTATTACTACTTCGTAACCCTACACTTGGGGAGTGAACAACTATCTTTAGAAATTTTGTAAAAACCGTCAAAGTCCCCGGCAATGGCGCCAAATGCTTGTTCGCTTCCCCAAGTGTAGGGTTGCGATGTTGTAATAATCTCGGTAAAACCGAGGTCGATCCACAGGGACTTGTGTAGGAATTCACAAAACACTTCTAATGATTTCTATTAAAGAGCTAACTAAACAGATTTTAGTAGATTGATGTAGATAGATGCTATTGAACTAAACTGAAGGTAATCAATTAATAAAAAAGGCACTAGGGGTTCAAGGATCCACTTGTAGAAATCCTTGATGCACAATTCGCTGTGGTTTCTCACTTTCTCAACTAGAATCGAAATTAAGTTCTATCTAGTCGGATGATAGAGCAGTTAAAACAATCAATCTGTCATATATATGACTCATGTACATGATTCTCTCAATTCAAGCTAGGGCTTGAGCACACTCAATTGCATAGGTCAGTCCTAATTCCAATAGGTTAAGATCACTACCATAATCATCATTAAATCCTGTCACAAGATAAAACTAGATCGTGATTTGAACTTGATCTAAATCACATACACAATCTCACCTAATCCAAAATTTTCAGAAAAATAGACTTTTTGTATGAAGCTCCCACATGAAGATCATAGATCTAGAGCGTATTGAATCCAATTCCTCAGATCATATAGGTCTAGACTAGCTCAAAACAATTAAGAACTCAAGCAATTCTTCTAAATATCCATGAGCCATCATAAGATTAAGAAAAATTACTTAGAACTTTATTTAAACTTCAAACCATTATTCTTTACTAATTATCCAACTTGAAACCAAATCAAACGAATTGAAACATCTTAGATTCACTACAAGCTTCACCCCTTAGCCCTAGCTAAGAGGTTTAGCCATTCATGATCCAAGGAAACATGAAAACAACTAAACAAAACATGAAACTAAAAGAACAAACTAGGAGGAGTGGTAGAACTCCAAATCCGACTTCCGTCGTCTCCCACCGTGCTCAATCTCTTCTAGGATGCCTTAGGAAGAAGCCCTAGGTCTCCTTTTATAGAATAGTACAGAAGGTTCCGAATTGTGCAAGGAATCCCGAACTGCGCAGAGAAAATCGGAGCTTGTGACACACGTTTTGTTAGGCAGACGACCGGTCGCACGACCAGTCTCAAAAATGCAAAAACTAGTCCAATGAGTTTTCCATAATTTCCAACCCAGAATTTTAATTCAAGGACCGGTCGCACAACCGGTCTAAGCAGTGGACGACCGGTCGTACGACCGGTCGTGAATGGTCCAACAAGATGCAAAGGGCCCCCCTTCTGTTGAGTGTTCGGACCGGTCGGACGACCAGTCTTCAGTGTATTCTTCTGCTTTCTTTCTTCCATCTTTTGACGCTTGGTCTTTTGATCTTCAATGCTTGTAAATAGCGCCTTTAAGCCTTCCATTGTTGAATCCTCTCTCTCATTCCTATAACCACAAAACAATGCATTAGTTGAGTCTTTTATCATGTATTTCAAGCACAGTAAGCAATGAAATGGGGTTAGAGTATGCACATTTAAGAGCTCAACAATAATCGCATTTAAAGTAGCTAGAAAAGGCCGGCCAAGTATGATGGGAATTTGAGCACCGGAACCTATCACGGGATGTGTATCTAAGACAATATAGTCTATTGGGTAATAGAATTTATCAACTTGGACTAAGACATCCTCAATCACTCCTCTCGGTATACGAATAGATCTATTAGCAAGTTGGACTGTGGTTTTAATGGGTTTTAATTCACCTAACCTAAGTTGTTCATAGACCGAGTATGGAAGAGGTTAACACTTGCCCCTAAATCAAGTAAGGCTTGTTTAATCTGGTAGTCTCTTATGATGCATGAGATGGTTGGACTACCCGAATCCTTGTATTTTTGGGGCACCTCTTGTCTGATAATCGCACTTAAATTCTCAGTCAAAAGTACTTTGCTGTGAACATTGTGTTTCCTTTTGACTGTACACAATTCCTTTAGAAATTTGGCATAGGATGGTATTTGTTTTATAGCATCCAACAATGGGATGTTGATTTTTACTTACTTAAAAACCTCTAAAATTTCTAGGTTTTTGTCTAAAGGTTTGGGTGAAATTAACCTTTGAGGAAATGGGGCAACCGGCTTGTGTTGCCTTTCTGGTTCTTTCTCATGTGGAGTGTTGTTCAGGCTATCGTCCTCTTTGAAAATTTTTGGATCATTAGGCTTTGGGGCCTTCACCGGATTAGATTTATCGATTATTGTTGAGCTCTTAATTGTGCATATTCTAACCCCAATTCATCACTCATTATGCACGGTTTACATGTTTAAAGGACTACTCTAATGCATGATTTGTGATTGTAGGAACAAGATGGAGATTTCACCAATTGAATGCTAAATAGAGCTCTTTATGAGCATTGAAGTTCATTGGATGAAGGTTGAAGGAGGACCAAAGAAAGACAAAGCAAGGAGAGAAGAGAAAAGAAGAAAGAAAGAAAGAAATAAAGAAGAAAAAGGGCTAGACCGGTCTTGACCGGTCGGCCAAGGAAGCCCGACCGGTCTTGACCAGTTGGCCACCCCTTATTCTTGCTGGACTGATCAGGAAGGAGGTCCGACCGATCAAGACCGGTCGGCCATAGCTGCTGGAGTGCTTCTCAATGAGGTCCGACTGGTCAAGACCGGTCGGCCATGTAAAACAGCAACTTTCTATTTTGGGATTCCGGATTTCTCTGCGCAAGTGCGTAACTTTACGCAAAATCTGGAACTTTCTTGCGTAAAGGACACCTCCAAGCTATAAAAGGACGTCTTCCCTTCATACCAGGGGATGCTAGGACGTGGGGATTGCTTGGGAGACGGATTCTACTTTGAATTTCTAGTTTTCTTCCTGTTTTAGTTATTTTTTATGTTTTTAGAGGCTTCTAGTTCAAGTATGTTAGAGATGAACTAAAACCTCTTAGCTAGGGCTAAGAGGTGAAGCTTTTGATTCGTTTTTTATGGATTGATGCAACTTAGGTTTCCTTTCATGTTTTAATTGATGAATTTTAGTTCAATATGAGTTTGAATCAAGTACTATTTTGGTGTTTACTTTGATCTCTTGATGACTCCGGGCTCATGTGATTCTTAGTGATCCTAACTTAGTATCTTAGCTTTTGAGCATTAGTTTTGCTTGTGTAGTTCATTGATCTACCATCGACTCTGGGCATGGTAGATGCTTTGATTGCCTTGTGTACAATGGCCTGATTTTCATGTGGGAACTCATTCAACTAAAGTTCTTATCTTTTGTAGTAATCTGAAATAGTTGTTTGTTTATTGATTTTGATTTAATTAGAGTTCTAATCATTAGTTGTAATCAAGTCTAGTGACAGGATTTGGTGAAAGCTATGGTTGTGAATCTCAACTACATTGGAAGAAGGTTTGGCCTACACAATTGAGTGTGCCAAAGGCCTGAGCATGGTTGTGGGAATCAAATCAATGAAAAAGCACTTATTTTGGATAATTGTTGATTTAACTGCTCTATATTCCGATCGGATAGAGATATGAATTCGATTCGGATTGAGTTATGAGAGACCTAGTTGTGTTGATGCATTGAAACTTATCAAAAGTGGATCCTTGGCGCTCTAGTGCCTTTTTAGATTGAAATTACCTTAACCATTTACTGTTTAAACCCAAATCGCTATTTTCCAGTTTTAGTTCTTAATAGGATCTTAATTACTAGTTGTTTTAGACAAATTCTGAGGATACCCATACATAAATCTCTGTGGGAACAATACTCAGTCTTTCCGAATTATTACTACTTCGCAACCCTACACTTAGGGAGTCAACAAGTTTTTGGCGCCGTTGCCGGGGATTTCTATGCGGTATTTTTAGAATTTTTTGAATTAACTTCTAGTTAAGATTGTGTTAAGATAGGTTTAGGATTTATTTTGCTTTCTAAAGTAGGTTTTCTTCTAAATACTAACTTACTTTGTTTTGATTTTTGCAGGATTCTAACATAAGTCTAATCCAGGGATTTTTAGGAAGATGAAGAAGAAGAAGGCATCTTAAGTCACAAATCAGGTTTTATCGTTCTAACCTTACTCTTCTTCTTTTCCTACCCATTCCTATCATTTTCATCTCTTGTAGAGTGGGTGGAGACTCCTTTTGGATCTCTGAAAGGTAGGTCTTGTGCCACCTGGATTCCTATTGGTCGGCTCTGCCATCTTGGATCACCCTGTGCTCAGAGATTTCTCTTCTCAATCCTATTCCTCTTTCTTCTTTTTCTGTACTTTTTTTCAAAAGACTCAAAGAGTGGGTGGGGAGTTCTCTGAACCCCTATTGACCAGGAGAAATCAGTCTCTATCCTTGCTTCTGGCTCAGCCATTGCAAGACACCTTGTGCTTAAGTCTTAGAGAGGAGTAGAGGAAGGAAGGAAGAATTCTTTTTCCTTTTTGTTTCATTCTTTTATGTTTTGCATGACACATTGGGCTCGGAATTCTAATAACCGACTCAATCGTGACGGAGTAATTGTTGAAGGGATTAATAGAGAGCCTCGAGCTAGAAAACATCAAAATTTTCCTGAAATTACTAGAGAGATGGCTGAAAATCAACCAAATCAAGGGGCTAATCAACATTAAAATCCAGCCCCAAACCTGACTGAATTGGATGAGAATGAAGTGGGGGATGTACTTCAACCTAGAACTTTACGTGACTATTTACAACCAGCTAGGACGAGTACTCCCTCTTGCATAATTTTCCCTCACAATGTGGGAAATATTGATTTTAAACCGGGGTTGATCCAACTTCTTCCTAGATTCCATGGACTCGACTCTGAAAGCGCTTATTTACATACTAAGGAATTTGAAGAGGTTATAGCCACAATAAACTATGACAATGTAACCAAGGATACTATAAAACTTAAATTGTTCCCTTTTTCCTTGAAAGAGAAGGCTAAATCATGGCTGCATTCCTTAAGGCCAAGGTCTATTGGGACATGGGCTGAGATGACTAGGGAGTTTCTAAAAAAATTCTTCCCTACTCATCGAACCAATGCACTAAGAAGGGCCATAATGAACTTCACCCAAAAAGAAGAAGAAACCTTTTTCCAATGTTGGGAAAGGTATAATGAGCTATTAAACGCATGCCCACATCATGGCTATGAACGGTGGAGGTTGATTAGTTTCTTTTATGATGGATTGAACTCAACCATGCGCCAATTTGTAGAGATGATGTGCAATGGGGAGTTCATGAACAAGGAAACGGAGGAAGCTTGGGATTATTTTGACATGTTGGCTGAAAATACACAAGCATGGGATACATCTAAGCCAACAAGTTCAAAACAACCCCAAACCAAGGAAAATGGAGAAATTTATGTTTTAGATGAGCAAGATGATCTAGGTTCTAGAGTGGCTAAACTCACACGAAAGGTCGAGGAGATGGAACTAAAGAAAGCGGACACAACCCAACAAAGGGGGGCTGTTGAAACTATTTGTGGTATTTGTGCTTCCAATGTGCATCAAACGCCGGATTGTCCAACAATCTATGCGTTTCGAGAACTTTTATTTGAACAATCAAATGCTTTGAATAGTTATCAACGACCTTTTAGTACTCCAAATTCAAACACGAACAATTCTAGTTGGAGAAACAACCCTAACTTCAATTGGGCGAATGGAAACATGGCTAATCAAAATAATCCTCAAAGGGGACCCCCAATGCAAATGGCTCCACCTCAAATGCCTATAGAGGATACTTTGAAAGCATTCATGGAAGGACAAGCTCAAATAAATCAATCCAACCATACGATAATGCTTGAGCTTAAAAATTCGGTGGAGGAAATCAAGGCTCGTTTAAACGCAAGGGAAGGGATGCTTCCAGCCCAACCCATACCAAATCCAAAACCACAATGCGAAATAAGTGTGCCTAGTTCTTCTAACCAACATATGGAACATGCTAAGGCCATCACCACTCTTAGAAGTGGTAAAATCATTGAAAAATCTGATCCGGTGAAGGTTTCAACGCCTAATGATCCGGTATCTTCCAAAGAGGATGATGGACCTAGCATCACCATGAATGAAAAAGAGCCATTGAAAGAATATAGCCCTGTTGCTCCATTCCCCCAACGCTTGATTCCAGCCAAACCTCAAGATAAATATCAGGAACTTTTGAAGGTTTTCAAGTAAGTCAAAATCAACATCCCATTGTTGGATGCCATTAAACAAATACCGTCATATGCAAAATTTTTAAAAGACCTTTGCACGGTTAAAAGAAAAATACATGTGCAAAAGAAGGCATTTTGACAGAGAATGTGAGTGCCATTATTAACCACGTGATGCCCAAGAAATACAAAGATCCCGGTTGTCCGACAATATCATGTGTGATTGGAGACTACCGGGTGAAACATGCTCTACTTGATCTAGGGGCAAGTGTGAACTTAATTCCCTTTTCGATCTATGAACAATTGGGTTTAGGTGAATTAAAACCCACCAAAACCACATTACAACTTGCTGACCGATCGATTCGTATTCCAAGAGGGGTAATTGAGGATGTTCTTGTCCAAGTTGACAAAGTTTACTACCCGGTGGACTTTATTGTCTTGGACACGAGACCCATGGTTAATATTGGCCCCCAAATTCCTGTCATACTTGGCCGCCCATTCCTAGCTACATCAAACGTTATCATAAATTGTAGGAGTGGGGTCATCCAAATGTCTTTTGGCAATATGACAATTGAGTTGAATGCTTTCAATATTGACAACCAACAAGAGGATGAGGATGAAGAGGTTCACGAAATAAATATGATCAATTCTATTGTGGAAAATGAGTCCCTCTCACCTTTTTACTCCGGTCACTTAGACGAAGAAGTGACTCACTCCCTTGATGAGAACGATGATATGATAAGGGATATGGTCACACTTTTCGAGTCGGTATCGGCATATGACGTTAGCCAAGAGAAGGATGTGGAAACAATACCTAGTTGTGCTGAGAAATCAATTCATATTTCCACACCTTTGTGGATCATGCATACCAAACTCCACCAACCCTGGGATGATCCTTACTTGCAATATCAATGCCCAGGAAAATCTGAATGGAGACATATTTTTTCTGATAAATATGATGATGTCTCCTCGTATACAGGTGGTGAAAACATTACGGAACCCGCTGAAATTCTTTTTTGGGATTTTGAGTGGCTCATCTCGATTACTCACACACATGTTTATTGTAAAGCAGGATATTGGATGACGTTGCTGCGAAACCTTTTGATCCATCTAATGATTCTGCTTGACTTTATACTTTTGGATGAGTTGTTGGGATTAACCTCCTAGTCTGACGGAGGATAATTTGCTAGAATGCTTTCCCATTAGGATTTGTTTTGATAGTTGATTTAGTTGTGAAGTAATCCATCTCCAAAAGCTAATCTTGCCATGAAATATATGCGTCAGGTGATATCTCTCTTTCTCACTCTCCTTTGTTTTATGTCATTGCTCTCATGTCATGCATATTGCATATCTTATTACATTGAGGACAATGTAAAGTTTTGGTTGGGGGGTGAGAGATTCCTTAGATGATGAATCTGCTAGCTTTTGTGACATGTCTAGCAAAGATGTAGAAATTTTTCGATTTTTCTAAAATTTGAAACTCTTTTGGAAAACTTTGATTCTATGCATTCGAGATAGCATGGGTATAAGAAGACGAGATATGAAGTGAGGGATGTTGCAAGCTTTGAATTTCTCTTAATATAATGGTTCTATATGTGAATTCACCTATTTTTATGATTGATAGAAAATTTGAACACCTTTTGCACCTAGTTCACATTACACGATTTTCATGATTTGAAAGGATTATGTGATTTACGGATTAGCTAGACTTTGATTTGAGGTATTGAGAAACCAAGCCGGGGCACTTTGTCCATCCTTGTCCATGGGAAAATAACGAAAGATATGGATTTCTAAAAATCCTATCGAATGTAAAAGAAAAAGGAAAAGGAAGGATGAAATTGGGAATGATGGAAAAATGGTGGAAATTCCGATTAGGGCTACCTACTACCAACCGGGGGATGGTCTACCCGTAACCAAAGCCGAAAATGAGACGTAGTGTGAAAGTCGTCGGAAGGATGGTAAGGCAAATTCCTGTCATAGGCTTGTTGTTGCTCTATACACCTTGAGATCTATAGTTTAGTTGATCTATGAAGAAGATAATCCCGGAAACTAATGAGATGAACCTTCACTATGCACACTAGGTTGAATTTGTTCAAGTTCTTCTATTTGTCAATCAATCAGTGGGAATTTCATATAAACACTTATTATGTTCTAAGAGTTTAAGGTTTCAACCTTTATTACCGAATTTCTCTGATTTTTACGCTTATGTGTCTTGGAATGTATAGAAGAATACTTTCTAGAGGAGAGTTGGGTTTTGGAGAATGAAACTTGTTTCACGCATGTTTTGCTTGGGACTAGCAAAATGCTGGTTGGGGGGGTGTGTTGAGCTCTTAATTGTGCATATTCTAACCCCAATTCATCACTCATTATGCACGGTTTACATGTTTAAAGGACTACTCTAATGCATGATTTGTGATTGCAGGAACAAGATGGAGATTTCACCAATTGAATGCTAAATAGAGCTCTTTATGAGCATTGAAGTTCATTGGATGAAGGTTGAAGGAGGACCAAAGAAAGACAAAGCAAGGAGAGAAGAGAAAAGAAGAAAGAAATAAAGAAATAAAGAAGAAAAAGGGCTAGACCGGTCTTGACCGGTCGGCCACCCCTTATTCTTGTTGGACTGATCAGGAAGGAGGTCCGACCGGTCAAGACCGGTCGGCCATAGCTGCTGGAGTGCTTCTCAATGAGGTCCGACCGGTCAAGACCGGTCGGCCATGTAAAACAGCAACTTTCTATTTTGGGATTCCGGATTTCTCTGCGCAAGTGCGTAACTTTACGCAAAATCTGAAACTTTCTTGCGTAAAGGACACCTCCAAGCTATCAAAGGACGTCTTCCCTTCATACCAGGGGATGCTAGGACGTGGGGATTGCTTGGGAGATGGATTCTACTTCGAATTTCTAGTTTTCTTCCTGTTTTAGTTATTTTTTATGTTTTTAGAGGCTTCTAGTTCAAGGATGTTAGAGATGAACTAAAACCTCTTAGCTAGGGCTAAGAGGTGAAGCTTTTGATTCGTTTTTGATGGATTGATGCAACCTAGGTTTTCTTTCATGTTTTAATTGATGAATTTTAGTTCAATATGAGTTTGAATCAAGTACTATTTTGGTGTTTACTTTGATCTCTTGATGACTCCGGGCTCATGTGATTCTTAGTGATCCTAACTTAGTATCTTAGCTTTCGAGCATTAGTTTTGCTTGTGTAGTTCATTGATCTACCATCGACTCCGGGCATGGTAGATGCTTTGATTGCCTTGTGTACAATGGCCTGATTTTCATGTGGGAACTCATTCAACTAAAGTTCTTATCTTTTGTAGTAATCTGAAATAGTTGTTTGTTTATTGATTTTGATTTAATTAGAGTTCTAATCATTAGTTGTAATCAAGTCTAGTGACAGGATTTGGTGAAAGCTATGGTTGTGAATCTCAACTACATTGGAAGAAGGTTTGGCCTACACAATTGAGTGTGCCCAAGGCCTGAGCATGGTTGTGGGAATCAAATCAATGAAAAAGCACTTATTTTGGATAATTGTTAATTTAACTGCTCTATATTCCGATCGGATAGAGATATGAATTCGATTCCGATTGAGTTATGAGAGACCTAGTTATGTTGATGCATTGAAACTTATCAAAAGTGGATCCTTGGCGCTCTAGTGCCTTTTTAGATTGAAATTACCTTAACCATTCACTGTTTAAACCCAAATCGCTATTTTTCAGTTTTAGTTCTTAATAGGATCTTAATTACTAGTTGTTTTAGACAAATTCTGAGGATACCCATACATAAATCTCTGTGGGAACGATACTCGGTCTTTCTGAATTATTACTACTTCGCAACCCTACACTTGGGGAGTGAACAATTATTTTTCCACTTCTCAAAGTGGTGATAGCTTGAACATGCTCCGTATGTTGGGAGGATGAACTTGCGTCTTGTATCTCAAATTGGGTTCTTGGGTTAGGAAGAGGTTGGGAAGGAAGTGTGCCTTTCTCCCTAACACTGAGATGAGATTCAATTCTAGCATTGAGGTTTTTAAGTCATTAATGGCTTGAGATGAATTTTGATTGAATTTCAGTTGCTCTTGCATGAACCCATCAATTTTCAGAGAATTAGTCTTGATATATTCAGCTTGAACCAATACGAATGCACCCAACATCTCCTCTAGCGTAGCTTTTGGTGTAATAACTAGGGATGGACCCAGTAACGATTGAACTTGAGGGGTATTGTTTGCATTCACAGTGGGTCCATTCCTCCAACTGAAGTTGGGATGGTTCTTCCAACTAGAATTATACGTATTTGAGTTTGGAGCACTAAATGGCCATTGATAACTGTTTATGGCATTTGACTGTTCTTGTAAGATATTTTGGAATGCTGAAATTGTGGGACAATCTTGTGTTGCATATTGATTTCCGGCATAAATTCCACAAACAGTTCAACATCTTTTGAGTTGATCGTCTCTCCTTCCTTCAATTCTATGGCCTCGACTTTTCTTGTGAGGCTAGCCACACGTGCAGTTATATTATCTTCTTCTGAGAGGACATAAATTCCTCCTTTTCCCTTTTGTTGGCTTGTCTTGGAATTTGTTGATTTAGATGTATCCCAAGACTGTGCTGTTAATGTCAGATTTTGTAACGAGATCCTCCAGCTTTTCTCCTTCACTCCAACCGGGATTTTCACCACCAGACCTGAAGCAAGACAACAAATAAGGGTGGCTGGGGACCAGCCGTTAGCCCTCCGATGCTTAAGTTAGGCCACAGTAAGAAGAGAAGCCAAGCAAAACGGGACCAAGATTGAATGATGTGTGCGTACCTGCTCTTAATGGAGCCACCCCTTTATATAGATCTGGAGACAATCCAATTTGTTACGTAAGATGTCGAAATCCCGTTGATATCGCGTACGTTACTGAGATCTCGCTGATTTCGTGGGATAAAATCTTATCTTTTGAGTCAGATCCAACCCGATGATTTACTCCAACAATCACTGCCCCTTGATGGCAATCCCTTGAAATCCGGATCCATTTAGAGAAGATAAACCCAAAAGCCGACCTATCCGGACTACCAATAAGCGTGGTAATAACGCTGATATATCATGATAAGCTGGAAGCCGTAGTTGGAATCATAACCTCCGAAAAGGAAGGAGACGCCCGTAGTTGGAGTCATAGCCTCCGAAAAGGAAGGAGACGCCCGTAGTTGGAGTCATAGCCTCCGAAAAGGAAGGAGACGCCCGTAGTTGGAGTCATAGCCTCCGAAAAGGAAGGAGACCCCGACGAGTCGGGGACCACCGAACTGGATGTGGCCCTACTTAGTGTCGCAGAGGGATTGGACAAACTGTTCGACGGGAATCGGGTGCTAGTACTGAAGGCTAAGAGATTTCCACAGGAAAGCTGCTCGCATATTAAAATGTGGTCACGAGTCCAAGTACACACTTAGATGTAACGTCTTTCAACGACTTGTGAGAAGGTCTGCTCGCGAATCTAGTTTTCCATATTTGACTATCCATGACTCCTGATCAGGTGAGCTCGATAGTCAAATGGACGTTCCACACTTATCCAATATTCGACTCTCGATCAGATGATCTAGAGAGTCGAATGGACGTCCCGCACTTATCCAATATTCGACTCTCGATCAGATGATCTCGAGAGTCGAATGGACGTCCCGCACTTATCCAATATTCGACTCTCGATCAGATGATCTCGAGGGCCAAATGAGCATTTCCATGTGAAATCTTATCTCCACCATTTTGCCTATAACAGATGCCCCCCAAGTCCTTGCCGCCAAGAATCCTTAAGGAAAGGACTTAGCTTGCTGTCATGCGCGGCTGCCTCTTGCTTTTACTGAGAAGCCGTACATGATTAGGCTGGAATTAATGAGCGCCAGCCTTTCTGCAGTCAGGAAATGAAGAGGCGCTCACCACGTGTCCAAGTATTTAATGGGCGTGCCTGCTCGAGTGCTGTGCCGAACGAGAGATCGCCACGTGCTACCATATACGGCGGAATGATTGCCTATAAATATACGGAGTCCACCATATCTTCTGATTTTCACAGAAGTTTCAGAATCCTCCTTTGCTTTTTCAATCATCTTCCTCCGGAGCTCCTTGGTGTCTTCCTCGATCCCCTTTGGTGCTCTTTCTTTCCTTTTTCACTGTACTATTTATTCTTTCTTTTTTAAATATCCCATGGCTTCCGAGGAGAGTACTGTTCCTTTAGGAGATGCCACCCCGGAATCCTCTGCTTCTAGTAACGCAAGGGTTCCGGCAGGTCAGTATACAGCGGCCGGATATCCTTCCATTCTATCGGAGAACCGGCTGCTGGAGTTACGGGAGAGATTTTCGATCCCTGACTCAGTCGATCTCCGGTTACCCAGAGATGGAGAGACGCCAGACTCCCCTCCCCCAGGGTGTGTGGCATTCTATGAGTATCAACTCATTCTGGGGGTTCGCCTTCCCCTCCATCCCTTCATCCGGGATGTACTTCGGTATTATAAAATTACCCCCGGGCAACTTATTGTGAATGGATGGAGGGTGGTCCTAAGCTCATTCGTCCTTTGGGCTCAAGCCGGGAACGGGGAGCTTACAGCTGATGAGTTCCTCCGCATGTTCCGCTTGAAGAAGGCACCCTCCAGCGAAGGCTGGTACTATCTATGTTATTGGCACCGGGATAACTTCGTGCTGGGGAAGCCCTCATCGAATTATCCCGGCTAGAGGAAGCGTTGGTTTTATGCATCTGGAAATTGAGAATTTGCTTCTTCCAGGGGCCCAAGAGTAAATCGTTTTTTCTGTGAAGGTAGGCGGTCCCGCATTGTGCACTTTTTCTTCAATTAAAGGTTTTTAGGGTTTCTCCATTTGACCCTTGTTTGTGCTCGCAGGTATCCCGGCCTTGAGAAAACCGAACTTGAAAGGGGGGATCAATGAAAAAATCGTAAAAGTGTACAAGGTGCCTATTGGTGATAGGCACGTCGAGACTTGCTTGTCTCCATCTCGTCTTGCAGCAGCGGGCTTAATACCCGTAAGAGAAGTCGAGATGACGCAGGTTGGAGAAAAAAGAGGTCTGCTGCCCCGGCTGAAGGGCACGAGCTCCAAGAGGCAGAAGAAAACATCTGCTTGTCCATCTCACCCATCCACCGAAAAGGGTAGCGATCAGCCTGCTCCTCTCGCGAGCAAGGCTGGGGCTCCATCAGGGCCCGCTATTCCTTCACTGGTGGTCGCGCCCGGGCCGCCAGTGATTAATATCGCTGACAATTCCCCAGATGGGGTAGGGTCCAGCTGCCCCCCAGCTGAAGAGGCTCGTGAGCACACGGAGCCTCGAGAGATGGCTCCTGCCCGCGAGCTGGTTCCTTCTACCGAGCAGGGACCTGCTCGCGAGACGATGGCCCCTCCTCGCGAGCCGTCTGGGCTGATCGTTGCCCAACCTTCCGGCGGTGGAACATATTCTGTTCCTCGCCACCTCCACCCCATCTGTAAATTCTTATTTGAGAATGTCCCGCCTCAATCCTTCGGCTCTCTTCCCGAGCCAGGCCCCGAGAGCCTCTTCCTTGAGGCAGGGATGAGGATGGCTCAGGTAGAACCTCCTAGCCCAAAACTTTATTATTTTGGGGTTTCTTAAGTATTTCTTCTCACCCATCTTTTTGTTTGCAGGGACTAGACCTCATCTTGCGGACGAAGCGAGACATCGTCGCCGCTCGCCGCGTAATAGACGAGGCAGATGAAAAAAGGATTGCTTTGGAGAAGGCGGTCCAGGGACGAGATCAACTCCTCAAATCCCGTGAGGCCGTGATTTCCAAGAAAGATGAGGAGATAAAAATCCTCATAGAGAAAGTCCAGGTGTTGACCGAAAGGTACCAGCTTTGGACAATAAGTTCGCGAAACTCGCAGACTTGAAGGAGAAGGCGGAGAGAGAGAAGGAGATCTTTCGCCAAGACAAGATCTCACTGGAGGAGCGACTTGCAGAGGCTAGGTCGCAGCTCAAGGAGGCCTACGACAACCTGACCAAGGAGCGCAACGCTCTCGCGCAGCTTAAGGACGACTCGATCCACTGGGACGAGGAGAGAGTCGCCCTTGCGAAAATGCTCTCGGAAGAAGGTCCTCGGGTAGTTTCTGAGTTCCGTTCTTCGCAACAATATGACGACGAAAGGTACGAGTCATATGATGCTGGTCGCGACTTGGCGCTAAGAGTAGTGCAACGAATGATCCCATCCTTTGATATGGGGGAGTTTGGTCGAGTCGCGACCATCATTGCTGCCGAAGAGCAGGCTGCTGCTGAGAACGAGGTGACTGAAGCCACTCAGGTTGAAGGAGCTCCAGAAATGGGCCCTGAAATTGAGAGCGCAGCTCCTCCTCCAAGGGATTGATTTTCTTTGTTTTCCTCTCTTGTATTCGTGAATGGATATTGTAAACATTTATCATTAATGAAAAAAAATATTTTTGGAAGTATTGTCCTCGTTTTTGTTTACTTTCTTTTCCATGTACTGAATGCCTTGTTGCAACGAGAATGTGCTCAATCCGGGGGTTCGTTGCGACCAAACCGATTGAGACCCCCAAGTTGGCTTCATATTGACTCATCAGTGAATGCGAACCCTTAATCCGAGCACGAGTTACGTTGCTCGCAATTAGGGTGTATGGCGAACTGTGGTGCTCGCGATTAAGGTGTATGACTGTGACTCGAGCTCGAGCTACGGTGCTCGCATTCCGGAGTGCGATCCCTCCTTTCACCAGTCGTGAGCAACTAACTCATGAAAATGAATTAGACTCAATCCGGGGGTCGTACGACCATGTCCGCGTTGAGATAGACTGATCTATCGATTGGGATTTTAATTCTACCAAGGGCAGAAGGTTGGTCAAGAGATGGTATTCATTCTCTTCGAGGCTGTTCAGGTCCATGTAAATGGAGAAGCAACCAACTAGTAATGATTTCAGTCCTACCAAAGGTAGGCAATTGGCCAAGAGGATGTGTAAGCACTCTCTTCAGGGCTATTCAGGTCCATATAAATGGAGTAGTGTTCACTTCCCCAAGTGTAGGGCTGCGATGTAGTAATAATCTCGGTAAGACCGAGGTCGATCCACAGGGACTTATGTGGGATGTCACAAACTCATCCACAAGTTTCTATTGAAGCTAACAATCAAAGTTTGAATAGAATGTGTGTGATTAACAGTTTTAGCTAAATTGAATGTAAACAATTATAAGAAGGCACTAGGGGTTCGAGGATTCACTTGTAGCAATCCTCGATGTTCAATCCGCTGTGGTTTCCCTTTCTCTCAACTAGAATCACCAGTCAGGTCTATCTAGTCGGATGATAGAACTGTTAAACCAGAAGTCTGTAACATGTAAGTTCTGTGCATAAAGTTCACTCAACTCTAGGCTGATCTGAGCATGCTCATTGCATAGGTCATTCACCTTTTCTATAGGTCCAATTCCCAATCATAACCATCCTCAAGTCTTCTCACAAGACAAGGCTAGATCATGATTTGAACTGGATTCAAATTATATGCACAGTCCATACATATTTCAGATAATCAACCAAAACTAGAACTTTGGCATGAAGTCCCTTTATGAAGAGCTTGGTACTAGAGTGCACTCCAATTCCTCGGATCATACAGGTCTAGACCGTTGCAAACAAATTAAGAAGATAAGTAATTCATCCAAACATCCATGAGTCATCACAAGACTAAGAGAAATTACTTAAAAACTTGTATAAAATTCAAACCTTAGTTCATAATCATAAATTCCAAAGTGAAAACCACTTAACTACGAATTAAAACATCTTGGATACACTACAAGCTTCACCTCTTAGCCCTAGCTAAGAGGTTTAGCTGCTCATGATCCAAGGAAACATGAAACAACTCTTAAAAAAAACATGAAAACAGCAAAGCAAACCAAAAGGAGTTGTGAAACTCCAATCTTCACTTCCACAGCCTCCAACCTCGCTTGAACCCTTCTAGGATGCCCTAGGAACGATCCCTAGGTGTCCTTTTATAGACTGGAAGCTCCACAACTTCGGAAGAATCGAGAACTTGCGTAACACTTACGCAGCGCAGAGAAAATCGGACTGAATGTGGAAGTTTCTAAGTCCACACGCACAGCCGACCGGTCATGACCGGTCGGCCTCAATGGACAGCCATTCCAGCAAGCATGGCCGACCGGTCATGACCGGTCGGGCTTGTCCAACCTTGGTCCAGCAACCATGTCCGACCGGTCAAGACCGGTCGGACGTCTTCAGCGCAGCTCCAGCAGGTATGGCCGACCGGTCAAGACCGCGTCGGCCTAGTTTAGTATGGTTCCAGTGCACCTGGCTAACCGGTCCAGACCGGTCAGGCTCTCTTGTGCCGACCGTCACGACCGGTCAGCCCTCTTTCTTCTTGTATTTTCCTTTCTTTCTTCCTTCTGCTTTCTTTTCTTCTTTAGTTCTTTCTTTCTTTATTAGAATAGTTCCAATGAGCTCATTATATCTTCAATTGATAGAGTCCACCCTCAATCCTGTAGTCACACAACATGCATTGAATTAGCTTCCAAACCATACAAACCTTGCACAATGAGTGATGAATTGGGGTTAGAATATGCATAATTAAGAGCTCAACAAGTAGCGGCCAAAAGATATCTTTCACTTTATTCATAAAACGCTATAATAAACTACATCGAATCTAAGGGTAGTATCGTAGCAAATGCTCCACGTGCCAAGGGCGACGTACAGGCTTCCCTTGCATGTCTTCAAGATAATAAGTACCGGGTCGCACAACCCTAATAACCCGATACGGGCCTTCCCAATTCGGATCCAATGAACGAACAGGAACTCCAAGATTTTGTCCTTAGGACCAAATCTCCGAACTGGAAGGATCTAGGTCGAACCTTCGCATTCCGATAACGAGCAATACGTTGTTGATATGCCGCCACTCGTACTTGGGAAGCATTTCTTCGCTCTTCCAAGAGATCGAGATGAAGCCGGAGGTTCTCCTGATTGCTCGCGGGATCATACTGTTCGATCCGATATGAGGGCACTTGAGTTTCCACTGGTACTACTGCGTCAACACCAAATGCTAAGGAGAAAGGAGTTTCACCTGTCGATGTACAAGCCGTGGTTCTATAGGCCCATAACACCTCTGGTAGAAGTTCTGGCCACACCCCTTTACATTCACCTAGCTTGGTCTTTAAATGATGCTTTATGATTTTATTCACTGCCTCGACCTGCCCATTCGCCTGAGGATGATATGGAGAAGTGCGGAGATTACGTATCTTCCATTTGTCGCAAAATTCATCAAAGGCTGCGTTGTCGAACTGCGTTCCGTTATCGGTAATTATAGTATGAGGAAGTCCGAAGCGACATATGATATTTCTCCACATAAACTTAGTAGTTTGTTTTTCAGTAATTTTGGCTAATGGTTCTGCTTCGGCCCATTTGGTGAAATAATCAACCGCCACGATCGCGAACCTATTCTGTCCCTTTCCCATAGGTAAGGGCCCGATGATATCGATCCCCCACTGAGCAAAAGGCCAAGGGCTGTCGACTGGGGTCATCCGCTCAGACGGTACACGAGGTATAGGTTGATATCGTTGACACTTGTCGCATTTTTTAGAAAATTCGATGGCGTCTGCTTTCATAGTAGGCCAATAATATCCTTGCCTCATCGCTTTATATGCTAGAGATCGCCCCCTGGGATGATTACCACATGCCCCCTGGTGTACTTCATCTAGAACACGATGTGCTTCTTCTGGATGAAGACACCTTAAATAAGGCAAGGAGAAGCTTTTTCGCAACAAGATTCCATCTTGTAAGGTGTACCTGGCAGCTCGAAGCCGAATTTGTCTTGCAGCTTTCTTGTCTTCTGGTAGGTACCCATCTCTAAGATAAATGATGATAGGATCCATCCAGCATGGAGATGATTGTACCGATATAACTTTCTCGAGAATCACTTGGTCGATACTCAAATGCTGACGGTGCTCGATGGGGATCGAATGTGATAGCTCCGATTCCGGTGCAGAAGCGAGTTTTGCCATGGAATCGGCAAGTTGGTTCTGCTCGCGAGGGATATGAAATATTTTATAAGTCTTCAGTTTGGCGAGCAGGATGAGGACACGAGACTTGTATAAGGCCATTCTTTCTTCTTTGGTTTCGAATTCGCCAAGAACTTGGTTGACAATGAGCTGGGAGTCGCTATGAATTATCAAATTCTGGACTGCGAGGACAACGGCTAGCTCGAGGCCAACAATCAGGGCCTCATATTCTACTTCATTATTGGAGATGCGTGATTCGAAACGCAGAGCATATTGAAAATGCGACCCGTCGGGAGCCACTAAAATCAGGCCCGCTCCACTACCAGTGGCCCGCGACGACCCGTCCACGAAGAGAGACCAAGGAGGCTGGTCGCTGGTCATGACATTATCTTCAGAAGAATACGTAAATTCAGCGATGAAGTCAGCCACGGCCTGGCCCTTGACTGCTGTCCTAGGACAGAATGAGATATCATGCTCACTGATCTCGACCGCCCATTTAGTCAAGCGTCCTGAAGCCTCAGGTTTTTGAAGGACTTGGCGTAGCGGATGATTTGTTGGTACTAAAATAGCATGGGCTTGAAAGTATGGTCGCAGTTTTCGAGCCGCAGTGACTAAGGCTAGGGCCAGTTTCTCCATATCAGAATACCTAGTTTCTGCATCGACCATTGCTCTACTGACATAATAAACGGGCCTTTGCACCCCGGAATCTTCTCTTATTAAAGCGGCGCTAACGGCCGTGGGAGACACAGATAAATAAAGAATGAGTTGCTCATGTGCTACAGGCTTAGATAAAATGGGGGGAGCGCTCATGTATTGCTTCAATTGTTGAAAAGCTTCTTCACACTGAGGTGTCCACTTCCAATCAGACTTGGCCGTTGCACGAAGGAGTTTGAAGAAGGGCAAACACTTGTCAGATGCTCGCGAGATGAACCTGTTCAATGATGCGATGCGACCTGCTAGACGCTGAACGTCTTTCAGAGTAACAGGGGATTTCATCTCTATTAATGCTTTAATCTTTTCAGGATTTGCCTCAATTCCACGCTGGCCAACCATGAACCCAAGAAATTTTCCTGCAGACACTCTAAACGCGCATTTTTCTGGATTTAACTTCATTTGATACTTCCTCATCAGATCAAAGGCTTCTCGAAGATCTGAAATGTGGTTATCTTCAACGATGCTTTTCACGAGCATATCGTCGACATACACTTCCATATTCCTACCGATTTGAGCAGCGAACATTTTGTTGACAAGACGTTGATAAGTGGCCCCTGCATTTTTAAGACCGAACGGCATTACCTGGTAGCAATATAGTCCTCGATCTGTGATGAAGGCAGTATGCTGGCTATCAGGTGGATGCATCACAATCTGGTTGTAACCAGAATAAGCATCCATAAAGCTGAGGAGAGCATGTCCAGCTGTTGAGTCGACCAACTGGTCGATCCGCGGTGTCGGAAAGCTATCTTTGGGGCATGCTTTGTTTAAGTCTGAATAGTCGACACACATCCTCCATTTGCCATTAGTTTTCCGGACGAGAACTACGTTTGCGACCCACTCTGGGTAGTGAACTTCCTTTATGAAATTAGCCGCGAGAAGCTTTTCAACTTCTGTTTTGATTGCCATTTGTCTTTCTGCAGTAAAGGCACGTCGACGCTGATGTACGGGTTTATGCTTCGGGTCAATGTTGAGACGATGTGCGATGACATCAGGATCAATGCCTGGCATATCTTTATGAGACCAAGCAAACACATCCTTGTATTCGGTGAGGAAACGGATCAAATTTTGACGATGGACAGTGGTCAAGGAGGACCCGATGCGCACGATCTTAGATGGGTCGTCTTCGGTCAGGTGGATCGCCACTGTTTCCTCCCCTGGAGTTCCTGATTTCAGAGCATTTTCTCTTGGATCCAACGAGGTGGCGGGAACGTCGGATGAACCTTGAACTATTTCCACGACAGGTGTCGCTTGAGCCTTCTTTCGATCTTGGAGGGCTATCTGGTAACAGGACCGTGCCTCCTGCTGACTTCCTCGCACTACCCCGATGCCATTTGGGGTCGAAAATTTAACACACAGATATGAAGGGTGCAAGGCCGCTCTAACCTTAGTCAGAGACGGCCGCCCCAAAATGGCGTTATATGCTGATTTTCGATCCACGACGAGGAAGTTTACGAAGACGGTGGTCTTCGCTGGACTCTCTCCAAAAGTAACTGGGAGATCGATGCTTCCTTCGGGTGTTACTACCTCTCCTCCAAAGCCGACGAGGGGGGTCGATACTGGCTTGAGGAGGCTTCTGGATAGTGCCATTTTGTTGAAAGCCTCTAGATACAGAATGTCGGCTGAGCTACCTGTATCCACCATAATCCGATGAGTCAGATAATTTGATACCTTCAATGTGACCACGATAGAATCTTCATGAGGGAAGTGGATTCCCGCTGCATCTTCGAGGGTGAAAGAAATTGGAGGATGGCTTGCTTTTGAGGAGCTGGACGTCTGTTCCAGCCAATAGATTTGCTGGGGTTCTTTGGACGCCTTCCGAGCGTATGCTTTTCTTGAAGCTTGAGAGTCACCCCCACAAGCTGGTCCCCCGACGATAGTGCGAATTTCTCCCGTGGGCTCGGCGTCCTCCTGGTCAGTTTGATGATGAGGTGGTTCCTTTTGGCGAGATGAGGTCTTCGCCCTTTCTGGTGATCGATTTTTACGAGCAACATAATCCTGGAGATGGCCTTTTCGAATAAGGGCTTCGATATAGTCTCGTAAAGAGATGCAGTCCTGGGTCCTATGCTCGTGATCTTTGTGAAAGTAACAGAACTTGCTCTTGTCCCTCTTCTCGGGATCGGATTTGATCTTTGCAGGCCACTTCACATATGGCTTGTGTTTAATCTCCATTAGAACCTTTTCAGGAGACTGATTGAGAGGAGTGTAATTATGATATTTACCAAAGTAAGGCCTCTTGGGAGAACGATCGCGCTGGTCACGACGGTATTTCTTATCCGTAGAAGAGGCTCCTTCTGGCTTGCGCTTCTTGCTCTGTACTCCATGGCGTGTCAATGCGACTTCTTCTGCATTGATATATTTCTGAGCTTTGGCTTGAAATTCTGCCATAGTTTTCGGTGGGCTTTTATCTAAGGCAAACCTGAATTTCTCGCTCGTTATCCTAGCAATGAGAGCTGTAAGACCCTTTTCTTCGGTGTATCCCTCAGTTTGAACGGCTTCGGCAGTGAATCGTACTGTGAACTCCTTTACTGTCTCCCCATGCTGCTGTTTCAAATTCATTAGATGGGAGGCTGACTTCTTAATGCGAATACTCCCCATGAATTGAGAAAGGAATATCTCTGATAACTGGGAAAAGGAACTGATGGAACGGGGCTTTAACCCCCGGAACCACGTACGAGCTGCATCCTTCAATGTTAGGGGAAAGGCCCTACACATGATTTCTGAACCATGTCCCTCCAACTCCATGAGGGACCTATATGTTTCCAGATGTTCCAGAGGGTCGCCAATTCCTGTGTACGGAGCGATAACAGGCGCTCGATACTTTCTGGGTAATGGGGCTTCCATGACCTCGCTGGTGAAGGGAGATTCAGATTGGTGTATTGCCGCCATGACGGCAGATGGCCGATTTGCCTGGTATCGCTGTTCCATAACATCAAAACGATCTTGGATTCTTTTGAGATCTCCTTCCCATGGTAGGGTATAGCTAGATGTTTCGGCGGTGGAGCCTTGCGGTTGAGGTTGTCGAGACGAACTGGAATGTATGGAATGTGGAGATGGTACAGGGGGATGGCCGCCGAGTGGCGGGACCTGTGGTTCATCCATAGAGTGTCTGGAAGCTACCGGTATGGGTTGCGGTGGTAACCCTTCAGAGGATTGTCTTTGCAGTTCGGGGAAGTGCTGATCAAGCCGGTTTGACAGCGCTTGGACTCCGGCGTTTAGAGTTAGGAGAGTGTTTCCGAGGAAACGTAGGACATCATCTTGATTTCCAGAGGCTTCCAATAATGGGTTTGTTGACGGCAGATTCGGGGCTCCTTGAGGGATATTCGTCGGAGTAGGTGGAAGGATAGGTACGGATTCCGTCTCATCAGGCGGAGGTGGTGCCTGTCTTGAAGTTGAAGGATGAACAACCTTTTTAGGAGGCATCGCTGAAGGATTTTGATCGGTGGTTAGCACGATTGATTTCGATGATCAAGTCGTTCCCACAGACGGCGCCAAACTGTAAATGTCAGATTTTGTAACGAGATCCTCCAGCTTTTCTCCTTCACTCCAACCGGGATTTTCACCACCAGACCTGAAGCAAGACAACAAATAAGGGTGGCTGGGGACCAGCCGTTAGCCCTCCGATGCTTAAGTTAGGCCACAGTAAGAAGAGAAGCCAAGCAAAACGGGACCAAGATTGAATGATGTGTGCGTACCTGCTCTTAATGGAGCCACCCCTTTATATAGATCTGGAGACAATCCAATTTGTTACGTAAGATGTCGAAATCCCGTTGATATAGCGTACGATACTGAGATCTCGCTGATTTCGTGGGATAAAATCTTATCTTTTGAGTCAGATCCAACCCGATGATTTACTCCAACAATCACGCCCCTTGATGGCAATCCCTTGAAATCCGGATCCATTTAGAGAAGATAAACCCAAAAGCCGACCTATCCGGACTACCAATAAGCGTGGTAATAACGCTGATATATCATGATAAGCTGGAAGCCGTAGTTGGAATCATAACCTCCGAAAAGGAAGGAGACGCCCGTAGTTGGAGTCATAGCCTCCGAAAAGGAAGGAGACGCCCGTAATTGGAGTCATAGCCTCCGAAAAGGAACGAGACCCCGACGAGTCGGGGACCACCGAACTGGATGTGGCCCTACTTAGTGTCGCAGAGGGATTGGACAAACTGTTCGACGAGAATCGGGTGCTAGTACTGAAGGCTAAGAGATTTCCACAGGAAAGCTGCTCGCATATTAAAATGTGGTCGCGAGTCCAAGTACACACTTAGATGTAACGTCTTTCAACGACTTGTGAGAAGGTCTGCTCGCGAATCTAGTTTTCCATATTTGACTATCCATGACTCCTGATCAGGTGAGCTCGATAGTCAAATGGACGTTCCACACTTATCCAATATTCGACTCTCGATCAGATGATCTCGAGAGTCGAATGGACGTCCCGCACTTATCCAATATTCGACTCTCGATCAGATGATCTCGAGAGTCGAATGGACGTCCCGCACTTATCCAATATTCGACTCTCGATCAGATGATCTCGATGGCCAAATGAGCATTTCCACGTGAAATCTTATCTCCACCATTTTGCCTATAACATGTGCATTCTCGGCCAATTCATCAAAATAGTCCCATGCTTCATCAGCTTCCTTATTCATGAATTCTCCGTTGCACATCATCTCTAAGAATTGGCGCAAGAGTGAAGTCAGTCCTTCATAGAAAAAGCTTATTACCCGCCAAATTTCGTAGCCATGATGTGGGCATGCATTTAACAAGTCCTTGAACCTCTCCCAACATTGGAAGAAGGTCTCATACTCCTTTTGGGCAAAATTCATGATAAGGCGCCTCAACATGATCGTTTTGTGAGTAGGGAAGAACTTTTTAATGAACTCCCTAGACATCTCAGTCCATGTGCCAATTGATCTTGGCCTTAATGCATGAAGCCAACCTTTAGCTTTCTCTTTAAGGGTAAAAGGAAATAATTTAAGTCTCACCACATCATCGGTAACATTTGCAAAGTGCATTGTGGCTATCACCTCATCAAATTCCTTGAGATGTTGATAGGCACTTTCACTGTCTAGTCCATGGAATTTCGGGAGGAGTTGGATTACTCCCGGTTTCAAATCTATGTTCCCTACATTTTGTGGAAAAACTATGCATGAGGGAGTGCTTGCTCTTACTGGTTGCAAGTAATCACGTAATGTTCTCGGTCAGGGAACATTCTCAACCTCATTTTCTTTAATTTCAATTTGGTTTTGGCCCAAATTTTGATTGGCCATAGGGTTGGGTTGATTTGCAGCCATACTTTCAAACAAAATTGGAGAATCTAAACGTCTCTTAGCACGTGGCTCTCTATCAATTCTTTCAACTATTCCTCCTTCACTAATGAGTCGGTTATTAGAATCCCGAACCCAATGTGGCATGCAAATCTCAGAAAAGTAAAAGAAAAAGGGTTAGAAAAACCTGATTTGAAGTGACTACTTCAACTCCTAAAATTCCTGGAAAAATAAAAGAAAGCAAACAAACTAAGTTAGTAAAAGAGTCCTAAAAATCTCAAATAGAGATTATTTTGAGAAATTTTCTGAAAAACCATCAAAGTCCCCGGCAACGGTGCCAAAAACTTGTTCGCTTCCCCAAGTGTAGGGTTGCGATGTAGTAATAATCTCAGTAAGACCGAGGTCAATTCACAGGGACTTGTGTAGGAATTTACAAAACACTTCTAATGGTTTCTACTTAAGAGTTAACTAAACAGGATTTTAGGAAATTGGTGTAGATAGATATTTTGAATTAAATTGAATGTAATCAATAAGAAAAAGCACTAGGGGTTCAAGGATCCACTTATAGCAATCCTTGATGCTTAATTCGTTGTGGTTTCTCACTTTCTCAACTAGAATCAAAATTAAATCCTATCTAGCCAGATAATTAAGCAGTTAAAATAAACAATCTGTCATATTTGTGATTCATGTACATGATTCTCTCAATTCAAGTTTGGACTTGAGCAAACTCAATTGCATAGGTCAATCCTAATTCCAATAGGTTAAGATCACAATCATAATCATCATTAAATCCTGTCACAAGGTATAACTAGATCATGATTTGAACTTGATTCAAATCACATACACAATCTCACATAATCCAGAAATTCAAGAAAAATAGAACTTTTGGTATGAAGTTCCCACATGAGGATCATAGGTCTAGAGCGTATTGAATCTAATTCCTCGGAGCATGCAGGTCTAGAATAACTCAAAACAATTAAGAACTCAAGCAATTCTTCTAAACGTCCATGAGCCATTATAAGATTAAGAAAAACTACTTAGAACTTTATTCAAACTTCAAACCATTGTTCTTCACTAATAATCCAACTTGAAACCAAATCAAACGAATTGAAACATCTTAGATTCACTACAAGCTTCACTTCTTAGCCCTAGCTAAGAGGTTTAGCCATTCATGATCCAAGGAAACATGAAAGCTACTAATAAAAACATAAAACTAGAAGAACAAACTAGGAGGAGTTGTAGAACTCCGGATCTGACTCCGCCGCCTCCCACCGTGATAATTCTCTTCTAAGATGCCTTAGGAATGAGTTAGAGGAGTCCTTTTATAAGTTAGGAGCCCTACGTGCGAAGAAACTTCGAGAAATCCGGCAGAAATAGCCCTTTGTGCAGCAAAACTCGGAGCTTATAGAAGAAGCTTTGTTACCCAGCTGACTGGTCGGACGACCGGTCTGAGCCTATGGACGACCGATCGGACAACCGGTCTCAAAAGTGCGAAAACAGTCCAGTGAGTTTTCATAAATTCGAACCTAGAATTTTAATTCAAGGATCGGTCGGACTACCGGTCTGAGTAGTGGACGATCGGTCGTGGATGGTCCAGCAAGATTTGTAATAGGGGCCTTTTTGTTGAGTGTATGGACCGGTCGGATGACTGGTCCTTGGCTTTGGACGATCGGTCGGACGACCAGTCTTCAGTGTATTCTTCTGCCTTCTTTCTTCTCTCTTTTGCTTCTTTCTTCCACCCTTTGACGCTTGGTCTTTTGATCTTCAATGCTTGTACATAGCGTCTTTAAGCCTTCAATTGATAAATCTTCTCTCTTATTCCTATAACCACAAAGCCATGCATTAGTTGGGTCTTTAATCATGTATTCAAGCATAGTTAGTGATAAAATGGGGTTAAAATATACTCATTTAAGAGCTTAACAGTTGGCCACTATTCACCCATTCCTTTTGTTGTTGCACACCTCCTACCATACTCAGTGGAATACTCATGTTATTTTCAATCCGGTAATCACGTAATGTTTTCCCCAGATGATCATTATTCAATTTTGCTTCATTCCGGTATTCCCCCATCGTCTTACGTTGTGTCTCAATATGTGTATTGCTTTCATTAATGTAATCACACATCATCTTACATGGGGGGGTAGTGGAGGTTCTTTGAATCTCAGAAAAATACTCATGCATGGAGGGATCCTGATCACAATGAGTTTGGGTTCCCAAATCCGACGTCTCATCCTCTAAAAGGTACTCATACGCACCATTCATCTAATCATACATGATGAAATTTTTAGGAATTGAAAACTACCCTAATCTAGAAAAAAGAACAAAAAAAGGGAGATGGGGAGATGTTACCCAGTAGAGTGAGATCTATGTCAGCAACAATGTCTTACAAAATCAAACAAAAAATTGTTAGTAATTTAAAAAAAAATTAGAAAATCTACTTCAATAAAAACTGAAAATCCTACCTAACTAAAACTACTCTATAGCTACTAGAACAATTAGAACCATTTAACATTTTCACCGGCAACAACGCCAAAAACTTGTTCGCTCGCCTCAAGTGCAAGGCAACGATGTAGTAATAATTCTCGGTAAGACTGAGGTCGATCCACAGGGAAAGACGTAAACAATTCCAACTACTTCCAATAACTAGAATCCAAGAAGTTTAGGAAAACAGTTTTTAACATAAAACATGAAAATCTGATATTTGGAAAGAACTAGAGCATCAAGGATCCACTTGTAGTAGTTCAATACTAATCCATTCATCCAAGCACAACACAATTTGAATCAATGTTCTATCTCTCATCTAATTGGAGGATATAATATTCAAGCATAAATAGTCCCACTTAAATCTGAAAATTAAATTTCTAGTTCTAATGAAGCATATAGAACTTGAACTAGTAGCCTTCAGAGTAACAGCCATGCCAAGAGACTATGGCATGCTCAAGGGTTACTACAATTCGAATTGAAACAACCCAATCATAATAATCTTGGAGAATTACAAGAAACTCATGTCCGGAGTACACAAACTCTTATAATTCATCTAAAAATCCAAACTTTATTCAAACTAGAAGTTCATAATCCAAAATTAAGAAAAGGGTACTTGAAATAAAAGAATTAAAGCATTAAAACCAACTACAAATTTCACCTCTAGCTCTAGCTAAGAGGTTAGCTAAAAGAAAGCATTAAAAACTAGAAACTAGAACTAAGAAAAGGAAGAAAAATTAGCTGTAGGAGGCTAGGTATCCTCCTAGGACTTGAACTTCTTGCTTCCCAAGTCCTTGACTGCCTTGGAATAGAAGAGAGCACCTCCTTTTATAATACAGCAAGAGTACCGCAACATAACAAATTTTGTTTCGCTTCGTACAGCTTAACCAATGGTCAGATTGCGTTCAAATTTCATTTATAGCTTCCTTGTAATGTGATCTTCCTCATAGATGATTTAGATTTACAAGATTATCTTTTGAATGGGCCCACCAATCAGATAAGCGACCGCCTCTCAAAATCGCACAATTCGGGTACCTCTAGAACCAGTCATCTTGCTTTCAACGCTACAGAGTGTACAGAGGTCGGATTGATCTCAAATTTTGAACATTGGTAGAAACCTTCCTCCTCTAGATGATAGATGGATTAGATTTTACAAATCAAATCCAAAATTGGATGTAAAAATTAGAACACTTAGACCTTTTATAAAATCTACGCAGTTGAATCTTTCTAGATGGTCCATCTTTCTTCAACCGGTACGATCAAACCACACATCCTTTTGATCTGAAACTTTGTGGTTATTTGTATATGGATGTGGTTTAGAAGATGGTCAAATTAGATTTTTCATATCATCAATGATGGGCCACCTGGACCATTCCAGTGTTGAACAGCGAAATCCGAAAACCTTCTGGACAGTTCGTATTGTTTTGGTTGCTACGTTCAATCTGTAGCTCCAATCGACACAAAAGTACTTGGGTTATTTCGACGTCGAGCTCCTCTTCGCAGGGATGTCTTATATTTCTAAATATCATTAAGATAGTCCCCAAATAATTGGCCAAAAAACTAAAAACGGGACTGCCTGTATTTGAAATCCGCTTTATAAAGTGTATGGCCGACCTGTCATCCGACCGGTCGGCCTTCATAAAATTAGTCCAGAGAGTTTACTTTTTCTGAAGGGTTTGGTCAGCAGGTCAGTGGCTGTGGCCGGCCGGTCGGTCAGGCTGTAAATTGTGACTTTTTCACACTTTTCTTCCTCCATTTCATTGCATCTTTCCTCCATCTTATATCCTTTATTTCTTTGATCTTCAAGGCATACAAAGTGACTCTTTTAACCATGAATTAGTGAAGTCTCCCTCTCATTCCTACAATCACAAAAACATGTATTAGATGAGTCTTTTAAAATAGAAAACCATGCATATAATGTGATGTAATGGGTTGTCAAATGTATAAATTGGAGTCTCAACACCAACAGATGAGTGTGTTACAGTCCAACTTTAATATGCCGGTACCAAAGGTTGAGAGGATTCATCCCTTCCCTAAAGCTCTGAGCCAGTTCTGCCTACTGTCGACAATGGGAGCCAGCCATGTGATAAGGTTTCACGCTGGACCCCGAAACCCGTTACAGATCGAAGGGAACGCCAAGAGAACAACAGTAAAGACACCGCCCATTGAAGAAGAAAGATATAGCAAGGCCAGTAGACACATCGTGAGAAATATGGGGTTCATTTGTTCAGAACCACCAGCTCAGAAAGGCATGCTAGCACCCTTTGAAGTAAAGACAAAGTTATACAGAGGAAAAGAAGCCCTGGGGGCAGGATGTGAAATCAGACACATTAACATGATGACGATCAGTCCCGTTGAAGAGGTAAGGCCTGCTGGATCGAATGAAGTCATACAGCCGAGTGCCGCACCAGAGTAGATCGAAGATGGGGTTAGCCCACAATAAATGAGATACTAGAAGTCAATCTGGGGACCACTGAAGAGCCGAGGAATACTTATATCAACAAGAACATTCCGAAAGAAGAGAGGGAGAGCTACATTTAACTCTTGAAAGAGAACAGAGACGTGTTCGCATGGACCTATTCTGAAATGCCAAGACTGAACCTGGCAATCGCAATGCATAGGTTGAATATCGCGAAGGAAAAGAGGTCAGTCAAACAGCTACAGAGGCGCTTCCATATTGTCCCAAAGATGGAAGAAGAGGTGAAGAAGATACTTCGGTCCGGGTTTATCAGGGAAGTTCAGTATCCCAAATGGATCTCGAACATAGTACCCGTGAAGAAGAAGAGCAGCCAGATCCAGGTGTGTGTCGATTTTCGCAACTTGAATGAGGCTTGTCCCAAAGATGACTTTCTCTACCCATCCCGGAGCTCCTGATCGATAGCACGTCAGCATATATGATGATGTCCTTTATGGATGGCTACTCAGGGTATAATCAGATCCGAATGGCTCCAAAAGACAAAGAGTCCACTGTCTTCTGCACATCTCTCGAGATATTCTGTTATCGGGTGATGCCGTTTGGGTTGAAGAATGCAGGCGTCACGTATCAAAGAGCGATGCAGGTAATCTTCCAAGACATGATGCATAAGCATGTCGAATGCTATGTTGATGACCTGGTAGTGAGGTCTGACGAGCATCAGCAGCACTGTGAACATTTGAAGTTAGTATTTAAGAGGTTGAGGAAGAAAAAAGCCTTCGCATGAACCCGTTAAAGTGTGCCTTTAGGGAATCCTCTGGGAAATTCCTTGGCTTTGTGGTCAGGCATCGAGGAATCGAAATTGACCCCGCGAAGATCAAGGCGATCTAAGAAATGCCTCCTCCGAAGAACTTGAAAGAGTTGAAGAGCTTCCAAGGGAGAGTCGCTTACCTGCGGTGGTTCATCTCGAACCTGTCAGGTCACTGCCAGCCTTTCTCTCGGTTGAACAAGAAATACATCCGCTTTGAGTGGGACGAAGCGTGCTAGAAAGCTTGCTGCCAGCCTTTATCTCGGCTGAACAAGAAATACATCTGCTTCGAGTGGGACGAAGAGTGCTAGAAAGTCTTCAATTCCCTCAAAGAGCTACTCGGGAAAGCTCCAGATCTCGCAGTGCTGATCGAGGGAAAGCCTTTGATACTATATGTAGTGTTGAACCTCCAATTTATACATGATATAGCCCATTACATCACATTATATGCATGGTTTGCATGTTTAAAAGACCCATCTAATACATGTTTTGTGATTGTAGGAATGAGAGCGAACGTCACCCAATTGGAGACCAAGAGAACGTATTTAGATCCATTGGATGAAGATTGAAGGAGGACCAAAGAAAGAAGAAATCAAGTAGAAGAAAGAGAAGAAGAAAGAAAGGAAGAAGAAGAAGAGAATGAACAAGGGCCGACCGGTTCTGACCGATCGACCGACCTGCCGGCCACCTTGAAGTTAACTGGACAAAGGACCAGTTGGTCCAACCGGTCCTGACCGGTTAGCCAACAGGTCGGGCCCGTCTATTCTACTCCTTAGACCAAGGACAGTGTAGTTCGACCGGTCGGCTAACAGGTGGGGTTTCCTATGGTGCTTGCTGGACTGACTATAGGCTTGCCCGACAGGTCCTGACCGGTTGGCCAGCCCAGTCCGACCGGTCGGCCATGCATTAAAACAGGCAGTTTCTAATTTGAGTTCCGAATTTCTCTGCGCATTGTGTATCCTTACGCAAATTCTAGATGTTTCCGATGCAACAGAGCTTCCCCACTATAAAAGGACACCTAGGGGCTCTTCCTAGGGTATCATAGAAGCTAAGGAACTTCGTGAGAGAGGAAGGAAGCCGTCGTGGAGCGTTTACAACCCTCTAAACTCTGGGTTTTTATGTTTTTTAGTTTTCTTTTATGAGTTCTAGTTATAGTATGACAATGCTCGGCTAGAATCTCTCAGCTAAGGCTGAGAGGTGAAGCTTGTAGCCAATTTCATGTTTGAATCAGTTAAATTCAAGTAGCTTTACTTCAAGTTTGAATTTTGAGTATTCTAGTTCTTAAAGTTGATATTTTTAGAAGTTTTATGAGAGTTCATGTGCTCCGGACATGGATTCCTTGCAATTCTCTGAGATTATTATATTTTTCTTGATTAGATTCGAATTATGGTAACCCTTGAGCATGCCATAGTCCATAGGCATGCCTGTTACTCCGAAGGCTATGATTTCAAATTCTACATGTGGTTGAATGGTACTAGAACTTGGAAGTTCAACTTAAGTGAGATTGAATGTGCTTTAATGCTTTATTTTCCAACTAGATGAGAGATAGGACTTCACATCTAGTTGAGTTTTATGCTTGAATTGATTGGATTGACATGGGATTACTACAAGTGGATCCTTGAAAGCCTTAGTGTCTTTAATTACTGTTTTTCTTAAATTACTGTTTTAGCATAATTATCTCAATTGAACCTCTAAATTGTTGCAATCCTAGTTGCTGGAACAATCTAGAAGTTGTTCTCTAATTCCCTGTGGATCGACCTCGGTCTTACCGAGAATTATTACTACATCGCAGCCTTGCACTTGAGGCGAGCGAACAAGTTTTTGGCGCCGCTGTGGGGGAATTTTGATAACGGTTCTAGATTATTTTAGTGGCTGTAGAAGTAGAAGTAGATAGGTTTTTTCTGATTTCCTATAACTAACCCATTGTTTTGTTTTGTAGGATTTCTTCTCTAGTTCAAGCGAATTGGGTAATATCCTTCTAACTTAGTACTTTTTGCAGATTTTCAATTTCTAGATTAATTTTAGATTTTTAGGACTTAGGATTAGTTTAGTTGTTAGTTGAGTGGTTTATGTCCTGTTGGGAACGTGACCATTCCAATTGTCTCCAATCCGAAGGTGGTCTAATTGGACCATTGTCAATCCATACACGAGTTTGAAAATACCAAGAACATTGTGATATGTTGAACCTCCAATTTATACATTGCATAGGCCACTACATCACATTATATGCATGGTTTTCATGTTTAAAAGGGCCATCTAATGTATGTTTTGTGATTGTAGGGATGAGAGTGGACTTCATCCAATCGGAGACAAAAGAACATATTTAGATGCATGGGGTGAAGATTGAAAGAGGAGCAAAGAAAGAAGAAACCAAGGAGAAAAGAAAGAAGAAAGAAAGGAAGAAAAAGAAGAAGAACAGCAAGCCCGACCAGTCGTCCGACCGGCAGGCCACACCTCTGAAAAGTACTGAATGAAGGACCAGTTGGTCCGACCGGTCGTGACCGGTCGGCCAACAGGTCGGTGGCCGCTGGAAACTCTCTGGACTCAATTTCACTCGGGTCAGACCGGTCGGCCATCAAGGCAGGATGCCTTCTGTGCACGCTGGACTCTCAAGCAGATAGGTTCGACCAGTTGTGACTGGTCGGCCAGCCCAGTCCGACCGGTCGGCCACATACAAAACAAGCAGTTGCTATTCTGGGCTCCGAAAAATACTGTGCACTGCGTAACCTATTGAACCTCCAATTTATACATTGCATTGCCCACTACATGACATTGTATGCATGGTTTTCATGATTAAAAGGTCCATCTAACGCATGTTTTGTGATTGTAGGGATGAGAGCGGACTTCACTCAATTGGAGACCAAAAAGGGTCCATTTAGAACCTTTGAAGGAAGGTCCAAGATGGACCAAAGAAGGAAGAAGAAAGAGGGAGAAAAGAGAATGAAGAAAAGAAGAAAAAGATGAAGAAAAGCAAGTCCAACCGGTCGGCCATACCTCTGGACACCATTAGAAGAAGGACCAGTTGGTCCGACCGGTTGGTGCTGCTGCGGAGCTCACTGGAACAAAAACCAGTTTGGTCCGATCGGTCTTGACCGGTCGGCCAACAGGTCGCCATCCCCTGGGTGCTTGCTGGAATGTTTACAAGGCAGATCCGACCGGTCGTGATCGGTCGGCCAGGCTAGTCCGACCGGTCGTCCGACCGGTCGGCCACATATAAAAACAGGATATTTCTAAATCGGGACTTTGGAAAATTCTGTGCAGTGCGTAACCTTACGCGGATTCTGGATGTTTTCGACGCAAGGGAGCTTTCCTACTATAAAAGGACACCTAGGGGCTCTTCCTAGGTCATCATAGAAGTTAAGGGACGTGGTTCTAGAGAGAGGAAGCTGTCGTGGAGCGTCTGCAACCCTCCAATTTCTGATTTTCTAGTTTTTAAGCTTTCTATTATGAGTTCTAGTTGTAGTATGACAATGCTCAGCTAGAATCTCTCAGCTAAGGCTGAGAGGTGAAGCTTGTAGCTAATTTCATGTTTGATTCAAGTTAATTCAAGTAATTTTTAATTCAAGTTTGCATTTTTCATATTCTAGTTCTTAAGTTGGTAGTTTGAGATGTTTTATGAGAGTTCATGTGCTCCGAACATGAATTCCTTGCAATTCTCTGAGATTATCATATGGTGCTTGTTTAGATTCGAATTATAGTAATCCTTGAGTAGGCCATAGTCCATAGGCATGGCTGTTACTCCGAAGGCTATGATTTTGAATTCTACATTGATTGATTGGGACTAGAACTTGGAAGTTCAACTTGAATGGGATTGAATGTGTGTGAATGCTTTATTTTCCAACTAGATGAGAGATAGGACTTCAAATCTCGTTGTGTTCTCTACTTGGATTGATTGGATTAACATGGGATTACTACAAGTGGATCCTTGAATGCCTTAGTACCTTAAATTACTGATTTTTCATTAAGTTTCTGTTTTAATTTAATTACTCAACTGAATCCTATTTCTTGCAAAACTGAGTTGTTAGAGTAGTTTGAAAGTTGTTTCTAATTCCCTGTGGATCGACCTTGGTCTTACCGAGTTTTATTACTACATCGCAGCCTTACACTTGAGGCGAGCAAACATAACCTTACGCGGTTTCTGGAAGATTCCGACGCAACCGAGCGTCCTCACTATAAAAGGACACCTAGGGGCTCTTCCTAGGGTATCATAAAAGCCAAGGGACGTCGTGGGAGAGGACAGAAGTCATCATAGAGCATCTGCAACCCTCCAAACTCTGGTTTTTCTATGTTTTCTAGCTTTCTCATGAGTTTTAGTTGTAGTATGACAATGCTCGGCTAGAATCTCTCAGCTAAGGCTGAGAGGTGAAGCTTGTGGCTAATTTCATGATTTGATTCAATTAATTCATGTACTTTCAATTCAAGTTCAGATTTTTATTTATTCTAGTTCTTCAAGTTGATAGTTTGAGATGTTTTATGAGAGTTCATGTGCTCCGGACATGGATTCCTTGCAATTCTCTGAGATTATCATATTGTGCTTGTTTAAATTCGAATTATAGTAATCCTTGAGCAGGCCATAGTCCATAGGCATGACTGTTACTCCAAAGGCTATGATTTTGAATTCTACATTAATTGAATGGGACTAGAACTTGGAAGTTCAACTTGAATGGGATTGAATGTGTTTAATGCTTTATTTTCCAACTAGATGAGAGATAGGACTTCAAATCTAGTTGTGTATCTTGCTTGGATTGATTGGATTGACATGGGATTGCTACAAGTGGATCCTTGAATGCCTTAGTGCCTTTAAATTACTGTTTTCATTAAGTTATTGTTTTAGCATAATTATTCCAATTGAATCCCTTATCTATTGGAAACCGAGTTGATGGAATAGTTTGGAATCTGTTTTCCAATTCCTTGTGGATCGACCTCGGTCTTACCGAGTTTTATTACTACATCGCAGCATTACTCTTGAGGCGAGCGAACAAGTTTTTGGCGCCACTGCCGGGGAATTTAGATAATGGTTTTAAATTGTGTTAGTGGCTGTAGAAGTAGATTTAGATAGGGTTTTTTCTGATTCCTTAGAACTAATCAAAATTGTTTATTTTGTAGAATTTCTTCTCTAGTTCAAGCACATCGGGTAATATCCTTCTAACTTAGCTTTTTGCAGATTTTTCAATTTCCAGATTAATTTCAGATTTCTAGGATTTAGGAATAGCTTAGTTTTTAGTTAAGTGGTTTATGTCCCGTTGGGAACGTGACCACTCTAATCATCTTCAATCCGAAGGAGGTTTAGTTGGATCATTGTCAGTCCATAGACGAGTCTGGAATTACCAAGAACGTTGTGAAAGTTTGGGGAGTATGGATCAAACACCTTTAAGGAATCCTCCCCCTCTTACTCCAACTACAAACGCAAATCAAGAGGGAGAAGGAGAGAATGAGGTACATAACATTCCTCTAATGAGATCACTACGGGATTACCTACAACCAGCCCATGCAATTACACCCTCTTGCGTGGTTCTACCACCAAACGGCGGAAACATTGACATAAAGACGGGTGTAATTCAACTTATACCAAAGTTCCATGGACTAGACTCTAACAACCCATATCTACACTTAAAAGAATTCGAAGAAGTGGTGGCTACCTTACAATACACCAATGTTTCTGAAGATACCATTAAGCTTAAACTCTTTCCCTTTTCATTGAAAGAAAGAGCAAAAAATTGGATTCACTCTCTTAGACCACATTCGATTGCGTCATGGAATGAGATGACCCGGGAATTCTTGAAAAAGTTCTTCCCGGCTCATAAAACGAACACCCTTCGAAGAGCCATAATGAATTTTTCGGCTAAAGAGGGTGAATCTTTCTTCCAATGTTGGGAAAGATTTAAGGACCTCCTACTTGCTTGCCCACATCATGGCTATGAGAGTTGGCGAATTATAAACTTTTTCAATGATGGATTAAGTTTCAATATGCGCCGATTTGTGGAGATGATGTGCAATGGCGAGTTTATGAGCAAAAATCCAGATGAGGCTTGGAGTTATTTGGACATGTTGGCTGAAAATGCCCAATCTTGGGATACCACAGAGAAACCCAACAACCCCAAGCCTACTCAAGAGAAAGAGAAAGGAGGGATCTATATCCTCAAGGAGGAAGACGACGTGAATGCAAGGATAGCCAACATCACAAGGAAGATCGAGGCCATGTAACTCAGTAAAAGTGGAGTTCCAAAGTCCAATGAAGCTATTGAGACCATATGTGGGATTTGTCACACCGATTTACACGCTACGCAAGATTGTCCCACAATTCCTGCATTTCAAGAAGTGTTACATGTGAAATTGCGGTTTTACAGCTTGTAGAGATACTCAGAGATATGTCTAAGGACCTAGAGGGGGTGATATGTGTTGAGCTCTTAATTGTGCATATTTTAACCACAATTCATCACTCATTATGCATAGTTTTCATAATTTAAAGACTAATCAAATACATGTTTTGTGGTTGTAGGAATGAGAGTTACTTTGCCCAATTGATGACCAAAAGAGCTGATTTAGAACCTTGGATGAAGACCCAAGGAGGGCTGAAGGAAGAAGGAAGCAAAGAAAGAAGCAAAGAAAGAAGAAAATAGAAGAAAGAAAGGAAGAAAACAAGAAGAAAAAGAGACCGACCGGTCTTGACCGGTCGGCCATGCTTGCTGGAGTAATGCCAAAGAGGGCCTGACCGGTCGTGACCGGTTGGCCAGCCCTGTCCGACCGGTCGTGACCGGTCGGCCATGCAAGTTTCAGATTCCAGATTCTAAAACAGCAATGTATTCCCGCACCCGGTTTTTCAGACCAGTTTTCTGGGCTGATCTTGATGATATTTGGAAATCCAACACATCCACGTCGAAGAGGAACTCGACACCGAACTAACCCAAGTGGTTTCGTGTCGATCGGAGTTACGGATTGATCGTGGTGACCAAAACAATACGAACTGTCCAGAAAGTTCCAGATTTCGCTGTTCCACTTTGGGCCGGTCCAGGTGGCCCATCATTGAGGATATGAAAAATCTACTTTAACCATCTTTTAGACCACATCCATATATGAATAACCACAAAAGTTTCAGATCAAAAGGGTGTGTGGTTTGATCGTACCGGTTGAAGAAAGATGGACCATCCAGAAAGCTCCAACTGCACAGAGTTTATAAAAGCCCTAATTGTTCTAATTTTCGGACCACATTCTGAGATCGTTTTGGAAAATCTAATCCGTCTATCATGTAGAGGAGGAATTTTTCTACTAATGTTCAAAATTTGAGATCAATCCGACCTCTGTACACTCCGGAGCGTTGAAAGCAAGATGACTGGTTCTGAAGGTACCCGAAGTGCGCGATTTTGAGAGGCGGTCGGTGATGTGATTGGTGGGCCCATTCAGAGGATAATCTTGGAAATCTAAATCATCTATGAGGAAGATCACATTACAAGGAAGCTACAAATCAAATTTGAAGGCAATCTGACCATTGGTTAAGCCGTACCAAGCGAAACAAATTCTGCTATGTTGCTGTACTAGTGCTGCACTATAAAAGGAGGTGCTCTCTTCTATTCCAGGGCAACCAAGGACGTGGGGAGCAAGGAGTTCAAGTCATAGGAGGCTTCCTAGCCTCCTCCATCTAGTTTTTCTTCCTTTTCTTAGTTCTAGTTCTAGTTTTTAATATGCTTTTTATTAGCTAATCTCTTAGCTAGAGCTAAGAGGTGAACCTTATAGTTTTCTTAGATTGTTTAATTCGTTTTATTGGTTTTTAGTTTGGAATTCATGATTATGAACTAAGGTTTGAAGTTTATACAAGTTTTTAAGTAATTTTTCTTAGTCTTGTGATGACTCATGGATGTTTGGATGAATTACTTATCTTCTTAATTCGTTTGCAACAGTCTAGACCTGTATGATCCGAGGAATCGGAGTGCGCTCTAGTACTAAGCTCTTTATGAAGGGACTTCCTACCAAAGTTCTATTTTCTGTTTTTCTGAATATGTATGGATTGTGCATGTGATTTGAATCTAGTTCAAATCATGATCTAGCCTTGTCTTGTGAGAGGACTTGAGGATGGTTATGATTGTGAACTGGACCTTTTGGAAAGGGGAATGACCTATGCAATTGAGCATGCTCAGCTCAGCCTTCATTGAGTGAATCCTATGCATAGAACTTACATATGATAGACTGTTTGGTTTAATAGCTCTATCATCCGACTAGATAGACAGGAATGTCGATTCTAGTTGAGAAAGTAAGAAACCATAGCGAATTATGCATCTAAGAAGAGCTAGAAGTGGATCCTTGATGCTCTAGTTATCTTTTCATTATTAGATTTTCTATTTTATGTTAAAAATCAATTTCACAAACCTCTTTGATTCTAGTTATTAGGATAATTGGAATTGTTTACTTCCTTCCCTGTGGATCGACCTAGGTCTTACTGAGTTTATTACTACATCGCAACCCTACACTTGGGGAAGCGAACAAGTTTTTGGCGCCGTTGCCGGGGAAGAGGTTAAACGGTTCTAATTGTTCTAGTAGCTATAGAGTAGTCTTAGTTAGGTAGGATTTTCAATTTTTATAGAAGAAGATTTTCTGATTTTTTTTTTAGATTACTAACAATTTTTTGTTGGATTTTGTAGGACATTGTTGCTGACATATATCTCGCTCTATTGGGTAACATCTCTCCATCTCCCTTCTTTTTATTCTTTTTTCTAGATTAGGGTAGTTCCAACTCTTTAAAATCTCATTATGGCTGATTGGAAGTGTGGTGCTTATGCATACCTTTTGGAAGATGAGATGACAGACCATGGAATCAAAACTCTTTATGATTGGAACCAATTTAAGCATAAGTATTATTCTGAGAGTCAATCAACCTCCACTACCCCCCAACGTAAGACGCTACGTGATTACTGGGTTGAAAATAACAAGAGTGTTCCACCAAGTTTAATAGGAGGTAGGAATAAGAAAAAGGACCGGGGGAGTAATGACCAACCGGTAAAGACATTGCGTGATCACTTGTATGGTTATGCCTATCAACCATCTTATCAGTCTTCGTCATATAACACGTATGGTCTTCATCGAGAGAGTCCTCACACCTCTAGTCCAATGGAACATGAGCCAACCATGGATGCCAACAATTATCCTCAAGAGTTTCTTTCTCATGATCCGCAACCAACACGAACTCTTGAGGATACACTGCGAGAGTTTATGGAAATAACTGAGCAATGCATACAAAATCTCTCGCCATCTCAAAATATTGAACCCAACATTGGGAACACCGAATCAATCCCCAACAATGAGGAGGATGAGGCTATCCAAACCCAACCTTCTCTAGATTTAATGACTAAACTTCTAGAGGATATTGATCTCAGTGATCCCACGATTACCATCGATTATGGTAAATCAACTATTTCTTTTAGCTATTTCGATTTGAATGATGAAGAGATTTCAAGGACGGTTGACGAACCCGAGGAATCTACAAAATCTGAAAGTGATAGTTTGATTGCCTAGAATGAGGGTTTAAAGGATGATTGTGAGTCCATGATTTGTTCTTCCAAAGGGCCGAATGTTTTTGAATCACCGAAAGATATTCTTGCTAGAGAGATGGCCGAAGTCGATATTTTTAAGTCCTTCCACCAACAACACATGCCGGATTCTATTGTGGAAGAACTCCCTTGGGTTGAAAATTCTGCTTCTTTGGATGATGGGGTGGCACAATCTAAAATTTCAAAAGATCAACCAATGCTAGATGATGTGCTTACCACTAAATCTGAAAATTTTTCTTTGGAAGACCTCCCCTCTATAGAGGAGGAATTCCTTACCCTTGAAACAGAATTTCCTCAATCACTTAGGGAGAACGAGGACCCTTCATTCGACTCTCTCGATTTCCTAAAGGAATGCATGACCCACCCCTATGATCTGGATGATGAGATGATTAAGGAGTTGGATAGTTTGTTAGACATGGTGTCGGTGCCTGAAGAACACCATTCCACTGATTTATACTCTTTACCATGGTTTGTGGAAGCACCATGCAAATCTGAATTTGTGGAGGAGACAATCCAAACTGAAAAATACTTAATGAATGTCTCTCCACCATCATGGGTTCTTCAACCCATTGAAAATTCTGATTGGGAGGACCCATTTTTAATCAATTACAACCCAATTCAGAACTTGAGGAGATATCTTTTTGCTGCTCTTATCTCCTCCTTACATGCGTGTGGTGCATACTATGATTGGACTTTCATGAAGAAACGCACACATGTATACATTCGAGCAGGACTTTGGATGGTCCTCATGAGAAACCTATTGAAATTCATGAAGATCCTGCTCAAATTTGATCATGTAGTCGATCAGACTAATCAAAGGTAGGTAGGTAGGTTAGGATTTCTTTCTGCATTTAGGATTGAATAAGTCTCATTGAGACAATGGAAGATGCTAGAATTGATCAACTTGCTACCTCAGGTACTCTCGTTCTCACTCTCCTTTGTTTTGTGTCATCACTCTCATGTTATGCATATTGCATATCTTATTACATTGAGGACAATGTAAGATTTTGGTAGGGGGGTGAGATTCCTTAGATGAATCTACTAGCTTTTGTGACATTTCGAGCAATTATGTAGAAAATTTTTGATTTTTCTAAAATTCAAAACTCTTTTGAAAAACGTTGTTTCTATGCATTCAAGATGACACGAGTATAAGGAGAGGAGATACAAAGTGAGTGATGTTTCAAGCTTTGAACTTCTTTAATATAATGGTTTTATATGTGAATTCCCCTATTTATGTGAGTGATAGAAAATTTGAACACTTTTATACCTAGTTCACATTACACGATTTTTATGGGTTGAAAGGATTATGTGATTTGTGGATTGGCTAGACTTAGATTTAAGGTGTTGAGGAACCAAGCCGGGGTACTTTGTCCATCCTTGTCCATGGAAAAATAACGAAAGATATGGATTTCTAAAATTCCTATCTAATTTAAAAAGAAAAGGAAAAGGAAGGATGAAATTGGGAATGATGGAAAAATGGTGGAAAATTCCGATTAGGGCTACCTACTACCAACCGGGGGATGGTCTACCCGTAACCAAAGCCGGAAATGGGACGTAGTGTGAAAGTCGTCGGAAGGACGGTAAGACAAATTCCTGTCATAGGCTTGTTGTTGCTCTGTGCACCTTGAAATCCATAGTTTAGTTGATCTATGATGAAGATGAGCCCAGAAACTCATGAGATGAACTTTCACTATGCACACTAGGGTGAATTTGTTCAAGTTCTTCTATTTATCAATCAATCAGTGGGAATTTCATATAAATACTTATTATGTTCTAAGAGTTTAAGGTTTCAACTTCTATCACCTAATTTCTCTGATTTTTATGCTTGTGTGTCTTGGAATGTATAGAAGAATAGTTTCTAGAGGAGAGTTGGATTTGGAGAATGAAACTTGTTTCACGCATGTTTTGCTCGGGACTAGCAAAATGCTGGTTGGGGGGTGTGTTGAGCTCTTAATTGTGCATATTTTAACCCCAATTCATCACTCATTATGCATAGTTTTCATAATTTAAAGACTAATCAAATACATGTTTTGTGGTTGTAGGAATGAGAGTTACTTTGCCCAATTGATGACCAAAAGAGCTGATTTAGAACCTTGGATGAAGACCTAAGGAGGGCTGAAGGAAGAAGGAAGCAAAGAAAGAAGCAAAGAAAGAAGAAAATAGAAGAAAGAAAGGAAGAAAACAAGAAGAAAAAGAGACCGACCGGTCTTGACCGGTCGGCCATGCTTGCTGGAGTAATGCCAAAGAGGGCCCGACCGGTCGTGACCGGTCGGCCAGCCCTGTCCGACCGGTCGTGACCGGTCGGCCATGCAAGTTTCAGATTCCAGATTCTAAAACAGCAATGTATTCCCGCACCTGGTTTTTCGGACCAGTTTTCTGGGCCGATCTTGATGATATTTGGAAATCCAATACATCCATTCGAAGAGGAACTCGACACCGAACTAACCCAAGTGGTTTCGTGTCGATCGGAGTTACGGATTGATCGTGGTGACCAAAACAATACGAACTGTCCAGAAAGTTCCAGATTTCACTGTTCCACTCTGGGCCGGTCCGGGTGGCCCATCATTGAGGATATGAAAAATCTACTTTAACCATCTTTTAGACCACATCCATATATGAATAACCACAAAAGTTTCAGATCAAAAGGGTGTGTGGTTTGATCGTACCGGTTGAAGAAAGATGGACCATCCAGAAAGCTCCAACTGCGCAGAGTTTATAAAAGCCCTAATTGTTCTAATTTTCGGACCACATTCTGAGATCGTTTTGGACAATCTAATCCGTCTATCATGTAGAGGAGGAAGTTTTCTACTAATGTTCAAAATTTGAGATCAATCCGACCTCTGTACACTCCGGAGCGTTGAAAGCAAGATGACTGGTTCTGAAGGTACCCGAAGTGCGCGATTTTGAGAGGCGGTCGGTGATGTGATTGGTGGGCCCATTCAGAGGATAATCTTGGAAATCTAAATCATCTATGAGGAAGATCACATTACAAGGAAGCTACAAATCAAATTTGAAGGCAATCTGACCATTGGTTAAGCCGTACCAAGCGAAACAAATTCTGCTATGTTGCTGTACTAGTGCTGCACTATAAAAGGAGGTGCTCTCTTCTATTCCAGGGCAACCAAGGACGTGGGGAGCAAGGAGTTCAAGTCATAGGAGGCTTCCTAGCCTCCTCCAGCTAGTTTTTCTTCCTTTTCTTAGTTCTAGTTCTAGTTTTTAATATGCTTTTTATTAGCTAATCTCTTAGCTAGAGCTAAGAGGTGAACCTTATAGTTTTCTTAGATTGTTTAATTCGTTTTATTGGTTTTTAGTTTGGAATTCATGATTATGAACTAAGGTTTGAAGTTTATACAAGTTTTTAAGTAATTTTTTCTTAGTCTTGTGATGACTCATGGATGTTTGGATGAATTACTTATCTTCTTAATTCGTTTGCAACAGTCTAGACCTGTATGATCCGAGGAATCGGAGTGCGCTCTAGTACTAAGCTCTTCATGAAGGGACTTCCTACCAAAGTTCTATTTTTCTGTTTTTCTGAATATGTATGGATTGTGCATGTGATTTGAATCTAGTTCAAATCATGATCTAGCCTTGTCTTGTGAGAGGACTTGAGGATGGTTATGATTGTGAACTGGACCTTTTGGAAAGGGGAATGACCTATGCAATTGAGCATGCTCAGCTCAGCCTTCATTGAGTGAATCCTATGCATAGAACTTACATATGACAGACTGTTTGGTTTAACAGCTCTATCATCCGACTAGATAGACAGGAATGTCGATTCTAGTTGAGAAAGTAAGAAACCATAGCGAATTATGCATCTAAGAAGAGCTAGAAGTGGATCCTTGATGCTCTAGTTATCTTTTCATTATTAGATTTTCTATTTTATGTTAAAAATCAATTTCACAAACCTCTTTGATTCTAGTTATTAGGATAATTGGAATTGTTTACTTCCTTCCCTGTGGATCGACCTCGGTCTTACCGAGTTTATTACTACATCGCAACCCTACACTTGGGGAAGCGAACAATATGGACCTTTTTGAAATTCTTTTCGCCTACTTGCACAATTCAACAAATATAACAAGGTAAGCAAGAACACTTAGGCTTCCAAGCCTAGGTGGGTCCAATCACAAGACTAGCAAAAGTATAAGCAATAAATAATCCTAGTCTAAGCATGCATATGTAAAGAAAATATTCAACTAATCAAGCTCCTAGCCTATGCATCTTGTGTAGACTTATGAGAGTGGATCAATGAGCTCAAGTCTACACAAGTTGTGAAGGTACATCTTGTGTGAGGATGCCTAAAAAGTGCCTAGCATGCATTCCTATCAAGCATTCATAATTAAGCAATTTAACTAACAATGCAACGATATAATGTGCTCAAGAACAATCACAAACACAAGGATGTATAGTGGTTCGACTACGTGTCTACTCCACTCCCGGTTCAAGTACTCAACCCCTTTGAGCACACCGGCATTCACTATAGGAGGTTTTAAATGAGGTTCACCTCTCAACCTTTACACGGAGGTTTTGTCGGTTCACCTCTCAACCGTATCCGGAGTTTTAGACATAGGCTAACTCTCAACCTAATCGCACGTTTACTCCCGTCTCGGAGGCTCCCCCTTGGAGACTTAGTTTAGGCCTGGCTGACGGGCCAAGGAACGACTAACGTCCCTAGGTCGAGTTCGAAAAACAAACTCTAAAATGGGCTCTCAAATAAGACAACCTACTTGTCGGATGAGCCCCTTGTATAGCGCCGGATTGGATAGCTTGATCTCCGCTCTCCCGTGCTTCAATCAGCTCCCCTTACTCCCTCGATCGTGTCGCCGTTGCGTCGCCACTAGCCTCAGCCACATTTGATCAAACACCTTGCATGCGATGCCTTTGAGATGCCCAAGGTGCTAGGAGGATAGGTTTGAGAGCTCTACAACTTAGTGGGAATGGTTTGCCTAGAGTCTCTTACCTACAACGATCTCATCTTAGAGTTTTGGACAAGGATTTGCCAATCAAGAAGCTTCCAAACTCTAGAGATCAAGAGGGGATGAAGGTCATCTTCTTCATGAGCTTGGAATGCTCTAATCTTGTGTTAAAGCACAAGGAAGATGCCTTGCATAGGTCAAGGAATGAGCCTCAAAAGATCTCCTTCAATGGTGGCTTTTCTCCCTCAAAAATCCCTCTCTCTATGCCCAAAAACAGAGCCTCATATATATAGAAAAGTGGCTCCAACGGTCATAAAACGGCTATGAGCCGACCTGTCCCGACCGGTCATGACCGGTCGGACTCCCCTGCTGAAGAGTTTCATCAATGCACAGGCCGACCGGTCATAACCGGTCGGCACTCCTTGCTGGACAGGGTGAAAATCACTGGCCGACCGGTCATGACCGGTCGGACCCCCTTTCTGGAGCATTCAACCAATGCTGGCCGACCGGTCATGACCGGTCGGACCCCCTTGCTGTCCATACTGAAGCTCCAGGCCGACCGGTCATGACCGGTTGGTCCCCCTTGCTGATTCCCATCTCTTGTGAAGGCCGACCGGTCATGACCGGTCGGCTGTCCACTTGCATTAAGCAGCAAGGCTGCTGGCCGACCGGTCATGACCGGTCGGACCAGCCTGGTTCTCCCCACATATTTGCTGAACTCCACTTTCTTCAGCCTGTGTATTTTGGCCAAGTTTAGGGTGATCAAATGGGACACCTAGGGCCTATCTATGATGCCTAAAGGATTCCTAATATGGTCAAGGTCATCAAAGATACAAAGGGGTTGGGTTTTGGTCAAGGTTAAGGCACCAAGGCATCACTTTTACCTGAAACTTCTTCCTTGATGCAGCCGGTCCGTCTTGAGTCTTCGGTCTTCGTCTTCATTGGGCTCAACCGACACTAGACTCACTGACGTAAGTGATTGACAAACAAGGTGCACTAGTATGCCACGGAAAAGTGCACTAACAACATGAACATGCAAATGCCACATATGGGTATCAACGACCTTTCAATGGACTGGTGGGTAATACGTACAATAACAGTTGGAAGAACCACCCAAATTTTAGTTGGAAGAATGCTCCCACGGGCAATCCTACCAACTCTCAAGGAGGGCCACCCATGCAAAATATGGCCCCACCTCAATTCTCAATGGAGGATAGCTTGAAAGCGTTTATACAAGGACAAACACAAATTAATCAAACGAATCAGCAAATGTTCCAAGAGCTTAAAGTCTCGGTTGATGAGATTAAGGGACGCTTGAATGCTGGGGAAGGGACCTTTCCGGCCCAACCTCAGCCTAATACAAAACAAGTACATGAAGTAAGCATTTCTGATCCTTTCAACCAACATATGGAGCAAGCCAAATCCGTCACCACTCTTAGAAGTGGTAAACAAATCGACAAATCTATTCCAGTAAAGGCCGACAAGCCTAATGATCTTGTAAATTCTGAGGATGATGACGGATCCAACTTAGCCCCACAAGAGAAGGAACGCATCTATAAGCCCGTAGCACCATTCCCTTCGAGATTGGTTGCCCCAAAATCTCTTCCAAACTCTCATGATATTCTAGAGATTTTCAGACAAGTCAAGATAAACATTCCTTTGCTTGATGCCATCAAACAAATCCCCTCTTATGCCAAGTTTCTCAAGGACCTATGCACAACTAAACGCAAATATAACATGCAGCAAAAGGCCTTCTTAAATGATCAAGTGAGTGCCATTCTCACTCAAAAGACCCTTCCAAAATTCAAAAACCCCGGTAGTCCCACAATCTCATGTATCATTGGAGACTACCAGATTGAGCGAGCATTGCTAGATTTGTGGGCAAGCGTAAACTTGATCCCATACTCGGTATATGAGCAATTGGGTCTTGGTGAGTTAAAACCCACCAAAACCACTTTGCAACTCCCTGATAGATATATCCGTGTACCGAGGGGGATAATTGAGGATGTTCTAGTCCAAGTTGACAAATTCTACTACCCTGTTGATTTTATCGTCTTGGACACACAACCAGTTTTAGATGCTAGCACTCAAATACCGGTGATCTTAGGCCGCCCATTCCTTGCTACATCAAACGCAATAATCAATTGCCGGAATGGAGTGATGCAATTATCCTTTGGGAACATGACATTAGAGCTGAATGTGTTCCACTTGGGCAAAAGACATAGGGATGTTGATGATGACGAGTTCTTCGAGGTAAATATGCTCGAATCTCTTGAAGAAGAAGAACTCCTCCAACTTGAACCACTAGAAAGCTTGGAGACATGCTTGGCATATTTTATGGATTCCAAAGACCCCATCATTAGTGGAATTGTGCAAGCATTGAATATAGATAGACCGGTAGTTGGTACTAGCCGATGGAGGCCTCACTTTGAAAAATTGCCACCAACCACATCAAGGCCTCTACCGTCTAACATCAAACCACCGAAGCTTGACCTTAAACCATTGCCATCAGAGCTTAAATATGTATATTTGGGTCAAGAGGAAACTTTCCCAGTTGTCATTGCCTCTCACCTAGAGAAAGACCAAGAGCTCAAGTTGATTGAGCTACTCAAAGAACATAGGGAAGCCATAGGTTGGACAATATCGGATCTCAAAGGGATAGATTCTTCAGTTTGTACTCACCGTATACACCTTGAAGAAAATGCAAAAACGACTAGACCACCCCAAAGACGGCTAAATCCAAACATGATGGAGGTTGTCAAAGCCGAGGTGTTAAAGCTATTAGATGTGGGTATCATCTACCCCATCTCAAATAGCCAATGGGTGAGTTCTACCCAAGTTGTCCCCAAGAAATCCGGTATTACCATCATAGAAAACGCCAACAACGAGCTTATACCGACTAGGGTGACCACCGGTTGGCGTATGTGCATTGATTATCGGAAGCTCAACACGGTTACCAGGAAGGACCACTTCCCCCTTCTATTCATGGATCAAATTTTGGAGAGGTTAGCGGGTCATTCCTATTACTGCTTCCTAGATAGCTACTCCGGCTACAACCAAATTGAGATAGCCCCGGAGGACCAAGAGAAAACCACATTTACATGCCCGTTTGGTACCTTCGCTTACCGAAGAATGCCATTCGGGCTATGTAATGCACCCGCCACATTCCAACGATGTATGTTGAGTATTTTCTCGGACATGGTGGGTGAGTTTCTCGAGGTATTCATGGATGACTTTTCTATTTATGGTTGTACGTTTGACGAGTGCCTCAATCACTTGAATTGGTCTTGATGAGGTGTGAGGAGAAGAAACTCGTTTTAAACTGGGAAAAGTGCCATTTCATGGTACAAAGAGGAATAGTCCTTGGACATATCATCTCGTCCAATGGAATAGAGGTAGACTGGGCAAAAATTGACATAATTTCCAATCTACCACCACCCAAAAGCATACGCGATGTGCGGTCCTTTCTTGGACACGCCGGTTTCTATAGAAGATTCATAAAGGATTTTAGCCATATCTCAAGGCCTTTATGTAACCTTCTACAAAAGGAAAACTAATTTGAGTGGAGTGCCGAATGTTAATTAGCTTTTTCAAAGCTAAAAGACATGTTGACAACTGCTCCCATCATGCAACCATCGGATTGGTCCATACCTTTTGAGTTGATGTGCGACGTGAGCGATTATGCTATTGGAGCAGTGTTAGGCCAAAAGAAGGACAAGAAGCCCCATGTTATCTACTACGCAAGTAGGAACTTGAATCCCGCCCAAGTTAATTATGCGACTACTGAGAAAGAGCTCCTAGCCGTCATTTTTGCCTTGGACAAATTCAAGCCTTACTTAATAGAATCCAAGGTTATCGTTTACACAGATCATGCGGCGCTGAAACACCTTCTTTCTAAGAAGGATGCCAAGCCCCGTTTGCTTAGATGGATCCTACTCCTTCAAGAATTCGATTTGGAGATCAAAGACAAGAAGGGGGTAGATAATGTGGTGGCGGATCATCTATCCTGCCTAGTACTACCTAATTCCATTGACGAGTCACCTATTGAGGACTCATTCCCTGATGAGCAACTCTTTGTTGCTATGCATCCACCATGGTATGCTGACATAGCTAATTATCTATCCACAGGTGCGATGCCGATTCATTGGACTGCGCAAGATAAACGTAAATTTCTAAGGGAAGTGTGCAGATTTTTCTGGGATGAACCTTTATTGTTTCAATATTGCCCAGACCAAATTATAAGGAGATGTGTCCCTGATGATGAGCATAATTCCGTCATCTCCTTTTGTCATGATCAAGCATGTGGGGGTCATTTTTCTGCCAAGAAAACCACTGCAAAAATTCTGCAGTGTGGTTTTTATTGGCCAACGCTATTTAAGGACACCCATGAGTTTTGCAAAGCATGCGAGCGTTGCCAAAAGTTAGGAGGATTATCCCGTCGAAATATGATGCCTCTCACCCCAATTCAACATCATGAAGTCTTTGACTGTTGGGGCATCGATTTCATGGGACCATTCACCTCATCTTTTGGACATGTCTACATTTTGCTTGCTGTAAACTATGTGTCTAAATGGATAGAGGCTATCCCATGTAGAACCAATGATCACAGTACAGTTCTTAAGTTCCTCAAAGAAAACATACTTTCTAGATTTGGGATGCCTCGAGTCATCATTAGTGATGGTGGTTCTCACTTTTGCAATAGACCTTTTGAAGCTTTAATGAAGAAATACGGTATTAGGCATAAAGTGAGTACCCCATACCACCCACAGACAAGTGGGCAAGCTGAAATCTCCAATAGGAAAATCAAACAGATTTTGGAAAAGACGGTGAGACCGGATCGCAAGGATTGGTCCCTAAGATTAGATGATGCACTTTGGGCTCACCGTACCGCCTACAAGACACCCATTGGAATGTCCCCTTATAGACTCGTCTATGAGAAAGCTTGCCACTTGCCTATGGAGATAGAACACAAAGCCTATTGGGCAATTCGGGCTTTAAATTTTGACATTGACAAGGCTAGCTCGCTTCGCAAACTTCAATTAAATGAGCTTGATGAGATCCGGAACGATGCATATGAGAACTCGAGAATCTACAAGAGTAAGATGAAGGCCTTTCATGACAAGCACATCTTCAGGAAATCTTTCCACGAAGGACAGAAAGTGCTCTTGTACAATTCCCGACTTCATCTTTTTTCGGGAAAATTACGATCTCGATGGACCGGCCCATATATTGTCAAAGAAGTTTTTTCTAATGGGGCCGTTGAGATTGAGAATGTAGCAAATGGTAATTGTTTTAAAGTTAATGGACAACGCCTTAAACCATTTGTTGAGAAATTTGATTCATAGGACATGTCCATCACTTTGAGTGATCCTGTGTATCAGGATGATTGATCTCCTAGTCTGACGGAGGTATATCATAGGTAGTTTTAGTCATTTTAGTTTGTTTGTTTAGTCATTTAGTTGTTGGAGTTTCCGACTTCCATGATTGACTCTCTCAGGTATTATTGTTCTCACTCTTTTATATTTCACCATTGCTCTCATGATCTGCTCATTGCATATCTTTTTACATTGAGGACAATGCAAGATTTGGTTGGGGGGTGCGATGAGCTTCCTCATCTAGCATGTTGCAACATTTCGAGCCTCATATGCGGAACTTTTTTCGAATTTTCTAAAATTTAAAAACTCTTTTAGAAAACCTTATTTCTATGCATTCGAGATGATATGAGCATAAGAAGAGGAGATACGAAGTGTGTGATGTTGTAAGTCTTGAATTTCTCCTAACATAATGGTTTTATATGAGAATTCCCCTATTGTTGTGATTGATAGAACATTTGAACACCTCTACACCTAGTTCACATTACACGATTTTAATGGGTTGAAAGGATTATGCGATTTGTGAATTAGCTAGACGCTGATTTAAAGGTGTTGAAAAACTAAGCCGGGGTACTTTGTCCATCCTTGTCCATGGGAAAATAACGAAAGATATAGATTTCTAAAAATCCTATCTAATTTAAAAGAAAAAGGAAAAGGAAGGATGAAATTGCGAATGATGGAAAAATGGTGGAAATTTTCGAAAAGGGCTACCTATTATCAACCGGGGGATGGTCTACCCGTAACCAAAGCAGGAAATGGGACGTAGTGTGAAAGCCGTCGGAAGGACGGTAAGGCAAATTCCTGTCATAGGCTTGTTGTTGCTCTATACACCTTGAAATCCATGGTTTACTTAATCTATGAAGAAGATAATTCCCGAAACCCATGAGATGAACTTTCACTATGCACACTGGGTTGAATTTGTTCGAGTTCTTCTATTTATCAATCAATCAGCGGGAATTTCATGTAGACACTTATTATGCTTTGAGGGTTTAAGGTTTCAACTTCTATCTCCTAATTTCTCCAAATTTTATACTTCTATGTCTTGGAATGGATAGAAATATAGTTTCTAAAAGAGAGTTAGGTTTTGGAGGTTTGAACTTATTTCACGCATGTTTTGCTCGGGACTAGCAAAAAGCTGGTTGGGGGGTGTGTTGAACCTCCAATTTATACATTGCATAGGCCACTACATCACATTATATGCATGGTTTTCATGTTTAAAAGGGCCATCTAATGTATGTTTTGTGATTGTAGGGATGAGAGTGGACTTCATCCAATCGAAGACAAAAGAACATATTTAGATGCATGGGGTGAAGATTGAAAGAGAAGCAAAGAAAGAAGAAAGCAAGGAGAAAAGAAAGAAGAAAGAAAGGAAGAAAAAGAAGAAGAACAGCAAGCCCGACCGGTCGTCTGACCGGCCGGCCACACCTCTGGAAAGTACTGAATGAGCCAACAGGTCGGTGGCCACTGGAAACTCTCTGGACTCAATTTCACTCGGGTCCGACCGGTCTTGACCGGTCGGCCATCAAGGCAGGATGCCTTCTGTGCACGCTAGACTCTCAAGCAGATAGGTCCGACCGGTCGTGACCGGTCGGCCAGCCCAGTCCGACCGGTCGTCCGACCGGTCAGCCACATATAAAACAAGCAGTTGCTATTCTGGGCTCCAAAAAATACTGCGCACTGCGTAACCTTACGCGGTTTCTGGAAGATTCCGTCGCAACCGAGCGTCCTCAATATAAAAGGACACCTAGGGGCTCTTCCTAGGGTATCATAGAAGCCAAGGGACGTCGTGGGAGAGGACGAAAGTCATCGTGGAGCGTCTACAACCCTCCAAACTCCGATTTTTCTACGTTTTCTAGCTTTCTCATGAGTTTTAGTTGTAGTATGACAATGCTCGGCTAGAATCTCTCAGCTAAGGCTAAGAGGTGAAGCTTGTGGCTAATTTCATGATTTGATTTAGTTAATTCAAGTACTTTCAATTCAAGTTTGGATTTTTATTTATTCTAGTTCTTCAAGTTGATAGTTTGAGATGTTTTATGAGAGTTCATGTGCTCCGGACATGGATTCCTTGCAATTCTCTGAGATTATCATATTGTGCTTGTTTAGATTCGATTTATAGTAATCCTTGAGCAGGCCATAGTCCATAGGCATGGCTGTTACTCCGAAGGCTATAATTTTGAATTCTACATTAATTGAATGGGACTAGAACTTGGAAGTTCAACTTGAATGGGATTGAATGTGTTTAATGCTTTATTTTCCAACTAGATGAGAGATAGGACTTCAAATCTAGCTGTGTGTCTTGCTTGGATTGATTGGATTGACATGGGATTGCAACAAGTGGATCCTTGAATGCCTTAGTGCCTTTAAATTACTATTTTCATTAAGTTATTGTTTTAGCATAATTATTCCAATTAAATCCCTTATCTATTGCAAACCGAGTTGCTGGAATAGTTTGGAATCTGTTTTCCAATTCCCTGTGGATCGAACTCGGTCTTACCGAGTTTTATTACTACATCGTAGCCTTACACTTGAGGCGAGCGAGCATGATAACTTGGCTTCACTCCTTAGACCACATTCGATAGGGTCATGGAACGAGATGACCTGGGAATTGTTGAAAAAGTTCTTCCCGGCTCTTAAAACGAACACCCTTCGAAGAGCCATAATGAATTTTTCGGCTAAAGAGGGTGAATCTTTCTTCCAATGTTGGGAAAGGTTTAAGGACCTTCTACTTGCTTGCCTACATCATGGTTACGAAAGTTGGCGAATCATAAACTTCTTCAACGATGGATTAAGTTCCAATATGTGCCAATTCGTAGAGATGATGTGCAACGGCGAGTTCATGAGTAAAAATCCAGATGAAGCTTGGAGTTATTTGGATATGTTGGCTGAGAATGCCCAATCATAGGATACCTCGGATAAATCTAATAACCCCAGGCCTACTCAAGAAAAAGAGAAAGGATGGATCTATATCCTCAAAGAGGAAGACGATGTGAATGCAAGGTTAGCCAACCTCACAAGGAAAATTGAGGCCATGGAACTTATTAAGAGTGGAGTTTCAAACTCCAATGAAGCTGTTGAGACCATATGTGGGATTTGTTTCAACAATTTACACGCTACGCAAGATTGTCCTACAATTCCTGCATTTCAAGAGGTGTTACATGAATATGCAAATGCCACATATGGTTATCAACGACCTTTTAATGGACCGGTGGGTAATCCGTACAATTATACTTGGAAGAACCACCCAAATTTCCGTTGGAAGAATGCTCCCACGGGCAATCCTACCAACTCTCAAGGAGGGCCACCCATGCAAAATATGGTCCCATCTCAATTCTCGATGGTGGATACTTTAAAAGCGTTTATACAAGGGCAAATGCAAATTAATCAATCAAATCAGCAAATGTTCCAAGAGCTTAAAGTCTCCGTTGATGAGATTAAGGGACACTTGAATGCTAAGGAAGGGACCTTTCCGGCCCAACCTCAGCCCAATCCAAAGCAAGTACATGAAGTAAGCATTCCTGATCCTTCTAACCAACATATGGAGCAAGCCAAATCCGTCACCACTCTTAGAAGTGGTAAACAAATTGACAAAACTATTCCGGTGAAGGCCGACAAGCCTAATGATCTGGTAAATTCTGAGGATAAGGACGGATCTAACTTAGGCCCATAAGAAACGGAATGCGTGTACAAGCCTGTAGCATCATTCCCTTCGAGATTGGTTACTCCAAAATCTCTCCCAAACTTTCATGATATTTTAGAGATTTTCTGACAAGTCAAGATCAACATTCCATTGCTTGATGCCATCAAACAAATCCCCTCTTATGGCAAGTTTCTAAAGGACCTATGCACAACTAAACGTAAATATAATGTGCAACAAAAGGCCTTTTTGAATGAGCAAGTGAGTATCATTCTCACTCAAAAGACCCCCCCAAAATTCAAGGATCCCGGTGGTACCACAGTTTCATGTATCATTGGTGACTACCGGATTGAGCGTGCATTACTAGACTTGGGGGCAAGCATAAACTTGATCCCGTACTCGGTATACAAGCAATTGGGTCTTGGTGAATTAAAATCCACCAAAACCACGTTGCAACTCGCCAATAGATCCATCCGTGTATCGAGAGGGATAGTTGAGGATGTGGTAGTCCAAGTTGATAAATTCTACTACCTGGTAGATTTCATCGTCTTGGACACACAACCAGTTATGGATGCTAGCACCCAAATACCAGTTATTCTAGGTCACCCCTTGATACATCAAATGCAATTATAAATTGCCGGAATGGGGTAATGCAAATGTCCTTTGGAAACATGACATTGGAGGTGAATGTGTTCTACTTGGGCAAAAGGCATAGGGATGATGATGATGTCCTCGAGGTTGATATGATTGAATCAATCGTGGAAGAGGAGTTCGCTTTAAATCAAAATTTTGATCCTCTAGATGTTCTTTGCTTCGATCCCTTTGAAGATTGGGGCGATGATGACGGTCCTCATGAGATAAACATGATAGAATCTAAGGAGGATGGGGAGTATTTCCAACCCAATCTACCTGAAAGCTTGGGGACATGTTTGACACATTCTAAGATGAATTTAATTATATTTTTAATGAGATCTTGGAAGTGTCAATTTCTAAAAATTTGCTCGATAAGTCACCAAATTCTGATTTACATAAATTGGTTATGCAGGAATTAGAAGAATTGGTGCTTGACTCACCTACAGAGAGGCGAATTTCTGAAAGTGTGGAGGTTGAGGATCCACTCCAACCTACACAAAAGTCTGAGGAGGAAGACAAAAGGGTGAAAATCTGAAAACTTCATCCGATGAGGTCTCCTACACACTCGAGGAGTGCTTAACCTATTTTGAAGATTGGGATGATCCCATGATTCAGGACATAGTACATGCTTTGAGAAAGACCCCTCCGGTGCCTAAAAAGCTTCCTTCCACAGAGTGCCAAACTGAAGAATCGATTGTGGAAGCACTAGCAACAAATGATTATGTGGAGACCATCCCAATGTCTGAAGATGAAGCGATTAAAGTCTCCACATCTCTTTGGTTTGTTCACACCGAAGGACACTTCTGGGATGACCCGTACTTGAATGATTTTTGCCCAGACAAGATGGAAAGGAGATCCATCTTCAATGATTTCCAACCAATGAAATTCTCCTTTCCTAGTACATGTGACAATTTTATTGAGGAACCTATCGAAACCTTTCAGCAGGATTTTCAAGGAGTGAGAATGATTTAATGTCACCAATGTACTTTACAAAGCAGGATGGTGGATTGTTCTACTGAAAAATCCGTTACACCACTTGAAGATCTTACTCAACTTTGTCCTTTTGGATGTTATAATGATAATCAATCTTTTAGTCTGATGGAGATCCCCTTTTTAAAGGACAGGTTCAGTAGGATTAGGTTTAGTTGTTTTTCTATTTTAGTTTTACTTGCTTTAGTAGATTTAGTTGTCAGAGTTGCAGACCTTCATGATCGACTCTCTCAGGTACTATTGTTCTCACTCCATTTTATTTTACCATTGCTCTCATGTTCATGCTCATTGCATATCTTTTTACATTGAGAACAATGCAAGATTTGGTTGGGGGGTGGGATGAGATTCCTCATCTAGCAAGTTGCAACATTTCAAGCACCATATGTGCAATTTTGTTTCAAATTTTCTAAAATTTCAAAACTCTTTTAGAAAACCTTATTTCTATGCATTCGAGATGATACGAGTTTAAGAAAAGGAGATACGAAGTGAGTGATGTTGTAAGTCTTGAACTACTCTTAATATAATGGTTGTATATGTGGATTCCCCTATTTATGTGATCGATAGCAAATTTGAACACTTTTACACCTAGTTCACATTACACGATTTTCATGGTTGAAGGGATTATGTGATTTGTAGGTTAGCTAGACTTAGATTTGAGGTGTTAAGATACCAAGCTGGGGTACTTTGTCCATCCTTGTCCGTGGGAAAATAACAAGATATGGATTTCTAAAAATCCTATCTAATTTAAAAGAAAACGAAAAAGGAAGGATGAAAATTGGGAATGATGGAAAAAATGGTGGAAAATTCCGAAAAGGGCTACCTATTACCAACCGGGGGATGGTCTACCCGTAACCAAAGCCGGAAATGGGACGTAGTGTGAAAGCCGTCAGAAGGACGGTAAGGCAAATTCCTAGCATTGGCTTGTTGCTCTGTACACCTTGAGATCCATAGTTCAGTCGATCTATGAAGAAAATAATCCTAGAAACTCATGAGATGAACTTTCTATGCACACTAGGTTGAATTTGTTCGAGTTCCTCTAGTTATTATCAATCAGCGGAAATATCATATGTACACTTATTATGTTTTGAGAGTTTAAGGTTTCAACGTCTATCATCTTAATTTTCTGAATTTTACACTTGTATGTCTTCGAATGGATAAAAATGTGGTTTCTGAAGGAGAGTTGGGTTTTGGAGGTTTGAACTTGTTTCACACATGTTTTGCTCAGGAATAGCAAAAAGTTAGTTGGGGGTGTGTTGAACCTCCAATTTATACATGATATAGCCCATTAAATCACATTATATGTATGGTTGCATGTTTAAAAGGCCCATCTAATACATGTTTTGTGATTGTATGAATGAGAGCGAACTTCACCCAATTGGAGACCAAAAGAACGTATTTAGATCCATTGGATGAAGATTGAAGGAGGACCAAAGAAAGAAGAAATCAAATAGAAGAGAGAAGAAGAAAGAAAGGAAGAAAAAGAAGAGAATGAACAAGGGCCGACCGGTTTTGACCGGTCGACCGACCTGCCGGCCACCTTGAAGTTAACTGGACAAAGGACCAGTTGGTCCGACCGGTCATGACCGATCGGCCAACAGGTCGGGCTGTCTATTGTACTCCCTGGACCAAGGACAGTGTAGTCCGACCGGTCAAGACCGGTCGGCCAACAGGTCGGGGTTTCCTTTGGTGCTTGCTGGACTGACTACAGGCTTGCCCGACCGGTTCTGATCAATTGGCCAGCCCAGTCTGACCGGTCGGCCATGCATTAAAACAGGCAGTTTCTAATTTGAGTTCCGAATTTCTCTGCGCATTGCATATCCTTACGCAAATTCTAGATGTTTCCGACGCAAAAAAGCTTCCCCACTATAAAAGGACACCTAGGGGCTCTTCCTAGGGTATCATAGAAGCTAAGGAACTTCGTGGGAGAGGAAGGAAGTCATCGTGGAGCATTTGCAACCCTCCAAACTCCGGGTTTTTATGTTTTTTAGTTTTCTTTTATGAGTTCTAGTTGTAGTATAACAATGCTCGGCTAGAATCTCTCAGCTAAGGCTGAGAGGTGAAGCTTGTAGCCAATTTCATGTTTGATTCAGTTAAATTCAAGTAGCTTTACTTCAAGTTCGAATTTTGAGTATTCTAGTTCTTAAAGTTGATATTTTTAGAAGTTTTATGAGAGTTCATGTGCTCCAGACATGGATTCCTTGCAATTCTCTGAGATTATCATATTTTTCTTGATTAGATTCGAATTATGGTAACCCTTGAGCATGCCATAGTCCATAGGCATGGCTGTTACTCCAAAGGCTATGATTTCAAATTCTACATGTGGTTGAATGGGATTAGAACTTAGAAGTTTAACTTAAGTAAGATTGAATGTGCTTTAATGCTTTATTTTCCAACTAGATGAGAGATAGGACTTCACATCTAGTTGAGTTTTATGCTTGAATTGATTGGATTGACATGGGATTACTACAAGTGGATCCTTGAAAGCCTTAGTGTCTTTAATTACTGTTTTTCTTAAGTTACTGTCTTAGCATAATTATCTCAATTGAACCTCTAAATTGTTGCAATCCTAGTTGCTGGAATAATCTAGAAGTTGTTCTCTAATTCCCTGTGGATCGACCTCGGTCTTACCGAGAATTATTACTACATCGCAGCCTTGCACTTGAGGCGAGCGAACATGTAGCAGTGGTAGAAAACTCCTTGGGGGCACTGCTCGCCTAGAAGAACGAAGAAGGAAAAGAGAATGCTCTGTACTACTTGAGCCGCACGCTCGTCGGTGCTGAGTTTAATTACTCACCGATTGAGAAGATATGTCTGACCTTGATATTTGCTGTGAATAAGCTGAGGCATTACTACTTGTCATACCAGATTACATTGATCTCCAAAGTAGATCCTATCAAGTTCCTGATGAATCGGCCTATGTTGTCTAGGCAATTAGCCAAATGGGCCCTACTGCTATCCGAGTTCGACATTACGTATCTGCCGTCTCAAGCTGTTAAAGGACAGGCGATAGCCGATTTTCTGGCAGCCCGCCCGATACCGAATAACATGGAAATGGAATGTGATCTTCCCGATGACCAAGCCATAACGGTAAGGATCGCGAGACAGTGGCAGATGTACTTCGACGGAGCCTTCAAAGCTGCAGGATTAGGAGCCGGTGTGATCTTCATCAGTCCTCAAGGAGACTTATTGCCTTACTCATTCAAAATAGTGCCGTCATGCACAAACAACAAGGAAGATTATTAGGCCCTCATCGTTGGGTTACAGTTAGCACGAAACATGCAAATTCGATCACTACAAGTCTATGGCGATTCTCGGCTAGTTGTGGGACAGCTTACGACGGAATATGAAGTCCGCAAGCTAGAGCTATCACCTCTTTGCCATCGAGCCTCAGCCTTGTTCGATTATTTCCAGGACAGTACAGTGTTGCACGTCCCCAGAGCTGAAAATTCTCAAGCAGATGCATTGGCTAACCTGGACACGGCTCTCGCGCACCCAGGGGGCGGCCCACTTTAAGTTACCATAGAAGAAAGGAGGATATTGCCATCCCTCACAGTGGCTGAGAACGTCACAAGCGCAAGCCCTGTCCATTGATTTGAGATCACAGAAGAAGAAGATTGGCGAAGGCCATTCTCTGATTACTTGAAATACGGGTTCTTACCCAAGGATCCGCAAATGCGCACTCAAGTCAGAAGGCGCGCCAGCTCGTTCGTCCTCTTAGAAGAAGTACTATATCGACGTTCCAACGATGGAACGCTATTAAGATGCCCGGCCCGGGAAGAAGTTCATGATATGCTGAGAGAGGTGCACGGAGGAGAATGCCATCATTGTTGGATACATGCCGACATTATACATGTACCTCCAGAAGAATTGCATCAGTCAGTTATGTCTTGGCCTTTCGCAGCCTAGGGTATGGATGTGATAGGTCCTATTAACCTCTCTTCCTCTCAAGGGCACCAGTACATACTGGCAGCAACAGATTACTTCTGTAAGTGGGCTGAAGTTGTGGCCTTAAAGAACGTGAAAGCTAAACAAGTGGAGGGTTTCATTCGGAACGCCATCATCTACAGACACAGTATTCTCGATCATATCGTCACGGATAACGACATACCCTTTCGAAATGCCATGTCGACAAGCCATGTGCCAAGTTCAAGATCAAGCATTGCTACTCGAAACCCTATTATCCTCCTGCGAACGGGCTTGCTGAGGCATTCAACAAAACTATCGTGAAGATTTTGAAGAAAACGGTGGCAGAAAATAAGAAAGATTAGGACAAACGGTTGCCCTAAGCTCTCTGGGCATATCATACCACGCACCGCACAGCAACGCGGGCTACTCCCTATTCATTAGTATACGGCACAGAGGTCGTCGTCCCGATGGAAGTTCAGGTTGAGTCCCTGTGAGTAGCACTTTGGAACTCCTTGACAAATGAACGTAATGCCAAGCTCAGAATGGCCGAGCTCAATGCCTTGGACGAGAAGAGGCTCACGGTACAACAATGGCTAGAGATGTACTAGAAGCATATCTCAACAGCGTATGACAAGCGAGTCAGGGGTAGATCCTTCAAGAAGGGTGACTTGGTACTCATAATGAAGCGACCGACAGCCGTGCACACTACAAAGAGCAAGTTCGACCCTAAGTGGGACCCGATATGCATCATAGAAGAAGTATACTCTAACGGGGCCTACCGTTTAGTGAATTTTGACGGTGGAGGAGCCGGTTTTGCAATTAATGGCCAATTTCTGAAGAGATATTACTCCTAATAGTTAACCTGTTACTTTCTTTTACATAAACGTAAGAAGTGTAAACTCCCCAAGAGAGGGAATGTAATAAGGATAGAAATGGAGAATGAAATGAAGTAGAATACAATAGATAAGTGTTGGGGCTCAAATTCTCACCCATTGTAAAACAGTATTCAGCGGTCCATCTACGATGATTCGGACTGATTTCGAGATCCGAAATACTCAAAAAATGCCAGTGCAACCCTAACATGCGCGATCGTGATCGAAATCTACAAATATTATTTCGGGGCAGAATCGGACATGCGGATCATCGCCAAATGATCCGATATGCTCTAAAACCCTTAACCTACAAGTTTCAAAGTCAAGCAACGCGTATTATTACCCACGCGCTTCTAAATGCGTTTTGCCCTGATCGTATTCGACTATAGGGGCCCGAAAGCTTATAAATGCTATTTCTGAAGGGAATTGGACATACGGATGGCCGGCGAATGATCTAAAATGTTCAGAAACCCTTAAATTTTGAATTTGAATGCCATACGATGTACACTTTTACCTGCGCGCACCGAAACGCGTTCTACCCCTGTTCGGAGCATACCCAAAGTGCCCGAAAGCCTACAGGTACCATTTTGAAGTGGAATCAAACATGCGGATGGCCGCCAAATGATCCGAAATACCTGAAAAACCTTAAGTAGCAAGTTTGAAGTTCTTGCGGTGTATATTTCTACATGCGCGCTTCCCGGAACAATATTCCTATGCAAAGAACCGATCGGGAGGGTCCAAATTGGTAAGGAACTACCAAAATTCACAGCAGATGACCATCAGTACCTCACCCCGTTCATTCAGGAGGTCGATCATGGCCTAAAAGCGGCTTGGTGTCAGTGACTTCGGTCTCCGAAAAGGTAGCCCCCCTCTGGAGGTCGCCCGTCGGAGCCTAAAACCTGAAATATTCTAAGTGATGGAACATGCATTTGCCTACTCTCTCTCCACATGCAGATGCCATGAGGAGACATGTATTTGCCCACTCTCTCTCCACATGTGGATGCCATGAGGAGATATGCATTTGCCCTTTTTCACCACATGCGCATGAGAGCTCTCTCTCTCCCTTTTCAATATTCTAAATAAAATAAAAATACAAAAACAATCATGAAAATATAAGAAGTGGGGCATGCGCATGATCCCCATGACATGCGCATGACTCCTCTCTCCAAATGCATGCGCTCATGCTCCATCTCACATGCGCCCGGTACCCAATACCCGATTAACATACTATAAATACCCCACTCACTTCTAAATCAAGGGAGAGGCTTCATTTTCTGGAAAGGATCGTTAGAGCAGGGTAAAATCCTTGTCGGAATCCTCCGTTAGGCTATTCACATGCGCCCACACTTCGCCGGATGCCTTCGCCGGAAAGGGATTTCTCCCACCGGAAGGAGAATATTCAAAAAATTTCCAAAGTCACATAGCATGCGCCCATTCTTAGGAGAGGGAATGTGCAAAAATGCACTAAGTGGCATAGTGACATGCGCCCATGCCCATAATATAGAGTGGAGAGGGACATGCACCCATCTTTCTCCTCACTCCCTCATGTCATATGCGCACAAGTGCGCCCAAGTGGAGAGGGACATGCGCCCATCTTTCTCCTCACTCCCTCATGCCATATGCGCACAAGTGCGCCCAAGGGAGAGGGACATGCTCCCATCTCCCTTCCGTTCACTCTCTCTCCTCACATGCATTTATGGCAGGCCACATGCGCCTAGGGTGGGGAACATCCATCCACCCAGCGCCCATGCCTAATGCAACATGCACCCAACCCAACCTCCCATGCACCTGGACGCTGATAGGGAGGTGCGGCCTTCTGTGATGTGGCCCGCCTTTGATGTGGCCCGCCTTCCGATCGTGTCAGCGCTCCTAGACACACATCAATGCCCTCTATCCATCCCCCGGACCGGATTCGCCAATGATCGATGTTAAGCGGGCCAAATCAACAATTTGATAAAAAAGGCCAACACTTAGCCAATATTGCAAACCTCGAAAACCCTTCGGAAAGAACCGAAAATGGCCGAAATCGAGAGGAATCGGGCGGAATTTGACCAAACCCGAGAGGGAGACTCCTCTCCGCCATAACATGATACACCATAATCATGCATTACAACGAGATTACCTGATCTCAGGATCTCTGAGAAACCTTGATCAGACGGTAAACAGGCCCACTACTTAGTCATTTTCAGCCCTGGGAAGTGCCCTATTGGCTCAAAAATTGACCCATGCTAAACAAATCGAAATGTGATCGCACTGTGACCCTCGTGGACATAATCCACCCTTATCCAAAGATGGTCATGACAGGTATTCACCCAATCCTCCGATCGGATTGTAAACAGGCCCTGGGAAGTGCCCTGATGGCCCAAAAATCTACTAATGCCAAGTGAAATCAATCGCGATCTTAAAGACGCGAGGGCAAAATATCGATGACACAAAGATATATACGAAGCGGATTGATCAAATCAAATGCATAATTTGTCCGATACATTGAACATCTAGCATAAATACAATCCTCTCTCGAGCATGCATAAAACATAGTTACTTTGTACTATACTCATTTGCATCCATTGCATGAATTTATTTCATCCCGGATCGAGATACAAAGCTAAATCAAAGGGGACTATGGTTATCATCGAAAACCGTAACCAAAGAGTTCTAAAACGTCTGAAATACTTCATCGTTAAGACCAGTTGATGTGCGTCCTATCCAAGGCGGGATCCGTCAGTTGAGTGGCTAAGGTAAGGAGTCCCATCCAGCAAGTCACCCGTCCCAACGGAGACGGTCACTGGCCCTGGTTGCAGTAAGTGGACACCGTGAAGTGTATCCCTGAAAGTCATATCGTCCATAGAGACGCGTCATGACACTAAGATATACGACTCGGTCGAAACCCTGTTTGCACTAAGACCCCATGGAGTGCCTTCCAACAAGTCACCCGTCCCATCGGAGACGGTCACTGGCCCTGGTTGCAGTAAGTGGACGCCGTGGAGTGTATCTCTGAAAGTCATATCGTCCATAAAGACGCATCATGACACTGAGATATACGACTCAGTTGAAACCCTGGTCGCACTAAGACCCCATGGAGTGCCTTCCAGCAATTCACCCATCCCATCGGAGACGGTCACTGGCCCTGGTTGTAGTAAGTGGACACCGTGAAGTGTATCCCTGAAAGTCATATCGTCCATAGAGACGCATCATGACACTGAGATATACGACTCGGTCGAAACCGTGTTTGCACAAAGGCCCCATGGTGTGCCCTCCAGTAAGTCACCCGTCCTAGCGGAGACGGTCACTGGCCCTGGTTGCACTAAACGGAAACCGTGGAGCGTATCCCTGAAAGTCATATCGTCCATAGAGACGCGTCATGACCCTGAGATACACGACTCGGTTAAAATCCTGGTTGCTACTCAACTAGGAACGCCCGAAGAGTATGGGACCAACGTCTAACTGGTCTTAACGATGGCTTGGTCTATAAGGAATCCTAGACTTGGTCTCAGCGACCATGAACTTGAGACTATAATCCCTGACGATTTAAACTACTTGCTCGATCTATCCGAGCTTCATCCCTTTAATATTCCATCTATTGTATAACTGTAATTCATAGTGGAATCTTGTCGCTTTGTGCCGTGGTTTTCTACCGTAAGGGTTTCCACGTAAAAATCTTTGTGTTGTCTATGCTGTGCTTTATTTATATTTATGCTCTTTTAAACGCTTTATTTTATTCATTTATGATACATGCATGCATTTACTTTTGCCTTCTAATCAAGGGTGATCATCCGTTGATGTAATCAAGGGTTCGTGACCAGTTCACAGCCCAGAATGTAAAAGATCTCGAAATCTCTGGAATAAAATTCACCTCGAGGTGCTTTCTCATGTATACTTTATGATTGCTTATGATTGTCTATGAATGTCTCTATACTCGGAATTCCCCCAGAATAATGAAACACAGGAAAAAGACTGCTGACGAGCAGTTCAATTTTTCTAGTTCTAAAAAACTGGCGACTCTGCTGGGGATCGAACAATACCAGAATCTCTGGTTATCTCTGAGTAAAGAAACATCCTAAGATAAATCATTCGCAAACACAGATGCATACGTAAGAAAGTTCTGCTGGGAGAAATGTTCGGCGCCTTTACGGGCGCCAAACTGGCGACTCTCAATGGGAACGTTCTTCCCTTCATCTTTAAAGCAAAAGTTTTCTAAAAGAATTTCAAAATCTCGCATGGCATGCATATGATTTGCACTTATATGCTTTTGTCGGTCATTGAGCCATATCGCGATTGGTAAGGACTGCATCTTCTCTCCTTTCAAAGGTGCGGGGTGTTCTAATGTGCCTGTGACTGTACAAGAAAGACAGAAAGACAGAAAAGAATCAACCATCAAAACTATACAAATGGCAGCCACTATGTTCTTCCTAGTTTCTGGGGGATTTTACTTTCCTCACCTTGTGACAGCAGAAACAGTGATTCCCGAAGCCGATTAGAAACTTGTCCAGAGGCGCCGATCACCAAAGAAAGCCAAAAATAGACAAGTGACTTCAGTTAGAGCAGAAACAGTGAAGACACAGAGCAGTGTGAGAAAACAATGGAAGCCGGTTTGCAGGAATGAAACCCGCGATGCTATCAGAGCCACCGTGTCACCCAGGCCAGAATTCTCCTTCGCCGCTGCCAGTTTCCCGGTAATGACAGGAACAACACTACCAGTCAAAACACCGAATCAATTCACTATCCGGGGATTGACCGAGACTGCAATGAAGGCACGCTCTACTGAAACCAATATGACCAGGGCTAGACCACAGCGAGTGCAGGTTGCAGTGGTGCAAGTCATAGAAAGGGAGGCGATTGGGCAAGATGCAGAGCTGCCTCCGATCCAAGAGCGAATAGATGAGATCATTCAGGTCCAAGAAGACATAGCCAGAGAGATCAGAGAAATAAAAGAAGCATTAGTGGCTCTAATCACCTAGGGGGCAGTCAGGAGTCCAACCGTTCCCTTTAGACAACCACTGGGAGAGTCACAGGATACAAAAGGAGAACTAGTAGCAGTAGAACCACAAGTTCGCCCAAGGAATGTTGCATTCGAGCGTGTACCGCCGCAACCATCTCATGCCATGAAAGAAGAGTTGTCCCAGACAGTCGCGAACCTAATGCGTCAGGAAAGAGAAAAGGAGAAGAGAGGAAAATATGTATATCGGATACCGTATCCGTCTGAAGTTAACAAAATCTCGTTCCCTGACGACTTTAAGCATCCCGACTCCCCACAATTCGACGGCAAAGGGTCACTAGAGGAACATATGACCCAATTCATGACGGTACTAGGGAATTTGTCCGTAGTACCTCAATATTGCCTCCGATTGTTTGGGTCGAGGCTGACTGGAAAGGCATTTCAATGGTATATGTCATTACCCGCAGGGTTTATCAAGACCTGAGATCAGATGCAAGATTTGTTCATTTCCAAATTTTTCTCCACTGAGTGAGAAGTCTCGCTGACGGATTTAGCCTTAGTCCATCAGAGGCAAGGAGAGTCAGTCGAGGCATTTATTGACAGATGGGGAGCTATAGCGGCTGCAATGCCGAGAGTTGCCTCGTGAGCCTAAGCAAGTCAAGATGTGTACGCAAGCCATGGACCCAATAATCTCGTTCGGTGTATCCGGACACAATTTCTCAACATTCAAGGACCTAGCGACAAAGGCCCATATGGTAGAGGAAGTCGCGCTAAGAACGCAGTTCAAAGCGGAGAGATCGAAGCGTGAGATCGGGAAGATGGTCACATCAAGTTACGTCAACAAAAGCAAAGCCTCGAAAGATCGAAAACGGCCACATCCAGAACACAAGATTAAAGGCAAGCCAGCAGAAACTCAGTTCAGAGCCAAAGGGCCACGAAAATCGAAAAAGATGACGATCGTCGGACGGGGCAGGGTAGAAGGACGTTACTCGTTTGACCCAGAAGACCTTGTTCCAATAATGGAATGCCTAGTCGAAGAAGGGGAGCTACAATTGCCAGAACCAACTCGACCAGAGGAAGCAGGACAAACGGATGCCCCCAATTATTGTAAGTATCATCGAAGCCTGGGACATGAGACGGGAGAATGCCTCATCTTGAAAGGGAAAGTGCAAAGACTGATCAACCAGGGTATCATTAAGCTAATAACAGAAGAAATTAGTTGGGTTACGTCAGCTGTAGTGACAATAACACCTACGATACCACCAGTTCATGATGAAAGACTAGTACAAACAACAATGGTATAGGCTGTCGAAGAAAGGGAATCGGCAAGACACGACGTCGAATTGTTCGCGATCCAAGAACAAGTCAGCAAATTGGTCCAAGCCCATAGGGAGCTATCCAAACAGATGGGAGAAGTTCAGGAGGCTTTAGCAATCTTGATCTCACAGAAAGCGACCCCTAGTACCGCTCTGCCTGTCCAACAGTTGGAAGAAAAAGCACCGGGGGCAGCCCGCAATGTTGTTGAAGTAAGACAACAGAGCCACACCGAACAAATAAATGCTCATATGTCAGGTTCAGACTCCATGATCCCATACGAACTGCTAGGCAATATCTCTTTCACCCTTCGTAACCTGGCTGCAGAGGTTCGCATGATAGAGCAATCCGTTTCAGAAACACGATCTCAAGCAGAAAAGTCAAGACACAAAATGAGAAAGAGGACATGGGTAGACATAAGAAAGAACCCTAGAAACCGAAAATGACTGAATCCAGGACATGAGGCAGAGACCAGTGTAATGAGGACACAAGACAAGGGCAAAGAACCTCAGAAGTCGCAGTGCATGACAATTAGTGAGCGAGATGAAAAGAACGAACCATATACATTTGACATTAAAGACCTTGTCCCAATTATGGAACGGCTAATCAAAGAAAGAAAGCTGCGACTCCCAAAGTCTGTTCGACCAGCAGAAGCAGGATGCGTGGATGATCCCAACTATTGCGAATATCATAGATGCATAGGCCATAAAACTGAGCAATGCTTCATTCTAAAAGGAAAGATACAAAAGATGATAAACCAAGGCGTCGTCAGTTTGAAAATGGGAGAGTCTGATAAAGCCCTGGCCAGTGCAATCCCAATAGATATCACTTAGGGAGAACTTCGCTCGAAGAACTCCATTTCCTAAATTTCAATAATCATGAGCGCTTACAAATAGTTCTGATGGTTTATAAAGTAGATAGGGATATACTTATGTTCCCTCATGCATCTATTTCATCTGTATGCTGTGCTTCATACTTGTTTACATGTTCACTCACATCATACTGTTGTGCATATGAATATAAAATGTTCATAGAGCTCTTCTTAATGACAGTACCATAGTTGGAGAATATCAAAGAATTGACTCCACGAATCATCAACTGACTTATTATATCCTCATCAGACTGGTCGAATCAGGAGAGAATATCTTATAGAAAGTCTACGCGAATCACAACATCCCCATATTATGGTATCTTCGTCACAAGTTCTCATATTAAGTATCCTGGTATTCCGGCATTCCTCTGCTTAATAGGAGAATACTTCAGAATTGATGGATTCTCATATATATGTATATGTGGTTCTACATGAAAACGGCCAGGATACTCTATTATTATCGATCTCTTATACTTATGCACAATGTTTTATATGAAGATAATCGGAACATCGCTATCTATATCCAGCTTTCGTATTATGTCATGGATCTCCCATCATTATCGCATTATTCTCCTACTGTATATGAAGATAAGTCACGGTTGGGAATCTCCTACATACATATGTATACATACGGCCTTATATGAAGATGATTAGGGCATTCTATTATGTATCACTTCACCTTGAAAATATCGACAACTTCCTCTTATGAAGAACTCTACGACAAGAATATGCAATTAAAGATTATGATCAGACGGGTATTCGGCACAGATTCCTAAAGCACAAGATTTGTCTCATTAGAATGAAGTGGTCTTACAAAGTGACGAGCCAGAAGCACTGGGGGCAAGCCCCAATATATTATGAGAAACTCGAGTTTATAAGAAGGAGACGACTGGAGGCAAGCCCTAATATATTATCAAAATCTCAAGTCTGCAGAAAGAAATGACTGGGGGCAGGCCAGGAAGGATGACATATAAACCTGAAAACATGGAGCTAAAAGAAAGTTTTGGACTTATGACATGAATGTCTCTCGAAAACGATGACCCAAGGGTACACAGGCTAAGTAAAAAGGGAAGTATTATTGCTATGGGTTCTTCCATTTTTATGCTTTGATATACTCAGTTTACATTAAACTCATACATAATACATCATTTTGTGCATACTAGTCTTAAACACGTAACACCAAGTAGTGGTTTAGCAAAAGAATCATTGTCATTATTTTAGATCATGAAGCATGCAGCTAACAAGTTCTGATGTCAATTACATCGGATACAAGTGACAGTTAGGTATTCAGAACAGTTATCTAATACCACTTTTGTCTGACAATGACCATAAAAAGCAAAAGAACAGAATTACAGCTTCTCCAGGCATCCTGTTATGAACTTCATCACACCTTTCCGCGTTGCCTCCATGGTGGCCTTTGCCTCTGTTAGCGTCAACGCAGGATTCAAAATATCACGAAGTTCGATTTCTAAGTCTGCCATTTGCTTGCGTGCCGCCTCTCCCTCACTCTCGAGTTGTGCCACCTCGGTACGGTTCTGATTAACGATAAGATCAAGGCTGGCAACCTCAAGATTTATGGCCATTTCTTCCCCTTGCAGCCGCACGATCTCAGATCTAACATCAGCAAGATGATTAATACACCCGCGACGTTGAGTCTCACTATCTTCTAAGGTTATTCTAGCATTAACTGTCGAATGCTCTCGCTGCTCTAAGACAGGTCGCAAAGAAGACAGCACTTGCCATTTCTCTTCGGCAGTAGGGTCAGGTTCAATCTGTTCAGCCATAATAACCTGCGCAACAGAATTCTTAAAAGAAGAAATGCGACAGACTATTTTAGATACATCAGGCCCGATTACTCCTGCATAAGCTTCCAATGCCTTCACCCCTGCTCCTAGTGTATGCCACTCGCTTGGCTCAGCTAACGCCTTGAAATGTTGGATAGTAGACCCCTCAGTACGCTATGTCTGAAATAGTCTAAATGATCGAAACAAGGAATGTCGAACGCTCCGTTGGCAGTACCATCAGAACTGGCAATAACTGTAACGAAAGGAGCAAAGCAAGTATTTAATGAAATGATAAGTATGGAAAAAGAATACACTAAGGAGCTATGAAAGAACTGTACCAGTAGATTAGTCAACGACAGGTTCCGAGAAATTCGCAGTATATGTCGTCGCATTAGTGAACGACTCAATAGTCTCGGTCAGTAGCATCGAGGTCACATCCAAAAGTTCAGTAGTATCGCTATCAGTATCGATCATTTCAGTTACCACCGGCGACTCTGCTGTACCCTTAACACTGGAAGCACCAGGGGCCATAGATACAGTCGTGTCATTCCCTGGAATAGTGGACCCTTGCAGATTATCCTCTCCAATTAGCCCAGCCTGCTGTCTCACGCCAGCATGGTCTGATATTTCATTCGTCAGCCCAGTCGTCGTTGGGTCATCTTCACTAATTAATCGACTGGCACCCTTATCACCTTCAACCACCAGAAGACGTGTGAACCCGGCTTCTTGAGATCATTTCACTACAGGTATTCCGAAAGTATGCTAGCCATCCAACGCGGTATCCTCCTTACGATGGTCAATTGACACACTCAGCGAGATCTTATGCTTAATGCTCGGCGATAAATACACTTCAACTTGCTTTCTATAATAACCCAATCCGTCAGCGAAGACCTCTGTCAACCCTGGAGGAGGAATGTAGAGTGGATCATCAATAGAACTATTGTTTCGGACCAGAGCATACTGATGCACCCACCATCTCAGCCAACTATAATGATCGCCAGTCTTCGATAGAGGACGGGCAGCATGAACCTCGCGCCCGTTCGCGTCGTTAAAAGTTGATGCCATATCCACTCCCAGTGAGCAGGACCTGTGTCGTACGCCCGCTCTACTTTAGTTACATCTGGTAACGTCATCCCTGATCGTACCCAAATTGCCTGGCAAACTGACTAGGGTAATAAGGTTCTCGCCAGAACTCCATTCCTTCGCGCAGCGGAAGTGAGGCAGTACGAATAGACACCAGAAATTCCCTATCAGTGGCATCCACAGAATGTAAATCGTCAACGACTTCTCATCTTCTCCAGCATCAGAAACCGGAAGTGGTAGAAGCAAATCTCCGTCCAACTGCCAATTTTAGAAGCTATCCAATCAGACGACTGCGTTATCATGTTAAGTTTTCTATAGCGATAAAGAGGTGCGTGATCGGCGTGGAGATACTGGAAGAGATCCACTCCGTATGTCCATAGGAAATATATGCCCAACCATCCGCAGAAGAAATGCCATGGGCAATAAGCCGCGTTCATCCCTCGCCGGGGTTGGTCTTTTTTACTTGTAATATTGCCAAAAGCCCTATATAAACTGCATAGCACCGGTGGTGCTAGAGAAAATTGACGACCATTTGCAAGAGCTCCTGCCACGGCAAAGCAAGAAATCCTGACACCATCAGCACTCTTGGAGCCGGGCAACATAACTGCTGACAACCAGTATGCTAAGAATCCTGCCAGTTCACAAGATGATGTAAGCTCATTCGGATTGCGAAACTTTTGTTCAAAACGTTCCTTCATTAAAGCCTGGTCTTTAAGTAAGATCTCATACCCTTCGTAATCAATGCTGCAAGAAGAAAGAAATGCCCATGTCAAAAATAAAGAAATTAAAGTATGCAAAGCACGAAGCACAAAAGAAGGCATCGAAAGAAGTATTACTTCATCCTCTGGCTGAAGTAGATCAACCTGTCGTCATATTGAATCTTCGTAATATTGTCGAACTATGACAACTCAGCAAATAACTTTAGACAAGCCTTTGAATGGTAAGCATCTCGAGGACTTTTGAGCCGAGAAGAAGACAGCTCTTCATCAGTTGGGACTATTCCTGGTAATATTCTCCTATCACAGACAACCCAGCCATCATTCGGAGATCCCATAAGGTTACGCTCATCTCTCCATATGGAAAGTGGAATGAATTGGTAACAGAAGACCAGTAGTTCAAGAAGCTTCGAAGAGTCGTTGGATCTCGGGAGAAATATTCGGAGGTCGCATAGATAGCCTGATACAGGCCGACTTGTTTTAAAATCCTCTCATGCCGGATCAAAATCTCTTTTGCCCACGGCTCATAACCAAATCGCTCATTCAAATGACCCCGCATACTAAAGCTCTTCGTCACCCACATCGTCGCCTTGTCCATGTGTCGAAACCTTTGCTGCACTGTCTCAAAATAATGGACTGGAGAAGGAGATGAGGATCACAAGTAGGCGCAAGGAAAACCATTTCTCTCGGGAAACCTACCCGCTGTTCTCTCTCATCATCGACCAGTATGGTAGTTAACAACTGCTCGGGGGCAGATGTCCACCTCTCGACTCCATAGAACTGAAAAGGGCCTTGAACTTTGGATGGTTCGATGCTCGGGAAGGGCTTGTGCCTCATAAGAGATTTTTCATGCAAGATGACTCGGTCGGTATAAGGATTGATGATGGAGAAACCGCACGTCGTAATGACCTTGCTTCTATTCCAGCTGATCTTCATCCGCTCATTCTTTGGATCAACGAGCTGTGGCGATTACTCCGCCTTGTTAACTTCCTCAGCCGGCTTCTTACCTCGATTTCGTCTCTTCTTCTTCTGACCTTCCTGATCATCCTCAGAATGTTGGCCGCGCACGCTAGAAGGACTTGCCTCAACGACATTGGCAGCATCAGTGAACTAACAATACCAGGTAGACCATTTCCCTTCAGTCCCCTACGTCGGAGGCTCAGATGTGGTTTTGTCCACATAGATACATAGTAATACTTCATGAGAGAGTTGCTTAATTTGATCAGAGAAATCCTTCACTTCGGATTCGATTGTCTCAAAGGATTGCGAACGACACTCTACCGAAGACGGGTTAGCAGTATCTCTAGTCACCCTCTTCTTACCGCGTCGTATAGATGAAGAGCTGGAAACTTACGATTTGGAAGCTTCACCAGAAGAACCTGCTGCTATCGCCATGATTCACTGCAATACGCAAACAAAAGTGCATCGAACAGAAGACCAGCGCATGCAACAGGCAACGCAATAAGGTAAGCACCGCATCATTCAATCACGGATTTCAAAATACGTCAGTAAACACATGCATAAAGTCATGACCCACAATAATATGAAAATAGTGGAATTCAAGCGCGCACCCGTCAAACAAGCGCGCACATATCATAGCACAGCAAATATAGTAGCAGCCCTACATGTAAACTCGGAGTGCGTGCAAATTCGCACTAACCCCAAATGACGCATGAGCACCCACTTGGAAGTGCACATCGTAGAACCGCTTAAAAGAGCAGTTGCAGGCTGTAAAAGACCAACATAAGCAATGTATTATGGGCCCCGAACACTAAGTCCCAATCATATTCGAGCATTGAGTGAGACAACCACAAACGGCATCGAATTCGGTCGAGAATAGGGCTAGATGCATGAGTTATCACCAAGGGTGATGGAAAACGCCAAAATTCAGAAATTTTGGCTAAGTAGTGGAGTTACATGCGCCCAAGCCAATGCCCTAGGCGCATGTGACCCCACATGCGCCCATTCCATGTAAATGGAGGTATATGTTCGTAGCATGTGACCCCACGTGCGCCCATATTCACTTCACCAAAGAGAAGCTCACATGCGCTTGCATTATGAGAGGTTTCCACATATGCATTTGTGCTGTGGGTACATGCACTTTAGCCCCATAACACTTCCACATGCGCCTGGCTCTTAACATGTTCCCACATGCGCCTAAGTTATCTCCACATGCGCTTGGAGCGAAAGGCATGCGCTTGGGATTTAAATCCCATGCTCCCATTATCAGTTGGCTGGCACATGAGCCCATGGGAGAACCACATGCGCCTAATCCCTCATGAGGAGCTCTCTCACCATGGAAATTTTACTTTTTCTTAATTTGAAAATGGCAAATGACTCAGTGAGTCCCCTATTTATACTTGAGCCTGGGGACCGATGCACCGCACTGGCCTGACATAAGCATCCATTGCAGCGCACCGGGGGGGGGGGGGGCTTGTTGGGGTTCAAGTTCGCACCCATTGTAAAACAGTATTCAGCGGTTCATCTACGATGATTCAGACTGATTTCGAGATCCGAAATACTCAAAAAATGCCAGTGCAACCCTAACATGCGCGATCGAGACCGAAGTCTACAAATGTTATTTCGGGGCGGAATCGGACATGCAGATCACCGCCAAATGATCTGATATGCCCTAAAACCCTTAACCTGTAAGTTTTAAAGTCGGGCGATGCGTATTATTACCCGCGCGCTTCCAAATGCGTTTTGCCCTGATCGTATCCGACTATAGGGGCCTGGAAGCTTATAAATGCTATTTCTGAAGGGAATTGGACATACGGATGGCTTCCAAATGATCTAAAATGTTTAGAAACCCTTAAGTTCTAAATTTGAATGCCATACGATGTACACATTTACCTGCGCGCACCGAAACGCGTTCTACCCCTGTCCGTAGCTAACCCAAAGGGCCCAAAAGCCTACAGGTACCATTTTGAAGTGGAATCAAACATGCGTATGGCCGTCAAATGATCCGGAATGCTCAAAAAACCTTAAGTAACAAGTTTGAAGTTCTTGCGGTGTATATTTCTATATGCGCGCTTCCTGTAACAATATTCCTATGCAAAGAGCCGATCGGGAGGGTCCAAATTGGTAAGGAACTACCAAAATTCACAGCAGATGACCATCGATACCCCACCCATTCATTCAGGAGGTCGATCATGGCCTAAAAGTGGCTTGGCGTCAGTGACTTCGGTCTCCGAAAAGGTAGCCCCCCTCTGGAGGTCACCCATTGGAGCCTAAAACCTGAAATATTCTAAGTGATGGAACATGCATTTGCCCACTCTCTCTCCACATGCGGATGCCATGAGAAAACATGCATTTCCCCTCTCACCACATGCGCATGAGAGTTCTCTCTCTCCCTTTTCAATATTCTAAATAAAATAAAAATATAAAAAAATCATGAAAATATAAGAAGTGGGGCAACATGCGCCCACCACAGAGGCCACATGCGCCCGTACCAGGGGCACATGCGCCCACACCAAGCCACATGCGCCTGATGCATGGTGACATGTGCATGATCCCCATGACATGTGCATGCCTCCTCTCTCCAAATGCATGCGCTCATGCTCCATCTCACATGCGCCCGTACCCGATACCCGATTAACATACTATAAATACCCCACTCACTTCTAAATCAAGGGAGAGGCTTCATTTTCTGGAAAGGATCGTTAGAGCAAGGTAAAATCCTTGTCGGAATCCTCCGTTAGGCTATTCACATGCACCCACACTTCGCCGGATGCCTTCGCCGGAAAGGGATTTCTCCCACCGGAAGGAGAAGATTCAAAATTTCTCCAAAGTCACATAGCATGCGCCCATTCTTAGGAGAGGGAATGTGCAAAAATGCACTAAGTGGCATAGTGACATGCGCCCATGCCCATAATATAGAGTGGAGAAGGACATGCACCCATCTTTCTCCTCACTCCCTCATGTCATATGCGCACAAGTGCGCCCAAGTGGAGAGGGACATGCGCCCATCTTTCTCCTCACTCCCTCATGCCATATGCGCACAAGTGCGCCCAAGGGAGAGGGACATGCTCCCATCTCCCTTCCGTTCACTCTTTCTCCTCACATGCATTTATGGCAGGCCACATGCGCCTGGGGTGGGGAACATGCATCCACCCAGCGCCCATGCCTAATGCAACATGCACCCAACCCAACCTCCCATGCGCCTAGACGTTGATGGGGAGGTGGGGCCTTCTGTGATGTGGCCCGCCTTCGATGTGGCCCCCCTTCCGATCGTGTCAGCGCTCCTAGACACACATCAATGCCCTCTATCCATCCCTCGGACCGGATTCGCCAATGGTCGATGTTAAGCGGGCCAAATCAGCAATTTGATAAAAAAGGGCGAAATCGAGAGGAATCGGGCGGAATTTGACCGAACCTGAGAGGGAGACTCTGCTCTGCCATAACATGATACACCATAATCATGCATTACAATGAGATTACCTGATCTCAGGATCTCTGAGAAACCTTGATCAGACGGTAAACAGGCCCACTATTTAGTCATTTTCAGCCCTGGGAAGTGCCCTATCGGCTCGAAAATTGACCCATGCTAAACAAATCGAAATGCGATCGCACTGTGACCCTCGTGGACATAATCCACCCCTATCCAAAGATGGTCGTGACAAGTATTCACCCAATCCTCCGATCGGATCGTAAACAGGCCTTGGGAAGTGCCCTGATGGCCCGAAAATCTACTAATGCCAAGTGAAATCAATCGTGATCTCAAAGACGCGAGGGCAAAATATCGATGACACAAAGATATATACGAAGCGGATTGATCAAATTAAATGCATAATTTGTCCTGATACATTGAACATCTAGCATAAATACAATCCTCTCTCGAGCATGCATAAAACATAGTTACTTTGTACTATACTCATTTGCATCCATTGCATGAATTTATTTCATCTCGGATCGAGATACAAAGCTAAATCAAAGGGGACTATGGTTATCATCGAAAACCATAACCAAAGAGTTCTAAAACGTCTGAAATACTTCATCGTTAAGACCAGTTGATGTGCGTCCTATCCATGGCGGGATCTGTCAGTTTAGTGGCGAAGGTAAGGAGTGCCTTCCAGCAAGTCACCCGTCCCAACGAAGACGGTCACTGGCCTTGGTTGCAGTAAGTGGACACCGTGAAGTGTATCCCTGAAAGTCATATCGTCCATAGAGAAGCGTCATGACACTGAGATATACGACTCGGTTGAAACCCTATTTGCACTAAGACCCCATGGAGTGCCTTCTAGCAAGTCACCCCTCCCATCGGAATCGGTCACTGGCCCTGGTTGTAGTAAGTGGACGCCGTGGAGTGTATCTCTGAAAGTCACATCGTCCATAGAGACGCGTCATGACACTGAGATATACGACTCGGTTGAAACCCTGGTTGCACTAAGACCCATGGAGTGCCTTCTAGCAAGTCACCCGTCCCATCGGAGACGGTCACTGGCCCTAGTTGCAGTAAGTGGACACCGTGAAGTGTATCCCTGAAAGTCATATCGTCCATAGAAACGCGTCATGACACTGAGATATTCAACTCGGTCGAAACCCTGTTTGCACAAAGACCCCATGGAGTGCCCTCCAGTAAGTCACCCATCCCAGCGGAGACGGTCACTGGCCCTGGTTGCACTAAATGGAAACCGTGGAGCGTATCCCTGGAAGTCATATCGTCCATAGAGACGTGTCATGACCCTGAGATACACAACTCGGTTAAAATCCTGGTTGCTACTCAACTAGGAACGCCCGAAGAGTATGGGACCAACGTCTAACTGGTCTTAACGATGGCTTGGTCTATAAGGAATCCTAAACTTGGTCTCAACGACCATGAACTTGAGACTATAATCCCTGACGATTTAAACTACTTGCTCGATCTATCCGAGCTTCAACCCTTTAATATTCCATCTATTGTATAACTGCAATTCATAGTGGAATCTTGTCGCTTTGTGCCGTGGTTTTCTCCCCTAAGGGTTTCCACGTAAAAATCTTTGTGTTGTCTATGCTGTGCTTTATTTATATTTATGCTCTTTTGAACACTTTATTTTATTCATTTATGATACATGCATGCATTTACTTTTGCCTTCTAATTAAGGGTGATCATCCGTTGATGTAATTAGGGGTTCGTGATCAGTTCACAGCCCGGAATGTAAAAGATCTCGGAATCTCTAGAATAAAATTCACCTCGCAGTGCTTTCTCGTGTATACTTTATGATTGCTTATGATTGTCTATGAATGTCTCTATACTCAGAATTCCCCCAGAATAATGAAACATAGGAAAAAGACTGCTGACGAGCAGTTCGATTTTTCTAGTTCTAACAATAAGCTTGTGGTTATAAAAGCTAATCCGTTACTCCGTATTCTTGCAGGTCTTCCTTGCCCTTGCTATGGAGAAATAACCAAGAAAGATAATTTGTCTACGACACGAGCATATCCCGAGTTTAGAAACCCAAGACACTCAAATCGACGACAAAGGGAAGTATTACTCTTTTCATTTCGTTCCACATTCATCAAGATTGTGATTATTATTATATTGCAAACCATTCTAACACACATCACACAAACATCACACGATAGAAAAGTATTGCTATTGTTAGTTCATTTAACAAAAAGTATGGTCGACATCTTTTCAGCACTGTATACATGAATGGTCAGAAGGTAAGTATTTCTTACACCAATTACAAAAATCCTAAAGGTAAGACCCTATGATCATTTTACACATTTAAAGTAAAAAAGAGGGCATCAGGAATGAAAGATCAAAGCTTCTCCAAACATCCCGATATTAGCCTGATCATGGCCACCCTGGCGGTTTCCATCGCTGACTTCATTGCAGACAACAACTCCGCAGGATCGGGAACATGTTGAAGTTTAGCAGTCAAATCTTCCAGCTGCTTGCGCACCGCTTCGCCCTCACTTTTGAGCCGCGTGACAGCTATCTGATCCTAAGAGACTATCGACTCAAGACGAGCAGCTTCGAAGCTTACGACGATCTTCTCTGCCTGCAGACGCTCAATTTTGACGTCAATTTCAGCTAGGCAACCCAGGCACCCTTCATACTAAATCTTATTATTTTGTAGGGATTCTCGCACTCTGCTGTCGAATGCGCGTGGCGTTCCACTACGGGTCCCAAAGACCTTGCAATCCTCTGCTTCTCCTCCATAGTAGGATTGGGTCGTCACGCTCAGCAGCTGCTACGTTCGTGTTAAGCTCTTAAATGTGCATATTCTAACCCCATTTCATTACTACCTATGCTTGAAATAAGTGATCAAAGACCTAACTAATGCATGGTTTTGTGGTTGTAGGAGTGAGAGACACAATTCATTAATTGAGGGCTTAGAGACGCTGTTTACACACCTTAAAGATCAAAGGAATAAAGGACTAAAGGTGGAGCAAAAGTGCATTGAGATGAAGGAGGAGAAGCTGAGGATTTCAGCAAACCCTCCAGAAACAGCAAATTCTCTGGACACATTTTATGAAGGCCGACCCCCTGACCAACCGGCTGGACAGACTGACTGACCGGTCGACCAACCGGCTGAAGGGTCGGCCTATGCATTGTAACTTCCAGCAAATTCAGCAGTTTGAAGCATGTCCACCGGCTGGTGGGCCGACCAGTCGGCTGATGGGTCAGACTGTGTAAAGAATACTCCAGTGAAAATTGCAATTGCAGCCACTTTGTCCGGCCGGCCGGACAACACTCAGGAACATCCGGAGCTCCAAAAATCTCTGTGCAAAACGCTAATCTTGCGGGATTTCTTGAAGTTTCTTCGCACCTAGGGCTTCAAAGCTATAAAAGGACTTCCTTAACTCATTCCTAAGGCATCCTATAAGAGATTTAGCATTGTGGGAGGCGGCGGAAGTCAGATTTAGAGTTCTACAACTCCTCCTAGTTTGTTCTTCTAGTTTTATGTTTTTCTTAATTGTTTTCATGTTTCCTTAGATCATGAATGGCTAAACCTCTTAGCTAGGGCTAAGAGGTGAAGCTTGTAGTAATCTAAGATGTTTCAATTCGTTGATTTGGTTTCAAGTTGGATTATTAGTGAAGAACAATGGTTGAAGTTTGAATAAAGTTCTAAGTAGTTTTTCTTAATCTTATGATGACTCATGGATGTTTAGAAGAATTGCTTGAGTTCTTAATTGTTTTGAGTTATTCTAGAACTGTATGCTCTGAGGAATTGGATTCAATACGCTCTAGACCTATGATCCTCATGTGGGAACTTCATACCAAAAGTTATACTTTTTCTGGAATTCTTGCCTATGTGTGGTTGTTTATGTGATTTGAATTGAGTTCAAATCATGATCTAGTTATACCTTGTGACAGAGTTTAATGATGACTATGATTGTGATATTAACCTATTGGAACTAGGATTGACTTATGTAATTGAGTGTGCTCAAGTCCTAACTTGAATTGAGAAGAATCATGTATCACACATATGACAGATTGTTGTTTTAACTACTCTATCATCCGGTTAGATAGGACTTAATTTCGATTCTAGTTGAGGAAGTGAGAAACCATAGCAAATTAAGCATCAAGGATTGCTACAAGTGGATCCTTGAACCCCTAGTGCTTTTTATTATTGATTACATTCAATTTAATTCAAAATATCTCTCTACACCAAATTCATGAATTATGTTTAGTTAGTTCTCGATTAGAAATCATTGGAAGTGTTTTGCGAATTCCTACACAAGTCCCTGTAGATCGATCTCGGTCTTACCGAGATTATTACTACATCGCAACCTTACACTTGGGGAAGCGAACAAGTTTTTGGCGCCGTTGCTGGGGACTTTGACGGTTTTTTACAAAATTTCTGAAAATTATTTTTATTTGAGATTTTTAGGACTTCTTTACTAAGTTTGTTTGCTTTGTTTTGTTTTTTCAGGAATTCTAGGAGTCGAAGTAGTCACTCCAAATCAGGTTTTTCTAACCCTTTTTCTTTTTATATTTTTCTGAGATTTGCATGCCACATTGGGTTCGGGATTCTAATAACCGACTCATTAGTGAAGGGTGAATTGTTGAAGGGATTGATAAGGAGCCACGTGCTAAGAAATGTTCAGATTCTCCAATTTTGTCTGAATGTATGGCTGGAAATCAACCCAACCCTATGGTCAATCAAAATCTAGGCCAAAACCAAACCAAAACGGTAGAGAATGTGGTTGAAAATGTTCCCTGACCTAGAACATTACGTGATTACTTGCAACCTATAAGAACAAGCACTTCCTCATGCATAGTTTTTTCACTAAATGCAGGGAACATAGATTTGAAACCGGGAGTAATCCAACTCATTCCAAAATTCCATGGACTAGACAGTGAAAGTGCCTATCAACATCTTAAGGAATTTGATGAGGTGATAGCCACAATGCACTTTGCAAATGTAACCGATGATGTGGTGAGACTCAAATTGTTTACTTTTTTCCTTAAAGAGAAAGCTAAGGCTTGGCTTTATGCATTAAGGCCAAGATCAATTGGCACATGGACTGAGATGACTAGGGAGTTCATTAAAAAGTTCTTCCCCACTCACAGAACGATCATGTTGAGGCGCCTTATGAATTTTGCTAAAAAAGAGGATGAGACCTTCTTCCAATGTTGGGAGAGGTTCAAGGAATTGTTAAATGCATGCCCACATCATGGCTACGAAATTTGGTGGGTAATAATCTTTTTCTATGAAGGACTGACCTCACCCATGCGCCAATTCGTAAAGATGATGTCCAACGGAGAATTCATGAATGAGGAAGCCGAGGAAGCATGGGATTATTTTGATGAATTGGTTGAGAATGCACAGTCTTGGGATACTTCTAGACCAACAAATTCCAAGACAAGCCAACAAAAGGAAAAAGGAGGAATTTATGTCCTCTCAGAAGAAGATAACATAAGTGCACGTGTGGCTAGCCTCATAAGAAAAGTTGAGGCCATGGAATTGAAGAAAGGAGAGACGATTAACTCGAAAGACGTTAAAACTGTTTGTGGATTTTGTACCGAAAATCAACAAGCAACACAGGATTGTCCCACAATTTCTACATTCCAAGATATCTTACAAGAACAATCAAATGCCATAAACAGTTATCAACGGCCATTTAGTGCTCCGAAGGCCCGAAGGAATGACAGGAAGATCAATAGAAGGCTCCGAAGGCCCCGCGATGCATGTCCCAGCATCAACGACTGTTTCTAAAACTTCGCCCGGTGGCTCAGTAATCACAACCGGAGACGATGTGACGGAAGTGGCAGAGGCAGATATCGGCTCAATAGGATCTGTAGAAATAAGATAATAATGATAAAACATGGTTAGAATGATTATGCAAGAATAAAAAAAGAGAAGTACAAAGCAGAATTACAATTGCGTTTCTTACCTTGTGCTTGTGGGATGTCGGGTTCGATTCTGACCCCAGCAGAATGTGACGTATCCAAGACCTCTAAGTCAATAAGACAATCTATTTGCAATGAATAGCCTGATGAAAGGACCGAAGAAGGATCGATGTTACCCTCACGTATCTCAAGCTCAGGAACGGATTCCTCGACATTATCAGCACGAACAGGTGAGCAAGGACGAACATCCGTTGGCAACCCCATAGTCGGTACCTCGACAAGCCTGAGAAATGAAGACTAAGGGCTTGGATGAGGGCTGGACCTCAACGTCGTCATAGAGTTGTTCTTCGATCGCAGCTATGACAACATCATCAAGATCGCCTGCACCCCCGACACCGGCGTCATTATCATAATAATTCGCGAGGGAATCATCATTGCAGTGATCATTGGCACGATGCACCTCCCAATCATCACCAGAATAATCAACAGGTTTATCTTCAAGCTGTGACCCTGAATCATCAATGAGTGTTGTTCCCTGACCATCAACGACCTCAGAACCGCCTTCGGCATTGTCCTTCTCGACATTTACAGGCCCGGACTCACCTCCGTCACGGTTATCGACAATCCTATCTTCTTCGTCGGCAATCTCCTCTGTAGCGCCAGACCAGAGCTCACCTTCTTCGTGACTATCGGCAACAATCGCACTTGCGGCATTATCGCCCACTACTTCTGGAGGATCGATCTGCAACGATGGATCCAAACTCCCCCACTTCTTGATGTGTAATATTTCTGCCTGTTTTAAGTTTTTCTCAAGTGTTGATGGGTGTTCGCTTCCCCAAGTGTAGGGTTGCGATGTAGTAATAATCTCGGTAAGACCGAGGTCGATCCACAGGGACTTATGTAGGAATTCACAAACACTTCCAATAGTTTCTATTGAAAAGCCACCAACCAGATTTTGAGAAGATTGATGTAAATAATACTTTTGAACTAAAATGAAGATAACAATTAATAAAAAGGCACTAGGGGTTCAAGGATCCACTTGTAGCAATCCTTAATGCTCAATTCGCTGTGGTTTCTCACTTTCTCAACTAGAATCGAAATTAAGATCTATCTAGCCGGATGATAGAGCAGTTAAACCAAACAATCTGCCATATGTAAGATCAATGTATATGATTCACTCAATGCAAGCTAGGACAGCATACTCAATTGCATAGGTCAGTCCCAATTCCAATAGACTAAGTTCATAATCATAACCATCATTAAATCCTGTCACAAGGTAAAACTAGATTATGATTTGAACTTGATTTAAATCACATACACAGTCCACATATTACAGAATTTCCAGGAAATAGAACTTTGGTAGGAAGTTCAAACATGAAAATCATAGTACTAGAGCGTACTCCAATTCCTCGGATCATATATGTCTAGACTAGTACATAACAATTAAGAACTCAAGCAATTCTTCCAAACATCCATGAGTCATCATAAGACTAAGAAAAACTACTTAGTACTTGAATTAAACTTCAAACCATTATTCACAAACATGAAATCTAACTTAAAACCAACTTAAACGAATTGAAACATCTTAGATTCACTACAAGCTTCACCTCTTAGCCCTAGCTAAGAGGTTTAGCCGTTCATGATCCAAGGAAACATGAAACAAACTAAGGAAAACATAAAAACAGCAAACAAACTAGAAGGAGTTGTGGAACTCCGTAATCCACTTCCGCCGCCTCCCACCGTGCTGGTTCTGTTCTAGGATGCCCTAGGAACGATCCCTAGGTGTCCTTTTATAGTGAGGAGGCTCTGCAGCATCAGAATCTTCCAGAAATTGCGTAAGAGTACGCAATTCGTAGAGAAATTCGGGACTTGTAGAACACTCTTGATTACGCAGACGACCAGTCGCATGACCGGTCTGAGCTACTGGCGACCGGTCGCACGACCGGTCTCAAAATTGTGAAAAACGTCCAGAGAGTTTCTGGAAATTTTCAACCCAGAAAATAAATTTAAGGACTGGTCGCACGACTGGTCTGAGCAGTGGACGACCGGTCTTGAACAGTCCAGTGAGTTGTGGCCTCAGAGCCCTTCTGTTGAGTGATCGGACCGGTCGTGCGATCGGTCCTGGGTTATGGACGACCGGTCCTGGGCTTCTTCTTCTGCTTTCTTTCTTCTTTTCTCTAACTTCTTTCTTTCATCCTTTGACGCTTAACCCTTTGATCTTCTATGCTTGTAAATGGCTTCTTTAACTCTCCAATTGATGAATCCTCTCTCTCATCCTACAATCACAAATTCATGCATTAGATTAGTCTATAAATCATGAAAACCTTACATAATGAGAGATGAATTGGGATTAGAATATGCACAATTAAGAGCTCAACAATGGGCGAACCCTCGGTGTGAGCCTTATCTTGACTCTCAACTGATCTCTCGAACGGCCCGGTGGAAGATCGTCAACGAAATCATCAGAAGGTCTAACCCCTGCCATGCCTTCCGTACGCTCGCCCTCTTTCACAGATGGAGGAACAGTCTCTGCCGGAGAATGTGAAGATCCAACCTCCTACTAATGCCTTTGTATAGGTACCACGAGGTAATACCATCTGTCTAACGCTCCATCGTCTTTCCTATGAGTGATCGACATGTTCAAGGAAGTTAGATGGTTGGTCCCAAGAACTCCAACAGCCTCACGCTGCTCATGAAGATAACCAAGACTGTCCTCAGGAACGTCAGTCAACATCAGAGGAGAGAGATAGGGAGGTAAATCGACAGGCTTGGCATCTCGAATGTGCGCGTACTTGATGCCCGCACCATCTCATCCAACCATAAGAAGTCACGAAACGTCGATTGCGGCCAGGTAACATGAACTTCGCACCAGTTCGCGCCAGTAAAAGTTGGTCCCACATCCACTCCCAATGGACAGGACCCGTACCATATGCTCGCTCTACCCTCATCACACTCAGAAGAGTCAACGGAACACCTTGATCGTAGCCAAACTGTCTGGCGAACTTGCTTGGATAATAAGGCTCGCGCCAGAACTCCATTCCTTCACGAAACAGGAGAGAAGCAATCTGGATCGATATCAAGAATTCCCTGTCAGAAGAATCAACCAAATCCTTATCATCGACGACTTCGAGATCTTCACCAGCAATAGAAATGGGGAAATGGTAGAAGTCGACTTTGTTTTCGCGACAGATCCTTGAAGACACCCATCCCAGCGTCTTAATCACCATCTTAGCCCTCATGAATATGAGAAGAGGCTCTTGATCCAGAAAGAAGTAAGTATGAGGCTTCATGCCGTACACCCATGGGAAATAAATGCCTAACCAACAGCAGAAATAATGCCACGGGCAATAGGCCGCATCCATTCCATTAGCAGGCTTATCCGGATTGCTGGCAACGTAACTAAACGCCCTATATATTCTGCAGGCTTATCCGGATTGCTGGCAACGTAACTAAACGCCCTATATATTCTACATAGTACAGGCGACGCTATAACAAGACATTGACCACTGGCAAGGGCACCTGCCATGACGAAACAAGAAACCAAGACGCCATCAGCACTTTTGAGCTGGAAGCGCTACCGCGGACAACCAATAAGCAAGGAAGCCTGCTAGTTCGTAAGTAGAAGACATATGTTCAGGCAAGGAAATTTACGTTGAAACCATTGTCGTAAGGCCCTTCTTCTTTTAATGCTAACTTTATACTTCTTGTAGTCGATCCTGAAAGAGAGAAAGGAGAGAGAACTTCACATAAGAAGCTATGCACAAGAAAAGAGCATAAATCATGAAAAGAAAGAAAGAAACATCTTATGAAGATTTACTACTGTTGAACCTCTAATTTATACATTGCATTGCCCATTACACTACATAGTTTGCATGATTTTCATGGTTTAAAGGCCCACCTAACTCGTGTTTTTGTGATTGTAGGGATGAGAGTGGATTTCATCAAATTAGAGCCAAAAGAATGGATTTGAAGACATTGCATGAAGTCCTAGGATGGACCAAAGAGAGAAAAGAGGAAGAAGAAATGAAGAAAAATAGGGCTGACCGGTCGTCCAACCGGTCAGCCACATTAAAGGAAGCAAGTAGAAGAGAGGCCGACCGGTCATGACCGGTCAGCCATGTGCACTGTATGAAGGGCCGACCGGTCATGACCGGTCGGCCAAGCTCTCTGGATCAAGGCTGTATACGTTGGATGGATGGACAATGTGGTCCGACCGGTCATGACCGGTCGGCCACAGTTGCTGGAACAATGGACAGTCCACACCGACCGGTCATGACCGGTCGGCTGTGCTCTCTGGAGTATTTGAAAAGCCAGGCCGACCGGTCACGACCGGTCGGCCCTGCGTAAGAAGAATCCTTTCTAAATTGGGACTCCGAATATTGCTGCGCAATGCGTAGGATTTCACAGAATCCGACGCAAGGGAGGATTGTCGCTATAAAAGGCCACCTAGGGGCTCTCCCTAAGGTATCAGAGAAGGGAAGGAACGTGAGTTTGGAGATAGGAAGCGACTGTGGAGCGACTGCAACTCTTCTATCCGGTTTTTCTTAGTTTATGCTTTTATTTCGGAGTTTTTAGTTGTTGCATGACTATGCTCGGCTAAAACCTCTCAGCTAAGGCTGAGAGGTGAAGCTTGTAGCCAGTTCTATGTTAATTTCAGTTTGATTCAAGTATTTTTTCAATTCAAAGTTAGATTTTTCTTATGTTTCAGTCCAATAGGTGGTAGTTTGAGATGTCTTATCTGAGTTTATGTGCTCCGGACATGAATTCCTTTTAATTCTCTGAGATTATCACAGGTTGCTTGTTTAGATTCGAATTATAGTAATCCTTGAGCAGGCCATAGTCCATAGGCATGGCTGTTACTCCGCAGGCTATGAATTTGAATTCTACATTGATTGAATGGACTTGAACTTGGAAAGTTCACCTTGAATTGGATGAATGTGTGTGAATGCTTTACTTTCCAACTAGATGAGAGATGGGACTTCAAATCTAGTTGTGTTCTCTACTTGGATTGACTGAATTGACATAGGATTGCTACAAGTGGATCCTTGAAAGCCTTAGTACATTAAATCTCTGATTTTTCATTAAGTTACTGTTTTAATTAAACATCCCATTGAATCTGAATTTACTCTATTAAACTGAGTTGCTGGAGTAATTAGGAAGCTGTTACTCTTTCCCTGTGGATCGACCTCGGTCTTACCGAGATTTATTACTACATCGCAGCCTTACACTTGAGGCGAGTGAACAACTACAAGCTGTGGCTGAAGTAAACCAACCAATCTTCGTAGTGTATCTTCATAATGCAGTTGAACTGTTGCAATTCATGGAACAACTCCAAACACGCCTCAGAATGATAAGCCTTCCGATCACCTTCGCGTCTGAAGCCAATCAATTCTTCATCAGAGGGGATGTACTCGTGATAATATCCACCGCGGATGGGCAAGCACGCCATCATCTTAAGATCCCAGAGAGTTATGCTCATCTCTCCTTGAGGAAGATGAAAATATTTGGTAACGAAACTCCAGTAACTTAAGAAGCCCCTGAGAATCGTCGGATCTCGCGAAAAAAAGCCGGCAGTCGCTTCGATGGCATGGTAGAACCCGACCTCCCTCAGCACAGCCTTGTGCTGGATTAGAATCTCCTTCGCCCACGGTATGTAGCTGACACAATGACTCAGATGCCCTCATGTACGGAAGCTCAAAGTCTCCCACATTGCGGACGTGCTCATAGGAAGGAATCTTTGGTGGACCGTCTCAAAGAAATGAGTCAGGTAAGGCACATGAGGATCGGCACGTAGGCATGAGAAAAGTCATCTCTTCCACCTCACCAACCTTCTGTTGCCTCCCGTTGTTCTCCAGAGTGGCAGTGAGTAATCTCTTAGGAATTGTAGCCCATCTCTCCACTTCATAGAGTTGGCTAGGTCTACGAACATCAGACGGCTCGATGCTCGAAAAAGGTTTACACCTCACAAGAGACTTCTCGTGTAAGATGACCTCACCATTATAGGGGTTTGTGATACAAAGGCCATGCTCAGCAACAATCTTATTGCTCTCCCATCCAATCTTCATCCGTTCATATTTTAGATCGAGGAGCCGTGTCAATCGCTCCGCTTGACTGAGAGCTTTAACCCGTTGTTTTCCGCATCCTCCTCTCCTGTTAACTTTCTGAACTGCTGGATTTTCTTCTATATTTTGGACAAGTAAATCTTAAGGACCCGCTTCAACAGCACTCGTCGTGCCATTAAGTTGGGCGTACCAATAGACCCACTCTTGTTTTGTTCCCTGCTTCGGAGGTTCGGGCACTATTTTGTAGACAAAGATGTGCACCAGCACTTCATGAGGAAGTTGCTCAATGCGCTTTGAGAAATCCTTTACCTCAGGTTCGACCGCAGGAAAGAAGCGAGAATTACATCTTGAGGAGGGTTGGAAGGACCTTTAGCTGTTCTTTTTCGACGCTCTTCATCGGCGTCGGACAAGAAGAATGCGATCCAGAGATTTCACCAGAAGATCCCATTATCGCTACTGCAATTTACTGCAACGCGCAAATAGAATAGCATCAGAAAATAACTTGATTTACACGAGCAAATAGCTTAACAAAATCATATCTCAAACGCAAGCACAACACGTAGATCACAAGCAACAGAGCATGAAAATGAAAAAATCAAAAGCATAGCATATCATTCATCATACATGTTTGGCAACAAAGTAATTACCATCATACATATATGTATACATGTGGTCGATGCTGTTGAACCTCCAATTTATACATTGCATAGCCCACTACATAACACTATATGCACGGTTTTCATGTTTAAAAGGACCATCTAATGTATGTTTTGTGATTGTAGGAATGAGTGTGGACTTCATCCAATCGGAGACCAAAAGAACATATTTAGATGTATGGGATGAAGATTGAAAGAGGAGCAAAGAAAGAAGAAAGCAAGGAGAAAAGAAAGTAGAAGAAAGAAAGGAAGAAAAAGAAGAAGAATAGAAGCCTGACCGGTCGGCTAAAGCAGTCTGACCGGTCAAGACTGATTGGCCATCCTTTCCTGGACGCTGGACAAAAGGACCAGTTGGTCCAACCGGTCGTGACCGGTCGGCCAACAGGTCGGAGGCTGTTGGAAACTCTCTGGACATTTTTATACACAGTCCGACCGGTCGTGACCGATCGGCCACATGCAGAAAACTGGCAGTTTCTAATTTTGCTCCGAAAAATGCTGCGCACTGCGTAACCTTACGCGGTTTCTAGATGTTTCCGACGCAACTGAGTTTCCCTACTATAAAAGGACACCTAGGGGCTCTTCCTAGGGTATCATAGAAGCTAAGGGACGTCGTGAGAGAGGAAGGAAGCCGTCGTGGAGCGTCTGCAACCCTCCAAACTCCGGTTTTTCTATGTTTTCTAGTTCTTTCATGAGTTTTAGTTGTAGTATGACAATGCTCGGCTAGAATCTCTTAGCTAAGGCTGAGAGGTGAAGCTTGTAGCCGATTTCATGTTTAATTCAGTTCAATTCAAGTAATTTTACTTCAAGTTTGGATTTTTGCATATTTTAGTTCCCAAAGTTGATAGTTTTAGATGTTTTATGAGAGTTGATGTGCTCCGGACATGGGTTCCTTGCAATTCTCTGAGATTATCATGTTGTGCTTGTTTAGATTCGAATTATAGTAATCTTTGAGCAGGCCATAGTCCATAGGCATGGCTGTTACTCTGAAGGCTATGATTTCGAATTCGACATTGTTGAATGGGACTAAACTTGGAAGTTCAACTTGAGTGGGATTGAATGTGTTTAATGCTTTATTTTCCAACTAGATGAGAGATAGGACTTCACATCTAGTTGTGTATCTTGCTTGGATTGATTGGATTGACATGGGATTGCTACAAGTGGATCCTTGAATGCCTTAGTGCCTTTAAATTACTGTTTTCCAATAAGTTTCTGTTTTAGCATAATTGTTCCAATTAAATCCTTTATTTATTGCAAACTGAGTTGCTGGAATAGTTTGGAATTTGTTATCCAATTCCCTATGGATCGACCTCGGTCTTACCGAGTTTTATTACTACATCGCAGCCTTACACTTGAGGCGAGCGAACAAGTTTTTGACGCCGTTGCCGGGGAAAAGGTTAAATGGTTCTAATTGTTCTAGTAGCTATAGGGTAGTTTTAGTTAGGTAGGATTTTCAGTTTTTATAGAAGTAGATTTTCTGATTTTTTTTTCTAGATTACTAATAATTTTTGTTTGATTTTGTAGGACATTGTTGCTGACATAGATCTCACTCTATTAGGTAACATCTCCCCATCTGCCTTCTTTTTATTCTTTTTTTTCTAGATTAGGGTAGTTTCCAATTTCTTAAAATTTCATCATGTATGATTGGACGAATGGTGCGTATGTGTACCTTTTGGAGGATGAGACGTTGGATTGGGAGACCCTAACTCATTGTGATCGGGATCCCTCTAAGCATGAGTATTTTTCTGAGATTCAAGGAACCTCCACTGCCCCCCCACGTAAGACGATGCGTGATTACATTAATGAAAGCAATACACATGTTGAGACACGATGTAAGACGATGGGGGAATACCGGAACGAAGCAAAATTGAATAATGATCATTCGGGGAAAACATTACGTGATTACCGGATTGAAAATAACATGAGTGTTCCACCAGTTATGGTAGGAGGTGTGCAACAACAAAAGGAACAGGTGCATAGTGGCCAACCGGTTAAGACAATTCGTGATCACTTGTACGGATATGCCTATCAACCATCATATAATTCTTCATCCTACAATGTGTACGGTCTTAATTGGGAAAACCACCATTCTCCTTGTTCAAGGGATGAACCAACCGTGGTTATTAACAATCACCCTAAAACGTTTTCCTCTTGTGATGACATGTATACACAAATACTTGAGGAAATATGGAAAGAGTATGTAGAGGAACAATCAAACCAAGCTTACTCGCCATCTTGTGAAGACGTTGAGCCCGAAATTGGGGGCATCGAATCAATCCCCTTTCATGAGGAGGATGGGGCTACCCAAGTCCCACCTTCTTTGAATTTAATGAATAGACTTTTAGAGAAGATTGATTTCGATGATCCCAATATCATCATCAATTATGGTGAGTCCACTATCTCTTTTAGATGTTTTGAACTTAATGATGAAGAGACTTCAATGACGGTTGACGAACCTGAGGGATCCATAAAATTTGAAAGCGGTTGTGGGGTTGCCTACAATGAGGGTTTGGTGAATGGTTATGAGCCTATGGTTTCTTTTTCCCTAAGGCATAATGATTATGTGTCTCTAGAGGATATGCATGCTAGAGAGATGGCCGATGTTGATATTTTTTAGTCACTCCACCAACTTGTCATGCTTAATTTTAATGTGGAGAATGAGACTCCCACGAGTGAAAATTCAGATTCTTTGGACGAATGCTTGGCTCACTTTGAAAATTCAAACGACCCCATTATTCAAGAGATTGTTAAAGCCTTGCATACTTCCGACCTGGTGCCTCATACTAGTTATAGAGAACCTAGTTTGGAAGAATTCCACTCCATGGAGGGAGAGTCCCTCACCATCGAAACTGAATTTTTGCACTCACTCGAGCAAGATCATGATCCTTCATCCGCTATCCCGATTTCGTAGAAAAATGCTTGGCCCAATCTTATGATCTTGATGATGAGATGATTAAGGAGTTGGACATTTTGTTAGACACGGTGTCGGTGCCTGAAGAACACCATTCCACTGTTTTACACTCTTTACCATTGTTTGTGGAAGCACTATATAATTTTGAAATTGTGGAGGAGACAACTTTAACTGAAGAATACACGATGGATGTCTCTCCATCATCATGGGTCCTTCATCCCATTGAAAATTTTGATTGGGAGGACCCATTTTTAATCGATCATAACCCATATCAAAATTTGAGGAGATATCTTTTTGCTGCTCTTATCTCCTCCTTTTATGCATGTGGTGCACAATACGATTGGACTTCAATGATAAGAAGCACACATGTTTATTGTCGAGCAGGACTTTGGATGGTCCTCACGAGAAATTTATTAAAATTCTTGAAGATCCTGCTCAAATTTGATCATGTAGTCGATCGGACTAATCAAAGGTAGGTAGGTAGGTTAGGATTTATTTTTCTATAATTAGGATTGAATAAGTCTCATCGAGACAATGAAAGATGCTAGAATTGATCGACTTGCTACCCCAGGTACTCTTGTTCTCACTCTCCTTTGTTTTATTTCATTGCTCTCATGTCATGCTTATTGCATATCTTGTTACATTGAGGACAATGTAAGATTTTGGTTGGGGGGTGAGATTCCTTAGATAAATCTACTAGCTTTTGTGACATTTCGAGAAATTCTGTAGAAAATTTTTCATTTTTCTAAAGTTCAAAACTCTTTTGGAAAACTTTGTTTCTATGCATTTGAGATGATACGAGTATAAGAAGAGGAGATACGAATTGAGTGATGTTGCAAGCTTTGAACTTCTCTTAATATAATGGTTTTATATGTGAATTCCCCTATTTATATCATTGATAGAAAATTTGAACACTTTTACACCTAGTTCACATTACACGATTTTCATGGGTTGAAAGGATTATGTGATTTGTGGATTAGCTAGACTTAGATTTAAGGTGTTGAGAAACCAAGCTGGGGTAATTTGTCCATCCTTGTCCATGGGAAAATAACGAAAGATATGGATTTCTAAAAATCCTATCTAATTTAAAAGAAAAAGGAAAAGGAAGGATGAAATTGGGAATGATGGAAAAATGGTGAAATTTTTTGAAAAGGGCTACCTATTACCAATCGGGGGATGGTCTACCCGTAACGAAAGTCGGAAATGGGATGTAGTGTGAAAGCCGTCGGATGGACGGTAAGACAAATTCCTATCATAGGCTTGTTGTTGCTCTATGCACCTTGAGATCTATAGTTTAATTGATCTATGAAGAAGATAATCCCAGAAACTCATGAGATGAACTTTTACTATGCACACTAGGTTGAAGTTGTTCGAATTCTTCTATTTATCAATCAATCAGCGGGAATTTCATGTAGACACTTATTATGCTGTGAGAGTTTAAGGTTTCAACTTCTATCACCTAATTTCTTCAAATTTTATACTTGTATATCTTGGAATGGATAGAAACATGGTTTCTGAAGGAGGGTTAGTTTGGAGGTTTGAAATTGTTTCACGCATGTTTTGCTCGGGACTAGCAAAAAGCTGGTTGGGGGGTGTGTTGAACCTCCAATTTATACATTGCATAGCCTACTACATCACACTATATACACGATTTTCATGTTTAAAAGGACCATCTAATGTATGTTTTGTGATTGTAGGAATGAGTGTGGACTTCATCCAATCGGAGACCAAAAGAACATATTTAGATGCATGGGATGAAGATTGAAAGAGGAGCAAAGAAAGAAGAAAGCAAGGAGAAAAGAAAGTAGAAGAAAGAAAGGAAGAAAAAGAAGAAGAATAGAAGCCTAACCGGACGTGACCGGTCGGCCAAAGCAGTCCGACCGGTCAAGACCGGTCGGCCATCCTTTCCTGGACGCTGGACAAAAGGACCAGTTGGTCCGACCAGTCGTGACCGGTCGGCCAACAGGTCGGAGGCTGCTGGAAACTCTCTGGATGTTTTTATACACAGTCCGACCTGTCGGCCACATGCATAAAACGGGCAGTTTCTAATTTTGCTCCCAAAAACACTGCGCACTACGTAACCTTACACAGTTTCTGGATGTTTCTGACGCAACTGAGTTTCCCTAATATAAAAGGACACCTAGGGGCTCTTCCTAGGGTATATAAAAGCTAAGGGACGTCGTGGGAGAGGAAGGAAGCCGTCGTGGAGCGTCTGCAACCCTCCAAACTCTGGTTTTTCTATGTTTTCTAGTTCTTTCATGAGTTTTAGTTGTAGTATGGTAATGCTCGACTAGAATCTCTTAGCTAAGGCTGAGAGGTGAAGCTTGTAGCCGATCTCATGTTTAATTCAGTCCAGTTCAAGTAATTTTACTTCAAGTTTGAATTTTTGCATATTGTAGTTCCCAAAGTTGATAGTTTTAGATGTTTTATGAGAGTTCATGTGCTCTGGACATGGGTTCCTTGCAATTCTCTGAGTTTATCATGTTGTGCTTATTTAGATTCTAATTATAGTAATCCTTGAGCAGGCTATAGTCCATAGGTATGGCTGTTACTCCGAAGGCTATGATTTCAAATTCTACATTGTTGAATGGGACTAGAACTTGGAAGTTCAACTTGAGTGGGATTGAATGTGTTTAATGCTTTATTTTTCAACTAGATGAGAGATAGGACTTCACATCTAGTTGTGTATCTTGCTTGGATTGATTGGATTGATATGGGATTGCTACAAGTGGATCCTTGAATGCCTTAGTGCCTTTAAATTACTGTTTTCCAATAAGTTTCTATTTTAGCATAATTGTTCCAATTAAATCCTTTATTTATTGCAAACTAAGTTACTGGAAAGTTTGGAATTTGTTATCCAATTCCCTGTGGATCGACCTCAGTCTTACCGAGTTTTATTACTACATCGCAACCTTACACTTGAGGCGAGCGAACAGATGCGCACACAAAGTCACAGATTGAACCCACAACACATTCATGCATTTAGCCTAAAAGTAACCTTGACAAGTCCAGGTGCTTGTAAGAAGGTACTGAATAGAGTCAAGAAACAATTTCAGCAGCAGGCATACACTATTATTCACACATAATAACTTTGCGTGCATTCGGAATGCTATAAGTGCGCTCTGACAGATATGCTCTGAACCCGCCTAAAATAGACAATTGCAAGCTGTAAATAGGCCAAAGCAGGTAGCCTACTATAGGCCCACGGTACTAAGTTCCAATCGTGTTTGAATTTTAAGCAATCTAGCCTCAAACGGCATCGAATTTGACTAAGAATGGAGCCAGAAAGGCAATTTCTTCACCAAGTACAAAGCAGGGCCAAGATTCTGAAATTCGGCTAAGTATTGGGCTAACATGCGCCCAAGGAGGAGCCCCAGGCGCATGTGGCCCCTCACATGCGCCCAATCCACAAACGTCGGGAATGCAAAATACATATTGCAAAGCCCCAGGCGCATGTAGCCCCTCACATGCGCCCAATCCACAAACGTCGGGAATGCAAAATACATATTGCAAAGCCCCAGGCGCATGTGCGTGTTGGCATGAGCTTAGACCAAATGAGGAAGGACAACAAGTCCAAAATGCATACACCAGGCGCATGTGCATCATCACATGCGCCCATCTCTAACGTTTTGAAAAAATATAAGTTTTGGGCAAAGCCCTGGGTGCATGTCCAGAGCTACATGCACCTGGGACATGCGCCCACCCCTGTATGGCATTTCACATGCGACCAAGGGAAATTTCTCGTCGGAAAAAAATAAATGGTAGGGCACATGCGCCCATAGAAGGACCACATGCGCCCAAGGCTCCAAGAGAAGCTCTCTTACCTCAGAGAAATCAGATTTTTTTACTCAGAAAATGACAAATGACTCAGTGAGTCAATTATTTATACTTGAGCCCGAGGGACCGGTGCACTGCACTAGCATGACGTAAGCATCCAACGTAGCACACCAGAGGGGGGGGGCACTTTTTGGGGCTCAAATTAGCACCCATTGTAAAACAACATCCCGCGGTCCATCTACAACGATTTGAATCAATTTCGAGATCAGGAAAACCCAAAACATTTCAGTGCAACCTTAACCACTCGGTAGCGACCAAAATCCATAAACAGCATTTTAGAGCAGAAATGGACATGTGGGTCACTGCCAAATGATCCAGAACATCTTAAAACCCTTAACCTACAAGTTTCAAAGTCGTGCGGCATGTATCTTTACCTGCGCACCTCGAAATGCGTTTCATCCCTGCTTGGAGCTGAGCAAAAAGGGTTCGTAAGCCTACAACTACCATTTTAGAGTTGAACCGGACATCCATACCACCACCAAATGATCCGGAGTGCCCCAAAACCCCTAAATAGCAAGTTTGAAGTCCCTGCGATGCATATTTCCATGTGCGCACTCCCCAGAACAACATTCCTATACGACGAGTCGACCCGGAGGCTCCAAATTAGGAAGTATTAAAATTTACAACACTTGGACTTCCACACCCCATCTTATTCATTCAGGAGGTCCATCCCAGCTTAGAAGTGGCTTCGTGACAATGACCGCAATCCCAGAAAAGGTAGCTGTCCTCTGGAGGTCTCCCGTCGGAGCCTGAAATCCTGAAATATTCTAAGTCTGGGAATTTTATCTCTCACAAAAGTGCAAAAATCTGAAATTTAGCTAAGTAGTGGAAATTTTTAAGAGCGACATGCGCCCGGCCTTCCACCACATGTGCTCGCACCCCATATCCGAAAGAAACTGATTCGGACACTTTCCCGAAAACCACCCGAAAAATTCGTTGAAAATGACATGCGCCAGGCCTAAAAGCACATGCGCCTGGCCTGAAATGACATGCCCCCGAACCCTTGCGTTCAACACTTTCACCCAGCACATGCACCGAGGAATGCTCCAGAAACACATGCGCCTGGAAATACCCGTCGAGTCGTACCCGAACCCGATTGCACTGCTATAAATAGCAGGTCCTCCTGATGACATTAATCAACATCACCCCCTTCTGACCTCAGAGCGATGCAAGAGGTACATGCGCCCGCTCCGTCACCCCTCGCTGGATGCCCTCTCCGGACTAGTTTCCCTCGCCGGAATCCCTCGCCGGAAAGGGATTTCCCCGCCGGAACTAAAAAATTGCACTACTGTCGAATAGTTTCTTCCGCCAGAGTACCTCGCCGGAAAGGGATATCCTCCGTTGGAATTAAGTGCAAGGGGAGAAATCCTAAAAAAGCTCTAAGTGTTGGGACTTTCCCCACTTCGCAGAGGCACATGCGCCGGCTTCCACTCGCTGAGAGATGCAAAATGCATCAAACTCCCATAGGACATGCGCCCACTCTTTGGGAGGCCAAAAATATGGAAAATGCACTAAGTGCTGGTGCCACATGCACCCACTATTTGGGGATGGGCACATGTGCGATACCACAAGCGTCCGGAACTCCGAAACACTCTCCCTCTTTATATACACAGGGCACATGTGCCCACCTCCCAACTACATGCGCTCACCAGCCCTCTTACAATGTGACATGCGCCCATGCACACCCCCCATGTGCCTGGATGCTGATGGGAGGGGTGGACCTTCCATCGTGCGGCCTGCCTTCGTTCGGGATCAGATTTTGATCAAACTGCCTCTCCTAGATGCACCCCAGTGAGATCTATCCATCCCCTGGATCGAATTCTCCAAAGATCGATGATAAATGGCCCAAATAAGTGTTTTGATTAAAAAAATGACCAACACTTGGCCAATTTGGCAACTCTGAAAATCCTCCCGAAAGAGCAAAAAATGGCCAAAATAGAGGAGAATCGAGCGAAATTGGACTGAGCCCAAGAGAAAAACTTTTCTTCTTTATGACATGATACACCATAATCATGCACCACAATGAGGTTATACAATCTCAGGACCCTTGAATACCCTAATCAAGCAGTCAGCAGGCCCAGTACTTAGTCATTTTCAGCCTTGGGAAGTGCCCTGTTGGCTCGGAAATCGACCTATGCTAAGCGAATCGAAATACGATCACACTGCGACCCTCGTGGACATGATCCACCCCTATTCAAAGATGATCATCAATGATATTCACCGAATGCCCTGATCAGATCGTAAACAGGTCAACTACTTAGTCATTTTCACCCCTAGGAAGTGCCCTGATGGCTCAAAAACTGACTGATGCCAAACGAAATCAATCACGATCTCAAAGACGCTGAGGCAAAGCTAAAGTGCTTAGGCTATGAAATAGCCGAGTTAAAACATCTACGGGGCACTGGTCCCCATCATTCATCATAAATTGACATATGCGGGCATCCATCGAACTCGACACTTAGCCACTTGAAGGCATTGAAAATGACCAATCCAGCCCATTGGATTTGAATCCTCAAAGGATCTCGGCTCGATATAGCCTATTTAATCTCAAAAAGAGCATTGGAAAATACTTAGAAGGAGTGTTCTCGAAGATGATTCGCCGGACTTTAGAAGAAACACGTTTACTTTATCGTACAAAGCTCCGTTCACCCCGGATAAAGGTCTGATGCTAAACCTAAGGGATTATGGTTACCACAAGAAACCACAAACAAAAGAGTTCTAACAGCGCTTGAAACATCCTGTTATGGATTGCCATTATGAAAAAGACAGTCGGTGCCCTACCCATTGACAACGGGTCCGTTGGTTGAGCTGATGAGGCAGTTGCGGAGTACTTTCCTAAGGTCACCCATCATGAAAATACGGGCGCGGGACAAGGGTTATGCCGACCAACATTTCGATGCTCATGTATTCCAGAGGCCAATAGCCCAGAGTTTCACCACTCGATTAAAAACCTTGCTAAGGAAGTTGCGAAGTGCCTTCCTAAGGTCACCCATTATAAATATACGGGCGCAGGCCTTGGGTCGTGCCGACCAATGATCGATGCTCGTGTATTCTAGAGGCCAACGGCCTAGAGTTGCACCACTCGAATCCTGATAGTCCTTCAACCTAGACAATCCGAAAGAAAATGGGACATAGACATCCGACTTGTCTAAGAAACGTGGCTCAATCCATAAAAAGAAAATAAATAGGTTTATACGACCATGAACTCAAGACCATAATCCTTAGGGGATTAGTCTTTTACTTTCTAATCAAGGGTGATCAACCATTGATGTAATTAAAGGCTTGTGACCAGTATTACAGCCTTAAATGTAAAAGATCTCAGAATCTCTGGAATAAAATTCGCCTTGCGATATCTCTCTTGTATATACTTGGTGATTGCTTATGATTGTCTATAAATGTCTTTATACTCAGAATTCCCCCAGAATAATGAAACATAAGAAAAACTGCTGACGAGCATTCTTCTAGTTTTAACACATCCCAAGAGGCGCTACAAAAGGGGATCAATCCGACAAGTAAGTTGTCATAGTAAGAGTTCAGTTGCACTCCTTCCTCGTAGAGGATTGAGTGTGATAGTTTGGATTTATAAACTCGATTAAGTCTCCAAGGAGAGCCTTTAAAGAGAGTATACACTAGGTTCTTCGATTGGAATAGAATGGATAGGAGGAACCTTGTCAAACTCTTGGGTAGGATGGATCCTATAAACATCTTAATTGAGAGATGAACCAGTAAAATCTATGTCATAGGTTAGGAGGAACTTGTCATACTCCCCGGTAGGGTGGAACCAATTTAAAATACCTGGGTTAGGAGGAACCTGATTTAAACTACCTAGTGAATGCTGGTGTGCTCAAGGGATGAGTACTTGAACCAAAAGTGGAGTAGAACCATAGCCATACCACTATACATGCTTATATTTGTGATGTTATTGAGCACATTGTTATCTTAACATTGTATGTTTAATTGCTTAATTATGAATGCTTGATAGGAATGTATGCTACGCTCTAGATAGGCACATTCACACATAAGATGTACTTTCACTAATTAATATAGACTTGAGCTCATATGATCCATTCTCTTATAAGTCTACATAGGTTGCATAGATTAGGTTCTTGATTAGTTAAATCATTTGATAATTTATGCATGCTAGGCTATGTTATTTAATTGCTTATCATGTGCTAGCCTTGTGATTAGACCCACTTAAGCTTGGAAGGTAAGTGTTCTGGCTTGATTAGTTTATAATTGCTATTTAGTTGAAATTAGGTAATAAGTTTTTAAAAGGATTTTAAAACAGTCCTAATCATCCCCCTCCTCTGAGAGTTAGCCATAGTTCTACAATCTCTGCCAAGCTTCTGAGTATAAGCGTAGGTTGTCGTGATAGACAACCAATGCAATTTCAATTGGTATCAGAGCCAAGTTACTCTAATAGAATGACTCTCCGAGTACCCTGTTCACTTCCCCAAGGGTAGGGTTGTGATGTAGTAATAATTTGTTTAGGAATTAACAAGACTACTTCTAATATTCTTTAATGGAGATAAGACTAAACAGATTTTAGAATTTGAATGTAGATGAGAATATGAAATTAATGTAATTAATATAAAAGAAGCACTATGGGTTCAAGGATCCACTTGTAGCAATCCTTGATATATAATTCGTTGTGATTTCCCAATTACAAAACTAGAATCAAAATCAAATCCTATCTAGCTGGATGATAAAGTAGTTAATTCATCAAAATAGTCCAATTCATGTGTTGTTCATAAACATGATTCCCTCAATTCAAGTTAAGACTTGAGCACACTCAATTGCATAGGTCAATCCTAGTTCCAATAGGTTAAGATCAGAATCATAAGAATCAGCAAACCCTGTCACAAAGCTTAACTATATCATGATTTGAACTTCATTCAAATCACATGCATAAGCAACACCTAAATCAGACTTTAGAACAAAAGGTAGAACTTTGGTTTGAAGTTCCCACACGAGGATCCAAATCTACAGCGTATTGAATCCGATTCCTCATAGTGTACAGGTTTAGATCCATGCAAAATAATTAAGAACTAAAGCAATTCTTCCAAACATCCATGAGCCATCATAAGATTAAGAAAAATTGCTTAGAATTTTATTCAAACTTCCATAAACCATTTTTCTTTAATAAAAATTCAAACTTGAAACCATATAAAACGAATTAAAGCATCTTAGATTCACTACAAGCTTCACATCTTAGCCCTAGCTAAGAGGTTTAGCCGATCATGATCAAAGAAAACATGAAATTAACTAAAAACATGAAAACTAGAAAGTAAACTAGAGAAGGGAGTTGTAGAACTTCAAATCCGTCTTTCTCCACCTCCCACCGTAGTAGATCTCTTTTAGGATCCCTTAGGAACGAAACCTAGGTGTCCTTTTATAGTAGAGAGGCCCTACTGCCTCAGAATCTTCCAGAATTACGCAACACTTACGCAATTGCGCACAAAACTCGGAGCTTTGTTGAGCCTCCAATTTATACATTTGTCGACCCATTACATCACATTATATGTATGGTTTTCATGTTTAAAGACTAATCTACTACATGTTTTTGTGATTATAGGAATGAGAGGGAGATTTCACCAATTCATGGTTAAAAGAGTCACTTTGTATGCATTGAAGATCAATATAACAAGTGCCAAAATGTGTAGGAAAGAAGAAGAAAGAAAGAGACGAAAATGTGAAAAAACTGTCCCAAGACCTGTCCCAAGACCTATCCTAAGACAGGTCATCAGGAGTCCAAGAAAACATAGCTTGCTGGACCATTTTTTTGTTTCTTAGACCAGTCGCCAGATCGGTCACCCGACCGGTCTAAGGTGATCCAAAAACTCCGATTTTTAAGGCCAAGTTTCTAAATTGCGAAAGGACTCCGCGGATTCTCAAAGTTTCCAAGTTGGTGCGGGATTTCTCTTATAAAAGGCCACATCCACTCTCTTCCTAAGGCATCTAGCAAAGTAGGGAGCAAAGAGATCAAGACCTAGGAGGCTTCCTAGCCTCCTACAACTAATTTTCTTCTTCTTCTAGTTCTAGTTTCTAGTTTGTAATGCTTTCTTTTAGCTATCCTCTTAGCTAGAGCTAAGAGGTGAAGTTTGTAGTTTGTTTCAATGCTTTAATTCATTTCTTCAAGTACCCTTTACTTTAATTATGGATTTTCAAGTTATAGTTTAAATAAAGGTTGGATTTTTGGAAGTTTTGTAAGAGTTTGTGTACTCCGGACATGAGTTCCTTGCAATTCTCTGAGATTACCATGATTGGGTTGTTTGAATTCGAATTGTAGTAACCCTTGAGCGTGTCATAGTCTCTTGGCATGGCTGTTACTCCGAAGGCTACAAGTTCAAGTTCTATGTGCTTCATTAGAACTAGAAATTTGATTTCCAGATTTAAGTGGGACTGTTTGTGCTTGAATGTTATATCTTCCAATTAGATGAGAGATAGGACTTTGATTCTAATTGTGTTATGCTTGGATTAATGAATTGGTATTAGACTACTACAAGTAGATCCTTGATGCTCTAGTTCTTCTTATTTTCAGATTTTTCTATTTTATGTGAAAAATTATTTTCCTAAACTTCTTAGATTCTAGTTATTAGAGTAGTTGGAATTGTTTACCTCTTTCCTTGTGGATCGACCTCGGTCTTACCGAGAATTATTACTACATCGCAGCCATGCACTTGAGGTGAGCGACCAAGCTTCAAGAAGAAGTTGTTAAATTTCAGCCACAATACACTGGCCAACCGATCGGACTGGGCTGTCCGACCGGTCTTGACCGGTCGAACCTATACTTGAGTAGTCCAGAGAGCACAATGGGGGCCCGACCTGTTGGCAGACCGGTCTTGACCGGTCAGACCAATGTGGTCCTTGCTTCAGCAGCTTCAAGAGATTGGGGCAGCACCTGGCCGACCGGTCTTGACCGGTCGGTCATCCTTTTTTTTCATTTTTTTTCTTTCTTTCTTTCTTTCTCTCTCATCTCTCCTTCTTTCTTCATGATTCTTTGGCCCACCTTAGGTCTTCATCCAAGGGCTCTAAATATGATCTTTTAGCCACCAATCGAGTGAAGTCTCTCTCATTCTTACAATTACAAAACCATGCATTAGGATAGTCTTTAAACATATGAATCATGCATAGTTAGTGATGTAATGGGGTTAGAATATACATATTTAACATACCCCTTCTTGATACTCAATTTTGAATTGGTATAAGAGAGGGTTACTCTGATAGAGCAAGTGTGAGTTGTGTTGAGTTCTGAATTGTGCATATTCTAACCCCAATTCATCATGCATTATGCATGTTTTGATTGATAAAGTACCTATCTTATACGAGTTTTCGTGTTTGTAGGAATGAGAGAGAAACCTCATGAATTTGATGCTAAAAGAACCTTCTTAACATACATTGAAGACCATTAGAAGATGAGCCAATAGGTGGAGAGAAGAAGCAAGGAAGAAAGAAGGAGAGAAAAAAAAACTACAAGTTCACAGCCTGTTCGACCGGTCGGCCATACCAGACCGGTCAATTAACTGGTTAAATTTCCTTACAAGACAAGTAGAGCTATTACTGACCTTGTTAGACTGAGACAGACAGGCCCGACCCGTCGGCCATTTGAATTTTTGTGAAGGCCGTTGCCTGTCCAAGCTAGACCAGTCAACCATTTGAATTTCTGTTAAGGTCATTGCCTGTCCAAGCCAGACCGGTCGGCCATTGCCTAAACTGTGTAAGTTTTGTGCAATTTTTTAAAGATTTCAAGACGGTGGCGCAAGTTTGTTATAAAATAACAACTCCATTCTTGTCTAAAGACATCCTAGAAGGGTTCTACAATCGCTGGAGGTGGAGAGGATCATCGTGGAGAGTCTACAACTCCTCCGACTAGGGTTTTCTGTAGTTTTTCTTTTATTTTCTAGTTCAAACATGACAATGCTTGGCTAGAACCTCTTAGCTAGGGATAAGAGGTGAAGCTTATGCTTAGTTTTAAGTTCAGTTTTTTTATTCAAGTACGCTAACTTTGATTTTGGATTTTAAAGTTCTAGTTTGAATAAAGTTGAGATTTTTAGATAATTTTAAGAACATGTGTACTCCGGACACATGTTGCTTAGGATTTTTTTAGAATTGCCATGTTGGTTTGATGAGATTTGGATTGTAGTAATCCTGGAGCATGCCATTATCTCTTAGTATGGCTATTACTACGAAGGCTACATGTTCATCGTCTCTATGCTTCATTAGAACTAGAAGTTCTGATTTCCATATTTAAGTTGATTATGTGTTTGAATACAATATCTTCCAATTGAATGAGAGATAGGACTTCAATTCCAATTGTGTGCATGCTTGATGAATGAATTGACATCAATCTACTACAAGTGGATCCTTGGTGCTCTAGTTATTCTTAATTCTCTGATTTTATTCTATTTACTTATTGTTTATGATTAGTTTTAGATCTCTAAAATTCTTAAACTTCTTAAATCCAAGTTATCAGAATAGTTAGAATTGGTTTATCCTAAATCCCTGAGGATGATCTCGATCTCAAGATTGATTATTACTACATTGCAACCTTACACTTGGGGTTAGCGAACAAGTTTTTGGTGCCGTTGATGGGGATTAGTGGCTAATGGTTAAAATTGTTCTAGTAGCTATAAGGTAGTTCTTAGTTAGGTAGGATTTTCAGTTTTCATAGAATTAGGGTTCTGAATTTTTTCTAGAACTAACATTCTCTCTCTTGTTTGTTTTGTAGGAACTTCATTAACCTAGTTCAAGCTTTTCGGTAACATCTTTCTAACTTAGACCTCTTTCTAGTTTTTTAGATTTTATAGTTTCATATTTTATTTTAGGATTAGTTTTAGTCTAGGTTGTGCTTTGTGTGGTTTATGTCCCGTTGGGAATGTGACCACACGAATCGTCTCCAAACTGAGGGTGGATTAGTTGAACCACTTTCTGTTAGAAACCGAGTAAGAAAATATATGGAAATTTGTGAAAGTTTGGAGAGTATGGCAAAAATACCCGTAAGGAATCTTCCCATTCCTCTTACTCCAAACGCAAATCGAACATAAGAGGAAGTAGGAGAGAATGAGGTGCACAATGCTCCTCCAATGAGAGCTTTGTGTGATTACTTACAACCGTCTAGGGCCACTACATGTTCATGCATGGTTTTTCCAACAAATGTCGGAACAATAGATTTTAAGCCGGGAGTAATTCAACTCTTACCAAAGTTTCATGGGCTAGATTTCGAGAGCCCATACTTACATCTTAAAGAATTTGATGAGGTAGTAGTAACTTTGCAATACAACAATGTGACTGAGGATGTTATTAAATTAAGGTTATTCCCTTTCTCTTTGAAAGAAAGAGCCAAAACTTGGCTTCACTCTCTAAGACCGAGGTCGATCGGGACATGGACTGAGATGACCCAGGAGTTTTTAAAAAAATTCTTCCCGACTCGTAAAATGAATACCCTTCAACGTGCTATAATGAATTTCTCAGTCAAAGAGAGTGAGAGTTTCTTCCAAAGTTGGGAGAGATACACGGACCTCCTACTTACTTGTCCGCACTATGGCTACGAGATTTGGTGAATCATAAGCTTCATCTAAGAAGGATTAAACTCGAATATGCACTAATTCGTAGAGATTGGCTTGTGAATGAATGCTTTTGCAGTGATGGTGTATGCCCCCTCACTCTGTGGTCGAGCAAAGATCTGCTAGGTTGTGGGAGTATAGTAATTAGTTGGATGACCTGATTCGAGGTCTCCATTACCCCATAAGGCATCTGCCTCTTGAGCTGATGTGCACCCTAACCTAGGGCATGCTCTGTTGGGTTGGTTAGCTTTGACCAACCCTTTACTTGAATCATAAGATGCCTATTTTTGGGCCTCAACCCTATTTGGTCATCTTTTGTGATTTTTTAGCTAAGATGGAGAGTAAAAAACTGAACTTAGTGAATATGTATTTATCATAAATTGCACGAATATGTATTCATCATAAATTGCACCTCGAATTGGGAGACCCGCTAGATCCCATAAAGTTATGCTCCCTCTAGGATAAATGGAAGGAATTGGTTACAAGACTCTAGTAATTCAAATAGCATTTGTAGATCACCGGGTCTTTGTTAAAATAGTTGGAAGTGGCCTCAATGGCTTAGTAAATGCCGACAGATATCAATATGCCCCATATAGTGGGCTAGGATAGCATGAGCACAAGCCTTATAATAAGGTTGGAGGCTATGATGCCTATGACTCTGGAATTGTCAGTCAATAGTGATGGTGCGTGGGAGTAGCGATGCGTAACTCCCCCCCCCCCCCCCCCCCCGCAATAGCTTTTTTGAAGCTGCTTTCTGTCTACTTTGCAAGCCAAACAAAATTGCCCTGTTCTTGAACTTCCCTTCTTTCGTCCATCCACGAGGCTGTAAAAAGAGAGAAAAGGGTGGCTATCTAGCTGGAGTCATTGAGGTTGTATGCCACGAGGTCCCTATGCCATCTTCCCATGACTCGCATGCACGCTCCCTACGGAAGCATTGCTTTAACGTCTTGAAGTACTAGGTCGGGTAGGGCTGTTCACATCCCCAAGTGCAGGGTCATGATATAGTAATAATCTTGGTAGACTGAGGTCGATCCACGTGGAAGGAATATAGGTTCAAACATTCTAAGGCTATCTAGGATTTATAACTAAATTACATAAACTAAATTGGAATTAGTTTTGAAGATAGATGAAATCAAGATAAAAGTAAAATTAATGAAAAACTAACATTAGAACATCAAGGATCAACTTATAGCTCTTTCCAATTAATTAATTCAACTAGGTTCCATCTTATCTCAATTAGAATTAGAGTTTCATCCTATCTAGCCGGAATATGGAGCGGTTAAATCACAATCAATCTGAGATAATTAAAATATTCTTCAATGATAGTTCTCTCTTTCCAAGCTTAGGTATTGGGCATAGGGAATTCAATTCCTTTAACTATAAAAGCTAATCCTTCTTCCAAAACATGTAAATCATAACTATAGCCTACTTCTAATCCTATCACTAAACTAGAAGTAAAACTATGATTCAAGTTTTAATCAAGCTATAATTGATAAACAATTTCATTCATCTCATAATTTTCAAAGATATAAACTTAGGTTTGAAATAGTTCCCACTTTAAGATTCATGTTATAGAGCATAGGGAATTCAAAACATCTACCATACCCATAGTATATGGTAGATCAATGAATTTTATAGGTTTAAACAATGTAAAAGAATTAAGAAACTAGTTTTAGAACTTTTAAGCATAAAAAGAGCCCGGAGTCATATAAAGATCAAAGAAGAACTAGAATTAGAACTTCATTCAAAATAAAATAAAAAACACGTTCATCGTTAAAGCATAAAAAAAACCTAGATGGTATCAACTCATAAAAAATAAGCTACAAGCTTCACCTCTTAAATCTAGCTAAGAGGTTTTAGTATATCTCTAACATTAATAAACTAAAATCTCTGAGAAAAAACATAAAAAGGGAATTAGAACTAGAAGAAAACTCTTAAAACTTGAATTAGAAGTCCTTCTCCAAGACTCCAAGTCCTTCTCCACATCCTTGATACCTAAAAGAGAGTGGAGAGCTCCATATTTATAATGCAAACAAGAAATCAGCACCAAATGCGATTTTGTTTCTCTTGGTACAGGATAACCAATAGTCAGATTGCCTTAAAATTTTATCTGTAGCTTCCTTGGCATATGAAATTCCTTATGGATGATTTAAATTTCTCAATTGATCCCTTGAGTGGGCCCACAAATTAAATCAATGTCAATCTCTCCAAATCGAGCAATTCAAACACATACAGAATCAGTCATCTTATTCTCAACGATACAGAGTGTACAGAGGTCGGATTGGTCTCAAATTTTGAAAATTAGTAGAAAATGTCCTCCTCTACATGATAAATAGATTAGATTGTCCAAAAATATTCCAGAATTGGGTGCAAAAATCTGCGTAGTTGGAATATTTCAGGATGACCCATCTTTCTCATTTGGTACGATCAAAATACACATCCTTTTGACATGAAACTTTATGGTTTGGAAAATATTGATGTTCGCTTGAAGATGGTCGACTTAGATTTTTTATATCATCAATGATGGGCCACCTGGACCATCCGAGAGTTGAATTGGCGAAAATCAGGAAAGTTCTGGACAATTCGTATTGTTTTAGCCGCCACAGTCAATCCGTCTCTCAACAACTTGGGATTTTTCATTGTTGAGCTAATCTTCGACATGGAAGGTATAGATTTACAAAAATCATCAAAGATAGGCCCCCTAAATTGAGCCAAAAAGTCCAAATCCGAATCAGCATACTATTTCTAATTTCTGCTTAAAATTTCAAGATGAAAACTTCCTGTTTCTATTTTCTTATAATCTCCTTCTGGAAGTACGTGTGGGCTCCACCTTGTGGCTGTTGGATGTGGCTCGGAGGAGAGAGACACTTAGTTGTTGGTGAATGTCTAGCTATTGGACAGTGCCACATGTGTTGGATATCATACATGTGAAGAGGCTGGATCATCCCTTGGCGTGGTGTTCACTCGCCTCAAGTGCAAGGCTGCGATGTAGTAATAATTCTCAGTAAGACCGAGGTCGATCCACAGGGAATTAGAAAACCAATTCTAAACTATTCCAGCAACTTCAAATTTAATCAATTTAGAAGTTCAAATCATAAACTAACTAAAAAATAGTAAGGTTGTAAAATCTATAATTAATGGAATGAAGGCTTTCAAGGATTCACTTGTAGCATTCCCATGTCAATCCAATCAATCCAAGCATAAAACACAACTAGATTCGAAGTTCTATCTCTCATCTAGATAGAATCTAAAGCATTGAAACACATCTAATCCCACTTAAGTTGAACTTCCAAGTTCTAGTCCTATTCAATCACATAGCATTTAAAATCATAGCCTTCGGAGTAACAGCCATGCTTATGAACTATGGCATGCTCAAGGGTTACCATAATTCGAATCAAATTAAGCCAAGTATGATAATCTCAGAGAATTGTAAGAAATCCATGTTCAGAGCACATGAACTCTCATAAAACTTCTAAAAATATCAACTTTATTCGAACTAGAATATTCAAAATCCAAACTTAAAGTGAAAGTACTTGAATTAAACTGAATTGAACATGAAATTGGCTACAAGATTCACCTCTCAGCCCTAGTTGAGAGGTTCTAGCCGAGCATTGTCATACTACAACTAGAATCGAAAAGAAAAACTAAATAACAGCATGAAAAACTAGAAAAATCAGAATCCACGGAATTATGGACGCTCCACGGTGCTCTCCTTCACTTCCCACAACCTCCAATCTCTTCTAGGATACCTTTAGACGAAGCCCTAGGTGCCCTTTTATAGAATAGTGCGAAGATTCCAGATTGCATAAAAAATCATAGAGTTGGGCAGAAAAAATTGGAGCTTGTAGGACAAGCTCTATTACGCAGCCGACCGGTCGGATGACCGGTCTGAACTCATGGACGACCGGTCAGATGACCGGTCATAAACCGTGAAAATCAACCCAGTGACTTTTTGAAATTTCCTCCCCCTCTCTATTGAGTGCTCGACCGGTCTGACGACTGGTCTATCTTGGTACAGTGATATGTACAGAAATGGGGGTCTCTATTGAATTGCAGACCGGTTAGACGATCGGTCTTCAGTGCAGAGTGTTGCACTTCTTCCTTCTTTCTTCCATACCTCTCTTGCTTCTTTCTTCCATCCTTTAGCACTTAGTTCTTTGATCTACAATGCATATAAAGTGACTCTTTTAACCATGAATTGGTGAAATCTCCCTCTCATTCATACAATCACAAAAACATGTATTAGATTAGTCTTTAAACATGAAAACCATGCATATAATGTGATGTAATGGGTCAGCAAATGTATAAATTGGAGGCTTAACATGTGGAGGTGGCTGGACAGTGATAAATGGTAAGTCGTTGGTGGGCTAGCTGCAAAGTACATTGTTGTTATTGATGAATGGTGGAGGATTCACATTGATGGCTAGATGCACGTTGAAGGTGAGCCACCTGCTGATCTAGCATATGTTAGACAGTGATGGAGAGCTCTTGATGGACGACTGAGGATTTGGCTTGCACGTGCAAAAGGTGGAAATGAGAGGGCAACTACCAATGTTGGATGTAGGTGGTCGGTAGCTAGGATCTCTAGCTGCTACTCTTTTGAATGGATGGACGACCTCCATTTATAAATAGAATTTGGATGAAAGATGAATTTCTCCTCCATGCTGAAGATTGGATTTTGGACGGCTTTAGTTGAAGATGTGTCCTAACGATGGACATTTATTGTTATTGTTCGCTCGCCTCAAGTGCAAGGCTGCAATGTAGTAATAATTCTCGGTAAGACCGAGGTCGATCCACAGGGAAAGAGGTAAACAATTCCAACTACTCTAATAAATAGAATCCAAGAAGTTTAGGAAAATAGTTTTTCACATAAAATAGAAAAATTTGAAAATAAGAAGAACTAGAGCATCAAGGATCCACTTGTGGTAGTCCAATGCCAATCCATTCATCCAAGCACAACAAAATTAGAATCAAAGTCCTATCTCTCATCTAATTGAAGGATATAATATTCAAGCACAAACAATCCCACTTAAATCTGAAAATCAGATTTCTAAGTCTAATGAAGCACATAGAACTTGAACTTGTAGCCTTCAGAGTAACAGCCATGCCAAGAGACTATGGCATGTGTTCACTCCCCAAGTGTAGGGTTGCGAAGTAGTAATAATTCGGAAAGACCGAGTATCGTTCCTACAGAGATTTATGAATGGGTATTCTCAGAATTTGTCTAAAATAACTAATAATTAAGATCCTATTAAGAACTAAAGCTGGAAAATAGTGAGTTAAGTTTAAACAGTGAATGTGTAAGGTAATATCAATCTAAAAAGGCACTAGAGCGCCAAGGATCGACTTTTGATAAGTTGCAATGCATCAACACAACTAGATCTGACATAACTCAATCGGAATCGAATTCATATCTCTATCCGATCGGAATATAGAGTGGTTCAATCAACAATTATCTAAAACAGTTGCTTATTCATTGATTCAATTCCCACATCAATGCTCAGGCCTTGGGCACACTCAATTGTGCAGGCCAAGCCTCTTTCCAATCTAGTTGAGATTCACAACCATAGCTTTCATCAAATCCTGTCACTAGACTTGATTACAACTAATGATTAGAACTCTAATTAAATCAAAATTAATCAACAAACAGCTATTCCAGATTATAACAAAAGATAAGAACTTTAGTTGAATGAGTTCCCACATGAAGATCGGGCCATTGTACAAAGGCAATCAAAGGATCTACCATGCTCGGAGTCGATGATAGATCAATGAACTACACAAGTATAAACAATGCACAAAAGATAAGCTACCAAGCTTAGAATCACTAAGAATCACATAAGCCTGGAGTCATCAAGAGATCAAAGTAAAACCAAACTAGTACTTGATTCAAACTCATATTGAACTAAAATTCTTCAATTAAAACATAAAAGGAAGCCTAGGTTGTATCAATCCATCAAAAACGAATCAAAAGCTTCACCTCTTAGCCCTAGCTAAGAGGTTTTAGTTCATCTCTAACATCCTTGAACTAGAAGCCTCAAAAACATAAAAAAACAACTAAAACAGGAAGAAAACTAAGAAAACTTGAAGTAGAATCCGTCTCCCAAGCAATCCCCACGTCCTAGCATGCCCTGGAATGAAGAAGAGAAGTCTCTTTTATAGATTGGCGCGAAAGATTCCAGATTTAGCAAGGAATTACGCAATTGCGCAGAGAATTTCGGAGCTTCACGCACACGCTGTTGCACTGACGACCGGTCGCATGACCGGTCGGACTGGCCTGGCCGACCGATCACGACGGGTCGGATTGCATATGTAAACTGTCCAGCGAGTTTCGCATAAATTCCATCTTGTAATTTTTATTCAAGGACCGGTCTCACGACCGGTCTGAGGTGTGGACGACTGGTCGCACGACCGGTCGTGGATGGTCTAGTGACTTTGCACAGAAAACTTCTTTTGTTGAGTGGCCAGACCGGTCGGACGACCGGTCATAGGCTTTGGACGACCGGTCGGACGACCGGTTGTGAGTGTCTGTTTCTTCCTTCTTTCCTTCTCTCCTTTGCTTCTTTCTTCCACCCTTTCATGCTCGGTTCTTGTGGTCTTCAATGCTTATACAGTCTTGAATCAGTGAAATCTCCATCTTGTCCCTACAATCACAAATCATGCATTAGAGTAGTCCTTTAAACGTGTAGACTGTGCATAATGAGTGATGAATTGGGGTTAGAATATGCACAATTAAGAGCTCAACACACCCCCCAACCAGCATTTTGCTAGTCCCGAGCAAAACATGCGTGAAACAAGTTTCATTCTCCAAAACCCAACTCTCTTCTAAAAACTATTCTTCTATACATTCCAAGACACACAAGCGTAAAAATCAGAGAAATTAGATGATAGAGGTTGAAACCTTAAACTCTCAGAACATAATAAGTGTTTATATGAAATTCCCGCTGATTGATTGATATATAGAAGAACTTGAACAAATTCAACCTAGTGTGCATAGTGAAAGTTCATCTCATGAGTTTCTGGGATTATCTTCTTCATAAATCAACTAAATTATAGATCTCAAGGTGTATAGAGCAACAACAAGTCTATGATAGGAATTTGTCTTACCGTCCTTCTGACAGCTTTCACACTACGTCCCATTTTCGGCTTTGGTTACGGGTAAACCATCCCCCGGTTGGTAGTAGGCAGCCCTAATCGAAAATTTCCACCATTTTCCATCATTCCCAATTTCATCCTTCCTTTTCCTTTTTCTTTTACATTAGATAGGATTTTTAGAAATTCATATCTTTCGTTATTTTCCCATGGACAAGGATGGACAAAGTACCCTGGCTTGGTTTCTCAACACCTCAAATCAAAGTCTAGCTAATCCACAAATCAGATAATCCTTTCAAATCATGAAAATCGTGTAATGTGAACTAGGTGCAAAAGGTGTTCAAATTTTCTATCAATCATAAAAATAGGTGAATTCACATATAAAACCATTATATTAAGAGAAATTCAAAGCTTGCAACATCCCTCACTTCGTATCTCCTTTTCTTATACTTATATCATCTCGAATGCATAGAATCAAAGTTTTTCAAAAGAGTTTTGAATTTTAGAAAAATAGAAAAATTCTACATCATTGCTCGAAATGTCACAAAAGCTAGCAGATTCATCTAAGGAATCTCTCTCACCCCCCAACTAAAACTTTACATTGTCCTCAATGTAAGAATGTATACAATGAATGCAACACATGGGAGCAATGCCAAAACAAAAAGAGAGTGAGAAAGAGAGATATCACCTGAAGCATATATTTCATGGCAAGATTAGCTTTTAGAGATAGATTACTTCACAAATAAATCAACTGATCAAAGCGAATCCTAATGGGAAAGCATTCTAGAAAATCATCCTCCATCAGACTAGGAGGTTAATCCCAACAACTCATCCAAAAGCATAAAGTCAAGCAGAATCATTAGATGGATCAAAGGTTTCGCAGTAAGGTCATCCAATATCCTGCTTTACAATGTACATGTGTGTGAGTGATCGAGATAAGCCACTCAAAATCCCCAAAAGGAATTTCAGCGGGTTTCTTAATGTTTTCACCACATGTATAAGAGGTGACATCATCATATTTATAAAAAAAAAATATGTCTCCATTCAGATTTTCCTAGGTATTGATATTGCAAGTAAGGATCATCCCAAGGTTGGTGGAGTTCAGTGTGCATGATCCACAAAGGTGTGGAAATATGAATTGATTTCTCAGTACAACAAGGTATTGTTTCCACATCCTTCTCTCGGCTAACGTCATATGCCGATACCGATTCTAGAAGTGTGACCATATCCCTTATCATATCATCGTTTTTATCAAGGGAGTAGGTCGCATCTTCGTCTAAGTGACCGGAGTAAAAAGGTGAGAGGGACTCATCTTCCACGATAGAATTGATCATGTTTATTTCGTGGACCTCCTCATCTTCATCCTCTTGTTGGTTGTCAATATTGAAAGCATTTAACTCAATCGTCATATTGCCAAAAGACATTTGTATGACCCCACTCCTACAATTGATGATAGCGTTTGATGTAGCTAGGAATGACAGCCAAGTATGACAGGAATTTGAGGGTCAATATTAACCATGGGTTGTGTGTCCAAGACAATAAAGTCCACCGGGTAGTAGACCTTGTCAACTTGGACAAGAACATCCTCAATCACCCCTCTCAGAATACGAATCGATCGGTCAGCGAGTTGTAATGTGGTTTTGGTGGGTTTTAATTCACCTAAACCCAATTGTTCATAGACCGAAAAGGGTATTAAGTTCACACTTGCTCCTAGATCAAGTAAAGCATGTTTCACCCAGTAGTCTCCAATTATGCATGATATTGTCGAACTACCAGGATCTTTGTATTTCTTGGGCATCCCGTGATTTATAATGGCGCTTACATTCTCTGTAAAAAATGCCTTCTTTTGCACATGTATTTTTCTTTTAACCGTGCAAACGTCTTTTAAAAATTTAGCATATGACGGTATTTGTTTAATTGCATCCAACAATGGGATGTTGATTTTGACTTGCTTGAAAACCTCCAAATATTCCTGATATTTATCTTGAGGTTTGGCTGAAATCAAGCGTTGGAGGAATGGAGCAACGGGCCTATATTCTTTCAATGGTTCTTTTTCATTCATGGCGGTGCTAGGTCCATCATCTTCTTTGGAAGATACCGGATCATTAGGCGTTGAGACCTTCACCGGGTCAGATTTTTCAATAATTTTACCACTTCTAAGAGTGGTGATGGCCTTAGTATTCACTCGCCTCAAGTGTAAGGCTGCGATGTAGTAATAAATCTCGGTAAGACCGAGGTCGATCCACAGGGAATTGGATAACAATTTCCAAACTATTCCAGCAACTCAGTTTGCAATAGATAAGAGATTCAATTGGAATAATTATGCTAAAACAGTAACTTAATGAAAATCAGTAGTTTAAGGTACTAAGGTATTCAAGGATCCACTTGTAGCAATCCCATGTCAATCCAATCAATCCAAGCAAGATACACAACTAGATTTGAAGTCCTATCTCTCATCTAGTTGGAAAATAAAGCATTAAACACATTCAATCCCATTCAAGTTGAACTTCCAAGTTCTAGTCTCATTCAATCAATGTAGAATTCAAAATCATAGCCTTCAAAGTAACAGCCATGCCTATGGACAATGGCCTGCTCAAGGATTACTATAATTCGAATCTAAACAACACAACATGATAGTCTCATAGAATTGCAAGGAATCCACGTCCGGAGCACATGAACTCTCATAAAACATCTCAAATTATCAACTTGAAGAACTAAAATAGATAAAAATCCAAACTTGAATTGAAAGTACTTGAATTAACTGAATCAAACCATGAAATTAGCTACAAGCTTCACCTCTCAGCCTCAGCTGAGAGATTCTAGCCGAGCATTGTCATGCTACAACTTAAACTCATGAAAGAAAGCATAAAAACTAGAAAAATCGGAGTTTGGAGGGTTGCAGACGCTCCACGACGGCTTCCTCTCTCTAGCACGACGTCCCTTGGCTTCTATGATACCCTAGTAAGAGCCCCTAGGTGTCCTTTTATAGTGAGTGTTTACGTCGAATTCTATAACAGGGTCCTCCGAATGTTCACCTCTTCTCCAAGGGATTTTCTCCGTGGACCTGAAAGAAACAGGAAGCAAATAAGGGTGGCTGGCGTCCAGCAGTTAGCCCTTTGATGCTTAAATTAGATAGGAAAAAAAAGAAGGAATGACCAAATCGGAGTTAAAGATTGAATATCGTGTACCTTTATCATCAGTAGAGTCATCTATTTATACAGATCTCAATGATCCAAATCACTACGCAAGTTGTTAGATTAGCACTGATTTCATGGGATAGGGAGCTTATCTCGCTTAATCCTTGAATAAAGATGTAGTCAAAACATCCTAGACGTCTAGCTGATTACGTCTCTGGATATTCGGAGCTAAAAATAGATATAAACCAAAACCGGCCTATACGGGTTGCTGGTACTAGTAGACGAAGGCCTTCCATATCAGAAGTCATGAACCACAATCATTCAGATGCCGGGGGCTGCTCATATCTAGAATGCTCGTATTTAACATACGGGATGCGACCCCTCCTATCGAGCGCGAGCCGGGCTCCTCGCATTCTGGAGGTGCGACCCCTTCTGTTGAGCCCGAGCTGAGCTGCTCGCATTCAGGATGTGCGACCCCTTCTGTCGAGCGCGAGCGGAGCTGCTCGCACTCCGGATGTGCGACCCCTTCTGTCGAGCGCGAGCCGAGCTGCTCGCACTCTGGATGTGCGACCCCTTCTGTCGAGCACGAGCTGAGCTGCTCGCATTCTGGATGTGCGACCTCTTCTGTCGAGCCCGAGCTGAGCTGCTCGCATTCCTGATGTGCGACCCCTTCTGTCGAGCACGAGCTGAGCTGCTCGCACTCCGGATGTGCGACCCCTTCTGTCGAGAGTGAGCTGAGCTGCTCACACTCCAGATGTGTGACCCCTTCTGTCGAGCGCGAGCTGAGCTGCTCGCATTCTGGATGTGTGACCTCTTCTGTCGAGCCCGAGCTGAGCTGCTCGCATTCCGGATGTGTGACCTCTTCTGTCGAGCCCGAGCTGAGCTGCTCGCATTCCGGATCTGCGACCTCTTCTGCCAAGCCCAAGCTGAGCTGCTAGCATTCCGGATGTGCGACCTCTTCTGCCGTGCCTGAGCTGAGCTGCTCGCATTCCTGATGTGCGACCTCTTCTGCCGCGCCCGAGCTGAGCTGCTCGCATTCCTGATGTGCGACCTCTTCTGCAGTGCCCGAGCTGAGCTGCTCGCATTCCTTTTACACGCCAAACTTATCTACAACAGACGGCCCCCCAAAACCCTTGGCGTTAAGAAGCTATGCCAAAGGTTTTGTTTGTATATGTAGCTGGCGGCAGGAAGAGAGTGCGCATGATTCTGCATTTATGATAGCCAGCTTTACGCAGCCTTTTGTACCGCAAGGAATGAGGCGTCGGTCACCACGTGCCTCCGTATTTAATGCCAGTGCCCGTTCGTATATCGTGCCGGATGAGAAGCCGCCACGTGTCCACCAAATCAAACGGAATGATTGCGTATAAATATGAAATCCTGCAGAAAACTCTTCCATTTTCGAATTCTATCTGCTGTGGAGCTTTCCTTCTTTCTCCTTCTTTGTTTTCGGAGTAAAAACCTCTTTGCAGAGGTATTCTTTCTTCTTACTTACTTCTCCCACTCACCTTTTCATTGTAATGGCGGAGGTCTCTGACGAAGAGATTGTCCCTCTGGGAGATGAAACCCCGGATTCTTCTGAATCCAACAGCGCCAGAGTACCGGCTGGGAGATATTCCGCCTCCGGTTACTCCTCCATATTGACGGAGGAAAGGCTCTCTAGCCTTAGAGAGACATATCGGGTCCCAGACTCTGTTTTGTTCAGATTACCTGGGAGAGGGGAGACAGCCGATGCACCACCACCAGGGTGCGCGGCTTTTTATGAGTATTTTTTCAAAGTGGGCGTACGTCTTCCCCTCCACCCTTTCATAAGAAATTTCCTCCATCTCTACAAGATTGCCCCGGGCCAATTAATAGTTAATGGCTGGTGAGTGCTTCTAAGCGCTTTTGTCCTCTAGAAGCAAGCGGGTAACGATGAGTTAACCACTGAGGAGTTTTTAAGGTTATTTCAGTTGAAGAAGGCGCCAGCTAGTGAGGGTTGGTACTACCTATGCTTCTGGCACCGTAATAACTTTATCTTGGGAAACCCTTCTTCCAACTGCCCGGGGTGGAGGAAAAAGTGGTTCCATGTCTCCGGCAACTGGGAGTCCGAAATGGGCTCCGACCCCAAAGACCATAACGTTAATCGTCATTTTGGCGAAGGTGGGTTAAACGTTTGTTTTTCTGTCTGGAAGAAACCATGCCTTTGCTCCATGACGATTTAATGTGCCTTCTTTTTTACTCGCAGGAATCCCTACTGGTATGAAGCCAAACCTGCGAGGAGGACTCAACGAGAAGTTGGTTAGAGTCTACAAGCTCGCCGCGGCTACACGCCACGTCAACGTTGCATTAGAACCTCGTCATCTCTGTGCGGCGGGTCTCATCTTTCGAGAAGAGATGACAAACGTTGGAGATAAGAGAGGTGCACTGGGGGTACTTCCCCGTCTGAAGGGTACGGCCTCGAAGAGGCAAAAGAAAACCACGGGGGGTCCTTCAAATGCGCCTGCTCCAGCAGAGGGGTCTGCTCGCGGCGCACAACCGCGTGTGGCTGCATCTGGAGGGGTCGCTTTGACCTCTCGTACGACCGCGACCCCTCTGGTCAACGCGACCCCTCTATCAACTGCAACCCCTCCAGCTGACATTCATGGTCAGCCAATTATCGAGGTTGTCGATAACTCGCCGAAAGGCGGTCGAAGGGGAGGAGGACTCCCTCCAAGGGGAGCTACGTGCGAGCCGGCTGCTGCTCGTGAATTGCTGACACCCCCTTCGGGTACAGCGGGTGCTCACGAGGCGGGCTCGAAGGAGATGGTTGTGGCCCAACCTTCTAGGTCGGGAACTTTTGTCATTCCACCGCACTTGCATCCAATATGCGAGTTCATGTTTGACAAAATATCTCCCAAGGCCTTCGGAGGCCTCCCCGAACCGAGCCCAGAAGCTCTCTCCACCGATATCGGGGTGAGATTACTGCAGGTAACCAACCTTACACCATCTTTCTTTACTCTTTTATTATTAATATAGCGGGCTGCTCTGATTTTTCTCCTCTCCGGTTTTTTTTTTTTTTTTACATAGAGCCTGGATCTCACGCTTCGATAGAGCCTGGATCTCACGCTTCGAGTCAGACGTGACATCGAAGCAGCCCGCCGCAGCGTGGAGGATGCGGAGAAGAAGAAGAAGACGATGGAAGCCGAGGTCCAAGGGCGGGACCGCTTGGTGAAGGCTTTGGAAGCCCAAATCGCCAAGCTGGCCGAAGAAAAGAGGATTCTCCTAGTCAAAATTCAATCCATGACTGATCGCTTTCAGTCACTGGATCTCCAACTCACGATGCTTTAAGAACTTCATACTAAGAGCGAGAGGGAGAGGGAGATCTTCCGCCAAGACAAGATCCAGCTTGAAGAGCAGCTCAAGGACGCTCGGACCAAGCTCGAGGAGGCCCAGCAGCGACTTAACCAGCTGAAGGATGACTCCATCCACTGGGAAGAGGAGCGGGTGGCTCTTGTCCAGATGGTATCTGACGAGGGCCCCCACGCAGTCCAGGAATTTCGAACCTCTCAACTTTATGACGAGGAGCGATATGAAGCTTATATCGCTGGTCGCGATTTCGTAGTCAGAGTTATGCAGCAGATCGCTCCGACATTTAATGTTGAGGAGTTCGACAGGATGGTTTTCGAGGTTGCAGCGAGAGAACGAGCTGCCGCTGAGAATGAAGTCACTGGAGCTACTGATGTTGCTCCTGCTCCCGAGACTGGTCTTGAAGCTGAGAGTCGTGAGCCTGCTCAAGAGGGGGATGACCAGCCTTGACTTTGTTGCCTTCCTTCGTCTATATCATGTATTTTTTATATCTTTTTTTTATACTCTTGAGAAGGAATTTGTATGTAATGACTTGACCTTTTGGTCCATTATAATGAACATCTATTTCTTCAATGTTGTGTATTTTCCGTAGTTTTCATTTTTACCTTGTGTCAATCATATGCTGACTCATTAGGGGACGCGACCCCTTACTTCGAGCACGAGCTGAGCTGCTCGCATTTAGGATATGCGATCCCTGAATTCGAGCACAAGCTGCGCTGCTCGCATTTAGGATATGCAACCCCTTTATTCGAGCACGATCTGAGCGGCTCGCATCCAACTCATGAAAAAGTGAATTAGACTCAATCCGGGGGTCGTATGACCGTGTCCGCGTTGAGATAGACTGGTCTATCGATTGAGATTTTGATTCCACCAAGGGCAGAAGATTGGTCAAGGGAACACATATGCTCTCTTCAGGGCTATTTTTGATCCATGGAATGGAGAAGCAACCAACTAGTAATAATTTCAATCCTACCAAGGGTAGGCAATTGGCCAAGAGAATGTATATATTCTCTTCGGAGCTATTCGAGTCCAAGTAAATGGAGTAGCGACCAAAAGATGTCTTCAACCCTTAATTCATTCGAATATCGTTAAGAGTTACATCGTATCAAGGGAAGTATTGCAACAAGTGTTCCACATGCCAAGGGCGACGTACAGGTCTTCCCTGCATATCTTCAAGATAGTAAGTGCCGGGTCGCACAATTTTGATGACTCGATACGGGCCTTCCCAATTCGGATCAAGTGATCGAGCAGGGACCCCAAGGTTTTGTCTGAGAACCAAATCACCTAGCTGGAAAGCTCTAGGCCGAACTTTAGCGTTACGATAGCGAGCAATGCGCTGCTGATACGCTGCTGCTCGCATCTGAGAGGCAATCCTTCGTTCTTCCGAGAGATCGAGGTGAAGTCGAAGATTCTCTTGGTTACAATTGGGGTCGTACTGCTCAACCCGGTACGAGGGTATTTGAATCTCAACTGGTACTACCGCATCGGTACCGAACGCCAAGGAGAAGGGGGTTTCGCCCATAGACGTACGAGCCGTAGTCCTATATGCCCATAAGACTTCTGGCCACATGCCCTTACACTCACCGAGCTTGGTTTTCAAATGATGCTTGATGATTTTATTCACTGCCTCAACTTGCCCATTTGCCTGAGGGTGATACGGAGAGGTGCGGAGGTTACGTATCTTCTACTTTTCACAAGATTCGTCAAAGGCTGCGTTGTCGAACTGCGTTCTGTTGTCGGTAATTATAGTGTGGGGGAGTCCATAACGGCATATGATATTTCTCCATATGAACTTAGTAGTTTGTTTCTCAGTAATCTTGGCTAATGGTTCTGCCTCGGCCCATTTGGTGAAGTAATCGACCCCCACTATCGCAAATCTGTTTTGTCCTTTTCCAGTAGGCAAGGGCCCGATGATATTGACCCCCCATTGCGCAAAAGGCCAAGGGCTATCAACTGGAGTCATTTGCTCGGACGGAGCGTGAGGTATAGGAGAGTATCGCTGGCACTTGTCACATTTTTTAGAGAGTTCAATTGCGTCTGCCTTCATAGTGGGCCAATAGTATCCTTGCCTCATCGCTTTATACGATAGGGATCGACCCCTTGGGTTGTTACCACATGCTCCCCGGTGTATTCATCCAGAACATGATGTGCTTCGTCTGGGTGAAGACACCTTAAATAAGGCAAAGAAAAACTTTTACGTAATAGGATCCCATTCTGTAAAGTGTACCTGGCAGATCGATATCGGATTTGTCGTGTGGATTTTTGTCGCCTGAAAGAACTCCATCTCTGAGATAAAGGGTGATGGGATCCATCCAACATGGAGATGGATGTATTACAACCACCTGCTCGAGAATGGCTTGGTCGATACTTGAGTTTTGAAGATACTCAATAGGAATCGAATATGGTAACTCAGATTCTAATGCAGAGGCGAGCTTTGCCAGCGAATCAGCGAGTTTATTCTCCTCGCGAGGAATGCGGATTATTTCATAATTCTTCAGTCTTGCGAGCAGAATGAGAACTCGAGATTTGTATAAGGCCACCCTTTCTTCTTTAGCCTCGAATTCACCGAGAACCTGATTGACGATCAGCTGAGAATCGCTATGAATGAGTAGATTTTGAATCGAGAGGACGTTTGCTAGTTCGAGGCCAACGATCAGGGCTTCATACTCTGCTTCATTATTTGAGATGTGGGAATCAAAGCGTAATGCATATTGAAAATGCGACCCGTCTGAGGTGACTAGAATAAGGCCCGCTCCACTACCTGTGGCCCGTGAGGACCTGTCCACGAAGAGTGACCAAGAAGGCTGTCGCTGATTGCGATACTGTCATCAGAAGAAGAATATGTGAATTCGGCGATAAAATCAGCTACGGCCTGGCCCTTGATTGCAGTCCTGGGGCAGAACGATATGTCGTGCTCGCTAAGCTCGACCGCCCATTTAGTTAATCGTCCGGAAGCTTCAGGTTTCTGAAGGATCTGCCGTAGCGGATGATTCGTTGGTACTAAAATTGCATGGGCTTGAAAGTATGGTTGCAACTTTCGAGCTGCCGTGACTAAAGCCAGAGCCAGCTTTTCCATATCAGAGTACCGAGTTTCAGCATCTACCATTGCTCGACTAATATAATAAACGGGCCTTTGTATCCCGGAATCTTCTCTTATTAATGCGGCGCTAACGGCCGTGGAGGATACAGATAAATAAAGGATAAGTTGTTCATGTAACACAGGTTTAGATAAAACGGGGGGGTGTACTCATATATTGCTTCAGTTGTTGAAAAGCTTCTTCGCATCGTGATGTCCATTCCCAATCAGACTTGGCTGTGGTACGGAGGAGCTTGAAGAAGGGTAAACATTTGTCAGATGCTCGCGAGATGAACCTATTTAGTGACGCAATGCGACCAGCCAGACGTTGGACGTCCTTAAGAGTGGTTGGGGATTTCATCTCTATCAATGCTTTTATTTTTTCAGGATTTGCCTCAATTCCTCGTTGGCCGACCATAAACCCAAGAAATTTTCCGGCAGACACTTCGAACGCACACTTTTCTGGGTTTAGCTTCATCTGATATTTCCTCATCAGATCGAAAGCTTCTCGAAGATCTGAAAGATGATCGCCTTCTACGACACTTTTCACGAGCATGTCATCAACATAGACTTTCATATTCCTGCCAATTTGCGCGGCGAATATCTTGTTGACGAGACGCTGATAGGTAGCCCCTGCATTTTTAAGACCAAACGACATTACCTGGTAACAATATAGTCCTCGATCTGTGATGAAGGTAGTATGTTGGCTATCGGGTGGGTGCATCATGATCTGGTTGTAACCAGAATAAGCGTCCATAAAACTAAGCAGGGCATGCCCAGCTGTTGAATCGACCAGCTGGTCGATCCGCGGCGTCGGGAAGCTATCTTTGGGGCACGCTTTGTTCAGATCTGAATAATCGACGCACATTCTCCATTTGCCATTAGCTTTCCAGACGAGAACTACGTTCGCAACCCATTCTGGGTAGTCAACTTCTTTTATGAAATTGACCGTAAGCAGCTTCTTGACTTCAGCTTTGATTGCCATTTGCCTTTCTGCAGTGAAGGCACATCGGCGCTGGTGTACGGGCTTATGCTTCGGGTCGATATTCAGACGATGTGCGATGACGTTGGGGTCGATGCCTGGCATATCTTTATGAGACCAAGCGAACACGTCTTGGTATTCGGTGAGGAGATGGATCAACTCATCCCGGAAGGCATTCTTCAAAGAGGATCCCATGTAAACAACTTTGGACGAGTCGTCTAGGGTTAAATGAATTGCCACTGTATCTTCCCGAGGAGTTCCCAATTGGAGGGCGTTCTCCCTTGGATCTAACGAGTTGTCCGTCGAGGAGTTAGGTGAATCTTGTGCTATCAACATAACGGATGCTGCTTGCGCTTTCTTTTGGTCTTGTAGGGCTATCTCATAACAGGACCGGGCCTCTTTTTGATTTCCTCATACAACCCCAACACCATTTGGGGTAGGGAACTTGACGCACAAATACAAAGGATGTAAAGCTGCCCCAACCTTATTAAGTGATGGTCGCCCAGAATGGCGTTATATGCTGACTTTCGATCTACCACAAGGAAGTTTATGAAGATGGTAGTTGTTAAGCTCATAATTGTGCATATTCTAACCCCAATTCATCACTTATTATGCATGATATACATGCTTATTGGACCAACTTAATACATGATTTGTGATTGTAGGAAGAAGATGGAGATTTCACATATTGAAGGCTAAGTGGAGCTCTTTATGAGCATTGAGGATCAATAGATGAAGTATTGAAGGAAGAACAAAGAAAAGAAAGCAAGGAGAGAAGAGAAAAGAAGAAAGAAAGAAAGAAATGGAGAAGGAAGAAGGCAGGACCGGTCGGCTGACCGGTCAGCCAAGCAAGACCGACCGGTCATGACCGGTCGGCCACCCCACTCATGTGTTGGATTGAACAGAGACTAAGCCCGACCGGTCATGACCGGTCGAGCACAGCTGCTGACTGAAGGACTGCCCAGGCCGACCGGTCATGACCGGTCGGCCATTGCTGCTGGACAAAGGGAAAGTCACTCCGACCGGTCGTCCGACCGGTCGGCTGTGCAAAACTAGAAACTTCTATTTCGGGACTCCGATTTCTTCTGCGCAAGTGCGTAGTTTTACGCAAAATCTGGAATCTTCTTGCGTATTGGACTCCTCCAAGCTATAAAAGGACCTCTTTTCTTCATACCAAGGGGGCTACAACGTGGAGATTGCTGAGGAGAAGGATTCTACTTCAGATCTTTAGTTTTCTTTCCGTTTTTTGTAGTTTTTCATGTTTTTAGAGGCTTTTAGTTCAAGGATGTTAGAGATGAACTAAACCCTCTTAGCCTAGGCTAAGAGGGGAAGCTCTTGATTCGTTTTTGATGGATTAATGCAACCTAGGTTTCCTTTTGTGTTTTAATTGATGAATTTTAGTTCAATTTGAGTTTGATTCAAGTACTATGTTGGTTTCTACTTTGATCTCTTGATGACTCCGGGCTCATGTGATTCTTAGTGATTCTAAGCATAGTATCTTAGCTTTTGAGCATTGTCATGCATGTGTAATGCATTGATCTACCATCGACTCCGGGCATGGTAGACGCTTTGATTGCCTTGTATGCAATGGCCTGATTTTCATGTGGGAACTCATGCAACTGAAATTCTTATCTTTTATGTATGATCTATAATATGTGTTTAGTGATTGATTTTGATTTAAATAGAGTTCAAATCATGAGTTGTAATCAGGTCTAGTGACAGGACTTGGTGAAGGCTATGGTTATGAATCTCAACTAGATTGGAAAGAGGCTTGGCCTATACAATTGAGTGTGCCCAAGGTCTGAGCATGGTTGTGGGAATCAAATCAGTTAATAAGCACCTATTTCAGACAACTGTGTTTAATTGCTCTATATTCCGATCGGATAGAGATGGAAATCTGATTCTGATTGAGTTATATGAGACCTAGTTGTGTTAATGCATTGAAATGTATCAAGAGTGGATCCTTGGCGCTCTAGTGACTTTTTAGATTGAATTTACCTTAACCATTCACTGTTTAAACTCAAATCACTGTTTGTTTAGTTTTAGTTCTTAATAGAGTCTTAATTACTAGTTGTTTTAGTTAAATTCTGAAGATACTCATACATAAATCTCTGTGGGAACGATACTCGGTCTTTCCGAATTATTACTACTTCGCAACCCTACACTTGGGGAGCGAACAAGTTTTTGGCGTCGTTGCCGGGGATTTCTATGCGATATTTTTAGAATTTTCTGAAATAACTTTTAGTTGAGATTGTGTTAAGATAGATTTAGGATTTGTTCTGCTTTTTAGAGTAGGTTTTCTTCTAATTACTAACTTAGTTTGTTTTGATTTTTGCAGGATTCTAACATAGGTCTAATCCAGGGATTTTTAGGAAGTTGAAGAAGAAGAAGGCATCTTAAGTCACAAATCAGGTTTTATCGTTCTAACCTTACTCTTCTTCTTCTCCTACTCATTCCTATCATATTCATCTATTGTAGAGTAGGTGGAGACTCCTTTTGGATCTCTGAAAGGTAGGCCTTGTGCCACCTGGATTCCTATTGGTCGGCTCTGCCGCCTTGGATCACCTTGTGCTCATAGATTTCTCTTCTCAACCTATTCCTCTTTCTTCTTTTTCTGTACTTTCTCTCAAAAGACTCAAAGAGTGGGTGGGGAGTTCTTTGAACCCCTATTGACCAGGAGAAATCGGTCTCTATCCTTGCTTCTGGCTCAGCCATTGCAAGACACCCTGTGCTTAAGTTTTAGAGAGGAGTAAAGGAAGGAAGAAAGAATTCTTTTTCCCTTTTCACTCATTCTTTTTGGTTTTGCATGCCACATTGGGCTAGGACTAATAATAACCGACTTGTAAGGGACGGAGTAATTGTTGAAGGGATTGATAGAGAGCCACGTGCTAGGAGACAGCTAGATTCTCCAATTTTATCTGAAAATATGGCTGCAAATCAACCTAACCCGGTCCGAAATCAAACTGAAACAGGGGAGAATGTGGTTGAGGATGTTCCTCGACCAAGGACTTTACGTGATTTCTTGCAACCTGCAAGAACGAGCACTCCCTCATGCATAATTTTTTCACAAAATGCAGGGAATGTGGATTTGAAACCGGGAGTGATCAATCTTCTCCCTAAATTCCATGGTTTAGACAGTGAAAGTGCCTATCAACACCTTAGGGAGTTTGATGAGGTAATCACTACCATGCACTTTGCAAATGTGACTGAAGATGTAGTAAGACTTAAATTCTTCCCTTTCACTCTTAAGGATAAAGCGAAGGGTTGGCTTTATGCTTTGAGGCCAAGATCAATTGGTTCATGGACTGACATGCACAGAGAATTTATTAAAAAATTCTTCCCTACTCACAAAACAAACATGCTTAAGCGCCTTATAATGAACTTTGCCCAAAAGGAAGATGAAACCTTTTCCCAATGTTGGGAGAGGTTTAAGGACCTATTAAACACGTGTCCACATCATGGCTATGAAATTTGGCGGGTTATAAGTTTTTTCTATGAAGGACTAACCCCACCCATGCGCCAATTTGTAGAGATGATGTGTAATGGGGAGTTCATGAATAAGGAAGCTGATGAAGCATGGGATTATTTGGAAGAATTGGCTGAGAGTGCACAGTCTTGGGACACATCTAAACCAACAAATTCCAAGACTGGCCAACAAAAGGAAAAGGGAGGAATATATGTCTTATCAGAAGAAGATAGTATAAGTGCACGGTTGGCTAGCCTCACAAGAAAGGTCGAAGCCATGGAATTAAGGAAAGGAGAAACAATCAACTCCATTGACGTTGAAACTGTTTGTGGAATTTGTGCTGGAAATCAACATGCTACACAAGATTGTCCCACACTTTCAGCAGTCCAAGGCATCTTACAAGAACAAACGAATGCCATAAACAGTTATCAACAGCAATATGGTGCTCCAAACTCAAACACGTTTAATCCTAATTGGAAGAACCATCCCAACTTCAGTTGGAGGAATGGGCCCAATGCAAATGCAAGCAACACTCCAAAAGTATCACTAGAAGAGATGTTGGGTGCATTCGTATCGGTCCAGCATGAGTATAACAAGACAAATTCTAAAAAAATAGATGGGTTCATGCAGGAGCAATTGAAATTCAATCAAAATACAACCCAAGCCATCAATGACTTGAAAACCTCAATGGCTAGGGTTGAATCTCACCTCAGTGCTAGGGAGAAAGGCACACTTCCTGCCCAACCTCTTCCTAACCCAAGAACCCAATTTGAGATACATGATGCAAGCTCATCTTCCCAACACATGGAGCATGTTCAAGCTATCACCACTTTGCGAAGTGGGAAAATAATTGATAAATCTAATCCGGTGAAGGCCCCACAGCCTAATGATCCGGAAATTCCCAAAGAGGATGATAACATGAATAATACTCCACAAGAAAATGAACCGGAAAGGCAATACAAGCCGGTTGCCCCATTTCCCCAAAGGTTGATTTCACCCAAACCTTTGGATAAAAATCTGGAAATTCTAGAGGTTTTCAAGCAAGTGAAGATCAACATCCCATTGTTGGATGCCATTAAACAGATACCGTCATATGCTAAGTTTTTAAAAGACCTTTGCACGGTTAAAAGAAAAATACAGGTGCAAAAGAAGGCATTTTTGACAGAGAATGTGAGTGCCATTATCAACCACGGGATGCCCAAGAAATACAAAGATCCCGGTTGTCCTACCATATCATGTATGATTGGAGATCACCGGGTGAAACATGCTTTACTTGATTTAGGGGCAAGTGTGAATTTAATTCCCTATTCGGTCTATGAACAATTGGGTTTAGGTGAATTGAAACCTACCAAAACCACATTACAACTTGCTGACCGATCAATTCGTATTCCGAGAGGGGTAATTGAGGACGTCCTTGTCCAAGTTGATAAAGTTTACTACCCGGTGGACTTTATTGTTTTGGACACGCGACCCACGGTTAATATTGGCCCTCAAATTCCTGTCATACTTGGCCGCCCATTCCTAGCTACATCAAACGCCATCATAAATTGTAGGAGTGGGGTCATACAAATGTCTTTTGGCAATATGACGATTGAGTTGAATGCTTTCAATATTGACAACCAACAAGAGGATGAAGATGAGGAGGTCCACCAAATAAACATGATCGATTCTATTGTGGAGAATGAGTCCCTCTCACCTTTTTACTCCGATCCCTTAGACGAAGAAGTGATTCACTCCACTGATGAGAACGATGATATGATAAAAGATATGGTCACACTTTTCGAGTCGGTACCGGCATATGACGTTAGCCAAGAGAAGGATGTGGAAACAACAACTTGTAGTGCTGAGAAATCAATTCATATTTCCATACCTTTGTGGATCATGCATACCGAACTCCACCAACCCTGGGATGATCCTTACTTGCAATATCATTGCCCAGGAAAATCTGATTGGAGACATATTTTTTCTGACAAATATGATGGTGTCTCCCCTGATACATGTGATGTGCACACTAAGGAACCCGCTGAAATCCCTTTTTGGGATTTTAAGTGGCTTATCTCGATCACCCACACACATGTACATTGCAAAGCAGGATATTGGATGACTTTACTGCGAAATCTCTTGATCCATCTAATGATTCTGCTTGACTTTATGCTTTTGGATGAGTTGTTGGGATTAACCTCCTAGTCTGACGGAGGATGATTTGTTAGAATGCTTTCCCATTAGGATTTGCTTTGACAGTTCATTTAGTTGTGAAGTAATCCATATCCAAAAGCTAATCTTGCCATGAACTGTATGCTTCAGGTGATATCTCTCTTTCTCACTCTCCTTTATTTTATGTCATTGCTCTCATGTCATACATATTGCATATATCATTGAGGACAATGCAAAGTTTTGGTTGGGGGGTGAGCGATTCCTCTGATGAATCTGCTAGCTTTTGTGACATGTCGAGCAAAGATGTTGTGACATGTCGAGCAAAGATGTAGAAATTTTTCGATTTTTCTAAAAATTCGAAACTCTGTTGGAAGACTTTGATTCTATACATTCGAGATAGCATGGATATAAGAAGAGGAGAGATGAAGCGAGGGATGTTGCAAGCTTTGAATTTCTCTTAATATAATGATTTTATATGTGAATTCACCTATTTTTATGATTGATAGAAAATTTGAACACCTTTTGCACCTAGTTCACATTACACGATTTTCATGATTTGAAAGGTTTATGTAATTTGTGGATTAGCTAGACTGTGATTTAAAGGTGCTGAGAAACCAAGCCGGGGTATGTTGTCCATCCTTGTCCATGGGAAAATAACGGAAGATATGGATTTCTAAAAATCCTATCTAATTTAAAAGAAAAAGGAATGAAAGGATGAAATCGGGAAGGAAAGAAAAATGGTGGAAATTCTGATTAGGGCTACCTACTACCAACCGGGGGATGGTCTACCCATAACCAAAGTCGGAAATGGGACGTAGTGTGAAAGTCGTCGGAAGGACGGTAAGGCAAATTTCTGTCATAGGCTTGTTGTTGCTCTATACACCTCGAGATCTATAGTTTAGTTGATCTATGAAGAAGATAATCCCGGAAACTCATGAGATGAGCCTGCACTATGCACACTAGGTTGAATTTGTTCAAATTCTTCTATTGATCAGTCAATCAGCGGGAATTTCATATAAACACTTGTTATGTTCTGAGAGTTTAAGGTTGCAACCTTTATCACCTAATTTCTCTGATTCTTACGCTTATGTGTCTTGGAATATATAGAAGAATAGTTTCCAGAGGAGAGTTGGGTTTTGGAAAATGAAACTAGTTTCACGAATGTTTTGCTCGGGACTAGCAAAATGCTGGTTGGGGGGTGTGTTAAGCTCATAATTGTGCATATTCTAACCCCAATTCATCACTTATTATGCATGATATACATGCTTATTGGACCAACTTAATACATGATTTGTGATTGTAGGAAGAAGATGGAGATTTCACATATTGAAGGCTAAGTGGAGCTCTTTATGAGCATTGAGGATCAATAGATGAAGTATTGAAGGAAGAACAAAGAAAAGAAAGCAAGGAGAGAAGAGAAAAGAAGAAAGAAAGAAAGAAATGGAGAAGGAAGAAGGCAGGACCGGTCGGCTGACCGGTCAGCCAAGCAAGACCGACCGGTCATGACCGGTCGGCCACCCCACTCATGTGTTGGATTGAACAGAGACTAAGCCCGACCGGTCATGACCGGTCGAGCACAGCTGCTGACTGAAGGACTGCCCAGGCCGACCGGTCATGACCGGTCGGCCATTGCTGCTGGACAAAGGGAAAGTCACTCCGACCGGTCGTCCGACCGGTCGGCTGTGCAAAACTAGAAACTTCTATTTCGGGACTCCGATTTCTTCTGCGCAAGTGCGTAGTTTTACGCAAAATCTGGAATCTTCTTGCGTATTGGACTCCTCCAAGCTATAAAAGGACCTCTTTTCTTCATACCAAGGGGGCTACAACGTGGAGATTGCTGAGGAGAAGGATTCTACTTCAGATCTTTAGTTTTCTTTCCGTTTTTTGTAGTTTTTCATGTTTTTAGAGGCTTTTAGTTCAAGGATGTTAGAGATGAACTAAACCCTCTTAGCTAGGCTAAGAGGGGAAGCTCTTGATTCGTTTTTGATGGATTAATGCAACCTAGGTTTCCTTTTGTGTTTTAATTGATGAATTTTAGTTCAATTTGAGTTTGATTCAAGTACTATGTTGGTTTCTACTTTGATCTCTTGATGACTCCGGGCTCATGTGATTCTTAGTGATTCTAAGCATAGTATCTTAGCTTTTGAGCATTGTCATGCATGTGTAATGCATTGATCTACCATCGACTCCGGGCATGGTAGACGCTTTGATTGCCTTGTATGCAATGGCCTGATTTTCATGTGGGAACTCATGCAACTGAAATTCTTATCTTTTATGTATGATCTATAATATGTGTTTAGTGATTGATTTTGATTTAAATAGAGTTCAAATCATGAGTTGTAATCAGGTCTAGTGACAGGACTTGGTGAAGGCTATGGTTATGAATCTCAACTAGATTGGAAAGAGGCTTGGCCTATACAATTGAGTGTGCCCAAGGTCTGAGCATGGTTGTGGGAATCAAATCAGTTAATAAGCACCTATTTCAGACAACTGTGTTTAATTGCTCTATATTCCGATCGGATAGAGATGGAAATCTGATTCTGATTGAGTTATATGAGACCTAGTTGTGTTAATGCATTGAAATGTATCAAGAGTGGATCCTTGGCGCTCTAGTGACTTTTTAGATTGAATTTACCTTAACCATTCACTGTTTAAACTCAAATCACTGTTTGTTTAGTTTTAGTTCTTAATAGAGTCTTAATTACTAGTTGTTTTAGTTAAATTCTGAAGATACTCATACATAAATCTCTGTGGGAACGATACTCGGTCTTTCCGAATTATTACTACTTCGCAACCCTACACTTGGGGAGCGAACAGTAGTCTTCACTGGACTTTCCCCAAACGTGACTGGGAGATCAATGCTTCCTTCAGGCATTACCACCTCGCCCCTGAAGCCGACGAGGGGAGTCGAGACTGGCTTGAGTAGGCTTCTGGCAAGTGCCATTTTGTTGAAAGCCTCCAGGTACAAAATATCGGCTGAGCTACCTGTATCCACCATAATACGATGAGTTAAATAATTAGATACCTTCAGTGCAACCACGATGGAGTTTTCGTGAGGGAGGTGAATTCCCTCAGCATCTTCGAGGGAGAAGGAAATTGGTGGATGACTTATTTTTGATGCGTTGGGTGTTTGCTCCAGCCAATAAATATGCTGGGGCTTCTTGGATGCCTTACGAGCGTATGCTTTCCTTGAGGCTCGAGAATCTCCCCCACAAGCAGGTCCCCCCGACGATGGTCCGTATCTCCCCAGTGGGCTCAGCGTCTTCTTGCAGATCATGTCGATGAGGTGATTTCTTCCGTTGTTGCGAGGTTTCTCCCCTCTTTGGCGAGCGACCTTGCCGGACAACATAATCTTGAAGATGGCCTTTCCGAATAAGAGCCTTTCCGAAGATGGCCTCAAAGTTATACAATCTTGGGTAGTGTGCCCATGGTCTTTGTGAAAATAACAGAACTTGCTCTTGTACCTCTTCTCCGGGTCAGATTTTATTTTTGCGGGCCATTTCACATATGGCTTATGCTTAATCTCCATTAGTACCTTTTCTGGAGGGCGATTAAGGGGAGTATAGTTGCGATACTTACCAGAGTAAACTTTCTTGGGAGAGCGATCTCGCCGATCGCGCCTATACTTCTTGTCCGAAGAAGAAACCTCATTCGTCTTGCGTTTCATGCCTTGTATACCATGACGTGTTAATGCCACCTCTTCTGCATTGATATATTTCTGAGCCATAGCTTGGAATTCAGTCATAGTTTTGGGAGGATTCTTATCCAACGCGAATCTGAATTTCTCACTGGTGATCCCTATTATTAGAGCAGTGAGGCCTTTTTCTTCGGTATAACCTTCAGTTTGGACTGCTTCGGTTGTAAACCGCACTGTAAACTCCTTTATTGTTTCCCCATGGTGCTGTTTCAAATCCATTAGGTGAGACGCTGGTTTTTTGATGCGGATGCTTCCCATAAATTGGGAGAGGAACAGTTCCGATAGCTGTGAAAAGGAGCCGATAGATCGAGGCTTTAGCCCTTGGAACCACGTACGAGCTGCTTCCTTCAATGTTAGGGAAAAAGCCCTACACATGATTTCCGAGCCATGTCCCTCTAGTTCCATAAGTGACCTATATGTTTCCAAGTGTTCAAGAGGGTCGCCAATACCCATATATGGGGTGATAACAGGCGTACGATACTTCCTAGGCAATGGTGCCTCCATGACTTCGCTGGTAAAGGGGGACTCGGATTGATGTATCGTTGCCACAACGGCAGACGGTCAATTTGCCTGATAGCACTGCTCCATGTCGTCAAAACGATCATGGATTCTTTGGAGATCTCCTTCCCATGGTAGAGTATAACCTGACGTTTCGACGGTGGACCCTTGAGGTTGCTGTTGGCGAGAAGCACTAGAATGTATAGAATGTGGAGGTTGCACAGGGGGTTGGTTGCCAACCGGCATTTGGTTGGACGGGGGATGATTTGGTTGGACCTGTGGTTCGTCCACAGAGTGTCTGGAAGCCACCGGTATGGGTTGTGCAGGCAACCCTTCAGAAGGCAGCCTCTGGGGCCCCAAGAAATGCTGATCGAGTCGATTTGACAGGGCTTGAAATCCAGCGCTGAGGTTTACGAGTGTGTTTCCGAGGAAACGCATAATATCTTCTTGACTTCCGGAAGCCTCAAGCAACGGGTTCGTCGATGGCGCGTTTGGAGCTCCTTGAGGGATGTTTATTGAAACGGTTTGAGGAACAGGAACTGATTCCGTCACGTCAGGCGGATGGAATGTTTATCTTGATGTGGAAGGATGAACTGTCTTCTTAGGAGGCATAGTGGAAGGGGTTTGATCAGTGGTAGAACGATTGACTGTGATAATCAAATCTTTCCCACAGACGGCGCCAAACTGTTTACGTCGAATTCTGTAACAGGGTCCTCCGAATGTTCACCTCCTCTCCAAGGGATTTTCTCCGTGGACCTGAAAGAAACAGGAAGCAAATAAGGGTGGCTGGCGTCCAGCCGTTAGCCCTTCGATGCTTAAATTAGATAGGAAAAAAAGAAGGAATGACCAAATCGGAGTTAAAGATTGAATATCGTGTACCTTTATCATCAGTAGAGTCATCTATTTATACAGATCTCAATGATCCAAATCACTACGCAAGCTGTTAGATTAGCACTGATTTCATGGGATAGGGAGCTTATCTCGCTTAATCCTTGAATAAAGATGTAGTCAAAACATCCTAGACGTCTAGCTGATTACGTCTCTGGATATTCGGAGCTAAAAATAGATATAAACCAAAACCGGCCTATACGGGCTGCTTGTACTAGTAGACGAAGGCCTTCCATATCAGAAGTCATGAACCACAATCATTCAGATGCCGGGGGCTGCTTGTATCTAGAATGCTCATATTTAACATACGGGATGCGACCCCTCCTATCGAGCGCGAGCCGGGCTCCTCGCATTCTGGAGGTTCGACCCCTTCTGTCGAGCCCGAGCTGAGCTGCTCGCATTCAAGATGTGCGACCCCTTCTGTCGAGCGCGAGCTGAGCTGCTCGCACTCCGAATGTGCGACCCCTTCTGTCGAGCGCGAGCTGAGCTGCTCGCATTCTGGATGTGCAACCTCTTCTGTCGAGCCCGAGTTGAGCTGCTCGCATTCCGGATGTGCGACCCCTTCTGTCGAGCACGAGCTGAGCTGCTCGCACTCCGGATGTGCGACCCCTTCTGTTGAGCGCGAGCTGAGCTGCTCGCACTCCGGATGTGCGACCCCTTCTGTCGAGCGCGAGCTGAGCTGCTCGCATTCCGGATGTGCGACCTCTTCTGTCGAGCCCGAGCTGAGCTGCTCGCATTCCGAATGTGTGACCTCTTCTGCGGAGCCCGAGCTGAGCTACTCGCATTCCGGATGTGTGACCTCTTCTGCCGTGCCCGAGCTGAGCTGCTCGCATTCCTGATGTGCGACCTCTTCTGCCGCACCCGAGCTAAGCTGCTCGCATTCCTTTTACACGCCAAACTTATCTACAACAGTGAGGACACTCGGTTGCGTCAGAATCTTCCAGAAACCGCTTAAGGTTACGTAGTGCGCAGTATTTTTCAGAGCCCAAAATAGCAATTTCCTGTTTTTGTATGTGACCAACCGGTCGGATTGGCCTGGCCGACCGGTCACGACCGGTCGGACCCACCTTGCAATCAGTCCAGCAAGCCTTTCAAGGAGGACGACCTGTTGGCCGACCGGTCAAGACCGGTCGGACCTGCTTATGGTCTTGTTCCAGCGAGCACACAGGGGGCACCGACCGGTTGGCCAACCGGTCAAGACCGGTCGGACCAACTAGTCCTTCTTCCAGTGATTTCCAAAGATGTGGCCGACCGGTCGGACGACTGGTCGGACCTGCTATTCTTCTTCTTTTTCTTCTTTTCTTTATTCTCTTTTCTCCCTCTTTCTTCTTCCTTCTTTGGTCCACCTTGGACCTTCATTCACAGGTTCTAAATAGCTCCTTTTTAGTCTCCAAATGGTTGAAGTCCACTCTCAATCATACAGTCACAAAACATGCATTAGATGGGCCTTTTAATCATGAAAACCATGCATATAATGTGATGTAGTGGGCTATGCAATGTATAAATTGGAGGTTCAACACACCCCCAACCAGCTTTTTGCTAGTCCCGAGCAAAACATGCGTGAATAAGTTCAAACCTCCAAACCCAAATCTCCTTCAGAAACTATGTTTCTAGCCATTCCAAGACATACAAGTATAAAATTTGGAGAAACTAGGTGATAGAAATTGCAAATTTAAACTCTCAAAGTATAATAAGTGTCTACATGAAATTCCCGCTGATTGATTGATAAATAGAAGAACTCGAACAACTTTGACCTAGTGTGCATAGTGAAAGTTCATCTCATGAGTTTCTAGGATTATATTCTCCATAGATCAACTAAACTAAGGATCTCAAGGTGTACAGAGCAACAACAAGCCAATGACAGGAATTTGCCTTACCGTCCTTCCGACGACTTTCACACTACGTCCCATTTCCAGCTTTGGTTACGGTAGACCATCCCCCGGTTGGTAATAGGTAGCCCTCTTCAAAAATTTCCACCATTTTTCCATTATTCCCAATTTGATCCTTCATTTTCCTTTTTCTTTTAAATTAGATAGGATTTTTAGAAATCCATATCTTTCGTTATTTTCCCATGGACAAGGATGGACAAAGTACCCTGGCTTGGTTTCTCAACACCTTTAAATCAAAGTCTAGCTAATCCACAAATCGCATAATCTTTTCAACCCATTAGAATCGTGTAATGTGAACTAAGTGTAAGGTGTTCAAATGTTCTATCAGTCACAACAATAGGGGAATTCACATATAAAACCATTATGTTCGGAGAAATTCAAGAATTATAACATCACACACTTCGTATCTCCTCTTCTCATACTCATATCATCTCGAATGCATAGAAATAAAGTTTTCTAAAAGAGTTTTGAAATTTTAGAAAATTTAAAAAAAATTGCGCATATGAGGCTCGAAATGTTGCAACATGCTAGATGAAGAATCTCATCTCACCCCCCAACCAAATCTTGCATTGTCCTCAATGTGAAAAGATATGTAAGGAGCATGAACATGAGAGCAATGGTAAAATATAAGAGAGTGAGAACAATAGTACCTGAGAGAGTCGATCATGGAAGTCTGCAACTCCAACAACTAAATCCTACTAAAACAGTAAAACTAAACAAAACTAAACCTAATATATGGAAAGCAATAAAGATACCTAACCCGTCCTTGTAAAAAGAGGATCTCCATTAGACTAGGAGATCAATTATCAGTATAACATCCGAAAGGACAAAGTTGAGCAGGATCATCAAGTGGTGTAACAAATTTTTCAGTAGAACTATCCACCATCCTGCTTTGAAAAGTACATTAATGACATTGATCATTTTATCCCATGGAAAATCCGGCTGACAAATTTCAGCGGGTTCTTCAACAAAATTGTCATATGTACTAGGAAAGGAGAGTTGCATTGTTTGGAAATCATTAAGTATGGATCTCCTTTCCTTCCTGTCTGGGCAAAAAGTATTCAAGTATGGGTCATCCCAGAAGTGTTCTTTAGTTTGATCAAACCAAAGAGATGTGGAGACTTGTATTTTTTCTTCACAAGTCGATATGATCTCCACAAAATCAGAATTCATCGGTGCTTCCACAATTGATTTTTCAGTTTGGCACTTTGTGGAAGGAAGCTTTTTAGGCTCCGGGTGGTCTCTCTTAAAGCCTGTACAATGTCCTGAATCATGGGATCATCCCAATCCTCAAAGTACGTTAAGCACTCCTCGAGTGTATAAGAGACCTTATCGGAGGAAATTTTCAGATTTGGACCCTTTATATTTTCCTCCTTCTCAGAATTTTGTGTAGGTTGAAGTGGGTCCTCAACCTCTACACTTTTAGAAATTGGCCTCTCTGTAGGCAAGTCAAGTACCAATTCTTCCAAATCCTGCACAACAAATTTGTGTAAATCAGAAATTAGTGACTTGTCAAATGAATTTTCAGAAATTGACACTTCCAAGGTCTTAATAAAATGAGAATTAGATTCATCCTTAGAATGTGTCAAACATGTCCCCAAACTTTCAGGTAGATCATGTTGGAAAAACCCCCCATCATCCATGAATTCAATCATGTTTACCTCATGGGGGCCATCATTGTCGTCCCAATTCTCAAAGGGATCAAAGCTAACAACATCTAGAGGATCAAAATTCTGCCTTAAAGTGAACTCCTCTTCCACGATTGAATCAATCATATCAACCTCGTGGACATCATCATCATCCCTATGCCTTTTTCCCAAGTGGAACACATTCACCTCCAACGTCATGTTTCCAAAGGACATTTGCATCACTCCATTCCGGCAATTTATGATTGCGTTTGATGTAGTGAGGAATGGGCGGCCTAGAATCACCGGTATCTAGGTGCTAGCATCCATGACCGATTGTGTGTTGTTGAACCTCCAATTTATACATTTGCCAACCCATTACATCACATTATATGCATGGTTTTCATGTTTAAAAGGCCCATCTAATGCATGTTTTGTGATTGTAGGAATGAGAGTGAACTTCACCCAATTGGAGACCAAAAGACCATGTTTAGGAGCCTTTGATGAAGGTCCAAGGTGGACCAAAGAAAGAAGAAAGCAAAGAGAGAGGAAGGAGAGAAGAAAAGAAAGAACAAAAACTGCAAAAACTGGGTCCGACCGGTCAAGACCGGTCTAGACCGGTCGGCTGCACTCCCTGGACACCTGCCAGACAGGTCTAGACCGGTCGGCCAGCCCTGTCCGACCGATCAATACCGGTCGGCCATGAAATTTTACACTTCCAGATTTCAGGCAGCAAGCTATTCCCGTTTTTAGATTTTCGGAACAGTTTTCTGAAGCCATCTTGATGATATTTGGCAATCCAACACATCCATGTCGAAGAGGAGCTCGACGCCGAAATAACCGAGTGGTTTCGTGTCGATCGGAGCTACGGATTGATCATGGTGGCCAAAACAATACAAACTGTCCAGAAAGTTCCAGATTTCACTGTTCAACTCTGGGCCGGTCCAGGTGACCCATCATTGATGATATGAAGAATCTACTTTGACCATCTTTTAGATCACATCCATATGTGAATAACCACAAAAGTTTCAGATCAAAAGGATGTGTGGTTTGATCGTACCAGTTGAAGAAAGATGGACCATCCAGAAAGATCCAACTGCGCAGAGTTTATAAAAGCCCTAAGTGTTCTAATTTTCGGACCATATTCTAGGATTTTTTTGGACAATCTAATACATCTATCATGTAGAGGAAGAAGTTTTCTACCAATATTCAAAATTTGAGATCAATCCGACCTCTCTACACTCCGAAGCGTTGAAAGCAAGATGACTGGTTCTGAAGGTACCCGAAGTGAGCGATTTTGAGAGGCGGTCGGTGATATGATTGGTGGGCCTATTCAAAGGATATTCTTGGAAATCTAAATCATCTATGAGGAAGATCACATTACAAGGAAGTTACAAATCAAATTTGAAGGCAATCCGACCATTGGTTAAGCCGTACCAAGCGAAACAAATTCTGCTATGTTGCTGTACTATTGCTGCACTATAAAAGGAGGTGCTCTCTTCTATTCCAAATAAACCAAGGACGTGGGAAGCAACGAGTTCAAGTCATAGGAGGCTTCTTAGCCTCCTCCAGCTAGTTTTTCTTCCTTTTCTTAGTTCTACTTCTAGTTTTAATATGCTTTTCCTTAGCTAACCTCTTAGCTAGAGCTAGAGGTGAAATTTGTAGTTGGTTCCAATGCTTTAATTCTTTTATTTCAAGTATCCTTTTCTTAATTTTGGATTTTGAAGTTCTAGTTTGAATAAAGTTTAGTTTTTTAGAAGTTTTGTGAGAGTTTGTGTGCTCCGGACATGAGTTCCTTGCAATTCTCTGAGATTACCATGATTGGGTTGTTTGAATTCGAATTGTAGTAACCCTTGAGCATGCCATAGTCCATAGGCATGGCTGTTACTCCGAAGGCTACAAGTTCAAGTTCTATGTGCTCCATTAGAACTAGAAATCTAATTTCCAGATTTAAGTGGGACTGTTTGTACTTGAATGTTATATCTTCCAATTAGATAAGAGATAGGACTTTGATTCTAATTGTGTTGTACTTGGATGAATGGATTGGCATTGGACTACTACAAGTGGATCCTTGATGCTCTAGTTCTTCTTATTTTCAGATTTTCCTATTTCATGTGAAAAACTACTTTCTTAAACTTCTTAGATTCTAGTTATTAGAGTACTTGGAATTGTTTACCTCTTTCCCTGTGGATCGACCTCGGTCTTACTGAGATTTATTACTACATCGCAGCCTTACACTTGAGGCGAGCGAACATGTGTCCAAGACGATGAAATCTACCAGGTAGTAGAATTTATCAACTTGGACTAGCACATCCTCAACTATCCCTATTGGTACACGGATGGATCTATCAGCGAGTTGCAATGTGGTTTTGGTGGGTTTTAATTCACTAAGACCCAATTGCTCGTATACCGAGTATGGGATCAAATTCACGCTTGCCCCCAAGTCTAGTAATGCACGCTCAATCCGGTAGTCTCCAATGATACATGAAATTGTGGGACTACCGGGATCTTTGAATTTTGGGGGGGTCTTTTGAGTGAGAATGGCACTCACTTGCTCATTTAAGAAGGCCTTTTGCTCCACATTATATTTACGTTTGGTTGTGCATAGGTCCTTTAGAAACTTGGCATATGAGGGGACTTGTTTGATGGTATCAAGCAAGGGAATGTTGATCTTGACTTGCCTAAAAATCTCTAGAATATCATGAGAGTTTGTGAGAGATTTTGGGGCAACCAATCTTGAAGGGAATGGTGCTACGGGCTTGTAAATGGGTTCCGTTTCTTGTTGGGCTAAGTTAGATCCATCTTCATCTTCAGAATTTACCGGATCATTAGGCTTGTCGGCCTTCACCGGAATAGATTTGTCAATTTGTTTACCACTTCTAAGAGTGGTGATGGATTTGGCTTGCTCCATGTGTTGGTTGGAAGGATTAGGAATGCTCACTTCATGTACTTGCTTTGGATTGGGCTGAGGTTGGGCCGGAAAGGTCCCTTCCCTAGCATTCAAACGTCCCTTAATCTCATCAACCGAGACTTTAAGCTCTTGGAACATTTGCTGATTTGTTTGATTGATTTGCGTTTGCCCTTGTATAAACGCTTTCAAGGTATCCTCCATTGAGAACTGAGGTGGGGCCATATTTTGCATGGGTGGCCCTCCTTGAGAGTTGCTAGGATTGCCCGTGGGAGCATTCTTCCAACTGAAATTTGGGTGGTTCTTCCAACTAGTATTGTACGTATTACCCACTGGTCCATTGAAAGGCCGTTGATACCCATATGTGGCATTTGCATGTTCATGTAACACTTCTTGAAATGCAGGAATTGTGGGACAATCTTGCGTAGCGTGTAAATCGGTGTAAAAAATCCCACATATGGTCTCAATAGCTTCATTGGACTTTGGAACTCCACTTTTACTAAGTTCCATGGCCTCGATCTTCCTTGTGAGGTTGGCTATCCTTGCATTCACGTCGTCTTCCTCCTTAAGGATATAGATCCCTCCTTTCTCTTTCTCTTGAGTAGGCTTGGGGTTATTGGGTTTATCCGAGGTATCCCAAGATTGGGCATTTTCAGCCAACATGTCCAAATAACTCCAAGCCTCATCTGGATTTTTGCTCATAAACTCGCCATTGCACATCATCTCTACGAATTGGTGCATATTGGAACTTAATCCATCATTGAAAAATTTATAATTCCCCAACTCTCATAGCCATGATGTGGGCAAGCGAGTAGGAGGTCCTTAAATCTCTCCCAACATTGGAAGAAAGATTCACCCTCTTTAGCCTGAAAAATTCATTATGGCTCTTCGAAGGGTGTTCGTTTTATGAGCCGGGAAGAACTTTTTCAAGAATTCCCGGGTCATCTCATTCCATGACCCAATCGAATGTGGTCTAAGAGAGTGAAGCCAATCTTTGGCTCTTTCTTTCAATGAAAATGGAAAGAGTTTAAGCTTGTCAGAGTCTAGCCCATGGAAGTTTGGTATAAGTTGAATTACACCCGGCTTTATGTCAATGTTTCCGCCGTTTGGTGGTAGAACCACGTAAGAGGGTGTAATTGCACGGGCTGGTTGTAGGTAATCCCGCAGTGATCTCATTGGAGGAACGTTATGTACCTCATTCTCTCCTACTCCCTCTTGATTTGCGTTTGTAGTTGGAGTAGGGGGGGAGGATTCCTTAAAGGTGTTTGATCCATACTCCCCAAACTTTCACAACGTTCTTGGTAATTTCGGACTCGTCCATGGACTGACAATGGTCCAACTAAACCACCTTCGGATTAGAGATGATTGGAGTGGTTACGTTCCCAACGGGACATAAACCACTCAACCAAAAACTGACTAAACTTAAATCCTAGAAATCTGAAATTAATCTGAAAATAGAAAAAAAAAATCTGCAAAAAGCTAAGTTAGAAGGATATTACCCGATGTGCTTGAACTAGAGAAGAAATCCTACAAAACAAACAATTTTGATTAGTTCTAAGAAATCAGAAAAAACCCTATCTAATTCTACTTCTACAGCTACTAAAACAATTTGAAAACCGTTATCTAAATTCCCCGGCAACGGCGTCAAAAACTTATTTGCTCGCCTCAAGTGTAAGGCTGTGATGTAGTAATAAATCTCGGTAAGACCGAGGTCGATCCACAGGGAATTGGATAACAATTTCTAAACTATTCCAGCAACTCAGTTTGCAATAGATAAGAGATTCAATTGGAATAATTATGCTAAAACAGTAACTTAATGAAAATCAGTAGTTTAAGGTACTAAGGCTTTCAAGGATCCACTTGTAGCAATCCCATGTCAATCCAATCAATCCAAGCAAGATACACAACTAGATTTGAAGTCTTATCTCTCATCTAGTTGGAAAATAAAGCATTAAACACATTCAATCCCATTCAAGTTGAACTTCCAAGTTCTAGTCACATTCAATCAATGTAGAATTCAAAATCATAGCCTTCGGAGTAACAGCCATGCCAATGGACGATGGCCTGCTCAAGGATTACTATAATTCGAATCTAAACAACACAACATGATAATCTCAGAGAATTGTAAGGAATCCATGTCCGGAGCACATGAACTCTCATAAAACATCTCAAATTATCAACTTGAAGAACTAAAATAGATAAAAATCCAAACTTGAATTGAAAGTACTTGAATTAACTGAATCAAACCATGAAATTAGCTACAAGCTTCACCTCTCAGCCTTAGCTGAGAGATTCTAGCCGAGCATTGTCATGCTACAACTAAAACTCATGAAAGAAAGCATAAAAACTAGAAAAATCAGAGTTTGGAGGGTTGCAGACGCTCCACGACTGCTTCCTCTCTCTAGCACGACATCCCTTGGCTTCTATGATACCCTAGGAAGAGCCCCTAAGTGTCCTTTTATAGTGAGGACGCTCGGTTGCGTCGGAATCTTCTAGAAACCGTGTAAGGTTACGCAGTGCGCAGTATTTTTCAGAGCCCAAAACTATCAATTGCCTGTTTTTGTATGTGGCCGACCGGTCGGACCCACCTTGCAATCAGTCCAACAAGCCTTTCAAGGAGGACGACCTGTTGGCCGACCGGTCACAACCGGTCAGACCTGCTTATGGTCTTGTTCCAGCGAGCACACAGGGGGCACCGACCGGTTGGTCGACCGGTCGGACCAACTGGTCCTTCTTCCAGTGATTTCCAAAGATGTGGCTGACCGATCGGACAACCGGTCGGACCTGCTATTCTTCTTCTTTTTCTTCTTTTCTTTATTCTCTTTTCTCCCTCTTTCTTCTTCCTTCTTTGGTCCACCTTGGACCTTCATTCACAGGTTCTAAATAGCTCCTTTTTAGTCTCCAAATGGGTGAAGTCCACTCTCAATCCTACAGTCACAAAACATGCATTAGATGGGCCTTTTAATCATGAAAACCATGCATATAATGTGATGTAGTGGGCTATGCAATGTATAAATTGGAGGTTTAACACACCCCCCAACCAGCTTTTTACTAGTCCTGAGCAAAACATGCGTGAATAAGTTCAAACCTTCAAAGCCAACTCTCCTTCAGAAACCATGTTTCTAGCCATTCCAAGACATACAAGTATAAAATTTGGAGAAACTAGGTGATAGAAATTGCAAACTTAAACTCTCAAAGCATAATAAGTGTCTACATGAAATTCCCGCTGATTGATTAATAAATAGAAGAACTCGAACAACTTTAACCCAGTGTGCATAGTGAAAGTTCATCTCATGAGTTTCTAGGATTATATTCTCCATAGATCAACTAAACTAAGGATCTCAAGGTGTACAGAGCAACAACAAGCCAATGACAGGAATTTGCCTTACCATCCTTTCGACGACTTTCACACTATGTCCCATTTCCGGCTTTGGTTACGGGTAGACCATCCCCCGGTTGGTAATAGGTAGCCCTCTTCGAAATTTTCCACCATTTTTCCATCATTCCCAATTTCATCATTCCTTTTCCTTTTTCTTTTAAATTAAATAGGATTTTTAGAAATCCATATCTTTCATTATTTTCCCATGGACAAGGATGGACAAAGTACCCCGGCTTGGTTTCTCAAGACCTTTAAATCGAAGTCTAGCTAATCCACAAATCGCATAATCCTTTTAACTCATTAGAATTGTGTAATGTGAACTAGGTGTAAGGTGTTCAAATGTTCTATCAATCACAACAATAGGAGAATTCACATATAAAACCATTATGTTCGGAGAAATTCAAGACTTACAATATCACACACTTCGTATCTCCTCTTCTCATACTCATATCATCTCGAATGCATAGAAATAAAGTTTTCTAAAAGAGTTTTGAAATTTTAGAAAATTCGAAAAAATTTGTGCATATGAGGCTCGAAATGTTGTAACATGCTAGATGAAGAATCTCATCTCATCCCCAACCAAATCTTGCATTGTCCTCAATGTGAAAAGATATGTAATGAGCATGAACATGAGAGTAATGGTAAAATATAAGAGAGTGAGAACAATAGTACCTGAGAGAGTCGATCATGGAAGTCTGCAACTCCAACAACTAAATCCTACTAAAATAGTAAAACTAAACAAAACTAAACCTAATCATGAATAAGGAAGCCAAGGAAGTATGGGCCTATTTTGATATCTTAGCCGAGAATGCACAATCTTATGATATAACTAAACCAGCAAATCCCAAGATAAGCCAACAAAGAGAAAATGGAGGAATCTACGTCCTCTCTAAAGAAGACAACATAAGTGCACACGTAGGTAGCCTCACAAGAAAAGTTGAGGCCATAGAATTGGGCAAGGGAGAAAAGACTAAGTAAGTTGAGAATATTTATGGAATTTGTTCCGGTAACCAACATGCAACATAAGATTGTCCTACAATCTCTGCATTTTAGAAATTTCTACAAGAACAATCAAATGCCCAACGACCATTTAGTAATCCAAACTCGAACACGTATAATTCTGGTTGGAGGAACCATCCCAATTTCAGTTGGAGGAATGGGCCATCAGAGAATGCAAACAATAACCCAAAAGCTACACTTGAGAAAATATTGGGTACATTCGTCTCAGCCCAAGCTTAGTACAACAAGAATAATTCTCACAAAATCGATGGGTTCATGCAAGAACAACTAAAATTCAATCAGAATTCATCTCAAGCCATCAATGATTTAAAAACTTCAATGGCTAGAGTTGAATCTCATCTTAGTGTTAGGGAGAAAGGCACACTTCCTGCCCAACCTCTCCCTAACCCAAGAACCCAATTTGAGATACAAGACCTCAGCCCAACCTCCCAAAATACGGAGCATGTTCAAGCAATCACCACTTTGAGGAGTGGTTAAACAATTGATAAATCCAATCCGGTGAAGGCCTCAAAGCCTAATGATTCAAAAATTGCCGATAAGGATAATATCTCGAACAACACTCCACATGAGAAAGAACTGGAAAGGCAATACAAGCCGATCGCCCCATTTCCCTAAAGGTTGATTTCACCCAAACCATTAGACAAAAACCTAAAAATTTTAGAGGTTTTTAAGCAAGTGAAGACAACATTCCGTTGTTGGATGCTATAAAACAAATACCATCCTATGCCAAATTTCTAAAGGAATTGTGTACAGTCAAAAGGAAACACAATGTTCACAACAAAGTACTTTTGACTGAGAATTTGAGCGCTATTATCAAACAAGAGGTGCCCCAAAAATATAAGGATCTAGGTAGTCCTACCGTCTCATGCATCATAGGTGACTATCGGATCAAACAAGATTTACTCGAGCTTGGGGCAAGTGTTAACCTCATTCCATACTCAGTCTATGAATAACTTGGGTTAGGTGAATTAAAACCCACCAAAACCACACTTCAACTCGCTGATAGATCTATTCGTATACCGAGAGGGATGATTGAAGATGTCCTTGTCCAAGTCGATAAATTCTACTATCCAATAGATTTTATTGTCTTGGATACACATCCGGTGATGGGAACCGGTGCTCAAATTCCTATCATACTTGGCCGCTCTTTCTTAGCCACTTTAAATTTGATTATCAATTGTAGAAACGAGCTGATACAAATGTCCTTTGGAAATATGACACTTGAGCTGAATATCTTTGATTTATGCAAACAACCACGGGATGTTGATGACAAGGTCCACGAAATAAATCTGATTGAATCATTTGTGGAAGACACATCCCTCCTGACATTCTATTCCGACCCCTTGGAGGCATGCTTGGCCCACTCTCATGAGATTGATGATTACATGATAAGAGAGATGGATGCCATTTTGGATTCTATGCCGGTACTTGATAATAAAATATGGAAGGCACCATTTGAGCCTTTGCCCTTAAGCAAGAACAAGTCACTTCCATCTAACATTAAGGCACCAAAGCTCGACCTAAAACCATTACCCACTGATTTGAAATATGTTTATTTAGGTCGAGATGAGACATATCCGATGGTGATTTCTTCCCACTTGGATGAGGAATAAGAGAGTAGGTTGATAGCCACTCTAATAGAGCATAAAAGCGCAATTGGATGGTCAATTACGGATCTCAAAGGCATAGACCCCTTGATTTGTACTCATCGCATACACCTTGAGGAGAATGCGAAAACATCTAGGAAACCACAAAGACACCTGTTCGCTCGCCTCAAGTGCAAGATTATGATGTAGTAATAAATCTCAGTAAGACCGAGGTCAATCCACAGGGAATTAGAGAACAATTTCTAAGTTATTCCAACAACTAGGATTGCAACAATTTAGAGGTTCAATTTAGAGAATTACGCTAAAACAGTAACTTAAGAAAAACAGTAATTAAAGGCACTAAGGCTTTCAAGGATCCACTTGTAGTAATCCCATGTCAATCCAATCAATTCAAGCATAAAAATCAACTAGATGTGAAGTCCTATCTCTCATCTAGTTGGAAAATAAAGCATTAAAGCACATTCAATCTCACTTAAGTTGAACTTCCAAGTTCTAGTCCCATTCAACCACATATAGAATTCGAAATCATAGCCTTCGGGGTAACAGCCATGCCTATGGACTATGGCCTGCTCAAGGGTTACCATAATTCGAATATAATCAAACAAAACATGATAATCTCAGAGAATTGTAAGGAATCCATGTCCGAAGCACATGAACTCTCATAAAACTTCTAAAAATATCAACTTTAAAAACTAGAACATTCAAAATTCGAACTTGAAGTAAAGCTACTTGAATTAAACTGAATCAAACATGAAATTGGCTGCAAGCTTCACCTCTCAGCCTTAGCTGAGAGATTCTAGCCGAGCATTGTCATACTACAACTAGAACTCATAAAAGAAAACTATAAAAAATAAAAACTCAGACTTTGGAGGGTTACAAAGGCTCCACGACGGCTTCCTTCCTCTCCCACGAAGTTCCTTAGCTTTTATCATGCCCTAGGAAGAGCCCCTAGGTGTCCTTTTATAGTGGGAAAGCTCTCTTGCATCGAAAACATCCAGAATTTGCGTAAGGTTACGCAATGCGCAGAAATTCTAGGACCAGAATTAGAAGGTTGCTGTTTTAATGTATGGCCGACCGGTCACGGCCGGTCGGACTAGGCTGGCCGGCCGGTCGGACATGTCTGTAATTAGTCCAGCAAGCACAAAGAGGAGCCCGACCTGTTGGCCGACCAGTCTTGACCGGTCGGACCAGGCTGGTCATTGGTCCAAGGACCTCTAGAGGTGGGCAGTAGTGTGGCCGACCAGTCAAGATCGGTCTGGCTCCCTTGGCCGACCGGTCACGACCGGTTGGACGTCTTGTTTTCCAATTTTTCTTTCTTTCTTTGGTCTTCTCTCTCTTTCACTTGCTTTCTTCTTTCTTTGGCCCTCCTTCAATCTTCATCCAATAGTTCTAAATGGACCCTTTTGGTCACTAATTGGGTGAAGTCTCTCTCATACCTACAATCACAAAACACGCATTTAGATGGGACTTTTAAAATGCAAAGCATGCATATAATGTGATGTAGTGGGCTAAATTATGTATAAATTGGAGGTTCAACAATGCCTCAATCCAAACATGAAGGAGGTGGTTAAGGCCGAGGTGTTGAAACTATTGGATGTAGGTATCATTTACCCAATATCCGATAGTTAATGGGTGACTCCAACTCAAGTGGTGCCCAAGAAATCTGGAATAACCATTATAGCCAATGCCAACAATGAACTCGTGCTAACCAGAGTCACTACTGGTTGGAGAATATGCATTGACTACAGGAAGCTAAACACAGTTACAAGGAAAGACCACTTTCCCTTACCATTTGTTGATCAAATTTTAGAAAGGTTGGCAGGTCATTCCCACTTTTACTTCCTTGATGGGTATTCAGGGTATAACTAAATAGAGATCGCCCCAGAGGACCAAGAGAAGACAACATTCACATGTCCATTCGGCACTTTCGCCTATCGAAGGATGCCGTTTGGACTATGCAATGCCCTTGCCACATTTCAACATTATATATTGAGTATTTTTTCTGATATGGTGAGAACAATTCTTGAAGTCTTCATAGACGATTTCTCTGTATTTGGTTGTAACTTTGATGAGTGCCTTGTGCACTTAAAAACTGTATTAAAAAGATGTGAATAAAAGAACCTCATGAATTGGGAGAAATGTCACTTCATGGTTTAAAAAGGAATTGTCCTTGGTCACATCATCTCACAAAATGGAATCGAGGTGGACAAGGTTAAAATCGATCTTATCTATAACCTTCCACCCCCCAAAAGTGTACTGAGATGTGCGGTTCTTTTTAGGACATATTGGATTCTATAGACGGTTCATAGAGGACATTAGTTCACTCTCTCGTCCTTTATGTAACCTCCTTTAAAAGGAAAACTCATTCGAGTGGAATAAGGATTGTCAAAATGCCTTTGACAAACTTAAAGGTATGTTGACATGTGCTCCCATAATGCAACCACCTGATTGGAGCCTTCCTTTTGAAATCATGTGTGATGCAAGTGATTAACGCTATTGGGGCTGTGTTAGGCCAAAGAAAAGAGAAGAAACCATGCATCATCTACTATGCAAGTAGAACCTTAAACTCGGCTCAAGCAAACTACACTACTACAGAAAAAGAACTTTTAGCGGTAGTTTTTGCTTTAAACAAGTTTAGGTCCTACTTGATTGGATCCAAGATTATCATATTCACCGACCATGCCACGCTTAAGTACCTTCTCTCTAAGAAGGATGCTAAGCCACGCTTGTTAAGATGGATCCTCCTACTCTAAGAATTTGACATAGAAATACGTGATAAGAAAGGAGTAGAAAACGTAGTTGCTGACCATCTTTCTAGACTTGTTCTCATCTATTCTCCTGAGATGACCGCGATCAATGACATGTTCCCTGATGAACAAATTTTTAAAGTCTCCCAATTACCATGGTATGCGGACATTGCTAACTATCTTGCTATAGGTATAATTTCGACACATCGGAAAAAGCAAGATAAGGATAAGTTCTTCAACGAGGTGAGTAAATTCCTATGGGACGACCCATACTTATTCAAGTATTGTCCCGATCAAATCATAAGGAGATGTGTGCCGGATATGAACAACACGGTATCATCTCCTTTTGTCATTCTTAGGCGTGTGGTGGCCACTTTTCGGCTAAGAAGACCACAACCAAAATTTTACAATGTGGGTTTTATTAGCCCACCATGTTCAAGGACACCCATGAGTTTTATAAAACATGTGAGCCTTGTCAGAAATTGGGAGGAATATCCCATAGAAATATGATGCCACTCAATCCCATCTTACCAATCAAAATTTTTAACTATTGGGGCATCGATTTCATGGGTCCATTCCCATCTTCTTTTGGAAATTTATATATTCTGCTTGCCGTCGACTATGTTTCAAAATGGGTCGAGGCGATTCCATGTCGGAACAATGACCATAAAACAGTAATTCGTTTCCTAAAAGAAAATATCATTTCCCTATTTGGAACACCTCGAGTCATTATAAGCGATGGAGGGTCTCTTTTTTGTTACCGCCCGTTTGAAGCTTTAATGAAAAAATATGGCATAAATCACAAGGTGAGCACTCCCTATCACCCACATACAAGTGGACAAGCTAAGATATGCAACAGGAAAATTAAACATATTTTGGAGAAAATAGTGAACTCTGATCGCAAAGATTGGTCGCTTCGACTTACCGATGCACTCTGAGCTTACCGTACCACTTTCAAGACCCCCATTGGCATGTCTCCCTATAGACTTGTCTATGGGAAAGCTTGTCACTTGCTCGTGGAGTTGGAACATAGGGCATATTGGGCGATAAAGAAGATGAATTTTGATTCTGACAAAGTAAGCTCGTTGCGCAAATTTCAATTGAATGAACTTGAGGAACTCCGGAACGAGGCATATGAAAATGCGAGAATTTACAAGGACAAGATGAAGGTGTTCCATGATAAGAACATCCTTCGTAAGACCTTCATGATCAACAAAAAGTCCTTATGTATAATTCTCGGTTACATTTATTTTTGGGGAAATTGAAGTCTCGATGGACCGGTCCTTTCATTTTGAAAATTGTTTATCCATATGGGACCGTTAAGTTGTTGAATTCAAGGAACAATAATATCTTTAAAGCAAATGGTCAGCAATTAAAGTTGTTCTTTGAGAATTTCCCTTCGAAAGGTATGTCCATACCTCTGACTGATCTTGTGTATCAGGATGTTGATCTCCTAGTCTGATGGAGGTATAGAGTAGTTAAGATTAGGATTTTGTTGCTTTTGGTTTGCTTTTTCATAGGTTTGTTAGGAGGTCGAATTTCAGTTTTTGTTCTCTCAGGTACTCTCATTCCTCAGTCCCTTTATTTTATCATTGCTCTCATGTTTTACCTATTGCATACCTTTTACATTGAGGACAATGCAAAATTTGGTTGGGGGTGTGGGATCACTAGGATGAAACTAGTGTTTTGTAACATTTCGAGCAATATGAAGAATTTTTTTCAGATTTTTTCTAAAAATTCAAAACTCCATTGGACAACTTTGTTTCTATGCATTCGGGATGGTGTAAGTATAAGAAAAGGAGAGGCGAAGTGAGTGAAGTTGAATATCTTGAATAATCTTGAAGATAATAGTTTTATATGCGAATTCTCCTATTTTTAAGATTGATAGAAATTTTGAACACTTTTACACCTAGTTCACTTTACACGATTCTCATATTTTGAAAGGATTATTAGATTTATGGATTAGCTAAGTTTGGATTTAAGGTGATGAGAAACCAAGCTGGGGTACTTTGTCCATCTTTGTCCATGGGAAAATAATGAAAGATACGGATTTCTAAAAATCCTATCTAATATATATAAAAAGAAAAGGAAGGATGAAAAATGGGAAGATTGAAAATATGGTGGAAAATTCTGAAAAGGGCTACCTATTACCAACCGGGAGATAGTCTACCCGTAACCAAAGCCGGAAATGGAAAGTAGTGTGAAAGCCGTCGAAAGGACGGTAAGACAAATTCCTGTCAAAGGCTTGTTGTTGATCAGTGCACCTTGAACTCTATACCTTAGCTGAGTTATGAAGAAAATAATCCTGAATTCCCATGAGATGAGCATTCACTGAGCACACTAGGTTAAATTGTTCAAATTCTTCTATTTATTTATCAATCAGCGGGAAATCCATATGAGTACTTGTTATGTTTTTAAAAGTTTAATGTTTTAACCTCTATCACTTAGTTTTGCTGATTTTTGTACTTGCATGTCTTAGAGTGTATAGAAGCATAGTTTCTGAAGGAGAGTTGGGTTTTGGAGAAATGAATTGTTTTATGCATGTTTTGCTTGGGACTAGCAAAATGCTGGTTGGGGGGTGTGTTGAGCGCTTAAATGTGTATATTCTAACCCCATTTCATCGCCAACTATGCATGGTTTTAAAGCTTAAAGACTACTCTGATACATGGTTTTATGATTGTAGGTATGAGAGGGATTTCGCCTAATTGATGACTAAAAAGATCCATGTAAAGCCCTTCAATGAAGACCCAAGGTGGGCTAAAGAAAGAAGAGAGCAAAGAGAGAAGAAAGAAAGAAGAAAATACGTAGAAAATCAGGTCCGATCAGTCATGACCGGTCGACTAAGAGGGCCATGACCGGTCTAGACTGGTCGGCTACTCCCCCTTTACCTCTTTGGACACCAAATATAAGAGGCCAACTGGTCCACCCCTCCACTCTTGCATGCTGGACACTCAACAGAAAGGGTCCGACCAATCGTGACCGATCGGCCAACCCAGTCCAACAGGTCATGACCGGTCGGCTAGTGTATTACAGTGGGAAATTAGCAGCTTCCTCTTGAAGCTTCGATTTTTGTGCGCAAGTGCGTAAGTGTTGCGCAAATCTGGAAGATTCTGAGGCAATAGAACCTCTCCACTATAAAAGGGGACCTAGGGATCATAGCTAGGGCATCCTAGAAGAGATCTACGAAGGTGGGAGGCGGCGAAAGTCAGATCCAGAGTTTTACAACTCCTCCTAGTTTGTCTTTCTAATTTTATATTTTTTTAGTAGCTTTCATGTTTCCTTGGATCATGAACGGCTAAACCTCTTAGCTAGGGCTAAAAGTTGAAGCTTGTAGTGAATCTGAAATGCTTTAATTCGTTTGTTTTAGTTTCAAGTTGGATTTATTGAAGAACAATGGTTTATAGAAGTTTGAATAAAGTTCTAAGTAGTTTTTCTTAATCTTATGATGACTCATGGATGTTTGGAAGAATTACTTTAGTTCTTAATTGATTTGCACAGTTCTAAACCTGTACGCTCCGAGGAATCGGATTCAATACGCTTTAGACTTGGATTTCTATGTGGGAACTTCAACCAAAGTTCTATCTTTTTGTTCTAATTTCTGAATTATGTGGTGATTGTGTATGTGATTTGAATGAAGTTCAAATCATGATCTAATTATGCTTTGTGACAGAGTTTAATGATGATTATGATTGTGATATTAATCTATTGGAACTAGGATTGACCTATGCAATTGAGTCTACTCAAGTCCTAACTTGAATTGAGGGAATCATGTATATAAATCACACATATGACAGATTGTGTGTTACAACCACTCTATCATCTAACTAGATATGATTTGATTTCAATTCTAGTTGTGTAGTTGGGAAATGATAGCAAATTATGCATAAGGATTGCTATAAGTGGATCCTTGAACCCCTGGTGCTCTTTTATATTGATTACATTCACATTTAGTTTAAGAATTCCATCTACATTCAATTCTAGAAATCTGTTTGGTTAGCTCTCAATTAGAGAGTATTAGAAGTAATTTTGTGAATTTGTAACAAGTCCTTGAGAACGATCTCGGTCTCTGCCGAATTATTACTATATCGCAACCCTACACTTGGGGAAGTGAACAGGATCTCGATCATAATGAGTTTAGGTCCCCCAATCCGATGTCTCATCCTCCAAAAGGTACTTGTACGCACCATTCGTCCAATCATACATGATGAAATTTTAAGGAATTGGAATTACTCTAATCTAGAAAAAAGAACATAAAGAAGGGAGATGGGGAGATGTTACCCGTGAAGGTGAGAACTATGTCAGCAACAATGTCCTAAAAAAATTGTTAGTAATCTAGAAAAAATCAGAAAATCTACTTCTATAAAACTGAAAATCCTACCTAACTAAAACTACTCTAAAGCTACTAGAATAATTAAAACCATTTAACCTTTTTCCTCGGCAACGGCGCCAAAAACTTATTCGCTCGCCTCAAGTACAAGGCTGCGATGTAGTAATAATTTTCAGTAAGACCGAGGTCGATCCACAGGGAAAGAGGTAAACAATTCTAACTACTCTAATAACTAGAATCTAAGAAGTTTAGGAAAATAGTTTTTCATATAAAATAGAAAAATCTGAAAATAAGAAGAACTAGAGCACCAAGGATCCACTTGTAATAGTCCAATGCTTTGATCTTCAATGTAATAGTTCTTCCATCCTTTGGCACTTAGTTCTTTGATCTTCAATGCATACAAAGTGACTCTTTTAACCACGAATTGGTGAAATCTCCCTCCCATTCATACAATCACAAAAACATGTATTAGATTAGTCTTTAAACATGAAAATCATACATATAATGTGATGTAATGGGTCAGCAAATGTATAAATTGGAGGCTCAACACGTGGAGGTGGTTGGACAGTGATAAATGGAAAGTCGTTGGTGGGCTAGCTGCAAAGTATATTGTTGTTGTTGATGAACGGTGGAGGATTCACATTGATGGATGGATGGACGTTGAAGGTGAGCCACCTACTGATCTGGCATATGTTAGACAGTGATGGAGAGCTCTTGATCGACGACTGACGATTTGGCTTGCACGTGCAAAAGGTGGAAATGGGAGGGCAACTACCAATGTTGGATGTAGCTAGGATCTCTAGCTGCTACTCTTTTGAATGGATGGACGACCTCCATTTCTAAACAGAATTTGGATGAAAGATGAATTTCTCCTTCATGTTGAAGATTGGACTATGGACGGCTTTAGTTGAAGATGTGTCCATAACGATGGACATTGATTGTTATTGTTCGCTCGCCTCAAGTGCAAGGCTACAATGTAGTAATAATTCTCGGTAAGACCGAGGTCGATCCACAGGGAAAGAGGTAAATAATTTCAACTACTCTAATAACTAGAATCTAAGAAGTTTAGGAAAATAGTTTTTCACATAAAATAGAAAAATCTGAAAATAAGAAGAACTAGAGCATCAAGGATCCACTTGTAGTAGTCCAATGCCAATCCATTCATCCAAGCACAACAAAATTAGAATCAAAGTCCTATCTCTCATCTAATTGGAGGATATAACATTCAAGCACAAACAATCCCACTTAAATCTGAAAATCAGATTTCTAGTTCTAATGAAGCACATAGAACTTGAACTTGTAGCCTTGGAATAATAGCTATGCTAAGAGATTATAGCATGCTCAAGGGTTACTACAATTTGAATTTAAATAACCCAATCATGGTAATCTTAGAGAATTGTAAGGAACTCATGTCCGGAGTACACAAACTCTCACAAAACTTCTAAAAATCTAACCTTTATTCAAACTAGAACTTGAAAATCCATAAATAATAAAGAGTACTTGAAGAAATGAATTAAAGCATTGAAACAAACTACAAACTTCACCTCTTAGGTCTAGCTAAGAGGTTAGCTAAAAGAAAGCATTAAAAACTAGAAACTTGAACTAGAAGAAGAAGAAAACTAGTTGTAGGAGGCTAAGAAGCCTCCTAGGTCTTGATCTCTTTGCTCCCACGTTGCTAAATGCCTTAGGAAGAGAGTGGAGGTAGCCTTTTATAAGAGAAATCCTGCACCAACTTGGAAACTTCGAGAATCTGGGGAGTCCTTTCGCAATTTGGAAACTTGGCCTTGAAAATCGGAGTTTTTGGAGTACCTTAAACCTGTCTGGTGACCGGTCTACAGACAGGTCTAAGAATTTTTTTTTCCAGATTTTCTTCTTTTTCTCTTCTCTTTCTTTCTTGCTTCTTTCCTCCACCTTTTGGCACTTGTTCTACTCCACATGTTGAAGTGCACATGAACTGCTAATGGACTTGATGAAGATGTGGAGTTTAGCCTTCTAAAGGTTCGATCACAACTTCTTAGATCAACTGTGCCACAAATGTGAGAAGAACTCATCCTTTACTATCTTTTCCATCTTTTCATACCTTCTTTCATTATCTTGATGTCCATTTGTTCTCGATTAAGCTCATTTCATTCACATCTCTCTTTTGCTCCTATAATCATAAAAACACATTAAAATCAGTCTTTAAGCGTAATGTTTTATGTAATTAAAGTACGGAATTGGAGATAAATATGCACAATTCATGGCTTAACAAGGACTCGTGCAGATTGCAAGTCTAGACAATGAATATCATCTCCTTCACTTCCTTAATGACCTGGGTTTTCCTGTTATTGGCCAGTTCACAGTCCAAAAGTTGCTCCGGAGCGGACGACTAGGCATTAGTCTAAAAAAGATACCGAATTTACCCTCATCCGATGGTGTGATGCTCGGAAGCTCTCGATGGCGCTCAAAGTTCTTCGAGACTATAATGATGCGTCTTGGTAAGGATAGTGGATGCTGAACGATCTCTCAGTCAGTTTCATCAGGGACTAAGTGATCTTCATTCAGGTTGCCTTTGACTTGCACTTGCGCTCAGCAAACTCCTTATGGCGGTCCTGCCAACAGGAGTGATGGCGTGCCGAGTTTTGACCCAAAGGAGGCCCGTCTCTGGGTTTTGGGGGAACAACAGAGCGTTGGGTCTGAGGGGTAGAGGGACTAGTCGGCATATCAGTGAGATAGCCCGCACATAGCCTCTCCCATCTTTCTTATTCCTCTTCGGTGCCCTGAGAAGGAGGTTCCGCCAAGGTATGATTCTTATAAATTGCAAGGATGATGTTGGGAGGAAGAGTGTTGATACGGTCCATGAAATTTATAATCTCCGATTTCGAGAGATGAAACCACCTTGAATGGGTCAAAGGAGAAGGGACCTCTGAGTCTAGGACAGGTTGCTTCTTAAGATGTGGAGGGATCTGCTGAGCAATCTTCTCAAAAATTTGCTCAGGAGTTTCACCCGAAGAATGGTAAGTTATGACAACCATGATTACCTAAAAAACATGAGGGATCAGAAGTAAGAAAAGGCACGTATAAAAGGATGAAATCGGACAGCAAAATAGTTGAGCGCTTAGGCATAAGGTTACTGTTGAGACATGAAAAATGAAGAAACAAGAGAAAGAAAACAATTCAAGAAGATTGGGAAGAAATAAAGAAGAAAAGAAGAAAAAGTACAGAAAATGTGTACTTGCCGCAGATCGTGGAAAGCACATGTTAAAATGATTGTTCATGACACGAAAATAGCCACAAAAGCCTAGAACTACCCCCCCAAGGGTCTTCATTAGAGACTTGATTCTGAAGTTCAGAGCTCCAGAGGTTCTTAAAGGTACGGGGTGGACCTTGAGTTCTCTTCTTCTCGGGTCGAACGCACGAAGTGCGGACCCCCGAGAACAAAAGATGAACGAGGGGGGGGGGGGGGGGGGGGGGGGGGGGGGGGGATGCTGCCGGATTGAAGAAAATGAAGGAAGAAGCTTTGAAGAAGTGGTTAGAAGGGAGCTTGCCGCGGGTCATGTAAAGCTCTCCAGAAGATGTTTGTTCTTCATTTTGTGAAGGATGTACAAAGGCTTCTGAACCTTTGTTTCCCTTCGAATTGAGAAAGAACGTTGAAAGCTGGGACTATAACAAAGATAAATGATGCAGAGAAAGTAATCCAGACTAGAGAGTTTGTTCCTTTGCACAAGAAGACCTATCTTTCTCCCTTCGGGCTGAATATACGGAGAATTCCATACCCCGTAAGTGGATGATTTGTATAAATGATGTTTTTGGAGTAGAAGACCTATCTTTCTTCCTTCGGGTTGAATATACGGAGTATTCCGTACCCCGTAAGTGGATGATTTGTATAGATGATGTTTTTGGAGCAGAAGCCCCTTCTCTCTCCCTTTAGGTGAATGTATTCGATACAATCCCTAGAAGTGGTAGATGTGCTGGGTGATATTAATATGTTATGAAACTCCATGAAGATTGTAAAGGAACGAAGTCTAGTCCAGTTGATTCGCCTCGCTCATGAGCAGAAGAATAGTCTTGGAAGCCTTGGTCCAGTCATTCCTTGTCATTTGGACAGGACGAAAGAAGAATAGAGCGAAGCTCTGCCGAAATTGCTTTATGAATATACTTTATTTTTTTTTACAATGTACAATCTATTCTAGAATCAAGGGATGATATAAATATGGAATGTACGAAGAACTCAGTAAATGAATAAAATGAAGTGATGAATTCTTTTCTGTCTCTCTTGTCTAATATTGGAATATGACTCTTGCTTCCCCCATATTACAACAAGGCAATTAGGCAATTTTGTTGTGTAAACAAAATGGCGACTTTGTTGGGGATCATTAATAACATTGATAAGAGTTATGTTCTAACATTGATAAGAAAATATAAGAAGAGCATTTGTCACTTTTTGACGCTTTATAGCGCTAAAATGGTGACTCTCAACGGGAACATTACACCCTTCATCTCTAAAATAGATTGTATATAGCTTACAAATGACTAATTATTACTCTTTTCAAATGTCAGATACATTACAGGTTATAACCAGACATTAACCAAACAACAATTAAACTCTTACAATGGCTTTTGCAACTCACCAAATCGTTTTCAATTTCATGGAGGATTTATGTCTCCTACGACAATCAAAACATAAGAAGGAAATGCTAGATGAAGACAATCCAAAGCATAGCAACTAAGGCAAATGCTATGGTGATTTTCGCTTCACCTGTCGCTGCAGAGGATGAAAGCGGATGGGTAATGGTACAGTAAAAAAGAAAATAGAGATCATCCAAAGCTACTATCAAAACCACGGTCAAAGGGCCTTATTCTCGAACCTACCAAAGACCTATTACACGAAGCATGGCCAGACAAATTCCGGCTATGACCCCTCCATCACTGTATCCAGGGGAAGAAGAAATATATTTTGTCAAAAAAGATTTTCTTACACTTCCAGTATCCCCTATCATGCGAAGACAGATGAATCAAACCCTTATACCATATCAGTTTTCTCTAATAGAAAACTCAAAAGGGAGTTCGACCAGAATAACATCGAAACAAACCGAACATACCGAGTTTATCAACTCCTCGTGATGTAATAATCACAAGTTGAGAAGAAGCTCAATATCACTCACCTCGTCAACAACCGCTTCATTCACATCCTCAGGGAAAGAAACATCCAGGAGGAAAGCTTCCGTCTTGGTAGCTGAAACAAGCCAAGCCGGACAATCAATGGAAATGCGTTTTGAAGAAATGGCACGAACACAAGTAAACCTAATGGAAGAATGCAAAAATATGCGAGTCTTTATCTATGATAGCCCGCACTATATCTCAGAACGCCGCTCCTCAAAATGCAACCCCCATAGAAACTGTGGAACATCCAGCTAAAGGGTCATAACCACCTCATGCCATGTCACATGGATCTATTCCAATGACAAACGTCAGAATGAAAATAGAGGAAATACGACAGATGATTGCCGAGACCGTCCGATCGGAAGGAGAAAGGATACATAAAGAGCATTTTCAATATAAAACGCCATATCCAAGAGAAGTCAATGATATTCTTTTCCCAGTAGGCTTTAAATGCCCAGAATTTCAGAAGTTTAATGGGGAAGGTTCACTGGAAGAACATATGATGCATTTCATCACTACATTGGGAAGTTATGCTATTGTGACACAATACTGCTTACAATTATTTAGTGTAACTCTGACCGGGAAAGCATTCAAATCGTACGCAGCCTTAGCCCCAGGAACTATACGTACCTGGGAACAGATGCAGGAAGCTTTTCTGATGAACTTCTTTTCAACTGAAAGAGAAGTGAGTCTGACGGAATTGGCAGCCGTACGACAAAAGGAATTGGAATCTGTAGACAAATTTATTAAACACTGGAGAACCCTAAGAAAGTCATGCAAACATCTCTCCAGGGAAGCTAAACAGGTAGAAATGTGTATCAGATGTATGGAACCAGAAATTACATTCGTACTTATAGGAGCAAAAATACACATGTTCCGAGAATTGGCTATAAGAGCTCCCGCTCTGGAAAATATTATTAAGAAGGTGCCCGTATTCTGTACAGAATCGACAAGACAAATCACTAGCAAGTCTTCGGCAAATGTCACAGATAAGAGCAAGAACAAAGAAGAATTTCAAAGTAAACCAAGAGACAACAAAAGAGAAAGGCAAAACTATTCTGCTAGTGAACTAGCTGACAAGAGATATCGACGATATAACCGTCGACAAGATTATTCTTTCTCGAATGAAGACATTGTACCTATGATGAATCAATTGGTCGTAGCAGGAACCATAAAATTACCACCATTAAAATGGCCAGAAGAAGCAGATAAAACAGAAGACAGATACTATTGCCATTATCATTGCATGATAGGACATCCTACTCATAGATGTTACTCTATTAAGGCTATTCTCCAAAGAATGATCGAAGGAGGAGAAATAGTCATTGGGAAGGAAAAAGACAAAGGGAAGAAAGTAATTACGAATGCCGTGTCCGTGGTAAGCATGAAAGAATGGCAGGAATCATCTTCAGTACTCCTTTCAAGACAGTTTAGTCTGAAAATTGAGGAAAGAGAAACACAATTTGCACAATGCATGACTGTAACTGCTGCATCAGAAGAAAATCAGATGCAGAAAATGATCAGTGCCATGTTGAAAACAAAAGCCCGTTGATTGCCAAGATGTCACAAGCCACGCAAGACCTTAAACGATGAGACGATGTTATTTTCGATATACGATTCGCCTCTCGATCATTTACTATGGTATGAGAGAGATCGTGATCACCAGAGGGTCATTAAAGGGCAGATGATAAAGCAATTTAAGGCTACATTAATCAGGCCAGTTGAAGAATGGTATGAATCAGGAATTATGCGAGAAATATCAACATGGGAACAATTTCATGAATTGTACACGTTAAGATTTTGGGTGCCACGAAGGGCAGTTCCTTTGACAGAGCTAACAAAGTGGGAAATGATTCCAGGAGAATGTCCGTACCAGTATACTATGAAGTGGAGAAACGCAATAACAAGCTTATACAAGTCACTTGAACATACAGAGATAGAGATAGCTGGGTCATGTGCCGAAAGTATGGGAATGAAGGCCACAGACAGATATAAACCATATACCGTGTTCAACTTGATGAAAGAAGCCGCAATAATAGGGCCTGAAATAAACAAAGAACAAGAAGCGATACATTTCTTCACCGACTCACATGCCAATAAAGTCAGACAAATGCTAGATGTTGCTCGGACCAACTCATTGCAATGCACAATTTCCCGTAAGGAAGAGTGGATGCCAGGTTTTCCTAAATTTACACTCTTCAAAGGAGGGACCCAGTCACCAATAGAACATCTAGTGAATTATGAAAGGCCGTTTATTTCAGAGGCAACATTTCTCAAGAATATTTACTGTGAAACTTTGTATATTCACTGGCCACCTCAGGCAGTGCCATGGCCTGGTATTTCACTTTTCCAGAAAGAACAATTGCAAGTTGGCAGGATATGAAAGAAAAGTTCGTGATGCAGTTCTATAAATATGACGCAAGAATATCAAAAGAATTACTCTAAAAGACATCGCAACTTCCAGACAAGGACGTATTAGATTTCACACATCATGGTGAAATGTAGAGGCTTGCAGTTCCACATTGCCTCTGATCGAAGATATTATGATGAAAGAATGCATTCGAGCAACTGTACTCAAAGAACAGCTGATACCAAAAAACTAAGGAATCCCACGAAGCTTCTAACAGTTGTTGAAAATATTAGTGCCTCAGTTTCATGAATTGTGCAGTGTCACAATGATTCAAGCCACAAAAAAATCAGAGGAGACAAACAGCTCTATTAACGTCTAATTTGGTAACAGGTTCCTCCAAAGCATTCACCTTCCTTCAAGCAAACTTCCCTCCAAACCTGAAAGTTAAAGGAGAAAACTAAGGGTGGCCGGCATTCAGCCATAGGCCCTCCGAAGCTTAAGTTAGACGGGATATGGTAATAAAGTAAAATGTAGGATGTTGGCTTAGAGGTTGTGTGCCTTTAACACCCTCGGAGCCATCTATTTATACAGATCTGAGTGTTCCAATCTGTTACGCAAGCCATTAAGATCACTGTTGATCTCAAGGGATAAGATGCTTATCTTGTTAATCCTTAGGTAAAGAGATGGCCTAACAACTTTAGACGTCTAACTGATTACGTCTCTTGATGGAGATGTTCGGAGTAATGAATAGGGACGAACCAAAGTTGATCTGTACAGGCTACTAGTGCTGAAAGGTGGTGACTGTTTGGCTGGAAGATAACTGTTGAACCTCCAATTTATACATTGCATTGCCCATTACACTACATAGTTTGCATGATTTTCATGGGTTAAAGGCCCAACTAACACGTGTTTTTGTGATTTTAGGGATGAGAGCGGACTTCGTCCAATTGGAGCGTAACAAGGGATATTTGAAGACATTGGAGGAAGTCCTAAGATGGACCAAGGAAAGAAGAAGAAAGAGAGAAAAAAGAGAATGAAGAAAAGAAGAAAAAGATGAAGAAATACAAGGCTGACCGGTCGTCCGACCGGTCAGCCACATCAAAGGAATCAAGTAGAAGAGAGGCCGACCGGTCATGACCGGTCAGCCATGAACACTGAATGAAGGCTGGCCACATTGCATTGGGGCCGACCGGTCATGACCGGTCGGCCATGAGCACTGGATGAATGCTGGAAGTTGGACAACAATGTCCGACCGGTCATGACCGGTCGGCTGTGTACACTGGCCAAAGCAGAAACAATGCCCGACCGGTCATGACCGATCGGGTAGGCATGCTGGACTCCCTGGATGGTTTGAAAAAATAGTCCGACCGGTCACGACCGGTCGGCCCTGCGTAAGAAGAATCCTTTCTAATTCGGGACTCCGAAAATTGCTACGCAAGGCTTAGGATTTCGCAGAATCCGACGCAAGGGAGGATTGTTGCTATAAAAGGCCACCTAGGGGCTCTCCCTAAGGTATCAGAGAAGAGAAGGAACGTGAGTTTGGAGGCTGAAGGCGACTGTGGAGCGTCTGCAACATCTATCTTCGGGTTTTTCTTGTTTTATGCTTTATTTTTGAGTTTTTAGTTGTAGCATGACTATGCTCGGCTAAAACCTCTCAGCTAAGGCTGAGAGGTGAAGCTTGTAGCCAGTTCTATGTTAATTTCAGTTTGATTTAAGTATTTTTCAATTCAAAGTTGATTTTTCTTATGTTTCAGTCCAATAGGTAGTAGTTTGAGATGTCTTATCTGAGTTTATGTGCTCCGGACATGAATTCCTTTTAATTCTCTGAGATTATCACAGGTTGCTTGTTTAGATTCGAATTATAGTAATCCTTGAGCAGGCCATAGTCCATAGGCATGGCTGTTACTCCGCAAGCTATGAATTTGAATTCTACATTGATTGAATGGACTTGAACTTGGAAGTTCAACTTGAATTGGATGAATGCGTGTGAATGCTTTACTTTCCAACTAGATGAGAGATAGGACTTCAAATCTAGTTGTGTTCTCTACTTGGATTGACTGAATTGACATAGGATTGCTACAAGTGGATCCTTGAAAGCCTTAGTACATTATATCTCTGATTTTTCATTAAGTTACTGTTTTAATTAAACATCCCATTGAAATTGAATTTACTCTATTAAACTGAGTTGCTGGAGTAATTAGGAAGCTGTTACTCTTTCCCTGTGGATCGACCTCGGTCTTACCGAGATTTATTACTACATCGCAGCCTTACACTTGAGGCGAGCGAACAAGTTTTTGGCGCCGTTGCCGGGGAAATTAGATAATAGTTTTCAAATAGTTTCAGTGTCTGTAGAAGTAGATAGGTTTTTCTGATTTTTCTTAGAACTAACAAAGTTTTCTGTTTTGTAGGAATTCTTCTTTCAGTTCAAGCGCATCAGGTGATACCTTTCTAACTTAGCTTTTTTAGAATTTTTAGTTCAGATTGCAGTTTTCTAGGTTAGGATTAGTTTTGATTTCTGGTTGAGTGGTTTATGTCCCGTTGGGAACGTAACCATTCAAATCGTCTCCAATCCGAAGGTGGTTTAGTTGGACCATTGTCAGTCCATAGACGAGTTCGGAATTATCAAGAGCATTGTGAAAGTTTGGGGAGTATGGATCAAACACCCTTAAGGAATCCTCCCCCCCCCCCCCCCCCCCCCCTACTCCAACCACAAACGCAAATCAGGAAGGAGTAGGAGAGAATGAGGTACATAATGTTCCTCCAATGAGATCACTACGGGATTACCTACAATCTGCTCGTACAATTACACCTTCTTGCATAGTTCTACCAGCTAACGGTGGGACCCTTGACATAAAACCGGGAGTAATCCAACTTTTACCTAAATTCCATGGGCTAGACTCTGACCGCCCATACTTACACTTGCAAGAATTCGAAGAAGTGTTGGCCACCTTGCATTATCCCAATGTTTCTGGGGATACAATCAGACTTAAACTTTTTCCCTTCACTTTGAAAGAAAGAGCCAAAGATTGGCTTCACTCTCTTAGACCATATTCGATTGGGTCATGGGTTGAGATGAACCGAGAATTCTTGAAAAAGTTCTTCCCGGCTCATAAAACAAACACTCTTCGAAGGGCCATAATGAATTTCTCAGCTAAAGAGGGTGAATCATTCTTTCAGTGTTGGGAGAGATTTAAGGAACTCCTGCTTGCTTGCCCACATCATGGCTACGAGAGTTGGCGAGTTATAAATTTCTTCAATGATGGATTAAGTTCCAATATGCGCCAATTCGTGGAAATGATGTGCAATGGCGAGTTTATGAGTAAAAATCCAGATGATGCTTGGAGTTACTTGGACATGTTGGCTGAAAACGCCCAATCTTGGGATACCTCGGATAAACCCAAGAACCCCAAGCCTACTCAAGAGAAAGGAGGGATATATGTCCTTAAAGAGGAAGACGACGTGAATGCAAGGATAGCCAACCTCACAAGGAAGGTTGAGGCCATGGAACTTAGCAAAAATGGAGTTTCCAAGTCCAAGGAAGCTGTTGAAACCAGATGTGGGATTTGTCTCACCGACTTACACGCTACGCAAGATTGTCCCACAATTCCTGCATTTAAGGAAGTGCTGCAAGAGACAGCCAATGCCACATATGGTTATCAACGGCCCTTCAATGGACCAGTAGGTAATACATATAATGAGAGTTGGAAGAACCACCCGAATTTCAGTTGGAAGAATGCTCCTACGGGCAATCCTACCAACTCCCAAAGAGGGCCACCCATGCAAAATATGGCCCCACCTCAATTCTCATTGGAGGATACCTTGAGAGCATTTATGCAAGGGCAAGCGCAAATAAATGAATCGAATCAGCAATTGTTCCAAGAGCTGAAAGTCTCGGTTGATGAGATTAAGGGACGCTTGAATGCTAGGGAAGGGACCTTTCCGGCCCAACCTCAGCCCAATCCAAAGCAAGTACATGAAGTAAGCATCCCTAATCCTTCCAACCAAAACATGGAGCAAGCTAAATCCATTACCACCCTTAGAAGTGGTAAACAAATTGACAAAACTATTCCGGTGAAGGCCGATGAGCCTAATGATCCGGTAAATTCTGAGGATGAAAATGGATCTAACTTAGCCCCACAACAACCGGAACGCATTTACAAGCCCATAGCACCATTCCCATCGAGATTGGTTGCCCCAAAATCTCTCCCAAATTCTCAAGATATTCTAGAGATTTTCAGACAAGTCAAGATCAATATCCCTTTGCTTGATGCCATCAAACAAATTCCCTCTTATGTCAAGTTTCTAAAAGACCTATGCACAACAAAACGCAAATATAATGTGCAGCAAAAGGCCTTCTTAACTGAGCAAGTTAGTGCCATCCTCACTCAAAAGACTCCCCCAAAATTCAAAGATCCCGGTAGTCCCACCGTCTCATGTATCATCGGAGACTACCGGATTGAACGTGCCTTGTTAGACTTGGGGGCAAGTGTGAACTTGATCCCATACTTGGTATATGAGCAATTGGGTCTTGGTGAATTAAAACCCACCAAAACCACATTGCAACTCGCTGATAGATCTATCCGTGTACCGAGGGGGATAGTTGAGGATGTTCTAGTCCAAGTTGACAAATTCTACTACCCGGTAGATTTTATAGTCTTAGACACACAACCGGTTTTGGATGCTAGCACCCAAATACTGGTGATATTAGGCCGCCCATTCCTTGCCACATCAAACGCAATCATCAATTGCTGGAATGGGGTGATGCAACTATCTTTTGGAAACATGACACTAGAGGTAAATGTGTTTCATTTGGGCAAAAGACATAGGGATGTCGATGATGATGAGTTCTTCGATGTGAACATGCTCGAAGCTTTTGAAGAAGAAGAACTCCTCCAACTTGAACCACTAGAAAGCTTGGAGACATGCTTAGCACATTCCATGGATTCCGAAGATTCCATCAGTAGTGAGATTGTGCAGGCATTAAATATAGAAAGACCGGTAGTTGATACTAGCCAGTGGAGGCCCCACTTTGAAAAATTGCCACCAACCACATCAAGGCCTCTACCGTCTAACATCAAACCACCAAAGCTTGACCTCAAACCGCTGCCATCAGAGCTTAAATACATATATTTGGGTCAAGAGGAAACGTTCCCAGTTGTCATTGCCTCCCACCTAGAGAAAGACCAAGAGCTCAAGTTGATTGAGCTACTCAAAGAACATCGGGAAGCCATAGGTTGGACAATAGCGGATCTCAAAGGGATAGATCCTTCGGTTTGCACTCACCGTATACACCTTGAAGAAAATGCAAAAACATCTAGACAACCTCAAAGAAGGCTAAATCCAAACATGATGGAGGTTGTCAAAGCCGAGGTGTTGAAGCTATTGGATGTGGGTATTATCTACCCCATCTCAGATAGCCAATGGGTGAGTCCTACCCAAGTTGTCCCCAAGAAATCCGGTATTACCATCATTGAGAACGCCAACAACGAACTTATACCGACGAGGGTGACAACCGGTTGGCGTATGTGCATTGATTATAGGAAGCTCAATACAGTTACTAGGAAAGACCACTTCCCTCTCCCATTTATGGATCAAATATTGGAGAGGTTGGCAGGCCATTCCTATTACTGCTTCCTAGATGGCTATTCTGGATACAACCAAATTGAGATAGCTCCGGAAGATCAAGAGAAAACCACTTTTACATGCCCGTTTGGCACCTTCGCTTACCGAAGAATGCCATTCGGGTTATGTAATGCACCCGCCACATTCCAACGATGCATGTTGAGTATTTTCTCGGACATGGTGGGAGAGTTTCTTGAGGTATTCATGGATGATTTTTCTGTTTTTGGTTGTACATTTGAGGAGTGTCTCAAGCACTTGAAGTTGGTTTTGATGAGGTGTGAGGAAAAGTAACTTGTATTAAACTAGGAAAAGTGCCATTTCATGGTACAAAGAGGAATAGTCCTTGGACATATCATCTCGTCCAATGGAATAGAAGTAGACCGGGCGAAAATTGACATAATTTCCAATCTACCACCACCCAAAAGCATACGCGATGTGCGGTCCTTCCTTGGACACGCCGGTTTCTATAGAAGGTTTATAAAGGACTTTAGTCACATCTCAAGGCCTTTATGCAACCTTTTACAAAAGGAGAACCAATTCGAGTGGAGTGCCGAATGTCAATTAGCTTTTTCAAAGCTAAAAGACATGTTAACAACCGCTCCTATCATGCAACCACCAGATTGGTCCACTCCTTTTGAGTTGATGTGCGATGCAAGCGATTTTGCTATTGGGGCGGTGTTAGGCCAAAAGAAGGATAAAAAGCCCCATGTCATCTACTACGCAAGTAGGACATTGAATCCTGCCCAAGTAAACTATTCGACTACGGAGAAAGAGCTCCTAGCTGTCATTTTTGCCTTGGACAAATTCAGGCCATACTTAATAGGATCCAAAGTTATTGTTTATACAGATCATGCGGCGCTGAAATACCTTCTTTCCAAGAAGGATGCTAAGCCCCGTTTGCTAAGATGGATCCTACTCCTTCAAGAATTCGATTTGGAGATCAAAGATAAGAAGGGGGTAGAAAATGTGGTGGCGGATCATCTATCCCGCCTAGTCCTACCAAATTCCATTGACGAGTCACCTATTGAGGACTCATTCCCTGATGACCAACTCTTTGCTGCTATGCATCCACCATGGTACGCTGATATAGCCAATTATCTTTCCACAGGTGCGATGCCGACTCATTGGACTGCGCAAGACAAACGTAAATTTCTAAGGGAAGTGTGCAGATTTTTCTGGGATGAACCTCTATTGTTTAAATATTGCCCAGACCAAATTATAAGGAGATGCGTCCCCGATGATGAACACAATTCAGTCATCTCCTTTTGTCATGATCAAGCATGTGGGGGTCATTTTTCAGCCAAGAAAACAACTGCAAAAATTCTGCAGTGTGGTTTTTATTGGCCCACATTATTTAAGGACACCCACGAATTTTGCAAAGCATGCGAGCGCTGCCAGAAGTTAGGAGGATTATCCCGTCAAAATATGATGCCTCTCACCCCAATTCAACATCTTGAAGTCTTTGACTGTTGGGGCATCGATTTCATGGGACCATTCCCCTCATCTTTTGGACATGTCTATATTCTGCTTGCCGTAGACTATGTGTCTAAATGGATAGAGGCTATCCCATGTAGAACCAATGATCATCATACGGTTCTCAAGTTTCTCAAAGAAAACATACTTTCTAGATTTGGGACGCCTCGAGCCATTATTAGTGATGGTGGTGCTCACTTTTGCAATAGACCTTTTGAAACTTTGATGAAGAAATATGGTATTAGGCACAAAGTGAGTACCCCATACCACCCACAAACAAGTGGACAAGCTGAAATCTCCAATAGGGAAATCAAGCAGATTTTAGAAAAGACGGTGAGACCAGATCGCAAGGATTGGTCCCTACGATTAGATGATGCACTTTGGGCTCACCGTACTGCCTACAAGACACCCATTGGAATGTCCCCTTATAGACTTGTCTATGGGAAAGCTTGGCACTTGCCTGTGGAGATAGAACACAAAGCCTATTGGGCAATTCGGGCTTTAAATTTTGACATAGACAAGGCTAGCTCGCTTCGCAAACTTCAATTAAATGAGCTTGATGAGATCCGGAACGATGCATATGAGAATTCGAGAATTTACAAGAGCAAGATGAAGGCCTTTCATGACAAGCACATTTTAAGGAAATCTTTCTATGAAGGACAGAAAGTGCTCTTGTATAATGCCCGACTTCATCTTTTTCCGGGAAAATTACGATCTCGATGGACCGGCCCATACATTGTTAAAGAAGTTTTTCCTCATGGGGCTGTTGAGATTGAGAATGTAGCAAATGGTGATTGTTTCAAAGTTAATGGACAACGCCTTAAACCATTTGTTGAGAAATTTGATTCAGAGGACATGTCCATCTCCCTGAATGATCCTGTCTATCAGGATGATTGATCTCCTAGTCTGATGGAGGTATAGCATAGGTAGGTTTAGTTTTGTTTTACTGTTTTAGTAGGATTTAGTTGTTGGAGTTGCAGACTTCCATGATCGCGCTCTCAGGTACTATTACTCTCACTCTCTCATATTTTACCATTGCTCTCATGTTCATGCTAATTGCATATCTTTTTACATTGAGGACAATGCAAGATTTGGTTGGGGGGTGAGATGAGATTCCTCATCTAGCATGTTGCAACATTTCGAGCCTCACATGCGCAAATTTTTTTTCGAATTTTCTAAAATTTCAAAACTCTTTTCGAAAACCTTATTTCCATGCATTCGAGATGATATGAGTATAAGAAGAGGAGATACAAAGTGTGTGATGTTGTAAGTCTTGAATTTCTCCCACCATAATGGTGTTATATGATAGTTCCCCTATTGTTGTGATTGATAGAAAACTTTGAACACCTTTACACCAAGTTCACATTACACGATTTTCATGAGTGACAGGTTTATGTGATTTGTGGATTAGCTAGACTTTGGTTTAGAGGTGTTGAGCAGCCAAGTCGGGGTATTTTGTCCATCCTTGTCCGTGGGAAAATAATGAAAGATATGGATTTCTAAAAATCCTATCTAAGTTAAAAGAAAAAGGAAAGGAAGGATGAAATCGGGAAGGAAAGAAAAAATGGTGGAAAATTCCGAAAAGGGCTACCTATTACCAACCGGGGGATGGTCGAACCGTAACCAAAGCCGGAAATGGGACGTAGTGTGAAAGCCGTCGGAAGGACGGTAAGGCAAATTCCTGTCATAGGCTTGCTGTTGCTCTGTGCACCTTGAAATCCCTGGTCTACTTAATCTATGAAGAAGAGGGTTCCAGGAACTCATGAGATGAACTTTCACTATGCACACTAGGTTGAATTTGTTCGAATTTTTCTATTTATCAATCAGTCAGCGGGGATTTCATGTAAACACTTCTTATGTTTTGAGAGTCCAAGGTTCAGCTTCTAACACCTAATTTTTCCAAATTTTACACTTATACATCTTGGAATGGATAGAAACATGGTTTCTGGAAGAGGGTTGGATTTGGAGGTTTGAAACTGTTTCACGCATGTTTTGCTCGGGACTAGTAAAAAGCTGGTTGGGGGGTGTGTTGAACCTCCAATTTATACATTGCATTGCCCATTACACTACATAGTTTGCATGATTTTCATGGGTTAAAGGCCCAACTAACACGTGTTTTTGTGATTTTAGGGATGAGAGCGGACTTCGTCCAATTGGAGCGTAACAAGGGATATTTGAAGACATTGGAGGAAGTCCTAAGATGGACCAAGGAAAGAAGAAGAAAGAGAGAAAAAAGAGAATGAAGAAAAGAAGAAAAAGATGAAGAAATACAAGGCTGACCGGTCGTCCGACCGGTCAGCCACATCAAAGGAATCAAGTAGAAGAGAGGCCGACCGGTCATGACCGGTCAGCCATGAACACTGAATGAAGGCTGGCCACATTGCATTGGGGCCGACCGGTCATGACCGGTCGGCCATGAGCACTGGATGAATGCTGGAAGTTGGACAACAATGTCCGACCGGTCATGACCGGTCGGCTGTGTACATTGGCCAAAGCAGAAACAATGCCCGACCGGTCATGACCGGTCGGGTAGGCACGCTGGACTCCCTGGATGGTTTGAAAAACTAGTCCGACCGGTCACGACCGGTCGGCCCTGCGTAAGAAGAATCCTTTCTAATTCGGGACTCCGAAAATTGCTGCGCAAGGCGTAGGATTTCGCAGAATCCGACGCAAGGGAGGATTGTTGCTATAAAAGGCCACCTAGGGGCTCTCACTAAGGTATCAGAGAAGAGAAGGAACGTGAGTTTGGAGGCTGAAGGCGACTGTGGAGCGTCTGCAACATCTATCTTCGGGTTTTTCTTGTTTTATGCTTTATTTTTGAGTTTTTAGTTGTAGCATGACTATGCTCGGCTAAAACCTCTCAGCTAAGGCTGAGAGGTGAAGCTTGTAGCCAGTTCTATGTTAATTTCAGTTTGATTTAAGTATTTTTCAATTCAAAGTTGATTTTTCTTATGTTTCAGTCCAATAGGTGGTAGTTTGAGATGTCTTATCTGAGTTTATGTGCTCCGGACATGAATTCCTTTTAATTCTCTGAGATTATCACAGGTTGCTTGTTTAGATTCGAATTATAGTAATCCTTGAGCAGGCCATAGTCCATAGGCATGGTTGTTACTCCGCAGGCTATGAATTTGAATTCTACATTGATTGAATGGACTTGAACTTGGAAGTTCAACTTGAATTGGATGAATGTGTGTGAATGCTTTACTTTCCAACTAGATGAGAGATAGGACTTCAAATCTAGTTGTGTTCTCTACTTGGATTGACTGAATTGACATAGGATTGCTACAAGTGGATCCTTGAAAGCCTTAGTACATTATATCTCTGATTTTTCATTAAGTTACTGTTTTAATTAAACATCCCATTGAAATTGAATTTACTCTATTAAACTGAGTTGCTGGAGTAATTAGGAAGCTGTTACTCTTTCCCTGTGGATCGACCTCGGTCTTACCGAGATTTATTACTACATCGCAGCCTTACACTTGAGGTAAGCGAACAATAACCTTGTTTAACAACCTTGAACTGAGCTATTCACATGCGGAAATGCGACCCCTTTCGACGACCACGAGCCAAGATGCTCGCATGCGGAAGTGCGACCCCTTTCGACAACCACGAGCCAAGCTGCTTGCATGCGGAAGTGCAACCCCTTTCGACGACCACGAGCCAAGATGCTCTCATGCGGTTGATGGTGTGGTCGGCAGTCTGGGATGAAGTATGAATGGAGGGCTCGCGATTAAGCAAGCTGGTCGCGACTATTATTGAGTGACACTTCTTCGGCAACTAACTTTTATTCCATAACAGATGCCCCCCAAATCCTTAGGGTTGAGAAGCTACGCCAAAGGATTTGTCCATATATGTAACCGCCTATCGAAGGAGAAGTCGTACATGACTGTCCAGGAATGACCTTCCATTTATGGGTGCTAGCTTTCCGCAGCTTTTCGGCTGAGAAAGATGAAGCGACACTAGCCATGTGTCTTTGAAGTTAATGCTCGTGCCCGTTCGACTGTCGTGCCTGGTTAGAGGCCGCCGCATGTCACTCAAATCAAACGAAATGATTGCCTATAAATATCAGAGTCTGCGGGGATTACTCCATTTTTGAAATCTTGCTGCAGAATATAAAAAAATCTTCCTCCTCTTCTTCCTGTATCTGGCATAACCTCTTCGCGGAGGTATTTTCTTCCTCTTTCCCCTCTTTTTCTTCTATCTCTCTTTTTGCTTTACCATGGCGGGGAATTCTGATGAAGAAATCGTTCCTTTGGGAGATGATACTCCCGATTCCTCCGAATCAAATAATGCTAGAGTGTCGGCGGGAAGGTATTCAGCCGCTGGTTACCCCTCGATAATGACAGAGGAATAACTTTTGAGATTACGGGAACGGTACTAGATCCCTGACTCCGTCATTCTCAGGCTACTGGGTAGAGGAGAGACTGTCAATTCTCTGCCACCAGGGTGTGTCGCTATGTATGAATATTTTTTTCGGCTCGATGTGCGCCTTCCCCTTCATCCCTTCATCCGTAATTTTCTCCGTGTGTATAAGATTGCCCCCAGCCAACTCATAGTAAATGGTTGGAGGGTGCTTATGAGCGCATCGTCCTCTTGAAGTAGGCGGGGAATGAGGACTTTACTACTGACGAGTTTTTAAGAATGTACCAACTGAAAAAGGCCCCATCCAGTGAGGGTTAGTACTATCTCTGCTTTGGCACCGAGATAATTTTATCTTGGGGAATCCTACCTCAAACTATCCCGGATGGAGGAAAAAGTGGTTTTACACCTCCGGCAGCTGGGAGTCCGATGTGGGCTTTGACCCCAAAGGCCATAACGTCAACCGTTTTTTTGGCCAAGGTGAGTTGAGTTTTACCCCTTTTCTCGAGGATAAGTAAGTTTGATTTTTGTTATTTGACTAACTTGCTCTTCTCTATGTCTCGCAGGTATCCCCATTGGTAAGAGGTCGAACTTGCGAGGAGGGCTTAACGAGAAGCTCACTAAGGTTTTCAAACTTTCGATGGCCGCCCGCAACGTTAACGCTGCTCTAGATCCTCGATGCCTCTCCGCTGCTGGTCTTATCTCTTAAGAGGAGATGACGAACGTAGGGGATAAGAGGGGAGCGTTAGGGGTACTTCCCCATCTGAAGGGCACAACCTCGAAGAGGCAAAAGAAAACAACGACTGGTCCTTCCACTGCACCTGCTCAACCAGAGGGGCCTGCTCACATCTCACAGCTGCGTAGCGCTCTCAAGAGGAAGTCGTTGTGACCCCTCCGGCTAGCTCCCGCAGCCAGCCAATAATTGACATTGTCGATAACTCGCCTAAGGGTGATCAGGCGGGGCCAAGTCTCCCCCTGAAAGAGATAGGATGCTAGCCAATGCTGCTCACGAGTCAGCTGCACCTGCTCTGGAGCCTCCGGCTGCTAGCGAGGTGAGCTCTTCTAAGATGGTAGTAGCCCAACCTTCGGGATCTGGGGTCTACGTCATCCCCGCACACTTGCATCCAATTTGCAAGTTCATTTTTTAAAATATTGCCCCCAACTCCTTTGGGGCCCTCTCGGAACCTAGTCCAAAGGCTCTCTCCATAGACATTGGAGTGAGATTAATTCAGGTAACGACATTTCCCCTCTATATTATTTTTTTTAAAGAACTCATCTGAATGACTACTTCTAGTTCTTTGAGCAGAGCCTAGACCTCACGCTACAGACGAGGCGTGACATCGATGATGCCCACCGCATCATCGATGAGGGGGAGAAGAAGAGGAAGGCAATGGAGGGCGAGATCCAAGGGAGGGATTGTATAATAAAATCCCAAGAAGCCCTAATCGCCAAGTTGAACAAGGAGAAACAGATCCTCATCGCCAAGGTTCAATCTTTGATTGATCATTATCAATCGTTGGACCTCAATTTTGTAAGGCTCCAAGAAATACATACGAAGAGCAAGAAGGAGAATGAGATCTTCCGCCAAGACAAGATCTCCCTCGAGGAGGGGCTTGGGGATTATCGGGCTCGTCTTGAAGATGCTGAGAAGACCCTTGCCCAGTTGAAGGATGATTCCATCCACTGGGATGAGGAGAGGATAGCCTACGTCAAGATGGTGGCCCCGTGCAGTTCTGAGTTCCGGACTTCTCAACTCTACGAGGACGAGCGTTATGAAGCATACATCGATGGTCGCGACTTCGCAGTCAGAGTTATGCAGCAAATATCTCCGTCCTTCAGCATGGAGCAATTCAATAGAGTTACTTTCGAGGTCGCAGCTAAAGAGCGAGCTGTAGCCGAGAATGAAGTCACGAAAGCTACACATGCTGGGCGTGCTCCTGAAGCAGGTTTGGAGGTAGAGAGCCAAGAAGCTCCTCCGAATGAGGAGTGAATAATTCCCAAGTTGCTCCCCTTTTCCTCTTCTGTCTCAAAGTATATGTATCTCTTCTATTTATTGTAATTTGAAAGATTTTTAATGAAAAAATAGGCGTTTTGTTTACCTTTCTGTTGTGCAATAATTGATAGCCATTTAAGTGCTTTACTAAATTCATGAAAATGAATTAGGCTCAATTAGGGGGGTCTGAGTGACCACATCCACTTAGAGATGGGTTGACCTATCAATTGAGTCTTTAGCTCTACCGGGGGTAGAAGATTTGGTCAAGAGAGTATTTGTATTCTCTTTAGGGCTATTTGGGTCCATGAAATGGAGTAGCAACCAAATTTGGGAATCAATTGAACACTCGAAGGAAGAAGAATTCATCTTTATTTGGATGTCATTAGAATTTACGTCAGGTTAAGGAAAGTATCGGAGTAGATGCTCTACGTGCCAAGGGCGACGTAGGGTCTCCCTCGCATATCTTGGAGATAATATGTGCCTGGTCGCACAATTTTGATAACCTGGTAAGGTCCTTCCCAATTCGGATCCAACGAACGAGCAGGTGCTCCGAGACTTTGTCTAAGGACCAGATTACCGATCTGAAAAGCTCTGGGCCTGGTTTTTGCATTACAATAGCGAGCTATACGCTGTTGGTAAGCTGCCGTTCGAAGCCGAGATGACTCCCTTCTCTCTTCTATGAGATCGAGATGAAGCTTGAGACCCTCGTGGTTACTCTATGGATCGTACTATTCGACACGATACGTGGGTACTTCAACTTCGACGGGAACGACCACGTCAATGCCGAATGCCAAAGAGAAAGGAGTTTCTCCGGTTGACGTGCGAGTTGTCGTTCTATAGGCCCATAAGACTTCAGGTAGAAGCTCTGGCCACATACCTTTACATTCATCAAGTTTGGTCTTCAAATGATGTTTGATGATCTTGTCCATTAGCTTGGGGATGATACGGGGAGGTTCGAATACTTCTTGTCTTCCATTTTTCACAAAACTCCGAGAACGCGGCATTGTCAAACTGCTTTCCAGTTGTCGGTGATTATGGTGTGGGGGAGCCCATAACGGCATATGATGTTTCTCCACATGAACTTAGTAGTTTGCTTTTTGGTGATTGTCGTTAACTGTTGAACTCTTAATTGTGCATATTCTAACCCCAATTTATCACTCATTATGCATGGATTTTATGTTTAAAGACTATTCTAATGCATGGATTTGTAATTGTAGGAATGAGAGGGAGACTTCACTAATTCATAGTTAAAAGAGTCACTTTGTATGCATTAAAGATCGATGAACAAGTGCCAAAAGGTGGAAGAAAGAAGCAAGAAAGAAAGAGAAGAGATAAAGAAGAAAATCTGAAATTTTGTTCTTAGACCTGTCTGTAGACCGGTCGCCAGACAGGTCTAAGTGCATTTTTTGGACTGTTTTTTCCTCTTAGACCGGTCGCTAGACAGGTTGAGAGTAGTCCAGAAACACAAAACTCACTGGACTGTTGTTGAAGTTTTGAGACCGGTCGTGCGACTGGTTGTCCAGGAGCTCAGATCGGTCGTGTGACCAGTCGTCAGCGTAACAGAGCTTATGCGTGAAGCTCCGATTTTCTCTACGCAATTGCGTAACTCCTTGCGCAATCTGGAATCTTCCGCGCCAATCTATAAAAGGGACTTCTCCTCTTCATACCAAGGCATGCTAGGACGTGGGGATCATCAAGAAAGCTTAGGAGACGGATTCTACTTCAAGTTTTCCTAGTTTTTCTTTCAGTTTTAGTAGTTTTTATGTTTTTAAGGCTTTTACTTCAAGGATGTTAGAGATGAACTAAAACCTCTTAGCTAGGGCTAAGAGGTGAAGCTTTTGATTTGTTTTTGATGGATTGATGCAACCTAGGTTTCCTTTTTATAATTTAAATGAAGAAATTAGTTCAATATGAGTTTGAATCAAGTACTAGTTCAGTTTTACTTTGATCTCTTGATGACTCCGGGCTCATGTGATTCTTAGTGATTCTAAACTTAGTAGCTTATCTTCTGAGCATTGGTTATGCTTGTGTAGTTCATTGATCTATCATCGACTCCGGGCATGGTAGACCCTTTGATTGCCTTGTGCACAATGGCTTGATCTTCATGTGGGAACTCATTTAACTAAAGTTCTTATCTTTTGTTATAATCTGAATTAGTTGTTTGCTGATTGATTTTTATTTAATTAGAGTTCTAATCGTTGATTATAATCAAGTCTAGTGACAGGATTTGATGAAAGCTATGGTTGTGAATCTCAACTAGATGGGAAAGAGGCTTGGCCTACACAATTGAGTCTGCCCAAGGCCTGAGCATTGTTGTGGGAATCGAATCAATGAATGAGCAACTGCTTTAGATAATTGTTGATTGAACCGCTCTATATTCCGATCGGATAGAGATATGAATTCGATTCTGATTGAGTTATGTGAGATCTAGTTGTGTTGATGCATTGAAACTTATCAAAAGTGGATCCTTGGTGCTCTAGTGCCTTTTTAGATTGATATTACCTTACACATTCACTGTTTAAACCCAAATCATTATTTTCCAGCTTTAGTTCTTAATAGGATCTTAATCATTAGTTATTTTAGACAAATTCTGAGAATACCCATTCATAAATTTCTGTGGGAACGATACTCGGTCTTTCCGAATTATTACTACTTCGCAACCCTACTCTTGGGGAGTGAACAAGTTTTTGGCGCCGTTGCTGGGGATTTCTATGCGGTATTTTTAGAATTTGCTGAGATAACTTTTAATTGAGCTTGGGTTAAGATAGATTTAGGATTTATTTTGCTTTCTAGGGTAGTTTTTCTTCTAAAATCACAATACTCACTTACTTTGTTTTGATTTTGCAGGATTCTAACATAGATCTACAATTCAGGGATTTTTTTAGGAAGTTGAAGAAGAAGTAGGCATCTTAAGTTCTCAAATCAGGTTTTATCCTTCTAACCTTATTCTTCTTCTTCTCCTACTCATTCCTATCATATTCATCTCTTGTAGAGTGGGTGGAGACTCCTTTTGGATCTCTGATAGGTTGGCCTTGTGCCGCCTTGATTCCTATTGGTCGGCACTGCCGTCTTGGATCACCTTGTGCTCAAAGATTTCTCTTCTCAACCCTATTCCTCTTCCTTCTTTTTCTGCACTTTTCTCAAAAGACTCAAAGAGTGGGTGGGGAGTTCTCTGAACCCTATTGACTAGGAGAAATCGGTCTCTATCCTTGCTTCTGGCTCAGCCATTGCAAGACACCTTGTGCTTAGGTCTTAGAGAGGAGTAAAGGAAGGAATGAAGAATTCTTTTTTTTTCATTCTTTTAGGATTTGCATGCCACATTGGGTTCGAGATTCTAGTAACCGACTCATTAGTGACGAAGTAATTGTTGAAGGGATTGATAGAGAGCCTCGTGCCAGAAAACGTCAAAATTTTCCTGAAATTACTAGAGAGATGGCTGAAAATCAACCAAATCAAGGGGCTAATCGACCTCAAAATCAAGCCCAAAACTTTACTAAATTGGATGAGAATGAAGTGGGGGATGTACCTCAATCTAGAGCTTTACGTGACTATTTACAACTAGCTAGGACGAGTACTCCCTCTTGCATAATTTTCCCTCACAATGTGGGAAATATTGATTTTAAACCGGGATTGATCCAACTTCTTCCCAGATTCCATGGACTCGACTCTAAAAGCGCCTATTTACATATTAAGGAGTTCGAAGAGGTTATCGTCACAATAAACTATGACAATGTAACCAAAGATACTATAAAACTCAAATTATTTCCTTTTTCCTTGAAAGAGAAGGCCAAATCGTGGCTACATTCCTTAAGGCCAAGGTCTATTGGGACATGGGCTGAGATGACTCGGGAGTTTCTTAAAAAATTCTTCCCTACTCATCGAACCAATACACTAAGAAGGGCCATAATGAACTTCGCCCAAAAAGAAGATGAAACTTTTTTTCGATGTTGGGAAAGGTATAATGAGCTATTAAACGCATGCCCACATCATAGCTATGAACGGTGGAGGTTGATTAGTTTCTTCTATGATGGATTAAACTCAACCATGCGCCAATTTGTGGAGATGATGTGCAATGGGGAGTTCATGAACAAGGAAACGGAGGAAGCTTGGGATTATTTTGACATGTTGGCTGAAAACACACAATCATGGGATACATCTAAGCCGACAAGTTCAAAACAACCCCTAGCCAAGGAAAATGGAGAAATTTACGTTTTAAATGAGAAAGATGATCTAGGTTCTAGAGTGGCTAATCTCACACGAAAGGTCGAGGAGATGGAATTAAGGAAAGTGGATACAACCCAACAAAGGGGGACTGTTGAAACTATTTGTGGTATTTGTGCTTCCAATGTACATCAAACGCCGGATTGTCCAACAATTTATGCGTTTTGAGAACTTTTATATGAATAATCGAATGCTTTGAATAGTTATCAATGACTTTTTAGTAATTCAAATCCAAACACGAACAATTCTATTTGGAGAAACAACCCTAACTTCAATTGGGCAAATGGAACTAACCAAAGTAATCCTCAAAAGGGGCCCCCAATGTAATTTCCTATGGCCCCACCTCAAATGCCTATAGAGGATACATTGAAAGCATTCATGGAAGGTCAAGCTCAAATAAATCAATCAAACCATACGATAATGCTTGAGCTTAAAAATTCGGTGGAGAAAATCAAGGCTCGCTTAAACGCAAGGGAAGGGATTCTTCCGACCCAACCCCTACCAAATCCGAAATCACAATGCAAAATAAGCATGCCTAGTTCCTCTAACATGAAACATGTTAAGGCCATCACCACTCTTAGAAGTAGAAAAACTATTGACAAATTTGACCCGGTGAAGACCTCAAAGCCTAATGATCCGGTATCTTCCAAAGAGGATGATGAACTTAGCATCACCATGAATGAAAAAGATCCATTGAAAGAATATAGACCCGTTGCCACATTTCCTCAACGATTGATTTCAACCAAACCTCAAGATAAATATCAAGAATTTTTGGAGGTTTTTAAGCAAGTCAAAATCAACATCCCATTGTTGGATGCTATTAAACAAATACCGTCATATGCTAAATTTTTAAAAGACCTTTGCACGGTGAAAAGAAAAATATATGTGCAAAAGAAGACATTTCTTATAGAGAATGTAAGTGCCATTATAAATCACGGGATGCCTAAGAAATATAAAGATCCCGGTAGTCCGACAATATCATGTGTAATTGGAGACTACCGGGTGAAACATGCTTTACTCGATCTAGGGGCAAGTATGAACTTAATTCCCTTTTCGGTCTATGAACAATTGGGTTTAGGTGAATTAAAACCCACCAAAACCACGTTACAACTCACTGACCGATCTATTCGTATTCCGAGAGGGGTGATTGAGGACGTTCTTGTCCAAGTTGACAAGGTTTACTACCCGGTGGACTTTATTGTCTTGGACACACAACCCATGGTTAATATTGGCCCTAAAATTCCTGTCATACTTGGCCACCCATTCCTAGCTACATCGAACACTATCATTAATTGTAGGAGTGGGGTCATACAAATGTCTTTTGGCAATATGACAATTGAGTTCAATGCTTTCAATATTGACAACCAACAAGAGGATGAAGATGAGGAGGTTCACGAAATAAACATGATCAATTCTATTGTGGAAGATGAATCCCTCTCACTTTCTACTCCGGTCACTTATGAAATTGCGTCGGGTAGCCTAACACGACACCCTAAACATACGGGTGCGGAAGCTTGAGGAGCAACTAGAATTATGGCTGAACCTATAGGAGGGGGGTGATAAGGACCTTTTTAAAATTATTTTCGCCTACTTAAACAATTCAACAAATTAAGCTACGTAAGCGATAACACTTCGGCTTCCAAGCCTAAGTGGGTCCAATTAATAGACTAGCAAAAGATACAGCAATTATCAACCTAGTCTAATCAACTCATGTGGACTAGAGAGGATGGATCAAGAAATGCTCAAGTCAACATGAGGTAGTGAAAGTACATCTTGTGAGTGTGGATGTGCCTATCAAGTGCCTAGCATACATTCCTAACTAAGCATTCATAATTAATCAATTAAACATAATGCATAAAGAGAAATGTGCTCAAGAATCAATCACAAACACAACGATGTATAGTGGTTCGACTACTTGTCTACTCCACTCCCGGTTCAAGTACTCAACCCCTTGAGCACACCGGCATTCACTGGGGAGTTTAAATCTGGTTCCTCCCAACCAAGGTGTTTTAACTCGGATCCACCCAACCGGGGAGTTTACAGGTTCCTCCCAACCTACACGTTTACACCCGTGTTGGTGGCTCCCCCTTGGAGACTTTGTTTTAGGCCCGACTAACGTGCCAAGGAACGGCTGACGTTCCTAGATTTTAGGCCCAACTAATAGGCCAAGGATCGGCTAACGACCCCGGGGCGAGTTTGTCAAACAAACTCTACACTCAACTCCCACAGGGAATTGAGTGGATGGACTCTTAACAAGACAACCTACTTGTCGGATTGAGCCCCTTGTTCAGCGCCGCTTCGGGTTGCTTCTTCTCGCTCTCCCGTGCTTGAATCAGCTCCCCTTGTGCTCCCCCGATCTTTGACGCCGCTGCTTTGCCAAGGCTTCAGCTCCAAGATCAGCTACCTTGCATGTGATGCTCCATTGGAGATGCCCAAGGTGCTAGGGAATGGTGAATCCTCTACAAATGGTAGGAAATGGGTTTCCTAGAGGAATGCACCTAAATGGACTCCTAGGTAGTGTTTAGACAAAGGATTTAACTATCATCAAGGTGTCTAAACCCTAGGAATCAAGAGGGAACAAGTCCTATTCTCAAGATGCCATTGAATGGCCCAAGCTTGTGATGAAAACACAAGGAGAATGGCTTGCTATAGGTTTGGGATAGAGCCTCTAATGATCTCTAGCAATGGTGGCTTCTATCTCCTCAAAATCCCCTCTCTTCGCTCAAAAAATGAATCCCCCTCTTAAATAGATTTTCTTCCAACGGTAAAAAAACGGGCAGATTCGTGCATCTCCGATTGATCGGAAAAAGTGTCCAATTGATCGGAGCCCAGTCCGATTGATCGGAGACAAGTCCGATTGATCGGAAATCTATCCAGAGAAGTCTCTGGAAGAAATTTCGATTGATCGGAACACTGTCCGATTGATCGGACGGCCCCTTCCGATGGATCGGAATACTGTCCGATTGATCGGAAATATGTCCAGTGAGTTTTCAATTTTTTCTGGGACAATTTCCGATTGATCGGAATTTCTGTCCGATCGATCGGAGTCCTATCGGAGCACCTGTCCGATTGATCGGAGTCCTATCGGAAACTGCTGTTTGAGCCTTTTTTATTGCAGCAGCTTCCACCTCTTTAATTAGTCTAATTTATCATGTTTTTCATGGAGTTCTAAGACTAATGATGATGACTAAGGGTATACCTAGGTGGTGCAAGTCATCTAAGAGGTTATGGGTTAGGTTTTGGTCAAGGCAAGGCACACCAAGGCATCACATTTACCTGTTTCTTCTTCCTTGATGCAGTCGGGCCATCTTGAGTCTTCGGTCTTCGTCTTCATTAAGCTCAACCGACACTAGACCCACTGACCTAAGTAATTGACAAACAAGGTGCACTAGTATGCCACAGAAAAGTGCACTAACAATCTCCCCCTTTGTCAATTACTTACAAAAACCTAACCTACCAAAACAAAATACATGAACAAGAGATTACATTGATAAAGCATTAAATACAGGACTCTTGACATGCCTAAACTAAGCTGCTCCTCTTCAGATTACTCCCCCATAACCTGTCAATCCCTGCATCACAAAACATAGCAAACTAGTTTTGGTGGGACTTGATCTTTCTCCCCCTTTTTGTTAGCAATTGACAAACTATTCTCTCCCCCTTAATGATATATCAATTAAGGTTAAGGTAAGAGAAGATAGTATGTCGCAGTTATAACTATAAGCACATGCTAACTAGAGAGAGTATAGGGTGCATGAACATAAAATCATGGAGCATGCTAAAGAACATGATTAACAAGAAAATGTAACTATCTAAGCATAGTTAATCATGCTTAATTGGTCATCTATGATATACACTAAGCATTAAAGCTCAAGGGCTTATAGCCCAATCAACCAACCTCCCCTATTGGTATATCAAGACCAATACTAAGCAAAGATTAGCATACAATGAAGCATACAACTCAAGATGATTAACTAATCTAAGCATGGTGATAATCTAGCAAGCAAATGTATCAAATAAAAGCAAGGCTAAATTACCAGAATTTGGGCTCATGAGGCTTGAATCCTCTGATTTGCCCATACACACAGAAATGAGGCTGAAATCCTCAGATTTACCTATATATCCAAAGAGGCTAAATTCCTCAAGTTCATCAATTTGCTCAAAATGAGGCTTGATCCTCAGATATCCATTTGAGCTCAATATGGTCTCCTAAGGTCACCTAACCTAGATCACAACCCCCTTGGGTATGATAAATAGGACCCAACATGCTTGTTGGGAGGGAATTCATCTATCCTAGATTTTCTCCCTTAGGTTCATTCCAAGTTGGAGAGCAATGTTCGGTAGGGGATATGACAATAGTTCCTACCCTAGTTATTTTTTACCTCAACAAATCATTTTACTTATAGTTCAACATGAGGCAACATAGATTCTCCTTTTTGTTTAGACATGATGCTAGTGCTCCGGTATCGGATCTTACTCTAGACGGTTACGTCCTTGAAGAGCAACCCTCTCTGATACCAATTGAAATTACGTCGGGTAGCCTAACACGACACCCTACGCATACGCGTGCGGAAGCTTGAGGAGCAACTAGAATTATGGCTGAACCTATAGGAGGGGGGTGATAAGGACCTTTTTAAAATTATTTTCGCCTACTTAAACAATTCAACAAATTATGCTACGTAAGCGATAACACTTCGGCTTCCAAGCCTAAGTGGGTCCAATTAATAGACTAGCAAAAGATACAGCAATTATCAACCTAGTCTAATCAACTCATGTGGACTAGAGAGGATGGATCAAGAAATGCTCAAGTCAACATGAGGTAGTGAAAGTACATCTTGTGAGTGTGGATGTGCCTATCAAGTGCCTAGCATACATTCCTAACTAAGCATTCATAATTAATCAATTAAACATAATGCATAAAGAGAAATGTGCTCAAGAATCAATCACAAACACAACGATGTATAGTGGTTCGACTACTTGTCTACTCCACTCCCGGTTCAAGTACTCAACCCCTTGAGCACACCGGCATTCACTGGGGAGTTTAAATCTGGTTCCTCCCAACCAAGGTGTTTTAACTCGGATCCACCCAACCGGGGAGTTTACAGGTTCCTCCCAACCTACACGTTTACACCCGTGTTGGTGGCTCCCCCTTGAAGACTTTGTTTTAGGCCCGACTAACGTGCCAAGGAACGGCTGACGTTCCTAGATTTTAGGCCCAACTAATAGGCCAAGGATCGGCTAACGACCCCGGGGCGAGTTTGTCAAACAAACTCTACACTCAACTCCCACAGGGAATTGAGTGGATGGACTCTTAACAAGACAACCTACTTGTCGGATTGAGCCCCTTGTTCAGCGCCGCTTCGGGTTGCTTCTTCTCGCTCTCCCGTGCTTGAATCAGCTCCCCTTGTGCTCCCCCGATCTTTGACGCCGCTGCTTTGCCAAGGCTTCAGCTCCAAGATCAGCTACCTTGCATGTGATGCTCCATTGGAGATGCCCAAGGTGCTAGGGAATGGTGAATCCTCTACAAATGGTAGGAAATGGGTTTCCTAGAGGAATGCACCTAAATGGACTCCTAAGTAGTGTTTAGACAAAGGATTTAACTATCATCAAGGTGTCTAAACCCTAGGAATCAAGAGGGAACAAGTCCTATTCTCAAGATGCCATTGAATGGCCCAAGCTTGTGATGAAAACACAAGGAGAATGGCTTGCTATAGGTTTGGGATAGAGCCTCTAATGATCTCTAGCAATGGTGGCTTCTATCTCCTCAAAATCCCCTCTATTAGCTCAAAAAACGAATCCCCCTCTTAAATAGATTTTCTTCCAACGGTAAAAAAACGGGCAGATTCGTGCATCTCCGATTGATCGGAAAAAGTGTCCGATTGATCGGAGCCCAGTCCGATTGATCGAAGACAAGTCCGATTGATCGGAAATCTATCCAGAGAAGTCTCTGGAAGAAATTTCGATTGATCGGAACACTGTCCGATTGATCGGACGTCCCCTTCCGATGGATCGGAATACTGTCCGATTGATGGAAAATATGTCCAGTGAGTTTTCAATTTTTTCTGGGACAATTTCCGATTGATCGGAATTTCTGTCTGATCGATCGGAGTCCTATCGGAGCACCTGTCCGATTGATCGGAGTCCTATCAGAAACTGCTGTTTGAGCCTTTTTTATTGCAGCAGCTTCCACCTCTTTAATTAGTCTAATTTATCATGTTTTTCATGGAGTTCTAAGACTAATGATGATGACTAAGGGTATACCTAGGTGGTGCAAGTCATCTAAGAGGTTATGGGTTAGGTTTTGGTCAAGGCAAGGCACACCAAGGCATCACATTTACCTGTTTCTTCTTCCTTAATGCAGCCAGGCCATCTTGAGTCTTCGGTCTTCGTCTTCATTAAGCTCAACCGACACTAGACCCACTGACCTAAGTAATTGACAAACAAGGTGCACTAGTATGCCACAGAAAAGTGCACTAACAACTTAGACGAAGACGTGACTTACTCCCTTGATAAGAACGATGATGTGATAGGGGATATGGTCACACCTTTAGAATTGGTATCGGCATATAATGTTAGCCAAGAGAGGGATGTGGAAACAACACTTTGTTGTGCTGAGAAATCAATTCATATTTCCACACCTCTATGGTTCATGCATACCGAACTCTACCCACCCTAGGAAGATCCATACTTGCAATATCAATGCCCAGGAAAATCTGAATGGAGACATATTTTTTCTGACAAATATGATGATGTCTCCTTGTATACATGTGGTGAAAACATTAAGGAACATGCTGAAATTCCATTTTGGGGATTTTCAGTGGCTTATCTGGATCACTCACACACATGTATATTGTAAAGTAGGATATTGGATGCCTTTATTGCAAAACCTTTTGATCCATTTAATGATTCTACTTGACTTTATGCTTTTGGACGAGTTGTTGGGATAAACCTCCTAGTCTGACGGAGGATGATTTTAAATAATTTTCCTAGAATGATATCCCATTAGGATTTGCTTTGATCAGTCGATTTAGTTGTGAAGTAATCCATCTCTAAAAGCTAATCTTGCCATGAAATATAGTTTTCAGGTGATATCTCTCTTTCTCACTCCCTTTATTTTGTAATTGCTCTCATGTGTTGCATTCATTATATATTTTCTAACATTGAGGACAATGTAAAGTTTTGGTTGGGGGGTGAGCAATTCTTCAGATGAATCCACTAGCTTTTGTGATATTTTCGAGCAATGATGTAGAAAATTTTCAATTTTTTCTAAAATTCAAAACTCTTTTGGAAAACTTTAGTTCTATGCATTCGAGATGATACAAGTATAAGAAGAGGAGACATGAAGTGAGTGAGGCTGTAAGCTTTGAACTTCCCTTAATATAATGGTTTTATATGTGAATTCCCCTATTTATATGATTGATAGAAAATTTGAATACTTTTACACCTGGTTCACATTACACGATTTTCATGATTTGAAAGGATTATGTGATTTGTAGATTAGCTAGACTTTGATTTGAGGTGTTGAGAAACCAAGCCGAGGTACTTTGTCCATCCTTGTCCATGGGAAAATAACGAAAGATATGGATTTCTAAAAATCCTATCTAATGTAAAAGAAAAAGGAAATGAAGGATGAAATTGGGAATGATGGAAAAATGGTGGAAAATTCTGAAAAGGGCTACCTATTACCAACCGGGGGATGGTCTACCCGTAACCAAAGTCGAAAATGGGACGTAGTGTGAAAGCCGTCAGAAGGACAGTAAGGTAAATTCCTGTCATAAGCTTGTGGTTGCTCTATACACCTTGAGATCTATAGTTTAGTTGATCTATGAAGAAGATAATCCCAAAAATTCATGGGATGAACTTTCACTATGCACACTAGGTTGAATTTGTTCAAATTCTTCTACTTATCAATCAATCAGCGGGAATTTCATGTAACGCCCCAGATTTTCGAGATTTATTTGAAAATTTTTGAAAATTCATTTCTAATTGATTTTTTATTAATTATCGTACATTTACCGTTCATTTGCGAATAGCGGGACATCCGTAGGAGATCTGATAGGGGACCCTTTACAAAAGTTGCTTAAAATGATCCCATAAACATCGTAGAAAGACCAGATTTTAAAAATCACGCACTTTTCAGATAATTACGAAAATGCCATTAGTTAAACTTAAGTTAAGATGCCATTTTTAAGTATTATAGTTTCTGACGATCACTTTCATGCAAAACTCTGGATTTAAGCTTTTGGGCACATATTAACCATACATGTCAAATTTCAGCCCTTAAATCATAGTAGAAGTGGTCCAATTGTCAAATCAGCCTATTAACCCTTGATTTTCATGTTCATCGAGTGAAGAAAGTAGATGGTTAGTCGTAGTCGAATATTTCTCTTCATATGAATGACTTGAATCGTCTTTATCATAGACCAATAGTGTGATTTTAGTGCCCCACATTAATAAGCCTCTTTCTTATGCGCGAAGTTATCCCGTTTTAGAAATTAATGAGTTACCAACTCTTTTTAAATCTGAACCTTTCAATTTACCCACTTCTCACCATCAATCGCTTCTCAAATTTGGACTACTTATTATACTCATATGACTACGAGTTTACACAAAGTTTGGACCCCGATCTATAATCCTATACCGTTGAACTACAAAGCCAGCCCCTTCCTTTTCCGCCAAAAGTTGAAATTTCAGATCTAGGCATTTCTCACCATCAATCAACCACTAAACTTTGTACAATTGTTTGCCTATCATGATTACATATTTTCTCAAAATTTGGACCCTGATCATCAAGCGTAGACTGTTAATTGAGATCAAGCCCATTTTAGCACCCGTTAGGCCATTTTCAAGGATCGGCCAATCTAGAATGTGGATCATCATGAAATTAACGTATTCTGACTCTACTCTTCGAGCTTGTTAAGATGAACGGATTGGAATTGATCATAGATCATCCGAATATTGAGATTTGAGAAACCCACCTCAATAAGTTGTTACACAAGACCTCGCGTGCACATTCCTCTCCATATTTCTACTACGCACCTCCAAATCCTTCTCCTAACCCTAGCCTCCATGCCGTAGAGAGAGAGAGAGAAGAAGAAGAAGAAGAAGAAGAAGAAGAAGAAGAGAGTTCTTTCTCATATTTTTCCAGCGGCTAGGATCTTCTACAACCCTCTTCTTTTAAGTCCATCATAAGGTGAGGATTTTCCTTCAAGCCTTTCATTAATAATATTATGATTATCATAAGTTTCTTTTGTGGCATGTGAAGTTGTTTTATTTTGAATTGCTGATCTATATAACATGAAGTTTGATGTGAGATTTGTAATGAATATCATTGTATGGTGATGTGATTCCTTGTTTAGATTTTTTATTAAGAAGCATGTGTATTTGTGTTATTTTTTTGAAATCTATGCCCTTATTTTCTTAGTCCATGTATTACAAGTAAGATTGATTTTCATATTGTGATATGAAATATGTATATAAGATCATCATATAGACATCCCATTATTGTATACTCTTTGTCCCTAAGTTGGTAAAATTATTCGATGTAGAGAGATGGAACCAGTGAGAGGTGTACATGATGGAAGAATATATCTTGACTTAACTGAGAGAATGAAGTGATTGTTTGTTAATGGATCCTTACATGTACATGATGCTTGATTGGATACATTTACATTATATGAGTATTTTAATGAATTTGGTCATGATGTACAACATTGGCTTTTTGGGACATGATAAAATCATAAAACGGGACAATGAGTGGACACTAATGGTATACAAATTCTCATGAGCCGGGGTTGGTGCTATGGACACTAATCCCGTGCTGTCGGCCTATGCTGGGTCACTTGTGACTCCCCATAGTGACCATTGAGTTTTATTTAAATCGGTTGTATGCGAAAACACTTAAATAAAGGTGAAACTAAAGTCATGCATTCACTTGGCTCCATGTGGGTGTACGGAATTGAGAATAGGCTAGAGCGTCCTACTTCTCCCGTACACTGTCACGTGTAGATTTGGGCTATGAGCGTTCCGTTTCACACGTGGTCGGGCAAAACTATGGGCTTGTGCGTCCCAGGAACCTCTGGTGACTAGTGGCTAGCATGAAGTCGTAACAGGGAGTCTCCCACTTCATGGATTGTGATTCTAGCCAGGGTGCCTTAGCCAGAGCATGCATTCCATGCATCGCATTAACAAAGATTTTTAGTTGGTTGTTTTTATTTGATTAAATGATAATATACTGCTTGCGTTTACTCTGTACCGTTATTATTATTCTTGATTGTCTTGGAGGGAATATTCCCCACTATGATAGTGTTTAACGCTATCCCAAACACAATTTAGATGATGCAGGTGAAGATCCAGGTATTGAACCCGATTTTTAAGGAAAAGAGTTCGACGGTTCGCATGATCACAGGCGGATGACGATGTTAGATAAACTTAATTGATGTTATCATGTATTAAATATTTCTTTTGAGTAGTTGATAAATTTATGGAATTGTAATAAGTCTTCAAGAGAAGACATGGTTTTGTATTTTAATTAATCAGTATGGATATTGGTTGGTTCCCTTATTTAAACATTGATGATGACGTAGTAAGTTTGATAGAATAAGATGATAATTGTTTCCGCCATTGTGTTTGAATGCTATATTTCATTATTTAACAAATCAATTAGTCCATGATTTACTAGGGAATTCGGCCGTCGTGTTATACACGAGAGTCGAAAATCTCGGGTCGTTACAGTTGGTATCAAAGCACAATCGGGACCTCTGGGTGAGAAGCCCAACCATTTTCATAATAAATATCCCTTAGGGCTTAGGTTCCCATGAAATAGAAACAAAAACACTTAGGTTTAACCTCTATTGGATGCATGAGATATTATGAATCTAGAGACTCAAACATAGGCCCTTGAAATCATTAGGATAGCCGATGAACGTAGAAATATGAAATTTTAGGATTTTTGGGATGTGGATTCTCACTTTTTCTAGAATTTTTGGAGCTCTCATCATTTTCTCATATTTATATCAGCGTTACGCTGAGTCATGGGATTTATCTCCCTCAAATTTTAAGGATAACTATTTTATTTTGAATTGTTTTTGTTAAGATAAATTTCCTGAACCTTCGGTAATGTCACCACTAAGAATTATATTTTTGGAATTGATAAATTTTTGAAACTTTTTATACATATTTTTAACTCATTACCCAACACTCCCATAAAATTTCAGATTAAGCTGACATCTAGATAAATCGTGAAAATTCTGTTAGTAGAGAAAATCATGCGCTGGAAACTGCTGGACTGTTACGTTTTCCAGACTTTTAGAGGTCAAAATCATATCTTACCATAGTAATTTCATTCTGAGAAAAATTAGGGTGATTTCTCACCTAACCTTCAGATTACCCTCCAAATTTCAGGCAAAAAGGACGTTCGGTTTGAGAGATAAAATTCTAAGAGCGCTTATAAGTCCTGTGTTCCAGATTCGACACTATCCTAGTTCCTTAGCTTTGAAAACCTCTGAACCCCTTGTTTAGGCTTAGTTATCGTAAGATGGCACTCTTAGAAATATTCCCTAGTTTATGCTCATACATCCCTATGAATTTTAGGCCCAACCCTCTTACTTAAAGTAGATTATCATAACCATAAAATGCCATTTACCAATCCCTCACATAGATTTTCGACTATGTCTAACAATGAAAGTAAATAAGATCTCGTAAGGTTTTAATGTTTTGTATTGTTGGATTTCAATTTAGTGATCTTTGCTGATGTTTTCTTTGTTGGAGAATACATGAAGGTCCCCATAATATTAGACTAAATCGGCCGCACGGGAGGGCAGAACCATACCTAATATATTGTGTAAATGATTGGATCTTCGTTCAAATCCCGAGGGTCGACACTCGGAATTTCGAATGCATACTAATGAACTCAATGCTCAGATGCGAGTAGAAGATCTAAGTATCGGATCCGAATCTACTTGAACTGTTCACCCGTGATGTCGACACAATACAAATCGCATCCTTGTTCTAACTGGACGACTTTTGTGCATTCTCTTGGAATGTGTGTAATTGTTTTCTTTGGATGACTAAAATAAGATAGATGTATAGACGACCCTAGGACGTAGAAGCTTAGCCACTTAGACCCTATAAAGAGTTAGAATACGGTATCCCTAACCTCACCTTTCTGTCGCACTTTCAGCTATTAAAGAACTGTCGATGATATCTCATTCATTTTGTTATCCGCTTGTTTATCCACTCATTCAAGTGACCATCCGATCATGCCAACCTAATCAAACCCAGATCTATCTTTTAAACTCTTGATCAGTCATTTCGTTAGCGATCAGACATCCTTGATAATTATCTAACCCTAATCGTCTTAGATCCTTGACTATAAGAGCACCCACCCAAACCTGAGAAATATTAGGGCGCCAGATGATTGAATGATTTGAGAGACCAATCAATATATTCAGAACCATCTAGGAATCAGAGTGCGCAGTGGAGGCATGACAGGAAGGAAATTTGGAGGAGCTTGTAAAAATCGATGTTGAGTACGGATTTATTTTTAAGGGGGGTGGACTGTGTTCGCATCTGACCCGGAATAGTTCAGAAAGTTAGACGAGAAGTCATAGAGTGAGATTGCCCTCAATCTTTTATCGACGATGCTTAGGAAACTTCGGGGACGAAGTTTTTTTTTAAGGGGGGTGGTTTGTAACGCCCCAGATTTTCGAGATTTATTTGAAAATTTTTGAAAATTCATTTCTAATTGATTTTTTATTAATTATCGTACATTTACCGTTCATTTGCGAATAGCGGGACATCCGTAGGAGATCTGATAGGGGACCCTTTACAAAAGTTGCTTAAAATGATCCCATAAATATCGTAGAAAGACCAGATTTCAAAAATCACGTACTTTTCAGATAATAACGAAAATGCCATTAGTTAAACTTAAGTTAAGATGCCATTTTTAAGTATTATAGTTTCTGACGATCACTTTCATGCAAAACCCTAGATTTAAGCTTTTGGGCACATATTAACCATACACGTCAAATTTCAGCCCTTAAATCATAGTAGAAGTGGTCCAATTGTCAAATCAGCCTATTAACCCTTGATTTTCATGTCCATCGAGTGAGGAAAGTAGATGGTTAGTCGTAGTCGAATATTTCTCTTCATATGAATGACTTGAATCGTCTTTATCATAGACCAATAGTGTGATTTTAGTGCCCCACATTAATAAGCCTCTTTCTTATGCGCGAAGTTATCCCGTTTTAGAAATTAATGAGTTACCAACTCTTTTTAAATCTGAACCTTTCAATTTACCCACTTCTCACCATCAATCGCTTCTCAAATTTGGACCACTTATTATACTCATATGACTACGAGTTTACACAAAGTTTGGACCCCGATCTATAATCCTATACCTGTTGAACTACAAAGCCAGCCCCTTCCTTTTCCGCCAAAAGTTGAAATTTCAGATCTAGGCATTTCTCACCATCAATCAACCACTAAACTTTGTACAATTGTTTGCCTATCATGATTACATATTTTCTCAAAATTTGGACCCTGATCATCAAGCGTAGACTGTTAATTGAGATCAAGCCCATTTTAGCACCCGTTAGGCCATTTTCAAGGATCGGCCAATCTAGAATGTGGATCATCATGAAATTAACGTATCCTGACTCTACTCTTCGAGCTTGATAAGATGAACGGATTGGAATTGATCATAGATCATCCGAATATTGAGATTTGAGAAACCCACCTCAATAAGTTGTTACACAAGACCTCGCGTGCACATTCCTCTCCATATTTCTACTACGCACCTCCAAATCCTTCTCCTAACCCTAGCCTCCATGCCGTAGAGAGAGAGAAAGAGAGAGAGAGAGAGAGAGAGAGAGAGAAGAAGAAGAAGAAGAAGAAGAAGAAGAGAGTTCTTTCTCATATTTTTCCAGCGGCTAGGATCTTCTACAACCCTCTTCTTTTAAGTCCATCATAAGGTGAGGATTTTCCTTCAAGCCTTTCATTAATAATATTATGATTATCATAACTTTCTTTTGTGGCATGTGTTGAACCTCCAATTCATACATTGCATTGCCCATTACACTACATAATTTGCATGATTTTCATGGTTTAAAGGCCCACCTAACATGTGTTTTGTGATTGTAGAGATAAGAGTGGATTTCATCAAATTGGAGCCAAAAGATTATATTTGAAGACATTGGATGAAGTCCTAAGATGGACCAAGGAAAGAAGAAGAAAGAGAGAGGAAAGAGAATGAAGAAAAGAAGAAAAAGATGAAGAAATATAAGGCTGACCGGTCGTCCGACCGGTCAGCCACATCAAAGGAATCAAGTAGAAGAGAGGCCGACCGGTCGTGACCGGTCGGCCATGCACACTGTATGAAGGCTTCGCAAGTTGAAGATAGGCCGACCGGTCACGACCGGTCGGCCATGTATACTGGATCAAGGCAAAAAGAGCCCGACCGGTCATGACCGGTCGGGCATGCACGCTGGAATGAATGGAAAATCAGCAGACCGGTCACGACCGGTCGGCTCTGCGTAAGAAGGAGTCCTTTCTAATTCGGGACTCCGAAAATTGCTGCGCAAGGCGTAGGATTTTGCAGAATCCGACGCAAGGGAGGATTGTTGCTATAAAAGGCCACCTAGGGGCTCTCCCTAAGGTATCAGAGAAGAGAAGGAACGTGAGTTTGGAGGCTGAAGGCGACTGTGGAGCGTCTGCAACATCTATCTTCGGGTTTTTCTAGTTTTATGCTTTATTTTTGAGTTTTTAGTTGTAGCATGACTATGCTCGGCTAAAACCTCTCAGCTAAGGCTGAGAGGTGAAGCTTGTAGCCAGTTCTATGTTAATTTCATTTTGAGTTAAGTATTTTTCAATTCAAAGTTGATTTTTCTTATGTTTCAGTCCAATAGGTGGTAGTTTGAGATGTCTTATCTGAGTTTATGTGCTCCGGACATGAATTCCTTTTAATTCTCTGAGATTATCACAGGTTGCTTGTTTAGATTCGAATTATAGTAATCCTTGAGCAGGCCATAGTCCATAGGCATGGCTGTTACTCCGCAGGCTATGAATTTGAATTCTACATTGATTGAATGGACTTGAACTTGGAAGTTCAACTTGAATTGGATGAATGTGTGTGAATGCTTTATTTTTCAACTAGATAAGAGATAGGACTTCAAATCTAGTTGTGATCTCTACTTGGATTGACTGAATTGACATAGGATTGCTACAAGTGGATCCTTGAAAGCCTTAGTACATTATATCTCTGATTTTTCATTAAGTTATTGTTTTAATTAAACATCCCATTGAATTTGAAATTTACTCTATTAAACTAAGTTGCTGGAGTAATTAGGAAGTTGTTACTCTTTCCCTGTGGATCGACCTCGGTCTTACCGAGATTTATTACTACATCGCAGCCTTACACTTGAGGCGAGCGAACAAGTTTTTGGCGCCGTTGCCGGGGAAATTGATAACGATTTCCAAATAATTTCAGTGGCTGTAGAAGTAGCAGTGGATAGTTTTTCTGATTTTCTTAGAACTAACAAGTTTTTCTGTTTTATAGGAATTTTTCTCTAGTTCAAGCACATCAGGTGATACCCTTCTAACTTAGCTCCTGCAGAATTTTCTTTCAGTTTCAGATTTTAGTTTTCTAGAATAGGATTAGTTTCAGTTTCTGGTTGAGTGGTTTATGTCCCGTTGGGAACGTAACCATTCAAATCGTCTCCAATCTGAAGGTGGTTTAGTTGGACCTTTGTCAGTCCATAGACGAGTCCGGAATTATCAAGAGCATTGTGAAAGTTTGGGGAGTATGGATCAAACACCCTTAAGGAATCCTCCCCCCCTACTCCAACCACAAACGCAAATCAGGAAGGAGTAGGAGAGAATGAGGTACATAACGTTCCTCCAATGAGATCACTACGGGATTACCTACAACCTGCTCGTACAATTACACCTTCTTGCATAGTTCTACCAGCTAACGGTGGGACCCTTGACATAAAACCGGGAGTAATCCAACTTTTACCTAAATTCCATGCGCTAGACTCTGACCGCCCATACTTACACTTACCAGAATTCGAAGAAGTGTTGGCCACCTTGCATTATCCCAATGTTTCTGGGGATACAATCAGACTTAAACTTTTTCCCTTCACTTTGAAAGAAAGAGCCAAAGATTGGCTTCACTCTCTTAGACCATATTCGATTGGGTCATGGGTTGAGATGAACCGGGAATTCTTGAAAAAGTTCTTCCCGGCTCATAAAACAAACACTCTTCGAAGGGCCATAATGAATTTCTCAGCTAAAGAGGGTGAATCATTCTTTCAATGTTGGGAAAGATTTAAGGAACTCCTGCTTGCTTGCCCACATCATGGCTATGAGAGTTGGCGAATTATAAATTTTTTCAATGATGGATTAAGTTCTAATATGCGCCAATTTGTGGAAATGATGTGCAATGGCGAGTTTATGAGTAAAAATCCAGATGATGCTTGGAGTTACTTGGACATGTTGGCTGAAAACGCCCAATCTTGGGATACCTCTGATAAACCCAAGAACCCCAAGCCTACTCAATAGAAAGGAGGGATTTATGTCCTTAAAGAGGAAGACGACATAAATGCAAGGATAGCCAACCTCACAAGGAAGGTTGAGGCCATGGAACTTAGCAAAAATGGAGTTTCCAAGCCCAAGGAAGCTGTTGAAACCACATGTGGGATTTGTCTCACCGACTTACACGCCACGCAAGATTGTCCCACAATTCCTGCATTTAAGGAAGTGCTGCAAGAGACAGCCAATGCCACATATGGTTATCAATGTCCCTTCAATGGACCGGTAGGTAATACGTACAATGAGAGCTGGAAGAACCACCCGAATTTCAGTTGGAAGAATGCCCCAACGGGCAATCCTACCAACTCCCAAAGAGGGCCACCCATGCAAAATATGGCCCCACCTCAATTCTCATTGGAGGATACCTTGAGAGCATTTATGCAAGGGCAAGCGCAAATAAATGAATCAAATCAGCAATTGTTCCAAGAGCTGAAAGTCTTGGTTGATGAGATTAAGGGACGCTTGAATGCTAGGTAAGGGACCTTTCCAGCCCAACCTCAGCCCAATCCTAAGCAAGTACATGAAGTAAGCATCCCTAATCCTTCCAACCAAAACATGGAGCAAGCTAAATCCATTACCACCCTTAGAAGTGGTAAACAAATTGACAAAACTATTCCGGTGAAGGCCGATGAGCCTAATGATCCGGTAAGTTCTGAGGATGAAAATGGATCTAACTTAGCCCCACAACAACCGGAACGCATTTACCAGCCCATAGCACCATTCCCATCGAGATTGGTTGCCCCAAAATCTCTCCCAAATTCTCAAGATATTCTAGAGATTTTCAGACAAGTCAAGATCAATATCCCTTTGCTTGATGCCATCAAACAAATTCCCTCTTATGCCAAGTTTCTAAAAGACCTATGCACAACAAAACGCAAATATAATGTGCAGCAAAAGGCCTTCTTAACTGAGCAAGTTAGTGCCATCCTCACTCAAAAGACTCCCCCAAAATTCAAAGATCCCGGTAGTCCCACAGTCTCATATATCATTGGAGACTATCGGATTGAACGTGCCTTGTTAGACTTGGGGGCGAGTGTAAACTTGATCCCATACTCAGTATATGAGCAATTGGGCCTTGGTGAATTAAAACCCACCAAAACTACATTGCAACTCGCTGATAGATCTATCCGTGTACCAAGGGGGATAGTTGAGGATGTTCTAGTCCAAGTTGACAAATTCTACTACCCGGTAGATTTTATAGTCTTGGACACACAACCGGTTTTGGATGCTAGCACCCAAATACCGGTGATATTAGGCCGCCCATTCCTTGCCACATCAAACGCAATCATCAATTGCCGGAATGGGGTGATGCAAATATCTTTTGGAAACATGACACTAGAGGTAAATGTGTTTCATTTGGGCAAAAGACATAGGGATGTCGATGATGATGAGTTCTTCGATGTGAACATGCTCGAAACTTTTGAAGAAGAAGAACTCCTCCAACTTGAACCACTAGAAAGCTTGGAGACATGCTTAGCACATATCATGGATTCCGAAGATCCCATCAGTAGCGAGATTGTGCAGGCATTAAATATAGAAAGACCGGTAGTTGATACTAGCCGGTGGAGGCACCACTTTGAAAAATTGCCACCAACCACATCAAGGCCTCTACCGTCTAGCATCAAACCACCGAAGCTTGACCTCAAACCATTGCCATCAGAGCTTAAATATGTATATTTGGGTCAAGACGAAACTTTCCCAGTTGTCATTGCCTCCCACCTAGAAAAAGACCAAGAGCTCAAGTTGATTGAGTTACTCAAAAAACACCGGGAAGCCATAGGTTGGACAATAGCGGATCTCAAAGGGATAGATCCTTCGGTTTGCACTCACCGTATACACCTTGAAGAAAATGCAAAAACGACTAGACAACCTCAAAGACGGTTAAATCTTAACATGATGGAGGTTGTCAAAGCTGAGGTGTTAAAGCTATTGGATGTGGGTATCATCTACCCCATCTCAGATAGCCAATGGGTGAGTCCTACCCAAGTTGTCCCCAAGAAATCCGGTATTACCATCATTGAAAACGCCAACAACGAGCTTATACCGACTAGGGTGACCACCGGTTGGCGTATGTGCATTGATTATAGGAAGCTCAATACGGTCACTAGGAAAGACCACTTCCCTCTCCCATTTATGGATTAAATCTTGGAGAGGTTGGCAGGCCATCTCTATTATTGCTTCCTAGATGGCTATTCCGGATACAACCAAATTGAGATAGCTCCGGAAGACCAAGAGAAAACCACATTTACATGCCCATTTGGTACATTCGCTTACCGAAGGATGCCATTCGGGTTATGCAATGCACCCGCCACATTCCAACGATGCATGTTGAGTATTTTCTCGGACATGGTGGGTGAGTTTCTTGAGGTGTTCATGGATGACTTTTCTGTTTTTGGTTGTACTTTTGATGAGTGTCTCGAACACTTGAAGTTGGTCTTGAGGAGGTGTGAGGAAAAACAACTTGTATTAAACTGGGAAAAATGCCATTTCATGGTACAAGGAGGAATAGTCCTTGGACATATCATCTCGTCCAATGGAATAGAAGTAGACCGGGCGAAAATTGACATAATTTCCAATCTACCACCACCCAAAAGCATACGTGATGTGCGGTCCTTCCTTGGACACGCCGGTTTCTATAGAAGGTTTATAAAGGACTTTAGTCACATCTCAAGGCCTTTATGCAACCTTCTACAAAAGGAGAACCAATTCGAGTGGAGTGCCGAATGTCAATTAGCTTTTTCAAAGCTAAAAGACATGTTAACAACCGCTCCTATCATGCAACCACCAGATTGGTCCACTCCTTTTGAGTTGATGTGCGATGCAAGCGATTTTGCTATTGGGGCGGTGTTAGGCCAAAAGAAGGATAAAAAGCCCCATGTCATCTACTACGCAAGTAGGACCTTGAATCCTGCCCAAGTTAACTATTCGACTACGGAGAAAGAGCTCCTAGCTGTCATTTTTGCTTTGGACAAATTCAGGCCATATTTAATAGGATCCAAAGTTATTGTTTATACAGATCATGCGGCGCTGAAATACCTTCTTTCCAAGAAGGATGCTAAGCCCCGTTTGCTAAGATGGATCCTACTCCTTCAAGAATTCGATTTGGAGATCAAAGATAAGAAGGGGGTAGAAAATGTAGTGGCGGATCATTTATCCCGTCTAGTCCTACCAAATTCCATTGACGAGTCACCTATTGAGGACTCATTCCCTGATGAGCAACTCTTTGTTGCTATGCATCCACCATGGTACGCTGATATAGCCAATTATCTTTCCACAGGTGCAATACCGACTCATTGGACTGCGCAAGACAAACGTAAATTTCTAAGGGAAGTGTGCAGATTTTTCTAGGATGAACCTCTATTGTTTAAATATTGCCCAGACCAAATTATAAGGAGATGCGTCCCCGATGATGAACACAATTCAGTCATCTCCTTTTGTCATGATCAAGCATGTGGGGGTCATTTTTCAGCCAAGAAAACAACTGCAAAAATTCTGCAGTGTGGTTTTTATTGGCCCACGTTATTTAAGGACACCCACGAATTTTGCAAAGCTTGCGAGCGCTGCCAGAAGTTAGGAGGATTATCCCGTCGAAATATGATGCCCCTCACCCCAATTCAACATCTTGAAGTCTTTGACTGTTGGGGCATCGATTTCATGGGACCATTCCCCTCATCTTTTGGACATGTCTATATTCTGCTTGCCGTAGACTATGTGTCTAAATGGATAGAGGCTATCCCATGTAGAACCAACGATCATCGTACGGTTCTCAAGTTTCTCAAAGAAAATATACTTTCTAGATTTGGGACACCTCGAGCCATTATTAGTGATGGTGGTTCTCACTTTTGCAATAGACCTTTTGAAACTTTAATGAAGAAATATGGTATTAGGCACAAAGTGAGTACCCCATACCACCCACAAACAAGTGGACAAGCTGAAATCTCCAATAGGGAAATCAAGCAGATTTTAGAAAAGACGGTGAGACCGGATCGCAAGGATTGGTCCCTACGATTAGATGATGCACTTTGGGCTCACCGTACTGCCTACAAGACACCCATTGGAATGTCCCCTTATAGACTTGTCTATGGGAAAGCTTGCCACTTGCCTGTGGAGATAGAACACAAAGCCTATTGGGCAATTCGGGCCCTAAATTTCGACATAGACAAAGCTAGCTCGCTTCGCAAACTTCAATTAAATGAGCTTGATGAGATCCGGAACGATGCATATGAGAATTCGAGAATTTACAAGAGCAAGATGAAGGCCTTTCATGACGAGCACATTTTAAGGAAATCTTTCCATGAAGGACAGAAAGTGCTCTTGTATAATGCCCGACTTCATCTTTTTCCGGGAAAATTACGATCTCGATGGACCGGCCCATATATTGTTAAAGAAGTTTTTCCTCATGGGGCTGTTGAGATTGAGAATGCAGCGAATGGTGACTGTTTCAAAGTTAATGGACAACGCCTTAAACCATTTGTTGAGAAATTTGATTCAGAGGACATGTCCATCTCCCTGAATGATCCTGTCTATCAGGATGATTGATCTCCTAGTCTGATGGAGGTATAGCATAGGTAGGTTTAGTTTTGTTTTACTGTTTTTGTAGGATTTAGTTGTTGGAATTGCAGACCTCCATGATCGCTCTCTCAGGTACTATTGATTCTCACTCTCTCATATTTTACCATTGTTCTCATGTTCATGCTAACTAACTATCTTTTTACATTGAGGACAATGCAAGATTTGGTTGGGGGGTGAGATGAGATCCCTCATCTAGCATATTGCAACATTTCGAGCTTCATATGCACAAAATTTTTTCGAATTTTCTAACATCTCAAAACTCTTTTAGAAAATTTTGTTTCTATACATTTGAGAGGCTATGAGTAGAAGAGGAGGAGAAACGAAGTGTGTGATGTTGTAGTCTTGAATTTCTTCCAACATAATGGTTTTATATGTTAATTCCCCTATTGTTGAGATTGATAGAAAATTTGAACACCTTTACACCAAGTTCACATTACACGATTTTCATGAGTGACAGGTTTATGTGATTTGTGGATTAGCTAGACTTTGGTTTAGAGGTGTTGAGCAGCCAAGCCGGGGTATTTTGTCCATCCTTGTCCATGGGAAAATAATGAAAGATATGGATTTCTAAAAATCCTATCTAAGATAAAAGAAAAAGGAAAGAAAGGATGAAATCGGGAAGGAAAGAAAAATGGTGGAAAATTCCGAAAAGGGCTACCTATTACCAACCGGGGGATGGTCGAACCGTAACCAAAGCCGGAAATGGGACGTAGTGTGAAAGCCGTCGGAAGGACGGTAAGGCAAATTCCTGTCGTAGGCTTGTTGTTGCTCTGTGCACCTTAAAATCCTTGGTTTACTTAATCTATGAAGAAGATGATCCCAGAAACTCATGAGATGAACTTTCACTATGCACACTAGGTTGAATTTGTTCGAGTTCTTCTATTTATCAATCAATCAGCGGGAATTTCATGTAGACACTTATTATGTCTTGAGAGTCCAAGGTTCAGCTTCTAACACCTAATTTTTCCAAATTTTACACTTATACATCTTGGAATGGATAGAAACATGATTTCTGGAAGAGAGTTGGATTTGGAGGTTTGAAACTGTTTCACGCATATTTTGCTGGGAACTAGCAAAAAGCTGGTTGGGGGGTGTGTTGAACCTCCAATTCATACATTGCATTGCCCATTACACTACATAATTTGCATGATTTTCATGGTTTAAAGGCCCACCTAACATGTGTTTTGTGATTGTAGAGATAAGAGTGGATTTCATCAAATTGGAGCCAAAAGATTATATTTGAAGACATTGAATGAAGTCCTAAGATGGACCAAGGAAAGAAGAAGAAAGAGAGAGGAAAGAGAATGAAGAAAAGAAGAAAAAGATGAAGAAATATAAGGCTGACCGGTCGTCCGACCGGTCAGCCACATCAAAGGAATCAAGTAGAAGAGAGGCCGACCGGTCGTGACCGGTCGGCCATGCACACTGTATGAAGGCTTCGCAAGTTGAAGATAGGCCGACCGGTCACGACCGGTCGGCCATGTATACTGGATCAAGGCAAAAAGAGCCCGACCGGTCATGACCGGTCGGGCATGCACGCTGGAATGAATGGAAAATCAGCAGACCGGTCACGACCGGTCGGCTCTGCGTAAGAAGGAGTCCTTTCTAATTCGGGACTCCGAAAATTGCTGCGCAAGGCGTAGGATTTTGCAGAATCCGACGCAAGGGAGGATTGTTGCTATAAAAGGCCACCTAGGGGCTCTCCCTAAGGTATCAGAGAAGAGAATGAACGTGAGTTTGGAGGCTGAAGGCGACTGTGGAGCGTCTGCAACATCTATCTTCGGGTTTTTCTAGTTTTATGCTTTATTTTTGAGTTTTTAGTTGTAGCATGACTATGCTCGGCTAAAACCTCTCAGCTAAGGCTGAGAGGTGAAGCTTGTAGCCAGTTCTATGTTAATTTCATTTTGAGTTAAGTATTTTTCAATTCAAAGTTGATTTTTCTTATGTTTCAGTCCAATAGGTGGTAGTTTGAGATGTCTTATCTGAGTTTATGTGCTCCGGACATGAATTCCTTTTAATTCTTTGAGATTATCACAGGTTGCTTGTTTAGATTCGAATTATAGTAATCCTTGAGCAGGCCATAGTCCATAGGCATGGCTGTTACTCCGCAGGCTATGAATTTGAATTCTACATTGATTGAATGGACTTGAACTTGGAAGTTCAACTTGAATTGGATGAATGTGTGTGAATGCTTTATTTTTCAACTAGATAAGAGATAGGACTTCAAATCTAGTTGTGTTCTCTACTTGGATTGACTGAATTGACATAGGATTGCTACAAGTGGATCCTTGAAAGCCTTAGTACATTATATCTCTGATTTTTCATTAAGTTATTGTTTTAATTAAACATCCCATTGAATTTGAAATTTACTCTATTAAACTAAGTTGCTGGAGTAATTAGGAAGTTGTTACTCTTTCCCTGTGGATCGACCTCGGTCTTACCGAGATTTATTACTACATCGCAGCCTTACACTTGAGGCGAGCGAACAGCATGTGAAGTTGTTTTATTTTGAATTGCTGATCTATATAGCATGAAGTTTGATGTGAGATTTGTAATGAATATCATTGTATGGTGATGTGATTCCTTGTTTAGATTTTTTATTAAGAAGCATGTGTATTTGTGTTATTTTTTTGAAATCTATGCCCTTATTTTCTTAGTCCATGTATTACAAGTAAGATTGATTTTCATATTGTGATATGAAATATGTGTATAAGATCATCATATAGACATCCCATTATTGTATACTCTTTGTCCCTAAGTTGGTAAAATTATTTGATGTAGAGAGATGGAACCAGTGAGAGGTGTACATGATGGAAGAATATATCTTGACTTAACTGAGAGAATGAAGTGACTGTTTGTTAATGGATCCTTACATGTACATGATGCTTGATTGGATACATTTACATTATATGAGTATTTTAATGAATTTGGTCATGATGTACAACATTGGCTTTTTGGGACATGATAAAATCATAAAACGGGACAATGAGTGGATGTTAATGTCAAATTTTGTAACGAGATCCTCCGGCTTTTCTCCTTCACTCCAGCAGGAATTTCCACCACCAGACCTGAAGCAAGACAGCAAATAAGGGTGGCTGGGGACCAGCCGTTAGCCCTCCAATGCTTAAGTTAGGCCACAGTAGGAAGAGAAGCCAAGTAAACGGGACCAAGATTGAATGATGTGTGCGTACCTGCTCTCAATGGAGCCACCCCTTTATATAGATCTGAAGCAATCCAATTTGTTACGTGAGATGTCGAAATCCCGTTGATGTCGCATACGATACTGAGAATTCGCTGATTTCGTGGGATAAGATCTTATCTTTTTAGTCAGATCCAACCCAATGACTTATTCCAACAATCACGCCCCTTGATGGTAATCCCTTGAAATCCGGCTGGAAGCCATAGTTGGAATCATAGCCTCCGAAAAGGAAGGAGACGCCCGTAGTTGGAGTCATAGCCTCCGAAAAGGAAGGAGACGCCCGTAGTTGGAAACCACCGAACTGGTTGTAGCCCTGCTAGGTGTCGCAGAGGGATTGGAGAAGCTGCTCGCAGGTTAGAATGTGGTCGCAAGTCCAAGTACATACTTTAGATGTAACGTCTTTCAACGACTTGTGAGAAGGTCTGTTCGCGGATTGAGCTTTGCCGTATTTGACTATCGGTTATGAAGACTCGAGACTTGCGAATAGCTGCTCCGTATTTTTTAATCTATGACTCCTGATCAGGTGAGCTCGAGAGTCGAATGGTCGTCCCGCACTTATCCAATATTCTACTCTCGATCAGATAATCTCGAGAGTCGAATGGACGTCCCGTACTTATCCATTCTTCGACTCCCGAGCATACGATCTCGAGAGTCGAAGCTGTACTCCACCCTTATTCGTTCTGCGACTCTTGATCAGATCATCTCGAGGGCGAAATGGGCATTTCCGCGTGAAATCTTTATCTCCACCATTTTGCCTATAACAGATGCCCCCCAAGTCCTTGCCGCCAAGAATTCTTAAGGAAAGGACTTAGCTCACTATCACACGAAACCGCCCGCTACTTTCATCGAGAACGGCACCCCACATGATGGGCTAAAATTAATGAGCGCCAGCTTTCCGCAGCTTTTCGCTGATGGAAAATGAAGGGGCGCTCGCCACGTGTTTGAGGAGTTAATGGGCGTGCCTGCTCGAGCGTTGTGTCCAGAGAGGGACTGCCACGTGCCATCAGATACGGCGAAATGATTGCCTATAAATATACGGAGTCCGCCATTTCTTTGATTTTCTACAGAAGCTTTTTCGAAAGGAGCCTGCAGTTCTTTCCATTCTTCTTCTTCCTCCGGTGTTCATTTTCCTTTCAGTTTTTGGTATTACTTCTTTTTTTTCTCCTTCTTTTATTTTTATCTCCCCATGGCTGGGAACTCTGACGAGACTACTGTCCCTCTTGGTGATGCCACTCCGGAGTCCTCTGCCTCCAGCAGTGCAAGGGTCTCGGCGGGGAGATACACAGCAGCCGGATATCCTTCCGTTTTATCGGAGGACCGGCTGGCTGAGCTACGGGAGAGATACCTAATCCCCGACTCAGTAACCCTCCGCTTGCCCGGAGGTGGAGAAACACCCGACTCCCCCCCCCCCCCCCCCCCCACCCCCCCGGGATGCGTAGCATTTTATGAGTACCAGCTTATCCTGGGGGTACGCCTTCCCCTCCATCCCTTCGTTCGCGATGTACTCCGGTGTTACAAGATTGCCCCTGGGCAACCCATTGTGAACGGGTGGAGGGTGGTTCTGGGCTCCTTTGCCCTTTGGGCTCAGGCTGGCAACGGGGAACTCACGGCGGAGGAGTTCCTCCGTATGTTTCGTCTGAAGAAAGCTCCATCCAGCGAAGGCTGGTATTATTTGTGTTATTGGCACCGGGATAATTTCGTGTTGGGGAAGCCCTCCTCGAACTATCCCGGCTGGAGGAAGCGGTGGTTCTATGCTTCCGGGAGCTGGGAGTCTGCCTCCTCCAGGGGTCCAGGAGTGACCCGGTTTTTCTGTGAAGGTAGACACAATCCCGTATTGTGCAGTTTCCTCATAATAATTTTTAGGGTTTTGCTTCGTTTGACCATTATTTGTGCTCGCAGGTATCCCGGCATTGAGGAAACCGAATTTGAAAGGAGGGATCAACGAGAAGATTGTCAGAGTGTATAAGGTGCCTATCGGAGATAGGCATATCGAGGCTTGCTTATCTCCTTCGCGACTTGCAGCAGCAGGCCTCATATCCAGAAGAGAAGTTGAAATGACGAAGGCTGGAGAGAAGAGAGGCCTACTGCCCCGTCTGAAGGGCACAGGCTCCAAAAGGCAGAAGAGAACCCCTGCCGAACCTTCTCAATCTTCCATCTGCACGGGCAGCGATCAGCCTGCCCTTCCCGCGAGCATGGCGGGGGCCCCAGCTGGGCCCACTATTCCTTCACTGGTGGTCGCACCTGGGCCACCAGTGATCAACATTGCAGATAATTCCCCAGATGGGGTGGGGTCCAGCTGCCCCCCAGCTGAAGAGGCTCGAGAGCAGGTAGAGCCTCAAGAGCCGACTCCTACTCGGGAACTGGTCCCGGCTGCCGAGCAGGGACCTGCTCGGGAGTCAATGCCTCCACCTCGCGAGCAGGCCGGGTTGGTCGTTGCCCAACCGTCTGGGAGCGGGACGTACTCTATTCCCCGCCACCTTCATCCTGTATGCAAATTTTTGTTCGAGAACATCCCGCCTCACGCCTTTGGCTCTCTGTTGAGCTCTTAATTGTGCATATTCTAACCCCAAATTCTTCACTCATTGTGCAAGGTTTATATGGTTTGAACACTAATCTAATGCATGTTTTATGACTACAGGACTGAGAGTGGTTCCACCTAATTGAAGATAAAAAGGGCTCATTTAGGACTATTTTGATGAAGAACATTTGAGGACCAAAGAAGAAGGAAGCAAAGAAAGAAGAAAGCAGAAGAAAGAAAGGAAGAAAACAAGAAGAAAAAGAGGCCTGACCGGTCATGACCGGTCAGCCATGCACATTGGGAATCTGCTGAAGACATCCGACCGGTCATGACCGGTCGGACATGGCTACTGGAACAGGAGTGAGGACGTCCGACCGGTCATGACTGGTCGGACATGATTGCTGGACCAATATTGAATGAGGCCGACCGGTCATGACCGGTCGGCCATACTTGCTGGAACGTCAATGTAGACGTCCGACCGGTCATGACCGGTCGGCCATACTTGCTGGAATGAATGTGTATTGAGGCCGACCGGTCGTGACCGGTCGGCCAGGTGTACTGACTTAGAAACTCCTAAGTAACGTCCGATTTTCTCTGCGGTGCGTAAGTGTTACGCACTTTCTCGATTCTTCCGAAGTCGTGGAACCTCCAGACTATAAATAGACACCTAGGGATTGTTCCTAAGGTATCCTAGAAGGGTTCAAGCGAGGTTGGAGGCTGTGGAAGTGAAGATTGGAGTTTCACAACTCCTTTTGGTTTGCTTTGCTGTTTTTATGCTTTTTGTAGTTGTTTCATGTTTCCTTGGATCATGAGCAGCTAAACCTCTTAGCTAGGGCTAAGAGGTGAAGCTTGTAGTGTATCCAAGATGTTTTAATTCGTAGTTAAGTGGTTTTCAGTTTGGAATTCATGATTATGAACTAAGGTTTGAAGTTTATACAAGTTTTTAAGTAATTTCTCTTAGTCTTGTGATGACTCATGGATGTTTGGATGGATTACTTATCTTCTTAATTTGTTTGCAACGGTCTAGACCTGTATGATCCGAGGAATTGGAGTGCGCTCTAGTACCAAGCTCTTCATAAAGGGACTTCATGCCAAAGTTCTAGTTTTGGTTGATTATCTGGAATATGTATGGATTGTGCATATAATTTGAATCCAGTTCAAATCATGATCTAGCCTTGTCTTGTGAGAAGACTTGAGGATGGTTATGATTGGGAATTGGACCTATAGAAAAGGTGAATGACCTATGCAATGAGCATGCTCAGATCAGCCTAGAGTTGAGTGAACTTTATGCACAGAACTTACATGTTACAGACTTCTGGTTTAACAGTTCTATCATCCGACTAGATAGACCTGACTGGTGATTCTAGTTGAGAGAATGGGAAACCACAGCGGATTGAACATCGAGGATTGCTACAAGTGAATCCTCGAACCCCTAGTGCCTTCTTATAATTGTTTACATTCAATTTAGATTAAACTGTTAATCACACACATTCTATTCAAACTTTGATTGTTAGCTTCAATAGAAACTTGTGGATGAGTTTGTGACATCCTACATAAGTCCCTGTGGATCGACCTCGGTATTACCGAGTTTATTACTACATCGCAACCCTACACTTGGGGAAGCGAACAAGTTTTTGGCGCCGTTGCCGGGGACCTTGACGGTTTTCACAAATTTCTGAAATTAGTATCTATTTAGGACTCTTTTAGATTATTAGAACTAACTTAGTTTGTTTATTTGATTTTTTTAAGGATTTCTAGGAAGCTGAAGAAGATTCAAGGATTTCAAGTGCGAATCAGGTTCTATCCTTCTAAAACCTTACTCTTCTCCTTCTCCTAGTCATTCTTATTTTATTCATCTCTTGTAGAGTGGGTGGAGACTCCTTTTGGATCTCTGAAAGGTCGGCCTTTTTGCCACCTGGATTCCTATTGGTCAGCTCAGCCGCCTTGGTTCACCTTGTGCTCAGAGATTTCTTTTCTCATCTCTATTCTTTTTTTTTTCCTTTTTCTGCACTTTTTCTCAAAAGATTCAAAGAGTGGGTGGGGAGTTTTCTGAACCCCTATTGACCAGGAGAAATCGGTCTTTATCCTTGCTTCTGGCCTAGCCATTGCAAGACACCTTGTGCTTCGATCTTAGAGAAGAGTAAAGAAAAGGGAGGAAGAATTCTCCTTTCTTTTTGTTTCTTATTTTTGGTTTTGCATGCCACATTGGGCTCGGGATTCCAATAACCGACTCATAAGTGAAGGGGGGATAGTAGAAGGGATTGATAGAGAGCCACGTGCTAGGAGACATCTAGATTCTCCAATTTTATCTGAAAGTATGGCTACAAATCAACCTAACCCGGTTCAAAATCAAACCGAAACAGGGGAGAATGTGGTTGAGAATGTTCCCCGACCTAGGACTTTACGTGATTTCTTGCAACCTGCAAGAACAAGCACCCTCATGCATAGTATTTCCACCAAATGCAGGGAATGTGGATTTGAAACCGGGAGTGATCAATCTTCTCCCTAAATTCCATGGTTTAGACAGTGAAAGTGCCTATCAACACTTTAGGGAGTTTGATGAGGTAATCACCACCATGCACTTTGCAAATGTGACTGAAGATGTAGTAAGACTTAAATTCTTCCCTTTCACTCTTAAGGATAAAGCCAAGGGTTGGCTGTATGCATTAAGGCCAAGATCAATCGGGTCATGGAACGATATGCACAGAGAATTTATAAAAAAATTCTTCCCTACTCACAAAACGAACATGCTTAAGCGCCTTATCATGAACTTTGCCCAAAAGGAGGATGAAACCTTTTCCCAATGTTGGGAGAGATTCAAGGACTTATTAAACGCATGCCCACATCATGGCTATGAAAATTGGCGGATTATAAGTTTTTTCTATGAAGGACTGATTCCATCCATGCGCCAATTTATAGAGATGATGTGTAATGGGGAGTTCATGAATAAGGAAGCTGATGAAGCATGGGATTATCTGGAAGAATTGGCTGAAAGTGCACAATCTTGGGACACACCTAAACCAACAAATTCCAAGATTGGCCAACAAAAGGAAAAGGGAGGAATGTATGTCCTATCAGAAGAAGATAGCATAAGTGCACGGTTGGCTAGCCTTACAAGAAAGGTCGAAGCCATGGAATTAAGGAAAGGAGAAACAATCAACTCCACTGAGGTTGAAACTGTTTGTGGAATTTGTGCTGGAAATAAACATGCTACACCAGATTGTCCCACAATTTCAGCAGTCCAAAGCATCTTACAAGAACAAACAAATGCCATAAACAGTTATCAGCAGCAATATGGTGCTCCAAACTCTAACACGTATAATCCTAATTGGAAGAACCATCCCAACTTCAGTTGGAAGAATGGGCCCAATGCAAATGCAAACAACACTCCAAAAGTATCACTAGAAGAGATGTTGGGTGCATTTGTATCAGTCCAGAATGAGCATAACAAGACAAACTCTCTAAAAATAGATGGGTTCATGCAAGAGCAATTGAAATTCAATCAAAACTCAAACCAAGCCATCAATGAATTGAAAACATCTTTGGCTAGAGTTGAAGCTCACCTTAGTGTTAGAGAGAAGGGCACACTCCCTGCCCAACCTCTTCCTAACCCAAGGACCCAATATGAGATACAAGATGCAAGCTCATCCTCCCACCATACGGAACATGTCCAAGCTATCACCACTTTGAGAAGTGGGAAAGAAATTGATAAATCCAATCCGGTGAAGGCCCCCAAGCCTAAGGATCCGGAAATTCCCAAAGAGGATGATAGCCCAAACAATATTCCACAAGAGAAAGAACCGGAAAGACAATACAAACCGGTTGCCCCATTTCCACAAAGGTTGATTTCACCTAAACCTTTAGATAAAAATCTGGAGATTCTGGAAGTTTTCAAGCAGGTGAAGATCAACATTCCGCTGTTGGATGCAATAAAACAAATACCATCTTATGCCAAATTTTTAAAGGAATTGTGTACAATCAAAAGGAAACATAACGTTCACAACAAAGTGCTTTTGGCTGAGAATTTGAGTGCCATCATCAAACAAGAGGTGCCCCAAAAATACAAAGATCCGGGTAGTCCAACCATATCATGCATCATAGGAGACTACCAGATTAAACAAGCCCTACTCGACTTGGGGGCAAGTGTGAATCTCATTCCATACTCGGTCTATGAACAACTTGGGTTAGGTGAATTGAAACCCACCAAAACCACACTCCAACTTGCTGATAGATCCATCCGGATACCGAGAGGAATGGTAGAGGATGTTCTAGTCCAAGTTGATAAATTCTACTATCCAGTAGATTTTATTGTCTTGGACACACATCCCATGATAGGCACCGGTACTCAAATTCCCGTCATACTTGGACGGCCGTTTCTAGCTACCTCAAACGCCATTATCAATTGTAGAAATGGACTTGTACAAATGTCCTTTGGAAATATGACCCTTGAGCTTAACATATTTGAGTTATGCAAACAACCGCGGGAAGTTGATGATGATATCCATGAATTAAACATGATCGAATCATTCGTGGAAGGTACAATCCCCTTGTCACTATTTTCCGACCCTTTGGAGGCATGTGTGGCCCATCTCCATGATATGAATGATGATACAACACAAGAGATGGATGCCATTCTAGATGTGATGATGGTGCGTGAAAATAAAAGATGGAGGACCCCAATTGAACCTTTGCTTATAAATGAGAACAAGGCCCTCCCATCCAACATTAAGGCACCAAAACTCGACCTAAAACCATTGCCAAGTGAGCTAAAATATGTTTATTTAGGTCAAGATGAGACATATCCAGTGGTGATTTCTTCCCACTTGGATGAGGAACAAGAGAGTAGGCTAATAGCCACTCTATTAGAGCACAAGAGTGCCATCGGATGGACAATTGCGGATCTCAAAGGCATAGACCCACTGATTTGCACTCACCGCATACATCTTGAGGAAAATGCAAAGACATCCCGGCAACCACAAAGACGACTAAATCCAAATATGAAGGATGTGGTTAAGGCCGAAGTGGTGAAACTATTGGATGTAGGTATCATTTACCCAATATCTGATAGCCAATGGGTGAGCCCAACTCAAGTGGTGCCTAAGAAATCCGGAATAACCATTGTAACCAATGCCAATAATGAACTCGTACCAACTAGAGTCACTACCGGTTGGAGAATGTGCATTGACTACAGGAAGCTAAACACTGTCACGAGGAAAGACCACTTCTCCCCTACCGTTTGTTGATCAGATTTTAGAACGGTTGGCGGGTCATTCCCACTTTTGCTTCCTTGATGGCTATTCAGGGTACAACCAAATAGAAATTGCCCGTGAAGACCAAGAAAAGACTACATTCACATGTCCATTCGGCACTTTCGCCTATCGACGGATGCCGTTTGGACTATGTAATGCCCCTGCCACTTTTCAGCGTTGTATGATGAGCATCTTTTCTGACATGGTGGGGACAATTCTAGAAGTCTTCATGGATGATTTTTCCGTATTCGGTTGTAGCTTTGATGAGTGCCTTGAGCACTTGAAATCTGTGCTAAAAAGATGTGAAGAGAAGAACCTTGTGCTCAATTGGGAAAAGTGTCACTTCATGGTTAAAAAGGGAATTGTGCTTGGTCACATCATTTCACAAAATGGAATTGAGGTGGACAAGGCGAAAATTGACCTTATCTCTGACCTTCCACCACCCAAAAGCATACGAGATATACGGTCCTTTTTAGGACACGCAGGATTTTATAGACGGTTCATAAAGGATTTCAGTTCACTTTCTCGTCCTTTATGTAACCTACTTCAAAAGGAAAATTCATTTGAGTGGAGTGAAGAATGTCAAAAGGCCTTTACCACCCTTAAAGGCATGTTGACATGCGCCCCAATAATGCAACCACCTGATTGGAGCCTTCCTTTTGAGATTATGTGCGATGCTAGCGACTATGCTATTGGGGCCGTGTTAGGCCAAAGAAAAGATAAAAAGCCATGTGTTATCTACTATGCAAGTAGAACCCTAAACTCAGCCCAGGCAAACTACACCACTACTGAAAAGGAACTTTTAGCCGTAGTTTTTGCCTTGGAGAAGTTCAGATCCTACTTGATTGGATCCAAGATCATTGTATTCACTGACCATGCCGCGCTTAAGTATCTTCTCTCTAAGAAGGATGCTAAACCACGGTTATTAAGATGGATCCTCCTACTCCAAGAATTCGACTTAGAAATACGTGATAAGAAAGGAGTAGAGAATGTAGTAGCTGACCACCTCTCTCGACTTGTCCTCACTAATTCCCCTGAAACGACTGCAATCAATGACATGTTCCCTGATGAACAACTTTTTGCTGTTTCCCAATTGCCATGGTATGCGGACATTGCTAATTATCTTGCTACAGGTACAATTCCTACATATTGGAAAAAGCAAGATAAGGATAGATTCTTCTCAGAGGTACGGAAATTTCTATGGGACGACCCATACTTGTTCAAGTATTGTCCCGACCAAATCATAAGGAGATGTGTCCCAGATGATGAGCAACAAAGTATCATCTCCTTCTGCCATTCTCAAGCATGTGGTGGCCATTTTTCGGCTAAAAAGACCACAGCGAAAATTCTGCAATGTGGGTTCTATTGGCCCACCATGTTCAAAGACACACATGAGTTTTGCAAAGCTTGCGAACCTTGTCAGAAATTAGGAGGAATCTCCCGTAGAAATATGATGCCACTCAATCCCATCTTAATTATCGAAATTTTTTATTGTTGGGGCATCGATTTCATGGGCCCATTCCCATCTTCTTTTGGGAACTTATACATCTTGCTTGCCGTTGATTATGTTTCCAAATGGGTCGAGGCCATCCCTTGCCGGAATAATGACCATAAAACGGTCATTCGATTCTTAAAAGAAAACATTCTTTCCCGGTTTGGAACGCCTCGAGTCATCATAAGTGATGGAGGATCTCACTTTTGCAATCGCCCTTTTGAAGCATTAATGAAGAAATATGGCGTAACGCACAAAGTGAGCACTCCCTATCACCCACAAACTAGTGGACAAGCTGAGATATCCAATAGAGAAATTAAACACATTTTAGAGAAAACGGTGCATCCTGATCGCAAGGATTGGTCACTTCGACTTACCGATGCGCTTTGGGCCTACCGTACTGCCTTTAAAACTCCTATTGGAATGTCTCCCTATAGACTTGTCTATGGGAAGGCTTGTCACCTACCTGTGGAATTGGAACATAAGGCATATTGGGCTATTAAGAAGATGAATTTCAATCCTGACAAGGCAAGCTCGTTACGCAAACTACAATTGAATGAACTTGCAGAAATCCGTAATGAAGCTTATGAGAATGCAAGAATTTACAAGGACAAGACGAAGATATTCCATGATAAGAATATTCTTCGCAAGACATTCACGATAAATCAAAAAGTCCTCATGTATAATTCTCGCTTACATCTATTTCCGGGAAAATTGAGATCTCGGTGGACCGGTCCCTACATTGTGCAAACTGTCTATCCATATGGGACTGTTGAGCTATTAAATCCAAGGAACGGCAACATTTTTAAAGCAAATGGGCAGCGATTAAAGCCGTTCTTTGAGAACTTCCCTTCAGAAGGTATCTCCATACCTCTGAATGATCCTGTGTATCAGGATGATTGATCTCCTAGTCTGATAGAGGTATAGAGTAGTTAGGATTAGGATTTTGCTGCTTTTGTTTTCGTTTTCATAGGTTTGTTAGAAGGAGGAAGATCTTCACTCTCTCAGGTACTTTCATTCCTCACTCCCTTTTATTTTCAAATTGCTCTCATGTTTTGCTCATTGCACATCTTTTACATTGAGGACAATGTAGGATTTGGTTGGGGGGTGTAGGATCTTTTGGTTGAATTCAGCGATTTGCAACATTTCAAGCAAGCATGTGGAAATTTTTTCGATTTTTCAAAAATTCGAAACTCTTTTGGAAAACACCGGTTTTATGCATTCAAGTTGATATGAGCATAAGAGGAGGAGATATGAAGTGTATGGGGCTGGATGTCTGCAATCTCTCATAGCATAATGGTTTTATATGTGAACTCCCCGATTTTTGTGATTGATAGCAAATCTGAACACTTTTACACCTAGTTCACATTACACGATTTTCATGAGTTAAAGGGATTATGTGACTTATGGATTAGCTAGACTCTGAATTAAGATATTGAGAAATCAGGCCGGGGTACTTTGTCCATCCTTGTCCATGGGAAAATAATGAAAGATATGGATTTTTAAAAAATCCTATCTAATTTAAAAGAAAAAGGAAAAGGAAGGATGAAATTGGGAATGTGAAAAAAAAAAAGGTGGAAATTCCGATTAGGGCTACCTACTACCAACCGGGGGATGGTCTACCCGTAACCAAAGCCGGAAATGGGACGTAGTGTGAAAGTCGTCGGAAGGACGGTAAGGCAAATTCCTGTCATGGACCTGATGTGGCTCTATGTACCTTGAGTTCTATAGTCTACCTGATCTATGAAGAAGATAATCCCAGAAACTCGTGAGATGAACTTTCACTATCCACACTAGGTTAAACTTGTTCAAATCTTTCTATTTATCAACCAATCAGCGGGAATTTCATATGAATGCTTATTATCTTTTGAGAGTTTACGGTTTCAACCTCTGTCGCCTAATATTTTTGAATTTTATGCTTATGTACCTTGGAATGTATAGAAGGAGGGTTTCTGAAGGAGAGTTGAGTTTTTGAAGAATAGGATTAGTTTCACGCATGTTTTGCTCGGGACTAGCAAAATGCTGGTTGGGGGGTGTGTTGAGCTCTTAATTGTGCATATTCTAACCCCAAATTCTTCACTCATTGTGCAAGGTTTATATGGTTTGAACACTAATCTAATGCATGTTTTGTGACTACAGGACTGAGAGTGGTTCCACCTAATTGAAGATAAAAAGGGCTCATTTAGGACTATTTTGATGAAGAACATTTGAGGACCAAAGAAGAAGGAAGCAAAGAAAGAAGAAAGCAGAAGAAAGAAAGGAAGAAAACAAGAAGAAAAAGAGGCCTGACCGGTCATGACCGGTCAGCCATGCACATTGGGAATCTGCTGAAGACATCCGACCGGTCATGACCGGTCGGACATGGCTACTGGAACAGGAGTGAGGACGTCCGACCGGTCATGACCGGTCGGACATGATTGCTGGACCAATATTGAATGAGGCCGACCGGTCATGACCGGTCGGCCATACTTGTTGGAACGTCAATGTAGACGTCCGACCGGTCATGACCGGTCGGCCATACTTGCTGGAATGAATGTGTATTGAGGCCGACCGGTCGTGACCGGTCGGCCAGGTGTACTGACTTAGAAACTCCTAAGTAACGTCCGATTTTCTCTGCGCTGCGTAAGTGTTACGCACTTTCTCGATTCTTCCGAAGTCGTGGAACCTCCAGACTATAAATAGACACCTAGGGATTGTTCCTAAGGTATCCTAGAAGGGTTCAAGCGAGGTTGGAGGCTGTGGAAGTGAAGATTGGAGTTTCACAACTCCTTTTGGTTTGCTTTGCTGTTTTTATGCTTTTTGTAGTTGTTTCATGTTTCCTTGGATCATGAGCAGCTAAACCTCTTAGCTAGGGCTAAGAGGTGAAGCTTGTAGTGTATCCAAGATGTTTTAATTCGTAGTTAAGTGGTTTTCAGTTTGGAATTCATGATTATGAACTAAGGTTTGAAGTTTATACAAGTTTTTAAGTAATTTCTCTTAGTCTTGTGATGACTCATGGATGTTGGATGGATTACTTATCTTCTTAATTTGTTTGCAACGGTCTAGACCTGTATGATCCGAGGAATTGGAGTGCGCTCTAGTACCAAGCTCTTCATAAAGGGACTTCATGCCAAAGTTCTAGTTTTGGTTGATTATCTGGAATATGTATGGATTGTGCATATAATTTGAATCCAGTTCAAATCATGATCTAGCCTTGTCTTGTGAGAAGACTTGAGGATGGTTATGATTGGGAATTGGACCTATAGAAAAGGTGAATGACCTATGCAATGAGCATGCTCAGATCAGCCTAGAGTTGAGTGAACTTTATGCACAGAACTTACATGTTACAGACTTCTGGTTTAACAGTTCTATCATCCGACTAGATAGACCTGACTGGTGATTCTAGTTGAGAGAATGGGAAACCACAGCGGATTGAACATCGAGGATTGCTACAAGTGAATCCTCGAACCCCTAGTGCCTTCTTATAATTGTTTACATTCAATTTAGATTAAACTGTTAATCACACACATTCTATTCAAACTTTGATTGTTAGCTTCAATAGAAACTTGTGGATGAGTTTGTGACATCCTACATAAGTCCCTGTGGATCGACCTCGGTATTACCGAGTTTATTACTACATCGCAACCCTACACTTGGGGAAGCGAACACTCTCTTCCCGAGCCAAGTCCTGAGAACCTTATCCTCGAAGCGGGGATGAGGATGGTTCAGGTAAGACTTCGTCAAGACCTGCTACGATCAGTTATTACGTTCCAGAATACTCTTACATTTTTCATCTCTTTTGCAGGGTTTAGATCTTATTCTGCGAACGAGGCGTGATATTGTTGCCGCCCGTCGCACGATAGAGGAGGCTGAGGGAAAGAGGACTGCCTTGGAAAAGGCAGTTCAAGGAAGAGATCAACTGCTCAAGGCTCGTGAGGCGGTGATCACGAAGAGAGATGAGGAGAAAAAGACCCTCATCGAGAAGATCCAAGTCCTGACCGACAGGTATCAGGCCTTGGACTCAGACTACATGAAGCTCACGAGTCTGAAGGAGAAGGCAGAGAGAGAGAGGGAGATCTTCCGGCAGGACAAGATCTCGTTAGAGGAGCAATTCGCGGGGGCCAGGTCGCAGCTCAAGGAGGCCTACGACAACTTGACCAGGGAGCGCACCGCTCTTGCGCAGCTTAAGGACGACTCGATCCACTGGGACGAGGAGAGAGTCGCCCTTGTAAAAATGCTCTCGGAGGAAGGTGCTCGGGCAGTTTTCGAGTTCCGGACTTCGCAGCTGTATGACGATGAACGATATGAGTCATACGATGCTGGTCGAGACTTTGCACTAAGAGTAGTGCAACGAATGATCCCATCCTTCGATATGGGGGAATTCGGTCGAGTTGCGACCATCATAGCTGCAGAAGAGCAAGCTGCTGCCGAGAACGAGGTGACTGAAGCCACGCAGGCTGGAGGGGCTCCTGAAATGGGCCCTGAAGTCGAGAGCGTGGCTTCTCCAAGCGATTGATTTCCTTTTATTTTCTTCTCTTTTGTATCTGCGATCATATCTCTGTAATCATCTAATTATCAATGAAAAGATATTTTTGGAAGTGTTACTGTTTTGTTGCTGTTCTCCCTTCATCTTTCATTTTTTGCTTTATGTTGATCTTGAATGGATTCATCAGAGATGTGACCCTTTAATTCGATCATGAGCTAAGCTGCTCGCGATTAGGATGTGACCCCGATCGCTGCCCTAATTTGAGCACGAGCTGCGGTGCTCGCATTCCGGAGTGCGATCCCTCCTCTCACCAATCGCAAGTAACTAACTCATGAAAAAATGAATTAGACTCAATCCGGGGGTCGTGAGACCATGTCCGCGTTGAGATAGACTGATCTATCAATTGAGATTTTGATTCTACCAAGGGCAGAAGGTTGATCAAGAGATGGTATTCATTCTCTTCGAGGCTGTTCAGGTCCATGAAAATGGAGAAGCAACCAACTAGTAATGATTTTAGTCCTACCAAAGGTAGGCAATTGGCCAAGAGGATGTGTAAGCACTCTCTTCAGTGCTATTCAGGTCCATATAAATGGAGTAGCGGCCAAAAGATATCTTTCACTTTATTCATAAAACGTTATGATAAACTACATCGAATCTAGGGGTAGTATCGTAGCAAATGCTCCACGTGCCAAGGGCGACGTACAGGCTTCCCTTGCATGTCTTCAAGATAATAAGTACCGGGTCGCACAACCCTAATAACCCGATACGGGCCTTCCCAATTCGGATCCAATGAACGAACAGGAATTCCAAGATTTTGCCTTAGGACCAAATCTCCAAACTGGAAGGATCTAGGTCGAACCTTCGCATTCCGATAACGAGCAATACGTTGTTGATATGCCGCCACTCGTACTTGGGAAGCATTTCTTCGCTCTTCCAAGAGATCGAGATGAAGTCGGAGGTTTTCCTGATTGCTCGCGGGATCGTACTGTTCGATCCGATATGAGGGCACTTGAATTTCCACTGGTACTACTGCGTCAACACCAAATGCTAAGGAGAAAGGAGTTTCACCTGTCGATGTACAAGCCGTGGTTCTATAGGCCCATAACACCTCTGGCAGAAGTTCTAGCCACACCCCTTTACATTCACTTAGCTTGGTCTTTAAATGATGCTTTATGATTTTATTCACTGCCTCGACCTGCCCATTCGCCTGAGGATGATATGGAGAAGTGCGGAGATTACGTATCTTCCATTTGTCGCAAAATTCATCAAAGGCTGCGTTGTCGAACTGCGTTCCGTTATCGGTAATTATAGTATGAGGAAGTCCGAAGCGACATATGATATTTCTCCACATAAACTTAGTAGTTTGTTTTTCAGTTATTTTGGCTAATGGTTCTGCCTCGGCCCATTTGGTGAAATAATCAACCGCCACGATCGCGAACCTATTCTGTCCCTTTCCCATAGGTAAGGGCCCGATGATATCGATCCCCCACTGAGCAAAAGGCCAAGGGCTGTCGACTGGGGTCATCCGCTCAGACGGTACACGAGGTATAGGTTGATATCGTTGACACTTGTCGCATTTTTTAGAAAATTCTATGGCGTCTGCTTTCATAGTAGGCCAATAATATCCTTGCCTCATCGCTTTATATGCTAAAGATCGCCCCCTGGGATGATTACCACATGCCCCCTGGTGTACTTCATCTAGAACACGATGTGCTTCTTCTGGATGAAGACACCTTAAATAAGGCAAGGAGAAGCTTTTTCGCAACAAGATTCCATCTTGTAAGGTGTACCTGGCAGCTCGAAGCCGAATTTGTCTTGCAGCTTTCTTGTCTTCTGGTAGGTATCCATCTCTGAGATAGAGGATGATAGGATCCATCCAGCATGGAGACGATTGTACCGATATAACTTGCTCGAGAGTCACTTGGTCGATACTCAAGTGTTGACGGTGCTCGATGGGGATCGAATGTGATAGCTCCGATTCCGGTGCAGAAGCGAGTTTTGCCAAGGAATCGGCAAGTTGGTTCTGCTCGCGAGGGATATGAAATATTTTATAAGTCTTCAGTTTGGCGAGCAGGATGAGGACACGAGACTTGTATAAGGCCATTCTTTCTTCTTTGGTTTCGAATTCGCCAAGAACTTGGTTGACAATGAGCTGGGAGTCGCTATGAATTATCAAATTCTGGACTGCGAGGACAACGGCTAGCTCGAGGCCAACAATCAGGGCCTCATATTCTGCTTCATTATTGGAGATGCGTGATTCAAAACGCAGAGCATATTGAAAATGCGACCCATCGGGAGCCACCAAAATCAGGCCCGCTTCACTGCCAGTGGCCCGCGACGACCCGTCCACGAAGAGAGACCAAGGAGGCTGGTCGCTGGTCATGACATTATCTTCAGAAGAATACGTAAATTCAGCGATGAAGTCAGCCACGGCCTGGCCCTTGACTGCCGTCCTAGGACAGAATGAGATATCATGCTCACTGATCTCGACCGCCCATTTAGTCAAGCGTCCTGAAGCCTCAGGTTTTTGAAGGACTTGGCGTAGTGGATGATTTGTTGGTACTAAAATAGCATGGGCTTGAAAGTATGGTCGCAGTTTTCGAGCCGCAGTGACTAAGGCTAGGGCCAGTTTCTCCATATCAGAATACCTAGTTTCTGCATCGACCATTGCTCTACTGACATAATAAACGGGCCTTTGCACCCCGGAATCTTCTCTTATTAAAGCGGCGCTGACGGCCGTGGAAGACACAGATAAATAAAGAATGAGTTGCTCGTGTGCTACAGGTTTAGATAGAATGGGGGGAGCGCTCATGTATCGCTTCAGTTGTTGAAAAGCTTCTTCACACTGAGGTGTCCACTTCCAATTAGATTTGGCCGTTGCACGAAGGAGTTTGAAGAAGGGCAAGCATTTGTCAGACGCTCGCGAGATGAACCTGTTCAATGATGCGATGCGACCAGCCAGACGCTGGACGTCCTTCAGAGTAACGGGGGATTTCATCTCTATCAATGCTTTAATCTTTTCGGGATTTGCCTCAATTCCACGTTGGCCAACCATGAACCCAAGAAACTTCCCTGCAGACACTCCAAACGCGCATTTTTCTGGGTTCAATTTCATTTGATACTTCCTCATTAGATCAAAGGCTTCTCGAAGATCAGAAATGTGGTCATCTTCAACGATGCTTTTCACGAGCATGTCGTCAACATATACTTCCATATTCTTACCGATTTGAGAAGCAAATATTTTGTTGACAAGACGTTGATAAGTGGCCCCTGCGTTTTTTAGACCGAACGGCATTACCTGGTAGTAATATAGTCCTCGATCTGTGATGAAGGTAGTGTGCTGGCTATCAGGTGGATGCATCACAATCTGATTGTAACCAGAATAGGCATCCATAAAGCTGAGAAGAGCATGTCCAGCTGTTGAGTCGACCAACTGGTCGATTCGTGGTGTCGGGAAGCTATCTTTGGGACATGCTTTGTTCAAGTCTGAATAGTCGACGCACATCCTCCATTTGCCATTAGCTTTCCGGACGAGAACTACGTTTGCGACCCACTGTGGGTAGTCAACTTCTTTTATGAAATTTACCGCGAGCAGCTTCTCAACTTCAGTTTTGATCGCCATTTGTCTTTCTGCAGTAAAGGCACGTCGACGCTGATGTACGGGTTTATGCTTCGGGTCAAGGTTGAGACGATGTGCGATGACATTGGGATCGATGCCTGGCATATCTTTATGAGACCAAGCAAACACGTCCTGGTATTCAGTGAGGAAACGGATCAAATCTTCACGGTGGATACTGTTTAAGGAGGAACCGATGTACACGATCTTAGACGGGTCGTCTTCGGTCAAGCGGATCGCTATTGTTTCCTCCCCTGGAGTTCCTGATTTCAGAGCATTTTCTCTCGGATCCAACGCGGTGGCGGGAACGTCGGATGAACCTTGAACTATTTCCATGACAGGTGTCGCTTGAGCCTTCTTTCGATCTTGGAGGGCTATCTGGTAACAGGACCGTGCCTCCTGCTGACTTCCTCGTACGACCCCGATGCCATTTGGGGTTGGAAATTTAACACACAGATATGAAGGGTGCAAGGCCGCTCCAACCTTAGTCAGAGACGGCCGCCCCAAAATGGCGTTATATGCTGATTTTCGATCCACGACGAGGAAGTTTACGAAGACGGTGGTCTTCGCTGGACTTTCTCCAAAAGTAACTGGGAGATCGATGCTTCCTTCGGGTGTTACTACCTCTCCTCCAAAGCCGACGAGGGGGGTCGATACTGGCTTGAGGAGGCTTTTGGATAGTGACCTTTTGTTGAAAGCCTCCAGGTACAGAATGTCGGCTGAGCTACCTGTATCCACCATAATCCGATGAGTCAGATAATTTGATACCTTCAATGTGACTACGATAGAATCTTCATGAGGGAAGTGGATTCCCGCTGCATCTTCGAGGGTGAAAGAAATTGGAGGATGGCTCGCTTTTGATGAGCTGGACGTCTGTTCCAGCCAATAGATTTGCTGGGGTTCTTTGGACGCCTTTCGAGCGTATGCTTTTCTTGAAGCTTGAGAGTCACCCCCACAAGCTGGTCCCCCGACGATAGTGCGAATTTCTCCCGTGGGCTCAGCGTCCTCTTGATCGGTTTGATGATGAGACGGTTCCTTTTGGCGAGATGAGGTCTTCGCCCTTTCTGGTGATCGATTCTTACGAGCAAAATAATCCTGGAGATGGCCTTTTCGAATAAGGGCTTCGATATGGTCTCGTAGAGAGATACAGTCCTGAGTCCTATGCCCGTGATCTTTGTGGAAGTAACAGAACTTACTCTTATCTCTCTTCTCGGGATCGGATTTAATCTTTGCAGGCCACTTCACATATGGCTTGTGTTTTATCTCCATTAGAACCTTTTCAGGAGACCGATTAAGAGGAGTGTAATTATGATATTTACCAGAGTAAGGCTTCCTGGGAGAACGATCGCGCTGATCGCGATGGTATTTCTTATCTGTAGAAGAAGTTCCTTCTGGCTTGCGTTTCTTACTTTGTACTCCATGGCGTGTCAATGCGACTTCTTCTGCATTGATATATTTCTGAGCTTTGGCTTGGAATTCCGTCATAGTTTTCGGCGGGCTTTTATCTAAGGCAAACCTGAATTTCTCGCTCGTTATTCCAGCGATGAGGGCTGTGAGACCCTTTTCTTCAGTGTAACCCTCAGTTTGAACGGCTTCGGCAGTGAACCGTACTGTGAACTCTTTTATTATCTCCCCATGTTGCTGTTTCAGATTCATCAGATGGGAGGCTGGCTTTTTAATGCGAATACTTCTCATGAATTGAGAAAGAAATATCTCCGATAATTGGGAAAAGGAACTGATGGAATGAGGCTTTAACCCCCGAAACCACGTACGAGCCGCTTCTTTCAATGTAAGGGGAAAAGCCCTACACATGATTTCTGAACCATGTCCCTCCAACTCCATGAGGGACCTGTATGTTTCCAGATGTTCCAGAGGATCGCCAATGCCTGTATACGGAGTGATAACAGGCGCTCGATACTTTCTGGGCAACGGGGCTTCTATGACCTCGCTAGTGAAGGGAGATTCAGATTGATGTATCGCCGTCATGACAGCAGATGGCCGATTTGCCTGGTATCTCTGTTCCATGACATCAAAACGATCTTGGATTCTTTTGAGATCTCCTTCCCATGGCAGGGTATAGCTAGACGTTTCGGCGGTGGAGCCTTGCGGTTGAGGTTGTCGAGACGAACTGGAATGTATGGAATGTGGAGACGGCACAGGGGGATGGCCGCCAAGTGGTGGGACCTGTGGTTCATCCATAGAATGTCTGGAAGCAACTGGTATGGGTGGCGGTGGTAACCCTTCGGAGGGTTGTCTTTGCGGTTCAGGGAAGTGCTGATCAAGCCGATTTGACAGCGCCTGAACTCCGGCGTTTAGAGTTAGGAGAGTGTTTCCGAGGAATCGTAGGATATCATCTTGATTTCCAGAGGCCTCCAATAATGAATTTGTTGATGGCATATTTGGGGCTCCTTGAGGGATATCCGTCGGAACAGGTGGGAGGGCAGGTGCGGATTCCGTCTCATCAGGCGGAGGTGGTGCCTGCCTCGAAGTTGAAGGATGAACAGTCTTTTTAGGAGGCATCACCGAAGGATTTTGATCGGTGGTTAACACGATTGATTTTGACGATCAAGTCGTTCCCACAGACGGCGCCAAACTATTAATGTCAAATTTTGTAACGAGATCCTCCGGCTTTTCTCCTTCACTCCAGCAGGAATTTCCACCACCAGACCTGAAGCAAGACAGCAAATAAGGGTGGCTGGGGACCAGCCGTTAGCCCTCCGATGCTTAAGTTAGGCCACGGTAAGAAGAGAAGCCAAGTAAACGGGACCAAGATTGAATGATGTGTGCGTACCTGCTCTCAATGGAGCCACCCCTTTATATAGATCTGAAGCAATCCAATTTGTTACGTGAGATGTCGAAATCCCATTGATGTCGCATACGATACTGAGAATTCACTGATTTCGTGGGATAAGATCCTATCTTTTTAGTCAGATCCAACCCAATGACTTATTCCAACAATCACGCCCCTTGATGGTAATCCCTTGAAATCCAGCTGGAAGCCATAGTTGGAATCATAGCCTCCGAAAAGGAAGGAGACGCCCGTAGTTGGAGTCATAGCCTCCGAAAAGGAAGGAGACGCCCGTAGTTGGAGTCATAGCCTCCGAAAAGGAAGGAGACGCCCGTAGTTGGAAACCACTGAACTGGTTGTAGCCCTGCTAGGTGTCGCAAAGGGATTGGAGAAGCTGCTCACAGGTTAGAATGTGGTCGCGAGTCCAAGTACATACTTTAGATGTAACGTCTTTCAACGACTTGTGAGAAGGTCTGTTCACGGATCGAGCTTTGCCATATTTGACTATCGGTTATGAAGACTCGAGACTTGCGAATAGCTGCTCCGTATTTTTCAATCTATGACTCCTGATCAGGTGAGCTCGAGAGTCGAATGGTCGTCCCGCACTTATCCAATATTCGACTCTCGATCAGATAATCTCGAGAGTCGAATGGACGTCCCGTACTTATCCATTCTTCGACTCCCGAGCATACGATCTCGAGAGTCGAAGCTGTACTCCACCCTTATTCGTTCTGCGACTCTTGATCAGATCATCTCGAGGGCGAAATGGGCATTTCCGTGTGAAATCTTTATCTCCACCATTTTGCCTATAACAGTGGACACTAATGGTATACAAATTCTCATGAGCCGGGGTTGGTGCTATGGACACTAATCCCGTGTTGTCGGCCTATGCTGGGTCACTTGTGACTCCCCATAGTGACCATTGAGTTTTATTTAAATCGGTTGTATGCGAAAACACTTAAATAAAGGTGAAACTAAAGTCATGCATTCACTTGGCTCCATGTGGGTGTACGGAATTGAGAACAGGCTAGAGCGTCCTACTTCTCCCGTACACTGTCACGTGTAGATTTGGGCTATGAGCGTTCCGTTTCACACGTGGTCGGGCAAAACTATGGGCTTGTGCGTCCCAGGAACCTCTGGTGACTAGTGGCTAGCATGAAGTCGTAACAGGGAGTCTCCCACTTCATGGATTGTGATTCTAGCCAGGGTGCCTTAGCCAGAGCATGCATTCCATGCATCGCATTAACAAAGATTTTTAGTTGGTTGTTTTTATTTGATTAAATGATAATATACTGCTTGCGTTTACTCTGTACCGTTATTATTATTCTTGATTGTCTTGGAGGGAATATTCCCCACTATGATAGCGTTTAACGCTATCCCAAACACAATTTAGATGATGCAGGTGAAGATCCAGGTATTGAACCCGATTTTTATGGAAAAGAGTTCGATGGTTCGTATGATCACATGGCGGATGACGATGTTAGATAAACTTAATTGATGTTATCATGTATTAAATATTTCTTTTGAGTAGTTGATAAATTTATGGAATTGTAATAAGTCTTCAAGAGAAGACATGGTTTTGTATTTTAATTAATCAGTATGGATATTGGTTGGTTCCCTTATTTAAACATTGATGATGACGTAGTAAGTTTGATAGAATAAGATGATAATTGTTTTCGCCATTGTGTTTGAATGCTATATTTCATTATTTAACAAATCAATTAGTCCATGATTTACTTGGGAATTCGGCCGTCGTGTTATACACGAGAGTCGAAAATCTCGGGTCGTTACATTTCATATGGACACTTATTATGTTTTGAGAGTTTACAGTTTCACCCTCTATCACCTAATTTTTCTGACTTTTACACTTGTGTGTCTTGGGATGTAGAGAAGAATAGCTTCTGAAGGAGAGTTGGTTTTTGGAGAATTGAACTTGTTTCACGCATGTTTTGCTCGGGACTAGCAAAATGCTAGTTGGGGGGGTGTGTTGAGCTCTTAATTGTGCATATTCTAACCCCAATTTATCACTCATTATTGTTGAGCTCTTAATTGTGCATATTCTAACCTCAATTCATCACTCATTATGCATGGATTTTATGTTTAAAGACTATTCTAATGCATGGTTTGTGATTGTAGGAATGAGAGAGAGACCTTTTGAATCTAATGTTAAAAGACCGCTTTAGGACACCTTGAGGATCAAAGGAAGAAAGCCCAAGAATGAAAGAAAGAAGCTATGGAAGATTGAGTTGAGAAACAAAGAAAAACACTGAAGATATCATGTTAAAAGACCTGGCAGGGCCAGAAAAATCAAAGTATAGAGTTGCAGCGCCATTAAAGTAAAATGCAGAAAGTTATAGTTTCTAAAGATTGATCCAGAGATTGATCCGTCGATTGATCACTCAGCCTGAGCAATTGATCGACAGACTTGAGCGATTGATCGCTCACAGCAGAAATTGACAAAATTGTTGCTGGACTGAAGTGCAGAATTGCGATTGTTCGCCCAGCCTGAGCGATTGATCGCCCATCTCATAAATCAATTGACAGAAGGCAAATTTTTAAGAAATTTGGAAAAAACTCTCTGGACACTTTTTGCACCCTCCGATTGATCGCTGGACACTGATCGATTGATCGCCAGAAGTGACCGATTGATCTCTCAGCCAGTCGATTAATCGCCAGATCCGAAAAAGGCAATTTTTACAGTTATTTGAACTAGCGATTGATCGCCCAGTTTGAGTGATCAATCGACAATGCGCCCAGTTTAGAAATTTCCAAGTCTGGCTCCGATTTTCTATGCGCAGTGCGTAAATTCTACGCAAATTCTCGAAGATTCTTTGTTTGTGGGGTGTGAAAGCTATAAAAGGGACTTCTCTTCATACCAAGGCATGCTAGGATGTGGGGATTGATTTGGAGACGGATTCTACTTAAAGTTTTCTTAGTTTTCTTCCTGTTTTAGTAGTTTTTATGTTTTTTATGCATTTAATTCAAGCATGTTAGAGATGAACTAAATCCTCTTAGCTAGGGCTAAGAGGTGAAGCTTTTGATTTGTTTTTGATGGATTGATGCAACCTAGGTTTCCTTTTATGTTTTAATTGAAGAATTTTAGTTCAATATGAGTTTGAATCAAGTACTAGTTTGGTTTTACTTTGATCTCTTGATGACTCCGGGCTCATGTGATTCTTAGTGATTCTAAGCTTGGTAGCTTACCTTCTGAGCATTGTTTATGCTTGTATAGTTCATTGATCTATCATCGACTCCGGGCATGGTAGACCCTTTGTAAGACCCGTACCCTTATTTGCCCTCCGTACGCTTAATTTTCGGTGCCGGTACGTCCCGGATGGACCAGATTAGCGAGCCTTGATCGCAACCATGTTTTAGTACCCCATCGACCCGAGACCTATACCCCGACGACCGCGTAGGCGCTGCGATTCCAACGCCAAGCGGCACACCCCATTGCAATACCCGGTGTGTAAGTTGTGTCATTTGCGTAATCCGAGGTGGGCCGCACAACGTGCTTGTGGCGTGGGCCCCACTTGCACAAATTCCAAGATCATGTCAAATCCATCACCATCACCTCACCCATACCCCTCTCATTACCCCTACTCTACACACCCCATACCCTCCATCCCTCTCTCACCTCCCAAAGTCAACTCTACCCATACCCCCATACCCCTCTCCCATGCTAGCCATCATCACACCATGTTTCATTCTCTCTCTCCCCCCCCATACAAGTCCATACGTAGGGGGAGAGGAGAGCTCATTTCAAATTCAAGAGCTAGAAGAGAAAGGAGAGAGAAAGAGAGAAAGAGATTTGAGAGGAGAGAGAAAGAGAAAGATTTGAGAGAAGAGAGAGATTTGAGTGATCAAGAGAGAGATTAGAGAGATTGAGGGTGGAGATCCAAGCTTGGAGGGCCCCAACCATCATCCGGACCGTCCGGATCGTCCGATCGTCAACCCGTTCCAATCTAACCATCCAACCATCCATCAAGGTGAGCGCAAGGGGGACATAAATCCCCCATTTCCTTATTTCCTTTCATTTTCCTTTTCTTTTGGGCCCACCTGGTGGTGGACAACCTGATGGATGGATTGGATCATCCATGAACGGGCCCCACCTTCTTATAATAATAATAATAATAATAAATAAATAAATAAATAAATAAATAAAAAACAAAGAGGGAGAGGGTGCCGCTGGATAGACAGCGTCCAGAGGGCGCTGCTGCCCAGCAGCACGTGGGCTAAAAGCCCTTTTGGGTGTTGGGCAGGGTCCCCACACGTGGGACCCACCTTGATGTATGCATCCAATCCACGCCGTCCAGCTGTTTCTCCATCCCATTTTAGGGCAGGGAGCCAAAAATTAAGAAGATCCAGATCTCAGGTGGACCACACCATTGAAAACAGTGGGGCTAATGAAGCTTACTGTTGAGACTTCTTGGGCCCACCGTGATGTTTGTGGACCACATCACCTGCCTAATATTGGGCTTGTCAGGACCCCAACGATCTAGGGAACATGATGAATGGAGCGGATCGTCCCTAAGTGGGCCCCACTTGAAATAACCACAAAAATAAGAAAAACAAATATATATATATATATACATATATATATATATATATATACATATATATATGTAATGAACGTCCAGCGTCTGGACGTTCTGACGCTGGAACGTCCAGCTTTACGTGGATGCGGTAATGGGGTCCCGACTCGTGGGACCCACCTTGATGTTTGTGTTCCATCTCCATCCACGCCGTCCATCTGTTTTCCCAGATCATTTTAGGGCCAGGGCCAAAATATGAGCCTATCCAAATCTTAAGTGGACCGCACCGCATAAAACAGTGGAAATAATGATTTCTACTGTCGGAAATTCTTCGGCCCACTTTGAAGTTTCTAGACCTAATCATATACCCAATATTGGGCTTATTAGGTCCCCCATGAGATGGGAGACCTGATGAACGGAGTGGATCAGCCCCATGTGGGCCCCACTTGATATAAGCACAATAAAACAAAAAAAAGAGAAGAAGAAAAAGGAAAGAAGAGGCAGAGGTGCCTCTGACGCGGGGAGTACCAGCGTCCAGGACGCTGGCTCGTGCCAGCTGGTGGCCCACTCGTGGGTCCCACCATGGTGCATGTGCTGTATCCACACCGTCCATCCATTTGGGGAGATCATTTTAGGGCATGACCTCAAGATTGAGTCAGATCCAAGTCTCAAGGGGGCCCCACCACAGAAAACAGTAGGGACAGTGAACCTACCGTTGAAACCCTCCTATGGCCCACCATGATGTTTATTTGAGATCCAACCTGTTCATAATTTCACACATGCACAGAAAAAGGGAGGGCAAAAATATCAGCTTGATCGGAAACTTCTGTGGGCCCCACTTGTTGAGAGTAAAAATAAAAGAAAAAAAATGATGGCTGCTGGACAGACAGCGTCCAGGGGACGCTGCTGCCCAGCAGCGTAGTCTCTTTGGGCATTGTCAATGGGCCCCACTCGTTGGGCCCACCTAGAATGTATGTGCCTTACCTATTCCGTCCATATGTTTTTCCCAGCTCATTTTAGTGGCTGAGCCCAAATTTTAAGCATATCCAAACAGCAAGTGGGCCATGCCACGGGACAACAGTGGGAATAATGATCCCCACCGTTGAAACCTTCCCAGTCCTACAATGATGTTCATTTGTCACCCAACCTATTCATAAGTGGCTGGGCCCAAAAATTTAAGCATATCCTAATGTCAAGTGGACCATGCCACAGTGGAAATGATGATTTCCAACGTTGAAACCTTTCCAGGTTCTACAGTGATGTTTATTTGCCATCCAACCTGTTCATAAGATCACATGGATATGGATGAAGGAGAAAACACAAATATCTGCTTGATTCAAAACTTCTTGGAACCAGTTGGGTATCACGCTGCCCAGCAGGTGGCCCACCTTATGGGTCCCAACGTGATGTATCTATTAGCTCCACCATGATGTATATGTTTTATCCATGCCGTACACGTATTTTGACGGTCTATCTTGTATGTGCAGGCCCAAGTATGGGGCCAATGTGGTCTCAAGTGGGCTACGCCACGAAGACCTTTACATTTCCAATGGGACCCACAGTCCGGGTCCCACTCTATATATATATATATATATATATATATTGGGCCTTTTAAGGCCAATGTTACATGATATGTTTGGTAACATGCTAGTATGATTAGCTTGATATGTCACACTGATAACATGCTTAGTATAATGAATACCATGCTCATTCATATGCCCATACGCATCATTTGTATGCCTGTTATGGATCATGATTAACCATAGCATATGGTAGTTGGCTTGTTATACTTAGGGGACCCGTGTGAGACAGGGTGGCCCCACATGATTACGCAGTATGCGTAAGTTTGGTGCATGATTTGGATTGTATGGCTCATGCATTTCGCATTATGTATGTCACGATCGCTTTCACACCCTAGCAACATCGGGGTGGTGGCCACCATAGTCACATCATGGTTGGCAGTATTGGACACCGGAAACTTGTTCTAGTACGTGGACGCTATGGATGTCCTTTGGTGAAAGTCCCTAAACCCTGTGGTACCAGTAGGATGCTCCAACGTCGAGACCGAGTGGATAACATGAGCGCCCGTGTGCCAAATACCAGTAGGCCGCGTCTCCCACTGTGTCGAGGTCGGTTGGAAAGGGGTGTGACCTTATCCGCCCGGGTGCAGTGGGCTGTAAGCTAGGTCGAGTCTGACCAGCTCATGGAATGGGTCCGCTATCGGCGAGCCGGGTGGGCATTGGCATACCACTGACGAGGCGGATAGTGAGGTCTTTTCTACTCGCTTGGTTATGCGCGTGATGTGCGGCGGACAGTATTAGAGTATACTAGACCCCGGTGATGTCCCAGATGAGAACTATTTTGATATGTGGATCAGTTGAGGATTGACGTGTTTGCATTGCATCTCTAGCATGTAATACTCGGCCATGTAGGCCCTTGCATTGCATAGCCTTGGGATGGCTGATAGCATTCATGAACTTGGTAACTTAGCCCCCTACTACTTTCACTTACTCTGATATCTATATACTTGTCATATGCATCACACGCGCACACACGCACTCTACTGAGCTTCGTAGGAAGCTCATGCGCGTTTGTTTACACTGCAGGTACTAGGGCATATCAGCAGCGTTGAGCGCGGTTCATGTACCTGATATTTTGGACTTCTGCTTCATGTTGTATTTCCCTTTCCAACACTGTACTCAACAAACTTATTAGTGGATATTTGATGATGTTTTATGGTTTTGATTATGCTCCTATACAAAAAAAAAATTTACCCTGGAAATCCTCTTGGTAGGATCCTAGGATCGGAACCTGGCACATGAGAGCTAGGAGCCAAGAATGGGGTACTACGGAGGCTGTTGGCACTAAGGTCGGCGATCGGGAATTTAGTGAGCCCGGTCCCCGGGTTTGGGGCGTGACAGAAGTTGGTATCAGAGCATAACTTGGGAATACCTGCGGATGACATCACATATCTACTAATGGCCATAGATTAACTGCCCTTAACTGAATGATTGTTGTAAACTTAGGATGATTAGGACCCCGATCTCATGCACTTAGTGTCCCACACTAGGATCCTGTTACAACATAGTTATAATAGGATTCCCTATTTGAGCTTAGAAACTTCTGAATATGATTCCCTAATGTGTGTGCATTCGAGTGTATCAATGCTAAGAGGTACCTGTCCTTTTCTGTAGGATATGGCGCCCAAGAGAGCCACCGGTAGGCCGTCGACCGGTGCGGGTACATCCCAGACCGCTCCAGCCCCAGTCCCAGCTCCAGCTACGACTGCTGGTCAGTTCCAAGAGATGATGTGGGTTATGACCTCCATGGTAGAGCGCCAGGAGAGGAGGTCATCTGACGCAGTTGCCCCATCGGAGCAGGATCGTGCTCGTTCCTTACTGATGAATTTCAGGCAGATGGATCCCCCACGGTTTTTGGGCTGGCCAGACCTGGTGGCAGTGGAGAGATGGAAATCGGAGGTAATGAAGATCTTTACCACGATGCGATGCTCGACCGAGGAGCGAGTTCCTCTTGTCGTTTTCCTTTTTCAGGGAGAGGCCGAGCACTAGTGGGCGTCGGTTACCCGAGCCGCCGGGCCTGATTTCGAGTGGACATGGGAGGACTTTGTAGACCGGTTTGACCGGAAGTTCTTCCCTGAGCATGTCCGCCAGCAGCGTGCTCTAGAGTTCGAGACACTGGTCCAGGGAGATATGTCAGTGTCGCAGTATGAGGCTCGATTCGTTGAGCTATCCAGATTTGCGACGTATCTCGTGGATGACGAGGTGCGGAAGGCCCGTCGATTTGAGACCGGACTGCGCCTTGGCCTTCGTGGCCGTGTCACGGGACACAAGCTTCCTACGTTTGAGGAGGTGGTAGAGCGGGCCCAGATATATGAGGCAGAGTGGGCCGATGCGTAGCAGATCCGTGAGCAGAGCGGAGATCAGAAGGGGAAGAGGAAGGCTCCTTCTAGCAGCTTCCGGCAGCAGCAGACTCGGGCACAACAGAGGCACCCGGTTCGTCCATCTGTTCAACCGCCAGTAACACCAGCAGCACCTCCAGCACCATCCCAGAGACAGTTTACAGGTGTTTGTTACGGATGTGGGGGGACAGGGCATCGTAGGCATGAGTGTCCCCACCCACAGCAGCAGCCACAGCAGCAGCCACAGCAGCACCTACAGCAGCAGCCACAGCAGCAGCGACAGCAGCAGCCACAGCAGTAGAGGCAGCAGCATAGATCGCAGCAGCAGCAGCGGCGACCGCAGAGGGGACAGACACATCCCCAGCAGACTCAGGGCAGGTTCTACGCAGCCCAGCAGGATCCTCAGGCACCTGGAGGAGTTGTTGATGGTACACTCATTGTCTCTGCATGCATAGCTCATGTTTTGTTTGATTCTGGTGCATCGCATTCTTTTGTATCCGATGATTTCTGTCGATCGACTGGTTTGCCGTTAGATTCCGTGCGCGAGGGTTTGTCAGTGTCGACACCCTTAGGGAAGACCGCAGTATTGAGTTTGATCTGTTCGTCTTGCCCTGTCTTGGTAGGAGAGACCTTTTTGCCCGCCGATTTGTTTGTTTTACCGATGACCGAGTTTGATGTTATCCTGGGCATGGATTGGCTGGCTGAGTATCACACTGTATTGGACTGCTTCGCAAGAACAGTCACTTTCCTTATACCTGGCATGCCGCAGTTTCAGTTCGTTGCCGAGCCTAGAGGCGAGCAGTTCTCATCTTTGATGTCGTGTGCCATAGAGGAACCGGTTGCCGTGTGCATCGACCAGCTGCCGGTAGTTTGCGATTTTTCGGATGTGTTTCAGGAGATTCCGGGGTTGCGACCTCGTCGGCATACCGAGTTTCAGATTGACCTCGTGCCCGGTACTGCGCCTATCTCAAAGGCCCCATACCGTATGGAACCTTTGGAATTGCGGGAGCTGCGGAAGCAGTTGGACGAGTTGCGTGAACTAGGCTTCATCCGTCCGAGTAGTTCACCGTGGGGAGCGCCGGTACTCTTCGTGAAGAAGATGGATGGCTCGTTGAGGCTCTGCGTGGATTACCGCGAGCTCAACAAGGTCACGATTAAGAATAGGTACCCTCTTCCGAGGATCGACGATTTATTTGACCAGTTGCGAGAGGCCCAGTTCTTTTCGAAGATTGACCTACGGTCCGGTTATCATCAGGTCCGTGTCCGGGAGGAGGATATCCCGAAGACGGCATTCAGGACGCGTTACGGTCATTTTGAGTTCCAGGTCATGTCTTTCGGACTGACCAATGCGCCCGCTGTGTTCATGCAATTGATGAATGAGGTCTTTCGTCCCTACCTTGATCAGTTCGTTGTGGTGTTTATCGATGACATTCTGATATATTCGAGGACTCGGGAGGAGCATGCGCAACATCTAAAGATCACCTTGCAGACCCTCCGCACACACCAGCTTTATGCGAAGTTGGAGAAGTGTGAGTTTTGGCAGGAGGAGGTGAAGTTCCTCGGTCATGTGTTGACGAGGCAGGGAGTAGCAGTAGATCCGGTGAAGATTGATGCCGTGCGTCAGTGGGGTCAGCCCAAGAACGCGTCCGAAATCCGAAGTTTCCTGGGGTTAGCAGGTTATTATCTCCGTTTCATAGAGGGCATCTCTCATATTGCAGCCCCGCTGACCAGGTTGACTCGGAAGGGCGCTGAGTTCGTTTGGAGTGATGCCTGTGAGCGAGCATTTGCAGAACTGAAGGACCGTCTTACTTCTACACCAGTCCTCACTCTTCCCTCCGGGAGTGAAGGATTCGTGGTTTTTACAGATGCCTCACGTATTGGCTTAGGTGCTGTCCTGATGCAACATGGCAGAGTAGTAGCGTATGCATCTCGCCAGCTCAAGGTCCATGAGCAGAACTACCCCACGCATGATCTGGAGCTAGCAGCGGTAGTCTTCGCATTGAAGGTGTGGAGGCACTATCTTTATGGGGTCAAGTTCGAGCTCTTTTCTGACCACAAGAGTCTGAAGTACCTCTTCTCGCAGTCCGAGTTGAACATGAGGTAGAGACGTTGGATGGATCTCCTGAAGGATTATGATTTTGATCTTCAGTACCACCCTGGCAAGGCCAACGTGGTGGCTGATGCCCTTAGCCGTCAGCCACGAGGCCTGGTGGCGCATATGATGGTCCGGGAATGGAGGATGCTCGAGGAGGTTGCCGAGTATGATTTTGAGCTGAGCCTGCAGTCTTCTATCGCGCAGTTATCAAGCTTGTCGATTCAACCCTCTCTTGTTTCTAGGGTGATCGAGGCTCAGCAGACAGCTCAGACGTTGAAGGATTATTGGGAAGAGGCCGCGTCAGAGGGTCAGACAGATTGGCAGATTGGGTCAGATGGTGGACTTCGTTTCAGGGGTCGGTTGTGTGTCCCAGATATTCCTCAGTTGCGCAGAGATCTTATGGATGAGGCACACCGATCGAGGTTCACGATCCACCCAAGCTCTACCAAGATGTATCGTGATATGAGGAGGCAGTATTTTTGGGCCGGTATGAAGCATCAGATTGCTAGTTTTGTGGTTGAGTGTGACACTTGCCAGCATGTCAAGGCCGATCATCGCAAACCTCCAGGTCCCCTGCAGCCGTTGAGTGTCCCGTTGTGGAAATGGGAGCACGTGACCACAGACTTCATTATGGGCTTGCCGAGGACTGATCGCGGTCACGACGCCATCTGGGTTGTTGTTGATCGTTTGACGAAGTCGGCACATTTTCTTGCGATACGTGCAACCTGGCCATTGGACCGACTTGCAGAATTGTTTATCGAGGAGATTGTGAGACTACATGGTGTCCCAGTTTCGATCGTTTCTGACCGAGATCCGAGATTTACGTCGCGGTTTTGGAGGAGTTTTCAGAAGGCGATGGGGCCTGCCTTGAAGTTCAACACCGCATATCATCCTCAGACTGATGGACAGACTGAGAGGGTCAACCAGATCCTTGAGGACATGCTTCGAGCTTGCGTGTTGGATTTCTTAGGTAGTTGGGATAAACACCTGCGTTTGGCTGAGTTTGCATATAATAACAGCTACCAGGCGACTATCGGTATGGCTCCTTTTGAGGCATTGTATGGTAGACCTTGTAGGTCTCCTAGTTGTTAGGCCGAGGTTGGAGAGCATCGTCTCTTAGGTCCCGAGCTTGTCTAGAGGACATCAGAGGCTATCGATATCATCAGGCAGAGGATGCGCACAGCTCAGAGTCGACAGAAGAGTTTTGCAGATAGTCGACGTCGTCCCCTAGAGTTTTCTATTGGGGATCGTGTGTATCTCAGGGTCTCACCCATGAAGGGCGTGGTTCGTTTTGGAGCTAAGGGGAAGCTTGCCCCGAGATTCATTGGACCCTTCGAGATCACTGGGCGCGTTGGCGCCGTGGCCTATCCGCTTGCCTTGCCACTTCAGTTGTCTGGCGTCCACAATGTTTTTCATGTTTCTATGTTGCGAAAGTGTGAGTCAGACGTGGTTCCTGTGATAGATTGGCAGCCGTTGGAGGTTTGTGAGGATGCTTCTTACTTTGAGCAGCCGGTTCGTATCCTTGATCGGAAGGAGCAGGTCCTCCGGACCAAGGTCATTCCCTTGGTGAAGGTCCAGTGGAGTCATCATAGCGCAGATGAGGCGTTGTGGGAGCGAGAGGCAGAGATTCGCGAGTCTTATCCTCATCTTTTTTATGATTGATTGTATCTGTACGATTGCTTTTCGATTCGATATGCATATATAGTGATGCGATTCCTTTTTTATGATCTTCGGCTAGTTTGGGTTGTATTGCAAATTTCGAGGACAAAATTTTTTGTTAGGAGAGGAGAGTTGTAAGACCCGTACCCTTATTTTCCCTCCGTACGCTTAATTTCCGGTGCCGGTACGTCCCGGATGGACCAGATTAGCGAGCCTTGATCGCGACCCTGTTTTAGTACCGCATCGACCCGAGAACTATACCCCGGCGACCGCGTAGGCGCTGCGATTCCAACGCCACGCAGCACGCCCCATTGCGATACCCGGTGTGTAAGTTGTGTCATTTGCGTAATCCGAGGTGGGCCGCACAACGTGCGTGTGGCGTGGGCCCCACTTGCACAAATTCCAAGATCATGTCAAATCCATCACCATCACCTCACCCATACCCCTCTCATTACCCCTACTCTACACACCCCATACCCCCCATCCCTCTCTCACCTCCCAAAGTCAACTCTACCCATACCCCCATACCCCTCTCCCTTGCTAGCCATCATCACACCCTCATGATTCATTCTCTCTCTCTCTCTCTCTCTCTCCCCCCCCCCCCCCCCCCAATACAAGTCCATACGTAGGGGGAGAGGAGAGCTCATTTCAAATTCAAGAGCTAGAAGAGAAAGGAGAGAGAAAAAGAGAAAGAGATTTGAGAGGAGAGAGAAAGAGAAAGATTTGAGAGAAGAGAGAGTTTTGAGTGATCAAGAGAGAGATTAGAGAGATTGAGGGTGGAGATCCAAGCTTGGAGGGCCCCAACCATCATCCGGACCGTCCAGATCGTCCGATCGTCAACCCAATCCAATCCAACCGTCTAACCATCCATCAAGGTGAGTGCAAGGGGGACATAAATCCCCCATTTCCTTATTTCCTTTCATTTTCCTTTTCTTTTGGTCCCACCTGGTGGTGGACAACCTGATGGATGGATTGGATCATCCATGAACGGGCCCCACCTTCTTATAATAATAATAATAATAATAATAATAATAATAATAAATAAATAAATAAAAACAAAGAGGGAGAGGGTGCCGCTGGACAGACAGCGTCCAGAGGGCGCTGCTGCCCAGCAGCACGTGGGCTAAAAGCCCTTTTGGGCGTTGGGCAGGGTCCCCACACGTGGGACCCACCTTGATGTATGCATCCAATCCACGTCGTCCAGCTGTTTCTCCATCCCATTTTAGGGCAGGGAGCAAAAAATGAAGAAGATCCAGATCTCAGGTGGACCACACCATTGAAAACAGTGGGGCTAATGAAGCCTACTGTTGAGACTTCTTGGGCCCACCGTGATGTTTGTGGGCCACATCACCTGCCAAATATTGGGCTTGTTAGGACCCCAACGATCTGGGGAACATGATGAATGGAGCGGATCGTCCTTAAGTGAGCCCCACTTGAAATAACCACAAAAATAAGAAAAACAAAACAAAAAAAATATATGTAATGAACGTCTAGCGTCTGGACATTCTGACGCTAGAACGTCCAGCGTCACGTGGACGCGGTAATGGGGTCCCCACTCGTGGGACCCACCTTGATGTTTGTGTTCCATCCATGCCGTCCATCTGTTTTCCCAGATCATTTTAGGGCCAGGGCCAAAATATGAAGCCTATCTAAATCTTAAGTGGACCGCACCGCATAAAACAGTGGAAATAATGATTTCTACTGTCAGAAATTCTTCGGCCCACTTTAAAGTTTCTAGACCCAATCATATACCCAATATTGGGCTTATTGGGTCCCCCATGAGATGGGGAACCTGATGAACGGAGTGGATCAGCCCCATGTGGGCCCCACTTGATATAAGCACAATAAAACATAAAAAAAGAGAAGAAGAAAAAGGAAAGAAGAGGCAGAGGTGCCTCTGACACGGGGAGTACCAGCGTCCAGGACGCTGGCTCGTGCCAGCTGGTGGCCCACTCGTGGGTCCCACCATGGTGCATGTGCTGTATCCACACCGTCCATCCATTTGGGGAGATCATTTTAGGGCATGACCTCAAGATTGAGTCAGATCCAAGTCTCAAGGGGGCCCCACCACAGAAAACAGTAGGGACAGTGAACCTACCGTTGAAACCCTCCTATGGCCCACCATGATGTTTATTTGAGATCCAACCTGTTCATAATTTCACACATGCACGGAAGAAGGGAGGGCAAAAATATCAGCTTGATCGGAAACTTCTGTGGGCCCCACTTTTTGAGGGTAAAAATAAAAGAAAAAAAATGATGGCTGCTGGACAGACAGGTCCAGGGGACGCTGCTGCCCAGCAGCGTAGTCTCTTTGGGCATTGTCAATGGGCCCCACTCGTTGGGCCCACCTAGAATGTATGTGCCTTACCTATTCCGTCCATATGTTTTTCCCAGCTCATTTTAGTGGCTGAGCCCAAATTTTAAGCATATCCAAACAGCAAGTGGGCCATGCCACGGGACAACAGTGGGAATAATGATCCCCATCGTTGAAACCTTCCCAGTCCTACAATGATGTTCATTTGTCACCCAACCTATTCATAAGTGGCTGGGCCCAAAAATTTAAGCATATCCTAATGTCAAGTGGACCATGCCACAGTGGAAATGATGATTTCCAACGTTGAAACCTTTCCAGGTTCTATAGTGATGTTTATTTGCCATCCAACCTGTTCATAAGATCACATGGATATGGATGAAGGAGAAAACACAAATATCTGCTTGATTCAAAACTTCTTGGAACCAGTTGGGTACCACGCTGCCCAGCAGGTCGGCCACCCTATGGGTCCCAACGTGATGTATCTATTAGCTCCACCATGATGTATATGTTTTATCCATGCCGTACACGTATTTTGACGGTCTATCTTGTATGTGCAGGCCCAAGTATGGGGCCAATGTGGTCTCAAGTGGGCTATGCCACAAAGACCTTTACATTTCCAATGGGACCCACAGTCCGGGTCCCACTCTATATATATATATATATATATATATATATATATATATATATATATATATATATATATATATATATATATATATATTGGGCCTTTTAAGGCCAATGTTACATGATATGTTTGGTAACATGCTAGTATGATTAGCTTGATATGTCACACTGATAACATGCTTAGTATAATGAATACCATGCTCATTCATATGCCCATACGCATCATTTGTATGCCTGTTATGGATCATGATTAACCATAGCATATGGTAGTTGGCTTGTTATACTTAGGGGACCCGTGTGAGACAGGGTCGCCCCACATGATTACGCAGTATGCGTAAGTTTGGTGCATGATTTGGATTGTATGGCTCATGCATTTCGCATTATGTATGTCACGATCGTTTTCACACCCTAACAGCATCGGGGTGGTGGCCACCATAGTCACATCATGGTTGGCAGTATTGGACATCGGAAACTTGTTCTAGTACGTGGGCGCTATGGATGTCCTTGGGTGAAAGTCCCTAAACCCTGTGGTACCAATAGGATGCTCCAGCGTCGAGACCAAGTGGATAACATGAGCGCCCGTGTGCCAAATACCAGTAGGCCGCGTCTCCCACTGTGTCGAGGTCGGTTGGAAAGGGGTGTGACCTTATCCGCCAGGGTGCAGTGGGCTGTAAGCTAGGTCGAGTCTGACCAGCTCATGGAATGGGTCCGCTATCGGCGAGCCGGGTGGGCATTGGCATACCACTGACGAGGCGGATAGTGAGGTCTTTTCTACTCACTTGGTTATGCGCGCGATGTGCGGCGGCCAGTATTAGAGTATACTAGACCCCGGTGATGTCCCAGATGAGAACTATTTTGATATGTGGATCAGTTGAGGATTGACGTGTTTGCATTGCATCTCTAGCATGTAATACTCGACCATGTAGGCCCTTGCATTGCATAGCCTTGGGATGGCTGATAGTATTCATGAACTTGGTAACTTAGCCCCCTACTACTTTCACTTACTCTGATATCTGTATACTTGTCATATGCATCACACGCGCACACACGCACTCTACTGAGCTTCGTAGGAAGCTCATGCGCGTTTGTTTACACTACCGGTACTAGGGCATATCAGCAGCGTTGAGCGCGGTTCATGTACCTGATATTTTGGACTTCTGCTTCATGTTGTATTTCCCTTTCCAGCACTGTACTCAACAAACTTATTAGTGGATATTTGATGATGTTTTATGGTTTTGATTATGCTCCTGTATGAAAAAAAATTTACCCTGGAAATCCTCCTGGTAGGATCCCAGGATCGGAACCTGGTACATGAGAGCTAGGAGCCGAGAATGGGGTACTACGGAGGCTGTTGGCACCAAGGTCGGCGATCGGGAATTTAATGAGCCCGGTCCCCGGGTTTGGGGCGTGACACCCTTTGATTGCCTTGTGTACAATGGCCCAATCTTCATGTGAGAACTTATTCAACTAAAGTTCTTATCTTTTTATTATAATCTGAAATAGCTGTTTGCTGATTGATTTTGATTTAATTAGAGGCCTAATCATTAGTTGTAATCAAGTCTAGTGACAGGATTTGATGAAAGCTATGGTTGTGAATCTCAACTAGATTGGAAAGAGGCTTGGCCTACACAATTGAGTGTGCCCAAGGCCTGAGTATTATTGTGGGAATCGAATCAATGAATGAGCAACCATTTTAGATAATTGTTGATTGAACCGCTCTATATTCCGATCGGATAGAGATATGAATTCGATTCCGATTGAGTTATGTGAGATCTAGTTGTGTTGACGCATTGAAACTTATCAAAAGTGGATCCTTGGCGCTCTAGTGCCTTTTTAGATTGATATTACCTTACACATTCACTATTTAAACCCAAATCATTATTTTTCAGCTTTAATTCTTAATAAAATCTTAATTATTAGTTGTTTTAGTTAAATTCTGAGAATACCCATTCATAAATCTCTGTGGGAACGATACTCGGTCTTTCCGAATTATTACTACATCGCAACCCTACACTTGGGGAGTGAACAATTATGCATGGATTTTATGTTTAAAGACTATTCTAATGCATGGATTTGTGATTGTAGGAATGAGAGGGAGACTTCACTAATTCATAGTTAAAAGAGTCACTTTGTATGCGTTGAAGATCAATAGAACAAGTGCCAAAAGGTGGAAGAAAGAAGCAAGAAAGAAAGAGAAGAGATAAAGAAGAAAATCTGAAATTTTGTTCTTAGACCTGTCTGTAGACCGGTTGCTAGACCGGTCGCCAGACAGGTCGACAGACAGGTCTACAGTGTATTTTTTGGACTATTTTTCTCCTCTTAGACCGTTCTCCAGACAGGTCGAGAGTAGTCCAGAAACACAAAACTCACTGGACTGTTTTTTAGGTTTTTAGACTGGTCGTGCGACCGGTCGTCAGCGTAACAGAGCTTATGCGTGAAGCTCCGATTTTCTCTGCACAATTGCGTAACTCCTTGCGCAATCTGGAATCTTCCGCGCCAATCTATAAAAGGGACTTCTCCTCTTCATACCAAGGCATGCTAGGATGTGGGGATCATCAAGGAAGCTTAGGAGACAGACTCTAGTTCAAGTTTTCCTAGTTTTTCTTCCAGTTTTAGTAGTTTTTATGTTTTTAAGGCTTTTAGTTCAAGGATGTTAGAGATGAACTAAAACCTCTTAGCTAGGGCTAAGAGGTGAAGCTTTTGATTTATTTTTGAAGGATTGATGCAACCTAGGTTTCCTTTTTATGATGTAATTGAAGAAATTAGTTCAATATGAGTTTGAATCAAGTACTAGTTCAGTTTTACTTTGATCTCTTGATGACTCCGGGCTCATGTGATTCTTAGTGATTCTAAACTTAGTAGCTTATCTTCTGAGCATTGATTGTGCTTGTGTAGTTCATTGATCTATCATCGACTCCAGGCATGGTAGACCCTTTGATTTCCTTGTGTACAATGGCTTGATCTTCATGTGGGAACTCATTCAACTAAAGTTCTTATCTTTTGTTATAATCTGAATTAGTTGTTTGCTGATTGATTTTTATTTAATTAGAGTTCTAATAATTGATTATAATCAAGTCTAGTGACAGGATTTGATGAAAGCTATGGTTGTGAATCTCAACTAGATGGGAAAGAGGCTTGGCCTACACAATTGAGTGTGCCCATGGCCTAAGCTTGTTGTGGGAATCGAATCAATGAATGAGCAACTGCTTTAGATAATTGTTGATTGAACCACTCTATATTCCGATCGGATAGAGATATGAATTCGATTCCGATTGAGTTATGTGAGATCTAGTTGTGTTGATGCATTGAAACTTATCAAAAGTGGATCCTTGGTGCTCTAGTGCCTTTTCAGATTGATATTACCTTACACATTCACTGTTTAAATCCAAATCATTATTTTCCAGCTTTGGTTCTTAATAGGATCTTAATTATTGGTTATTTTAGACAAATTCTGAGAATACCCATTCATAAATCTCTGTGGGAACGATACTCGGTCTTTTCGAATTATTACTACTTCGCAACCCTACACTTGGGGAGTGAACATTAACGGTTCTGCCTCGACCCATTTGGTAAAATAATCAACTGCTACAATTGCAAACCTATTCTAACCTTTCCCGGTAGGGAATGGTCCGATGATGTCAACTCCCCATTAGGCGAAGGGCCAAGGGTCGTCCATCGGCGCCATCTGCCCAGATGGTACATGGGGTATTGGAGAATATCGCTGGCATTTGTCGCATTTTTTGAAAAATTCGATTACGTCCGCCTTCATTGTGGGCCAGTAGTACCCTTACCTCATTGCTTAATATGCTAAAGATCGTCCCTTAGGATGGTTACCGCATGCCCCCTGGTGTATTTCATCAAGAACACGGTGCGCCTCTTCTGGATGGAGACACCTTAAGTATGGTAGAGTGAAGCTTTTGCGTAGTAAGATTCCATTTTGCAAGGTATACCTGGCAACACGATAATGGATTTGTCGCGCAGATTTTTTTATCATCTGGGAGTAGTCTGCTTTTGAGGTAGAGGATGATGGGATCCATCCAACATGTAGAGGAATGCACTATGACTACTTGCTCCGGGGCGGATTGATCAATACTTAGAGCATGAAGATGCTCGACAGAAACAGATCGAGCTAAATCAGATTCTGGTGCGGAAGCTAGCTTTGCCAGGGAATCTGCAAGCTTATTCTTCTCGTGAGGAATGTGAATTATTTCGTATTTGCTTAGCTTTGCGAGCAGGATAAGTACTCGAGATTTGTACAAGGCCATTTGCTCTTCTTTCACCTCGAATTCGCCGAGCACTTGATTGACTATGAGCTAAGAGTCGCTGTGAACAAGTAGATTCTGTATCACAAGCACATTTAATAGTTCGAGGCCAATCAAAGCCTCATATTCCACTTCGTTATTAGAGACATGAGTGTCGAAGGGTAAAGCATATTCGACATGTGACTCGTCAGGAGCAATTAAGATCAAGCCGGCTCCGCTACCGGTGGTGCATGAAGACTCGTTCACGAAGAGCGACCAGGGGGTCTAGTCGCTGGTCGCAGAATCACTACCAGAGGTGGAATCTACCAGGGTCGAATACGTGAACTCAGTGATGAAATCAGCCATGGCTTGGCCCTTAGTGGCAGTTCTCGAACATAACGAAATGTCATGCTCACTGATCTCAATTGCCCATTTTGTCAATCGCCCTGATACCTCAGGTTTTTTAAGGACTTGTCTTAATGGATGATTTGTAAGTACTAATATAGAGTGGGGTTGGAAATATGGTCGTAATTTTTGAGCTGCAGTCACTAAGGCGAGAGCTAATTTCTCCATATCAGAATATCGAGTTTCGGCATACACCATCGCTTGATAATATAATAAACGGGCCTTTAGACCCCAGAATCTTCTCTTATTAATTCGGCGCTAACGGCCGTAGAAGACACTGATAAGTAAAGAAAGAGCTGCTCGTGTGGAATAGGTTTTGATAAAATAGGAGGTGTGCTCATATATTGTTTCAGTTGTTGGAATGCCTCCTCACACTGCTGGGTCCATTACCAGTTGGTTTTTGCGGTAGCGTGGAGAAGCTTAAAGAAGGGGAGACACTTATCAGAGGCACGCAAAATAAACCTGTTCAATGATGCAATGCTACCAGCCAATCGTTGGACATCTTTGAGAGTGGATGGGGACTTCAATTCGATCAAGGCTTTTATTTTCTCGGGATTTGCCTCGATTCCTCGCTGGTCAACCATGAACCCAAGAAATTTTTCGGCGGAGACCCCGAAAGCACATTTTTCTGGATTTAACTTCATTCGGTACTTCCTCATCAAGTCGAAGGATTCGCGAAGGTCTGCAAGATGATCGGTGGCTATGACACTTTTCACGAGCATGTCATCGACGTAAACTTCCATATTCTTACCAATTTGTGCAACGAATATCTTATTGACTAAGCGTTGATAGGTAGCACCTACATTCTTGAGACCAAAGGGCATTACTTTGTAGCAATACGAGCCTCAATCAGTGATAAAGGCAGTGTTTTGACGATCGGATGGATGAATCATGATCTGGTTATAACCAGAGTAGGCGTCCATAAAACTGAGTAGGGCATGCCCTGCTATTGAATCAACTAATTGGTCGATGCGAGGAGTCGGGAAACTATCCTTCGGGCACGCCTTGTTTAGATCGGAGTAGTCCACGCACATTCTCCATTTACCATTAGTTTTTCGAACAAGGACCACGTTCGTGACCCATTCTGGATAGTCAACTTCTTCAACGAAATTGATGGTCAATAACTTTTTGACCTCAGTTTTAATCACCATTTGCCTTTCTACGGTGAATGCTCGTCGACGCTGATGAACAGGTTTATACTTGGGATCAGCATTCAAACGGTGGACTACAACGTTAGGGTCAATACCTGGCATGTCTCTGTGAGACCAAACAAATACATCTTGATATTCGGTCAGAAAATGAATCAGATTTTCTCGAAAGACGTCGCTTAAAAGGATTTGTTGTAAACCTTCTTGGACGAATTATCTTTAGATAAGGTGATTTCAACTGTCTCCTACCCCGGGGTGCCTGATTGATGAGCATTCTCTCTTGGGTCCAATGTTGTAGCTATCGGGAGATCCGCTGAGTCTCCTATAATCATCATAATAGGGGTTACTTGGGCATTCTTTCAATCTTGTACGGCGATTTCGTAGCATGCTCGAGCTTTTTTTTTGTTTCCTCGTACTACCCCGACTCCGGTTGGAGTAGGGAATTTGATGCACAGATACAGGGGGTGTAAAGCTGCCCCTATTTTGGTGAGTGAAGGTCGACCCAAGATGGCATTGTATGCTGGTCTTCGATTCACCACGAGGAAATTAACAAAGACTGTGGTTTTAGCGGACTTTCTCCGAAGGTGACAGGAAGATCGATACTTCCTTCTAGTGTTACGACTTCGCTCCCGAAGCTGACGAGGGGAGTGGAGATAGGTTTGAGTAAACTTCTAGCAAGTGCTATTTTGTTGAAAGCTTCCAAGTAAAGAACATCAACGGAGTTACCTGTATCCAACATAATACAATGAGTTAAATAGTTTGATACCTTTAACGCGACCACGATGGAGTCCTCGTGAGGGAAATGAATCCCTTCAGCATCTTCAACAGAAAAAGAGATCGGATGTTGGCTAGGATTTGATGTATCGGACGATTTTTTCAACCAATAAATATGTTAAGGCTTCTGGGATGCCTTGCGAGCATATGCTTTCCTTGACGCTTGAGAATCTCCCCCGTAAGCTGGACCTCCAACAATGGTTTGGATTTCACCAGTGGGTTCCTTATCCTCTTGTGGAGGATGGTGTTGGGGTGACTTTTTCCTTCATGACAAGGCATCGATTCTTTTAGGTGGCCCATCCTGTCGCGCAACATAATCCCGGAGATGTCCCTTCCGAATAAGAGATTCAATGTGATCTTCGAGGGATATACAATCTTGGGTGTTGTGCCCATGATCTTTGTGGAAATAACAGAACTTTCTCTTGTCTCTTTTTTCAGGATCGGACTTGATCCTTGGAGGCCACTTCACATAAGATTTATGCTTTATATCCATTAATACTTTCTCAGGAGGTTGGTTGAGAGGCGTGTAGTTATGATATTTACCGGAATAAGGCTTCTTAGGGGAGCGATCCCGCCGATCGCGCCAGTATTTCTTATCAGAGGGAGAGATCTCCTCAGACTTACATTTCTTCCCTTGTATACCGGGACGTGCCAAAGCAACCTCTTCTGCATTGATGTATTTTTTAGCCTTGGATTGGAATTCAGCTAAGGTTTTAGGAGGGTTTTTATCCAGGGCGAACCGGAACTTTTCGCTAGTAATTCCTACTATAAGGGCAGTGAGGCCTTTGTCTTCAGTATAACCTTCAGTCTGGACGGCTTCTGCAGTGAATAGAACTGTGAACTCCTTAATTGTTTCTCCATATTTTTGTTTTAGATCCGATAAGTGAGATGCAGGCTTTTTGGTATGGATGCTTCCCATGAACTGAGAGAGGAAGAGATTCGATAATTGGGAGAAAGATTCGATTGATCGGGGTTTTAGACCTCGGAATCATGTACATGCAGCATCCTTTAGAGTTAAAGAAAATGCCCTACACATAATTTCTGAACCATATCCTTCTAGCTCCATGAAAGACCTAAAGGTCTCTAGGTGTTCGAGGGGATCGCCGATACCTATATACGGGATGATGCTAAGCGTTCGGTATTTTCTAGGCAATGGGGCCTCCATAACTTCACGAGTGAAGGGAGATTTAGACCGGTGGATTGATGCAAAAGCAACAGGTGGAAGGTTAGACCGATACCGTTGTTCCATATCGACAAAGCGATCTTCGATTCTCTTGAGATCTCCTCCCCAAGGTAAAGTGTAAATCGAGGTTTCAACAGTAGATCCTTGAGATCGTTGTTGCCGAGAGGTGCTAGAGTGTATAGATTGTGGAGGAAGTATTGGAACTTGATTGCTGAATGACATTCGATTCGAAGGAGGATTTTGCTGGGTTCGAGGCTCACCTGCAGAATGTCTGGAGGCTATTGGAACAGATTGCAGTGGCGGCCCTTCTGGAGGTTGTTGTGGCTCAGGGAAATGCTGATCAAACCGATTAGATAAGGTTTGAAGTCTAGTTTTGAGAGTAAGGAGCGTGTCTCCGACGAAGCGCATAATGTCATCGTGACCGCCAAATACATCGTGAAACAAATTCTGTGACGGCAGGTTGGATTCTATCGGGGGGATGCCCGTCGATGCAGTCTGAGGGAGATTGAACGCTGGTTCAGGGATGTCAGGTGGAGGTAACATCTGCTTTGAAGTGGAAGGATGAACCGTCTTTTTGGGAGGCATGGTGGGAGATAACGATCAATGACGAGAATGGCTAATTCTAAAAGAGTTTCAACAGACGGTGCCAATCTGTTAACGTTTAATTTGGTAATAGGTTCCTCCAAAGCATTCACCTTCCTTCAAGCAAGCTTCCCTCCAAACCTGAAAGTCAAAGGAGAAAACTAAGGGTGGCTGGCGTTCAGTCGTAGGCCCTCCGAAGCTTAAGTTAGACTGGATATGGTAATAAAGTAAAATGTAGGGTGTTGACTTAGAGGTTGTGTTTGTTAAAGTCTAATTTGATAACAGGTTCCTCCAAAGCATTCACCTTCCTTCAAGTAAGCTTCCCTCCAAACCTGAAAGTCAAAGGAGAAAACTAAGGGTGGCTGGTGTTCAGCCGTAGGTCCTCCGAAGCTTAAGTTAGACAGGATATGGTAATAAAGTAAAATGTAGTGTGTTGGCTTAGAGGTTGTGTACCTTTAACACTTGTGGAGCCATCTATTTATACAGATCTGAGTGTTCCAATCTGTTACGCGAGCCATTAAGATCACTGTTGATCTCAAGTGATAAGATGCTTATCTTGTTAATCCTTAGGTAAAGGGATGGCCTAACAACTTCAGACGTCTAACTGATTACGTCTCTTGATGGAGATATTCGGAGTTATGAATAGGGACGAACCAAAGTTGATCTGTACAGGCTACTGGTGCTGAAAGGCGGCGACTGTTCGAGTTTGAAGATAACCTTGTTTAACAACCTTGAACTGGGCTATTCACATGCGGAAATGCGACCCTTTCGACGACTACGAGCAGAGCTGCTCGCATGCGGAAGTGTGACCCCTTTCGACGACCACGAGCCGAGCTGCTCTCATGCGGTTGATGGTGTGGTCGGTGGTATAGGATGAAGTATGAATGAAGGGCTCGTGATTAAGCAAGCTGGTCGCGACTATTATTTAGTGGAGCTTCTTCGGCAACCAACTTTTATTCCATAACAAGCTCGTTTAATGATAAAGGAATGGAAAGCAACCTAATAACGTTAAGGTCAGGAAAACAGCTATGACATGAATCTCAGAAAGATCAGACCTTCAGTCAAGAGAAGGCTGGTGAAAGGACTGATAAATCATCGCGGCCAGAGAAATCATTGATGGCAAGTGTTACATACGACGTCATTAGTCATCTGAAAAGAATCCCAGCAAGACTAAGCATCTATGATGCCCTAAAATTATCCAAAAACTTTTGACAGGACCTAATACAAGCTTTACTCGATGATAATGTACGGGAGGCTTTGATAACAGAAATGGAAGCAGTAAACGTAAATAAAAATGAGGATAAGAGTTGGAACACAATGACAGAAAAGGCCGAAGCAGCTTATTATATGTCGACAATAACCTTCGCAGAGGATGATATGATTGTTGGGGATCAAAATCTCAGCCATGATAAATCAATGCACGACTGTCCATCTACTGACGATCCGGATCGATCACAATCTTATGAAACATTCGAAAAATACGATCAGACGCCAATACAGCCTTGACCCGTAGATTTGTGATCAAAATATTTTGGAGTGAAATTGGACATGCGGGTCACTGCCAAATGATCCGAAACGCCCTAAAGCCCTTAACTTGTAAGTTTTAAAGTCGCGCGATGCATATTATTACCCGTGCGCTTCCAAATGCGTTTTGCCCTAATTGTATTCAACTATAGGGGCCCGAAAGCCCATAAATGCTATTTCTGAAGGGAATTGGACATGCGTATTGTCGCCAAATGATCCGAAATGTCCAAAAACCCTTAACTTCCGAATTTGAATGCCATACGATGTGCACTTTTACCTGCGCGCATAGAAGTGCGTTTTACCCTTGTTTGGAGCTGATTAGGAGGGTCCAAATTGGGAAAGAACTACTAAAATTGAAAATAGTTGATCATCCGTACCCCACCTTATTCATTTCATAGCCCGATGAGAGGCTTAAAGTACTTCGGCGTCAGTGACTTTGGTCTTCGAAAAGGTACCTGTCCTCTAGACAGTCGGAGCCTGCATAGTCGGAACTTGAAATTTGGAAAATATTAAAAGTACTTGATGCACGCACACACCACATAGGAGACATGTGCATGGCGTGGGGGGACATGTGCCCACACCCATACAACATGCGCATGAGAGCCCTCTCTCTCTCCCCTTTTCAATATTTTCAAATTTTCAAAATATAAAAAATATAAAAATTGGTAAACTGTGAGCACATGTGCCCACCACTGGGGGCACATGCACCCACATCAAGGCACATGCGCCTGGTGCAAGGCCACATGCGCCTACACCCCATGGCATGCGCATGCCACAAGGGCACATGCACATGACTCCCCTCTCCAAGTGCATACGCTCAATGAAACTTCATTTTTGGTGGACCCGGGACCCGATTACCTGCTATAAATACCCCACTCACCTACTGAGAGAGACGGCTTCATTTTTTAGAGGACACCAGAGTGCTGCAAGAGGTAGAATCCTCACCAGAATCCTTCACTGGAAAGGGAGACATGCGCCCATTCCATTGAGTTTGGAAAATATGAAAGTGCACTAAGTGCAAGGGGCACATGTGCCCATCCTTTTGACAAAACTATGAAGATGCATTAAGTGCAAGGGGGACATGCGCCCTATCCTTTTGACAAAATATGAAAATGGCCTAAGTGCCATATGCACATGCGCCCATGGGGAATCACATGCGCCTGGGAGAGGCAGATGCGCTCATCTCCTATCCAACCTCTCTCTCTCTCTCTCATGCGCCTGAGGAGGGGTCACATGAGCCCACCATGCAATCCACATCCCATCCAGACGCTGATGGGGACTTGGAATCTTCTGTGGTGTGGCCCATTTTCAATGTGGCCCACCTCCTGATCGCATCGACGATCCTAGACACACATCGCCAATGTCTATCCATCCCCCGGATCAAATTTCCCAACGATCGATGTTAAGCGGGCCAAATCAATAGTTGGATCAAAAGGACCAACACTTAGTCAATTTTACAACTCCAAAAATCCCTTTGAAAGAGCCGGAAATGGCTGAAACTAAGGAGAATCGGCCGGAATCGTACTGACCCCGAGAGGGAGGCTTCTTTTCTCTGCAACATGATACATCATAATCATGTATCGTAACAAGGTTATCTGATCCCGGTATCCTCGAATACCCTAATTAAGCAGTAAACAGGCCCAATACTTAGTCATTTTCAGCCCTGGAAAGTGCCCTATTGGCTCAGGAATCGACTTACGCCAAGCGAATTGAAATGTGATCGCACTAACACTTAAGTGAATCCAGTACCATCGCGATCCTCGTGGACATGATCCATCCCTGTCCAAAGACAATCATCACTGGTATTCACTGAATGCCCCTATCAGACTGTAAACAGGTCGACAACTTAATCATTTTCAGCCCTGAGAAGTGACCTGTTGGCCCGAAAATCGACTACTACTAAGTAAAGGCAAAGGCAAAGCTAATGTCCTCATGCTATAAAATAACTGACTCAAACACTTGCAAGGCACCGATCCCCATCATCTATCAGAAATTGGCGTAAACAGGTGTTTATCAGACCTTATGTTTAGTCATTCACGGACATCAGAAATGGTCGATCCGGCCCATCAAACTTGAACTTCTCGAAGACATATAGCTCGACACAGCTTCTTTAAATGATCCAGTCATTCGAAATATCGATGACATAAAGATATATACGAAGCAGACTAATCAAATCAAATGCATAATTTGTCTGACACATTAAACATCTAGCATAAGTGCAATCCTCTCTCGAGCATGCATCAAGTATATTTACTTTATACTGTATTCATTTGCATCCATTGCATGAATTTAATTAATCCTGGATCGAGATACGAAACTAAATCAAAGGGGCTATAGTTATCATCGAAAATTGTAATCAAAGAGTTCTAAAACATCTGAAATACTTTATCGTTAAGAATAGTTGATGTGCGTCTTATCCAAAGCGGGATCCGTCAATTGAGTAGCTAAGGTAATAGCAGAGTGTCTTCCAGCAAGCCACCCGTCCCAAACTGAGGCGGTCAATGGCCCTTGTTGTGCTAAGAAACCATGGAGTGTCTTCCAACAAGTCACCTGTCCTAAACTGAGACAGTCAATGGCCCTGATTGTGCTAAGAAACCATAGAGTGTCTTCCAGCAAGTCACCCGTCCCTAACTGAGACGGTTAATGGCCTTGATTGCGCTAAGAAACTATGTAGTGTCTTCCAGCAAGTCACCAGTCCAAACTAAGACAGTCAATGGCACTGGTTGTGTTAAGAAACCATGGAGTGTCTTCCAGTAAGTCACCCGTCCCAAACTGAGACGGTCAATGGCACTGGTTGCGTTAAGAAACCATGGAGTGTCATCTAGTAAGTCACCTGTCCCAAGCTGAGACGGTTAATGGCACTAGTTGCACTAAGAAACCATGGAGTTTCTTCCAACAAGTCACCCGTCCCAAACTGAGACGGTCAATGACACTGGTTAAACTAAATGAAAAATGTGGAGTGTATTCATGAAAGTCATTTCGTCCACAAAGACACCCGATGACAGTGTGGTACATGACTCGGTTAAAATCCTGGTTGCTACTCAACTAGGAACGCCTAAAAGAGCATGAGACCAACATCTAACTGGTCTTAGAAATGGCTTGGTCCATAAGAGATCCTAAACTTGGTCTCTACGACCGTGAATTCAAGATTATAATCCCTGATGATTTAAATTACATGCTCGATCTATCCGGGCTTCATCCCTAATATTCTATCTATTGTACAAATACAAATCATAGTAGAATCTTGTCGCTTTGTGCCGTAGTTTTCTCCCGCAAGGGTTTCCACGTAAAAATCTTTCTATTTATGGTTTTTTTATTTACATTTATGCTCTTTTAATACTTTGTTCAACCTATCTGTGATGCATGCATACATTTACTTTTACCTTTTAATCAAGGGTGATCATCCATTGATGTAATTAAGGGTTCGTGACCAGTTCACAGCCTGGAATGTAAAAGATCTCGGAGTCTCTGGAATAAAATTCACCTTGTGGTGCTTTCTCGTGTATACTTTGTGATTGCTTGCGATTGTCTATGAATGATTCTATACTTAAAACCCCATAATAACACAGGAAAAACTGCCAAATGAGCATTTTTCTAGTTTTAACAAATTGGCGACTCTGTTAGGGATTGAACATACTAGAATCTCTGGTCATCTCTGAGTAAAGAAATATTCTAAGATAAATCATTCGCAAACACAGACGTATACGTGAGAACGGTTACCGCTAGGAAAAATGTTTAGCGCCTTCACGGGCTCCAAACTGGCGAATCTCAATGGGAATGCTCCTCTTCATCTTTAAGGCAAAAGAATTCCAAAAGGTTTTCTAAAAGAATTTCAAAATTTCGCATAACATGCATATGATTTGTACTTATATATTTTTGTCAATCGTTGAGCCATATCGCGATTGATAAGGTCGCATCTTCTCTCCTTTTGAAGGGCGTGGAGTGTTCTAATGCATGTATGACCGTGCAGAGAGAGAGAGATAGAAAGACAGAAAGACAGAAGAGACCGGTCGGGTTATGTCAGCCGTAGTGTCGATAACACCCACAATACCACCAATTCAAAATGAAAGACCGATACAAGTCGCGATGGTAGGATAAGACGTCGAGCTGTCAGCAATCCGAGAACATGTCAGCGAATTGGTCCAAACCCACAAGGAGTTATCTAGGTAAATGAGAGAAGTTCAAGAAGCTCTAGCCTCCTTGACCTCATAGAATGAGACACCTAGTATCGTTCTGCCTATTCGAAAGTCGGAAGAAGAAGCACTGGGGCAGTCCGTGAAGCAGTTGAAGTGAGATAACAGACCCATCCTAAACAAATGAATGCGCATATGTTGGATTCAGACTCCATGATCCCATATGAACTGCTAAGCAACATCTCTTTCACCCTTCGTAACTTGGTTGCAGAGATTCGCAGGGTAAAGCAGTTTGTTTCGAAAACACAGTCTCAAGCACAAAAGTCAAGACATGAAACGAGAAAGAGGACATGGGTTGATGCAAGAAAGAACCCTAGGAACCGAAAATGACTGAATCCAGCGCATGAGGTAAAGACCAGTGTAATGAAGACACGAGACAAGGGCAAAGAACCTCAAAGGTCGCAGCACATAACAATCCGTGAGCGAGACGAAAAGAATGGACTGTATACATTTGAAATTAAAGATCTTGTCCCAATTATGGAGTAGTTAATCAAAGAAGGAAAATTGTGACTCCCAAAGTTTGTTCCACCAACTGAAGTAGGACGTGTGGATGATCCCAACTACTGCGAATATCACAGATGCATAGGCCATGAGACCGAGCAATGCTTCGTTTTGAAAGGAAAGGTATAAAAGATGATAAATCAATGCATCGTCATTCTGAAGATTGAAAAGTTTGATAGAGCCCTGGGCAGTACAGTTTCGATAGATATCACCTAGAAAGTATGTTCGCTCAAGGACTCCTTTTCCTAAACTTGAATAATCGTGGATGCTGACAAATAGTTCTGACGGGTTATAAAGTAGATAGGGATATACTTATGCTCGTTCATGCATCTATTTCATCTACATGCCATACTTCATACTCACTCACATGTTTACTCATATCATACTATTATGCATATGAATATAAAATGTTCGCAGAGCTTTTCTTGATGACAGGTACCTTGGTAAAAAAGTATCAGAGAATCGACTCCATGAATCATCAACATGACTTATTATATTCTTATCAAATCAGTCAAACCAAAAGCAAATACCTCATAGAAATTCTACGCGAAGCATGACATCCTCATATTATTGTATCTTCATCACAGGCTCTCTTATTATTATTATTATCTTGGTATTCTGGCATCCATCTGCCTAATAGGAAAAGCAATTTTGAAGTAGATGGTCTTTTATGCGTGCGGTTCTATATAAGGATAACCGGGACATTCTATTATTATCAATCTCTTATACTCACATACACAGTTTATATGAAGATGGTCGGAACATTGCTATATATATTCAGCTTTCGTATTCTATCATGGATCCCCTCATCATTATTGCATTATTCTTCTACTGTATATAAAGATAAGTCAGAACCGGGAATCTCCTATATATATGTATGTATACATACGACCTTGTATGAAAATGATCAGGGCATTCTATTATGCATCACTTCACCTTGAAAATATCAGCAGCTTTCTCTTATGAAGAACTCTGCGACAAGAATATGCAGTTAGAGATTATGATCAGATGGATATTCTATATGGATTCCTAAAGCATAAGACATTTCTTATCAGAATGAAGTGGTCTTGCAAAACGATGAACCAAAAAGCATTAGGGGCAAGCCCCAATATATTATGAGAAACTCAAGATTATAGAAAAAGATGACTAGGGGCAAGCCCCAATAAATGATTAAAACCTCAAGCCTGCAGAAATAAATGACTGGGGGTAAGCTAGGAAAGATAACAGATAAACATGAAAATGAGGAGCCGGATGAAAGTTTTGGACTTATGACACGAGCATCTCTCGAAAGCAATGACCTAAGGGTACACAGGTTAAGTAAAAAGGGAAGTATTATTTTTATGTATTTTTTCATTTTTATACTTTGATATTCTCGGTTCACATTAAAACTCACATATAACGCATCATTCTATACATCCTAGTCTCAAACACATAACACCAAGCAGTAGTTTGACAAAAGAATCATTGTCATTATGTCGGATCATGAAGCACACATTTAACAAGTTCCGATGTCAATTACATCAGATACAAGTAGCTGCTAGGTATTCAGGACAACTGTCTAATACTACTTTTGTCTGACAATGACTGTAAAGAGCAAAAGAATAGAGTTATAGCTTCTCTAGGCACCTTGTTATGAATTGGATCACATTTTTCCTCATCGCTTCCATTGTAGCCTTTGCCTCCGCTAGCATGTCACGCCCCAAACCCGGGGACCGGGCTCACTAAATTCCCGATCGCCAACCTTGGTGCCAACAGCCTCCGTAGTACCCCATTCTCGGCTCCTAGCTCTCATGTGCCAGGTTCCAATCCTGGGATCCTACCAGGAGGATTTTCAGGGTAAATTTTTTTTTTGTACAGGAGCATAATCAAAACCATAAAACATCATCAAATATCCACTAATAAGTTTGTTGAGTACAGTACTGGAAAGGGAAATACAACATGAAGCAGAAGTCCAAAATATCAGGCACATGAACTGCGCTCAACGCTGCTGATATGCTCTAGTACCTGCAGTGTAAACAAACGCGCATGAGCTTCCTACGAAGCTCAGTAGAGTGCGTGTGTGCGCGTGTGATGCATATAACAAGTATACAGATATCAGAGTAAGCAAAAGAAGTAGAGGGCTAAGTTACCAAGTTCATGAATGCTATCAGCCATCCCTAGGCTATGCGATGCAAGGGCCTACATGGTCAAGTGTTACATGCTAGAGATGCAATGCAAACACGTCAATCCTCAACTGATCCACATATCAAAATAGTTCTCATCTAGGACATCACCGGGGTCTAGTATACTCTAATATTGGCCGCCGCACATCGCGCGCATAACCAAGCGAGTAGAAAAGACCTCACTATCCGCCTTGTCAGTGGTATGCCAATGCCCACCCGGCTCGCCGATAGCGGACCCATTCCATGAGCTGGTCAGACTCGACCTAGCTTGCAGCCCACTGCACCCGGGCGGATAAGGTCACACCCCTTTCCAACCGACCTCAACACAGTGGGAGACGCGGCCTACTGGTATTTAGCACACGGGCGCTCATGTTATCCACTCGGTCTTGACGCTGGAGCATCCTACTGGTACCACAGGGTTTAGGGACTTTCACCCAAGGACATCCATAGCGCCCACATACTAGAACAAGTTTTCAGTGTCCAATACTGCCAACCATGATGTGACTATGGTGGCCACCACCCTGATGCTACTAGGGTGTGAAAGCGATCGTGACATACATAATGCGAAATGCATGAGTCATACAATCCAAATCATGCACCAAACTTACGCATACTACGCAATCATGTCGGGCGACCCTGTCTCACACGGGTCCCCTAAGTATAAAAGCCAACTAGCATATACTATGGTTAATCATGATCCATAACAGGCATACAAATGATGCGAATGGGCATATGAATGAGCATGGTATTCATTATACTAAGCATGTTATCAGTGTGACATATCAAGCTAATCATACTAGCATGTTACCAAACATATCATGCAACATTGGCCTTAAAAGGCCCAATATATACGGAGAGTGGGACCCGGACTGTGGGTCCCATTGGAAATGTAAAGGTCTTCGTGGCATAGCCCACTTGAGACCACATTGGCCCCATACTTGGGCCTGCACATACAAGATAGGCCGTCAAAATACGTGTACAGCATGGATAAAACATATACATCATGGTGGAGCTAATAGATACATTACGTTGGGACCCATAGGGTGGGCCACCTGCTGGGCAGCGTGGTACCCAACTGTTTCCAAGAAGTTTTGAATCAAGCAGATATTTGTGTTTTCTCCTTCATCCATATCCATGTGATCTTATGAACAGGTTGGAGGGCAAATAAACATCACTGTAGAACCCGGAAAGGTTTCAACGTTGGAAATCATTATCCCCACTGTGGCATGGTCCACTTGACATTAGGATATGCTTAAATTTTGGGCCCAGCCACTTATGAATAGGTTGGGTGACAAATAAACATCATTGTAGGACTGGGAAGGTTCCAATGGTGGAGATCATTATTTCCACTGTTGTCTCATGGCATGGCCTACTTGCCATTTGGATATGCTTAAGTTTTGGGCTCAGCCACTAAAATGAGCTGGGAAAAACATATGGACAGAATAGGTAAGGCACAAACATTTTAGGTGGGCCCAATATTCGCTTCCCCAAGTGTAGGGTTGCGATGTAGTAATAATCTCGGTAAGACCGAGGTCGATCCACAGGGAAGGAAGTAAAACAATTCAAAATATCCTAATAACTAGAATCAAAGAGGTTTGTGAAATTGATTTTTAACATAAAATAGAAAATCTGATAATGAAAAGATAACTAGAGCATCAAGGATCCACTTATAGCTCTCCTTAGATGCATAATTCGCTATGGTTTCTCACTTTCTCAACTAGAATCGATATTAAGATCTATCTAGTCGGATGATAGATCTGTTAAACCAAACAATCTGTCATATGTAAGTTCAATGCATAGGATTCACTCAATGTAGGCTGAGCTGAGCATGCTCAATTGCATAGGTCATTCCCCATTCCAAAAGGTTCAATTCACAATCATAACCATCCTCAAGTCCTGTCACAAGACAAGGCTAGATCATGATTTGAACTTGATTCAAATCACATGCACAATCCATACATATTACAGAAATTCAGAAAAGTAGAACTTTAGTAGGAAGTCCCCACATGAAGATCATAGTACTAGAACGCACTCCAATTCCTCGGATCATACAGGTCTAGACTGATGCAAACCAATTAAGAATTTAAGTAATTCTCCCAAACATCCATGAGTCATCATAAGACTAAGAAAAACTACTTAAAGCTTGTATAAACTTCAAACCATAGTTCATAATCATGAATTCCAACTTTAAAACCAATAAAACCAATTAAACAATCTAAGAAAACTATAAGGTTCACCTCTTAGCTCTAGCTAAGAGATTAACTAATGAAAAGCATATTAAAAATAAAACTAGAACTAAGAAAAGGAAGAAAAACTAGTTGGAGGAGGCTAGGAAGCCTCCTATGACTTGAACTCCTTGCTCCCCACGTCCTTGGTTGCCCTGGAATAGAAGAGAGCACCTCCTTTTATAGTGCAGCAATAGTACAGCAACATAGCAGAATTTGTTTCGCTTGGTACGGCTTAACCAATGGTTGGATTGCCTTCAAAATTGATTTATAGCTTCCTTGTAATGTGATCTTCCTCATAGATGATTTAGATTTCCAAGATTATCCTCTGAATGGGCCCACCAATCACATCACCGACCGCCTCTCAAAATCGCGCACTTCGGGTACCTTCAGAACCAGTCATCTTGCTTTCAACACTTCAGAGTGTACAGACGTCGGATTGATCCCAAATTTGGAACATTAGTAGAAAGCTTCCTCCTTTACATGATAGATGGATTAGATTGTCCAAAACGATCCCAAAATGTGGTCCGAAAATTAGAACAATTAGGGCTTTTATAAACTCTGCGCAGTTAGAGCTTTCTGGATGGTCCATCTTTCTTCAACCGGTACGATCAAACCACACATCCTTTTGATCTGAAACTTTTGTGGTTATTCATATATGGATGTGGTATAAAAGATGGTCAAAGTAGATTCTTCATATCATCAATGATGGGCCACCTGGACCGGCCCAGAGTGGAACAGCGAAATCTGGAACTTTCTGGACAGTTCGTATTGTTTTGGCCACCACGATCAATCCGCAGCTCTGATCAATACGAAACCACTTGGGTTAGTTCGGCGTCGAGCTCCTCTTCGACATGGATGTGTTGGATTTTCAAATATCATCAAAATGGGCCCAGAAAACTGGTCCGAAAAACCAGGTACGGGAATACCTTGCTGTTTAAGAATCTGGAATCTGAAAGCCGACCGGTCTTAACCGGTCGGACCCAATTTGGCTATTTTTTCTTCTTTCTATTCTTCTCTCCTTCCTCTCTCTTTGCTTTCTTCTTTCTTTGGTCCACCTTGGGCCTTCATCAAAGGCTCCAAATGGCCCCTTTTTGGTCTCTAATTGAGTCAAGTCCGCTCTCATCCCTACAATCACAAAACATGTATTTGATTAGTCTTTAAATCATGAAAATCTTGCATAATGAGTGATGAATTGGGGTTAGAATATGCACAATTAAGAGCTCAACACCCAACGAGTGGGGCCCATTGACAATGCCCAAGAGACTACGCTGCTGGGCAGCAGCGTCCCCTGGACGCTGTCTGTCCAGCAGCCAGCATTTTATTTTATTTTATTATTATTATTTTTTTAATTTTTACTCTCAACAAGTGGGGCCCACATAAGTTTCCGATCAAGCCGATATTTTTGTTTTTCCTTCTTCCATGCATGTGTGAACTTATGAACAGGTTGGATCTCAAATAAACATCATGGTGGGCCATAAGAAGGTTTCAACGGTAGGGCCACTGTCCCTACTGTTTTCTGTGGTGGGGCCCCCTGGAGACTTGGATCTGACTCAATCTTGGGGTCATGCCCTAAAATGATCTCCCCAAATGGATGGACGGTATGGATACAGCACATGCATCATGGTGAGACCCACGAGTGGGCCACCAGCTGGCCTCACGAGCCAGCGTACCTGGACGCTGGTACGCCCAGCGTCAGGCTCTGCCTCTTCTTTCCTTTTTCTTCTTTTTTTTGTATTCTTGTACTTATATCAAGTGGGGCCCACATGGGTCTGATCCACTCCGTTCATCAGGTTCCCCATCTCATGGGGGACCCAATAAGCCCAATATTGGATATGTAAATCAGTCTAGAAACACTAAGGTGGGCCAAAGGATTTCTGACAGTAGAAATCATTGTTTACACTGTTTCATGCGGTGCGGTCCACTTAAGATTTGGATCGGCTTCATATTTTGTCCCTGGCCCTAAAATGATCTGGGAAAATCGATGGACAGTGTGGATGGAACACAAACATCAAGGTGGGTCCCGTGAGTGGGGACCCCATTCACCGTCTCCAGCGTACGCTGGACGTTTCCAGCGTCTTTGACGCTGGGACGTCCAGCGTCCATGTCTTCTTCCCTTTTTTTTCTTTTCTTTTTTCGGAGTCCCAGTTTCGATCGTTTCTGACTGAGATACGAGATTTACGTCGCGGTTCTGGAGGAGTTTTCAAAAGGCGATAGGGCCTGCCTTGAAGTTCAGCACTGCATATCATCCTTAGACTGATGGACAGACCGAGAGGGTCAACCAGATCCTTGAGAACATGCTTCGAGCTTGCGTGTTGGATTTCTCAGGTAGTTGGGATAAACACCTGCGTTTGGCTGAATTTGCATATAATAACAGCTACCAAGCGACTATCGGTATGGCTCCTTTTGAGGCGTTGTATGGTAGACCTTGTAGGTCTCCTAGTTGTTGGGCCGAGGTTGGAGAGCATCGTCTCCTAGGTCCCGAGCTTGTGCAGAGGACATCAGAGGCTATCGATATCATTAGGCAGAGGATGCGCACAGCTCAGAGTCGACAGAAGAGTTTTGCAGATCGTCGACGTCGTCCCCTAGAGTTTTCCATTGGGGATCGTGTGTATCTTAGGGTCTCACCCATGAAGGGCGTGGTTCGTTTCGGAGCCAAGGGGAAGCTTGCCCCGAGATTCATTGGACCCTTCGAGATCACTGGGCGATTTAGCGTCGTGGCCTATCAGCTTGCCTTGCCACTTCAGTTGTCTGGTGTCCACAATGTTTTTCATGTTTCTATGTTGCGGAAGTGTGAGTCAGACGTGGTTCCTGTGATAGATTGGCAGACGTTGGAGGTTCGTGAGGATGCTTCTTACATTGAGCAGCCGGTTCGTATCCTTGACCTGAAGGAGCAGGTCCTCCGGACCAAGGTCATTCCTTTAGTGAAGGTCCAGTGGAGTCATCATAGCGCAGATGAGGCGTCATGGGAGCGAGAGGCAGAGATTCGTGAGTCTTATCCTCATCTTTTTATGATTGATTGTATCTGTATGATTGCTTTTCGATTCGATATGCATATATAGTGATGCTATTCCCTTTCTTATGATCTTCGGCTAGTTTGGGTTTGTATTGCAAATTTCGAGGACGAAATTTTTTGTTAGGAGGGGAGAGTTGTAAGACCCGTACCCTTATTTGCCTTCCGTACGCTTAATTTTCGGTGCCGGTACGTCCTGGATGGACCAGATTAGCGAGCCTTGATCGCGACCCTATTTTAGTACCAGCATCGATCCGAGACCTATACCCCGACGACCGCGTAGGCGCTGCGATTCCAACGCCACGCGGCACGCCCCATTGCGATACCCGGTGTGTAAGTTGTGTCATTTGCGTAATCCGAGGTGGGCCACACAACGTGCGTGTGGCGTGGGCCCCAACCATCATCCGGACCGTTCGCATTGTCCGATCGTCAACCCAATCCAATCCAACAGTCCAACCATCCATCGAGGTGAGTGCAAGGGTCATAAACCCCCCATTTTTCTTAATTTACTTCCTTTTTTTCTTTTCCTTTTCTTTTTCTTTGTTCATATCAAGTGGGGCCCACTTAGGGACGATCCACCCCCTTCATCATGTTCCCCAGATCGTTGGGGTCCTAACAAGCCCAATATTGGGCAGGTGATGTGGTCCACAAACATCACGGTGGGCCTAAGAAGTCTCAACAGTAGGCTTCATCAGCCCCACTGTTTCCAATGGTGTGGTCCACCTGAGATCTGGATCTTCTTCATTTTTAGCGTCCAGCCATAAATTAGGCTAGAGAAACAGACGGACGGTGTGGATCAACTCATACATCAAGGTGGGTCCCACGTGTGGGGACCCCACTCCTTTGGCTTGGGAAGCTTGGACGCTGGACAGTTCCAGCGTCAGTGGCGCTGAGAACGTCCAGCGTCTAGGTTTTCTCTTTTTTTTTAATTATTTATTTTAATATTACTACTATTATTATTATTATTTTATTTCAGGTAGGTGGGCCCATTCATGGATGATCCAGTCCATTCATCTAACTGTCCATCATAAGGTGGGCCCAAAAGAAAATAAAGAAAAGGAAGTAAATTAAGAAAAATGGAGGGTTTATGCCCCTTGCACTCACCTCGATGGATGGTTGGACGGTTGGATTGGATCGGGTTGACGATCGGACGATCTGGACGGTCCGGATGATGGTTGGGGCCCTCTAAGCTTGGATCTCCACCCTCAATCTCTCTAATCTCTCTCTACTTCTCTCAAATCTTTCTTTCTCTCTCCTCTCAAATCTCTTTCTCTCTTTCTCTCTCCTCTCTCTCTCAAATCTCTTGAATTTTGCAAGGAGCTCTCCTCTCCCCCTACGTATGCACTTGTATGGGGGGGGGGGGGGGAGAGAGAGAGAGAGAGGGAATCATGGGGGGTGATGATGGTGCATGGGAGGGGGTATGGGAGGTATGGGTGAGGGTTGACTTTGGGAGGAGAGAGAGAGGGATGGGGGTATGGGGTGTGTAGAGTAGGGGTATGGGTAGAGTGATGGTGATGGATTTGATTGATTAGACATATTCTTAGGATTTGTGCAAGTGGGGCCCACGCCACACGCGCGTTGTGCGGCCCATCTCGGATTACGCAAATGACACAACTTACACACCGGGTATCGCAATGGGGCGTGCCGCGTAGCGTTGGAATCGTAGCGCCTACGCGGTCGCCGGGGTATAGGTCTCGGGTCGATGCGGTACTAAAATAGGGTCGCGATCAAGGCTCGCTAATCTGGTCCATCTGGGACGTGCCGGCACCGAAAATTAAGCGTACGGAAGGCAAATAAGGGTGCGGGTCTTACATAGCATCAGCGCAGGATCCGGAATATCACGAAGTTTGGTTTCTAAGTCTATCATTTGCTTGCGTGCCGCCTCTCCTTCATTTTCGAGTCGTGCGACCTCAACAGGATTCTAATTAACGATAAGATCGAGACGGGCAACCTCAAGATTTATGGCCGCTTCTTCTATCTGCAGCCACACGATCTCGGATCTGATATCAGCAAGACGATAAATACACCCCAAACGTTGAGTCTCACTATCTTCTAAAGTTGTTCCATCATCAACTGCCGAGTGTTCTCATTGCTCTACGATAGGCCGCAAAGAAGACAGCACTTGCCGTTTCTCTTCAGCCGTAGGGTCAGGTTCAATCCGTTCAGCTATAGTAACCCACGCAACAGAATCCTTGAAAGAAGAAATGCGACTGACTATTTTGGATACATCAGGCCCGATTACTCCTGTGCAAGCTTCCAACACCTTCACTCTAGCTTCCAGTGTATGCCACTCGCACGACTCAACCAGCACCTTTGAAATACTGGACAGTAGACCTCTCAGTATGCTTCGCCCGAAACAGTCGAAGTAATCGAAACAAGGATTGTTGGACACTCCGTGAGCAGCAGCATCAGAATTAGCAATATTTGCAACAAAAGAAATAGAGCAAGTATGCAATAAAATGAAAAGTACAGAAAAAGAATACACCAAGGAGCTATGAAAGAGCTATACCGAAAGATGAGTCGATGACAAGTTCCAAGGAATCCGCAGTACGTATCGTCGCTGTTAAAACTAGAAAAATGCTTAAGGCAGTTTTTCCTGTGTTTCATTATTCTAGGGGAATTCTAAGTATAGAGACATTTATAGACAATCATAATCAATCACCAAGTGTACGCAAGAGAGATATCGCAATGCGAATTTTATTCCAGAGATTTTAAGATCTTTTACATTCCAGGCTGTGGTACTGGTCATGAGCCTTTAATTACATCAATGGATGATTACCCTTGATTAAAAGGCAAAAGTAAATGAATGCATGCATCATAGATAAGTTAAATAAAGCATTAAGAGAGCATGAATGTAAATGAAACAAATTACAAACAACATAAAGATTTTTACGTGGAAACCCTTGTGGGAGAATACCACGGCACAAAGCGACAAAATTCCACTATGAATTATACAATAGATGGAATGTTAGAGAGAAAGCCCGGGTAGATCGAGCAAGTAATTTAAATCGTCAGGGATCATGGTCTTGAGTTCATGGTCATATAGACCTATTTGTTTTCTTGTTATGGATCGAGCCATGTTTCTAGACAAGTCGGATGTCTATGTCCCATTTTCTTTCAGATTGTCCGGGTTGAGAGGCTGTCAGGATTTTATTGAGTGGTGCAACTCTGGGCCGTTGGCCTTTGGAATACACGAGCATCGAATGTTGGTCGGCATGACCCAAGGTCCGCGCCTGTATTTTTATGATGGGTGACCTTAGGAAAGCACTCTGCAACTACCTCATCAGCTCAACCGACGGACCCGTTATCGATGGGTAGGGCATTAACTGTCTTTTTCATAAAGGCAATTTATGGCAGGATGTTTCAAGCTTTGTTAGAACTCTTTTGTTTGTAGTATTTTGTAGTAACCATAGTCCCTTTTGGTTAATCTTGAGCCTCATCCGGGCTAAACCCTAATTGTGCAATGAACATAATCGATATAAAGTTCCTATAATCAGTTGTCGAATAAGGTTAGAGTCCGTTGACTCGTTGTTCGCTCGCCTCTAGTGTGAGGCTGCGATGTAGTAATAAAACTCGGTAAGACCGAGGTCGATCCACAGGGAAATAAAAACAACTTCCAAACCACTCCAGCAACTCAGTTTATGGAAGAAAATCAGATTCAATTGAGTATTCAACTAAAACAGCAACTTAATGAAAAATCAGTGATATAAAGTACTAAGGCATTCAAGGATCCACTTATAGCAATCCTATGTCAATTCAGTCAATCCAAGTAGAGAACACAACTAGATTTGAAGTCTTATCTCTCATCTAGTTGGAAAATAAAGCATATACACACATTCAATCCAAATCAAGTTGAACTTCCAAGTTCTAGTCCCATTCAATCAATGTAGAATTCAAAATCCATAGCCTGCGGAGTAACAGCCATGCCTATGGACTATGGCCTGCTCAAGGATTACTATAATTCGAATCTAAACAAGCATCATATGATAATCTCAGAGAACTGCAAGGAATTCATGTCCGGGGTACATGAACTCTCACAAAACATCTCAAACTACCACTTTTAGAACTGAAACATGAAAGAAAAATCCAACTTGAATTTAAATTACTTGAATTAAACTGAATCCAACATAGAATTAGCTACAAGCTTCACCTCTTAGCCTTAGCTGAGAGGTTCTAGCCGAGCATACTCATGCTACAACTAAAATCTCTTAATAAAAGCATAAAACTAGAAAAATCGGAAATAGAAGAGTTGCAGACGCTCCACGACAGCTTTCCTTCCTTAGAACCACGTTCCTTAGCTTCTCTGATGATCTAGGAAGAGCCCCTAGGTGTCCTTTTATAGCAAGAAACCTCCCTTGCGTCGGAATCTGCGAAAGGTTACGCAGTGCGCAGCGTTTTTCGGAGTCCAGATTTAGAAAGGACTCTGGTTACGCAGGGCCGACCGGTCTAGACCGGTCGGACTAATCTTTTACACATTCCAGGGAGCACAGCCGACCGGTCAAGACCGGTCGGGCTTGTTTTAATAGAATGGACAGCGTGCATAGCCGACCGGTCAAGACCGGTCGGGCTTCATTCTTGCCTCCAGTACGCATGGCCGGCCGGTCAAGACCGGTCGGTCTGGCTCTCTCCTTTCTTCAGTGCACATGGCCGACCAGTCAAGACCGGTCTGGCTCCTTGGCCGACCGGTCAAGACCGGTCAGCTCTGTTTATTTTGTTCTTCTTTCTTTCTTTTCTCTTCTCTTTGCTTTATTCTTTCTTCGGTCCTCTTTCATCCTTCATCCACTGGCTCCAAAGGCTTCCTTTTAATCCCTAATTGAATGAAGTCCGCTCTCATCCCCTACAATCACAAAACATGTGTTAGATGGCCCTTTCAATCATGAAAATCATGCAAACCATGTCATGTAATGGGCAATGCAATGTATAAATTGGAGGTTCAACACTCGTCTTCAAAAGTGATCTCGGTCTCACACCTTTGTTGATAGCTAATACGCCATGAGAGATAAGAAGAGAACCTGCTCACGCATACATAAATGTGCGGGGCATTATAACGAGATAAGGGATCTTCGATGTACATTGATTGCAATTGAATGTATATCATATGAGATTGATTTTATGTGATGAATACAATAGAAGATATGTCATATGAGAATGAATATATACGAGAACACAATAGTATGTATGCCATGTGAAGTTGAATACATGTCGAGTTAAATGAATGCTAGATTAAGCAAAGATGAGTGCTAGATTAAGTAGAGACGAGTGCTGGATTAAGCAAGATGAATGTTAGATTAAGCATGAATGAATGCTAGATTAAGCAAGATGGGTGTTAATGCATGAAGCAATCAATATTATCTAGTCATAACTCCATTTATGTACAAATTTGCACTAAAACAATATTCTGGTCATTTCACTGCCTGAAAATTCTAAGTAAAAATATGAATTTTTGATATATCCACAGATCGACAATAAAATATCATGAATATTTCACCGGACTTTGGTGTTTTAGCATAATTAGGGTATTTCAAATTTTTAGGACTGTTTAGATTCGAAGAAAACCCCTCCAATCAAAAGACGAACTTTTTGGGGAGTGCCAAAAAGTAACGATTTATACTTCGGATAAAAAAATCAAAATCTTCTTTGTTGGAAATTTATTTTTTTAGTATTTTTTATTGAATCCAAATGGGGGGTACTTCCTTATTTACATAAATAACTTAAAGTAATTACTTAAACATTTTTATGTAAATAAGGTGTGCAGTGTGTAGTGCAGGTGCAGTGTAGACAAGTATAGTGCAATGAAGAGTAGGTGCAGTGCAGTGCAGAGTGGGTCAGGCGCATGTATGTTTCATGAAAGTGACGTAAGGGGATGCAAGGCGCATGTGAGTGAGAAAGGGGGTGCCAGGCGCACGTGGGATGAAGCAGGGGTGCTAGGCACATGTGGGGCTTAAAGAGAGAGTGGGTGCATGTGGGGGTTGAAGAGAGAGAGAGTGGGTGCATGTAGCATTGCAAGGTGGAAGGTTGGCGCATGTAACATTGTAAGATGGGAGGTTGGCACATGTAGCATTGTAAGATGGGAGGTTGGTGTAAGTTGGAATGGAGGAGAGAGAGTGGGCGCATGTGTCCCTTATGCTCTCTCTTTTTCTCTTCTTTCTTCAGTCTCTTCACTTTGCATCCAGGCTCCGGCGGGAAAATCCCTTTCTGGCGAGGGATTCCGTTGAGGAAATCCATTCCAGCCAGGGCATTCGGCAAGAGATGGCAGAGCGAGTGCATCTGGTTTCAGGAGAGTGATCCTGCTATTTATAGTCTTCTAATTAGGTTCGTGTCCACGAGGAGGGTTTCCGGGCGCATGTGGCTCTTGGAGATAGGGAAAAGGGGCTCCGGACGCATGTCCCTCTTGGCAGCTTCTAGACGGCCGAGCATATGCTTTTCTGCACTTGCGCGCCTCTACGAAAATGGTCATAATTCCTTCGTTACAGATCCATTCTAGACACTCTTATACTCGTTGGATAGCTATTTTGGCGATCTATGCAATGAAACTATCATGATAACCTTTAGAAGTCTCTTTCATCTTCAAAAGTGGGCCACAAGTGATCAATACCATCTATAATGTATGGTCTTCAGTGAACAACTCATATCTTCTTCGTTATAATTCAGAATTGGATGATCTTGGACTTGTCGGAATCATGACTTGGTAAGAATTCCCATGACGTATCATTTTCTTTAAATGTATATTACTTTCATAGTCATCCTCTGACTGTAAGTGATCTCTTCACTGGTATCTGTTCCCAGACTTAGAAAAATTTGGGTTTCAGGCCTCAATTGTTCAATGTACAGCTACCTTTTCTGGGATCAAAGTCACTGATGCCAGAGCACTTTAGGCTTTTAATAATGTTACTGAATAAATGTGTTGTTCGCTCGCCTCAAGTGTAAGGCTGCGATGTAGTAATAAAACTCGGTAAGACCGAGGTCGATCCACAGGGAATTAGAAACAACTTCCAAACTTACTCCAGCAACTCAGTTTTTGTAAGAAAATCAGATTTTAATTGGGTAATTAACTAAAACAGTAATTTAATAGAAATTCAATAGTTTAAGGTACTAAGGCATTCAAGGATCCACTTGTAGCAATCCCATGTCAATTCAATCCATCCAAGTAGAGAACACAACTAGATTTGAAGTCCTATCTCTCATCGAGTTGGAAAATAAAGCATTCACACACATTCAATCCAAATCAAGTTGAACTTCCAAGTTCTAGTCCATTCAATCAATATAGAATTCAAAACCATAGCCTTCGGAGTAACATCCATACCTATGGACTATGGCCTGCTCAAGGATTACTATGATTCGAATCTAAACAAGCATTATATGATAATCTCAGAGAATTGCAAGGAATTCATGTCCGTAGCACATGAACTCTCATAAAACATCTCAAACTACCACTTTTAGAAACTAGAACATGAGAAAAATCCAAACTTAAATTAAAATTACTTGAGTTAAACTGAATCCAACATAGAATTAGCTACAAGCTTCACCTCTCAGCCTTAGCTGAGAGGTCCTAGCCGAGCATATTCATGCTACAACTAAAAACTCTTAATAAAAGCATAAAACTAGAAAAACTGGAAATAGGAGAGTTGCAGACGCTCCACGACAGCTTCCCCTCCTTAGAACCACGTCCCTTAGCTTCTATGATACCCTAGGAAGAGCCCCTAGGTGTTCTTTTATAGTAAGAAAGCTCCCTTGTGTCGGAAACATCCAGAATCTGCGAAAGGTTACGCAATGCGCAGTAGATTTCAGAGTCCCGATTTAGAAAGGACTCTGTTTACGCAGAGCCGACCGGTCTAGACCGGTCGGACTGGGCTGGCCAATAGTCCAGTGAGTGTAGCCGACCGGTCAAGACCGGTCGGGCTTGTTTAATCAGCAGTCAGCGTGCATAGCCGACCGGTCAAGACCGGTCGTTCTCTCTTTACTTTGTCCAGTGCACATGGCCGACCGGTCAAGACCGGTCGGTTCTGTTTCCTTTTGCCCAGAGATGTGGCCGACCGGTCAAGACCGGTCTGGCTCTTCTTCAATTTGCTTTTCTTCCTTTCTTTTCTCCTCTTTCTTCTGCTCTCTCCTCTCCTTGCTTTCTTCTTTCTTTAGTCCTCTTTCATCCTTCATCCAAAAGCTCTAAAAGTATTCTTTTGGTCCCTAATTGAATGAAGTCCGCTCTCATCCGTATAATCACAAAACATGTGTTAGGTGGGCCTTTAAATCATGAAAATCATGTAAACCATGTCATGTAATGGGCAATGCAATGTATAAATTGGAGGTTCAATACACCCCCAACCAGCTTTTTGCTAGTCCCGAGCAAAACATGCGTGAAACAATTTCAAACCTCCAAACCCAACTCTCCTTCAGAACCCATGATTCTATCCATTCCACGATGTACAAGTGTAAAATTTGGAAAAATTAGGTGATAGAAGCTGAAACCTTGGACTCTCAAAACATAAGAGGTGTCTACATGAAATTCCCGCTGATTGATTGATAAATAGAAGAACTCGAACACATTCAACCTAGTGTGCATAGTGAAAGTTCATCTCATGAGTTCCTGGGATCATCTTCTTTATAGATTAAGTAAACCAAGGATTTTAAGGTGCACAGAGCAACAACAAGCCTATGACAGGAATTTGCCTTACCGTCCTTCCGACGGCTTTCACACTACGTCCCATTTCCGGCTTTGATTACGGTTCGACCATCCCCTGGTTGGTAATAGGTAGCCCTTTTCGGAATTTTCCACTATTTTTCTTTCCTTCCTGATTTCATCCTTTCTTTCCTTTTTCTTTTAAATTAGATAGGATTTTTAGAAATCCATATCTTCTGTTATTTTCCCATGGACAAGGATGGACAAAATACCCCGACTTGGCTGCTCAACACCTTTAAATCAAAGTCTAGCTAATCCACAAATCACAGAAACCTGTCATCTCATGAAAATCGTGTAATGTGAACTTGGTGTAAAGGTGTTCAAATTTCCTATCAATCACAACAATAGGGGAACTCACGTATAAAACCATTATGTTGGGAGAAATTCAAGACTACAACATCACACACTTCGTATCTCCTCCTCTTATACTCATATCACCTGGTATGCATGGAAATACGGTTTTCTAAAAGAGTTCTGAAATTTTAGAAAATTCAAAAAAAATTTGCGCATATGAAGCTCGAAATGTTGCAAACTGCTAGATGAGGATTTCATCTCACCCCCCAACCAATTCTTGCATTGTCCCCAATGTAAAAGATATGAAGTGAGCATGAACATGAGAGCAATGGTAAAATATGAGAGAGTGAGAACAATAGTACCTAAGAGAGCGATCATGGAATTCTCCAACCCAACAACTAAAACCTACTAAAACAGTAAAACTAAATAAAACCTACCTATGCTATACCTCCATCAGACGAGGAGATCAATCATCCTGATAGACAAGATCATTCAGAGTGATGGACATGTCCTCTGAATCAAATTTCTCAACAAATGGTTTAAGGCATTGTCCATTAACTTTAAAACAACTACCATTTGCTGCATTTCCAATCTCAACAGCCCCATGAGGAAAAATTTCTTTGATAATATGGGCCGGTCCATCGAGATCGTAATTTTCCCAGAAAAAGATGAAGTCGGGAATTATACAAGAGTACTTTCTGTCCTTCATGGAAAGATTTTCTGAAGATGTGCTTGTCATGGAAAGCCTTCATCTTACTCTTGTAAATTCTCGAGTTCTCATATGCATCATTCCGGATTTCATCAAGCTCATTTAATTAAAGTTTGCGAAGCGAGCTAGCCTTGTCCATGTCAAAATTTAAAGCCCGAATTGCCCAATAGGCTTTGTGTTCTATCTCCACAGGCAAGTGGCAAGCTTTCCCATAGACAAGTCTATAAGGGGACATTCCAATGGGTGTCTTGTAGGCGGTACGGTGAGCCCAAAGTGCATCATCTAATCTTAGGGACCAATCCTTGCGATCCGGTCTTACCGTCTTTTCCAAAATCTGCTTGATTTCCCTATTGGAGATTTCAGCTTGCCCACTTGTTTGTGGGTGGTATGGGGTACTCACTTTGTGCTTAATACCATATTTCTTCATTAAAGTTTCGAAAGGTCTATTGTAAAAGTGAGAACCACCATCACTAATGATGGCCCGAGGCGTCCCAAATCTAGAAAGTATGTTTTCTTTGAGGAACTTGAGAACCGTACGATGATCGTTGGTTCTACATGGGATAGCCTCTATCCATTTAGACACATAGTCTACGGCAAGCAAAATATAGACATGTCCAAAAGATGAGGGGAATGGTCCCATGAAATCGATGCCCCAACAGGCAAAGACTTCAAGATGTTGAATTGGGGTGAGAGGCATCATATTTCGACGGGATAATCCTCCTAACTTCTGGCAGCACTCGCATGCTTTGCAAAACTCGTGGGTGTCCTTAAATAGCGTGGGCCAATAAAAACCACACTGTAGAATTTTCGCAGTTGTTTTCTTGGCTGAAAAATGACCCCCACATGCTTGATCATGACAAAAGGAGATGACTGAATTATGTTCATCATCGGGGACGCATCTCCTTATAATTTGGTCTGGGCAATATTTAAACAATTGAGGTTCGTCCCAGAAAAATCTGCGCACTTCCCTTAGAAATTTACGTTTGTCCTGCGCAGTCCAATGAATCGGCATCGCACCTATGGAAAGATAATTGGCTATATCAGCGTACCATGGTGGATGCATAGCAACAAAGAGTTGCTCATCAGGGAATGAGTCCTCAATAGGTGACTCGTCAATGGAATTTAGTAGGACTAGGCGGGATAGATGATCCGCCACCACATTTTCTACCCCCTTCTTGTCTTTGATCTCCAAGTCGAATTCTTGAAGGAGTAGGATCCATCTAAGCAAATGGGGCTTAGCATCCTTCTTAGAAAGAAGGTGTTTCAGCGCCGCATGATCCGTGTAAACAATAACTTTGGATCCTATTAAGTATGGCCTGAATTTGTCCAAGGTAAAAATGACAACTAGGAGCTCTTTCTCCGTAGTCGAATAATTAACTTGGGCGGGATTCAAGGTCCTACTTGCGTAGTCGATAACATGAGGCTTCTTATCCTTCTTTTGGCCTAACACCGCCCCAATAGCAAAATCGCTCGCATCGCACATCAACTCAAAAGGAATGGACCAATCTGGTGGTTGCATGATAGGAGCAGTTGTCAACATGTCTTTTAGCTTTGAAAAAGCTAATTGGCATTCAGCACTCCACTCAAATTGGTTCTCCTTTTGTAGAAGGTTACATAAAGGCCTTGAGATATGACTGAAATCTTTATAAACCTTCTATAGAAACCGCATGTCCAAGGAAGGACCGCACATCGCGTATGCTTTTGGGTGGTGGTAGATTGGAAATTATGTCAATTTTTGCCCGGTCTACCTCTATTCCATTGGACGAGATGATATGTCCAAGGACTATTCCTCTTCGTACCATGAAATGGCACTTTTCCCAGTTTAATACAAGTTTCTTCTCCTCACACCTCATCAAGACCAAGTTCAAGTGCTTGAGACACTCATCAAACGTACAACCAAAAACAGAAAAGTCGTCCATGAACACCTCAAGAAACTCACCCACCATGTCCGAGAAAATACTCAACATGCATCGTTGGAATGTGGCGGGTGCATTACATAACCCGAATGGCATCCTTCGGTAAGCGAAGGTGCCAAACGGGCATGTAAATGTGGTTTTCTCTTGGTCCTCTGGAGATATCTCAATTTGGTTGTATCCGGAATAGCCATCTAGGAAGCAATAATAGGAATGGCCCACCAACCTCTCCAAAATTTGATCCATAAATGGGAGAGGGAAGTGGTCTTTCCTAGTAACCATGTTGAGCTTCCTATAATCAATGCACGTACGCCAACCGGTGGTCACGCTAGTCGGTATAAGCTCGTTGTTGGCGTTTTCAATGATGGTAATACCGGATTTCTTGGGGACAACTTGGGTAGGACTCACCCATTGGCTATCTGAGATGGGGTAGATAATACCCACATCCAATAGTTTTAACACCTCGGCTTTGACAACCTCCATCATGTTTGGATTTAACCATCTTTGAGGTTGTCTAGTCGTTTTTGCATTTTCTTCAAGGTGTATTCGGTGAGTGCAAACCGAAGGATCTATCCCTTTGAGATCCGCTATTGTCCAACCTATGGCTTCCCTATGTTCTTTGACTAACTCAATCAACTTGAGCTCTTGGTCTTTCTCTAGGTGGGAGGCCATGACAACTGGGAACGTTTCCTTGACCCAAATATACGTATTTAAGCTCGGATGGCAATGGTTTAAGGTCAAGCTTCGGTGGTTTGATGTTAGACGGTAGAGGCCTTGATGTGGTTGGTGACAATTTTTCAAAATGGGGCCTCCACCGGCTAGTACCAACTACCGGTCTTTCTATATTTAATGCCTGCACAATTTCACTAATGATGGGGTCTTCAGAATCCATGAAATGTGCTAAGCATGTCTCTAAGCTTTCTAGTGGTTCAAATTGGAGGAGTTCTTCTTCTTCAAAAGTTTTCAAGCATGTTTACCTCGAAGAACTCATCATCATCGACATCCCTATGTCTTTTGCCCAAGTGAAACACATTCACCCTAGTGTCATGTTTCCAAAAGATAGTTGCATCACCCCATTCCAGCAATTGATGATTGCGTTTGATGTGGCAAGGAATGGGCGGCCTAATATTACCGGTATTTGAGTTCTAGCATCCAAAACCGGTTGTGTGTCCAAGACGATAAAATCTACCGGGTAGTAGAATTTGTCAACTTGGACTAGAACATCCTCAACTATCCCCCTCGGTACACGGATAGATCTATCAGCTTGTTGCAACGTGGTTTTGGTGGGTTTTAATTCACAAAGACCCAATTGCTCATATACCGAGTATGGGATCAAGTTCACACTCGCCCCCAAATCTAACAAGGCATGCTCAATCCGGTAGTCTCCAATGATACATGAGACGGTGGGACTACCGGGATCTTTGAATTTTTGGGGGGTCTTTTGAGTGAGGATGGCACTCACTTGCTCAGTTAAGAAGGCCTTTTGCTGCACATTATATTTGCGTTTTGTTGTGCATAGGTCTTTTAGAAACTTGGCATAAGAGGGGATTTGTTTGATGGCATCAAGCAAAGGGATATTAATCTTGACTTGTCTGAAAATCTCTAGAATATCATGAGATTTTGGGAGAGATTTTGGAGCAACCAACCTTGAAGGGAATGGTGCTACGGGCTTGTAAATGCGTTCCGGTTGTTGTGGGGCTAAGTTAGATCCATCTTCATCCTCAGAATTTACCGGATCATTAGGCTCATCGGCCTTCACCGGAATAGTTTTGTCACTTTGTTTACCACTTCTAAGGGTGGTGATGGATTTGGCTTGCTCCATGTTTTGGTTGGAAGGATTAGGGATGCTTACTTCATGTACTTGCTTTGGATTGAGCTAAGGTTGGGCCGGAAAGGTCCCTTCCCTAGCATTCAAGCGTCCCTTAATCTCATCAACCGAGACTTTAAGCTCTTGGAACAATTGCTGATTCGTTTGATTGATTTGCGTTTGCCCTTGTATAAACGCCTTCAAGGTATCCTCCAATGAGAATTGAGGTAGGGCCATATTTTGCATGGGTGGCCCTCTTTGAGAGTTGGTAGGATTGCCCGTAGGAGCATTCTTCCAACTAAAATTTGGGTGGTTCTTCCAACTCTCATTGTACGTATTACCTACCGGTCCATTAAAAGGCCGTTGATAACCATATGTGGCATTGGTGTGTTCATGTAATACCTCTTAAAATGCAGGAATTGTGGGACAATCTTGCGTAGCATGCAAATCGGTGAGGCAAATCCCACATATGGTTTCAACAGCTTCATTGGACTTGGGAACTCCACTTTTACTAAGTTCCATGGGCTCAACCTTCCTTGTGAGGTTGGCTATCCTTGCATTCACATCATCTTCCTCCTTAAGGACATAGATCCCTCCTTTCTCTTGAGTGGGCTTGGAGTTGTTGGGTTTATCCGATGTATCCCAAGATTGGGCATTTTTAGCCAACATGTCCAAGTAACTCCAAGCCTCATCTGGATTTTTACTCATAAACTCGCCATTGCACATCATCTCCACAAATTGGCGCATATTGGAACTTAATCCATCATTGAAAAAATTTATAATTCGCCAACTCTCATAGCCATGATGTGGGCAAGCAAGCAGGAGATCCTTAAATCTCTCCCAACATTGAAAAAACGATTCACCCTCTTTAGCCGAGAAATTCATTATGGCTCTTCGAAGGGTGTTCGTTTTATGAGCTGGGAAGAACTTTTTCAAGAATTCCCGGTTCATCTCAACCCATGACCCAATCGAATGTGGTCTAAGAGAGTGAAGCCAATCTTTGGCTCTTTCTTTCAATGAAAAGGGAAAGAGTTTAAGTCTGATGGTATCTTCGGAAACATTGGTGTAATGCAAGGTGGCCACCACTTCTTCGAATTCTTTCAAGTGTAAGTATGGGCGGTCAGAGTCTAGCCCATGGAGCTTTGGTAAGAGTTGAATTACACCCGGTTTTATGTCAAAGTTTCCACCATTTGCTGGTAGAACCACGCAAGAGGGTGTAATTGCACGGGCAGGTTGTAGGTAGTCCCGTAGTGATCTCATTGGAGGAACATTATGTACCTCATTCTCTCCTACTCCTTCCTGATTTGCGTTTGTAGTTGGAGTAGGGGGGGAGGATTCCTTAAAGGTGTTTGTTCCATACTCTCCAAACTTTCACAATGCTCTTGGTAATTTCGGACTCGTCTATGGACTGACAATGGTCCAACTAGACCACCTTCAGATTGGAGACGATTTGAGTGGTTACGTTCCCAACGAGACATAAACCACTCAACCAAAGACTAAACTAATCCTAAATCCTAAAAAACTGAAATCTGAAATTAATCTAAAAAAATTTTGAAAAAGCTAAGTTAGAAAGGTATCACCTGATGCGCTTGAACTAGAGAAGAATTCCTACAAAACAGAAAAAATTCGTTAGTTCTAAGAAAATTAGAAAACCTATCTACTTCTACTTCTACAGCCACTGAACTATTTGAAAACCGTAATCTAAATCCCCGGCAACGGCGCCAAAAACTTGTTCGCTCGCCTCAAGTGTAAGGCTGCGATGTAGTAATAAAACTCGGTAAGACTGAGGTCGATCCACAGGGAATTAGAAACAACTTCCAAACTTACTCCAGCAACTCAGTTTTTACAAGAAAATCAGATTTTAATTGGGTAATTAACTAAAATAGTAATTTAATGGAAATTCAGTAGTTTAAGGTACTAAGGCATTCAAGGATCCACTTGTAGCAATCCCATGTCAATTCAATCCATCCAAGTAGAGGACACAACTAGATTTGAAGTCTTATCTCTCATCTAGTTGGAAAATAAAGCATTCACACACATTCAATCCAAATCAAGTTGAACTTCCAAGTTCTAGTCCATTCAATCAATATAGAATTCAAAACCATAGCCTTCGGAGTAACAACCATGCCTATGGACTATGGCCTGCTCAAGGATTACTATGATTCGAATCTAAACAAGCATTATATGATAATCTCAGAGAATTGCAAGGAATTCATGTCCGTAGCACATGAACTCTCATAAAACATCTCAAACTACCACTTTTAGAAACTAGAACATGAGAAAAATCCAAACTTGAATTAAAATTACTTGAGTTAAACTGAATCCAACATAGAATTAGCTATAAGCTTCACCTCTCAGCCTTAGCTGAAAGGTCCTAGCCGAGCATATTCATGCTACAACTAAAAACTCTTAATAAAAGCATAAAACTAGAAAAATCGGAAATAGGAGAGTTGCAGACGCTCCACGACAGCTTCCCCTCCTTAGAACCACGTCCCTTAGCTTCTATGATACCCTAGGAAGAGCCCCTAGGTGTCCTTTTATAGTAAGAAAGCTCCCTTGCGTCGGAAACATCCAGAATCTGCGAAAGGTTACGCAATGCGCAGCAGATTTCGGAGTCCCGATTTAGAAAGGACTCTGTTTATGCAGAGCCAACCGGTCTAGACCGGTCGGACTGGGCTGGCCAATAGTCCAGTGAGTGTAGCCGACCGGTCAAGACCGGTCGGGCTTGTTTAATCAGCAGTCAGCGTGCATAGCCGACCGGTCAAGACCGGTCAGTCTCTCTTTACTTTGTCCAGTGCACATGACCGACCGGTCAAGACCGGTCGGTTCTGTTTCCTTTTGCCCAGAGATGTGGCCGACCGGTCAAGACCAGTCTGGCTCTTCTTCAATTTGCTTTTCTTCCTTTCTTTTCTCCTCTTTCTTCTTCTCTCTCCTCTCCTTGCTTTCTTCTTTCTTTAGTCCTCTTTCATCCTTCATCCAAAAGCTCTAAAAGTATTCTTTTGGTCCCTAATTGAATGAAGTCCGCTCTCATCCCTATAATCACAAAACATGTGTTAGGTGGGCCTTTAAATCATGAAAATCATGCAAACCATGTCATGTAATGGGCAATGCAATGTATAAATTGGAGGTTCAACATGTGTTCACTGGCGAACGGTCAAATGCTGTTAATTTTGGTAGTTCCTTCCCAATTCGAATCCTTAAGTTGGCTCCTAGGAGGGGGAAAATGTACTTCGGGGTGTGCAGGCGAAAATATGCATCGCACGACGTCCAAATTTGAAGGTTAGGGGTTTTTTGGGCATTTTGTGTCATTTGGCGGCAATATGCATGTCCAGATCGGCTTCGTAATGACAGATTTCAAAACTGGGTATGATTGCGCGAGCTGCTCAAGCTAGGACCGCACCGACGCTCTACTGCTTTTCTGAGTGCTTCTAGGTCTGTTACTGACTTTGACTTATGTGTTCGATTCATCACTTCTTCTTTTGCTGTTGGTGATATTTTGATTCCCAACAGTCGCGTCAGTGAATGGCTCAATAATCTCGATCAGTAGTATCGCTATTAGCATCGATCACTTCAGTTACTGCCGGCAACTTCGCCATACCCTCAACACTTAAAGCACTAAGGGCCATAGACACAGTTGTGTCATTCCCCAACATAGTGGTCCCTTACAGATTATCTCTCCAATCTGCCCGACCTGCTCTCTCACACCGACATGGTCTGATGTTTCATTCACCGGTTCGGTCATCGTTGGGTCCTCTTCACTAATTAACCGATTGGCATCCTTATCACCTTCAACCACCAGAAGACGTGTGAACCCGGCTTCTTGTTACCATTTCACCAAAGGTACTCCGAGAATATGCTAACCGTCCAATGCTGTATCCTCCTTACGATGGTCAATTGACACACTCAGGGAAGTCTTATACCTAATACTTGACGACAAATAAGCTTTAGCCTGCTCCCTATAATAACCCAATCCATCATCAAGGACCTCTATTAGCCTTGAAGGAGGAATGTAGAGTGGATCATCAACAAAGCCGTTGTTCTAAATTAGAGCATACTGATGCACCCACCATCTCAGCTAACTATAAAGACCGTCAGTCTTCCTATAAAGTCCAGGAAGCATGAATCTTGCGCCCGTTCAATTCATCAGAAGTTGATGCCATATCCACTCCCAATGAGCAGGACCCGTGCGTACGCCCTCTCTACTTTGGCTACATCTGGTAACATTATCGAAACACCCTGATCATATCCGAATTGCCTGGCGAACCAGCTAGGGTAATAAGGTTCCCGCAAGAACTCTATTCCTCGCGAGCGGAAGTGAAGCAGTACGAATAGACACCAAAAACTCCCTATTAATAGTATTCATAAAATGTTCATCATTAACGACTTCGCCATCCTCTCCGGCATCAGAAACAGGAAAGTGGTAGAAACAAATCTCCACCCAACTGCCAATTTTGGAAGCTATCCAAGCAGATTACTGCGTTATCATATTAAATTTTTTGTAGTGATAAAGAGGCGCATGATCGGCGTGTAGATACTGGAAGCGATCCATTCCATATGTCCATGGGAAATATATGCCCAACCACCCACAGAAGAAATGTCATGGGCAGTAAGCCACATTCATCCCTCACCCAGGTTGATCTTTATTACTAGCAATATTGCCAAAATCCCTATATAGACTGCATAACACCAGCAGTGCTAAAGAATATCGATGGCCATTTACAAGAGCTCCTGCCACAACGAAGCAAGAAATCCTGACCCCATCAGCACTCTTAGAACTAGGCAATAGAACTGCCGATAACCAGTAAGCTAAGAAGCCCGCTAGTTCACAAGTTGGCTTAAGCTCATTCGGATTGCGAAACTTCTGTTCGAAACGTTCCCTCACTAAGGCCTAGTCTTCTGGTAAGATCTTATACTCTTTGTAATCAATACTATAAGAAATGCCCATGTCAGAAGCAAATAAACTAAAATAGGAAAAATGTAAAGTACAAAAGGAGGTATAAGAAGAAGTGTTACTTCATCCTCTGGCTGAAGTAGACCAACCAGTCATCATAATGAATCTTTATAATATTGTCGAACTGCGATAACTCAGCTAATAATGTTTGCTCGCCTCAAGTGTAAGGCTGCGATATAGTAATAAATCTCGGTAAGACCGAGGTCGATCCACAGGGAAAGAGGTAAACAATTTCAACTATTCTAATAACTAGAATATAAGAGTTTATGAAGATAGTTTTTCACATGAAATAAGAAAATCTGAAAATAAGAACTAGAGCATCAAGGATCCACTTGTAGTCGTCCAATGCCAATTCATTAATCCAAGCACAAAACAATTAGAATCAAAGTCCTATCTCTCATCTAATTGGAGGATATAACATTCAAGCACAAACAGTCCCACTTCAATCTTGAAATCAGATCACTAGTTCTAATGAAGCACATAGAACTTGAACTTATAGCCTTCGAAGTAACAGCCATGCCTATGGACTATGGCATGCTCAAGGGTTACTACAATTCGAATTCAAACAACCCGATCATGGTAATCTCAGAGAATTGTAAGGAACTCATGTCCGGAGTACACAAACTCTCACAAAACTTCTAAAAAACCAAACTTTATTCAAACTAGAACTTGAAAATCCATAATTAAAGTAAATGATACTTGGAGAAACGAATTAAAGCATTGAAACAAACTACAAACTTCACCTCTTAGCTCTAGCTAAGAGGTTAACTAGAAGAAAACATTAAAAACTAGAAACTAGAACTAGAAGAAGAAGAAAACTAGTTGTAGGAGGCTAGGAAGCCTCCTAGGTCTTGATCTCTTTGCTCCCCACGTTGCTAGATGCCCTAGGAATGAGGTGGAGGTCTCCTTTTATAGCTTTCATACCCCACAAACGAAGAATCTTTGAGAATTTGCATAGAATTTAAGCACTGCGCAGAGAAAATCGGAGCCAGACTTAGAAATTTCTAAACTGGGCGTATTGTCGATTGATCGCTCAGACCGGGCGATCAATCGCTAGTTCAAATAACTGTAAAAACTGCCTTTTTCGGATCTGGCGATTAATCGGCTGGCTGAGAGTCAATCGGTCACTTCTGGCGATCAATCGATCAGTGTCCAGCGATCAATCGGAGGGTGCAAAAAGTGTCCAGAGAGTTTTCTCCAAACTTCTTAAAAATCTGCATTCTGGCGATTGATCTATGGAATGGGCGATCAATTGCTCAGGCTAGGCGACCAATCGCAATTCTTCACTTCTCTCCAGCAACAATTCTGTCAAATTTCTACTGTGAGCGATCAATCGCTCAGGCTGAGTGATCAATCGACGGATCAATCTCTGGATCAATCTTCAGAAACTGCAACTTTCTGCATTTTACTTTTATGGCCTTACAACTTTGCACTTTGGTTTTTCTGGCCTTGTCAGGTCTTTTAACATGATTTCTTCTGTGTTTTTCTTTATCTTTCAACTCCATCTTCCATAACTTCTTTCTTTCATTCTTGGGCTTTCTTTCTTTGATCCTCAAGGTGTCCAAAGTGACTCTTTTAACCATGAATTGGTGAAGTTTCCCTCTCATTCCTACAATCACAAAAACATGTATTACATTAGTCTTTTAAACATGAAAACCATGCATATAATGTGATGTAATGGGTTGGCAAATGTATAAATTGGAGGCTCAACACACCCCCCAACTAGCTTTTTGCTAGTCCCGAGCAAAACATTCGTGAATAAGTTTAAACCTCCAAAACCAACTCTCCTTCAGAAACTATGTTTCTATCCACTCCAAGACATACAAGTATAAAATTTGGAGAAATTAGGTGATAGAAGTTGAAACCTTAAACTCTCAAAGCATAATAAGTGTCTACATGAAATTTTCGCTGATTGATTGATAAAATGAAGAACTCGAACAACTTCAACCTAGTGTGCATAGTGAAAGTTGATCTCATGAGTTTCTGGGATTATCTTCTTCATAGATTAACTAAACTATAGATCTCAAGGTGTACAGAGTAACAACAAGCCTATGATAGGAATTTGTCTTACCGTCCTTCCGACGGCTTTCACACTACGTCCCATTTTCAGCTTTGGTTATGGGTAGACCATCCCCCGGTTGGTAATAGGTAGCCCTTTTCGAAATTTTTCACCATTTTTCCATCATTTCCAATTTCATCCTTCCTTTTCTTTTTTTTCTTTTTCATTAGATAAGATTTTTAGAAATCCGTATCTTTCGTTATGTTCCCATGGACAAGGATGGACAAAGTACCCCGGCTTGGTTCCTCAACACCTCAAATCTAAGTCTAGCTAATCCACAAATCACATAATCCTTTCAACCCATGAAACTCGTGTAATGTGAACTAGGTGTAAAAGTGTTCAAATTTTCTATCAATCACATAAATAGGGAAATTCACATATAAAACCATTATATTAAGAGACGTTCAAAATTTGCAACATCACACACTTTGTGTCTCTTCTTCTGATACTCATATCATCTCGAATGCATAGAAATAAAGTTTTCCAAAAGAGTTTTAAATTTTTAGAAAATTCGAAAAAATTTGCACATATGATGCTCGAAATGTTGCAAATTGCTAGATGAGGAATCTCATCTCACCCCCCAACCAAAATCTTACATTCTCTTCAATGTAACAAGATATGCAATAAGCATGACATGAGAGCAATGAAATAAAACAAAGGAAAGTGAGAACGAGAATACCTGAGGTAGCAAGTTGATCAATTCTAGCATCTTCCATTGTCTCGATAAGACTTATTCAATCCTAATTGCAGAAAAATAAATCCTAACCTACCTACCTACCTTTGATTAGTCCGATCAATTACATGATCAAAGTTGAGCAGGATCTTCATGAATTTCAATAAATTTCTCATGAGAACCATCCAAAGTCCTGCTCGACAGCAAGCATGTGTGCTTCTTATCATTGAAGACCAATCGTATTGTGCACCACATGCATAAAAGGAGGAGATAAGAGCAGCAAAAAGATATCTCCTCAAATTCTGATATGGGTTATGAGTGATTAAAAACGGGTCCTCCCAATCAGAATTTTCAATGGGCTGAAGGACCCATGATGGTGGAGATACATTTATCGTGTATTCTTCAGTTAAAGTTGTCTCCTCCACAATTTCAGAATTATATAGTGCTTCTACAAACAATGGTAAAGAGTGTAAAACAGTGGAATGGTGTTCTTCAGGCACTGACACTATGTCTAACAAAATGTCCAACTCCTTAATCATCTCATCATCAAGATCATAAGATTGGGCCAAGCATTCCTCTAGGAAATCGAGATAGTCGGATGAAGGATCATGATCTTGCTTGAGTGAGTGTAAAAATTCAGTTTAGATGGTGAGGGACTCTCCCTCCATGGAGTGGAATTCTTCCAAACTAGGTTCTCCATAACTAGTATGAGGCACCAAGTCGGAAGTATGCAAGGCTTTAACAATCTCTTGAATAATGGGTGTTAGAACTAAAGAAAAATCGAAACTGCTCGTCAGCAGTCTTTTTCCTGTGTTTCATTATTCTGGGGGAATTCTGAGTATAGAGACATTCATAGACAATCATAAGCAATCACAAAGTATACACGAGAAAGCATCGCGAGGTGAATTTTATTCCAGAGATTCCGAGATCTTTTACATTCCGGGTTGTGAACTGGTCACGAACCATTAATTACATCAACGGATGATCACCCTTGATTAGAAGGTAAAAGTAAATGCATGCATGTATCATAAATGAGTTAAATAAAGCATTAAAGGAGCATAAATATAAATAAAGCACAACATAGACAACACAGAGATTTTTACGTGGAAACCCTTACGGGAGAAAACCACGGCACAAAGCGACAAGATTCCACTATGAATTTCAGTTATACAATAGATGGAATATCAAAGGGATGAAGCTCGGATAGATCGAGCAAGTAGTTTAAATCGTGAGGGATTATAGTCTCAAGTTCATGGTCGTCGAGACCAAGTCTAGGATTTATTATGGACTAAGCCATTGTTAAGACCAGTTAGATGTCGGTCCCATACTCTTCGGGCGTTCTTAGTTGAGTAGCAACCAGGATTTTAACCGAGTCGTGTATCTCAGTGTCATGACGCGTCTCTATGGAAGATATGACTTTCAGGGATATACTCCACGGTTTTCGTTTAGCGCAACCAGGGCCAGTGACCGTCTCCGATGGGACGGGTGACTTGCTGGAAGGCACTCCATGGGGTCTTTATGCAAACAGGGTTTCGATCGAGTCGTATATCTCAGTGTCATGACGCATCTCTATGGACGATATGACTTTCAGAAATACACTCCACGGTGTCCACTTACTACAACCAGGGCCAGTGACCGTCTCTGCTGGACGGGTGACTTACTGGAGGGCACTCCATGGGGTCTTTGTGCAAACAGGGTTTCGACCGAGTCGTATATCTCAGTGTCATGACGCATCTCTATGGACGATATGACTTTCAGAAATACACTCCACGGCGTCCACTTACTGCAACCAGGGCCAGTGACCATCTCTGTTGGACGGGTGACTTACTGGAGGGCACTCCATGGGTCTTTGTGCAAACAGAGTTTCGACCGAGTCGTATATCTCAGTGTCATGACGCGTCTCTATGGACGATATGACTTTCAGAAATACACTCCACGACGTCCACTTACTGCAACCAGGGCCAGTGACCATCGCTGTTGGACGGGTGACTTACTGGAGGGCACTCATTCCCTTAGCCACTCAACTGACGAATCCCGCCTTGGATAGGATGCACATCAACTGGTCTTAACGATGAAGTATTTCAGACATTTAGAACTCTTTCATTATGGTTTTCGATGATAACCATAGTCCCCTTCGATTTAGTTTCGTATCTCGATCTGAGATGAAATATATTCATGCAATGGATGCGAATGAGTACAGTATAAAATAACCATGCTTTATGCATCTCAAGAGAAGATTGAATTTATGCTAGATGTTCAGTGTATCGGACAAATTATGCATTTGATTTGATCAATCGGCTTCGTATATATCTTTGTGTCATTGATATTTTGCCCTCACGTCTTTGAGATCGCGATTGATTTCATTTGGCATTAGTAGATTTTTGGGCCATCAGGGCACTTCCCAGGGCCTGTTTACGATCTGACCGGAGGATTTGGTGAATACCTGTCACGATCGTCTTTGTATAGAGGTGGATTATGTCCACGAGGGTCGCAGTGCGATCGCATTTCGATTTGTTTAGTGTAAGTCGATTTTTTGAGCCAACAGGACACTTCTCAGGGCTAAAAAAACGACTAAGTAGTGGACCTGTTTATGGTCTGATCAAGGTTTCTCGGAGATCCTGAGATCAGGTAATCTCATTGTAATGCATGATTATGGTGTATCATGTTATGGCAGAGAGAAGTCTCCCTCTCGGGTTTGGTCAAATTCCGCCCGATTCCTCTCGATTTCGGCCATTTCCGGCTCTTTCGAAAGGGTTTCTGAGGTTTGCAATATTGGCTAAGTGTAGGCCTTTTTGATCAAATTGCTGATTTGGCCCACTTAACATCGACCGTTGGCGAATCCGGTCTGGGGGATGGATAGAGGGCATTGATGTGTGTCTAGGAGTGTTGACACGATCCGAAGGCGGGCCACATCATAGAAGGCACCACCTCCCCATCAGCATCTGGGCGGATGTGGATGGCATAGTGGGCGCACGTAACTCCTCCTCAAGCGCATGTGGGAGAAAAGTGAGGAGAGAGAGGGAATGGAAGGGAGGTGAGCGCATGTGCCTGCCCCTTGGGCGCACTTGTGCGCATGTGGCCTCTCCATTGAGCGCACTTGAGCGCATGTGGCCTCTCCCTTGGGCGCACTTGAGCGCATGTGGCATGAGGGAGTGAAGAGAAAGATGGCACTATGGGCGCATGTCCTCCAAGGACTTGGGAAATTTCCCATTTGCTTCCAACAAAAGGATGGGCGCATGCGCTCTCTTCCTCTTATTGCAACTCCGGTGGGAGAAATCCCTTTCTGGTTGTGGCATCCGGTGAGGTGTGGGCGCATGTCAGGAATGGGCGCATGTCCCTTTCCCGATGAGGATTCCGGTGAGGGATTTTTACCTCTGCAAGAAGTGTGCTCTGGGAGTGACGATCTCGTCGTCTTTGTCTTATCGAGTGGAGGGGTATTTATAGAGTGTTAATCGGGTATCGGGTACCGGGCGCATGTTGTTTGCAAAAGGGAGGGCATGCGCATGGAAATATTTGGAGAGACGAGTCATGTGCATGTTGTGGGGATCATGCGCATGGAAATATTTGGATTTGGAGAGACGAGTCATGCGCATGTTGTGGGGATCATGCACATGGAAATATTTGGATTTGGAGAGACGAGTCATGCGCATGTTGTGGGGATCATGCGCATGGAAATATTTGGAGAGACGAGTCATGCGCATATGGTGAGAAAGTGAACAAATGCATGTGGAGAGAGAGTGAATGAATGCATGTGGAAATATGCACCGCAACGACTTCAAACTTGCTACTTAAGGTTTTCCGGGCATTCCGGATCATTTGGCGGTAATCCGCATGTCTGATTCCAGCCCAAAATGGTACCTGTAGGCTTTTGGGCCCTTATAGTCGGATACAGTCAGGGCAAAAATGCATTTGGAAGCGCGCAGGTAAAGATATGCATCGTGCAACCTCGAAACTTGCAGGTTAAGCGTTTTAGGACGTTCTGGATCATTTGGTGGTAATCCGCATGTCCGATTCCACCCTGAAATAGCATTCGTAGGTTTCAGTCACGATCGCGCATGTTAGGGCTGCACTAGCATTTTTCGAGTATTTCGGATCTCGAAATCAGTCCAATTTGTCATAGATGGATCGCCGAATACTGTTTTATAATGGGTGCGAATTTGAGCCCCAACAAGTGCCCCCCCAGTGCGCTGCGATGGATGCTTATGTCAGGTCAGTGCGGTGCACCGGTCCCCAGGCTCAAGTATAAATAGTGGACTCACTGAGTCATTTGCACATTTTCGAATCAAGAAAAAGTAAAATTTCCAAGGTGAGAGAGCTCCTCATGAGGGAGTAAGCGCATGTGGCCTTCCCATGGGCGCATGTGCCCTTCCAACTGATAATGGGCATATTGCATCTTGCTCCAGGCGCATGCCATTAGTTCCAGGCGCATGTGTAGTGCTTTCTATAGAGTGGGCGCATGTTCTCATGCTTAGGCGCATGTTGCAGATGCATTAGGCGCATGTGAGAGGTGATCAGGTGCATGTGAGAGGCCACATGCGCTTGGGGCATCTCCCTGGGCGCATGTGGTTTCACTACTTAGTGAAATAATGGAATTTTGGCCCCAGCACTTGCCTTTGGTGAAAAAGTGGCATATCTGGATCAATTCTCAGCCAAATTCGATGCCGTTTGCGACTGTCTCGTTCAATGCTTGAATATGATTGGGACTTAGTGCTCGGGGCCCATAATATGTTGCTTATGCTGGTCTTTGATGGCTTGCAACTGCTCTCTTAAGTGGTTCTATGATGTGCACTTTCGAGCGGGCGTGCATGAATCATTTAGGGTTAGTGCGAATTGGCACGCACTCTGAGTGTACATGTAGGGTTGCTACTGTATTTGTTGCGCTATGATATGTGCGCGCTTGCTTGTCGGATGTGCGCTCGAATTCCACTGTTTCCATATTGCTGTGGGTCATGACTTTATGCATGTGTTTACTGATGTATTTTGTGTGTGAAATCCATGATTGAATGATGCAATGCTTACCGTATTGTGCTGCCTGTTGCATGCGCTGGTCTTCTGTTTGATGCACTTTTATTTACGTTTTGTAGTGAATCATGGCGACAGCAGCAGGTTCTTCTGGTGAAGCTTCCAAATCGTAAGTTTCCAGCTCTTCATCTATACGACGCGATAAAAAGAGGGCGACTGGAGATACTGATAACCCGTCTTTAGTAGAGCGTTGTTCGCAATCCTTTGAGACAATCGAATCCGAAGTGAAGGATTTCTCTGATCGAATTAAGTAACTCTCCCATGAAGTATTACTGCGTATCTATGTGGACAAAACCACATCTGAGGCTCCGACGCAAGGGACTGAAGGGGAATGGTCTGCCTGGCATTGTCAGTTTACTGATGCTGCCAATGTTGTTGAGGCAAGTCCTTCTGGCGTGCGTAGCCAACATTCCGAGGATGATCAGGAAGGTCAGAAGAAGAAGAGACGAAATCGAGGTAAGAAGCCGGCTGAGGAAGTTGACAAGGCGGAGCAATCGCCACAACTCATTGATCCGAAGAATGAGCGGATGAAGATCGGCTGGAATAGAAACAAGGTCATTACTACATGCGGTTTCTCCATCGTCAACCCTTATACCGACCGAGTCATCTTGCATGAGAAATCTCTTACGAGGCACAGGCCCTTCCCGAGCATCGAACCATCCAACGTTCAAGGCCCTTTTCAATTCTATGGAGTCGAGAGGTGGACATCTGCCCCCGAGCAGTTGTTCACTACCATACTGGTCGACGATGGGAGAGAACAGCGGGTAGGTTCCTCGAGAGAAATGGTTTTCCTTGCGCCTACTTGTGATCCTCACACTCCTTCTCCAGTCCGTTATTTTGAGACAGTGCAGCAACGGTTTCGACACATGGACAAGGCGACGATGTGGGCAACGAAGAGCTTTCGTACGCGGGGTCATTTGAACGAGCGAGTTGGTTATGAGCCGTGGGCAAAAGAGATTTTGATCCGGCATAAGACGATTTTAAAGCAAGTCGGCCTGTACCAGGCTATCGATGCGACCTCCGAACATTTCTCCCGAGATCCAACAATTCTTCGAAGCTTCTTGAACTACTGGTCTTCCGTTACCAATTCGTTCCACTTTTCATGTGGAGAGATGAGCATAACTTTATGGGATCTCCGGATGATGGCTGGGTTGTCTGTGATAGGAGAATATTACCAAGAGTACGTCCCAACTGATGAAGAGCTGTCTTCGTTTCGGCTCAAAAGTCCTCGAGATGCTTATCATTCAAAGGCTTGTCTAGAGCTGTTCGCTGAGTTGTCGCAGTTCGACAATATTACAAAGATTCATTATGACGACTGGTTGATCTACTTCAGCCAGAGGATGAAGTAATACTTCTTCCAATGCCTTCTTTTGTATTACGTGCTCTGCATACTTTAATTTCTTTGTTTCTGACATGGGCACTTCTTTCTTCTTGTAGCATTGATTACGAAGTGTATAAGACCTTACCTGCAGACCAGGCTTTGATGAAGGAACGTTTTGAGCGAAAGTTTAGCAATCCGAACGAGCTTACACCGTCTTGTGAACTAGCGGGTTTCTTAGCATACTGGCTGTCGGCGGTTATGTTGCCTAGCTCCAAGAGTGCTGATGGCGTCAGGGTTTCTTACTTCGTTATGGCGGGAGCTCTTGCAAGTGGTCGTCAATTTTCTCTAGCACTGCCAGTGCTATGCAGTTTATATAGGGCTTTTGGCAATATTGCGAGTAACAAAGATCAACCCTGGCGAGGGATGAATGTGGCTTATTGCCCATGGCATTTCTTCTGCGGGTGGTTAGGCATATATTTCTCGTGGACCTACGGAGTGGATCTCTTCCAGTATTTTCACACTGATCACGCACCTCTTTATCGCTATAGAAAACTTAACATGATAACGCGGTCGTCTGATTGGATAGCTTCCAAAATTGGCAATTGGGCAGAGATTTGTTTCTACCACTTTCCTGTTTCTGATGCCGGAGAAGATCGAGAAGTCGTTGACGATGAATATTCTATGGATGTCACTGGTAGGGAATTTCTGGTGTCTATTCGTACTGCCTCACTTCCGCTACGCGAAGGAATAGAGTTCTGGCGAGAACCTTATTACCCTAGTCGGTTTGCCAGGCAATTTGGGTACGATCAGGGTGTTCCAATGACGTTACCAGATGTAACTAAAGTAGAGCGGGCATATGGTACAGGTCCTGTTCATTGGGAGTGGATATGGCATCAACTTTTGATGACGCGAACAGGCGCGAGATTCATGCTTCCCGGCCTCTATCGGAAGACTAGCGGTTCTTATAGCTGGCTGAGATGGTGGGTGCATCAGTATGCTCTGGTCCGAAAAAACAGCTCTGTTGATGATCCACTCTACATTCCTCCTCCAGGGCTAACAGAGGTCTTCGCTGACGGATTGGGTTATTATAGAGAGCAGGCTGAAGCGTATTTATCGTCGAGCATTAAGCATAAGATCTCCCTGAGTGTGTCAATTGACCATTCTAAGGAGGATACCACGTTGGATGGCTGGCATACTTTCGGAGTACCTTTAGCGAAATGGTCTCAAGAAGTCGGGTTCACACGTCTTCTGGTGATTGGAGGTGATAAGGATGCCGGTCGATTAATTAGTGATGATGACCCGACGATGATTGGGCCGACGAAGGCAATATCAGACCATGCTAGCATGAGAGAGCAGGCTGAGCCGATTGGAGAGGATAATCTGCAAGGGTCCACTACGCCGGGGAATAACACGACTGTATCTATAGCCCCTGGTGCTTCCAGTGTTGAGGGTATGGCGGAGTCGCCAGCGGTAACTGAAATAATCGATACTGATAGTGACATTACTGAACTTCTGGATGTGACCTCGACACCACTGACTGAGACTATTAAGCCTTTCCCTGATGCGACGATACATACTGCAACTTCTTCAGAACCTGTATTCAACCCATCTTTCGGTATAGTTCTTTCATAGTTCCTTAGTGTATTCTTTTTCTATACTTGTCATTTCATTGCATACTCACTCTGTTCCTCTTGTTGCAGATACTGTCAATTTTGAGGCGGCTGCCCACGGAGCATTCGATGTTCCCTGTTTCGATCATTTAGACTGTTTCGGGCAGAGCGTATTGAGGGGTTTACTATCCAATATTTCAAGGGCGTTGGCTGAACCAAGCGAGTGGCATACACTAGGAGCAGGGGTGAAGGCATTGGAAGCTTGTGCAGGAGTAATCGGGCCTGATGTATCCGAAATAGTCTGTCGTATTTCTTCTTTCGAGGATTCTGTTACGCAGGTTATTATGACTGAATGGATTGAACCTGACCCTACGGCTGAAGAGAAACGGCTGAGTGCTGTCTTCTTTGCGTCCTGTCATAAAGCAGCGAGAACATTCGGCGGTTAATGCTAGAACAACCTTAGAAGATAGCGAGACTCAACGTCGCGGGTGTATTAATCATCTTGCTGACGTTAAATCTGAGATCGCGCGGAAACAAGTGGAAGAAACGGCCATAAATCTTGAGGTTGCCCGCCTTGATCTTGTCGTCAATCAAAACCGTGCCAAGGTCGCACAACTCGAGAGTGAAGGAGAGGCGGCACGAAGCAAGTGGAAGATTTAGAAATCGAACTTCGTGATATTCCGAATCCTGCGCTGACGCTAACGGAGGCAAAGGCCACCATGGAGGCAACGCGGAAGGATGTGATGAAGTTCATAACAGGATGCCTGGAGAAACTGTAATTCTGTTCTTTTGCTTTCTTTTACGGTCATTGTCAGACAAAAATAGTATTAAACAGCTGTCCTGAATACCCAACTGTCACTTGTATCCGACGTAACTGACATCAGAACTTGTTAGCTGCATGCTTCATGATCTAAAATAATGACAATGATTCTTTTGCTAAACCACTACTTGGTGTTATGTGTTTAAGACTAGTATGTATGAAATGATGTATTCTGTATGAATTTAATGTAAGCTGAATATACCAAAGCATAAAAATGGAAGAACCCATAAGAATAATACTTCCCTTTTTACTCAACCTGTGTATCCTTGGGTCATCACTTTCGAGAGACATTTGTGTCATAAGTCCAAAACTTTCTTTTAGCTCCATGTTTTCAGGTTTATATGTCATCCTTCATGGCCTGCCCCCAGTCATTTCTTTCTGCAGACTTGATATTTTGATAATATATTAGGGCTTGCCCCTAGTCGTCTTCTTCTTATAAACTCGAGTTTCTCATAATATATTGGGGCTTGCCTCCGGTGCTTCTGGCTCGTCACTCTGTAAGACCACTTCATTCTAATGAGACAGATCTTGTGCTTTAGGAATCCGTGCCGAATACCCGTCAGATCATAATCTTTAATTGCATATTCTTGTCGCAGAATTCTTCATAAGAGAAAGTTGTCAATATTTTTAAGGTAAAGTGATACATAATAGAATGCCCTAATCGTCTTCATATAAGGCCGTATATATAAATATGTATACAGGAGATTCCCAGTCATGACTTATCTTCATATTCAGTAGAAGAATAATGCGATAATGATGGGAGATCCATGACATAATACGAAAGCTGGATATAGATAGCGATGTTCCGATTATTTTCATATAAAACATTGTGCATAAGTATAAGAGATCGATAATAATAGAGTATCTCGGCCGTCTTCATGTAGAGAACCACATATACATATATATGAGAATCCATCAATTCTGAAGTATTCTCCTATTAAGCAGAGGAATGCCGGAATACCAAGATACTTAATATGAGAACTTGTGACGAAGATACCATAATATGGGGATGTTGTGATTCGCGTAGACTTTCTATAAGATATTCTCTCCTGATTCGACCTGTCTGATGAGGATATAATAAGTCGGTTGATGATTCGTGGAGTCAATTCTTTAATATTCTCCGACTATGGTACCTGTCATTAAGAAGAGCTCTACGAACATTTTATATTCATATGCACAATAGTATGATGTGAGTGAACATGTAAACAAGTATGAAGCACAGTATACAGATGAAGTTGATGCATGAGTGAACATAAGTATATCCCTATCTACTTTATAAACTGCCAGAACTATTTGTAAACGTTCACGACTATTGAAGCTTAGGAAATGGAGTTCTTCGAGCGAAGTTCTTCCTAAGTGATATCTATTGGAACCGTACTGGCCGGGGTTCCATCGAACCCTTCCATTTTCAAACTGACGACGCCTTGGTTTATCATCTTTTGTATCTTTCCTTTCAGAACGAAGCATTGCTCAGTTTTATGGCCTATGCATCTGTGATATTTGCAATAGTTGGGATCATCCACGCGTCCTGCTTCTGCTGGTCGAATAGACTTTGGGAGTCGCAATTTTCTTTCTTCGATTAGCCGCTCCATAATTGGGACAAGGTCTTTAATGTCAAATGTATACGGTCCGTTCTTTTCGTCTCGCTCACTGATTGTCATGTGCCGCGACTTCTGAGGTTCTTTGCCCTTGTCTTGTGTCCTCATTACACTGGTCTCTGCCTCATGTCCTGGATTCGGTCGTTTTCGGTTTCTAGGGTTCTTTCTTACGTCTACCTGTGTCCTCTTTCTCATTTTGCGTCTTGACTTTTCTGCTTGAGATCGTGTTTCCGAAATGGATTGCTCTATCATGCAAACCTCTGCAGCCAGGTTACGAAGGGTGAAAGAGATATTGCCTAGCAGTTCGTGTGGGATCATGGAGTCTGAACCCAACATACGCGCATTCGTTTGTTCAGTGTGGTTCTGTTGTCTTACTTCAACAACATTACGGGCTGCCCCCAATGCTTCTTCTTCCAACTGTTGGACAGGCATAGCGGTACTAGGGGTCGCTTTCTGTGAGATCAAGATGGCTAAAGCCTCCCGAACTTCTCCCATCTGTTCGGATAGCTCTATATGGGCTTGGGCCAATTCGCTGACTTTCTCTCGAATTGCCAACAATTCGACATCGTGTCCTGCCGATTCCCTTTCTTCGACGGCCTGTACCATTGTTGTTTGTACCAATCTTTCATCATGAACTGGTGGTATCATAGGTGTTATTGTCACTACGGCTGACGTTGCCTTACTGATTTCTTCTGTCATTAGCTTAATGGTACCCTGGTCGATCAATCTCTGCACTTTCCCTTTCAAGATGAGGCATTCCCCCGTCTTATGTCCCAGGATTCGATGATACTTACAATAATTGGGGGCATCCGTTTGTCCTGCTTCCTCTGGTCGGATCAGTTCTGGCAATTGTACTTCCCCTTCTTCGACTAGGTGTTCCATTATTGGAACAAGGTCTTCCGGGTCAAATGAGTAACGTCCTTCTACCCTGCCCCGTCCGACGATCGTTATCTTTTTCAATTTTCTTGGCCCTTTGGCTCTGAACTGAATTTCTGCTGGCTTACCTTTAATCTTGTGTTCTAGATGTAGCCGTTTTCGATCTTTCGAGGCTTTGCTTTTATCGACGTAACTTGATGTGACCATCTTCCAGACCTCACGCTTCGGTCTTTTTGCTTTGAACTGCGTTCTCAGCGCGGCTTCCTCTACCATATGGGCCTTTGTCGCTAGGTCCCTGAACGTTGAGAAATTGTGTCTAGATAAACCGAACGAGATTATTGGGTCCATGGCTTGCGTACACATCTTGACTTGCTCAGGCTCGCTAGGCAACTCTCGGCATCGCGCTGCTATGGCTCCCCATCTATCAATAAACGCCTCGATTGACTCTCCTTGCCTCTGATGGACTAAGGCTAAATCCGTCAGCGAGACTTCTCGCTCAGTGGAGAAAAATTTGGAAATGAACAAATCTTGCATCTGATCCCAGGTCTTGATAGACCCTGCGGGCAATGACATATACCATTGAAATGCCTTTCCAGTCAGCGTTGACCCAAACAATCGGAGGCAATATTGAGGTATTACGGACAAATTCCCTAGCACCGTCATGAATTGAGTCATATGTTCCTCTGGTGACCCTTTACCGTCGAAGTGTGGGAAGTCGGGATGACTAAAGTCGTCAGGGAACGGGATTTCATTAACTTCGGATGGATACGGTATCCGATATACATATTTTCCTCTCTTCTCCTTTTCTCTTTCCTGACGCATCAGGCTCGCGACTGTCTGGCACAATTCTTCTTTCGTGGCATGAGATGATTGCGGCGGTGCACGCTCGAATGCAACATTCCTTGGGTGAATTTGTGGTTCTACGACTACTGGTTCTCCTGTCGTATCCTGCGACTCTCCCAGTGGTTGTCCAAAGGGAACGGTTGGGCTTCTGACTGCCCCCTGGGTGACTAGAGCCACCAATGCTTCTTTTATTTCTCTGATCTCTCTAGCTGTGTATTCTTGGACCCGAATGATTTCATCTATTTGCTCTTGGATTTGAGGCAGCTCTGCGTCTTGCTCACTCGCCTCCCTCTCTATGACTTGCACCACTGCGACCTGCACTCGCTGTGGCCTTGCCCTGGTCATGGTAGTTTTAGCAGAGCATGCCTTCATTGTAGTCTTGGTCAATTCCCGGATAATGAACTGATTCGGTGTCTTGACTGGTAATGTTGTTCCTGTCATTACTGGGAAATCGGCAGCGGCGAAGGAGAATTCTGGCCTGGGTGACATAGTAGCTCTGATAACATTGCGAGTTTCATTCCTGTGAACCGGCTTCCACTGTCTTCTCACACTGCTCTGTATCTTCACTGTTTCTACTCTGACTGAAGTTAATTATTTGTTTTCAGCCCCCTTCAGTGATCGGCGTTTCTGCACAACTTGCCATCCGGCTTCGGGAATTGCTATTTCTGCTATCGCGAGGTGAGGGAAATAAAATCCCCCAGAAGCTAGGAAGACCATAGTGGCTGCCATTTGTATAGTTTTGATGTTTGATTCTTTTCTGTCTTTCTGTCTTTCTCTCTTTCTCTCTCTGCACAGTCATACGCACATTAGAACACCCTGCACCTCTCAACGGAGAGAAGACGCGTCCTTACCAGTCGTGATATGGCTCAATGGTCAACAGAAGTATATGAGTACGAATCATATGCATGCCATGCGAGATTTTGAAATTCTTTTAGAAAACTTTTGCTTTAAAGATGAAAGGAAGAACGTTCCCGTTGAGAGTCGCCAGTTTGGCGCCCGTAAAGGTGCCGAACATTTCTCCTAGCGGAACTTTCTTACGTATACATCTGTGTTTGTGAATGATTTATCTTAGGATGTTTCTTCACTCAGAGATAACCAGAGATTCTAGTATTATTCGATTCCCCAGCAGAGTCGCCAGTTTGTTAGAACTAAAGAAAAATCGAAACTGCTCGTCAGCAGTCTTTTTCCTGTGTTTCATTATTCTGGGGGAATTCTGAGTATAGAGACATTCATAGACAATCATAAGCAATCACAAAGTATACACGAGAAAGCACCGCGAGGTGAATTTTATTTCAGAGATTCCGAGATCTTTTACATTCCGGGCTGTGAACTGGTCACGAACCATTAATTACATCAACGGATGATCACCCTTGATTAGAAGGTAAAAGTAAATGCATGCATGTATCATAAATGAGTTAAATAAAGCATTAAAGGAGCATAAATATAAATAAAGCACAGCATCGACAACACAGAGATTTTTACGTGGAAACCCTTACGGGAGAAAACCACGGCACAAAGCGACAAGATTCCACTATGAATTTCAGTTATACAATAGATGGAATATCAAAGGGATGAAGCTCGGATAGATCGAGCAAGTAGTTTAAATCGTGAGGGATTATAGTCTCGAGTTCATGGTCGCCGAGACCAAGTCTAGGATTTATTATGGACTAAGCCATTGTTAAGACCAGTTAGATGTCGGTCCCATACTCTTCGGGCGTTTCTAGTTGAGTAGCAACCAGGATTTTAACCGAGTCGTGTATCAAAGTGTCATGACGCGTCTCTATAGACGATATGACTTTCAGGGATACACTCCACGGTTTCCGTTTAGTGCAACCAGGGCCAGTGACCGTCTCCGATGGGACGGGTGACTTACTGGAAGGCACTCCATGGGGTCTTTGTGCAAACAGGGTTTCGACCGAGTCGTATATCTCAGTGTCATGACGCATCTCTATGGACGATATGACTTTCAGAAATACACTCCACGGCGTCCACTTACTGCAACCAGGGCCAGTGACCGTCTCTACTAGACGGGGGACTTACTGGAGGGCACTCCATGGGGTCTTTGTGCAAACAGGGTTTCGATCGAGTCGTATATCTCAGTGTCATGACGCGTCTCTATGGACGATATGACTTTCAGAAATACACTCCACGGCATCCACTTACTGCAACCAAGGCCAGTGACCGTCTCTGCTGGACGGGTGACTTACTGGAGGGCACTCCATGGGGTCTTTGTGCAAACAGGGTTTCGACCGAGTCGTATATCTCAGTGTCATGACGCGTCTCTATGGACGATATGACTTTCAGAAATACACTCCACGGCGTCCGCTTACTGCAACCAGGGCCAGTGACCGTCTCTGTTGGACGGGTGACTTACTGGAGGGCACTCCATGGGGTCTTTGTGCAAACAGGGTTTCGACCGAGTCGTATATCTCAGTGTCATGACGCGTCTCTATGGACGATATGACTTTCAGAAATACACTCCACGGCGTCCACTTACTGCAACCAAGGCCAGTGACCATCTCTGTTGGACGGGTGACTTACTGGAGGGCACTCCATGGGTCTTTATGCAAATAGGGGTTCGACCGAGTCGTATATCTCAGTGTCATGACGCGTCTCTATGGACGATATGACTTTCAGAAATACACTCCACGGGGTCCACTTACTGCAACCAGGGCCAGTGACCGTCTCTGTTGGACGGGTGACCTACTGGAGGGCACTCCATGTGTCTTTGTGCAAACAGGGTTTCGACCGAGTCGTATATCTCAGTCTCATGACGCGTCTCTATGGACGATATGACTTTCAGAAATACACTCCACGGCGTCCACTTACTGCAACCAGGGCCAGTGACCGTCTCTGCTGGACGGGTGACTTACTGGAGGGCACTCCATGGGTCTTTGTGCAAACAGGGTTTCAACCGAGTCGTATATCTCAGTGTCATGACGCGTCTCTATGGACGATATGACTTTCAGAAATACACTCCACGGCGTCCACTTACTGCAACCAGGGCCAGTGACCGTCTCTGTTGGACGGGTGACTTACTGGAGGGCACTCATTCCCTTAGCCACTCAACTGACGAATCCTGCCTTGGACAGGACGCACATCAACTGGTCTTAACGATGAAGTATTTCAGACATTTAGAACTCTTTCATTATGGTTTTCGATAATAACCATAGTCCCCTTCGATTTAGTTTCGTATCTTGATCTGAGATGAAATATATTCATGCAATGGATGCGAATGAGTACAGTATAAAATAACCATGCTTTATGCATGCTCAAGAGAAGATTGCATTTATGCTAGATGTTCAGTGTATCGGACAAATTATGCATTTGATTTGATTAATCGGCTTCGTATATATCTTTGTGTCATTGATATTTTGCCCTCACGTCTTTGAGATCGCGATTGATTTCATTTGGCATTAGTAGATTTTTGGGCCATCAGGGCACTTCCCGGGGCCTGTTTACGATCTGACTGGAGGATTTGGTGAATACCTGTCACGATCGTCTTGGGATAGAGGTGGATTATGTCCACGAGGGTCGCAGTGCGATCGCATTTCGATTTGTTTAGTGTAAGTCGATTTTTTGAGCCAACAGGACACTTCTTAGGGCTAAAAAAACGACTAAGTAGTGGACCTGTTTATGGTCTGATCAAGGTTTCTCAGAGATCCTGAGATCAGGTAATCTCATTGTAATGCATGATTATGGTGTATTGTTGAGCTCTTAATTGTGCACATTCTAACCCCAATTTATCACTCATTATGCACGGTTTACATGTTTAAAGGACTATCCTAAGGTATGATTTGTGATTGTAGGAACAAGATGGAGATGTCACCAATTGAAGGCTAAATGAGGCTCCTTACAAGTATTGAAGACCATAGGATGAAGGTTGAAGAAGGACCAAAGAAAGCCAAGGCAAGGAGAGAAGAGAAAAGAAGAAAGAAAGAAAGAAATAGAGGAGAAAGAGGGCTAGACCGGTCGGCTGACCGGTCAGCCAAAGACGCCCGACCGGTCAACACCGGTCGGCCATTCCCTTGGATGCACCTTATAAGATGGACAGCTTGGTCCGACCGGTCATGACCGGTCGGCTGTGCTCCCTGGAATGGTTGCAAGTGGAGTCCGACCGGTCATGACCAGTCGGCCAGCATATATAAGCTCTTTCTATTTTGGATCTCCGGATTTTACTGTGCAATTGCGTAAGTTTACGCAATTTCTGGAACTTTCTTGCGTATTGGACTCCTCCAAGCTATAAAAGGGTGTCTTCCCTTCATATCAAAGGAGGCTACAACGTGGGGATTACTCAGGAGACGGATTCTACTTCGGATTTCTAGTTTTCTTCCTGTTTTAGTTATTTTTCATGTTTTTAGAGGCTTCTAGTTCAAGGATGTTAGAGATGAACTAAAACCTCTTAGCTAGGGCTAAGAGGTGAAGCTTTTGATTCGTTTTTTATGGATTGATGCAACCTAGGTTTCCTTTTGTGTTTTAATTGATGAATTTTAGTTCAATATGAGTTTGATTCAAGTACTATGTTGGTTTCTACTTTGATCTCTTGATGACTCCGGGCTCATGTGATTCTTAGTGATCATAACTTAGTATCTTAGCTTTTTGAGCATTGTTCATGCTTGTGTAATGCATTGATCTACCATCGACTCCGGGCATGGTAGACGCTTTGATTGCCTTGTATGCAATGGCCTGATTTTTATGTGGGAACTCATGCAACTAAAATTCTTATCTTTTGTAGTAATCTGAAATAGTTGTTTAGTAATTGATTTTGATTTAATTAGAGTTCAAATCATGAGTTGTAATCAGGTCTAATGACAGGATTTGGTGAAAACTATGGTTATGAATCTCAACTAGATTGGAAAGAGGCTTGGCCTATACAATTGAGTGTGCCCAAGGCCTGAGCTTGGAAGTGGGAATCAAATCAGTTAATAAGCACCTGTTTCAGATAATTGTGATTGAACCGCTCTATATTCCGATCGGATAAAGATAGGAATTCGATTCCGATTGAGTTATATGTGACCTAGTTGTGTTGATGCATTGAAACGTATCAAGAGTGGATCCTTGACGCTCTAGTGACTTTTTAGATTGAAATTACCTTAACCATTCACTGTTTAAACCCAAATCACTATTTGTTTAGCTTTAGTTCTTAATAGAGTCTTAATTACTAGTTGTTTTAGTTAAAATCTGAGAATATCCATACATAAATCTCTGTGGGAACGATACTTAGTTTTTCTGAATTATTACTACTTTCCAACCCTACACTTGGGGAGTGAACAAGTTTTTGGCGCCGTTGCCGGGGATTTCTATGTGGTATTTTTAGAATTTTTTGAAATAACTTTTAGTTGAGATTGTGTTAAGATAGGTTTAGGATTTGTTTTGCTTTCTAAAATAGGTTTTCTTCTAATTACTAACTTAGTTTGTTTTGATTTTTTGCAGGATTCTAACATAGGTCTAATCCAGGGATTTTTAGGAAGTTGAAGAAGAAAAAGGCATCTTAAGTCACAAATCAGGTTTTATCGTTCTAATCGTACTCTTCTTCTTCTCCTACTCATTCCTATTATATTCATGTCTTGAAGAGTGGGTGGAGACTCCTTTTGGATCTCTGAAAGGTAGGCCTTGTGCCACCTGGATTCCTATTGGTCGGCTCTGCCGCCTTGGATCACCTTGTGCTCAGAGATTTCTCTTCTCAACCTATTCCTCTTTCTTCTTTTCCTGTACTTTCTCTCAAAAGACACAAAGAGTGGGTGGAGAGTTCTTTGAACCCCTATTGACCAGGAGAAATCGGTCTCTATCCTTGCTTCTGGCACAGCCATTGCAAGACACCCTGTGCTTAAGTTTTAGAGAGGAGTAAAGGAAGGAAGGAAGAATTCTTTTTCCTTTTCACTCATTCTTTTTGGTTTTGCATGCCACATTGGGCTAGGACTTATAATAACCGACTTGTAAGGGACGGAGTAATTGTTGAAGGGATTGATAGAGAGCCTCGTGCTAGGAAACGTCAAAGTTTTCCTGAAATTACTAGAGAGATGGCTGAAAATCAACCAAATCAAAGGGTTAATCAAAATCCAGCCCCAAACCTTACTGAATTGGATGAGAATGAAGTGGGGGATGTACCTCAACCTAGAACTTTACGTGACTATTTACAACCAGCTAGGACGAGTACTCCCTCTTGCATAATTTTCCCTCACAATGTGGGAAATATTGATTTTAAACCGGGGTTGATCCAACTTCTTCCTAGATTCCATGGACTCGACTCTGAGAGTGCTTATTTACATATAAAGGAGTTCGAAGAGGTTATAGCCACAATAAATTATAACAATGTGACCAAGGATACAATAAAACTCAAATTGTTCCCTTTTTCCTTGAAAGAGAAGGCCAAATCATGGCTACACTCCTTAAGGCCGAGGTCTATTGGGACATGGGCTGAGATGACTAGGGAGTTTCTTAAAAAATTCTTCCCTACTCATCGAACCAATGCACTACGAAGGGCCATAATGAACTTCTCCCAAAAAGAAGAAGAAACCTTTTTCCAATGTTGGGAAAGGTATAATGAGCTATTAAACGCATGCCCACATCATGGCTATGAACGGTGGAGGTTGATTAGTTTCTTCTATGATGGATTGAACTCAACCATGCGCCAATTTATGGAGATGATGTGTAATGGGGAGTTCATGAACAAGGAAACGGAGGAAGCTTGGGATTATTTTGACATGTTGGCTGAAAATACACAATCATGGGATACATCTAAGCCAACAAGTTCAAAACAACCCCAAACCAAGGAAAAGGGAGAAATTTATGTTTTAGATGGGCAAGACGATCTAAGTTCTAGAGTGGCTAAACTCACACGAAAGGTCGAGGAGATGGAACTAAAGAAAGTGGATACAACACAACAAAAGGGGGCTGTTGAAACTATTTGTGGTATTTGTGCTTCTAATGTGCATCAAACGCCGGATTGTCCAACAATCTATGCGTTTCGAGAACTTTTATTTGAACAATCAAATGCCTTGAATAGTTATCAACGACCTTTTAGTACTCCAAATTCAAACACGAACAATTCTAGTTGGAGAAACAACCCAAACTTCAATTGGGCGAATGGAAACACGACTAATCAAAGTAATCCTCAAAGGGGGCCCCCAATGCAAATGGCCCCACCTCAAATGCCTATAGAGGATACTTTGAAAGCATTCATGGAAGGACAAGCTCAAATTAATCAATCCAACCATATGATAATGCTTGAGCTTAAAAGTTCGGTGAAGAAAATCAAGGCTCGCTTAAACGCAAGGGAAGGGATGTTTCCAGCCCAACCCGTACCAAATTCAAAACAACAATGCGAAATAAGCGTGCCTAGTTCTTCTAACCAACATATGGAACATGCTAAGGCCATCACCACTCTTAGAAGTGGGAAAATTATTGAAAATTCTAATCCGGTGAAGGTTTCAACGCCTAATGATCCGGTATCTTCCAAAGAGGATGATGGACCTAGCATCACCATGAATGAAAAAGAGCCATTAAAAGAATATAGGCCCGTTGCTCCATTCCCCCAACGCTTGATTCCAGCCAAACCTCAAGATAAATATCAGGAATTTTTGGAGGTTTTCAAGCAAGTGAAAATCAACATCCCATTGTTGGATGCCATTAAACAAATACCGTCATATGCTAAATTTTTAAAAGACCTTTGCACGGTTAAAAGAAAAATACATGTTCAAAAGAAGGCATTTTTTACAGAGAATGTGAGTGCCATTATCAACCACGGGATGCCCAAGAAATACAAAGATCCCGGTTGTCCGACCATATCATGTATGATTGGAGATCACCGGGTGAAACATGCTTTACTTGATCTAGGGGCAAGTGTGAACTTAATTCCCTTTTCGGTATATGAACAATTGGGTTTAGGTGAATTAAAACCCACCAAAACCATATTACAACTTGCTGATCGATCAATTCGTATTCTTAGAGAGGTGGTTGAGGATGTCCTTGTCCAAGTTGACAAAGTCTACTACCCGGTAGACTTTATTGTCTTGGACACACGACCCATGGTTAATATTGGCCCTCAAATTCCTGTCATACTTGGCCGCCCATTCCTAGCTACATCAAACGCTATCATAAATTGTAGGAGTGGGGGAATACAAATGTCTTTTGGCAATATGACGATTGAGTTGAATGCTTTTAATATTGACAACCAACAAGAGGATGAGGATGAGGAGGTCCACGAAATAAACATGATCAATTCTATTGTGGAAAATGAGTCCCTCTCACCTTTTTACTCCGGTCCCTTAGACGAAGAAGTGACTCAATCCCTTGATGAGAACAATAATATGATAAGGGACATGGTCACACTTTTTGAGTCAGTATCGGCATATGACACTAGCCAAGAGAAGGATGTGGAAACAACACCTTTTTGTGCTGAGAAATCAATTCATATTTTCACACCTTTGTGGATCATGCATACTGAAATCCACCAACCCTGGGATGATCCTTACTTGCAATATCATTGCCCAGGAAAATTTGAATGGAGACATATTTTTTCTGATAAATATGATGGTGTCTCCCCTGATACATGTGGTGCGCACACTAAGGAACCCACTGAAATTCCTTTTTGGGATTTTAAGTGGCTTATTTCGATCACCCACACACATGTACATTGCAAAGCAGGATATTGGATGACCTTACTACGAAACCTTTTGATCCATCTAATGATTCTGCTTGACTTTATGCTTTTGGATGAGTTGTTGGGATTAGCCTCCTAGTCTGACGGAGGATGATTTGCTAGAATGCTTTCCCATTAGGATTTGCTTTGATAGTTGATTTAGTTGTGAAGTAATCCATCTCCAAAAGCTAATCTTTCCATGGACTGTATGCTTCAGGTGATATCTCTCTTTCTCACTCTCCTTTATTTTATGTCATTGCTCTCATGTAATACATATTACATATCTTCTCACATTGAGGACAATGTAAAGTTTTGGTTGGGGGGTGAGAGATTCCTTTGATGAATCTGCTAGCTTTTGTGACATGTCGAGCAAAGATGTAGAAATTTTTTGATTTTTTTTTAAATTCAAACTCTTTTGGAAGGCTTTGATTCTATGCATTCGAGATAGCATAAGTATAAGAAGATGAGATACGAAGTGAGGGATGTTGCAAGCTTTGAATGTCTCTTAATATAATGGTTTTATATGTGAATTCACCTATTTTTATGATTGATAGAAAATTTGAACACCTTTTGCACCTAGTTAACATTACACGATTTTCATGATTTGCAAGGATTATGTGATTTGTGGACTAACTAGACCGTGATTGAAGGTATTGAGAAACCAAGACGGGGTACTTTGTCCATCCTTGTCCATGGGAAAATAAGGAAAGATATGGATTTCTAAAAATCCTATCTAATGTAAAAGAAAAAGGAAAAGGAAGGATGAAATTGGGAATGATGGAAAAATGGTGGAAATTCCGATTAGGGCTACCTACTACCAACCGGGGGATGGTCTACCCGTAACCAAAGCTAGAAATGGGACGTAGTGTGAAAGTCGTCGGAAGGACGGTAAGGCAAATTCCTGTCATAGGCTTGTTGTCGCTCTATATACCTTGAGATCGGTAGTTTAGTTGATTTATGAGGAAGATAATCCCAGAAACTCATGAGATGAACCTTCACTATGCACACTGGGTTGAATTTGTTCAAGTTCTTCTATTTATCAATCAATCAACGGGAATTTCATATAAACACTGATTATATTCTGAGAGTTTAAGATTTCAACTTTTATCACCTAATTTCTCTGATTCTTACGCTTATGTGTCTTGGAATGTATAGAAGACTAGTTTCCAGAGGAGAGTTGGGTTTTGGAAAATGAAACTGGTTTCACGCATGTTTTGCTCGGGACTAGCAAAATGCTGGTTGGGGGGTGTGTTGAGCTCTTAATTGTGCACATTCTAACCCCAATTCATCACTCATTATGCACGGTTTACATGTTTAAAGGACTATCCTAAGGTATGATTTGTGATTGTAGGAACAAGATGGAGATGTCACCAATTGAAGGCTAAATGAGGCTCCTTACAAGTATTGAAGACCATAGGATGAAGGTTGAAGAAGGACCAAAGAAAGCCAAGGCAAGGAGAGAAGAGAAAAGAAGAAAGAAAGAAAGAAATAGAGGAGAAAGAGGGCTAGACCGGTCGGCTGACCGGTCAGCCAAAGACGCCCGACCGGTCAAGACCGGTCGGCCATTCCCTTGGATGCACCCTATAAGATGGACAGCTTGGTCCGACCGGTCATGACCGGTCGGCCATGTTTGCTGGGTCAATGGAGAGCCACTCCGACCGGTCATGACCGGTCGGCTATGCTCCCTGGAATGGTTGCAAGTGGAGTCCGACCGGTCATGACCGGTCGACCAGCATATATAAGCTCTTTCTATTTTGGATCTCCGGATTTTACTATGCAATTGCGTAAGTTTACGCAATTTCTGGAACTTTCTTGCGTATTGGACTCCTCCAAGCTATAAAAGGGTGTCTTCCCTTCATATCAAAGGAGGCTACAACGTGGGGATTACTCAGGAGACGGATTCTACTTCGGATTTCTAGTTTTCTTCCTGTTTTAGTTATTTTTCATGTTTTTAGAGGCTTCTAGTTCAAGGATGTTAGAGATGAACTAAAACCTCTTAGCTAGGGCTAAGAGGTGAAGCTTTTGATTCGTTTTTGATGGATTGATGCAACCTAGGTTTCCTTTTGTGTTTTAATTGATGAATTTTAGTTCAATATGAGTTTGATTCAAGTACTATGTTGGTTTCTACTTTGATCTCTTGATGACTCCGGGCTCATGTGATTCTTAGTGATCATAACTTAGTATCTTAGCTTTTTGAGCATTGTTCATGCTTGTGTAATGCATTGATCTACCATCGACTCCGGGCATGGTAGACGCTTTGATTGCCTTGTATGCAATGGCCTGATTTTTATGTGGGAACTCATGCAACTAAAATTCTTATCTTTTGTAGTAATCTGAAATAGTTGTTTAGTAATTGATTTTGATTTAATTAGAGTTCAAATCATGAGTTGTAATCAAGTCTAGTGACAGGATTTGGTGAAAACTATGGTTATGAATCTCAACTAGATTGGAAAGAGGCTTGGCCTATACAATTGAGTGTGCCCAAGGCCTGAGCTTGGAAGTGGGAATCAAATCAGTTAATAGGCACTTGTTTCAGATAATTGTGATTGAACCGCTCTATATTCCGATCGGATAAAGATAGGAATTCGATTCCGATTGAGTTATATGTGACCTAGTTGTGTTGATGCATTGAAACGTATCAAGAGTGGATCCTTGGCACTCTAGTGACTTTTTAGATTGAAATTACCTTAACCATTCACTGTTTAAACCCAAATCACTATTTGTTTAGCTTTAGTTCTTAATAGAGTCTTAATTACTAGTTGTTTTAGTTAAAATCTGAGAATATCCATACATAAATCTCTGTGGGAACGATACTCGGTTTTTCCGAATTATTACTACTTCGCAACCCTACACTTGGGGAGTGAACATGTATCATGTTATGGCGGAGAGAAGTCTCCCTCTCGGGTTCGGTCAAATTTCGCCCGATTCCTCTCGATTTCGGCCATTTCCGACTCTTTCGAAAGGGTTTCTGAGGTTTGCAATATTGGCTAAGTGTAGGCCTTTTCGATCAAATTGCTGATTTGGCCCACTTAACATCGACCGTTGGCGAATCCGGTCCAGGGGATGGATAGAGGGCATTGATGTGTGTCTAGGAGTGCTGACACGATCGGAAGGCGGGCCACATCGAAGGCGGGCCACATCATAGAAGGCACCACCTCCCCATCAGCGTCTGGGCGGATGTGGATGCCATGGTGGGCGCACGTAACTCCTCCTCAAGCGCATGTGGGAGAAAAGTGAGGAGAGAGAGGGAATGGAAGGGAGGTGAGCGCATGTGCCTACCCCTTGGGTGCACTTGTGCGCATGTGGCCTCTCCATTGAGCGCACTTGAGCGCATGTGGCCTCTCCCTTGAGCGCACTTGAGCGCATGTGGCCTCTCCATTGAGCGCACTTGAGCGCATGTGGCCTCTCCCTTGGGCGCACTTGAGTGCATGTGGCATGAGGGAGTGAAGAGAAAGATGGCACTATGGGCGCATGTCCTCCAAGGACTTGGGAAATTTGCCATTTGCTTCCAACAAAAGGATGGGCGCATGTGCTCTCTTCCTCTTATTGCAACTCCGGTGGGAGAAATTCCTTTCCGGTTGTGGCATCCAGCGAGGTGTGGGTGCATGTCAGGAATGGGCGCATGTCCCTTTCCCGATGAGGATTCCGGTGAGGGATTTTTACCTCTCCAAGAAGTGTGCTCTGGGAGTGACGATCTCGTCGTCTTTGTCTTATCGAGTGGAGGGGTATTTATAGCGTGTTAATCGGGTATCGGGTACCGGGCGCATGTTGTTTGCAAAAGGGAGGGCATGCGCATGGAAATATTTGGAAAGACGAGTCATGCGCATGTTGTGGGGATCATGCGCATGGAAATATTTGGATTTGGAGAGATGAGTCATGCGCATGTTGTGGGGATCATGCGCATGGAAATATTTGGATTTGGAGAGACGAGTCATGTGCATGTTGTGGGGATCATGCGCATGGAAATATTTGGAGAGACGAGTCATGCACATGTGGTGAGAGAGTCAACAAATGCATGTGGAGAGAGAGTGAATGAATGCATGTGGAAATATGCACCGCAACGACTTCAAACTTTCTACTTAAGGTTTTCCGGGCATTCCGGATCATTTGGCGGTAATCCGCATGTCTGATTCCAACCCGAAATGGTACCTGTAGGCTTTTGGGCCCTTATAGTCGGATACAGTCAGGGCAAAAATGCATTTGGAAGCGCGCAAGTAAAGATATGCATCGTGCAACCTCGAAACTTGTAGGTTAAGGGTTTTAGGGCGTTCTGGATCATTTGGCGGTAAAACGCATGTTCGATTCCACCCTGAAATAGCATTCGTAGGTTTTAGTCACGATCGCGCATGTTAGGGCTGCACTGGCGTTTTTCGAGTATTTCAGATCTCGAAATCAGTCCAATTTGTCGTAGATGGATCGCCGAATACTATTTTATAATGGGTGCGAATTTGAGCCCCAACAGTCGTTTGAATTTTCAAAGTGAGCCAAGCATTCGTCCAAAGAATCTGAATTTTCACTCATGGGAGTCTCATTCTCCACATTAAAATTAAACATGGCAAGTTGGTGGAGTGACTAAAAAATATCAACCTCGGCCATCTCTCTAGCATGCATATCCTCTAAAGACTCATAATCATTATGCCCTTGGGAAAAAGAAACCATAGGTTCATAACCATTCACCAAACCCTCATTGTAGGCAACCCCACTACCACTTTCAAATTTTATGGATTCCTCGGGTTCGTCAACCGTCATTGAAATCTCTTCATCATTAAGTTCAAAGCATCCAAAAGAGATAGTGGACTCACCATAATTGATGATGACATTGGGATCATCGAAATCAATCTCCTCTAAAAGTCTTTTCATTAAATCCTAAGAAGGTGGGACTTGGGTAGCCCCATCCTCCTCATTAGAGGGGATTGATTCGATGCCCCCAATTTCAGGCTGAACGTCTTCGCAAGATGGTGAGTAAGCTTGATTTGATTGTTCATCTATATACTCATTCCATATTTCCTCAAGTATTTGTCTATACTTATCATCACAAGAGGAAGATGTTTTAGGGTGATTGTTAATAACCATGGTTGGTTCCTCCCTTGAACAAGGAGAAAGGTGGTTTCCCCAATTAAGACCGTACGCATTGTAGGATGAAGATTTATATGATGGTTGATAGGCATATCCATACAAGTGATCACGCATAGTCTTAACCGGTTGGCCACTATTCACTCGTTCCTTTTGTTGTTGCACACCTCCTACCACAACCGGTGGAACACTCAAGTTATTTTCAATCCGGTAATCACGTAATGTTTTCCCCGGATGATCATTATTCAAATTTGATTCGTTCCGGTATTCCCCCATCGTCTAACGTCGTGTCTCAATATGCGTATTGCTTTCGTTAATGTAATCACGCATCGTCTTACGTGGGGGGTTAGTGGAGGCTCTTTGAATCTCAGAAAAATACTCATGCTTGGAGGGATCCCGATCACAATGAGTTTGGGTCCCCCAATCTGACGTCTCATCCTCCAAAAGGTACTTGTACGCATCATTCGTCCAATCATACATGATGAAATTTTAAGGAATTGAAAACTACCCTAATCTAGAAAAAAGAACAAAAAGAAGGGAGATGGAGAGATGTTACCCAATAGAGTGAGATATATGTCAGCAACAATGTCCAACAAAATCCAACAAAAAAAATCAGAAAATCTACTTCTATAAAAATTGAAAATCCTACCTAACTAAGACTACTCTATAGCTACTAGAACAATTAGAACCGTTTAACCTCTTTCCCCGGCAACGGCGCTAAAAACTTGTTCGCTCGCCTCAAGTGTAAGGCTGCGATGTAGTAATAAATCTCGGTAAGACCGAGGTCGATCCACAGGGAAGGAGGTAAACAATTTCAACTATTCTAATAACTAGAATATAAGAGTTTATGAAGATAGTTTTTCACATGAAATAGGAAAATATGAAAATAAGAACTAGAGCATCAAGGATCCACTTGTAGTCATCCAATGCCAATTCATTAATCCAAGCACAACACAATTAGAATCAAAGTCCTATCTCTCATCTAATTGGAGGATATAACATTCAAGCACAAACAGTCCCACTTCAATCTGGAAATCAGATCACTAGTTCTAATGAAGCACATAGAACTTGAACTTGTAGCCTTCGGAGTAACAGCCATGCTTATGGACTATGGCATGCTCAAGGGTTACTACAATTCGAATTCAAACAACCCAATCATGGTAATCTCAGAGAATTGTAAGGAACTCATGTTCGGAGTACACAAACTCTCACAAAACTTTTAAAAAACCAAACTTTATTCAAACTAGAACTTGAAAATCCATAATTAAAGTAAAGGGTACTTGGAGAAACGAATTAAAGCATTGAAACAAACTACAAACTTCACCTCTTAGCTCTAGCTAAGAGGTTAACTAGAAGAAAACATTAAAAACTAGAAACTAGAACTAGAAGAAGAAGAAAACTAGTTGTAGGAGGCTAGGAAGCCTCCTAGGTCTTGATCTCTTTGCTCCTCACGTTGCTAGATGCCCTAAGAATGAGGTGGAGGTCTCCTTTTATAGCTTTTATACCCCACAAACGAAGAATCTTCGAGAATTTGTGTAGAATTTACGCACTGCGCAGAGAAAATCGGAGCCAGACTTGAAAATTTCTAAACTGGGTGCATTGTCGATTGATCGCTCAGACCGGGCGATCAATCGCTAGTTCAAATAACTGTAAAAACTGCCTTTTTCGGATCTGGCAATTAATCGGCTGGATGAGAGATCAATCGGTCACTTCTGGTGATCAATCGATTAGTGTCCAGCGATCAATCGGAGGGTGCAAAAAGTGTCCAGAGAGTTTTCTCCAAATTTCTTAAAAATTTGCATTCTGGCGATTGATCTATGGAATGGGCGATCAATCGCTCAGGCTGGGCGATCAATTGCTCAGGCTGGGCGAGCAATCGCAATTCTTCACTTCTCTCCAGCAACAATTCTATCAAATTTCTGATGTGAGTGATCAATCGCTCAAGTCTGTCGATCAATCGCTCAGGCTGAGCGATCAATCGACGGATCAATCTTCAGAAACTGCAACTTTCTGCATTTTACTTTATGGCCCTGCAGCTCTGCACTTTGATTTTTCTGGCCCTGCCAGGTCTTTTACATGATTTCTTCTGTGTTTTTCTTTGTCTTTCAACTCCATCTTCCATAACTTCTTTCTTTCATTCTTGGGCTTTCTTCCTTTGATCCTCAAGGTGTCCAAAGTGACTCTTTTAAGCATGAATTGGTGAAGTTTCCCTCTCATTCCTAAAATTACAAAAACATGTATTAGATGAGTCTTTTAAACATGAAAATCATGCATATAATGTGATGTAATGGGTTGGCAAATGTATAAATTGGAGGCTCAACAAATAACTCCAGACAAGCCTTTGAATGATAAGCATCTCGAGGACTTTCAAGCAGAGACAAAGACAACTCTTCATCAGTTGGGATATATTCTTAGTAGTATTTTCCTAGTATGTACAAGCCAACCATCATCCGGCAATCCCATAAAGTTATGCTCATCTCCCCATATGGAAAGTGGAATGAATTGGTAACGGAAGACCAGTAGTTCAAGAAGCTTCGAAGAATTGTTGGATCTCGAAAGAAATGCCCAGAAGTTGCATCGATAGCTTGATACAGGCCAGCTTGTTTCAAAACTCTTTCGTGGCGGACGAAAATCTCTTTTTCCTACGGCTCATAACCAACTCGCTCGTTCAGATGGCCTCGCGTATGGAAGCTCCTCGTCGCTCACATCGTCGTCTTGTCCATATGCTGAAACCTTTGCTGCACTGTCTCAAAATAATGGACTAGAGAAGGAGCGTGAGCATCACAAGTAGGTGCAAGGAAAACCATTTTTCTCGGGAGACCTACCCACTGTTCTCTCCCATCGTCAACCAGTAAGGTAGTTAACAACTGCTCAGGGGCGGATGTCCACCTCTCAACCCCGTAAAACTAAAAAAGGGCCTTGAATGTTGGACGGTTCGATACTCGGGAAGGGCCTGTGCCTCATAAGAGATTTTCATGCGTGACGACTCAGTCGGTATAGGGGTTTACGATGGAGAAATAGCACATCGCGATGATCTTGCATCCGATCTTCATCTGGTCATTCTTCGGATCAACGAGCTGCGACGATCGCTCCACCTAGTCGACTTCCACAGCCAGCTTCTTACCTCGATTCCATCTCTTCCTACTCTTCTGACTTTCTTAATCATCCCTGGAATGTTGGACACGCGCACTAAAAGTACCCCCCTCGACAACATTCAAAACATCAGTGAACTGACAATACCAAGTGGACCATTCCTCTTCAGTCCCTTGTGTCGAAAGCTCAGATGTGGTTTTATCCATGTAGATACGCAATAATACTTCATGGGGAAGCTTCTTAATACGACCGGAGAAATCCTTCACTTTGGATTCGATTGTTCCAAAGAACTGCGAGCGACATTCTACCGAAGATGGATTAACAGTATCTTTAGCCACCCTCTTCTTCCCGCGTTGTGCAGACGAAGGGCCAGAAACTTGTGACTCGGAGGCTTCACCAGAAGATCCTGCTGTTGTTGCCATGATTCACTGCAATACGTAAATAAAAAAACATCAAACAGAAGACCAGCACATGCAACAGGCAACATAATAAGGTAAGCAGCGCATCATCCAATCATGAATTTCACACACAAGTCACATCGATAAACACATGCATAAAGTCATGACCCACAAGAACATGAAAACAGTGGAATTTGAGGGCACATCCAACAAATAAATGCATGCATGTCATAGAGCAACCAAATATAATAGCAACCCTACATGTACACTTGGAATGCGTGCGAATTCGCACTAACCCTGAGTTATGCATATGCACTCACTCGGAAGTACATATTGTTCGCTTCCCCAAGTGTAGGGTTACGATGTAGTAATAATCTCGGTAAGACCGGGGTCGATCCACAGGGACTTGTGTAGGAATTCACAAAACACTTCTAATGGTTTTTACTTAAGAGTTAACTAAACAGGATTTCAGGAAATTGGTGTAGATAGATATTTTGAATTAAATTAAATGTAATCAATAATAAAAAGCACTAGGGGTTTAAGGATCCACTTGTAGCAATCCTTGATGCTTAATTCGCTGTGGTTTCTAACTTTCTCAACTAGAATCGAAATTAAGTTCTATCTAGCCGGATGATAGAGTAGTTAAAACAAACAATCTACCATATGTGTGATTCATGTACATGATTCTCTCAATTCAAGCTAGGACTTGAGCACACTCAATTGCATAGGTCAATCTTAATTCCAATAGGTTAAGATCACAATCATAATCATCATTAAATTCTGTCACAAGGTATAACTAGATCATGATTTGAACTTGAATCAAATCACATACACAATCTCACATAATCCAGAAATTCTAGAAAAATAGAACTTTTGGTACGAAGTTCCCACATGAGGATCATAGGTCTAGAGCGTATTGAATCCAATTCCTCGGAGCATACAAGTCTAAAATAACTCAAAACAATTAAGAACTCAAGCAATTCTTCTAAACATCCATGAGCCATCATAAGGTTAAGAAAAACTACTTAGAACTTTATTCAAACTTCAAACCATTGTTCTCCACTAATAATCCAACTTGAAATCAAATCAAACGAATTGAAACATCTTAGATTCACTACAAGCTTCAACTCTTAGCCCTAGCTAAGAGGTTTAGCCGTTCATGATTCAAGGAAACATGAAAGCTATTAAAAAAACATAAAACTAGAAGAACAAACTAAGAGGAGTTGTAGAACTCCGAATCTGACTTCCGCCGCCTCCCACCGTGATAATTATCTTCTAGGATGCCCTAGGAACGAGCTAGAGGAGTCCTTTTATAGCTTTGGAGCCCTAGGTGAGAAGAAACTTTAAGAAATCCCACAGAAATATGCTTTGAGCAACAAAACTCGGAGCTTGTACAAGAAGCTCTGTTACACAGCCGACCGGTCGCACGACCGGTCTGAGCTTATGACGACCGGTCTCAAAAGTGCAAAACTAGTCTAATGAGTTTATGTTGAGCTCTTAATTGTGCATATTCTAACCCCAATTCATCACTCATTATGCATGGTTTTCATGATTTAAGGACTAATCTAATGCATGGATTTGTGATTGTAGGAATGAGAGGGAGACTTCACTAATTCATAGTTAAAAGAGTCACTTTGTATGCATTGAAGATCAATAGAACAAGTGCCAAAAGGTGGAAGAAAGAAGCAAGAAAGAAAGAGAAGAGATAAAGAAAAAAAATCTGAAATTTTGTTCTTAGACCTGTCTGTAGACCGGTCGCCAAATAGGTCTACAGTGTATTTTTGGACTGTTTTTCTCCTCTTAGACCGGTCGCTTGACCGGTTGCCAGACAGGTCGAGATGAGTCCAGAAACACAAAACTCACTGGACTGTTTTTGAGGTTCTGAGACCGGTCGTGTGACTGGTCGTCCAGGAGCTCAGACCGGTCGTGTGACCGGTCGTCAACGTAACAGAGTTTGTGCGTGAAGCTCCGATTTTTTCTACGCAATTGCGTAATTCCTTGCGCAATCTGGAATCTTCCGCGTCAATCTATAAAAGGGACTTCTCCTCTTCATACCAGGGCATGCTAGGACGTGGGGATCATCAAGGAAGCTTAGGAGACGGATTCTACTTCAAGTTTTCCTAGTTTTTCTTCCAGTTTTAGTAGTTTTTTATGTTTTTAAGGCTTTTAGTTCAAGGATGTTAGAGATGAACTAAAACCTCTTAGCTAAGGCTAAGAGGTGAAGCTTTTGATTTTTTTTTAATGGATTGATGTAACCTAGGTTTCCTTTTTATGTTTTAATTGAAGAATTTAGTTCAATATGAGTTTGAATCAAGTACTAGTTTGGTTTTGCTTTAATTTCTTGATGACTCCGGGCTCATGTGATTCTTAGTGATTCTAAACTTAGTAGCTTATCCTCTGAGCATTGGTTATGCTTGTGTAGTTCATTGATCTATCATCGACTCCGAGCATGGTAGACCCTTTGATTGCCTTGTGTACAATGGCTTGATCTTCATGTGGGAACTCATTCAACTAAAGTTCTTACTTTTGTTATAATCTGAATTAGTTATTTGCTCATTGATTTTGATTTAATTAGAGTTCTAATCATTTATTATAATTGTAACACACCAGATTTTCGAGATTTATTTTAAAATTTTTCAAAATTCATTTTTAATTTATTTTTTTATTAATTATCGTACATTTACCGTTGATTTGGGAATAGCGGGACATCCGTAAGAGATCCGATAGGGGACCCTTTACAAAAGTTCCTTAAAATGATCCCATAAACATCGTAGAAAGATCAGATTTCAAAAATCACACACTTTTCAGATAATTACGAAAATGCCATTAGTTAAACTTAAGTTAAGATGTCATTTTTAAGTATTATAGTTTCTGACGATCACTTTCACGTAAAACCCTGGATTTAAGCTTTTGGGCACATATTAACCATACACATCAAATTTCAGCCCTTAAATCATAGTAGAAGTGGTCCAATTGTCAACTTAGCCCCTTAACCCTTGATTTTCATGTCTATCGAGTGAGGAAAATAGATGGTTAGTCGTAGTCAAATATTTCTCTTCATATGAGTGATTTGGATCGTCTTTATCATGGATCAATAGTATAATTTGAGTGCCCCACCTTGATAAGCATCTTTCTTATGGGCGAAGTTATCCCGTTTTAGAAATTAACGAGTTACCAACTCTTTTTAAATCTGAACCTTTCAATTTACCCACTTCTCACCATCAATCGCTTCTCAAATTTGGACCACTTATTATACTCATATGACTATGAGTTTAGACAAAGTTTGGACCCCGATCTATAATCCTACACCGTTGAACCACAAAGCCAGCCCCTTCCTTTTCCGCCAAAAGTTGAAATTTCAGATCTAGGCATTTCTCATCATCAATCAACCACTAAACTTTATACAATTGTTTGCCTATCATGACTACGTATTTTCTCAAAATTTGGGCCCTGATCATCAAGCGTAGACCGTTAATTGAGATTTAGCCCATTTTAGCACCCGTAAGGCCATTTTTAAGGATCGGCCAATCTAGAATGTAAATCATCAAGAAATTTACATATTCTGACTCTACTCTTCGAGCTTGATAAGATGAACGGATTGGAATTGATCAAAGATCACGCGAATATTGAGATTTGAGAAATCCATCTCAAGAGGTTGTTACACAAGACCTCGCGTGCACATCCCTCTCCATATTTCTACTACGCACCTCCAAATCCTTCTCCTAACCCTAGCCTCCATGCCCTAGAGAAAGAGAGAGAGAGAGAGAGAGAGAGAGAGAGAGAGAAAGAGAGAGAGAGAGAGAGAGAGAGAGAGAGAGAGAGAAGAGAAGAGAGTTCTTTCTCATATTTTTCCAGCGACTAGGATCTTCTACAACCCTCTTCTTCTAAGTCCATCCTAAGGTGAGGATTTTCCTTCAAGCCTTTCATTAATAATATCACGATTATTATAAGTTTCTTTTGTGGCATGTGAAGTTGTTTTGTTTTAAATTACTTATCCATATAACATGAAGTTTGATGTGAGATTTGTAATGAATATCATTATATGGTGATGTGATTCCTTTTTTTATATTTTTGACTAAAAAGCATGTGTATTTGTGTTATTTATTTTTGTGAAATCTATGCCCTTATTTTCTTAGTCCATGTATTACAAGTAACATTGGTTTTCATATTGTGATATGAAATATGTGTATAAGATCATCATATGGACATCCCATTATTGTATACTCTTTGTCCCTAAGTTGGTAAAATTATTCGATGTAGAGAGATGGAACCCGTGAGAGGTGTCTATGATGGAAGAATATATCTTGACTTAACTGAGAGAATGAAGTGATTGTTTGTTAATGGATCCTTACATATACATGATGCTTGATTTGATTCATTTACAGTACATGGGTATTTTAATGAATTTGGTCATGATGTACAACATTGGCTTTTTCGGACATGATCAAATCATAAAATGGGACAATGAGTGGACACTAATGGTATACAAATTCTCATGAGCTGGGGTTGGTGCTATAGACACTAATCTCATGCTGTCGGCCTATGCTGGGTTGCTTGCGAATCCCCAAGTGACCACTGAGTTTCATTTAAATCGGTTGTATGCGAAAACACTTAAATAAAGGTGAAACTAAAGTCATGCATTCACTTGGCTCCATGTGGGTGTACGGAATTGAGAATAGGCTAGAGCGTCCTACTTCTCCCGTACATTGTCACGTGTAGATTTGGGCTATGAGCGTCCCGTTTCTCACGTGGTCGGGCAAAGCTATGGGCTTGTGCGTCCCAGGAACCTCTGGCGACTAGTGGCTAGCGTGAAGTCGTAACAAGGAGTCTCCCACTTCATGTATTGTGATTCTAGCCAGGGTGCCTTAGTCAGAGCATGCATTCCATGCATCGCATTAACAAAGATTTTTACTTGATTGTTTTGTTTGAATAAAGATATTATTGTGTTGCGTTACTCTGAGTTTTGTACATTGTTATTCTTGATAGTCTTGGAGGAAATATCCCCCACTATGATAGCGTTTAACGCTATCCCAAACGCAATTTAGATGATGCAGGTGAAGATCCAGGTATTGAACCCGATTTTTAAGGAAAATAGTTCGATGGTTCGTACGATCACATGGCAAATGACGATGTTAGATAAACTTAATTGATGTTATCATTTATTAAATATTTCTTTTGAGTAGTTGATATATTTACGGAATTGTAATAAGTCTTCAAGAGAAGACATGATTTTATATTTTAATTAATCAGTATAGATATTGGTTGGTTCCCTTATTTAAACATTGATGATAACGTAGTAAGTTTGATAGAATAAGATGATAATTGTTTCCGTCATTGTGCTTGAATGCTATATTTTATTATTTGACAAATTAGTTATTCCATAAATTACTTGGGAATTCGGCCGTCGTGTTATACACGAGAGTTGAAAATCTCGGGTCGTTACAATAATCAAGTCTAGTGACAGGATTTGATGAAAGCTATGGTTGTGAATCTCAACTAGATTGGAAAGAGGCTTGGCCTACACAATTGAGTGTGCCCAAGGCCTGAGCATTGTTGTGGGAATAGAATCAATGAATGAGCAACTGTTTTAGATAATTGTTGATTGAACCGCTCTATATTCCGATCGGATAGAGATATGAATTCGATTCCGATTAAGTTATGTGAGATCTAGTTGTGTTGATGCATTGAAACTTATCAAAAGTGGATCCTTGGCGCTCTAGTGCCTTTTTAGATTGATATTACCTTACACATTCACTGTTTAAACCCAAATCATTATTTTCCAGCTTTAGTTCTTAATAGGATCTTAATTATTAGTTATTTTAGACAAATTATGAGAATACCCATTCATAAATCTCTGTGGGAACGATACTCGGTCTTTTCGAATTATTACTACTTCGCAACCCTACACTTGGGGAGTGAATAGTTTTCATAAATTTGAACCCAGAATTTTAATTCAAGGACCGGTCAGATGACCGGTCTGAGCAGTGGACGACCGGTCGTGGATGGTTCAGTAAGGTTTGCAGTAGGGCCTCTTCCGTTAAGTGTTCGGACCGGTCGGCCAACCGGTCCTGGGCTATGGACGACCGATCTTGGGTACATTTTTCTGCCCTCTTTTCTTCTCTCCTTTGTTTCTTTCTTCTACCCTTTGGCGCTTGGTCTTTTGATCTTCAATGCTTGTAAATAGCATCTTTAAGCCTTCAATTGATGAGTCTTCTCTCTCATTCCTATAACCACAAAGCCATGCATTAGTTGAGTCTTTAATCATGTATTTCAAGCATAGTTAGTGATAAAATGGGGTTAGAATATACACATTTAAGAGCTCAACACACCCCCAACCAGCATTTTGCTACTCCCGAGCAAAACATGCATGAAACAAATTTCATTCTTCAAAACCCAACTCTCCTTCAGAAACCATGTTTCTATATACTTAATGATATGCAAGTGCAAGAATCAGGAAAACTTAGTGATAGAAGTTGAGACCTTAACCTTCTCAAAACATAACAAGTACTTATATGAAATCCTCGCTGATTGATTGATAAATAGAAGAATCTAAACAATTTAACCTAGTGTGCTCGATGAATGTTCATCTCATGGATTTCTGAGGTTACTTTCTTTGTGAATTAATTAAGGTATGGATTCAACGGTGTATAGATCAACAACAATCCTATGACAGGAATTTGCCTTATCGTCCTTCCGATGGCTTTCACACTACGTCCCATTTTCGGCTTTGGTTACGGGTAGACCATCCCCCGGTTGGTAATAGGTAGCCCTTTTCAGAATTTTCCACCATATTCTCCATCATTCCCATATTTTCATCCTTCCTTTCCGTTTTCTTTTTCATTAGATAGGATTTTTAAAAATCCATATCTTTCGTTATTTTCCCATGGACAAGGATGGACAAAGTACCCCGACTTGGTTTCTCAACACCTCAAATCCAAACTTAACCAATTCACAATTCTACATAATCCTTTCAAAGCGTGAGAATCGTGTAATGTGAACTAGGTGTAAAAGTGTTTAGAAATTCTATCAATCATAAAAATAGGGGAATTCACATATAGAACTAGTATCTTAGAGATTGTTCAAGGTATTCAACTTCACTCACTTTACTTTTCCTTTTTCTTATACTCACACCATCCCAAATGCATAAAAATAAAGTTTTCCAACGGAGTTTTGAATTTGTAGAAAAATTGAAAAAGTTCCTACATAATTGGTCGAGATGTTACAAAACACTGGCTTCATCCTAGTGATCCCACACCCCCAACCAAATCTTGCATTATCCTCAATGTAAAAGATATGTAATGAGTAAAACATGAGAGCAAATATAAAATAAAGGGGACGAGGGATGAAAGTACCTGAGAGAACAAAAACTGGAATTCTACCTCCTGCTATCAAACCTATGAAAAAGCAAACTAAAAGCAACAAAATCCTATTCTTAACTACTCTATACCTCCATCCGACTAGGAAATCAATCATCCTGATACACAGGATCAGTCAGAGTATGGACATACCTTCTGAAGGAAAATTCTCAAAGAACGGCTTTAATCGCTAACCATTTGCTTTAAAGATATTGCCGTTCCTTGGATTTAACAACTCGATGGTCCCGTATGGATAAACAGTTTGTACAATGTAAGGACCGGTCAATCGAGATCTCAATTTTTCTGAAAATAAATGTAAGCGAGAATTATACATAAGGACTTTTTGATTAATCGTGAAGGTCTTACGAAGGATGTTCTTATCATGGAACACCTTCGTCTTGTCCTTGTAAATTCTCACATTTTCATATGCCTCGTTCCGAAGTTTCGCAAGTTCATTCAATTGAAGTTTGCGTAACGAGCTTGCTTTGTCAGAATCAAAATTCATCTTCTTTATCGCCCAAAAGCCCTATGTTCCAACTCCACGGGCAAGTGACAAGCTTTCCCATAAACAAGTCTATTATAGGGAGACATTCCAATGGGGGTCTTAAAAGTGGTACGGTAAGCTCAGAGTGCATCGGTAAGTCGAAGCGACCAATCCTTGCGATCAGGGTTCACTGTTTTCTCCAAAATATGTTTAATCTCCCTATTAGATATCTCAGCCTGTCCACTTGTTTATGGGTGATAAGGAGTGCTCATTTGTGATTTACGCCATATTTCTTCATTAAGTTTTCAAATGGGCGATTACAAAAGTGAGACCCTCCATCACTTATGATGATTCGAGGTGTTCCAAACTGGGAAAGGATGTTTTCTTTTAAGAAACGAATGACTGTTTTATGGTCATTGTTCCGGCATGGAATTGCCTTGACCCATTTTGAAAAATAATCGACGGCAAGCAGAATATACAAATTTTCAAAAAAGATGAGAATGGTCCCATGAAATCGATGCCCCAATAATAAAAAATTTTAATTGGTAAGATGGGATTGAGATGCATCATATTTTTACGGGATATTCCTCCCAATTTTTAATACGGCTCACACGTTTTACAAAACTCATGGGTATCTTTGAACATGGTGGGCCAATAGAACCCACATTGCAGAATTTTGGTTGTGGTCTTCTTAGCCGAGAATTAACCACCACATGCTTGAGAATGACAAAAGGAGATGATACTGTGTTGCTCATCATCCGACACACATCTCCTTATAATTTGATCGGGACAATACTTAAATAAGTATGGGTC